>CM066033.1:602456472-604856472 GCA_033557465.1 Ichthyophis bannanicus
TTGCCCAAAAGGTGGCTCTTTATAACCTCAGACTCATAGGTTCTACAGATAGTCTAGAGTGGTTACAAATTACATTTATTGCTGCCCCCTCCTCCCCACCCACCCACCGAGGGTGCATCACCTCAACTCAACTCTCTCAATAGGAACTGCTTCAGAGAGAGATCACCACCCTCGTCAGATCTCTCACCACAGCAAAGAGTGGGGATTTTATTCCAATTGCTTCCTGATCCCCAAGAAAACAGGAGGAGGATACTGTACCATCCTAGACCTGAGCACATATTTGGTAAAAGAAAAAAGTTCAGAATGATTTCTCTGGGCACCCTGCTTTCTTTTCTTCAAAAAAGGAGAAAGGCTATGTTCCCTACTACTACTGATCACTTGTATAGCGCTACAAGGTATATGCAGCGCTGTACAGACACATCTAAGAGATTGTTTATATTAGATTGTAAGCTCTGATGAGCAGGAACTAACAGTTGAGGACAGGGATACATCTAGGGGAATGGTAAGGAAACATGTAGGAGACTAAGCGGATCAGGATCCAAAAGTGGCCTTGAAGAGGTGAGTTTTCAGGCTGGTTTTAAATAAAGGCCAGCAGTGAAGCCTGCCATACACACTCAGGTAGTTCATTTGTATAGCAGGCTACATCTCTGGCCCCAAGGTGATTGGTCCATCCAAGAACATCTCCAACTTCTTGGAGTTGAGAGCTGTAGCAACCGCTCTAAAGGCTATCCAAGATTGTTAGTATGAATCAGAAGAATTTGGTTGGCCAGCCAATCAAGTCACAATGTTCTACATCAACAAGCAGGGAGGAATGGGCTTATACATCCTGTGTTGGGAAGCAATCTATTTGTGGAAGTTTGCCATCACACATGGGATAGACTTGTGTGCCACATATCTGCAGGGCAAACAAAATGATCTGGCAGACAAACTGAGTCCTCCAACCACACAAATGGACTCTGGACAGAGAGGTTGCGGCTCGCATCTTTTGGAAGTGGGGCACCCCTCGATAGATCTGTTTGCCACTCCACAGAAACCCAGGTGGATCAGTTCTTTTCCAGGATAAGATCACACAGCAGACTAAACACAGAAAAACAGAAAAAGACCACATGGCCTATCAAGTCTGTCCTTCCATAACTACAACAGTCCACTTTTTTCTTTTAGAGATCCTCTGTGTTTGTCCCATGGGAGACTATTCCATGGATCCACCACTCTTTCCGTAAAGAAATATTTCTGCATATCACTCCTGAATCTATCCCCTTTCAGCCTCATCCCATGTCCCCTCATAGCAGAATTTGCTTTCAATCGAAAGAGGCTTTCCCCCTGTGCATTTATGCCATGGAGGTATTTAAACGTCTCAATCATATCACCTCTATTCCGCCTTTCCTCTAAGGTGTACATATTAAGATCCTGTCTGTCCTCCTATTCTTTATAATGAAGACCACTAACTATTTTAGTAGCCACCCTCTGTACTGACTCCATCCTGTTTATATCCTTTTGAAGGTGCGGTCTCCAGAATTGCACACTATATTCCAAATGAGGTCGCACCAAATACTTATACAGAGGCACTATCACCTCCTTTTTTCTGCTAGCTGTTCCTCTCCCTATACACCCAAGCATCCTTCTAGCTTTCGCTGTTGCCTTTTCTACCTGTTTAGCTACTTATTTTTTTTATTTATAGATTGTTGATCAAATTACAATAACCAAAAAGGACAAAGGTCAAACATGTAAGAAACAATATATCTATTTCACAATGTTGTGTGATTATGTAAAGTCCACATTAAGGAACCCAGCCGGGAATACAATTTACAAACAAAACAAGAAAAACAAGCAACTAAGGCAAAAAGCCCATGATTTGGAGGCAAAATAGAATTAATCACCCTTAATCACCTCTAACATCCCCCGCTTCTCTGAAATAAAATTTTCCGAGTAACATCCACAAAAACATAAGATGCACTCTCATAATTGATGATGCATTTACAAGGAAAGTGAAGAAAGAAAGTAGCACCCAACAAGACCTGAGGCTTTAAAGCTAAGAAAGGCCTCCGCCTAAGTTGGGTGCTATGAGAAACATCAGGAAAAATGTTCACAGTGTCCACAAAATTTGGCTGACAAACTTGAAAAAAGCCCGAAGAATACATTGTTTCATTTCCAAAGACATAAGAGTCACCAACAAAGTGGACCGTGAATTAATTAAGTCCAGGGAGTCCTCTAAAAAGCAGTCAAATTGAAAATAGAAGGTTCTATCACATCAAGATCCCCCTCGACAGGATTAACTTTTTTAGAGCTGGAGGGAATATAATAAAGGTGAGAAACTTCAACAGAATCAGGAATCAATAGTACTTCCTTCAAATAGTTATCTAAGAGAATCTTAGGAGCAAGAAGAGAACAAGGAAAATTCAAAAAATGCAGATTACATGAATGCATAGAGTTCTCCAAGGTTTCAAGTTTGTTATGCAAAACCAAGGAATCCTTAATACCAGCAGTCTTAACTGCGTGCAAAAGCAAAACCTGTGCCTCAAACTTTGAAAGTGCCATATCAACCGATGAAACCTTCCCATCGCTCTGCTGCAGAGAAACTACAGCTTCCTGAGAGAAGGTACCTAAAGAATTAAAAGTAGTAGACATCTTATCAATACATTTTAAAGCCCCACAGACATTCTTCAAAGTAATCTCCGCCTCAGGAGGTAAGGTCAGGAGTTCAACAGCACTACTTGACCTAACCAATGAAACCAGAGTAGGAAAAGTCACAAGCAAAATTAGGCCGCCTTACCTTATCAGAGGACTCCCCAGAAGAGGCAGAGGACAACGAGGGGAGAGGACAGGGTGGAGACGACCTCCCTCATGGACTCAGGGAGGCACCCTCAGGAGAAGACTGCGCCAAAGGAAAAGGAGCAAAATGTTTATCGAGGGGCCAGCCAGTTTTACAGCACCGGATGAACCACCCCCGACACCGCTCCCAACCTTTGCCTTCCGCTTCCTTATGAATTAGCAAACAATAAAATTAAACTAAAGAAAAAGAAAACACAAACCAAAGAGTAACGGAAGGTACTAACGCCGCAGTGACACCAAAGGGGCGTGTCACGCCCCTTCGGATCACGCTCCACGGCCACGAGATCAGTCCACACTTATAGGCCAAAGCAAACAAAAATCACAGGGGTCCTCACAGCATGCGGGCTACCCCCCCCCCCCCAAAATGCCTGACCGGTGCTTCGGGGAAAGTGAGTGCATTGTTAGCAGTGTTGCACAGTGGCAGGGGGCCATTGGACTGGTCCCAAACATCTCCAACACACTTCCCAGCCAAGTCAAAGGTAGTAGATAACAGGCAGCTTTTATAGTTCAATCAGGGGTCCTCGCAGCATGTGGGCTATCCCCCCCCCCCCGATGCCTGTCCGGTGCTCCGGGGAAAGTGAGGGCGTCGTTAGCAACGCTGCACAGCGGCAGCAGTCCCAAGGGCCGTTGGACTGGCCCTAAACACCTCCAACACACTTCCCAGCTAAGTCCTTAGCTATTTTAAGATCAGACCACCACACCCTGGTCCCGCTCTTCTTTAGTGGACAAAAGTACTTCACCCCCATATTATATTGCTCCCTTGAATTGCTGCAGCCCAAATGCATGACCTTGCATTTTTTTTTAACATTAAATCCCAGCTGCGAAATTCTAGACCATTCTTCAAGCTTAGCTAGATCCCTCCTCATTATCTACATCTTCCAGGGTGTCTACTCTATTGCAGATTTTGGTATCTTGCGCAAAGAGGGAAACCTTACCCAACAGCCCTTCTGCTATATCACTAACAAAGATGTTAAAAAGGATCGGATCAAGGACAAATCCTTGGGGCACACCACTGGTAACTTCCTTCTCCTCAGAGTGAGCTCCATTTACCTGTACCTTGTCACCTCCCACTCAACCAATTTCTAACCCAAGCAGTAACTTTAGGGTCCATCCCTAATGTGCTCAGCTTGTTTATAATCTCTTGTAAGGAACAGTGTCAAAGGCTTTACTGAAATCCAAATACACCACATCTAGGGCTCTCCCTCGATCCAACTCCCTGGTCACCCAGTCAAAGAAATCAATCAGATTTGTCTGACAAGACCTGCCTTTGGTGAATCCATGCTGCCTCGGATCCTGTAATCCACTGGACTCCAGAAACCTCACTATTTTCTCTTTCAGCAGCGTTTCCAATAATTTACTCACCACCAAAGTTAAACTAACCGGCCTGTAGTTTTCAACCACATCCTTACTTCCGCTTTTGTGTGAAGGGACCACATGAGCCTCTCTCCAGTCCTTTGGCACCACTCCAGACTCCAACGAGGCATTGAAAAGATCAGTCACTGGAGCTGCTAGAACATCCCCAAGTTCCCTCAGTATTCTAGGGCGTATCCCATCCGGTCCCATCGCTTTGTCTAAGTTTGGCTAGCTTTTCACGAACACAGTCTTCCGAAAATTCTTTAAGATGCCCCTCGCTTCTGTTTCTGTTTATGGGTGTTTTCTGAGGTTCTGTTCCTGGTTCTTCATCTGTAAACACATAACAAATATTTGTTAAGCAATACCGCTTTATCCTCATCAGCTTCTACATATTCCTCCCCTGCACCCTTGAGTCTGACAGTACCTCTTTTTCACTAACATATCTGAAAAATGTCTTATCCCCCATTTTATTGCATTGGCTATTTCCTCCTCTTTTATAATCTTTGCTTTCCTGACTACTAGCCTCAGATGTTTTCCTCCTACATTGGGGTAGAGAGGGTCTTCTGTATACATATCCTCCAATCCCTCTCATAGCAAAGACCTGCCTGAAGTTCAAAACAGAAGGATACATGATGATTCTTATCGCTCTCTACTGGCCCAGACAGCCTTGGTTTCCTCTCCTGCTACAGCTCTCCAGTCAGAAGCCACTCTGGCTGGGTCCCACGCCAGATCTGATTTTACAGGAAGACGGGATGAAGTTGCTCCCAAACATCCAGTCTTGACCCTCACAACGTGGATGTTGAGAGGCTAATGTTCTCTGAACTCGATCTGCTGGCCGGCATGACCAATGTCCTTTTTATCTCTAGGAGGGTCTCCATGAGAAAGTCTTATTCCTGCAAATGGAAGAGGTTTGCTGTATGGTGCGACGGCCATGCCCTAGATTTTTTCATCTGTCCCACACAAACTGCTGGAATATCTTCTGCACCTCTCTGAGTCAGGACTTAAGTCCATTAGGGACTACCTCAGTGCAATTGGAGCTTACCACCAAGGAGTGGGAGGGAGGTCCATCTCAGTACAGCCTTTAGTTGTTCACTTCATGCGGGGATTGCTTCTCTTGAAGCCTCCATAGAAAGCTCCCACAGTGTCTTGGGACCTCAATGTAATTCTTGTGCAGCTCATGAAGGCTCCCTTTGAGCCACTCAATTCCTGCCCGCTGAAAGTTTTGACCTGGAAGAAGGTATTGATTTTAGTAGTGCCGTCCAACAAGAAAGCACTTATCCACGTGCAATAACAGAAACCAGTACGAATTGTGGATTACAATGGAAGAAAATGTTTATTGAAAATAAATTAAAACAGCCAGGCCCGACACAGGCCGTGTTTCGTGATGCCTTCTTCAGGGGCTACAATAGGCTGAGACACAATAATAAACATATTAACAACTCTATAATAACATAAAAAATTATTATAAATAAAAAACATATGAACAGGATTGAGAACTAACATAAATATATCAGTGCAAAATAAAAACATATAGTTATGCACACAGAAATAAATCGAAACAATAATTAATAGAGAACTGTATATATAAAAACAATCATAATTGTAATTAATATGAAAGAAAGAAAAACTATTAAAACCGATATATGTATGCATAAAACAATCATAAATTAAAAAGTCATAACGAAACTGAGGCCTACTGGAGTGTGACAACAAATTTATGTAAGAAGCTGTAAAGCATACTATATAATAACTAAACATATATAATAAATATAAAATATATGAAAATATGAACAAAAAAATATATAAAAAATATCAACTAAACCTTTTAAATGAAAAAAAAAAAATATATATAAAATATAGATTTTTCAAAAACATGGGGATAAAAGGAAGATGAATAAAACATAAAACTCATAAAACCAAACCAGGTTTTAATCATAAAAGACCATAATAGATTAACAACTATGAAATATAAAATATAAAAAGGGCTAGGTCCATTGTCATTAAACCAAAATAAAACTGAAAATGATAATTAAAAAATAAATAAACCAAAACTTGCCTGTCTGGAATGATTGTGAGTTGGAAATTAGACAGATGTCAACTCAATGCAATTCTATAGCTGCAACCGTGCAGACAAGACTTCTTTTGAGGGATTTGCAGTCAAACCATCCTAAATAGTACCATACATAAAGAAATACTAAAAAGTGTTTTTTAAATCATGATTACATACTAAACCGTCAAAATGGGGGGTACCTACCAAGGGCTGTGTTGTATGGCATTAAACCTGATGTGCCCGTGGTGGGATTAATTCAATGACTAATATGGAAAAGAGTAGTTACTCACCTGTAACAGGTGTTCTCCAGGAACAGCAGGAATCAGTCCTCACATATGGGTGACATCAGCGTCGATGAAGCCCTTGCAGAGCATTTCCCCAGCTTTCCATGAAAGCCTTTGGGAATGCAGGCACGCATGCGCGGTTCCCTTCCTGCCTAAAGGTGCCATCTTACCTCAGTCCAATGAGATAGCTAAGAACAGCACACAAAAATGTAAAACAAACTATGTACAACTGCAACTCCAAGGGGAGGAGGGAGGGTTGTGAGGACTGATTCCTGCTGCTCCTGGAGAAAAACTGTTACAGGTGAGTAACTACTCTTTCTCCAGGACCAAGCAGGAAGTCAGTCCTCACATATGGGTGACTCCCTAGCTCTGGGCTACCAGGAACCCAGGCTGAACAAGAGAACTCCCTCTAGTCCCAGCATCAAAGAAAGGCTTTCTACTGACAGAACCTCCACCGGTAGCCCAACAGAGGGCAGGAGGGCAGGAGTTGCCTAAACCTCAAAGAGATTTCGGAGTACTGCCTGGCCAAAAGCACTGTCCCTACGGGACTCCCTCTCCAGGCAGTAGTGGGCTGCAAAAGTCTGGCTTGAAGACCAAGTAGCAGCCCTGCAGATGTCTACCAACGGTACAGAACAGAGATGAGCCACTGAGGCAGCCATTGCCCTGACACGATGGGCCGTGACCCGACCCTGCAAAGGAAGGTCAGCCGCCTTGTAAGCCCAGGTGATACAGTCAGCCACCCATATGGACGCTTGGACACAGCTAACCCCTAATTATTAGGGTCAAAAGAGATGAAGAGCTGAGTAGCCCTTCTGTGCCCTTGCGTAAGGTCAAGGTAGAAGGATAAGGCCCTCCTACAGTCCAAGGTATGCAGAACTGCTTCAGCCTGGCTTGCATGAGGCCTAGGGAAGAATGCTGGAAGAACCACCTCCTGGTTGAGGTGGAAAGAGGAGACAACCTTTGGGAGGAACTTTGGACGAGCCTTGAGGACTACCCTGTTCTTATAGAATCTGGTGTAAGGCCTGTCACAGACCAGGGCCTGAAGCTCACTCACTCGCCTGGCCGAGGTTAGGGCTACCAAGAAGAGTGTCTTCCAGGACAGGAAGCATAGAGGGCAAGTAGCCATCGGCTCAAAAGGTGGGCGAGTCAGTTGTTGCAAGACCACATTCAATTCCCACTCAGGAGCAGGAGGACGGATTGGAGGCTGGAGCAAAAGCAAGCCTCTGAGAAACCGGGACACCAAGGGGTGAACCGACAGAGAATGTCCTTCCACCAGTGAGTGGTGAGCTGCTAGAGCTGAGAGGTGGACCCGAACAGAATTGGACTTAAGTCCCTGATTTGATAAGTGCAGTAAGTACTGAAGCACTACTGGTACAGTACAGGAGAAAGGATCCTCTGTACGTAGCTGACACCACACAGAAAACCTCTTCCATTTGAGAGCATAGGTTTTTCTAGTGGACTGTTTCCTAGAGGCTAAGACAACCTCCTCAACTTCCTAAGGTAGGCCCCAGGGAGCCAAAACTACCCTTGCAGCCTCCAGGCCATCAAATTGAGAACTTTGAGATTGGGGTGCAGAAGGGAACCCTGATCCTGAGAGAGCAGGTCAGGTTGCAACCCCAGAGGCAGTGGGGGATTCACTGCCAGCTGAAGCAGAAGAGGAAACCAAGGCTGTCTCGGCCACCTGGGAGCCACCAGCAGGACTGAGGCCTTGTCCTGAAGAATTCTGAACAGAATTCGGGCCACCAAGGGCGTGGGAGGAAACGCATACAGGAGGCCCTGAGACCAGGGAATCAGAAAAGCATCTGCTGCTATCCGCAGAGGATGCGGTTGCCTGGAGCAGAACTTTGGGAGCTGTTTGTTCAGAGGACTGGCAAACAGATCTATGGATGGAAGTCCCCATTTCAAGAAAATCTTCTGAACCACCAAAGGATGGAAATTTTGTTTATTAACACATGCAACAGAAGAACAAACAAAAAGCAAACACAATCACCCCAACCAAGTCCCACACCCCCCCAAAACCCCCACCCCCCCCGACATATCACAAAACAAATATCACAACCCCCCCGTGACCCACCTCCCCAAACCCACCACCAAACCCAGCAATCAACACACGTGCCCCTCCTCCCAACAACAACCCACAAACGTCTCTGACAATGTCCATGTCCCCTCTCCCCCTCGGTCCATTGTCTCTGCCCGACCCAACCCCTCCCTGCAAGAACACCCCAAAGCAGTCCACACATTGTCCGTCTTGCAATCCCTGAACCCCTCCCCCACACAACAGTCCCCACCAGTCCAAATGTTCATGCAGTCCTCCAGTGTGTGGGAACTGCCAGACTCCTCCCCCCCAACCCCCCTCAAAGACAGAGTCCCCTGTCCCCATCCCTCCCCCTGCAGTGGGAGCAGCAGCTCCCCCTCCCTCCACTCCAATCCCTGCCCCCTCCCCATCCCTCCCACAGAACCAAACACATCAAAAACAAGCCTCCCTACCCCCACCCCCCAAACAGAAACATAAGGGCATCTTAAGCCCATCCCCAACATAATCCCACCAAAACAAAGCATAACTAATCATACAAATCAAAGGCTAAAAACAAAGCAAAAATAACATAACCCCTGTGCTGCCCTGCGATCAGCCAGCGGAGCGGGATGCCCAGGACACAAAAAGGACATACAAAACCACTAACAACAACAACAATTGGGACAGCCCCCTCGAAGAGGAAAGGGAGAGCGGACAAGTGGTCTCACCCCTGAAGCAGCACCAGCTCACCCCCCCCCCCCCGGGAGAAAAACAACCCCAAAGTCATACTCAGAAATAAACCCCAGGGAAGGGAACCCAACCCCTCCTGCCACACCCCTCCCCTAGTGAAACAAAACAAACCTCAGAGCCCTACATGGACGATAACCCCAGGGAACCCCTCCCCCTCACGGGGGGCGGAGGGTGAGGTGACGCCACAGACGCTCCCAACGATGGGCTTCCACCACCCGCCTTTCACGTTGCGCCATGCTGGACACTTCCTCCAGAATGTCCCGCACCACCTCGTCGAGGGGCAGGACCAACCCCCGGGTCAAGACATGACAGCGCGCTTGCCACAGGTGGTAGCGCACTACAGCCGTGACGAGGTAGAGGGTCCCGGAGTCCTGCCTTAGAGGAAAGGACCAGGCCCCGTACACCCACTCCGCATACGTGAGGAGGGAAAGGTCGCGCAGGTGAAGAGCAGCGGACACCAACCGGCAGGCCTCCACGTTAAAGGGGCACTGCCGGAGGAAATGGTCCATGGTCTCCGCCTGCCCCTCACACCCGGCCCTCGGACAGACCCGCTCGGCCTGTGACCTGTACTTGAGGTTGTCCCTCACGTACAAACGCCCGTGGAAAGACAACCAGGCTACATCCCGAACCTTCTTCGGTAGCCGAGGGGAGTTCAACAGCCGAAGGCCCCGCTGCATCACATCCGCCGGACAGTCCCGCAGGGCCCACCGTGGTTGATAGTGAGAGGTGAGTACCATCCGGTATAATCCTTTTCGCCCCAAGGACTGGGCGAGCGGGTCGGTCACCCCCCACCGCCGAATGAGCCCCACCATCACAAATACGTACGATGGGGCCTGTTCCCCTCTCCGGCGCACACGTGGGACCGAGGACTCCCCAGCCACTGCTCCCAGAAGCGGGAGAACCATTCCCGATAGGAGGCCACCCACCAAACCCCACCCCCTTCCCTCATCCTACCTAAGTGAAACGCCATAGACAAGACTGACAGGAAAACAAGGGGGTGCAACATACCCAAACCACCCTCTGCCCGATCCAGGCAGACGATGTTGCGCTGGACAGGGTTCAAGCGGTTACCCCACAGAAAACAGAAAAAGACGGCACAGACAGACGCCTGACGGGACAACGGAAGGATGAAGACCGTGGCTACGTGCAGAAAGAGAGGAAGCAGAAACGTCCCGAGGAGTTTGATCTTCTCCTCGTACGTACACCTCCACCCCCTCCACCGCAGCACCCGACACCGTGCAGTCTCGAGACAACGGTCCCAATTGGACTCCGCACAGTCCTCCGACCCGAAGACGAGGCCCAAAACGCGGACCTCCCCCACGGGAGGAGGAAAGGGGGCGCAGGAAGGCGGGGAGGCCTCCGAGGGGCCCAACCACAGCGTCTGGCACTTGCTGTGGTTGACAACAGAGTGGGCTACCCCCGAGTACTCCTCCACGGCCTCCCGCAGGGCCTCTACCCCTTCAGTGCCGTCCACGTAAACTGAGATGTCCTCAGCGTAGGCAACGACGGTCACCGGGGACGCACCAGGCGCCTCCAGGCCCCGTAACCCACCTGAGGACAATCTCCGGAGGAAGGGGTCGAGGGAGAAAACATACAGCAGGGGGCTCAAAGGGCACCCCTGCCGCACCCCCGAGACGACACCAAATGGCCGTCCGAGCCACCCGTTAATAAACGGGAAGCTCACCCCCCCTCGGTACAGCGCCTGCACGACGAAGAGGAAACCTGCGGGGAGGCCGAAGTGCTGGAGCACCACCCACAGGTACCGGTGACTGACTCGATCGAAGGCCTTGGACTGATCCAAGGAGACCAATCAGTGGTCCCGTTGGAGCGACCGGCCTCTTTCCACCATCTCCTGGACTGTGGCGACAGCGTCCAGAACCCCTCTCCCCCGAACAGAACAATACTGGGAAGGGGACAGCAAATCGCCCGACACCTCCACCAGTCGGTTGGCCAAACACTTGGCCAGGATCTTCCGGTCCGCGTTCAGAAGAGAGAGCGGCCGCCAGAAGTCCAAGGAGCTATCGTCCTTCCCCTTGGAGAGCAGCAGCAGGACAGACTCACGAAATGACCGCGGGAGAGACCCCGTGTCCATGATCTCCTGAAATAGGGAGGTCAGGAAGGGGGCCAGCTGGGCGATGAACGTGCGATAGAACTCCACCGGGAGCCCATCGCGCCCAGGCACCTTCCCCAACGGCATGGCACGAATCGCCCTCTCCACCTCCACCTGCTGAATCGGTGCAGCGAGTGCATCAACCTGTGCCTGGACCACAGCCGAATACACCGGGTGAAGGCCCAGGTACTCTCGGATATGGGTGAGGTCCACGGGGCGATCCCCAAACAGGTCCGAGAAGTATTCCCCCACCATCCGCAAAAGGTCCTCCTGGGAGGTATGAATGGTACCGTCCTCGCCCTGCAGGGCCATGACCTCCCGACGCTGAACCCTCTCCCTGCAAGTCCGGAAAGGGTCTGGAGTGGCGCCCCCACCGGCCGCCCCCTCGAAGCATAGGGAGGCATGGCGATCGTAAAGCAGGCCACGGAGCTGGACGCGCACCTCTTCAACCTCCTCCCGCGCTGCCCCTCGGGATACCAAACGATCCAGCGACCTCCGGAGGACAGTGTAGGTGAGGTAGCGGGATCGAGCCATGGAGGTACCCCGGGGAACGGAAGAGTTGTCGGGCACGCGTCTTCACCTCATCCCACCACGCGCCACGGGAAGGAAAAACACCCAACAGGGTCTCCTGGTCTGCGAGAAAGGCCAAGAACTCCTGGACCACCTCTGATGTTGCCAAAAACTGCACATTCAGTCGCCACAGGCCAGGACCCCTGCTAAGCTCCTCGTGGTTAGCCAGGAAGGACACGGAGAGGACGCGGTGGTCCGAAAAGTCAACCGCCTGCAACTGCGGAGGGGAACACTCCACCCGGGCACTCACATATATCCGATCGATACGACTCCTGCAGGTCCCATGGTAGTAGGTGAAACCCGGCGACCGTGGAAAGGCCCGGTGGAAAACATCCACCAGGTCAGCCGTCCGGGTCATCTCGGCCAAAAAGAGGCCCTCGTAACTAGGTGGGCAACGCTCCCCCCCTCGGTCCTGCAAAAAGGTGGTGGTGTTGAAATCCCCGGCGAGGACCACCAAACGGGAGGTGTGTAGGTAGGGGCGGATGACCCCAAACAGGGTCTTCCGCGCCAACTTAGACTGGGGGCCGTAGACCACCACGAAACGAAACCGATGAGGCCCACAGTAGCCGTCTAAGAGCAGACACCGGCCCTGCTCCAGTTCCCACACGTACTGCACCTGAAATCGGTTAGACGTGAACAAAACCGCTACTCCTGCGTAGGGCTGTGCCGCAAGTGACTAGTACGAAGGGCCCCACCTCCACTCTCGCTTCGCCCGATGAAGGCTAACGAGCGAGGTGAGCCTGGTCTCCTGCAAGAAGATGACATCCAGCCCACTCGTAGAAAGAAAATCATAGGCCGTAGCCCGCGCCTGGTCTGAGAAAATGCTGGCCACGTTGATGGTGGCGCACGAGAACGCAGGAGTGCACGCCATGCCTATTTCGAGTGCAGTGACCCTTTCCTCCTCTTCTCACCAACCCCGGGATCCCCAGAATCCCGCTTGCAGGACAAGCCCGCGAGCTGGAACAACTCCTCCTGGTCCACGTCGACCACCTCGAGGATCTCCTCCTCCTCCCGCTCGACCCTGTCACCCCAGGAGGTGCTGGCGCCCCGGGACCACCAGGCAAAGCTGTCGCGAGGGCAGGCCCAGCCCCCACCGGAGGAGGAGGTACAAACGGGTCAGGGGTCGGAGGAATGACCTCCTCCGTGGGGTCCACCACCTGTGCAGCCCCCCCCTCCCCGGACAAAGACTGAGACAATACGACAGTGCCCACCCCCGCGGGGGAGGCCAGGGCGGCCGGGTCAGCAGGGGGCTCCTGCGAAGGCCCCAAACCCAACTGCGGGGGTACAAACCCATCCTCCCTCACCCGTCGGGCGCCAGTATCCCCCTTGATTGGAGGACCCTGACTGCGGCGCGCCTTCGGCATCTTTGAAGGTCGCCGCTGAGGAAGAGGGGCCGCCCCCGCCGCTAACCGCTCCGAGCGCCGCACAGGAAGCCCTGCCTCCACAGGCAAGCCCTCATCCGCCTCAGCCGCATCAGCAGCCAAAAAGACGAAACGGTTGATGTCCAACACAGGCTCTGCATCCGGCAACGGGGATGTCTCCCGTTTCTTCCTTTTGGACTTGCCACCCTTGGAAGGGACCGTAGTCCATTCCTCAGGTGGCACCACCCTCAACCCACTATCCTGTCGTGATACATTAACCTCCACCACATCAACCCTCTCCTCCTTCCTACCCGAATCCCCTCCCCCTGGTGGCCCCCTCGGCTCGATGGACTCCTCTACCCTAGGGCCCTCGGACTCCTCCTGAGGGAGAGGGGCCTCCACAACCTCCTCCCGCACAGAAGCCCGAGGTGGAGTGACGGCATCCCCCCCCGGTCCATTGTGTGACGCAGAGGGGCAGCGGGCGAAGGGGTGGCCCAACTCCCCGCAAAGGTTACACCGAATTAGCAGACACCCGGCCGAGGCGTGACCCTGTCCACCACAACGGGTGCAGACCTGCTCGGGACAGTTCATGCTCAAATGGCGAAATGAGCCACAGCGGTGACACTCGCGGGGTTGCCCGGGGTAATAGCACAAGATGCGATCCCGACCGAGAAAACCGGCCGAGGGCACGTGCTGCACCACGTTTCCCACCTCACGCAAACGGATCCTGCCCTTCCACGACCCGTCCCACACCCCTAGGGGCCCAGCGCCCTTAACAAGGGGTGCGAGGAGCACCGCATGGCGCGACAACCAAAACTGGATGTCCTGCCCTGGGAGCGACTCATTCCTGGATAGGATGGTCACAGGTACCGTCCCCTGGCGAGAGATAGGCACAACACGAAAGTCAGCCCACCCTCCCTGCCCCCTCTGCTGCTGGTATCGGTCCCAGAAAATCTCCAGCCCCCGTCTCAGCATGAAACTAACATCATATTCAATGGTGTTGTTCATGTGGATAAAGGCGTAGAGATCTCCTGGGAGAAACCCCAGCCCAAGGACCATCCTCAAGACCTGTTCCCTGGCTGGAGGGGACCCCTCCCCAGCCCATCGGATCTGCGCCACGTTGCGCCGTCGGACCTCACCCCCTACCCCTCTTTGGAACCCTCCCCCACCTCCTCCCCCTCCTGCGGGACCATTCCCCTGGGAGTTCCCCCTCCCCCCACCTTCACCCGACTTCCCTGGAGTGGTGCCCGACCCCCTCAGAGCCTCCGCAAAGGTACGGGGGGGGGGGAAGCCGACCCCCCAGCTCCCATCCCCTGCCTACCTTGGCCTTCCCCTGCTGCTACCTGCGGGGGATCCTGCTGCTGGTCTGCAGGATCCACAATCTCCGCACATGGGGCGACCTGAGAACTGGGCAAGATCATCTCTGCCAAAACCGAATCTGGAATGCTATCCTTTCCGGATCCCTGGGTGCCACCGAGAACCCCTGGATCACCCCCTGCCGCCACCTCCATCTGCTGAAAGGCAGCAAAGGCCCCAGGAGGGCCCGTCGGGGTCTCCAAGGCTAATCGCAGGGCATCACAAACCTGGTTCTCGGTGACACCCAGGGGACCGGAAGGCTCCCCCAAACCTCCTTCCCGCGTTCCCGACCCAGCGCAAGGCTCCTGGGTCTCGGCCACCACTACCGGGGACGGACCCCGCTCCCCTTCATTCCCGGGATCCAGGGGGACCACCGCCCCCCTGACCCTACTGAGAACAACTCCTTCCCTCGTTCCAAATCAGCCACTACCTCCTTCCCCACTATATGACCAGTCGTCCACTCCCCCCTTTCCTCCATCCGCCCTTCCCCTAACCCACCGTCCGCTACCCCCTTTACGGCTACCGACAACAAGGCAGGACCTGCCCGAGACAACAGGGCAGATCCCCCACCCAGAACATCCCCCACACCTCCACCCCCCTGCCCCTTGTCCCTCTCAGGTCCTACCTGGTTGTCGGTGCCAGACGTGGCACATGGGTCCAGAACCACCTGGCCGGTAGCCAAGGCTCCAGCAGGAAGGGCGGACGCCCCCCTGCGAGCCAGGCCCCCTTCAGCCACACTGGCGGAAACTGCAGGCGCCTGTTCATCCCGCTCCGCTGACACAGAAGACAAAGAAACATTCTGTCCCTGCTCTTGACTCCCCTCAGGGGCTGCAGAAAATGAACAGCAGCCCCTACCCTGCTCCTTCCCTTGTCCTGCACCCCTCCGGTGCCAGACAGCCACCTCTGAAAAAGATGGGCGGCCATCCTGCAGCCGTCGAGGAGCAGGAAGAGCAGCCAAAACAGGGGAGTCGCTATTCACAGCAGCCCCCCCACCCCAAGTCCGCACTGAAAATCCGGTATCCACTGCAGGGGAATGAACCCGGCGGTCAAACAGCACAGAGCCTTGAGATCCCCGACGCTGCTGCATCGGATCCGAGTGCGAATCACCACCTCGAGGACATTTTTCAGCGGAGGACGAGCGGGGAAATCCTGGCAGAGCCTCCTCAGACCGCCGTCGCTGCTCCTGTGGCAAGGCAAAGACAGAATCCCGGCTCGCTTCACACTTCCAGGAATACCCGGAAGTGACGTTACACCCCTGGCGGCGGCCATCTTGGAGTGCCGATCGGGCTGGGGGAAGCCCTGCAGAGACCTCCTCCATCGGGGCAATCCTTGCATCGGCGGCAACGGTGAGAAGCCTGAAGTCACGGGGAACTGCCGGGCGGCCATCTTGGGGCACCCCACCAACACACGCTGATGTCGGGAGAGCAGGAAAATGAACGGGAAAGGCCTGCTGATGGGAAAGATCAACTCCTCGGACACCCTGCTCACTGCCCCAATCATTAGTGCAGGAAATCGATGTCTGCAATCGGGTCGTCGGCGGGGCTGTCATCAGTGGCTCCAAAGAATCTAGGTGGGCAGGGACCCCGCCCCCAAACGCCCAGGCACCAGCTTTCACCAATTCAACTTCACCCTGAAAGGGCAACAGAGAACGGGACTGTCGATTTCCTACCGGCTTACCCACCCCCGGGGGTCTCCCCTGGACTACAGATCTACCCTGCCATCTATCATAGTTGTGATACACTTCAGACAGGGACCCACAACCCTGGCTCCTCAGATAGATAATTTCCTGGTGTTTAGCCTTCAAGGCCCGCTTTACCCCCTTTCTATAGATGGTATAGGCCACCCACTCCTCACCGGGAATGGTGGCCTGCAGGCTCTCCAGGTGGGAGAGCTGAGTTTCCAGCTGGGCCGCCTCCTTCTGGAGACCCTGGAGCCGCCGTACTGCCACCACAATCTCCTCTGGGGCCCTAGCTGGTTTCTGGAAGGATGGCAGGCCCGACCCTCCGTCCTCATCCTCACTGGAAGAGGTAGAGGCCTCCTCCAGGACCCGAGGCGGAGGGGGGAACCCACCTCCTCCAGCACCGTACGGGGCAGGCTTCCAAGGCCTCCCCAGGGCCTCTCCCTGCCTCCACCCAGCCTCCACACCCTGCCTGGGGAGGAGAGAGGAGCCTCCTCCCTGGGGCAGCGGGCCCAAACCTCCGGGCAAGTGGGTCCCTGTTCCCTGATCATCTGTAGTCCTACCTGGGGAGGCCCCCTCCTGGGGTATCGGCTGAAGACAGGTCCCAGCATCCTCAGTAGTCTGCACCAAAGGAGGCCTACCAGGCCTGGTAGGCCTCTGAGCCTGGGCCTCTCCTGCTGGAGGTGGCCCAGGGCCCGACATCCAGCCACAGGAAGGAAGCAGGAACTCCTCCCTAACAGGAGCTCTGCAGAACAGGTCTGCTCACCACAACAGCTGAACAGGAAGTGGGAGGAGCTGCCACTCGTGGGGCTGCAAAATCCTGCTCAACCTGTCTGCCAGGTAGTTCTCCTGGCCAGGTAGATACACTGCCTTGAGGAGCATGTTGTGTCTGAGAGCAAACAAGCAAAGGTCCTGTGCCTCCTGGCAAAGGAGCCTGGACCCAGTTCCGCCCTGCTTGTTCACATAAAACATGGCTACCTGGTTGTCTGTTTGAACTAGGACAGACTGATGAGCCAGGGTTTGAGAAAAAGTCTTGAGGGCTAACCGAATAGCTCTGAGTTCCAGGAGATTGATTTGCTGTGCAGCTTCCCAGGGAGACCACAGACCCTGGGTGCACTTGCATAGACAGTGAGCTCCCCAGTCTTGGAGGGAGGCATCTGTGGTCAAGACCACTGTGAACGCAGGACTCTGAAAAGGTACTCCTCTTAACAGATTGGGTGGGTGTAGCCACCATCTGAGGGAGTGTAGCAAGTGTCAGGACACCTTTATCCTGTCTCTGAGGCTGCCTGTGGCCTGTGACCACTGAGTCCGCAGGCACCACTGTGCAGGCCTCATATGGAGCCCAGCATTGGGGGTCACATGTACTGTCGAAGCCATGTGGCCAAGAAGCCTCAGGCAGAGTCTGGCGGAGACCAGCGACTTGCTGAGAAACCGGTTTGCTAAGTTTATCAGTCTTTGGGCTCGGTCTTCTGGCAAGAACGCCTTTGCCAGCAGCGAGTCCAACCTTGCTCCTATGAACTCCAAGTTCTGGGAGGGGAGCAAAGTGGACTTTGCGAAGTTTATGACAAAACCCAGGCTTTGAAGAGCAATAGTTCAGAGGGTGGCTTGTCTGGCCTCCTGGTATGTCTGACCTCTTATTAGCCAGTCGTCCAGATAGGGGAAGACAAAGATTCCCTGATTTCTCAGGTAGGCTGCCACCACTGCTAGGCATTTGGTAAAGACTTGTCAGACGGCTGCCTGGGTGAAAATCTTCACAGTCTTGGCAAGTGCATATACCTATATGATTTGCAAGGTATTGTGGGCAATGTAGTTCATTCACACCAGACACAGCTGCTGACAATAATTTAGTTGTGCTCTTGGGTAAAGCCAATAAGATTTTTATTTATGGGGTTATTTCTCCCAACACAGATATGCTTGGTAGCACATAAATTAGGTTACTTGCTTTCAGTGTTAACTTGGAAAAACAAAGTTAAAACCAGGAAAACAACAAATGAAAAGCCACAAAGCAAGAAACAAACTGTTCTTTTCAGGTTAACTTCTGATTACTTCCCACATAGATACAGGAGTGATTCTCTCCTAGCTCACAAGCAATTAGGTAAGGCTTAATTGCTAGCAGTTACCAGCTGAAACCCCTTAGCTGGCTTGCCTTCCACTGTGTGGGTCAAATCCTGCTTCAGGAGCTTTTCTGAGTAGATTAAAGAACAAATTTGTATTTCTTTGTGATGGTTGCTGTACTTTATAACAGAAAGTTACCAACGGAGTTTAGATAGAGAACATTCCTTTTAATTTGGATCTTCATCTGCTATTATTCACCATTGTTCAACAAGCATTGTTTCAATATCATGGATTGGCACAGATGAATCTCTCAATGGAGCACTTTCAGGAGAATACTTGTTTCCCTGCTGTCTTTCAAGGTTATAGCTAGGGCATAGATCAGTGTTCATACCTGAGCTTCCATTGCTGCTAGAGTTCCTCTCTATATAGCCTGGCCAGTATGTAGTCCAGTTCTTATGTCCAGCCTTCCAATCCAGATCCCTGGACACTGGATCTCTCTTCACATACCTTCTGGCACGTGTCTTAGGGTCCCTTCCACGTGCAGCCGTCTCCCTCACAGGTAGCGTCTGGAGATTCCTAGCTCTGCAGCACCATTCCTCTGGCTTTCCCCAGTCCAATGGTGTATGCTGGCCCTTGAAATACCTCCCAGTATACGTACTGCTTTGGACTCTTCTAGACCTCTCAAAGGCTTTTTCTCCTCTTTCTTCCAGAGGGTCTCTTTCCCTCTCTGTCCGTCCGGTTTGGCTTCTGCTTCTGATAATCCTTCAGATGAAACTGAGAATAATTCTCTGGATATCCAAGGTGATCATGAAGATGGTCATCTGTAGAATAAACTCTACTCTTATTCTGCTTAGATGAGTGCTCCTCCCTAACACAGCGCAGCTGTGCTGAATCAGGCCCTGCCCTTTGAGATGAGTGCTTAGGGATTACCTCATAGCCCTCCTGATTGAACACACGTTTCCCCACTTCAGCTCCTCTAATGGCTGTTGGAAACCTGGTGCATTCTGGGACTGGTAGTCTTTTATGGGAAAATTCTGTTTTCTTATTTCTACCAAAACTGACAGGTTGCTTGTTCAGAGTCACTTCACCTTTTCTATAGCTCCTTCCTGAGCTATGATAAGCTTCCTTATCACAGACTCTGGGAGCAGAAGTGAGGCCAAAAGGCAATACTCTGTACTGATAATAGTTTCCTCCCACAATGAACCTGAGGTACTTTCTGTGGTCTGGATGAATGAGGATGTGGGTATACACATCCTTTAGATCTAAGGAGCATAGCCAATCTCCCTGCTGGAGGTAGGGCAGGAGTGTTCCAAAAGTAAGCATCTTGAACTTTTCCTTCTCCAGGAACTTGAGGTTTCTGAGATCCAGAATAGGTCGAAGACCACCGGTTCTTTTGGGTACAAGGAAATACCTGGAGTAGAACCCTCGACCTTGCAAGTGGGGAGGCACAAGCTCCACCGCCCTGTCCATCAACAGACCCTGTAGCTCCTGAAGGAGAAGATCTGTGTGCAGGGGAGGCCTTGGAGGCTCCTCTGGGAAGTATGGCGGAGGCAGCTGTAGGAAGTGCAGGGCATAGCCCTTTTGGACTATGCTTAGCACCCAACTGTCTGCAGTGATGAGTGGCTACTGGTGGGCAAACAGGGCAAGGCAACCTCCTGTGCAGGATTGGGAGAGCAGGGACAGAGAGGCTATGCCGAAGGAGTCAAAATCCCCCACCCTGCTGTGTGGGAGCAGGGGCCGGAGGCTTGGGGGTCCTCTGCCTACAGGGCCCATTACCCTGCCCCTTGGCCTGCTGACCCTGGGGGGCAGCTTGGGCAGCCTGATATTGCGGGTACTGTTTGTAGGCAGTGCCCTTCCTCGGGTAAAAGGACTTTTTCCCCGAGCCCTTCTTCTTGTGAGAAGGGGCAGAAGTTTTCCTAGACAGCCTTGTCCGTGTGAGGTGCTCGGTTTCGAGCTGTGCGGCCTTCTCGGCCATGGATTTGCCAAAAAGGTTTTCACCTCGACAAGGGACATCGACCAACTTGTCCTGAACCCATGGCTCGAAGTCCGATGACTGCAGCCATGCCTGGTGTCGAGCCGCGATGCCGGCTGCCGCAACACGGGCCGAAGCCTCGAAGCCATCGTAGGCAGCACGGGACAAACAGAGCATTCCCGGATCCCCGAGGACAAGGACTTGAACCTCTGCAAGGGTTCCCCGGAGAGACCAGCAGAGAACCCGGCCAGTTCCTTGGCCAGGTCCCGTAAGTACATGCCCATGTACAGCTGGTAAGACTGGACACGGCAAGCAAGCATCGAGCCCTGGAAGCACTTTCTACCAAAACCATCGAGGTTCCGGGCCTCCCTGCCAGGGGGCACCGCGGAGTGCATCTTCTGCCTTTTCAGGCGATGCATGGCCGATTCCACCACCATGGAATGGTGTGGTAGCTGTGCTTTCTGAAAGCCAGGACTCTTCCGGAGTCGATAGATCGAATCGACCCGCTTGCTTAAAACCGGCGCAGAGGCCGGTGCCTCCCACATGCAGAAGAGGAGCCGTTCCAGCATTGGAGGAACCGGGACAGTAAAGGCCTCCTTCAGAGGAGAGTCGTACTGCAGGGCCTCGAGCTCCTCGGCTCGAGGCTCCTCCTCGGGGTCCGCAGGGATAGCCAAGGCAGTGGCCATATCCCGAACGAACTCCGAGAACCGGGTATCCTCCAGAGGGGATCTACTCCGGGGCTCAGACTGTGGTGAGTCCGATGGGATGCACCGAGTCTTAAAGGTGTCGGGAGACTCCTCATCCTCCGTCTCCCATGCGGACTCGTCCGATGAGGAATTCGGGTCCGACCTCGCGGGGCCTGCGAGCACCCGCCCCGACGCTGATGGCATCGGCGTCGACGCCCTTGGTCCCGAACGGGAGGTCGAGGGAGACCGCGACCGAGGTCGACCTCGAGCCTTCATGGCCTCGAGTATCGGCTCGGTCTCCGGGTTCGACTTCGAGGTCAATGTCCCGGTGGTCGGGGCAGATGCGCCAGACAGGCTGGCCATCGGTGCCCGCTGCTGGTCCATGAAGGCAGAGAGTCTGCTCTCCAAGGCTGTCAACCTGAGACTCAGCTCAGGAGACTCAGCAGCTCCCAAAGACTCTCCTCCCTGGGAGGAGAGTCCACGAGGACTACAGGACTTACGTGTCCAGCAGACTCCGGCTCCAGTCGAGGAACTTTGGACAGCTTCTCCTGTTCCACAGGCCCGGGGCGACGGTCGGGGGACTGAGACCGAGTTCGAGGATCCTGGGACCTCTTCCGACGACGCCCTCGCGAGCTGTTTCTTCCTCTTGCGTTCCCGGTCGGGGGACCCCCGTTCCGAGGAGCCACGACGGTGCTCGGGATCCGACTCCCGAGATGTCGAGGCCTCAGATGAGGTCTGGGCCCGGCCGGAGGCAGAGTCAGAAAAGAGCCTTTCTTTCTGGTGCTGACGACTACGCAGTTCCTTGGAAGACATCTTCCCATATGGTCCACACGTCTTAGGGTCGTGATCAGGACTGAGGCACCGGAGGCAGCAGTCGTGTGTGTCGGTGAGAGACATCAGCTTCTTGCACCAATCACACTTTTTAAAACCACTGGAAGCCATCGGGGAAAAAAAGAGTCCCCGCGAGGTCGAAGGACCAGCCTTCCAGGGAAAAGGGAAAAGAAAAAAAGGGCACGAACGCCAGCCACGAAGGGCAAAAACAAAAAAAAAAGAGATCGGGCTCGATACCGGTGTACCGAACCCGGCGGGAGGGGAACCGGCGTCGAACCGGAGATGAAAAACAGCGAATCGCCAAAAACTCAAACAATTTTCCGGGATGACTAGGACTCACATCCGGCGGGCTTCACGGAAAACAAGAGACTGAGGTAAGATGGTACCTTTAGGCGGGAAGGGAACCGCGCATGCGTGCCTGCATTCCCAAAGGCTTTCATGGAAAGCTGGGGAAATGCTCCGAAGGGCTTCATCGACGTCGATGTCACCCATATGTGAGGACTGACTTCCTGCTTGGTCCTGTAGAATAAAAGAAAACCAGAAATAAAAAACTGACTGGTACTCCAGCTATTACTGACATGCCCATAAAAACTATCAAAATAAGGGCAAACGTGTCTTATTGTACACGTGTATGGAACCAATATAAATTTGTATGAGAACTTTAGAACTGACCTGACCTGACCCGAGGCAACACCTGCCCGTTACTGGTTTATAATACATAGCTTGCATATTACACCAGCGATATGATCTTGAGGGCTAAGTCCTTAGCGCCTGTATCTTTCACCCGCCAAACTGATATTGCATATAACTGTAATCTAACTATTCATAATAGGTTTAAAAATTGACAAAAGGCGGGACACTTCAACCGCGTATTAGCCGCAGATATGGGACACTGCTCTAATCTATATACCTTGAAGCTTGAAAGAAACATGCCAGCATGATGTAAAATGTGAAAAAACAGATTTTATAAATATCAAAAACATCCGGCACCTCTGAGATCGACAGATAATATGATAAACCAAAAATATGCCCGATCATAACTATCCCAATAAACAAAAGAAAAAAAAAGAAAAAGGTGCTTACTATATATAAATACTTCTACAAATTACCTGAGCATAGAGTAGCAGCCTAGTGGTTAGAACACTGGCTTAGTAACCAAGCAACCAGGGTTCAATTCCCACTAGCACTCCTTGTGGCCCTTAGGCAAGTCACTTAACCCTCCACTGCCTCGGAAGAAAGGCCTGGCAATCTACTTCCAGTGACACTGCCAAGAAAACCCAGGAGCTTCTGGGTCGCCAGGAGTCAGGACTGACTCAAAGGCACACATTGCATTTTTACACGTCTTGACAACAAACAATACACTTTGTGCAAAATGAAAAAACGCCTGCGTCTGCGCTCTGAAGTATTTGATGTCAAAACCATGAATATGTAAAACATGCTAATACCATGACCCTGAGATTAAAGATGTAAAACCAAAAGATTAATAAAAACAATGACACCAAAACTAACTTGTTCCTGTATACAAATAAATACTAATTAATGGGATAATAGCAATCAGAAAAAAAACAAAAAAAAAAACCTTATGATCTAACATATGCCCACCTTAACTAAAATAAATTGATAAAATAGGACCATATAAGTATGAAGAGTCATAAAAACGGTAAAACAAACTTTAAGACCAAGGAAAAACGACCAATAGACAGACATGCAACTACCATGAACTTAAAAAATTGGTAAATTAGAACCATATAAATATGAAGGGTCATAAAAACGGTAAAACAAGAAAAAACAACCAATAGACATAAATTAGCCATGCAACAGGAAATATGCAAAAAAATATATTAAATAAATAAATAGATGTATCAAAAAGCTGAAGGTATTAAATATTACTCTTTATCCAATATGATTCTAACAAATGATTATTAAATGTCTAACATATCTTAAAAAATTAAAAATAAAAATACTGAAGGAGCAAATCTGAATTGAACTGCAAACTCCAGGGGCTATATGAATGAATAATAGACAGTAATAACCATCAAAAATATGTAAAGAAAATCTCAGCTCAAACACAAAACAGCTAAAGAGCCAAGGGAATAAATCAATCAATGGGCCAAAACAGTAAAAAAGTAAAACCGTAGCCACCACTGCATCATCTCCGACGCAAATACATACTGAACCAGTGAACTGACAAAATAAAAACAAACATAAACAATGTTATTAAAGAAAAACCGAAAAATCACGCTCCATGTTTAACCCATAGGGATGCAGACTGTTTAACTTGAACATATAACACTGCTCAAGCCGTAAAATAGTCCTGTCTAAATCTCCACCTCGCCAGTTAAGCTTAACTTTAATTACAAAAAACCGCAAATCTGTAATCTTATGATTAACTTCATGCCAATGTGAAACCAGGGGTTTTTCTGCAACCTCTCTCTTGATGCAACTTTTATGTTCTATCCTGGTACGTATTGGACGTGTAGTCTTTCCAACATAAGGTTTCTTGGAAGGGCATACTATAACATAGATAACGTGACTCGTAGCACAATTAGAAAAGTCATCTAAATAAAATTTGAACCCGTTAGTGGGGTTTATAAAATTGTTTTTAACTATTAACACCAGATTGCAAACAGAACAGTGACCACAGGGATAATACCCTTTGTATTTAGAAAGAAAATGCCGTCCCGTAAAGGCTGATGGCACCAACATATTGTGTAGGTTCACATTTCTTTTATGTGCTGTAATTAAAGGGATATCCTGAAACCCTGGTATTGCTTGTATTTATTTATTTAACATTTCTTTTATACCGCGCTATTACAATCAGTGCGGTGTACATTGAACAAGAACATACTACAATGCATACAAGTAACATTGAGTTTACAATGAACAGGGAAATTCAACAAGGGACAACCGGGAGAACTATGTACAGGTTAACTTAATGCTTAATGCTATATACAATATTATAAACTCGTTTGGATATTGCATGTGCTTGTATGAGATGCCAATGCTTCCTAAGTATGCTACTAATCTTATTGGATTGATGTGAATAAAGAAGGGAGCATACAACCCCATTTTGAGGCTGCTTATCTTGTGATATCAATAATTGTTCACGAGAAGCCTCCCGGGCTCTGTGGTATGCTTTAATCATAAGATTACAGATTTGCGGTTTTTTGTAATTAATTTACCAATTTTTTAAGTTCATGGTAGTTGCATGTCTTATGTCTATTGGTCGTTTTTCCTTGGTTTTAAAGTTTGTTTTACCGTTTTATAATCTGAAAGACACAACAGAGAGCAAAAAAAAGATTGAAAGCAGTCCAGGCCAGGGAGAGGGCATTAAAAAAAAAATCAATCAAGACCTGGAAACATGAGTGAAGCACAGAGAAAACTGTCATTTCATAGTTGCCAAACTTCACATCCAATGTACCACAATGATGGAAATGGAGCAATAGACTAGAACTATTTGATGTGATCAGGAAGATACCAGTGTAATTCTTAACGTGCCAATTGCAGATCCCAAAAAGTTTTAATCTGCGACAGAAGAGCTTCTGCATTTGAAGGAATACTCCCTGAAGGAAGGAAAAAAATGATAGCAATAGCTAACTTTTTAAGTGCTGTCAAGTCAATGCTCAATTCTGGTGACCTAGCAGCCCCTGGGTTTTCTTGGCAAGGTATGACCAGAAGTAGATTGCCAGGCCTTTTCTTCAGAGGCAACGAAGGGTAAAGCATAGTTACTCACCTGTAACAGGTGATCTCCAGGAACAGCAGGAATCAGTTTTCACATATAGGTGACGTCGGCACAGATGGAGCCCACACAGGAACACTCCCCAGCATCCAACAGGAAAGCTTTTGGGAGCCCTCCAATGCACCTGTGTTTGTCTTCCCACCTTCCTAACTGCTTTCCTCAGTTGAGTTTGCAGCTGAGAGAGTTAAAAATAAAGAACCCTACAACTTCTAGGGGAGGAGGGTGGGTTGTGAAGACTGATTCCTGCTGTTCCCGGAGATCACCTGCTACAGGTGAGTAACTTTGCTATCTTCAGGAACAAGCACAAATGCAGTCTTCCTAGATGGGACTCACTAGCTCTCTGGAGCCAGACAGGTATGGGGGTAGAGCAGTACAATCCCCAAGGCCAAAAGATTGCAGCCGAAGAGGCTGGAATAGTTGTGGGTCTTTGATTTGATTACAGCAAGTGAGAACCCCCTCTAAAGGTAGTCTAGTTTCTTGCAGAAGTCCAGGACAGAGGGTAGGAGTTGAGATTAAGTCCCAAAGAGATCCTGGAGTACAGCTCGACTGAAGACTGCATCTCAATGGGAATCTCTGTGGAGGCAATAGTGGGCAGCAAAAGTGTGGATGGAGGACCAGGGGTCTGCCAGACAGATCTCATCAATTCATACCAAACAGATTGATTACGGAGGTTGCCATAGCCCGTACATTATGAGCAGTAACATGACCCTTCTGGGAGAGTCCTATCTGTGCATAAGCAAAAGAAACGCAATCAGCTATCCAACTGGATAGAGTCATTTTGTCACTGGGGAACCCAGGTGACTAGGATGAAGAGATAAATAGTTGCGAGGATCTTCGGTGATCCTTAGTGCTACTCAAATAGTAAGCCAACGCTTGCTTGCAGTCTAAAGTGTGAAATGCTGCTTCCACTTGAGACGCATGTGGTCTAGGGAAGAAAATAGGTAGGATGACGGACTGGTTCAAATGGAAGGAAGAAACAACCTTCAGAAGAAAATGTGGATGGGTCTGCAGAACTACCTTGTGGTGGAACCAGATATAGGGTGGGTCTGCCACCAGAGCTTGTAGCTCACTAAAGTAGAAAGCTGACGTGATGGCAATGAGGAAAAGAACCTTCTATGATAGAAACATCAGTGAAGTGATGGCTAAAAGCTTGAAAGGAGGCTTTAGTAGTTTAAGAACCACATTGAGATCCTAGGTCACCAGAGGTGGCTTAATGGACTGCTTGGACAGCAGCAGACCCTGAAGGGGTGTGAGGAGATAGTGCCAGCACAAACCACTGCTGGGACAGCCTAAGGTGAACTCTGACTAAGTTAGACTTAAGGCTTGTTAAGGATAGATGGAGGAGTTATTATAAAAGGAACTCCACCGAGCAAGAAACAGGGTCAGTTCCCTTTGGAGAGCACCAAAGTACAAACCTACGCCACTTAAAAACCTAAGATCCTCTGGTAGAGTCCTTGCGTGATGAAAGGAGTATATTCTTGACATCCTGTGGAAGGTCGAGGTTAGTGAGCACTATCCATTCAGCAGCCATGCTATCAGGTGGAGAGAGTGGATGTTGGGATGGAGGAGCATCCTGTTCTCCTGAGAAAGGAGGCCGGGCGCACATCCCAGGTTGAGTGGCTGAGTCTGCGCTAGGCAAAGAAGCAGAGGGAACTACGATTGACCGGGCCAAAAGGGGGGCTATAAGAATCATGGAACCCTTGTCGGCCTGTAGCTTGAAAAGAATCTTGGGAATCAAGGGGATGGGAGGGAATGCATAAAGCAGACCCAGTCCCTAGTGTAGAAGTCATCCGGGACCTGACGGTGTAACGACTGAACCCTGGAGTTGAAGAATGGAAGTTGTGTGTTCTAGCAAAAAGATCTAGAAGTGGAGTTCCCCACGTCTGTAAGATCTGAGCAGCCATCTCCCACTGTAGAGTCCATTTGTGTGGACAGAGGATACAGCTGAGCCTGTCTGCTCTGAGGTGAATGCAGTGCGAGATGGCAAAAAAACACAGGCGAAGCACTTCCTCACAGAGTGGAAGGGACCTCGTCCCCCCTGCTTGCTCATGTAGAACATGGCTACTTGATTGTCTGTTCTGACTAGAATAGGTTGCTCCGAAAGTTGAGGGTTGAAAAACCCGAAGAGCATCTGTCAATGCTCATAATTCTAAGAAATTGATCTGCATGGCAGATTCTTGTTGTGTCTACAGTCCCTGTGTGGTTAAGTCACTGAGATGGGCTCCCCAACCCAGCTCGGAAGCATCTGTCAGGGTGCATCGAGATGGAGGCATCTGAAAAGGTGACCCAATGAGTAGGTTTTGAGGAGGAACACCACCATTGAAAGGACTTGATCAGCTGAGGGATTATGTGGATCTTATGTGCCTGTGTACATTGGGAAGACAGAGTTGATTGGGCTTGACCATGTGCAGTCAAGTGTAGGGACAACATGGACCATGGAGACCATTTGTCCCATGAGATGTAGCATTTCTGAAGCTGTGATGAGAGTGATTTTGCAGGTGCTCCGCCAGCTCATCGAGGTGGGCAGAGCGATCCTGTGGAAGGAAAGCTCTGACTTGCTGGGTATCTAGAAGCACTCCGATGAACTCCCATTGTTGGGTTGGAGTGAGATGAGACTTTGGGAAGTTTATGACAAAGCATATGTGTTGGAGCATTGTGATGGTGCGATGAAGAGAGAGTCTTACCTCTTGAGGAGAGTATCTCCCCCGATCAGCCAGTCATCCAAATAAGGGAAAACTAATATGTCCAAGGTGTGTAGATAGGCAGCGACTACTGCCATGCATTTGGTGAAGTCCCTTGGGGCATTGGCCAGACCGAAGGGGAGAACCCTGTATTGGTAATGGTTTCCCTGAAACAAAGCACAGACACTGTCTGTAGGAAGAATGTATCAGTATATGCGCGTATGCCTCTGCGGTCTAGAGAACATAGCCGATCAAGTCACTGAAGTTATGGTAGAAGAGTTCCTAGTGAAATCATTTTGAATTTTTCTCGAACCAGAAACTTTAGGTCTCAGGGATCTAAGATGGGCCTGAAGCCTCCTGGTTTTGTTTTGGAATGAGAAAATATGGAGAGTAGACACCCATCTCTTTTTGAGGAGGTACTTTTTCTATGGCACCCTGGGACAACAAGTTGGTCACCTCTTCTCCTAAGAGTGCTTTGAAGATGTTATGTGGGAAAGTCACCTGCAAAGCTGGTGGGGGTAAGGTCTCAAAGTAAAGCTGATAACCCCCTTGGACAATGTGGAGTGTCCACTGCTCTGTTATGAAGTGCCACGTGTGGGCGTAATGGCAAAATCTGCCTGCTATGTGGAGGGGTTGTTGCCCTTCCAGAGGCAGATTGGTAATGCTCTCTAGGAAAGAGTCAAACACCAGGCACAGGCTGCAGCTGTACGGCTGGTTGAGGCTTAGGAGTCTCTGGCTTCCTGGGATGGCGAGGACCCTGATGCTTTTGCTGTGGAAGAAGTTAAGCAGCAGAAGGCGAGTAAGGAGGATAATATCTCTTCTTTTTTGGCATAGAAACATTTCTTAAGAAGAGTCTGTTTTGGAGGGGTCAGCTGTTTTCTTGGAAAGGTGTTTTAGGGTGAGAGAGTCTGTCTCAATCTCCCCTGCTTTTTCCTCCATTCTTTGCCAAAAATGTTTTCGCCAGTACATGGGATACTGGCCAATTTGTCTTGCACCCACTGTTCAAGGTTGGATGCCTGTAGCCAGGCCATCCTACGAGCCACATTGCAGACTGCTGAAGCTTTGTTGATTTCAAGGGCATCAAAGGAGGCTCTAATGAGAAACTTGGAAGTATTCTAGCTTTGTCTCATGAGTATCTGAAGAGCACTCCTCTTATTGTCAGGAGGAAGAAGAGTGAAAATTTTCAGATCCCTGGTAATATCCTTCAGAAACATGCTCATGTAGAGCATGTAAGAATTTATTCTGGAGGCTAATGTGCATGCCTGGAAGAATTTTGGTCCAAGGCATCAAGTGTTCTGCAATCTCTGACTGGTGGCATAGAAGAATGATTCTTAGTGCTCTTAATTCAGCACATCGTCGATTCCACTACCATTGAGTGATGTGGGAGCTGAGGTTTTTGATAGTTGGGGCACTGAGATACTCCGTACATGATCTCAAGGCGCTTACTGACAGGCGGAACAGTGAGCGATGCTTCTCACATGCAGAACATTAGATCCTGCAGGATACGATGCACCGGTAATGTAGCAGCCTCTGTGGGTGTTGGAGGCTACTGAAATATCTGCAATTCCTTGGCCCTTTCTCTGAGGCTACTGTAATGGCAAGCACTGCTGCCATATTCCGGATGAACTCCTGAAAGGACATATCCTCCAGAGGGGACAGATTCCATTCTTGAAAGGGTGAAGGGTTCGAAGGGATGTCTTGGAGGTCTCGGGAACTGAGTGAATCCCGTTCAGATTTGGAAGAACTAGAATCTGATTCTGGTAAAAATTCAAAGTATCAGCAATCCTTTTTTCGACAACCATGCTTTATGGACGAAGGTCAATGAAGATAATGATCAGTTCCAACGAGGGTAGCGATAATGCTGTCTCGAGGGTTGGCTCTGGCCTCGATAGGCTTGGCTGCAGGCCTGATACCGAAGCCTGCACTCACAAAGCTCTCAATGTTAATTAGTATCAAGGCTACTAGGAGTGCTGCCAAATGCCTCTCGAGGGCCAGCATGCACTGGTCCAGGGAGATTGCCAATGTCTGGGTGGAATCACTGATGGTGCTGTTCGCCACTGTCCCAGAACATGGCACTGGTAGCTCTCTGGAGATCAATGCTTCAAAAGTGTCCCAGAGCCCTACTTGTACTTTGGAGGAGAGTGCCTCCCACTGGGGCTATGCTTATATTCTTGGGCCTCGGTATCTTCTTGATGCAGATAGAGGATTTGGGCGTGGCCAGAAATTGTGACTTACTCTTTCATTTGGACTTAGAAGAAACCTGAGATCCTTGAGAGGAAGCCGATGCCCTTGATTAAGTTGAGGCCACTGAAACAGTCTGAGACAAATAATGATCCCAACTTATTGGCTCGGTTCTTGAGGCCTTTCTTTGCCATTTGCTGACATGAAAGACAAGAGTTGGGCTAATGGTCATGGCCCAAACATTTTAAACGCCAGTTATATTTGAAATAGTGCCGGAGCACTTGGTACCTTTTTTTTTTTTTTTTTAAGGCATGGAATACCAGTCACTGTTTAAAAAAAAAAAAAAGAAAAAGGTAGCTATGGAAACTTTGAGGCCTAGTTTGACGATGAAAACTATGAGAAAAAATAAAATATTGGGACTGGTGTCTGGTTCAACGTAACTGGCGCCGACGGGAAGACAGAAGCACGATGCTATACAAAAAAAGAAAGGTTTTTCTGCGGTGACCGGAATGGTGTAACCTGTTGGCTCCACAGAAAACGAAGAACTAAGGAGAGGGGTTGGAAAGGCAAGCACGCAGATGCAATAGAGGGCTCCCAAAAGCTTTCCTATTGGATGCTGGGGAACGTATCCGCACACGCTCCATTGGTGCCGATGTCACCCATATGTGAAAACTGCATTCCTGCTTGTTCCTGGAGATAGTGACTTGCTAATACAGAGAAGCAATTCAACTGAGGAGATCTAGTTTGCAACAAGACTCAATAGCCCATGATGTTAGGTTTACCAACAGAGTTGAAAACTAAGAAAAAGGCATATGACTTTAGAAAAGGAAAGAAAATACAAAAAAACATACAAGATACTGTAAATATAATAAGGCCACTGAATTGGATACTGTTACTGAATGATCATTTAAGCTTCTTATTTGGCTTTAAAAATTTTACAAAGTGTTGCTTTTGGGCAATCACTGTCGCTGAGGGGAACGATTTTCCTAGGTGGATTTCCCATTTGGGAGATGGTCGTGAGATGGCTAATTAGATTATCTTACAGTCTGCCACAAGAACCTGGTCAACTCCAGTCTTCACAGCTTCCAGAGCCTCCACACAGCTAAGCTTTCAGCTTTCTATCTTTTTTGCCTGTTGCTAATATAGAATTTAACTGTTGGTTATACATTACTTTTTGGGAATATTCTGACTGCCTACATCCCTTGTGTAGCCCTTAAATCAGATATATGAGTGTGCCCACTATTCATGTAAGGCCTACTGGCCAGGGCAACTTAGGTTCCCACCCACCCTACCCCTCATCCCACCCACCCCAGGGCTGCATTGCCTATATAGTGGTCACATACGTTGCCATCTATCCTTTTTAATTTGGTGTTAAGCCCACCGTTTCTTCTTCTTCTTCTCCTACGACTGCATAATCAGCATGTTGTGTATTCAGTGCAATAACTGTAGTGCTTTCATTTTGAGACAAATCATTTGGAACCTAAGAGCTTGTCCTATGTGCCTCAAGTCAGCTGCCATGCATAAAGAATTGACTACTAAGGGAAGAACTAGCTACCATGCATAAAGAATTGAGTCTACTAAGGGAAGAACTAGCTGCAATGAAACACACCTCTTCTAGGATACAAACCGAAGTCCACCACCGCTCCCACAAAGAATCAAACATCCCAGGAACAAATGGATCACAGTGGGTTCAGGTAGATTACGACCTGTAACACAGACATCCTATACATCATGAGATATCCCTGCATAATGCCTTCTCTGCTTTGGTTAATGAGGATCACCAATCCATGAAAACTGAAGGGCCCTTAAATGAGTCAGTCAATGCCCAATCTCCTGCTAAAGCACCAAATATGAAGAAAAACTCAAACAGAAAACTACTACTACTTGGAGATTCCATCAGAGGCACCAACTTGGGAACACAGTTCAAAGGAGAGAAGATAGTCAAATGCCTCCCAGGCTCTTCAGCCAGCAGGAATACAAACCAAATTGTTGATGTACTTAGTGCAGAAAGTGAGCACTCAAATTGATGTTGTCATCCACATGGGTACAAATGACCTGGCTAGAAACAGTGCCTCTGCAGTTCAAAGGGACTTCCAGACTCTGGGAGAGAAACTCAAGCCCATTGTTAACACTGTAGCATGCTCAGAAGTTCTACCTGTTCATGGTAAGGGGGCAGAAAGGCTGCATCACATAAACAGCTTTAATATATGGCTCCAGACCTGGTGCGAACAAGGTGGTTTCAGATTTATTGGCGATTGGGGAAACAGATGGACCAACAAGAGACTATACTGTGCTGATAGGATTCTTTTCCCTGCGACAAAGAGAAGTAGTCTAAGTGAAAAATTCAGGCAGTATGTGGATATGCATTTAAACTAGAAAAAGGGGGTGACGGATGGGGAAGGACTAGTTCAGGACGTCACTCCCGGCAAATGCAGATCATCAGAAACAGCCACACTTTTAAACCACACATCATCGACAAGTGGGAAGAAGTGGGCAGAACAAAATCAATGCAACATACATGCAAGCCGGTTAAATGTTAGAAAGCAATGAGCACAAATGCTCAAAGCTTAGCCAACAAAGTTCCAGACCTGGAAGCCCTAATGGTGGAAATGGACTTGGACATTGCAGCCATTACAGAAACATGGTTTAATGAATCACATGAATGGGATATAGCCATAGCTGGCTATAATCTATTCAGAAGAGACAGAGAAAGTGGAAGATGAGGAGTAGCCTTGTATGTAAAAAGCAATATTAAAGCTACTGCAATGCAGGGGGGATGGGGAAAAGAAGAAGCGCTCTGGATTGTGTTGGGAAAAGGAGATGGCACTGTCATCCATACTGCTGCAGTCTACAGACCCCCCCCCCCCGACTCAAATCGAAAAAATAGACAATGAATTGATTATAGATATTGCCAAGATAGACACAAAGGGAGAAGTGATCATACTGGGTGACTTTAATCTACCCGATGTGGATTGGAATACTCCTTCTATGAATCTGGCAAGAAGCAAAACAGTTGTGGATGCTTTCCAAGATGTGTCACTTAAACACCGATGGAACCAACCAGGGAAAGCTCAATGCTAGATTTAGTGCTCACCAACGGTGAGAGCATGTCAAAAGTCTGGGTGGGTGACCCCTGTGAGCAGCAACGATCACACAGTGTGGTTTGAGATAAAAGCCAAAGTACAGTCCAATCATAGCAAGCTCAAAGTTCTAAACTTCAAAAACACTGACTTCAGTAAAATGGCCAAGTACCTGAAGGAGGAGTTGGCAGGGTGGGAGGGAATAAGGGAAGTGGAATTGCAATGGGCTAAACTAAAGATGGCAATAAAAGGGGCAACAGATAAATATGTAAGGAAAGTAAATAAAAATAAGAGGAGAAGGAAACCTATTTGGTTCTCCAAAGGCGGCTGCTCAAATAAAGGAAAAAACCACAGCTTTCACAAAATTCAAAAGCTTGCAAACAGAGGAACACAGTAAGGAATACAGGATTAAACAAAAAGAAATAAGGAAAGCAAAATCAAAGGCAGAGGAAAAGATGGCTAAGGATGTGAAGTGTGGCGATAAAACTTTCTTCAGGTATTTTCGGGAGAGGAGAAAAATCAGAGATGAAATTGCAGGACACAGAAGTGCTGGGAACGGATTTGTGGAAAGTGACATTGAAAAAGCAAAATTGCTAAACAAATACTTCTGCTCTGTTTTTACTAAAGAAAATTCTGGAGAAGGATCATCTGCGACTCCCAAATATAAAAATGGGAATGAAGATGATATCACACCATTCACTGAAGATGATGTGTTAGAACAAATTGCAAAACTGAAAGTGAACAAGGCCATGGGACCCGATGGGATACCTCCCAGGATATTGAAAGAGCTCCGAGAGGTTCTTGCAGGGCTGTTAAAGGATGTTTTCAACAGATCCTTGGAAACAGGAGTAGTTCCTCAGGACTGGAGAAGGGCAGATGTTGTACCTCTTCACAAAAGTGGTGACAGGGAAGAAGTGACAAACTACAGGCCCGTGAGCCTTACCTTGGTGGCAGGAAAAGTAATGGAGGCGCTTCTGAAAGAGCGAATAGTGGACTCTCTCAAAACCAACAGGTTGCATGATCTGAGGCAACATGGTTTTACCAAAGGACGATCTTGACAAACAAATCTGATTGAGCTCTTTGACTGGGTGACCAGAGAACTAGATCAGAGGCATGTGATTGATGTCATGTACCTGGATTTCAGCAAAGCCTTTGATACTGTTCCTCATAGGAGGCTTATCAAACTCAGTAGTTTGGGGATGGGTCTCAAGGTGATGAACTGGATCAGAAATTGATTGACTGACAGACGACAGAAGGTGATGGCAAATGGAGCTCACTCGGATGAAAGAAGGGTGATTAGCGGGATGCCCCAGGGTTCGGTCCCGGGCCCAGCACTGTTCAATGTATTTGTGAGGGATATTTCTGAAGGACTGTATGTAAAGGTCTGTCTTTTTATAGATGACACAAAAGCGTAGTTACTCACCTGTAACAGGTGATCTCCGGGAACAGCAGGAATTCAGTCCTCACATATGGATATCGTCGGTAACGACGGAGCCTGTGCGGGAACGCTCCCCAGAGTCCAATAGGAACGCTTTTGGGAGCATCCCTCAGCACATGTGTTCTGCCTTCCCACCTTTCCAACTGTCCCTCTTCAGTTAAGTTTGTAGCTGAGTGAAAGGATAGAGGGAGAGGGAGAGAGACACACACACACAACTCCTAAGGGAGGTGGGTGGGTTGTGAGGACTAAATTCCTGCTGTTCCCGGAGATCACCTGTTACAGGTGAGTAACTACGCTATCTCCAGGAACAAGCAGGAACGTAGTCCTCACATATGGGGACTCCCTAGCTAAAGATGCCAGGGAGATAGAGCCAGGAAGGTGCCACCGAAGGTGAGAATCCTTCCTCCCATGGATCTCTGGCATCCCACCAGGGTTGGTGGGTAGGAGTTGGTTTAAGTTTGAAGGAGATTTTGAAGAACAGCTTGGCCAAAGAAGGCATCCCGACAGGAGGCTTTATCTAGGCAGTAGTGGGCTGTGAAGGTGTGTACCGAAGGCCAGGTGGCTGCTCGACAAATGTGTTCGATAGACAGAGAGTGGACATTAGCCATAGAAGCTGCCATGGCTCTCATTCTGAGCTGTGACATGGTCCTGACGAGGAAGACCCTTACTCTCAGAAGTAAAGGATATGCATTGGGCAATCCATTTAGATAAAGTTCTTTTGGAGACTGGAAGTCCTAAATGACTAGGGTTTAAAGCTACAAAAAGTTGGAGGACTTTCTATGTTGCTGTGTTCTTTGAATGTAAAAGGCTAAGGCCCTTTTACAATCCAAAGTATGAAGGTTTCTTTCTGCATTAGAGGCGTGAGGCCTCGGAAAAAATATAGGAAGATAAATTGATTGGTTTAAATGAAAAGGCGAAACCACCTTTCGCATAAAGTGTGGGTGAGTTCGAAGAACAACCTTATCATGATGAAATCTAGTATAAGGAGGATCAGTCACTAAAGCTTGCAATTCACTAATGCGACGGGCAGAGGTGATTGCAATCAGGAAGATGACCTTCCAAGTCAAAAACTTAAGGGATGTAGTGGCTAAAGGTTCAAAAGGCAGCTTCATGAGCTGCCCGAGAACTAGATTTAGATCCCATGCTACCGGTGGTGGCTTGATGGGAGGTTTAGTTAATAAAGGGCCTCTCATAAACCTTGATAGGAGTGGATGAGAGGAAATTGGTTGTCCATTTAGAGGCTTATAAGAAGCTGCAATTGCGCTAAGATGGACTCTTACCAAATTGGTCTTTAACCCAGAATTCGATAAGTGAAGGAGATACTCTAGTATCGATTCTAAGGGTAGGACCAGGGGGTTTAATCCCTTCTTGAAGCACCATATAGTAAAACGTTTCCACTTGAAGGCATAAGATCTTCTTGTGGAAAGTTTCCTAGAAGCCTGAAGGATATCTTTTACCTGCTGGGACAGGTTGAAATCCTGGAGATCTAAGCCTTCAACAACCAGGCTGTGAGGTGCAGGGACTGGGGATTCGGGTGCCATAGCGTCCCGTTCTCCTGGGAAAGGAGATCTGGAGCATGCCCTAACTCCAGAGGTGCTGCTTGAGAGAGATGCAGAAGCAGGGAATACCACGTTTGGCATGGCCATCGTGGTGCTATGAGAATCATGCGACCTCTGTCTCTCTGAAGTTTGAAGAGTGTCTTGGGGATGAGGGGAATGGGTGGGAAGGCATAAAGGAAGTCCTGACCCCAGTGAAGGAGGAAGGCATCGCTTGCCTGACAGTTTTGCACCGGAATCCTGGAACAGAACCGGGGAAGTTTGGCATTCAGTGGACTTGCAAAGAGGTCTATGTCTGGAGTGCCCCAGAGATGAAATGTCTTTGCCATCTGGTCTAGGTGGAGTGACCACTCGTGAGGTAGCACTACTCGACTGAGTTTGTCTGCCCAAAAGTTTGGAATGCCTGGAAGATATACCACTAGGTGAATTTGATGCTCTCTGGCGAGGGCCCATAGTCGTAAAGCTTCGTTGCATAACGACAGAGAGCCTGTCCCGCCCTGCTTGTTCACACAGAACATGGCTACCTGATTGTCCGTCTGGACTAGGACTGTCTTGTAGCTGAGCTGGGCGTGGAACACTCGAAGAGCTAAATAAATTGATCTTAACTCCAGGAGGTTTATGTGTAAACCAACCTCCTGTGGAGTTCAGGTGCCCTGGGTAGAGAGATGATTCAGGTGTGCTCCCCAACCCATCTGTGATGCATCTGTTAGGGTGGCATGAAAGAGGGGTTGATGGAAAGGAGACCCTACTGTCAGATTTTCTAATGATTGCCACCATTGGAGGGACAAAATTAGTCATTGAGAGATTGTTATTTTGCCCGACAAATGCCCCGTGGCCTGGGTCCACTGTGTGGAGAGGGTCCACTGAGCTGCTCGCATGTGGAGGCGAGCATATGGGACTACATGAACTGTGGATGCCATGTGTCCCAGTAACTGCAGTAGCTCCCGAGCAGTGAGGGAGGATTTGCTTGCTGCTTGGGAAGCTAACTGCATTATGCGAAGACACCGGGCTTGTGGAAGGAAAGCCCTTGCCTGTCTGGTATCCAGACAAGCTCCTATGAATTCTAGGCATTGGGAAGGAACTAGTTGAGATTCGGGAAGTTTATTACCAATCCCAAGTATTGAAGGATTTGCATTGTACGAGACAGTGCAGTGCTGGCATCTGTCACTGTGGAGGCTCGGATGAGCCAATCGCCTAAGTAAGGGAAGACAAAAATCCCCAGGGTTCGTAGAAATACAGCCACTACTGCCATGCATTTTGTGAATACCCTTGGTGCTGAAGCCAGACCAAAAGGAAGAACCCTGTACTGGAAATGTCTTCCCCTGAAAAGGAAACAGAAATTTCCTGTGATCTGGATGGATAATAATGTGAGTGTATGCATCCTTTAAGTCTAGAGAGCAAAGCCAGTCCTGGCTTTGAAGGTATGGCAGAAGAGTTCCCAGAGAAATCACCTTGAATTTTTAACAGATATTTGTCCAATTCTCTGAGGTGTAGAATGGGTCTGTGTCCCCCTGTTTTCTTTGGGATAAGAAAATAGGGGGAGTAGAACCCTGCACCCTGTTGAAGAATGGGTACTTCCTCTATTGCCCCTTGGGCAAGAAGCGTGGAGACCTCGTGATCTAGCAGATTGTCTGCAGAGGTTTGTGAATTGAACTGCTTTAGAATTGTTTATTTATTTATCTGTATTTATATCCCGCTTTTCACCGGGTCAAAGCGGTCAATTGGGAGATACATTTAACACGAGGGGATATGACACACATACGCTAATACTTACAGGGAACATGGGCAATGGAGGGTTAAGTGGCTTGCCCAAGACCACAAGGAGTGCCTATAGGACTAGAAATCCCAGTCCCTCCGGCCTGAGATTGCTGTCCCCAGGTGGGACTTGAACCCCCGGCCCTCCGGCCTGAAGTACCTTGTCCTAACCACTAGGCCACTTTTCCCACATTTGTAGGAGGGGGTAAGCTGTGAAAATTAAGTTTGTACCCCTCCCCTATAATGGACAAAGTCCAATCTTCTGCTAGTATCTGATGCCATCTGTTGACAAAGTGGCATAACCTGCCGGGAATATTGGGGGGTTGAGGACCCCTCAGAGGCAGGAAGGCAAAGCTCTCTAGGAAGGAGTCAAAGCCCTTGAGGGGGCTGAACCTGGAGAGCTGGATGGGCTCTCGGGCCCTTAGGTTTCTTTTGTTGTCTAGTTTGTCCCTTTTGGGCAACCTGACCTGGAGCTTGAGTCTGATGGGTATAGGAAGGATAAAACTTCCTCTTTTTGCTAAAAGAGGGTTTTTATAAGGTTTTCTTTTGGCTGGAGTGGCTGTAGACTTTGACAATCTATCTAAGGTAGAATTGTCAGCATCTAACTCGTTAGCCTTCTCCTGCCAGTTCTTGCCGAAGAGATTCTCTCCGTGCAAGGAATGTTGCCTAACATATCCTGTACCCAAGTCTCCAAGTCTGATGCCTGTAGCCAGGCAATCCATCGTGTGCCAATGGCAATAGCAGAAGTCCTGCTGATGCATTTGAAGCAGTCAAAGGCAGCATGATTGACAAACTTGGAGACATCCTGAGCATGCTTAACCAGAGTAAGAAAGTTTTGTCTCTTATCATCTGGGAGAAATGGGCTCATAAGTTCCAAATCTCCTGTGATTTCTTTGAGGAACATTCCCATATATAAAAGATATATGAGCTGATCCTTGCTAAAAGCATGGAAGCTTGGAAAGTTCTGCGTCCAAAAGCATCCAGAGTCCTGCATTCACGGCCTGGAGGATTGGATGCATGTCTTTTAGCACTTTTCATCCTACGCATGGCTGACTCCACTACCATTGAATGGTGTGGCAGCTGAGTTTTCTGAAATCCAGGACATGGTGGGACTCGATACATAGTATCAAGTCTCCTACAGTGAGGAGAAGTAGTCAGAGGTGTCTCCCACATTCTGAGCTTCAAGTTATGCAGAATTTCATGGATAGGCAGAGCAGCTGCCTCCTTAGGAGCTTTAGGATATTGGAGGATTTCCAATTCCTTTGCTCTGGGTTCTTCTTCAGGAGCTGTGATTGAAAGACCTTCGGCCATATCACGGATGAAATCCTGAAAAAACATGTCCTCTGGAGGTGACAATCTGCAATGGGGAGAAGAGGGATCTTCTAGAAGAAACCCTCTAGTGCCAGCAGAATTGTCAGAGTCTTCGAAATCGGAGGAATCAAAGTATTCCTGACTCCGATGCTCTTGCAAAGCACGATCCCGGTACCGATCGAAGTCGGTACCGCTTTGTCCCCTCCAGTCAGAGATGGCATAGGAAGAGTTACCACCGGTGTCGGTACCGGCGTCGGTGTCGATGTCGGCACTGGTGCTCTTGGGACCACCGGTACCGCAGCCAAGAGAAGAGCTGCGATACTGCGTTCGATAGCGAGGAACCTCTGGTCTATCGACGCTGCCGATGCCTGGGTATCAGTACTGGTAAGGACGGCCGGAACCCCTGAGCATGGCACAGGTAGTTCTTGCAAGGTTGAGGCCTCGAGAACATCCTGAAGCCCCATCGATGCTTTGGAAGCCAAAGCCTCCCGCTGGGGCTGTTTTGCCTGTGTGGTTCCCTCAAGGGCAATGCCAACGACCTTTCGATGCTTAGCAGGAGAGCTACCCTTTGAGGACCGGCTTTTATGTTTAGTTACCTGAGATCCATGGGAGGAAGAAGAGGCCCTCGACGATGTCGATGCAATGGATCTGGCATCCGAAGAAAAAAAGGGTACCGAGCTTTGCGGCCCAGTTCTGTCTTCCTCTTTTGGTCATCCCCATGCAGGAGAGACATTCAGTTGGAGAATGATCAGGTCCTAAACATTTTAGACACCAATCATGGGTGTCAGTGACGGAAATGGTACCACCACACTTAGCACATTTTTTAAAGCCACTAGTTGGCTTTTCCATGATTTAGGAAAATGGGGCCTAGTGCCCAAAATGGTGCCTAGCACCAAAAAGGAAAGTTTCTGAAAGAAAACTGAAAGTTTCTTTTTTTTTTTTTTAGAAGAAAAGAAAAGAAAAGAACCGGCGGTACCGGTAGGCGTCGAGCGGTAGGCGAACGCGACTACAGAAAAAAGTTTAAAGATGTAATTTTCTGCGGTGACAGGGAATACGTCCTGTCGGCTCTGCGGAAAACGAAGAACTGAAGATGGACAGTTGGAAAGGCAGGAAGGCAGCACGCATATGCTGAAGGATGCTCCCAAAAGCATTCCTATTGGACGCTGGGGAGCGTTCCCACGCAGGCTCCGTCGGTACCGACGATACCCATATGTGAGGACTACATTCCTGCTTGTTCCTGGAGATAATTTGCAACAGAGTGGACTCCCCTGAGGGAGTGGATAACATGAGGAAAGATCTACAAAAGCTGGAAGAATGGTCTAATGCTTGGCAGTTAAGATTTAATGCAAAGAGGTGCAGTGTCATGCACTTGGGAAGCAGAAATCCGGAGGAAATGTACGTGATAGGGGGCGAGAGGTTGCTGTGAACGGACCAGGAGAAGGACCTTGGTGTGATTATTTCTGCGGATCTCAAGGTGGCAAAACAGTGCGACAAGGCAGTGGCAAAAGCCAGGAGAATGTTGGGTTGCATACAAAGAGGAATTACCAGCAGAAAGGAAGAGCATACTAATGCCACTGTATAAGTCACTGGTGAGGCCTCACTTGGAATACTGTGTTCAGTTTTGGAGACCATATCTTGCAAAGGATATAAAAAGACTGGAAACTGTTCAGAGGAAGGCTACCAAAATGATTTGGAGCCTGTGTCAGAAGCCTTATGAGAAGAGACTTGAAGACCTAAATATGTGCACTCTGGAGGAGAGGAGGGACAGGGGAGATATGATTCAGACCTTTAAATACTTAGAGAAATAATGAACAAACAAACCTCTTCCAAAGATGGGGAAACTGTAAAACTAGAGGGCATAACGTGAAGCTGCAAGGGGGTAAATTGAAAGGCAATGTCAGGAAATACTTTTTCACTGAAAGTATGGTGGATGCTTGAAATGCCCTCCCGATGGAAGTGGTGGGGAAAATACAGTGACAGAATTCAAAATGGCATGGGACAGACACAGTGGATCCCTTTATAGCAACAGGATAAAATCAAAATAAACTTAACTAATTTCTCAACATACAGGGGTGTCCTAAAACAGAGACATGGTGAGGGGTGGCCTGCATGGAGTGGCAGGTGCACCTACTCTTGCCATCTTACTGGACAGACTAGATGGACCATACTGGTCTTTATCTGCTGTCATTTACTATGTTACTATGAGTGGAGCTATAAGGTAACAAGTTAATAAATTAAAACGTTTTGAAAGGAAATGTGTCTTTTGCCTCCTTTTCTGCCAACAGATAAGCCCATCTGGGCAGGGAAATAACTCATATCTTTGCAAAAACGTAAATAAAGTAATACCACCTAAATCCAAGTCTGTACTATTAAAAAAAAAGTCCAACTACCACAAAAATACATACATTACCACTAACACCAGTTTTTAAAATGCATGGTGTTGCTCTTAAGATGTTCCCTTGGCCAGTTTGTGTATAGTTCAAACAGTAGGTATGCATTATGCTGAATGACACACAGAAGATTTTTGAAGAAACAAATGTGCCAAATATGCTAACACACCATTCATTCAAATGTCAACACTACGAAGCCCAAAAGCTGTAATTTGTAACCATGCTTAAAGTTATTAAGGCGGCTCTTATTTTCAACCTAAGTTTCCTTGGCACAGTGGCTATTCAGAACTGAAAACAGAATGAAAGGTTTCAGTGTCACACATTCCCTACGAACATAGAATAACCACCGGTCACTCGCTGTTCTTTGTTTTCTTTCTAATTCCAAGTGAATGAATACTAAGTATAATTAAGAAATGTATTATACTATCTTTTTTTAGGTTCAAAATAGGGGACTATTTTTTTATTTTTTTAAACAAGGCTACAAGCATCATCGAAACGTGTGATAAACCAATGATATCCCTGTGGATTAGTGGGTGTAGATTAGTACTTCACTCATTCTTTCTAGTAAACCACATTTTTCCCACACTTAGTTTTAAGGCGTGAATAATTGAGAACATTCTTTGTAAACACTGTGAAATGGAAAATAACCAGTTATAGTAAATGCTCTCTCTAAGTTTAGTTATGCATTCTTTAACAGACCTATAGCAAGCCTCCCGTTCACCACCAAAATCATTGAGAAGGTAGTTCAGCAACAGCTCCAAGAACATTTAGATACCAACAAAATACTGGACCCGCAACATGGCTTCTGTCCACTCCGTGGAGTCGAGACCCTCATGACATCACTAATGAACACCCTCATCATAGGAACTCAAGCCAAACACTCTGGATATGCCATGATCTTCCTAGACATATCAGCAGCCTTCGACACCATCTCCCACAACATCCTCCTACACAGACTACAAGCAATTGGCATCAAAGATACCGTACTTCAATGGTTCCACTCCTACCTAACCAATGGACAACAACTGATCCGCACAAACACATCAACCTCACCCCCCTTCCAGCAACACCAAGGAGTACCCCAAGGATCCACACTATCTGCCATGCTCTTCAACATCTACCTGCAACCACTCTGCTCAATCATACGCGCCCACATCATCAATTATCACATCTATGCAGATGACATAATACTCTATGCCCCAATCACAACCTCTAACCCAACAACCACTTATCAGAATGCTTCACAGAAGTATCCAGCTGGCTACAGAAGAACAACCTATCCATCAACATAAAGAAAACAGAAGCCCTCATAGTAACAAAGGACCCAGACTTCACACCACCTACACACCTTAACATTGGAACTACACAAATACAAATACAACCGCACATAAAGTATCTAGGAATCATCATAGACCAAGCACTCACACTCATGCAACAAATAAAAAAAACCCACCGGAACAATATTCCACAAGACTAAAACAGTACAGCGCCTCAGACCTCTCCTTGAACCACGGGACTTCAGAACAGTGATGCAAGCCATGATACTCCCCCACCTGGACTACTGCAATATAATCTACCACGGACTACCAGCCACCCACACCAACCCACTTCGAACTGCCTTAAATACCACAGCAAGGATTATCCAGAAAGCAAAAAAACAAGACTGCATCACCCCAATACTGAGGGAGCTGCACATACTCCCCCTCGAAGCAAGAATCAATTACAAATCTGCCCTACTTACTCACAAGGCTCTCTACCAAACTCGGACTTCCCAGCTCTGTGCACTACTGCCCCGACCAGCCCACAACAGAACAACCAGACAAACTATCAGCAACTCCCTCACCATCCCCCATAAACGAACCAAATACAACCAACAGACCTGCAACAGAACCTTCGAACTATACGCACCATCCCTCTGGAACTCTCTACCAAGTCACATCAGAGGCAACGGAGACCCCCTATCATTCAGGAAATAACTAAAAACCATCCTATTCCAGCAATACCTCGGACCAGAAACAAGCACCCACCACTGACTACCTCCCAACTCCCCCCCCCCGAACATATTTTCTAAAAGACTGAAATACAATGTCTATGTCCCAAATATTTGTTGAAATCATCAATGTTGGCCACCCGGTGATAGCCCCAACCCCAGAATTTGATTATTGTCCACCCCCCCCCCCTTTTAATGTTTCACCGCTTTGACCCGGTGAAAAGCAGGATATAAATACAGTTAAATAAATAAATAAATAGACTAACACTCAGGACTCAGTTTCCTCAGGAGTTCCATATTTCCTGTTGGTAACCTGACAGAAAGGAGGCAACAGCAGACAACTCCACATTTTTCCCTTTACTAAAGGACCTGGTCAGTACTTCGGAGTCCAACCTTTTACAAGACATGGGACACTCAGCTGTTGAGCTCTCAGCTTGCTTCTGGGTGACAGGTGATAAAAAAAAAGAATTTTCCCCTAAACATCTTCCTTTATACTTTTAAGGGGTAATTTTCATAGAGGACATTTTGCATGTACAAAGAATTTTATAAAATTACAAAGGTATAGGTGTGCAAAGGTACTTGTGGTGATTAAGGTGACACATTATTTGTGTGACCTGCATGTAAGCATTTTCAGGGCATGTAGGTTATATCAATCATACCTATGCATGTAGTTCAGCTGCATACATTTACAGCTGCTCGGGAACCTTCCGAATAGGTATACAAGGTACAATCAAACAATAGAGACTCCCTTCTGCCACAGCAGAGAGCAAGGAGGTGAGCTCCTCCCCACTCTCCTTTGCTCCTCTAACAAGACAGCCCAATGAACTTTAAATTCAAAGGGCTAACAGGTGCACCGTGCTTATGGGCCACGCCAATGAGGCACGGCCTTTAGAGTGGTCTCCGAGTGCCTGGTAACCACAACCTCTTGTCCATCCACATCTTACATATATGAACAAGACTGGGTAGTTTATTAGCAGATCGGGTAATACCGAACTCCACAACAGCTCTGTGAAACTGCCACCAACAGCCTGCAACTTACCCACAGCCTAAATGAGTACAAGTAGCAACTGCAGAAGAAAGAAAAAAAAAAAAAAAAAAAAAAAAGAGGGAACCCGTGCAGTCTGGAGGCTACTACCACACCCCTTGAAAGATGTAATTACTTTAACGTCTCACATTAACTGCTATAAAAAGTCCTAAGATATAGCTTGACATAGCCTGGTCATACCTGTAGATGTGGTCCCATGCTTGAGATAAGGCTTGCTGCCTACTGTTTTCACTCATTGTTTGATTATTTCCTCTGCTCAGTTTTCCTATCTGATAAGCAAAAGTCTTAAAAGACATTGAAATTATCTGTATCTTATTCTATTTTATTTATTCTACTTTATTTTACGTTTATTCCCTTATCCTCCTCCTTCTAACTTTACTTGTCCTTTCTGCTATTTATTATTTAACAGGTTTTATATACCGCTTTATCATTTCAATCAAAGCGGTTTACATTGAAACTTAAACTTGGTAATGTACAACTCTGGAGCGGTAGGAGATTAAAGAGACTGAATGGACTTCAAAGGAAGGAGATTGAGGGAAAAGAGGGGTTGAAATTGGCAAGAAGGAGAAAGTAGAAACCCAGCACCACCGCCGTGGCCAGTGGGATGAGGAGAGTGGGAGGATAGATAGCCACCGTGGCAGAGGGCAGCAACCTGAAGCAGTGTTACCAGGGAGGAACCAGGTTTCAGTAAGAGCGAGAAGATGGAAAGCGCTAGATCATGAGTAAAGGGAAGTTTACTAGAAATGGAATGAAGCGCATGAGGAGAGAAGAGGGGGAAAAGAGAGGGATGTAGATGAAATTAGGGTGGTGGAGAGAGGAACTAAGAGTGAGAGAGAAGTGAAGGGGACCAGGGTTGGGATTAATGTCACCAGAGGACAGAAGGAGAAGAAGAATGTGAAGAGAGAAGACAGCACGTTGGAAATCAGGGCACCTACTCTTGCTGCCTTGCTGGGCAGACTAGATGGACCATATTGGTCTTTATCTGCTGTCATATACTATGTTACTATGGGATGAGGTGGTTTTAGAGAGGAAGGAGAGGGATGAATAAGAGGAAGGAGAATGATGTTCAAGAGCAGAGGAAAGGGTGGAGGATAATATGGGAGAGGAAATAGGAAGGGTGGATAGAGGGTGAGAGAGAGCACAGTTACTTACCTGTAACAGGTGATCTCTGGGAACAGCAGGAATTAGTCCTCACATATGGGGTACGTCGGTACCGACGGAGCCTGTGCGGGAAAGCTCCCCAGCTTCTTAGAATAGAAGCTTTTGGGACCTCCCACTGCACATGCGCACTGCCTTCCCGCCTTCCTGAACAGCTCTCCTCAGTTTCGAGTTTATAGCTGAGTCAACAGAGAGAGGACAGGAAGATAGATAGATAAAAGATACAACTCCTAGGGGAGGTGGGTGGGTTGTGAGGACTAATTCCTGCTGTTCCCAGAGATCACCTGTTACAGGTAAGTAACTGTGCTATCTCCAGGAACAAGCAGGAATAAGTCCTCACATATGGGGACTCCCTAGCTTAGATGCATGGGATCCCCTGTAAAGGTTCGCCATCTTCGTATGGATCTCAGGCATCCATTCTGGGAAGGTGGGCAGGAGTTGTTTAGGAATGGAACAGGTGCTTGAGGACAGCTTGGCCAAACAAGGCATCCCGGCGGGAGTCCTTGTCCAAGCAGTAATGGGCTGTGAAGGTATGAACCGAGGCCCAGGTAGCGGCTCGACAGATCTGATCTATGGAAACAGAGTGCAGATGAGCCATAGAAGTTGCCATGGCCCTCACATTGTGAGCAGTGACATGGCCTTCCAGAGAAATGTTTTTGCTCTGGTAAGCAAAAGAAATACACTGAGCAATCCAATTGGAAAGTGTACGCTTGGAGACTGGAAGTCCCAAATGGGAAGGATCAAAGGCCACAAAAAGTTGAGAAGACTTTCGATGTGGCTGAGTCCTATTAAGGTAAAAAGCGAGAGCTCTTTTACAATCCAGAGTATGAAGGTTCCTCTCTGCATTGGATGCATGAGGAGCTGGAAAAAAGACAGGTAGATATACCTCTTGATTAAGATGAAAAGGCGAGACCACTTTAGGCATAAAGTGGGGATTCGTCCTAAGGACCACCTTATCATGATGAAATCTTGTGTAAGGTGGATTAGCCACTAAAGCCTGCAGCTCACTGATGCGGCGAGCCGAAGTGACTGCAATGAGGAAGATGACCTTCCAGGAAAGAAATTTCAAGGAGGTGGAAAACATTGGCTCAAAAGGTGGCTTCATAAGTTGACCGAGCACTAGATTCAAATCCCATGCGACCGGGGGTGGTCTGATGGGAGGTTTAGTGAGAGTCAGGCCTCTCATGAATCTTGCAACAAGAGGATGAGAGGAGATAGGTTGTCCATTTATATGTTTCAAGGATGCTGCAATAGCACTTAAATGGACTCTTACCGAATTCGTCTTGAGGCCTGCATTGGATAGATGCAGGAGATAATCAAGAAGAGAATTCAAAGGAAGTGCCAGAGGGTCAAGACCCTGCTGAGCACACCAAATGGAAAAACGTTTCCATTTGAAAGCATAGGAACGCCTGGTAGAGGGTTTCCTAGAGGCAGAAAGGATATCTTTCACTGGTTGGGAAAGATGAAAGTCTTGAAGGCTTAAGCCTTCAGTAACCAAGCACTGAGGTGAAGGGATTTGGGGTTTGGGTGCCACAAAGTCCCCTCCTCCTGAGACAGGAGGTCTGGCGCAGCTCCCAGATCCAAGTAGGATCCCTGGGAGAGCTGTAGAAGTAGAGGGAACCACACTTGGCGTGGCCAGCGTGGAGCTATGAGGATCATAGTTCCATGATCCCTCTGGAGTTTGAACAGAGTCTTGGGAATCAAAGGAATGGGTGGAAAGGCATATAGGAATGCCTGATTCCAATTCAGGAGAAAGGCGTCCGTGGCCTGAGCTCCCTGACACGGAGTTCTGGAACAGAACCGGGGAAGTTTGGCATTCCACGGACTTGCAAAGAGGTCTATGTCCGGGGTCCCCCATTCCTGAAAGATTCGGTTTATTTGGTCCAAATGTAGGGACCATTCGTGTGGCAGCAGAACTCGACTGAGCCTGTCTGCCCGAGAGTTTTGAACTCCTGGGAGATACACTGCTAGCAGGTGAATCTGATGCTCTCTGGCGAAGGCCCATAGTCTTAGAGCTTCGTTGCAAAGCGACAGAGAGCCCGTCCCTCCTTGTTTGTTTATGTAAAACATGGCCACCTGATTGTCCGTCTGAACTAGGACAGTCAGGTTGGCTAGGAGGGAGTGGAAGACCTTGAGGGCAAGGTAAATTGCTCGCAGTTCCAGAAGATTGATATGAAGGGTGGTCTCCTGTAGAGACCAAGTGCCCTGAGTGGAGAGAGTTTGCAGATGGGCTCCCCACCCTGTTTGGGAGGCATCTGTTGTGAGGGTTGCTTGGGGTAGCAATGGTTGAAATGGAGCCCCCAACAACAGATTCTTGGTGGAAGTCCACCAGTGGAGGGACCAAAACAGACGATCGGAGGTTTGTATTTGGTCTGAGAGCGCTCCTGACGCCTGAGTCCACTGAGTGGCCAGGGTCCATTGAGCTGCTCTCATATGAAGACGAGCATAGGGCACCACATGCACTGTGGAGGCCATATGACCCAGTAGGCGTAGCATTTCCCTGGCTGTCAAGTGAGTGCTGGACTGAGCTTGGGAGGCCAAACTCAGGAGGCGCTGGCCTCGAACCTGTGGAAGGTAGGCCCTTGCAGTGATGGTGTCCAACTGGGCCCCTATGAATTCTAGAGATTGAGTAGGGATGAGTTGAGACTTGGGAAGGTTTACTACCAGTCCCAGATACTGCAAAAGACTCCTTGTGTGGTCCAGGGAAATCTGGGCCTGTGACTGAGTTGGAGCTCGGATGAGCCAGTCGTCGAGATATGGGAAGACAAAGATTCCCATGCCTCTTAGAAATGCGGCTACGACTGCCATGCATTTTGTGAATACTCTTGGAGCAGAGGCTAGACCGAAGGGGAGTACTCTGTATTGGAAATGTTTGCCCTGAAACAGAAAGCGAAGATACTTTCTGTGGGATGGATGGATGAGTATATGTGTATACGCATCCTGTAGGTCTAGAGAACAAAGCCAGTCCTGACCCTGAAGGTAAGGAAGGAGAATGCCGAGAGACAGCATTTTGAATTTCTCCTTGAAGAGAAATTTGTTCAATTCTCTCAGATCTAGGATTGGTCTGAATCCCCCTGTCTTCTTTGGAATGAGAAAATAAGGGGAGTAGAAACCGGACCCTTGTTGAGGAAGAGGAACCTCTTCTATGGCCCCTTGGGCAAGAAGAGAAGAAACCTCTTGACCCAACAGGGTTAGGAGAGATGGGGGAGAATTGAATGGTCTCACCATATGATGGGGAGGAAGGCTGGAGAAATGAAGTTTGTAACCCTCTCGGATGATAGAGAGGGTCCATTGTTCTGTTGTGATTTGTTCCCATCTGGGAGCAAAGTGAGCCAACCTTCCGGGTATGGTGAGAGGTTCTGGTTGTGTTAGAACCAGAAGTGGCAAGTTCTCTAGGAGCAAGTCAAAACCCCTGAGGGGTTGGAGCCTGCTGAGCTACAGTAGCTGCTGCAGGCTTAGCTCGTGCTTGTTTGGATTGCTGACGCTTAGCAGTATAGCGAGGCTGAGAAGACTGCTGGCCAGTATTTGAAGCAACTCTGGCCTTCTTATAGTAAGGCCTTTTAAAAGACTTTTTCTTAGGAGGAATTGAAGTGGACTTTGAAAGTCTTTCCAAGGTGGCATTTTCAGCATCCATCTGGGTGGCTTTGATTTGCCACTCTTCCCCAAATAAGTTCTCACCTGTACAGGGCAGATTCCGTAAGCCATCTAGAACCCAAGGTTCCAGATCAGAGGCCTGGAGCCAAGCAAGACGTCGGGCTGCAATAGCAATGCCCGAAGCCCTACTGGCTCCCTCAAAGGAATCATATGCTGCCCTATTAGAGAACTTAGAAACCTCTAAGAGTTGTTTCACTAGGGAAAGGAATCCCTGCTTTTTATCCTCAGGGATAAAGGGGGCAAAATGCCGCACCTTTTTGGCAAGTTCCTCCAGGAACATGCCCATATAGAGACTGTAGGAATTAATCCTGGCTATAAGCATACTAGCCTGGAAAATTTTCCTACCAAAAGAGTCCAAAGTCTTACATTCCCGTCCTGGAGGGGTGGAAGAGTGCCTTTTGGTACTCCTAATCTTCTTCATTGCAGACTTCACCACAATAGAGTGGTGAGGCAATTGAGTCTTTTGGAAACCAGGAGAAGGAGGGACCCTATACATGGTGTCCAACCTACGGGAATAAGGAGACAAAGTCAAAGGATTTTCCCAGAAATCCATCAGTTGTTCTTGAAGGATTTCATGGATAGGCAGGGTAACTGCCTCCTTAGGGGCCTTTGAGTATCCCAAAATATCCAGTTTTTTGGATCTGGGTTCCTTTTCAGAGGATGTGGTAATAGAAAGGGCTGTAGCCATATCTAAAACAAAGTCCTGGAAGGACAAATCCTCTGGAGGGGACATTCTCCTTTTAGGAGAAGAGGGCTCCTCAGGTAAGTTGAGTGAAAACTCAGCAGAATCATCAGAGGAGTGAAAATCCTCAGAGGAATCGGTGCTTTCCTCTAACGCACGATACGCGTACCGATCGGTATCGATATCGGGCGTATCGGGTATGGAACCGGTATGGAGCGAAAGCCCATACGGTACCGACTTGCGTTTAGAGGTGGACGGCCTCGATACCGGCATGGCGGACGATACCGGTATCGGGCCCGGAACCGCTGAAAGCGGAACCGATGGCGTTGCAGCTTTAATGAAAGCCATGACGGCTTGCTGCATGGACTGTACAGTATCGCCCATGGACGCCATAGCTGCCTGGATGTCGGTACCGGAGTGACCCGGTACCCCAGAGCAGGCTAACAGGTGATCTGTCGAGGCCGTAGCATCGATATCAACCTGAGACCCCTGAATTGGCGTTTTTGGAAGTTGGACTTCCCGCCGGGGTTGTTTGGCTGGGGCAGGGTCCTCAAGTTCTAAGCTAAGAGCCTCTCGATGCTTTGAAGGAGATTTGCTCTTTGAGGACTTGCCCACAGAAGGTTTGGTTACCTGAGATCCATCCGGAGAAGAAGACCTGGATGACTGTGATGCTGTATTCTCTGAAGCAAACAGCACATGGAATTTGTTGGCCCGGTTCTGCAGCCCACGTTTAGACATGTGGGAGCAAGATGGGCAGTCCGGTATGGAATGGTCAGGCCCCAAACATTTCAGACACCAGTCATGGGTGTCTGTGACTGAAATAACAGCATTACATTTGGTACACTTCTTAAATCCAGGGGCTGGCTTCTCCATGAGGAGAAATTGAGTAGGCCGAGAGGCCTCTCTGAAGTGACCAAAAAGCTAAAAAATAAGAAAAAAGAATTATAATTTTTTAAAGAAAGAAAGAAAAGACCGGCGATACCGGTATCGGTATGGGGAAGGCAGGTACGCGGTCTAAAGAAACAAATAAAATAACAATTTCTTCAGCGGTGACAGGAACACGACCTGCTGGCTCCGCGGAAAAAGAGAAACTGAGGAGAGCTGTTCAGGAAGGCGGGAAGGCAGTGCGCATGTGCAGTGGGAGGTCCCAAAAGCTTCTATTCTAAGAAGCTGGGGAGCTTTCCCGCACAGGCTCCGTCGGTACCGACGTACCCCATATGTGAGGACTTATTCCTGCTTGTTCCTGGAGATAGGGGGGCTATATTGGTGGAGTGAGGGAAGGAGCTTAGGGAGGATCAGAAAAAGGAGTAAAGAATGATGTGGAGCCATAATGTTGGAGTGGAGAAGTAGCCTAATGGTTAACACTGGCTTGGGAACCCAGAGACCAGGTTTCAATTCCCACTAGCACTCCTTGTGGCCTTGGGCAAGTCATTTAACCCTCCATTGATAACTTAGATTTTTCTGAGGCAATGTCCCTACTGTCATCTATAGACCCCCTGACAAGTTCTCTTCTATTTTCCTCAATGATTTTGACTCTTGGCTCTCCTTAATCCTGTATTCTTCTTCCCCCTCCCTTATTCTCGGTGACTAATTTTCATATTGATAACCCCTCTGAGCCCTATGCATCCAAGCTCCTTTCCCTTACCTCCTTTTTCAACCTCCAGCTTTGCTCTTCTGTGCCCACTCATCAGCTTGGTTCACTGCCTTGACCTCATTATTTACTCTAAGTGTTTACCTTCTAACTTCCCCGTTCTTCCCTCATCTGACCATCACCTGTTAAATTTCACTTTTTATTACTACCCCACTCAATCTTGCCTAATCTCCTCCTATCTTTTTAGGCATCCTCATGCTATCGATCCACTGACTCTATCCACAACTGTCTCCCACTAAGTCTGTTAGTGAAGCCATGGCTTCCTATAATACTGCTTTCTCCTCTACTCTGTGCCAAATCAAAAACTGATCACATTTCATTCATTATCAAGAAACTGCATTGGCTTCTAATCCAAGAAAGCGTAGTTACTCACCTGTAACATGATCTCCGGGAACAGCAGGAATTTAGTCTTCACATATGGGTATGGTCGGTACCGACGGAGCCTGCGCGGGAACGCTCCCTAGCGTCCAATAGGAAAGCTTTTGGGAGCATCCCACAGCGCCTGCGTGCTGCCTGCCCCCCTTTCCAACTGTCCCTCTCCAATTGAGTTTATAGCAGAGACAAAGAGAGAGGGAGAGAGAGAGAGAACTCCTAGGGGAGGTGGGCAGGTTGTGAAGACTAAATTCCTGCTGTTCCCAGAGATCACCTGTTACAGGTGAGTAACTACGCTATCTCCAGGAACAAGCAGGAATGTAGTCTTCACATATGGGGACTCCCTATCTGCAGATGTTAGGGAGATGGCCCCAGGAAGTTGTTAGGCCTTGTGAAAGGGCCATAGTTCCCCCATGGATCACTGGAATCCTACCAAGGACAGTGGGCAGGAATTGATTAAAAAGGTGTTGAAGAACAGCCTGGCCAAACAAGGCATCCCGGCGGGAGTCCTTGTCTAAGCAGTAGTGGGCTGTGAAGGTATGTATCGAAGCCCAAGTAGCTGCTCGACAGATGTCATCGATAGACAGAGTGAAGATGAGCCATTGAGGCTGTCATGGCTCTCACATTGTGAGCTGTGACATGGCCTTCAAGAGGAAGGTTCTTACTCGCCCTGTTCAATGTAATTTCAGTTTGTTCAATGTAAACCGCACTGATGCAGAATAGCGCGGTATATAAGAGAATGTAAATAATAAATAAAATAAATAAATACTCTCACAGACAAAGGAAATGGACTGAGCAATCCAGTTAGATAGAGTTCTTTTGGAAACTGGAAGTCCCAAATGACTAGGATCAAAAGCAACAAAGAGTTGAGAAGATTTTCTATGTTGCTGTGTCCTTTGCAAGTAAAAGGCCAAAGCTCTTTTACAGTCCAAGGTATGAAGGTTCCTTTCTGCACTGGAGGCATGAGGTCTCGGAAACAATACAGGAAGGTAAACTGCTTGGTTTAAATAGAAATGCGAAACCACCTTTGGCATAAAATGTGGATGAATCCTAAGAACTACCTTATCATGGTAGAACCTTGTATAAGGAGGATCAGCCACTAATGCTTGCAATTCACTGATGCAACGTACTGATGTGACTGCAATGAGGAAGATGACTTTCCAAGAAAGGAATTTCAAATATGTAGTGGCTAATGGTTCAAAGGGCGGTTTCATGAGCTGCCGGAGCACCAGATTTAAGTCCCATGCCACTGGTGGTGGCTTAATGGGAGGCTTTGTGAAAAGAAGGCCTCTCATAAATCTCGCTATGAGAGGATGAAAGGAAATAGGTTGTCCACTTAGAGGCTTGTAAGAAGCTGCAATAGCACTAAGATGGACTCTTACTGAATTTGTCTTGAGACCCGCATTTGACAAATGAAGGAAATACTCCAGTATCGATTCCAGAGGTATCGCAAGAGGGTTAAGACCCTTCTGCGAGCACCATATTGTAAACCTTTTCCACTTAAAGGCATACGAGCGTCTTGTGGAAGGTTTCCTAGAAGCATGAAGGATATCCTTTACCTGTTGGGAAAGGTTAAGATCCTGAAGTTCTAGGCTTTCAGCAACCAGGCCCCGAGACGCAGAGACTGGGGATTCGGATGCCAGAGCATCCTGTCCTCTTGGGAGAGAAGATCTGGAGCGGATCCCAAATCCAGAGGCGGAGTTTGAAAGAGATGTAGGAGCAGACGGTACCACGTTTGCAGTGGCCAACGTGGAGCTATGAGGATCATATGACCTCTGTCTCTCTGAAGCTTGAATAGGGTTTTGGGGATGAGTGGGAAGGCATATAGGAAGTCCTGACCACAGTGGAGGAGGAAGGCGTCCCTTGCCTGATAATATTGAGTCGGAATTCTGGAACAGAATCGGGGAAGTTTGGCATTCAGCGGACTTGCAAAGAGGTCTATGTCCGGGGTTCCCCAAATCTGAAATATTTGGGCAACCTGGTCTGCATGGAGAGACCATTCGTGTGGAAGCCGAACTTGACTGAGTTTGTCTGCCCGAGAGTTTTGAATGACTGGAAGATACACTGCAAGGAGATGAATCTGATGATCTCTGGCGAGGACCCATAGTCGCAAAGCTTTGTTGCATAGTGACAGACAGCCTCTTCAGCCCTGCTTGTTCACATAGAATATGGCTACCTGATTGTCTGTTTGAACTAAGACTGTCTTGTAGCCGAGCTGGGCGTGAAATACTCGAAGAGCAAAGAAGATTGAAAAGGAAACGTAAAAATTTCCTGTGATCTGGATGGATGAGAATGTGAGGGTATGCATCCTTTAAGTCTAGAGAGCAAAGCCAGTCCTGGCTTTGAAGGTATGGCAGAAGAGTTTCTAGAGAAATCATTTTTAATTTCTCTTGAAACAGATATTTGTTCAATTCTCTGAGGTCTAGAATGGGTCTGTGTCCCACTGTTTTCTTTGGAATAAGAAAATAGGGGGAGTAGAACCCTGTCCCCTGTTGAAAAATGGGTACTTCCTCTATTGCCCCTTGGGCAAGAAGGGTGGAGACCTCGTGATCTAGCAGATGGTCTGCAGAGGTTTGTGAATTGAATTGCTTTAGAAATGTAGGAGGGGGTAAGCTGTGAAAATTAAGTTTGTACCACTCTCCTAAAATGGACAAAGTCCAATCTTCTGCTGTTATCTGATGCCATCTGTTGAGAAAGTGGCATAACCTGCCTGGAATATTGGGGGGTCGGGGACCCCTCAGAGGCAGGAAGGCAAAGCTCTCTAAGAAGGAGTCAAAGCCCTTGAGGGGGCTGAACCTGGAGAGCTGGTTGGGCTCTCGGGCCTTTTAGTTTCTTTTGCTGCCTGGTTTGTCCCTTTTGGGCAACCTGACCTGGAGTTTGACTCTGCTGGGTATGGGAAGTATAAAACTTCCTCTTTTTGCTAAGGGTTTTTTTTTATAAGGTTTGGCTGGAGTGGCTGTAGACTTTGACAATCTATCTAAGGTAGAATTGTCAGCATCTAACTCGTTAGCCTTTTCCTGCCAGTTCTTGCCGAAGAGATTCTCCCCCGTGCAAGGAATGTTGCCTAACTTGTCCTGTACCCAAGTCTCCAAGTCTGACGCCTGTAGTCAGGCAATCCGTCGTGCACCAATGGCAATAGCAGAAGTTCTGCTGATGCATTCGAAGCAGTCAAAGGTTGCACGATTGACAAACTTGGAGACATCTTGAGCATGCTTAACTAGAGCAAGAAAATCTTGTCTCTTATTATCTGGGAGAAATGGGCTCATAAGTTCCAAGTCTCCTGTGACTTCCTTAAGGAACATTCCCATATATAGGATATATGAACTGATCCTAGCTGAAAGCATGGAATCTTGAAAAGTTCTGCGTCCAAAAGCATCCAGAGTTCTGCATTCACAACCTGGATTAGATGCATGCCTCTTTGCACTTTTCATCCTACGCATGTATGATTCCACTACCATTGAATGGTGTGGTAGCTGAGTTTTCTGAAATCCAGGACATGGTGGAACTCGAAATATTGCTGCTATTTCCTTCTTGCGGTAGCCCTGGGACACTTGAGAACCACTCTTGCTTTGCCCCCTTGTGCAGCCTGTATAATCACCACCCGCACTGGCATGCAAGTTACTCAGACTTTGCTTTATCACTCTTATTACACTTGTACCGGTGTAGTCAGCCGGTGTATCTATAATGGTACAGAACTGAATGTCTGCACAAAGGGAAAGACTCATACTTGCTTCAGACCTCGCCAGAACCCATCTTACTATGTCCTGGAACCGAGATGGAATGATGAAGATGGAGCCCTTATCAACGCTACAAGTCAACTCTGAGCCTAACCAACCTGCTTACCTGTATTTTGATGCTTGTGACCTGATTAATAGAAATAATTACTACAGGTGTGGATCCTGGGAGCAAGCTTACTATTATGATGAGAAGTATACAGTATGTGTCCTGAAGGTGCGTACAACTGGGGAATATGCACTGGGATATATTCCCCAACAACATATAGCAAATCAGCAGAAGCAGATTATTTCTGTCCGAAATGGGATTGTGTGTACTATGCTACCTGGTCTGGAAGCCCTACAGGACAGACTGGAGATGATCGCAAGGCGCTGCTGGAAAGATTACCCTTACTGAAACCTGAACAGTGCAAGAAAAGCACCTGCAATCCCCTACGACTTCAGATCTTCGACCCCAGCCAGTGGAAGCAAGGACTTCGATTCGGCCTGCACATAGGAGGTGGAACTGATCCTGGAACCATTATATTCATCCAGCTGAATGTAAAGACTCATGTTTCTTCACCATACCGCATACATCATATCTTCTACGAGGCCATGAAGGCAGAATTTGTTGTTCCCCACGCTTCGCAGAATTTGTTCATCGAACTAGCTGGAGCTGTGGCATCCAGCCTCCATGTCTCGGACTGTCTCTTTTGTGGAGGAACTCAAATGGGAGACCAGTGGCCTTGGGAAGCACAAGAACTGAATTATTCTGTACCATAACACCAAACTGATGTGCATAACACTACCAATGAATGGGTCCTCGCCCACTCCATAGTGGGTAGACTGTGTTTTGTACGAGCAGGACCACAATTGACTGCATTGGTAGGACAATTGGTCTGTTTGAACCAAAAATATTACAATGCCACAACTGGAAAGACTTCTTGGTGGTCAGGTGCCAATACTCCAGAACCGTCTAACCCACTGATCATCTTTCCTTATTTGGCCAGGATATGGACAAATCTGACTACGCACAGCACTTGGCAAGCTCCACCTGACTATATTGGATTTGTGGCACCCGAGCATATGCTAAACTCCCTGCCAAATGGGGAGGAGCATGTGTTCTTGGAACAATACAACCTTCTTTCTTTCTTTTGCCCCTTTCCCACGGAGAACAATTGGGGTTCCCTGTATATAAAAGTCGACAGAAACGAGAAGCTCTGAGAATCGGCCAATGGGACAAGTGGGATGCAACCTCTGAAGAATAGCCGCCAGAGAGAATTGTTTCTTACTATGGACCTGCTACCTGGGCGCAAGATGGTTCTTGGGGCTACCGCACCCCTATATATATGTTAGACCGTATTATACGTTTGCAAGCTGTTGTTGAAATTATAACCAATGAAACTAGTAGAGCACTAACCTTGTTAGCTAAACAAGCCACACAGATGCGTACAGCCATTTACCAGAACCGCTTAGCTTTAGATTAACTGCTTGCAGCTGAAGGAGGAGTATGTGGCAAGCTGAATTTAACTAACTGCTGCTTGCAAATAGATAATGAAGGACAGGTTGTAGAAGATATAGCCAATCACATGAGAAAGCAAACTTATGTCCCAGTCCAAACGTGGCATGGCTTGCAACTAGATGGCTGGTTTAGTTCTTGGTTTTCAGGCCTAGGCGGCCTGAAGACACTTGTCATACTTGTATTCTTGATTGTAACTGTTTGCTTATGTATCCCATGTTTCCTTCCCCTATGCTTGCGTATGCTACGCTCCATTATTGATAATAGTCTTGACCGCAGGGAAGCAGCACAAATATTAGCAACATGGGACTACTACCCTATACCACGGAGTGATCCCTCAACCATAGTTTGAAGTACTTTACTATATATATATATATATATATATATATATATATGTGACTTGATTCTCACCCTCTCTCATGTGCGGGTGTGAATAATCAAAAGGAGGGAATGTGATAGGCGATGGCCTAATTCATCTTGTAAAAGTGAAAATTGTGGCAGAGGCCTGTCTCTGCCTGTCAGCTCTGCTTTTGTCCCCCCCCCCCCCCCCCCCACTTAGAGTATTATAACTGACTTTGGAATATTACAGAAATACCAGCAGCTGCAGTCCTTGCTCTGCCTTGATAAGAAGGCTTCTGATAAGCAAAAGTAAAACTATTCCAATGTTTTTGTTATGGTTTAAGCACAGATGTCTTTTCAGTATTATTGCTTGCACGCTGTATCCTTGCTAATACACTGACCTTGCAAGAGTAGCGAAATAAACTGTAGCAGAAGTATTATGTCTAGAGATTTGAGCCTCAGCTAGAAAAGCCTGCACAGAATGAAAACAGGTACAAGCCAGATCAGAGATGACTATTGGGAGAGAGAGGGGGGCCACCAAGACCAATGAGGAGTTTTGCCTGTATTAGACTGGAGAAGAACAGTATATAAACTGTCGTTTTTCTGAGCTCAGGGCTCAGCCATTTTGTATGTATCATTGCCTGAGTCTGTGCACATTAAACTGGTTTGAATTCTAGTCAATAGACTCCTGGTTTTATTGGTTGCAGACACTTCGCTGTTACACTCTGGAGGTGACATTCTGCATTGGGGAGAAGAGGGATCTTCTAGAAGAATTGTCAGAGTCTTCGGAATTGGAGGAATTGAAGTATTCCTGATCCCGATGCTCTTGCAAAGCACAATCCCGGTACTGATCGAAGTCGGTATCGAGGTGACCCGGTACCGCTTTATCCACTCCAGCCAGAGGTGGCATGGGAAGAGTTCCCACCAGGGCCGGTGTCGGTACCAGCATCAGTGTCGATGTCGGCACCGGTGCCCTTGGGACCACCAGTACCGCAGCTGAAAGAAGAGCTGCGATACTGTGTTCGATAGCAAGAAACCTATGGTCTATCGACACTGCCGATGCCTGGGTGTCAGTACCAGTAAGAACAGCCGGAACCCCTGAGGCATGGCACAGGTAGTTCTTGCGAGGTTGAGGCCTCGAGAACATCCTGAAGCCCCATCGATGCTTTGGAAGCCGAAGCCTCCCGCCGGGGCTGTTTTGCCGGTGTGGTTCCCTCAAGGGCAATGCCAATGGTCTCTCGATGCTTAGCAGGAGAGCTACCCTTTGAGGACCAGCTTTTGTATTTATTTACCTGAGATCCATGGGAGGAAGAGGAGGCTCTTGACGATGTCGATGCAATGGATCTGGCATCTGAAGAAAAGAGGGTAGCGAGCTTTGCGGCCCGGTTCTGTCTTCCTCTTTTGGTCATCCCCATGCAGGAGAGACATTCAGCTGGAGAATGATCAGGTCCTAAACATTCTAGACACCAATCATGGGTGTCAGTGAAGGAAATGGTACCGTACACTTAGTACATTTTTTTAAAACCACTAGTTGGCTTTTCCATAATTTAGGAAAAATGGGGCCTAATGCCCAAAATGGCGCCTAGCACCAAAAAGGAACATTTCTGAAAGAAACAGCCTAAGTTTAAGGTTTTGGGGGGTTTTTTGTATGAAAAGAAAAGAACCGGCGGTACCGGTAGGCGTCGTGCGGTAGGCAAACGCAACCACAAGAAAGAATTCTAAAGACGGAATTTTCTGCAGTGACAGGGAATAGGTCCTGTTGGCTCCGTGGAAAACGAAGAACTGAAGAGGGACAGTTGGAAAGGCGGGAAGGCAGCGCGCATGTGCTGAGGGATGCTCCCAAAAGTGTTCCTATTGGACACTGGGGAGCGTTCTCGCGCAGGCTCCGTCGGTACCGACGATACCCATATGTGAAGACTACATTCCTGCTTGTTCCTGGAGATGAAAATTGATGCCTTTGAATTATGGTGCAGGCGTAGAATACTGCATATACCATGGACTGCCCGAAGAACAAACCAGTCATTACTAGAGGAGATCAAACCTAAGCTTTCTTTAGAAGCTCAGATGACAAGACTGACTTTCATACTTTAGACACATCATGTGAAGAGAGATTAGAGAAAGACATCATGCTTAGCAAGATAGGTCACCATAAAAGAGGAAGGCCAGCTATGAGATGGATCGATACAACAGCAGCAGCTATGGGTACCAGTCTCTCAACAATGAGCTGCCTGACTGAAGACCGAACACAATTTAGGACAACTATCCAGAGAGTCGCCATGAGTCGACGGCACTTAACACCACATTAAGACCAGTTCCTTGAAGGTCCTTAAAAGATAAGAGTTAGATTTAAGAAGCGCTGCTTATCTCCAATATCAAACCAGTGGAACCGACTTAGTTCATTTAGAGAGAAAGTGACTTCATTACTAAGGGGTAAGTTTACTAATCAGTGGTAGCGGCTTCCATGCAATATGGGTACCGCTGATTAGTAAACATACCCCTAATTTAATGATCTTTGCTGCTAAACTCTGCACAAGTTTAAGTCTTTTGCCAGAGTTAAGATAAAATAAATAGCGTTACAGTAGTCCAAGTGACTTAAGATCATCAGTTGGATCACCATACGTTCATGAAATTCTTGTGCAAGCAAGGATTACCTAATTTGCCTAATTGCAGTCTATCAGAGGATGACCAGGCCTTATGAGACAGGTTCCTTTATTAGGGAAGCCAGACTTGGGCAAGTTTCAGCATCAAAGCCTTTGTCAGGGGTCTAGAAAGGATCTGATAATAAATATAAAAATTACATACAAAAATACATAACAATCAAAAAATCATAAATTACATAACCAATATTAAAAAATTGTATGTATAAAAAATGATATAGAAACAAAACCACATACCAGACTTTCAGAACATGCAAGCACTTATAAAGAAAAGTGCAACAAAGCAGCATTCACTAAAAAGAAAAGACATATCCAGTTAAACGACAGCAATAATGCAAAACTTAAAAAAAAAATTTGAAAAGGTTATATTTTAAATTAAACTCATAAAATCAGAATGTGTAGAAAATACAGAGCAGCAAATAAATAGCTATATAAAATTAAAGCTTGTGACGCTACTACTTAAAAAGCTTCACATGTTTATACACTTACAAGGGACACAACAGCCCATTGGTGAGGCTGTACATAATTATAATATCATAATCTTAGAGAGCTTGTTTCCACAAAAATTTCTCAAGGATAAACATATCTATTAACAAAAATGATTATAGGAAGCCTATCTTCATACATATAAACAAATGCCATTCATGGCAATAGCCATATTGAAAGGTCAAATCTCAGCGGACAATAGATAAGAGGAAAAATACCACACGGGATTTCTGAAAAGCATTACTAAAAGTAAATAATGTGTCATCTAGATTTAGCAAAAGTAGGCATATTCCATCATAAAGAAAAAAGCACTGGGACCGAGCAAAAAGTCATCACTTGCAAGTATAGCACCACAAGACTGGCGCCAAAACAGAAAGATGCCACGCATGTGGCACAAATTTGTACTCTGAATGTATACTAAAAGCCATGACTGACAATGTGACAGAAAAGCATAGGGCAGAGAGAGCATATATGTGATTGAATACAAATGCAAAGCTCCATGAGTGGAAGCATAAAAACAAATATATCAAAGATTCAACGAAGGGGATAGCTTAATGGATATCATTCAAACTGCCTATACCAAAACACAGTTTATATAAATAAAAGGGGTGATTACTTAAAAATGGCAGAGGATAAATAGAAAAAAAAGCTATTAAAAATCAGTCATTATCCTATAAAGAAAAGCACAAATGGCAATAAGGATATTACATTCTGACATTAAAAAGATGGAGGAACTACTCAGATTAATATTGCTCACAAAAAAGAGGGGTGAGGGAAAAGGAAAGGGGATGACAACAAGCAAAAGCCATAAAGACTCATTCACACATGTACTTTGTCTCTGAAACTTAGCCAAGTCGGGCTTCTCTAATAAAGGAACTTGTGTCATAAGGCCTGGTCATCCTCCGCTCTTTGTGCATTCTGATTGACGTATTTGCAGAAGTTGTCTTTCCCCTGCTTGCTTCTGTAGAAGGGGGACTTATAGGGGCCATGGGGTCTCATGGGGAATGTCTGGTGAATGAAAGCAGCTTAAAAAGTGCTGACTGTTTCATAGAGGTATTTATGAATAAGTGAGACACTCTAGATTGCATCTTGCAAGACAGTGAGCTTCTGTTTGCAGGAAGCTGTCCTGATTAAGCATGAGCAATATGTTTGTGCTTGGCATGACCTGTAACATGTATAGATAAATAAAATTAAAGTAAAAAGCATGACAGAGTGATAAGACAAAATTGTACAATGTGGCATTTTTCCCCTAACAAAAAAGAAGAAACTGCAGCCAAACTAATGGAATTTGTAGATCTGTAAATTTTCCTAAATTTTAGCAGAACTTTGTTATTGTTAAGCTGTGTGCTGTGTTTTCATTTCTTCTCACTTGTTTCTGAGACCAGAGATAGGAACCAAGAGCCAAGAAAGGATCCCTGTGTTTGTTGCCCCTGGCTAGGAATTCGTTACATGCAACAGTTGGTGACCATGAATACTCTGATTCTTTCTCTGGGTCGGAGGCAAGTCAGAACGGTGAGCATGATGAGTGATAGTCACCAGCAGAATAGAAGTTGCATGAATGGCAAGAAAAGGCATAGGCTTTAGCATTTAAAGAAGGGCAGCCCGTCCTACTGTATGCATATTAAACATGGTGATGCTGTTATAAACGCTATTGCATGATGGCACTCAATGACTAGTGGTAATGAAGCACTACAAGTTCCTTGGGGGGGGGGGATTTTTTCAGAGGAACTGCGGTGTTTAAAAAATGAAATGGCAGTCAATAATTTAGGGGTACTGCACACTAGTCCCCAGTGGGTCGTCCTTACATGGTGAGAGACAATGGCACATGAAAAGTCTCAAGAAAAACGAAACGATGAGGTCCAAGACATTCAGCATAAGTTGTTTGTATTAGAAGAGAATGTATAATGATTCGTTTGCTTTCCTTATACAGCACAGTTACTTACCTGTAACAGGTGATCTCTGGGAACAGCAGGAATTAGTCCTCACATATGGGGGTACGTCGGTACCGACGGAGCCTGCGCGGGAAAGCTCCCCAGCTTCCCAGAAGGAAGCTTTTGGGGCCTCCCACTGCACATGTGCGCTGCCTTCCCGCCTTCCTGACCAGCTCTCCTCAGTTCGAGTTTATAGCTGAGACAGAGAGAGGAAAGGAAGATAGATAGAAGATACAACTCCCAGGGGAGGTGGGTGGGTTGTGAGGACTAATTCCTGCTGTTCCCAGAGATCACCTGTTACAGGTAAGTAACTGTGCTATCTCCAGGAACAAGCAGGAATAAGTCCTCACATATGGGGACTCCCTAGCTAAGATGCCTGGGAGATCCCCTTCCAAGGGTTCGCCATCTTCGTATGGATCTCAGGCATCCATCCTGGGAAGGTGGTCAGGAGTTGTTCAAGTATGGAACAGGTGTTTGAGGACAGCCTGACCAAACAAGGCATCCCGGCGGGAGTCCTTGTCCAAACAGTAATGGGCTGTGAAGGTATGAACCGAGGCCCATGTGGCGGCTTGACAGATCTGATCTATGGAGACAGAGTGAAGATGAGCCATAGAAGTGGCCATGGCTCTCACATTGTGAGCTGTGAATTGCCCTTCCAGAGAAATATTTTTGCACTGGTAAGCAAAGGAAATACACTGAGCAATCCAATTGGAAAGTGTACGTTTGGAGACTGGAAGTCCCAAATGAGAAGGATGAAAAGCCACGAAAAGCTGGGAAGACTTTCGATGTGGCTGAGTCCTGTTGAGGTAAAAGGCAAGAGCTCTTTTACAATCTAAAGTATGAAGGTTCCTCTCTGCACTGGATGCATGAGGAGCTGGAAAAAAGACAGGTAGATATACCTCTTGATTAAGATGAAAAGGCGAGACCACTTTGGGCATAAAGTGGGGATTCGTCCTTAGGACCACCTTATCATGATGAAACCTGGTATAAGGTGGATGAGCCACTAAGGCCTGTAGTTCACTGATGCGGCGAGCCGAAGTGACTGCAATAAGGAAAAGGACCTTCCAGGAAAGAAATTTCAAGGAGGTAGAACCCAACGGTTCAAAAGGTGGCTTCATAAGCTGACCTAGAACTAGGTTCAAGTCCCATGCTACCGGAGGAGGTCGGATGGGAGGCTTAGTTAGAGTCAGGCCTCTCATGAACCTTGCAACAAGCGGATGAGAGGAGACAGGTTGTCCATTTATAGGTTTTAAGGATGCTGCAATAGCACTCAAATGGACTCTTACTGAATTTGTCTTAAGGCCTGCATTAGAAAGATGCAGGAGATAGTCTAGTAGAGAATTCAAAGGAAGTGCTAGAGGGTCAAGACCCTGTTGATCACACCAAATGGAAAAGCGTTTCCATTTGAAAGCATAGGAACGCCTCGTGGAGGGTTTCCTAGAGGCATGAAGGATATCTCTCACTGGTTGAGAAAGATTGAAGTCATGAAGGCTTAGGCCTTCAGTAACCAAGCTCTGAGGTGTAGGGACTTGGGGTTTGGGTGCCACAAAGTCCCTTTCTCCTGAGAGAGAAGGTCTGGCGCAGCTCCCAGGTCCAGGGAGGGTCCCTGGGAGAGATGCAGAAGTCGAGGGAACCACACTTGGCGTGGCCAGCGTGGAGCTATGAGGATCATCGATCCGTGATCCCTTTGGAGTTTGAACAGAGTCTTGGGAATCAAAGGAATGGGTGGAAAGGCATATAGGAATTCCTGACCCCAATGCAGGAGAAAGGCGTCGTTGGCCTGAGCTCCCTGACACGGAGTCCTGGAACAGAACCAGGGAAGTTTGGCATTCCACGGACTTGCAAAGAGGTCTATGTCCGGGGTTCCCCATTCCTGAAAGATTCTGCCTATCTGGTCCATATGTAGGGACCATTTGTGTGGAAGCAGAACTCGACTGAGTCTGTCTGCCCGAGAGTTTTGAACCCCTGGAAGATATACTGCCAGAAGATGAATTTGATGCTCTCTGGCGAAGGCCCATAATCTGAGAGCTTCGTTGCAAAGCGACAGAGAGCCTGTCCCTCCTTGTTTGTTTACGTAGAACATGGCCACCTGATTGTCCGTTTGAACTAGGACGGTCAGGTTGACAAGGAGGGTATGGAAGACTTTGAGGGCAAAGAAGATTGCTCGCAGTTCCAGGAGGTTGATGTGAAGGGTGGTCTCCTGTGGAGACCAAGTACCCTGAGTGGAGAGGCATTGTAGATGGGCTCCCCACCCTGTTTGGGAGGCATCTGTTGTGAGGGTTGCTTGGGGCAACAAAGGTTGGAAGGGGGCCCCCAACAACAGATTCTTGGTGGACATCCACCATTGGAGGGACCAAAACAGACGCTTTGAGGTGAGTATTTGGTCGGAGAGCGCTCCTGATGCTTGAGTCCACTGGTTGGCCAAGGACCATTGAGCTGCTCTCATATGAAGACGAGCGTAGGGCACCACGTGTACCGTGGAGGCCATGTGGCCCAGAAGTCGCAGCATTTCTCTGGCTGTCAAGTGACTGCTGGACTGAGCTTGGGAGGCCAAGCACAGCAGACGTTGGCCCCGGACTTGAGGTAGGTAGGCCCTTGCAGTGGTGGTGTCCAACTGGGCCCCTATGAATTCTAGAGACTGAGTAGGGGTAAGTTGAGACTTGGGAAGGTTTACCACCAGTCCCAGATACTGCAGAAGGTGCCTTGTGCGGTCCAGGGAAATCTGGGCCTCTGACTGAGATGGAGCTCGGATGAGCCAGTCGTCCAGATATGGGAATACAAAAATTCCCAGACCTCTTAGAAATGCAGCAACAACTGCCATGCATTTGGTGAACACTCTTGGAGCAGAGGCTAGACCGAAGGGAAGTACTCTGTACTGGAAATGTTTTCCCTGAAACAGAAATCTTAGATATTTTCTGTGGGATGGGTGGATGAGTATATGTGTGTACGCATCCTTGAGATCTAGAGAACAAAGCCAATCCTGACTCTGAAGGTATGGAAGGAGAATGCCTAGAGAAAGCATTTTGAATTTCTCCTTGTACAGAAATTTGTTCAATTCTCTCAGATCTAGGATAGGTCTGAATCCCCCTGTCTTCTTTGTTATGAGAAAATAAGGGGAGTAGAATCCTGTCCCTTGTTGAAGAAGAGGAACCTCTTCTATTGCCCCTTTGGGCAAGGAGAGAAGAGACTTCCTGATCCAACAGGTCCAGGAGAAATGGGGGAGAATTGAAGTGCCTCACCATGGTATATGGAGGAAGGTTGGAAAAATGAAGTTTGTAGCCCTCTCTGATGATAGAGAGGGTCCATTGCTCTGATGTAATTTGCTCCCATCTGGGAGCAAAGTGAGCTAACCTTCCGGGAATGGTGAGGGGCTCTGGTTGTTCTAGAGCCAGAAATGTTAAGTTCTCTAGGGGCAAGTCAAAACCCCTGAGGGGGTTGAGCCTGCTGAGGAGTGGTAGACGCTGCAGGCTTTGACCTTGCCTGTTTAGGTTGCTGACGTTTAGCAGCAAAGCGAGGCTGAAAAGATTGTTGGCCAGTATTTGTGGAAAATCTGGCCTTCTTGTAGTAAGGCCTCTTGAAAGACTTTTTCTTGGCAGGAGTAGGGGTAGACTTAGAAAGTCTATCCAATGTAGCATTTTCTGCGTCCATTTGAGTGGCTTTAATTTGCCAGTCCTTACCAAATAAGTTCTCACCTGTACAGGGCAGATTCCGTAAGCCATCCAGGACCCAGGGTTCTAGGTCAGAGGCCTGGAGCCAAGCAAGTCGTCGGGCTGCAATAGCAATGCCCGAAGCTCTACCGGCACCCTCAAAGGAATCAAAAGCTGTTCTGTTGGAGAACTTAGAAACATCTAGAAGCTGTTTCACCAGAGAAATGAACTCCTCTTTTCTATCCTCAGGGATAAAGGAGGCAAAATGCCGTATCTTTAGGGCAAGTTCCCTGAGAAACATGCCCATATACAGACTGTAAGAATTAATCCTGGCTATAAGCATCGTAGCCTGGAAAATTTTCTTGCCAAAAGAGTCTAGGGTCTTACATTCTCGTCCTGGAGGGGTAGAAGAGTGCCTTTTGGTACTCTTAATCTTTTTCAGTGCAGACTTCACCACAATGGAATGGTGAGGCAACTGAGTCTTTTGAAAACCAGGAGGAGGGGGGACCCGGTACATGGTGTCCAACCTACGAGAATAAGGAGACAACGTTAGAGGAGCCTCCCATAAGTCCATCAAGTGTTCTTGAAGGATTTCATGGATAGGCAGGGTGACTGCCTCTTTAGGAACCTTAGGGTATCCTAAAATATCCAATTTCTTTGACCTAGGTTCTTTTTCAGAGGATGTGGTAATAGAAAGTCCTTTAGCTAGTTCAATAATGAAGTCTTGAAAGGACAAATCCTCTGGTGGAGACATTCTCCTCTTTGGGGAAGAGGGGTCTTCATGAAGAACTAGAGACAGCTCATCAGAGTCCTCAGAGGAGTCAAAATCCTCAGAAGAATCAGAGTATTCTCTATTTGCTTCCAACGCACGATACGCATACCGATTGGTATCGACATCGGGCGTACCGGGTATGGGATCAGTATCGGGTGAAAACCCGGATCCGGTATGCAGAACCGATCTGCGTTTGGAAGTCGATGGTCTCGGTTCCGGTATGGGAGACGATACCGGAACCGGACCCGGTACCGAAGGCATCGCAGCATTAATAAAAGCCAGCATGGCCTGCTGCATGGTCTGAACAGTATTGCTCATAGACGCCACTGCTGCCTGGATGTCGGTACCGGCATGGGACGGTACCCCAGAGCAGTCTAACAGGTGATCAGTCGAGGCCGTGCCATCGATGTCAACCTGTAACCCCATAGATGGTGCTTTGGAAGCCAGAGCTTCCCGCCGGGGTTGTTTGGCTGGGGCAGGATCCTCAGACTCAAAAGTGAGAGCCTCTCGATGCTTTGAAGGAGATTTGCTCTTTGAGGACCTGCCCGAAGAAGGTTTGGTTACCTGAGATCCATCCGGAGAGGAAGACCTGGATGACTGTGATGCTGGATTATCTGAAGCAAACAGCACATGGAATTTGTTGGCCCGATTCTGCAACCCACGTTTAGACATCTGGGAGCAGGATGGGCAGTCCGGAATGGAGTGGTCAGGTCCCAAACACTTAAGACACCATTCATGGGTGTCTGTGACAGAAATAACAGCACTACACTTGGTACACTTCTTAAAACCAGGGGCTGGTTTCTCCATGAGGAGAATTTGTGTAGGCCTGAGGCCTAACCGAAGTCACCAAGTTGTGCAGAATAAAGATTTTTTTTTTTAAAGAAAAGAAAAGAGAGACCGGCGGTACCGGTTTCGGTATGGGGAAGGCAGGTACGCGGTCTAAAGAAACAAACTAAAACAATTTCTTCAGCGGTGACAGGAACACGACCTGCTGGCTCCGCGGAAAAAGAGAAACTGAGGAGAGCTGGTCAGGAAGGCGGGAAGGCAGCGCGCATGTGCAGTGGGAGGCCCCAAAAGCTTCCTTCTGGGAAGCTGGGGAGCTTTCACACGCAGGCTCCGTCGGTACCGACGTACCCCCATATGTGAGGACTTATTCCTGCTTGTTCCTGGAGATCATGCTTTTAAAAGGATAACATTTTCAGGTTGTAAAAAAAGATTTAAACTGCCTGGGTGTAACGTGGTAATTAGTTGTTAGTTTTTTTTTTACATATGCTGATTTTCTTCTTTAGTAGGTCAGGGCCTTATTTCGCCAGACTTGCCAGTTGATATTTAAAATGTCTGTTTTCTTATCGCTGTTAATGTGTAAAGACCACAGATCTGTCTTTTGTTTGTTTCGCTCTCTGGTCTTAAGGTAATTTCAATTATTTTTTGTATTTGAGTTATACGTTTTGGTTGCCAGATAAGAAGTACACATTGTTTTGAAAGCTTTCCTGATCTCGGTTTCAGGGGGACAACTAATTGAAAAACAGAGATATGTTGTAGCATAGTGAGAAAGGCAGTAGTACATGCTGATTGTTTCGGTTTTAGACACTAATCCAGCCCGAAGCAGCTCTCCCGCTGGGGAACGAGCAGGCCGGGGCCAGCCTAAACCAGCCTTGCAGAGCCTGTCCCCGCCCAATCGGGGCAACCAGCAGCCATAAATTAGAGCACCATCGGGTGGGCCCGCGCCTTAGGCGGGGTCCTGTGTGGAAGTCACCCCCAACCCCGGAGAATCGCAGTCCGTGGTAAGAAACAGCCAAGCAACCTGAGGACACCCTGCAACATCACAGAACCAAGCAGCAGTACTGAATGCCGAGCTATCCACAAACGTATGTAAGTCTACAAGAACTGCTCACACTATTTACTGGACATACTTTAAGAACTAAAACACTCAGGTAACCAATCCCCTAGATAGCTTTGTCTTCTAACAAACTTATTGTTGTTTCAAATGGTCTCTGATATGTAGCTAGATACTTTTAATCAAATAGCCACTGTATTCCTAAAAAGTACATTGTTGCACATTATACATCGCTGCACAAGCCAAACACCATCCGCAAGCCAGCCAGAGCGATAGAAAGTACCTTAGTCGTTTAAAATTCACACTAAAGGTAGCTGAGGTCAGTTACATAGCCATCATTGAAGTGAAACATCTACTGGCACACAACCTAGCCTCACTGAAGCGCAAAGTACCTATTGTCTCACAAGCCAGTCTCACCAAGGTGCAAAGTATCTATTGTTGTACAAGCCAGCCTCATTGAAGTGCAAAGTATCTATCCATTGTCGCGCAAGATAGCAAAGTACCTATTGTTGTACAAGCCAGCCTCATTGAAGTACAAAGTATCTACTGTCATGCAAGCTAACCTCATTGAAGTGCAAAGTACCTATCTATTTATTGCGCTAGATAGCCAGCATTGTTAACCCAGCTATCTCCCTACAAACAATTACTGCTGCACCAATATTATCAACCTAGCTAGCTATATCAAATACCAGCGCCCAGTGGCGCCATACAATTCAACATGGCCATATCCATCCTAACTATAACCATTTTGTACCTTCTTAGCAACACCCTCATTGACCCCTCACCTCGGCCTCCAACCACATCCCCATCCCAATCCTTCATGGCCGAGGAAAAAGATATCAAGGCAGCACACACTATAAATCAGAAGTACAAACCTCACACCCACACTTAATTCACATACCAATCCTACACTCCAAAAAACTCAAAGCTGCACAGCCCCAAAGCCAGCGAAACCTGAAATGTGCCCTCAAACACACAATCAGTCCGAAAGAAATGGCCAGCCATCACCGACCTTATAACCCATCTCGAACTAGACATCCTTATGGTTACTGAATCATGGCTCACCGACTCAGACTCAGTCCTTATTAACCAACTCACTCCCCCCCCAACCTCTCAAGCCACACTTGCCACAGACCTAACCGCAGAGGAGGTGGCATTCTCTTCTTATCAAAAGCAGAGCTCCAATACCAACTGATCAACTCCAGCAGCACAACCCACCTCGATACACTCACCATAAACAACAGCCATTAACACCATCAACCTAATCTACAGATCACCATCCTCCTCCCCTGACAACCTTGCAACCTTAATTGACCTTGCCTGTAACCAAGAACACCCACAGGCCAAACTGGATATTTGGAGACTTTAACCTCCCGGCTCTCCAGGATACCCAGTCTAAGGTCTTCCTCGAAGCACTCAATGATCTGGGTTACGAGCAGATAGTTGAAACATCCACCAACAGGAAAGGAAATACACTAGATCTCGTATTCATCCCACGCCCTGACAAGTTCGAACCACAACTTTGAACTAGATATCACCCCAGTCCCATGGTCCGGCCATAACCTAATCAAATTCCAGATACCCATGCATCAGGTCAGCAACCTGCCTAGGAAAGCTGCCGAAAGCTCATCCCCACCCACGAGACGATGCAGACCTTTTGACAAAGAGGCGATCCTCAAAGAAGTCCTTCCAAACTTCCAGCTAGATTCCCCAGACCTGGATGAACTGATGGCCACTTGGAATAACAGCCTGAACTCCGCCGCATACCCACCTACCTCACTCAAGACCTCATACAAAACACCAAGAGGTAGGAAACCGGCACAATGGTACTCTGTGGAGCTACGGTCCTCTCTACTGCTCCTTAGGAAACTAGAGAGAAAATGGCAGAGATCCCGGTCCCCAACCGACCAAGCGGCCTACTCCGCCCACCTGAACGCACACCGCAACTCTATAGCTGTGAAAATGAAAGAATACCACCCCGAACTCCTAGGCCGCTCGCTAAACAAACCTCATGACCTATTCAACCTAGTAAAGTCCATGACGAAAGAACCTTCACCCACACAGAGTACAACACTGCAACCGCAGGAATATGCAGACTATATACTAGCTAAAGCCAGCAATATCAGCATAGCTACGAAACCCACCCCTGGACCCAACCCATGCCAACCATTGCTGCTCAACTCGCTTACAACTCCTTCAGCCAGAGGCATTGAAGACATCATTGCAACTATCAACGCCACCACAGCTCCAAATGACCCCTGCCCAGCACATTGGATAAGGTCCCTGCGAAAAGGACTCAATCCAACCCTAGTCAGGATCACAGAGCTGTCCTTCTCCACAGGAAGGTTCCCAGCATGCCTCAGACAGACAATCAGGCCCCTTCTGAAGAACAAGCTGAATCCACAGAAGGTTGAATCCTCGGCCAATCTCAAGCATCCCGCTTTTAGCCAAGATCATTGAGAAGGTAGTGCAATGGCAAATCCAAGAGCACATTGACTCCACGGCCTCTCTTGACCCATGCCAACATGGTTTCAGGGAAGAATACGGCATCGAAACACTCCTTGCCACGCTTTAACACATTAATCACAGGGATTGACAACAACAGACAAGGATATGCCCTGATCTTCCTAGACATCTCCGCAGCTTTCGACTCAGTCAACCATGAGCAGCTCCTAGTACGTCTCCAGGAAAAGGGAATCCAGGGCTCAGTATGGAATTGGTGCAAGTCGTACGTAACAGATAGATGGCAGCAGGTACGGACAGGCTCTGCGACCTCCAAGCCATTTCAACAAAAACATGGAGTCCCCCAAGGATCCTCGCTATCCGCCCTACTATTCAATATATACATGCAGCCCATATGTGCAATCATCCGCTCCTTCAACATTTCCTGCCTGATCTATGCAGACGATGTACTACTCTTCACCCCATTCACCATCTATCAATCAGACTTCTCTTCACTAATAAAATGCTTTGACGCAGTCACGAACTGGCTTCACTCACAGAGCCTCAAGATAAAATTTCAGCAAGACAGAACTGCTGTTTATCACACAAAATCAAACCTTCTCCCCACCAGCAACACTGAAGACAAGAGACGCCGAGCTCCTGAGCAGCCCTACCATCTGCTACCTAGGTGTCATGCTGGACCAGCAACTCAACATGAGAGCACACATAGGCAACACTGTAAAGAAGGTCTACCATAAGATGAGGACAATTCGACACCTCCGACCCTTGCTGCAACCAGAAGACTTCCGAACAGTTTTCCAGGCGCTAGTAACTCCCCACTTCGACTACGCCAACATAATCCTACATGGTCTCTCCAAGAAAACACTTAACCCACTACAGCTAGCAATAAATGCTGCCGCCCGATTCCTACACGGAGCTTCTCGAAGGGAGCACATCACTCCAATCCTAAAGGAACTGCACTGGTTACCAATTTACTGTCAGATCATATACAAAGTTGCTCTCCTAACTTTCAAGGCCCTTAACAAAAGAACTGCCAGCTCCCTGACAAATCTTATCCACCCCACACCCGCATCTAGAACAAGAAGGTCCTTCGCCACCAACACCCTAGTAACCCCCAGTGAAGTAACAAAATGAACCAACACCACAAGTAAAAGTGTTCAGGCTCTACGCTCCTACCTGCTGGAATGAACTCTCAGTAACCATTCGCATGATCACGGACCTTGTCCAATTCAGAAAGGCACTAAAGCACCACCATTTCTCCTACACTATGCCCAGGCCAACAACACCTTATTACCCGGCCTCTTCCCTATGTCCCAACCATAAAGATCAACCCAATGAATTAATTCTCATCCTTGTATGTAGCCCTCATGACACGCCATGTCGCTATAGCCGCATAACGACCTCCCCATTGTATATAGCCTGTATATGCTTTCCCCTGTTATCAATCCAAGTTGTACCCGTTCATTGTAAGTGTAAGATAACTTTGTGCAGGGTAGGAAGAGCCTAACTGTAAACCGCACTGATTTTAAAAAGCGCTGTATATAAAAGCATTAAATAAAATAATATTAATCTAATAACCTCTAAGTCTTAAACCCTCCTTAGTTTAAGTAATCGTTTCAATATTGTGATTTTTTTATATAGTAGATTCAAATTAGTTTCTTTCCAGCTCAGGTAATTCTTCTCAAGTTATGCAAAATGCTCCCTTACCCGATATTACTAGTGCTCAATTTGTTGTACTTATTGCCCTTCCTAAACCCTTAGTTAGTGTATAGATTCTAGATACATCTGGGGGATACTTCTTCCAATTGAGATGGTTATACAATGTTTTATTATTCAATATGTTTACTGAAAGATTTAAATTAATACAAGCAAACAAAACAAAACAAGAAATTAATAAAGAAAATTAACAAAATACAAAGCTGCATTAGTCCACATAACGATGAGTAAGAGCCCCACATATTACAATATCAGAAAATTATAAACAAGAAATCAAGAAGTAAATACCTCCACAAAACCACAGGTTACACCAAAATGGGAGCAAAACACAAAAATCCTACTTCTTCCTGTAAAGCAAAACACTTTCCAATTGAACATCAAAGAAAACATACGTACAACCCTGAAAGGTAATAATGCATTTACATGGAAATCTAAGAAAAAATGTAGCACCCAACTCTAACACCCTAGACTTTAAAGGCAAAAAACCTTTCCTACAGGCCCGAATGGGCTTAGAAACATCTGGAAACACAATTTATAACCAAAAAGGCTTATCTTTGTTTTTAAAATAAGCCTTCAGAACCTTTCTTTTATCTAAATTAGAAAGAAAGGAAAACAACAACGCAATCATATCAGTAGAGTCTTCTAAGAAAGTGGTTAAATCTTTATCAATATCTACAGATAACACATCTACCCCATCAGCTACCTTATCTATGTGGCGCTTCCCCCCAGGAAGGTAATAAGACGACTAAATGACTGAATAGAAATCTTATCAGAACACAACAAAGTTTCGCTGAAATATGACTTAGGGAAAAAAAGTTTTGAAATAATAATTTTCATGGCATAAAGACTTTAGTTATATTGAATGTTTAATGCTAATTAGAACATATGTAGAGATTTATTTGGAATGAGCAGATTTTTAATTTACATCTTCTACCTGCAGTTCACTTAAAAGCAGCATTAAGTTTTAGAAGCCTTAGCATTAGTATGGCATGAAGAATGGTCTATGTATGTAGTTGGTGGTATGATGCAAGTGATGAGAGGATTGTGAGATGCAAGATAGATTATTATTAGTGAAAAAAAGATTTTTGACAGACAGTAAACTGGTGAAGGTAATCTAACAACATGAAGTGATTTATTTATTTATTTATTTATTTACATTCTCTTATATACCGCGCTATTCTGAATCAGTGCGGTTTTACATTGAACAAACTGAAATTACATTGAACAGGGCATTATAACTTGGAGATAACTATTTTACAGGGAACATGGGCTATGGAGGGTTAAGTGGCTTGCCCAAGACCACAAGGAGCACCTGTGGGACTAGAAACCCCAGTCCTTCCAGCCCAAGGTTGCTGTCCTCTAGTGGGATTTGAACCCCCGACCTTCCGGCCTGAAGTACCTTGCCCCAACCACTAATGAATATGTAAAGCGAAATGAGATCCTATGATTGATGTGCAGCTTAATGTGCACAGCTAGTGCTTTTTTTCTTCTATCTGTAGTATGACATGGATTCTCTGATTCAATGAATTGGGAAGAGGGATGTACACTGCTGTGGAACTTGATAAGATACAGATAGCACAGATAACAGTTAGAGAGAGATAATTACACAGTTCAAGGGCATAATGAAATTCCTTCTAGCTAGATAACAGCACGCCTTGTTAGAGAAGTTCCTTTTAAAAGTTTTCAGGGAAGGATATCAAAATAGAACACAGTTAAAAGTATAGCATGGATGTTGCTAATTCTTTTTCCCGTAGATATATAAAAAGAACAATCTCTAGGTCCAATTGGCAGCAGCGTTATTGAGAAAGCAATCCGCATAATCACGAGATTATGTTATGTTTAGGATTATTTTACAGGGATCATGTATTTGACAGTTGTGAAGGAGGAAGGGAAAAAACCCCAACACGATTAACCATCCCTTTATTTGTGTTTGTAAATGTTTAATCCACGATGTGCAAGTTTTGATTTCTAGGTTTCACAGGTCTGAGCTTATCCCAGTTATGAGAATTTGTCTGCTAATTTCATTCCATGTGTAAAAATGCAAATGCTGATATGTTCATTGTAAATAGTATCTCCCAGAGCTTCTTATAACTGCAGATAAGAACCTCTTGAAAATGGTAAAGCACAGTCTCCTGTTTAATCTACCATTAATTTGTAGTTGTGCATGAGTAAACGGAAAGATCTTTTGGGGTACTTAGATCTCTTAAAGGTTGTGTGAATTTGCATGAATATAACAAAGACTAAGAAGAAAACACTAATTACACAGGTACACTAAAACAATTTTTTTTTAAACTGCCTCTAATGTTTCGATTGATTTTTACGTTTTTTGGTGCGCTGAATCCAAATCTGGTAACCAATTTGCTCCATCACGTACAGATTTTTTGCTACATTGGGTTATCAGTTTGAGGTGAACGTTTCAGATTGAGTGCGATCGAGATAAAAGTTTCTTGGATGAATTCTTTATACTAATTGTTTAGTAGTTATTCAAATAAGAATAAAGAAAATTGTAACAAGGCAGCACATAAGAATAGAGTAATGTCAACAAAACACACTGTGATGGTAGCAAAATTGTCTGCACTTAAAACAGCCACATACATGTGCACAAACATTGAGCATATAAGAGCGAGGTTAGACACAAAGCAAAGCAAAGAAATGTGCAAAAAATGTTGTACAGGTATGTATGTAAGAATAGAAAACGCAAACCGCACCATTGCAATACATGAAGACAAACACCCGATGGTGTGAAAATAAAATTCTAATAAATGAGATCCGACACTGTGGTAATAACTAGCAAATTTTTATTTCAAAGTTTAGTAAAAACACGATATTTGTCAACACAGTTTAGATTTTAAAGTCATTCTTGGGTCAATCAATCTCCTGGTGGGCCCGTTTCTTCTTCCCCCGAATGCTTCTCTTGGTGCGCTGCTTGGCGTATTTTTCATCTGGGGTTTCCCGCAACAGCAACCAGCAGAAATCAGCCATCATAGTGGTGTTCCATCTTCCTTGGTACCTTCTCTCTGCGTCCTTGATGTCCTGGTGAAACCTTTCACCTTGTTCTTCACTGTACGCCCCCAAGTTTTCGGGAAAGTAGTTCACATGGGAGTGCAAGAAATGGACTTTCAGGCTCATGTTACAGCCTTGTTCTTTGAAGGCATTGAGCATCCTGGCAACAATATCCTTATAGTTCTCATCCCGCCTGTTCCCCAAGAATTTGAGAACATCATCCTTGAAGGAATCCCAGGCTTCTTTTTCCTTCTCAGACATCGTTTCAGCGAATGCTCCATCTGAAATGAGTTTCCTTATATCAGGGCCAACGAACACTCCTTCCTTTAGCTTTGCTTCAGAAAGTCGGGGGAACTTTGAGCAAAGGTACCGAAAGCACTCACCATCTTTTGGAAGGGACTTGATGAATTGCTTAATGAGACCTAACTTAATGTGGAGAGGTGGTAATAGAATTTTATCACGAGGTACCAAGCGCTCATGAAGAACATTTTTCTCACCGGGTCTCAAATACTCCCGAATTGGCCAGTCTTTTTCCCCCCAGTGTAGGTCGCGGGCCCGGCTATCCCACAAGCAAAGGAAGCAGGGATATTTGGTGAAACCGGATTGCTGCCCTAATAGCATGGATAGAATTTTAAAGTCTCCACAAATCATCCACTTATGCTCATCATAACAAATCTTCTGAAGAATCAGGGCCAAATTCTCGTATTTTTCTTGGAGAATAACAGAGTGAGCAATAGGAACTGAAGCGAATGTGTTGCCATTATGAAGAAGAACACCTTTTATGCTGTCTTTTGATGAATCAATGAACAGCCGCCATTCAGCAGGATCATACTTGAGTTTAAACTTTTCCATCACTCCGTATATATCGTTGCAAAATACCAAATCTTCCTCTTTGCTGAAATACTTCAAAAATTGTGTCTCGCGGTTGCGGTACCAATAAAAAGTTGTTCCTGGTGACAATAGATTTTTCTGTTTAAGCCGAGAACCTAGCAGTTGGGCAGCATCTTTTGGGAGTCCTAAATCCCGGACTAAATCATTCAATTCAGCTTGAGAGAAAAGTTCAGGTTTCGGATCTGGTTCAGTTTCAAACTCGGAAGTACTGGACTCATCGGGAAAAGCCATCTGATGAGTCATCATGATCAGAACCGTCCACACAAATATGATCCAAAGATTTTGGTGGTTCAGGCACAGGTACTTCGTTGCTATGAGGCATAGGCCTAATTGCTGAGGGAAGGTTGGGGTAACTTATTACGTTCTTATTTTTTAAGTTGTATCCCTTCACAATGCAAGAGCAAAAATAGCAGTCACTGCTGTGGTCTCTTTGTTCACGCCACATCATAGGTATTCCGAAACAAAATGCTTGTTTTTTACCTTTCATCCATAAGCGTAGATCTTCCTCTCATGTCTTGCACACTTTGTGAGGAGCCCACGGTTTGTCTTGATCGCCTAACTTCAAACCGAAATAGGCGAAATATACTTTAATAAATGCAGAAATGTTCCTCTGCCGCTTTTTCACGGTATATTCCCCACAAATAAAACAAAAACTGTCCGGAGAGTTGACGCAACCTCTGGCTCTGTGAGCCATCACAAATACACAGCACTGCAAACTACAACTGTAGTGAACCACTTCGGAAATAAAGCTGGATTACGACTGAGCAAACAAAAGGTAATAATGACCTTGCAAGAAACTGAAATTTGACAGGAACGTTTCATGTCGCAACCACCGTGTTTGAGCGAGCGCGAACGAGGCGAGGCGAACAGGAAAGAACATGCGCCAGCGCGAGTACTGGATTTAGCCCCCCGCCTCCCAATTGTCCTGTTAATGTATAAAATTAATACAAAACACTCTAAAATATCATGAGGGAGTGTTTCTAGTTAGTTAACCATTACAACCTCTATTTTGGGCCAAGAAAATAAACTGCAGTCGGCTAAAAAGAAATTACGTGAACATTCCTTATATGGGTAAGAAATCTAATTTTGCAAGAAAACGTGACGTGATGGAACATTTTGGCTATTTTTCCTGGATTCAGCACCCCAAAATCTATAGGAATCAGTTGCAAAACTGGAGGCAGTTTTTTGGTAGTGTACCTGTGTTATGAAAGTGTTTAAAGGAAAAGACACAAGTTAGCAACTTTGCTGAAAACTGAATTGTAATCAAGTTTATTTGATTAAATGGAATTGTAAGAGTAAAATGTGGAAAGTATAAAGAAAGATGAAACAACCAACATAATTGTATACAGTGAATTCAGTCTGAATGCTGGCCTTGTGTTAGAGTCTGGGAGTGCAAATTATCTGCCTTGTGTAATTTGTCATATTGCTTGTCCTGAAGATCATCTGAGAACAGGTCATCTGAGAACAGGTGCTGGTCATCTGAGAACAGGTGAGAGGCCGCAATTGCACTTAGATGTATTCTCACTGAATTAGTTTTGAGTCCAGAAGATGATAGATGAAGGAGGTACTCTAGAAGTGCCTCCGCCAGAGCTGAGAAGGGATTGGGATTCTTCTGATGAACGAGAAAGAAAACCTATGCCACTTGAAAGCATATGACCATCTGGTAGCTGGCTTCCTAGAAGCTAAGAGGATGTCCTTAATCTCCTGGGGAAGATTAATGTCTTGGAAGGTTATGCCTTCAGCAGACATGCTGTGAGATGGAGAGACTGCGGATTGGGATGGAGCAGCGTCCCTTCCTCTTGAGAGAGGAGATCTGGAGCAGACCTGAGATCTATGAGTTGAGCCTGAGATAGATGTGGAAAGAGAGGGCACCACGGTCGGTGTGGCCAGCGTGGGGCTATGAGTATCATGGAGCCTTTGTCTCTCTGGAGTTTGAAGAGCGTTTTGGGAATTAGGGGTATGGGAGGGAAGGCATGGCTGTCCGGTGCAGAAGCAGGGAAGCTTGGCATTCTGAGGACTTGTGAAAAGGTCTCTCCCTTGAGTCCCCCAGATTTAAAAAATGTGAGAGACTGTCTACATAAAGAGACCACTCGTGGGGGAGAAGGATTTGACTCAGTCTGCCCACTAAGACATTGTGTTTGCCCAGAAGATATACCACATGTAGGTGAATGCGATGATGCATGGCAAAGGACCAGAGATGCAGAGCCTCGAGGGTCCAAGAGCCTGTCTACCCTGCTTGTTCACATAGAACATGGCTACTTGATTGTCCGTCTGGACTAGGACTCTGCAGCAACGAAGATGGTCCTGGAACACAGAGCACTAAGAATGGCTCTGAGTTCCAGCAAATTTATGTGGAGCTATGACTCCTGATGAGACCAGAGTCTGGATGAGGTCCCCAGCCCAATCTGGAAGCATCTGTCATCTTACTTATCTTGTCCCCCAGGTAACCGATGCCTGAGACCACTGGGATAAGAGTGCCCATTGGGCTGTGCCCATATGCAAGTGAGCATATGGAACATACACTGTTGATGCAATATGGCCCAGAAAGTGAGGCATTTCTCAAGCAGTGAGAAAGCCCTTGAGCCATGCTTGAGATGCTGAGTTGAGTGCAGCGGAGCTGGGGCAGAAATGCTCTTGATTGCTGAGTGTCTAGGAGAGCCCCTATGAACTCGAGTTTGAGAGGGGACGAGTTGGGACTTTGGAAGATTTATTACAAATCTCAAGTGTTGTAGCACCTGCATGGTACGTGAGAGAGATAGGCTGGCCTTCTAAAGAGGTGTCTGCAAAAATGAGCCAGTCTAAGTAAGTAAAGACAAATATCCCTAGAGGCCTTAGGAATGCAGCTACTACAGCCATGCATTTTGTGAAGACTCTTATGGCAGAGGCGAGGCCAAAAGGTAGGACTCTGTATTGATAATATCTTCCTTGGAACGTGAGGCACAGGAACTTTCTGTGCTGCAGATGAATAAGTATGTGAGTGTACGCTTCCTTTAGATCTAGAGAACAAAACCAATCCTCACTCTGGAGATAGGGGAGAAGGGTCCCTAGAGAGATCATTTTGAATTTCTCCCGTAGTAGGTACTTGTTCAGTTCTCCAAGGTCCAGAATGGGCCTGTATCCTCCTGTTTTCTTTGGAACGATAAAGTATGGACAATAAAAGCCCATTCCCTGCTGGGATGATGGAACCTCTTCTATTACACCCTGCAAGAGAAGGGAGGTGACTAATTGTAGCAAAAGAGCAGTGAGAGGGGGTTGAGAGCGGAATTCTTGGAGAAGTCGGGGGGGGGGGGTAGACTTCGTAGATGAAGCTTGTACCTCTCCCGTACTACGGAAAATGTCCACTGCTCTGATATGAGATGCTGCCTGTGGGCAAAGTGACAGAGTCTGCTGGGAATGTGGACAGGATCTGGATTCTCCAGAGGCAGGACAGCTATGTTCTCTAGAAAGGAGTCAAAGACCCCGAGTAGTCTGGGTCTGCTGAGGTGGCTGTGACTTAGGAGTCTGAGCCTTCTTTTGCTGATTTTGAGATTGCTGTCCCTTCTGAGGAGCATAATGCTGACATATAACAGCAGGGGTATATGAAGGATAGTACTTATTGAAAAAAGCTTTCTTTGCTGCTTTTTTCCTATCGGGGTTGGCAGTAGATCTAGATAGAATCTGAGAATACTACCCTCAATAGGCTAACAGAGGCCCTGTCCTGCCAATCCTTGTCAAAAAGGTTTTCACTGGTGCAAGGGATATTACCCAGCTTATCTGGAACCCATTATTCAAGATCTGATGCTTGAAGCCAAGCAATCCTGTGTGCATCGATGCAGATGGATGAAGTCCTGCTGATGCAGTCAAAACAGTCAAAAGTTGCTCTATTAAACTTTGAAACATTCTGAGCATGCTTTACAAGGGTGAGATAATCTGCTCTCTTGTCATCGGGGAGAAAAGGAGTCATTAACTCCAAAGCCACCTTTCTAAGGAACATACCCATATAGAGTATGTAGGAACTAATCCTGCCGATAGCATGGAGGCCTGAAAACGTCGTCGACCAAAGGCGTTGGGGGTTCTCTATTCCCTACCCGGAGAGTTCGAGGAATGTGTCTTAGCACCCTTGATTCGATGCAGTGCCGATTCCACTACCGTGGAATGGTGCAGTAATTGCGTCTTTTGGATACAGGGACGCTCCGGTACCCGGTACATGGTACTGAGCCGCCGGGTATGGGGAGAAACAGTAAGATGCGTCTCCGACATACGAAGCATGAGGTCGTGAAGTATCCGATGAATAGGGAGCGTAGCAGCCTTCTTCGGAGCTGTAGGGTATTGAAGACTTATGTTTCGATACCTGAGATCCTGGGGAGGAAGATGAAGCTCTCAATGTCGTCATTGCTAAAGATACTGCATAGGAAGCAAAGAGGGTGCCCAGATTTGCAGCTCAATCCTGTAGGCCTCTCTGTGTTATCTTCCTACACACTAGGGATACCACATAGCAATGTACCACATAGCAATGTACCCATCATCTTGATCCACAGGAATTTGCTGACTACATGAGATCGAAAAACCATACCCAGACATGCTCCACCACACGACAAATGGATGATTATGAAAGATCATCATCATACCTGGAAGGAGTTCAGCATACCATCAGAATATCAAGTCGAGGACATAATACATGGGCTCAACACAACCACCTCACCATCAGACCCTTGCCAAGTGGCTTGAATAAAAGTTACAGGAAGCCAGCTATCCCGGCACATTCATAAAATTGTTAAAGACTCATTCCAACAAGGACACATGCCGCAGTCCCTCAAGCACGCCATGATACGACCAATACTGAAAGGTAATAACCTAAGCCCATCGGAACCAAAATCATACCGTCCCATCTCCAGTTTACCGTTCCTTGCAAAAATAGTTGAAAAGACAGTGCAAAAACAACTGCAGGACCACATTGATATAAATGCCCCACTGGATATTCATCAGCATGGATTTAAACCCCGGCACAGTGTGGAAAACGCTACTCACATCATTCTTTGACAACCTCATAAGAGGTATAGATAATATAAAGAATGGATTCCTGCTAGTATTAATAGACATTTCGGCAGCCTTTGACACAGTGTCCCATGCTAGACTACAGCGCATGCAACATATCGGATTGCGCAAGAACACTCTGGAATGGTTCACATCATACCTGGAAGATCGAACACAAAGTCAAATGCAACCAAAAGAAATCATTGCAGTTCCCCACAATGCAATGAATACCTCAGGGATCTGCCCCGTCATCAATGCTCTTCAATATTTACATCCAATCCATATGCAACATCAGACGACAAACTCCATTATCACATATATGCTGACATCATGGTGTATGCCCCAATAAATCTACTAGCACTTAAACACCACAACAATAACTAAATGCCTTGAAGACATGAATGTCTGGCGCTCAGACAATAACCTGATGGTCAACTACGATAAAACTGAGGCAATGTTCATCACCAGGAACCCTAGCTTCATCCCACCACAGAATATCAGCATTCTAAACAAACTTATAACAGTCAAAGATGAAGTTAGGTACTTGTGCATCACAATGGACAGAGCTCTGAAAATGAAATCTTATATCGCCAAAACCACAAACAAGGCCTATCAACGTTTGAGGACCATAAGAAAGATAAAACCACTACTCCGCCAGGACCACTTCCACACAGTATGCCAAGCACTCATCACACCTCTGCTTGATTATGGAAATTCTTTATATTAAAGCCTCCCCCCGCAGACCTTACACCCACTCCAAATGGTGCAAAACACTACAGCACACATCATCACTGACACCCCAAGATCAGAACACATCACCCCTATCTTACAGCAACTACACTGGCTACCAATGGTAGGCAGAGCAAAATTTAAAATAATCTTGATCATCCTCAAGATCATCCACCATCTTTCAGCAGATGTACTACAAGAAATTGTAACAAGGAACATTTATTAGTAATAGACCAACATTAGTAATAGACCAAGAAGGAACAGTTATGACAACATGATCGGCACACCTTCAGGATATCACAAGATTAAACAAGATAAGTCAAGAAGAGCTCCATTACTAATGGCAACCACACTGTGGAACTCCCTCTCAATGAGCTTAAGGGAATTAGAGGACATCACAGATTTTCGCAAGGCCCTTAAAACCCTGCTCTTCACAGAAACATACGAGCAGATAGACAACAGCCCCTCACCCGAGTGGGACTGCAACGTACACTCCACTGCAAGCTCAATACTTAACCAACCCAGCTAGACTCATGACACCATCATGATAAATGTAACCCTCAAATTGTGTTGTCTTAATGTTGTTAAATATCCTCATGTTAAATGTTGTAAAGCACCCACATGTTGAATGTAACCCAATTGTGATGTGATGTAACCGCTTTGATTGTAGGATAAGGTGGCATACAAGTATGTCTAAATAAATATCTTTATCTCGATATCCGTGCTACTGGTGATTGCACAAAAAAAAAAATAGATAAACACTTCCTCTGGGCCAACCGAGAACAACAGCTGCCCAGACCACTTAAGAAGAGCGGGACCTAGGCGTGGTTGTGTCTGATGATCTTAAAGTAGCTAAACAGGTAGAAAAGGCGACGGCAAAAGCTAGAAGGATGCTTGGGTGCATACGGAGAGGAATGGCTACCAGAAAAAAGGAGGTGATAATCCCTCTCTATAAGTCTTTGGTGCGACCTCATTTGGAGTATAGTGTGCAATTCTGGAGACCGCACCTTCAAAAGGATGGAGTCGGTGCAGAGGGTGGCTATTAAAATGATTAGTGGGCTTCATTATAAAGCATATGAGGACAGACTTAAGGATCTTAATATGTACACCTTAGAGAAAAGGCGGGATAGAGGTGATATGATCGAGATGTTTAAATACCTCCGTGGCATAAATGTTCAGGGAGAGAGCCTCTTTCAATTGAAAGCAAGTTCTGCTACGAGGGGACATGGGATGAGGGTGAAGGGAGATAGATTCAGGAGTGATATGCGGAAATATTTCTTTACGGAAAGAGTAGTGGATCCATGGAATAGTCTCCCAGTGGAGGTGGTAGAGATGAGGACAGTAACTGAATTCAAAAAAGCATGGGACAAACACAGAGGATCTCTAAAGGTAAAAAGTGGACTGTTGAAGTTGTTGATATGGAAGGACAGACTAGATAGGCCATGTGGTCTTTTTCTGTCATGTTTCTAGGTTTCTATGTTTAGACCTCTTTGCAAGTCCACTGAATGCCAAACTTTCCCGGTTCTGTTCCAGGATACCGGCACACCACTGTCAAGCAAGGGATGCCTTCCTCCTTCACTGGAGTCAGGACTTCCTTTATGCTTTCCCACCCAATCTCCTCATTCCCAAAACACTCAAGCTTCAGAGAGACAGGGGTTGCATGATTCTCATCGCACCACGATGGCCACGCCAAGCGTGGTATTCCCTGCTTCTGCATCTCTCTCAAGCGGCACCTCTGGAATTGGGGCACGCTCCAGATCTCCTTTCTCAGGAGAACGGGACACTATGGCACCTGAATCCCCAGTCCCTGCACCTCATGACCTCGTTGCTGAAGGCTTAGACCTCCAGGATCTCAACCTGTCTCAGCAGGTAAAAGATATCCTTCGAGCTTCTAGGAAACTTTCCACAAGAAGATCTTATGCCTTCAAGTGGAAACGTTTTACTATATGGTGCTCCAGGAGGGGATTAAACCCCCTGGTCGTACCCTTAGAATCGATACTAGAGTATCTCCTTCACTTATCGAATTCTGGGTTAAAGACCAATTCGGTAAGAGTCCAATTGCAGCTTCTTCTAAGCCTCTGAATGGACAATTTCCTCTCATCCACTCATATCAAGATTTATGAGAGGCCTTCTATTAACCAAACCTCCTATTAAGCCCCTACCGGTGGCATAGGATCTAAATCTAGTTCTCAGGCAGCTCATGAAGCCACCTTTTGAGCCTTTAGCCACTGCAACCCTTAGGTTTTTGACCTGGAAGGTCATCTTCCTAATTGCAATCACCTCTGCCCGTCGCATCAGTGAATTGCAAGCTTTAGTGGCAGATCCTCCTTATACTAGGTTTCATCATAAGGTTGTTCTTCAAACTCACCCACATTTTATGCCAAAGGTGGTTTCGCCTTTTCATTAAATCAATGTAACTTCCTGTATTTTTCCCCAGGCCTCACGCCTCTAATGCAGAAAGGAACCTTCATCCGTTGGATTGCAAAAGGGCCTTGGCCTTTTACATACAAAGAACACAGCAACATAGAAAGTCTTCACAACTTTTTATAGCTTTTGACTCTAGTCATTTGGGACTTCCAGTCTCCAAAAGAACTTTATCTAAATGGATTGCCCAATGCATATCCTTTGCTTATGAGAGTAAAGGTCTTCCTCTTCTAGGCCATGCCACAGCTCATAAAGAGAGAGCCATGGCAACTTCCATGGCTAATCTCCACTCTGTCTATCGATGATATTTGTCGAGCAGCCACCTGGGCTTTGGTACACACCTTCACAGCCCACTACTGCCTGGATAAAGCCTCCCATCGGGATGCCTTCTTTGGCCAAGCTGTTCTTCAAAATCTCTTTCAAACCTAATTCAACTCCTACCCATCAACCCTGGTGGAATGCCAGAGATCCATGGGAGGAAGGATGCCTACCTTTCACTCAGCTACAAACTTAACTGAAGAGGGACAGTTGGAAAGGCGGGAAGTCAGCGAGCATGTGCTGAGGGATGCTCCCAAATGCGTTCTTATTGGACGCTGGGGAGCGTTCCCGCGCAGACTCCGTCAGTACCAACGATACCCATATGTGAGGACTACATTCCTGCTTGTTCCTGGAGACAGTACATGGTGTTTCATACTTGCTTAAATAGGACCTCTAGCATAATTTTGTCCACTGGCCGACAATGGAAGTCTACCTGTCAAAGTGAAAAAGGGACTGCAAGACAAAGATTTCAGATGACCTGTAACTTTGCACCTCAGTCTAGGAAACTACACCACCATTTAAGGTTTAGATATGACTACCGCACTCTTGTTTGAAGTATAGGAAACTATAGGATGGCAAGGTCAAAGCCTAGCGTGACAAAGAATAATCTGATCACAGAATAATAAAACTTCAAAAAAATTATTTGTGGCAAAGTCAACCATTCTGAACATGGGGGAGGTGAACAGCATAAGGAATTCACCTTAATCAAGGGGCCTCTGTTAGGTGTGCAGGGTCAAAAGGCCAGAGCCATAGTTCAAAGGCAGAAAAAACCCAGCTGGAACAAGTTCCAGGAAATGCTTGACAGTGTAAGGATAGATTGCAAGCACGAGGACAAAAACCCTCACTCTAATAATTGCACTGATTATCCTGATGTCAGAAGGCAGGGTGATTACAAACACCTGGGAGAGAAAGAGGTGGGGTTGGATCCCAGTGAGTATAAACCGTGGTTAAACTATGGAGAGAGCAGTAGCAGTAGGAGTAGGAGCTGGAAGAGAAGTGATTGCAGAGGACAGACCAGAGCAGCAAGGACGATGGAATGCTGGAGAAGCCAGAGCAGGTGCTAATTTCTGGAGACAGGCTGAGCTAACCATTGCTGAGAGAGGTGATTTCCCTGAATCACGTTTGCAACAAAGGTGGGAGCCAGGAAGGAGAGAAGCCTTCAGGCCACCAGAGAGGTTGTCAGCAGGGCACTCCGATCAACTGGGTGAGTCAGAACCTATGCAATTGGGTGAAGCAGGGTCAGAGCTTGGGGCAGATGATGATATGTTGATGGATTGCTCTTTATGCCAAGCTCTAGACTTAAAGTGTCTGAAGAAAGGCCAGCCTGAAAAGAACTGTTCCTCTTGCTGAAGTATCCTCAGAGCTAAGCAGTGAGAGAGTAAATTTCTGTGTGTTTTGAAAGGAGGAATTTAAGAACATAAGAACATAAGATATGCCATACTGGGTCAGACCATGGTCCATCAAGCCCAGTATCCTGTTTCCAACAGTGGCCAATCTAGGTCATATGTACCTAGCAGTTTCCCCAAAAGACAGGTTCCACAATGCTTGTACTGGGTCAAGCATTGATATCCTGGGTCCCTTCTTAATAATGGTTTATGGACTTTTCCTCCAGGAACTTGTCCAAACCTTTTTTAAACCCAGCTACACTAACAGCCTTTACTACATCCTCCGGTAACATATTCCAGAGTTTGATTACACGTTGAGTGAAAAATATTTTTTTTATTAGTCTTAAATAGTTTACCCTGTAGCTTCATTGCATGTCCCCTAGTCTGTCTATATTCTGATAACGTAAACAATCGATCTACATTTACCCGTTCCACTCCGTTCATTAATTTATAGACTTCTATCATATCTCCCCTCAGCCGTCTCTTTTCCAGGTTAAAGAGCCCTAACCTTTTTAGCCTTTCTTCATAGGAGTATCCTTCCATCCCCTTTACCATTTTGGTGGCTCTTCTCTGAACCTTTTCTAATAACGCTATATCCTTTTTAAGATACGGCGACCAGAATTGCACACAATATTCAAGGTGCGGTCTCACCATGGAACGATATAGAGGCATTATAATATCTTGTTTTATTTTCCATTCCTTTCCTTATCATACCTAGCATTCTATTTGCTCTCTTGGCTGCCGCTGCACACTGGGCCGAGGGTTTTAACATGCAGCATAAGCTAATGAAGTAAGGCTGTGATTCATGCTTCTGTGTCAGCTGTGTTGAAACTCTACAACGGAGAGTTAATTAGCTGCTAGAACAGTTTGTGCTTTGCTCCTGTCTTTTATAAGAAAAGCCTGCTATAAGAGTCTTGAGGACACTGTGAATGCTTATTTCATAACCTAAGTTTGGTTCTTCACCTGGAAGTGCAGCCTAGAGAGAATTATGGCTGAGTGAAGATAATTTTGCCATAGAAGAAGTAAAGTTTGTTTTTCTATTGCTCTGACTGACAAAGGACAATAAGAAAAGTGGCATCTGGTTATATGTGAAAAGGCTAGCTTCTGCAGTGAAGAGGACTATAAAAGCCAATATTGAGTTCTGTTTGTTTTGACACCAACCTGCTGAACCTTAAGCAAAAATCCTATAATTTAAAATTCTGTAAGTGGTACCAGGAACCTGATCTGTTATATTGTGTTCAAAATAAATTCTTTTTCTGTCATAAGCCTTACCCTTGGTTTAACATGACTACAATCCTTCTACTTAAAAGCATAAATGTTACAGCTGATAGAAGGTTCTCAACCACCACGCCCTCAACAACTAGAAGACTAGTGGTTATGGCGTTGTGCTTGTGACATATTATTCACACAAAGCAGCATAAACCCAAGTGATCAAAAATGGTGTGCGCAATTCCTTTCAACATTAAAGACAAATGGATTTGTACTCACCCAGATAAGTAATTCTTATATAACAGAGCATAGACAAAATGAAGAGCACAGAAAGATGGATCACTTTACTTCTAGCCACAGTGAGCTCTCAATCTCCATGGCGAGATTGACAAAGCAATTTGTTGGCAAAAGAATCCTGAAAATATCTTTTACCCATGGTTGGTCAAGCAAGAGTAAGCCTTTCATTCTTGGATTTCCTCACAAAAATGCTGGGTCCAATGAATAACCAACACAAAAGATGTCTGAGAATTAGAATTAACAGGTCTGGCTTATGCTATATTTGTATATTTAAGGTCTCAGAACTATAGCTCAAAGGAAGAAAATTCTGGTCTCCTTTTAGAGCTCTAGACAATATGATTGACATGCAGGCACTCCCCATGACAATCAAGGAACACAAGTCGTCTCTGCACATTTTAGAAGGAAGTATGAAGGGTCATGCCAACACTCAGTGTCCAGAAGTCCAAAGAGGAAGAGTGAGAAGAGACTGAGGCCAAAATTGGGGCCCAGTGCACCCCAGGTGCTGCATTTTAATGTAACCAACTAAAGCAAGGGTCAGCTCAAAGTATCCGACTCTCTAGGCGAGCCCTGCCCACCCCCCTCAAGATGTCTGGTATCTTTCCCCCATTCTTGTCTTCTCACCACCAAAGGTGTCTGGCATCTTTCTGCTATTCTCTTCCTCCCCCATCCCAAGGTGTCTCTTATTCCACACACCCCCCCCCCCCGGCAGTCTTCAGCATTTCCCCATATTTTACTTCTCAGCTGCTTCCCACCCTATCTCTGCCTAAAAGAAGCACAGCACAGCGATGGGCCTTTGAACACACGCGCATGCTTAAGGCTTGCACAGCCTGCCCTCTCTGACACTGAAGATCAGAGGCAGCGGACAGGCTTTCAGGGCATGGGTGCAGGTGCTTAAAGGCCAACTGCTGTGCTCTGCTGTTTTTAGGCAGGGCCAGGTCTTCTTAGAAAGAGGATGGACAGCAGCATGCAAATGTTCAGAGACTCACTGCGCTGCTCTGCCTGGCCCACTTTTGTTGCTGTGCCGTACTGCGTCCTCCAAAGTGTGCTGCCCTAGGATGGCTAGTGGCCACGTAGTGCAACACGCAGAAAGCAGCCACCCACAACAGGAAGGAGCATTACAATCATAGGAGGTCTGTGAAAGGGAGAAGGAACCAAGAGGCAAAGGAGTTGGTGTACCAGGAAAGAGGTAACCACTCTTCTGTGGGCACGGAGAAAAATTGTCTGTACTCAAGCCAGTAGAAAGAGACCCAAGTGCATCTCTGTTCTACTCTTGGGAACAATGTGGAATGAAACCTTCTTCTCTGTGTATCCCTCGCCTCTCAAAGCGTAACTGATCGTATTTGATTAACTAATTGTTTTTTTTGTTTGGTCATTCGGGAGAAGATCATATGGGCTCACTAAGCCTACCTCCTCTGATGAGACCCTCTTTGTGAGAGGGCATTGAGGAGTGTTTTGATATTGTGTTCAGAGCTGTTAAACACTAACAAGGGGTAAATCCAAAGGTGTTTTGTAGTCTCTTATCTAAAAGCCATTGGGAGGAGTGTGAACACTGGTACCCAGCTAGAGACTGACTGCAAGGAGATTACTGGAGGAAGAAGAATTAAAAAGGAGACCATTTAAGAGATAGTTTAGTTCAACAGACTTCGATTCACTGATCATTTTTCCTTTGTCTACTGTTTAATGCCTGAAGTAAGGACTGTTCCTATTTATTTTTGAGAACACCATAATAAAAGGTGTTTTACTTAATTTTATCCTTTTGCACGCTTTTGCCTTGTGTATTATTTTATCCTTCAGGGCCCCTTTATTTTTTTTAATCTTTCTGTGCACTATATTTTCAGTGTTTCTCCTGACTTAAGACAATAGGCACCAATTTGCAAATATGTCTATAGGGCCTCGAAGGCCCTAAGGAAGTAGCTGCATATTGCTGAGGCCCCTCAAAAGCCCTTTAGAAGTATTTACAAATTGGTGTCTGTTTAAATCAGGAAGAAAACATCAGAGCAGTCCCCAAAATATCTATATCTGTATTTAAAAAGGGCTCTGATAGATATGGGAGTCACACACCAGCATGTGGAGCATTTGGCTGCCTCTGCAAACAAAACGCCTACAGATTTTACAGCTTCTCTCTGAGGAACCTTTAACCCTTTCGATTCGGATAAATTTTCAATGTCACTCATGCCAGATCAGAATACGTTTTAACAAGAAACTGGCCAAATTACAACCAATATGACATACACATTATGAAATGTCTCACAGGGCGGGACTTATGAATAACATGCTAGTTTATGGCTTGTAAGTCCTACAGGGTGGAACAGACAATCAGAATGGGAAATTTTTAATTTCCACAGGATGAGATAGCCAAGTGGAAAGGGTTACACCCCCCCCCCCCCCTTTTAATTTTTTTTATTTTAGGACTCCTTCCAAGACTCCTGGTCAGGTTTTGGAAAGTAGCAAGGTCCAACCCAGGGAGTAGACACAGGCCTTCACTTTTCTACTGGTTCCTTAGTAGAGTCATCGACATTTGTGACTACCTTATCTGGCATGATGGCCCCCTTTATCCAAGGTGATTCACCATGCTGGGACACAAGTCAGGTCAAGAACGTTTGTGCCCAATTACCGATAACATATTTCTTAAAGATATTTGGAAAATTTTTGCTACTCTGCTACAGAGCTTTTCTCAACAAGCTGGAGAGTCATATTTCATTTATAGATAAGCAGGTCTTGACACTGCAGACTGCTGAGGCCTTGCACATTAATAGTAAAATGTTGCTTCATAGATAAGTTTCTGGAAGATAGGATGACAGCAAAAAATTACCATTTTTTGAATTTTCCAAAAGACTCCTTTGCTTTCAACCTACATCTTGCTGAAAGGTATTTCTAGGAAGTTCCTGGTACTGTTCATGTGAACTCAACTGCAGAACTTCATGTTCCCATGATTGCTATTTTGAGGAATGAAGATGATGAAATTGACCTGGTGATCAGAAGTAATGAAGTGGATTTAACAGCTTTTTTAGAATCTTCTCATGAGGAGATTGCTACCAGGTCAACTCTCCTTGTTTTACTGATTAAAGAGGAACAGATACTTAAGATTTTGAAGTAGTGGTTTTTTTCCAGAAAAAAATATGCATACTTTGGAGGAAAAAGACAAAGGAGAAGAGGTACGATAGAGACATTTAAATACTTCCACGGCATAAATGCACAGGAGGCGAGCCTCTTTCAATTGAAAAAAAGTTCTACAATGAGAGAGCATTCCATAATTTGCTGAAATATTTCTTTATGGAAAAAGAGTGGTAGATGCATGGAATAGTCTCTCACTGAAGGAATTAAGAGACAATGACTATCTGAATTCAAGAAACATGGGACAAACACAAGATCTCTAAGGGAAAAAAGGGAATGTAAAACTTAGTAGTTGGTATGGAAAGGCAGAATGGATAGGCAAGCTGGATAGGTAATATGGTCTATCTGTCATGTTTCTCTGTTAAAAGAAAAAAAATCTTTATGGTCAAAAGGTTAGCTTGTTCTCTGATGTGCATAAAAGTTACTCTGGCTCATAGGCAATGATTTCATCAATTAAAACACAAGGTTGTGCTCATAGGCACTAAATTTTCCTTAGGTTTCCTAAATGCCTGGTTACCCATCAGGGGACATATGTATTCTTTGACCCCCTCCAATTAGAGGATTTCTTGAATGATAAATAAAGCGGTTATTTCTTGGATTTCTACAACTAATGATGCTAGGTTGATAAGAGTCTAATGTACATTTTGCTCCTTTTATTTTGCTTTATTGCATTTTTTTTTGTTATGGTTCTCTCTCTCTCTCCTGATGTGGACCAGTGTGTTTAATGTAGAAATAATTTTAACTATTTTGGATTGTTAATTGGGCAATTGTTATATTTTCCGTGTTAAATCTATTGATTATCTCAATAGAAATAAAAAATAAAATCATAGGCCATACACATGGAAAAAAATTAAGAAAAAGAAAAACTCCTGAACAGGCAATGACAACTGGTTCTTTATCAAAGGAGCAAAAGCACGAAACAAATGTGAAAAATGAAAGCTAAATTTCAAAAGAGTGACAAGAACGCAACAACAAATTCAACCAGATATTCACGCAGCTCTACCAATCCTATCCTCGTGTGGACGTCAATGAACATACGAGATGCCGGATGACAAATAAAAAATAAAGATACTGAACTACTACAAAGCCAACGTACGCTCAGAAGACATAGCAGATACAAGATCACAATGGCAGGAAAAGCAGTCACATAATGAAAAAGCAGCATAACGAAGGAGTGGAAAAAAAAGGAATTGACAAAGGAAGAAAACATTTAAGGAATCATGGAATAAATACAGTCAACAAATGCTGTCATCATGCGCTGCACAAGAAACAAACATACAAAGACAAGACATCACAAGCACCATGACCAGCCACAATAGAGAACAATTGAAGATAAAATTTTCAATGCCATAATGGATGACTATCAATTTGTAAAATCACAAATGGGAAAGGACAAACTAGCATACAATGGATACATTTATGAACACAAATGAACACAACCCAATAATCACTATTTCAGGTGCGAGGAGAAAAACTGTAATGGTTCTGGCAACCCTCCATGGTGTGATAACATTTAATGCTCTTGGAGGCTCAGTTTCAGAGGGTAAAAAACAATGCCCCACCAAAAGGAAGACTAGAAACTGTACAATCTATAAAGTCAATCAAAAATGTAGCCAAAACTACTTCTGCACTTGCAGCAATCATACAAGGAATAAGACACTATTTTGGAGCCGACATCAACAGAAATGCCTTCTACAGCCACAGTAAAGCAAGTGATTAATCGTATCTGAACAAAAAAAGGAATTTCTGACTGAACCAAAACATGCAACCGATGTAGAGATTCTGAAGCATTTGAAGATATCACAGGAAAGAAACTTCCTTTTATTTGATAAGAGAATAAAATTTAGAAAGATAACAAAAGCAAAAAGCATTGCCTTTGGTACTGAAGAAAATGTACGGAGACTGGCAGAATCAGACATCTGGTTTCTGGATGGAACATTCAAAATTTGTCCTCACCTTTTCCAAAAATTATATACAATCAGTTACATGTTTCAAGAAGTATCATTTCTAGCAGTTTGTGTTTTGATGACTAGAAAAACTTAAAATATGCATACATCCATGCTGGAAGAATTACTCTCTGCAGCAGAAGAGGAATTCAATTGAATCCAAATTTTATGCTCCTGGACTTTGAATTAGCATGCATCAAAGCAACGTAGCAGAAAATTTCCAGATTCCAGAGTATCTGGCTGTCTCTTCTACTTAGATCAGAGTATCTACTGAAGTATTCAGAAAATGGACTAGTGGATGCCTACAAAACTACAGAGAACATCTCCTTAAGCTTTTCTGCACTTGCATTTTTACCTCCAAAAGAAATTCAAGATGTCTTCATTACTCTCTCAAACAATGCTCCCAACAAGGTTAAACCAGTGTATAATTATTTTGAAGAAACTTACGTATTAGGAAAAGCCAATACAAGACGTGTAAGAGGAAGGCCACCGTGAAATCAATAGCCTCAACCAGCAATATATACAACCAAGTCTGTGGAGTATACCATCATCTTCAGATTCACAATCTTCTAAGAACAAACATAGAAGCTTGGCACAGGAGCTTCAAAACAGTAGTTGAACGCTGCCACATGGGAATATATTAAATGATAAAGGAATTCATAAAAAAAGACCACCGCACAGATCAGGAAGTAGAACGACTAATAGCAGGAACTAATATGTCAAAAAAAGAAGAAAGAAGTATTTCAAAGAGAAGAGTGACTAACAGCTGTTTTCAAAAGATATGGTGGTCCCCTTAGAAGAATACCTGCGCGGGACTGCACACAATCTGCACTATGGGACAAGTAGTGGAACAGTGAGTTAACAAATAGTTGAATAACTGAAAAAAAGAGAAGTTATTTAAAAATGATTCAATGAAAAGATAAGATACAGTAACAGCTGTTTCAAAAATAACATAGTAACAGAACAGCATAGTATATGACGGCAGATAAAGACCAGTATGGTCCATCTAGTCTGCCCAGTAAAGTAGCAAGAGTAGGTGCACTTGCTGCTCTGTGCTGATCACCCCTCCCCCATGCCTTTGTTTAGGGGTGCACCCACCGCTCCATGTAGGTCACCCCTATTTGTTCAGATATGATAGTTATGCTTATTTTGATTTTATCCTGTTGCTATAACGTGATCCACTGTGTCGGTCCCATGCGATTTTGAAAGTACCATTAAAAGAAAAAGGTTTGTTTTGTTTTTAACAAAAGCAAATTAAAGTTAAATTTGTTTGTATTCTCTTTAACTGAAACTTATCAGTAACTGATGACTTAACTGTTTTACAATTTAAAAAATGCCAATTTGAAATAAATTATAACAGGTGGAATTTCCAGACTCCAGAGTATCTGGCTGTCTCTTCTACTTAGAAAAGGTGAGTTAAGTGAAATACTACCATTTAATTAATTAGCATAATGTATGATATTTAAATTAAATAATAGTCATTTCTAATGAATTATAAGTTTTAACTATTATGAAATACACCAGTTTACGAAAAAATATGGCAGCATTATCAACTGTCACTACTTCATTATTCAATTTGCAACTCCATTTTAAGATTGGTCAAGTGATTTTAATTTAAAATGTAATTTAAACATTATTCATCTCAAATTTCTCAATTGTCACTACTTTGTTATTCTTCTCCAATTTGTCACTCCATTGTAATCATAATCAATTTGTCGCTCCCTCATGCTTTCACTCCATTACAATATTTTTGCCACTACTCTGATACATCAAACCTTTGTGCTGTCATTCCTTCGTTATGTGAATGCAGTGTCAAATATGAATGATCAGAACACAGCAATTTGTCACTCCTTTGTGCTGTCAACCCTTTGTTATGTGAATGCTTCATGCTGTCACTCCTTCGTTACTGGCACTCCGTTATATGAAGGCTCATTATCCCTTTGTTGTGTGAATGCTTCGTGATGTCACTCCTTCGTTATTGTCACTCGTGTAAGCACAACTTCATTATTGTCACTGTTTCGTTATGTGAATGAGCATACGCTCTTGTAGGTCAACCTATACTTAGTTGCGTCACTCCTTCGTGACTGGAATATGAGAAATGCTATTTTTTGTCACTCTTATGTCGCTCGTTCGTGCTGTCTTTTGACAAGAACCGTGACAATACATACAAGCAAATCAATTTCTGACCAAGCAGATGATAGAAATTCTATCACAGAATAAAAATTAAAATTCTTCTCTCCAGTATGAAGTAATAGCTTATCCAAACAAAAAATAATCACAAATGAATAACCAGATAAACTAAAAATTCAGTTTAACAAGAACATTCCTATTTTTCCCCCAAGAGCCAAATAAGAATTACAGGAGCATGACAGTAGCAGCCCTATCCTGAAGAAAAGATTCCAGTTGTTGAGGGTTTAAAAATATTATATATATATATATATATATTCCGTTGATACTTCAACAGTTATTTATAAGGGAATTAGAAAAGGCAAACTGCTCCAAGTGAAACCACTGCTTGTCACAAAAAACTTCTGTTTAGCCCAAGCAGCCATATAAAATATGTGGGAATGCACGTATTTTTAGACTGACAAATGAAATTATCTTTAGTTCAAAGCAGCTCTAAAATCCCAACTATATTGGGGTTGAAAAGCAACCATCAGGCTAGCCTGAGCTGAATGCGCGCCTCCAAAAAGGGTTCCAAAAATGGGTAAGGTCAGACTATCAAAGAAAGTCTGACCTTCTGTGTTGAACTCTTGCTGCCCATGAGAGGACCTGCCAGAAGAAATATAAGCTTTCTTTACTTGCAGTGCAGTATTTTCTGGTACCTCATACAGACATCTCAAACATGGTCACGGATGCAGACAATGAACCAGAGGTTGTTACTCCTGACAATGTTTAAGATTTTCTACCTTCCTGGAGAAAACGATATCTGATTTTAAAGAGGTTTTAGTTCGATCCTGAAGAAGTCCAGTTTGGATCCAGGACTTAAGATGGCAAATTACAACCGATAAAGACCAGCATGGTCTATTCAGTCTTCCCAGTAAAGTGGTTATTATTGTAAATGCCATTCGATGAAGCTTACCCGCCCCCGCCCCCCCCCACCATGTCTTAGAATAGGTTTGAACTGTATCCGACTCTTCTTGTAGCACAGAACAGAATTGCAATACAAAACTGCTTTATCTAAATATCTATCCTTACCACCAGTAATTTTCAGTTCATCTGGATAACTGCCTTCCAAAGTTCTGATAAAGTGATGCCGAGGGGACAGCAAAATAGGTCTCATGTCCATACTCAATAGCAACAGCTGGCTTCACAGAAGCCCAGGAAACTTTCTAAGAGGCTCTGCTCCAGCTCCAGTAGTTGCATAAAACGCTATCTTACTCTAAAATATCTAAGAACTGTGATCTCATAACTGTTCCCAGTATTTCAACATTTTGTTGTATCCTTCATTCACATGATTAATGTATAAAAGTAACAGGTCTCAGACTTTAAAGAGCTATTGGTCTTCATGTAACGTTAACCCATGCTCTATTTTGCATCAATGACCTAGGGCAAAATTAAAGATAAACACTCATTCTCTCGTTTTGTAAACATAAGATTGCAAGTTACAAGTTACCAACTGATAATAGAGCAACATATAGGTCATTGATGCAAAATAGAGCATGGGTTAACGTTACATGAAGACCAATAGCTCTTTAAAGTCTGAGACCTGTTGCTTTTATACATTAATCATGTGAATGAAGGATACAACAAAATGTTGAAATACTGGAAACAGTTATGAGATCACAGTTCTTAGATATTTTAGAGTAAGATAGCGTTTTATGCAGCTCAACTGTCACTTTACTCTATAAAATAAGACCACATACTAGTGTTGTTGCCAGCTCCAGTAGTAGCTATCACATTCAGGCATCACCCCTGGAGTAGTATTTGTATTGACAGATCTTATGAGAGGACTCTCATTCAAATGATTTAACAACCACTACTGCAGTAAGAAAATGACTACCCACAACGGTGTTCATGGCAATTAAATAAAAATTCCAAACACAACAAAAGCATCAAAAGATCAAATTTCCTTGTATTAGGGACTAATAGGGCTAACATGTTATCTCCAAAGGCCAAAAGATATTTCAAGTCCTACAGGTATATCAGTCCCCACCAATGACTGCTGCATACACGTCATTCATCTAGGGGTTTTCACCTGAAATACCCCCTTGTCACTCTGCTTTCCAGAATATCCACAATGAAGCAGAGGTGGAACGTTGTGGAGATGAATGGGGGGGGGGGGGGGTAAGAGTATTTTGGCTTCATGTAATGATTCCTGAGCAGAAACGCACTCTCCATGCTAATGAACAGGTGTATTCTCCGGGAACAAGCAGGAAGTCAGTCCTCACATATGGGTGACATCGGCACTGACTGAGCCCTGACATGGAAGCATCTCCCCACCTTTCTAAGAAAGCCTTTGGGAAATGCACCACTCATGCATGGTCCCCTTCCTGCCCACGGGTGCCAACACGTTCAGTCTCCTTTTTTCCCCATGGAGAACACTGGACGTGTGTCCGATTTCCCCAGAAAAAGCTGTTAATTTTCATCCTATAGTGTTTTGTTTTTCACCGGCTGCAACCATTTCCTTTCCTGCCTTAGATTCGCTTGCCTCGGCATCGCATCTCAGACCATCCTTTTTTCCCTAGTTAAGTTTTTTCCCCTGGCGCGGCTTCGTGCCTTTTTTCTGCAGGCTGGCAGTTCCTCGGGTCTTAGACCTTGCGGGGGTACTTTTTCCCTCAATGGCCAGCAGCTTTAAGAAGTGTGATTAGTGCTCTGAAAAGATGTCCCTCACAAACACACACGATTGCTGCCTGTGTTGTCTTGGTCCCCACCATGACCTGGAGGTTTGTGGCCTCTGCAAGCAGATGTGCACTAAAGCAATCAAACTGTCAGCAGAAGCATGACCAAATTTTCTCCAGGTCGGACTATGCCCCACAGTCCCTGGTGACCCATAGTCCAGGGCCCTATGTGCGACCCCAGAGACATGTAGTGACCCCATGGCATGTGACCCCATGGGCATGTGGGTCCTCCAACAGGGGGTTCCCCAGACTGGGAACGCAAGAGGAAGAAGAAATCCTAGAGGACCTCTTAGTGGGACTTGGCAAAAGTGGACAAGCCCCGCACCAGATCCCTCAGCCCCCGAAGGTGGCCTGAGGTGTCTGAGCAGAAGCGGCCATCCAGGGTCCCCAGGAAGGAATAGTCTGCCCCCGGCGATTGGCCTCGTACCTCTGAGGCCATCCTCATCGAGAACTCCCCCTCCTCGCTGGCAGCAGACCTGGCTATCCTAGCGTCCAAGCAGAAGGCTGCGGTACCATTTGGACTGGAACCAGGATGAAGTCCCTGGAGCGCAGCCTAACTGCTTTCCTGAAGACGCAACAGGCATAGTTGTCTGACTCAGCCAGTTCATCCACCCAGACCATTGGGACCTCGACTTAAGGACTTCCCCGGTTGTCAAGCCGATCCTTGTGAGCTTATAGCCTTAAGTCGATCCTCGACAGCGATCTCTATCACGGTTCCATTCCTCGGGCCTTCGATCATCTTCAACCAGTGCTCATGGCTCCGGCCAAGCAGCCTCGAAGAACCATGGACCACTGGGCCCAGGTTCATCTCTGGCATGGCCCACCATAGAATCCTCCACAGGAGTACTCCGACTGGGAGTCAGAGGATGAGACATTCCTGGACACTCGCAAGCAGAGCAACGTGCCATCTCACTCGTTTCCACCTGAGGCCAGGTGCCGGTCACCGCCCAAAGACACAGCGTTCTTCGAATTTGTGTGGGACATGTCGAAGGCGTTGGCATTCCCCACAGACTCGGAGGATGACCGTTACACAGAGGAGCTCGAGATCCTCCAATATGAGTCCCCACCAAAGGGCTAACTCATGGTGCACATCCTGGCCATTCTAGAATGGCTGCTCCTCCAAACATGGGAGTTACCGAACTCAACTCCATGTACAGAGTCTGTCAGGGCCTGGGCTTCAGGAAGGCTCAACTTCTGCAAAACTCCATGGTGGTGGAGTCTGCTGTGTGTCGGCGTAAAAGCCAGAAGACACATTCCAGAACCCTTGACGCCCTCGAAAAAAAGTGCTACCAGGGCTCAATGCTGGCCTGTTGGATCCAGGCATACCAACTATATATAGGTATGTACCTGAGGCACCTGGGGCAGGAGCTCGCTGGGTTCTCTGCTGGCCTCTCAGAGAACTGCTCCTATGGTTCCAGAACCTGGTCAAAGGCGTCAGTGACTGCTCTAAGTTTATGCTTGAGCAGTCTATGACGGCTTCGAGTCCACAGTCTGGGTGGCCGCAGCAGGCATCGGTACCCGATGCCAGGCCTGGCTCCAGTCCTCAGACTTTGAGCAATGGGTTCAAGACAAACTTGGTAAGCCCATGTCAGACAAGGCTGTGTAGCTCGAGTCCGAGTTCCTGACAAGAACTAGACTTTCTAAGAAGACCACCACTCTATCCACGTGGAAGGCCTCAGGTAAAATGCCACCCTACCCAAGGAAGGGTCCAGCTATCAGCAGTATCTGCCTTCCCTGGCTCTACAGCAGGAGCAGCATGCCAAGGGACACACACAGGGCCTCCATAAGCAGAGGATTCCCAAGGCCCCATCTGGGGAGAGTTTTTGACTTCTTGGGCATAGCCCCTCTACCTTCAGGAAGTCAGCTGCCTACAGTGGGATTCCTGGTCCACTTCACCCACCAGTGACCAATCACCACCACTGATGCCTGTGCCCTCCAGGTGATCAAGGAGAGTTACCTCCTCCACCTGGACCAGATGCCCCTCCCCCCCTGTTTCTTTCCAGGAGAGCCCTCCAGGACTCCCCTTCACCAGATCCTGCTCTGGCAGGAGCTCATAGTTCTACTCTAGGACAGGGTCATGGTACTGGTACACCACTGCCAAAAGGGCAAAGGGTTCTACTCCCAGTACTTCCTTGTGCTGAAAACAACCGGAGGCCTCAGGCCCATCCTAGACCTACATAACCTGAACAAGTTCCTGGTGCCGGAGTAGTTCAGGTGCTCTCCTTTGGAACATTGCTGCCCTACCTCCAGCAGGGAGGCTGGCTATGCTCCTTGAATCTAAAGGATGCTTACACTCACATCCTCATCCAGCCCAGTCACAGACAGTACCTGAGATTCATGGTCAAGGGCAACCACTACCAGTACAGGGTGTTACCCTTCGGGTTGGCCTCCGCGCCCAGGGTCTTCATCAAATGCCTGGCAGTAGTGGCTGCCTATCTCCGCCTCCAAGGGGCCTTTGTCTTCCCCTATCTGAATAACTGGCTCATAAAAGGAGAAACAGCCACAGAGGTACAGCAGGCCACAGGCCTCACCATCAGTGTCCTGAACACCTGGGTTTCGTAATAAACTGCCCCAGGTCTCATCTCATCTCTGGTGTTTTTCCTGCTCCATGGAAGCACGCCATAGTCCATCTGCTCCTAAAAAAAACACACAGGGATTTGTTCAGTCCATTACCGCCCAGTCTCTAACCTCTCCTTTCTCTCTAAAGCCACTGAAAAGGCAGTCTTCTCACAGCTTGTCCACCATCTTGACTATCCTTTTCTCCACCCACGCCAGTCCCAGGTTTTCGCCCAGGCCACAGCGTCAAAGCAATTATCCTCTCTACGAAATGAAATTCAAATGGCACATAATCGTGGTGATCTCTCCCTGGCTATATCTTTGGATTTCTCTGCTGCTTTCAACCTTATCGATCACTCTATTCTCCTCTCTCACCTTTGGGAAGCTGGTATCAGGGGCACCATTCTTCATTGGTTCCACTCTTTCCTATTCTCAAGGTCTGTCACAGTCCTCTCTGGTGACAACTCCTCTAACCCTATTCCCCTGCCCTGCAGGGTCCCACAGGGTTCAATTCTTCTCCTCTTCTATTTAACATTTATCTGGTACCACTCACCTTACTCATCCAACAGCTAGGAATATCAGCGTATTATTACACTGATGATATTTATCTCCTATACCATACCAGCTCCCTTCATCCGGACCTCACTCCCATTAACACTTGCTTATCATTAATCTCCTCATGGCTTTCCCAAAACTGTGTCCATCTTAATGTGGCTAAAACAGTGGCTACATGGCTTTCCTTTTGCATCTCCACCCCTGCAGTGGCCCCTGCCATTCCCCTGGCTTCCTCCTTCCATTATCTAAGGGAGACTCCACTCATTTTGTGACCATATCTCCTCCATCACTCGACACTATCTTCGACAGATCCGAGCCATTCATCCTTTCCTATCCTTACGGCCCTGACTATTTTACTGCTCTCTGGTTATGTCCCATCTCAATTTTTGCAACCATGCCCTTGCCGGACTTCCCCAGTCTTAATTACACAGATTGCAATGGATACAAAATACTGCTGCCAGACTCCTTTTCTATGCTTCCCGTTGTGATCACATTACCCCACTACTCATTCAACTACATTGGCTCCCCATAGACCAGGGGTTCTCAACCCTGTCCTCGGGACCCACCTAGCCAGTCAGGTTTTCAGGATAACCACCATGAATATGCATGGGAGAGATTTGCATATAATGGAGGCAGTGTATGCAAATCTCTCTCATACATATTCATTGTGGTTATCCTGAAAACCTGACTGGCTAGGTGGGTCCCGAGGACAGAGTTGAGAACCCCTGCCATAGACTATTGCATCCGTTATGAAGTTCTTACTCTTGTTCACCACGCCATTTACACTCAGACCCCACAGTATTTATCTGACCTCTTGCAATTCCACACTCCCACCCTTCACTCAGCTTATATAAACTGCTTGCGTCTTCCTTCCCCCTCACATCCTCATTTACAGTTCACCTGACACACTGCATTTTTCTTTTTGGGCCCTTCCCTATGGAACTCTTCCTACCCCCCTTGAAACAGTTTTCCCCAAATTCAACACATGCCTGAAAACCTCTCTTTTCTGCTCTGCCTTCGACCTCCCCCCCTTCCTCCCCCTGAGGGTTTCCTTCTCAGGTACACCTCTTTATTCATGTCCCTTGTCTCTGTGTCTCTTTCCTGTCTAACATTGTAATTCCTTTCTTTTCCTCAGCGTTTGCCATTTTCTGATTAATTTTGTAAATTGTACACAGCCCTGGTGTTAAGGGTGGTTTATCAAGCAAAGAAACAAATATAAACAAGCACTGTGGAACTTGTGTCTTTTGGGGAAACTGCTAGATACTTATGACCCAGATTGGCCACTGTTGAAACAGGATACTGGGCTTGATGGACCTTGGTCTGATCTAGTATGGCATATCTTATGTTCTACACAAAGCTTGGGAGTTCATAGGGACGTGGTTGGATACCCGCCAGGACAAGGCCTTCCTCCCCCTAGACAGGGCGAGTCATCTCAAGGCTCTGGCCGCAGAGGTACAGCGCAGATGTTTAGTGCCGGCTTGCTCCATGCTCCGCTTGCTCAGCCACATGACTTCCACTATGCATATTACACCGGATGCCCGCCTCCACATGAGGGCAACCCAATGGTGCCTCCGATCCCAGTGAACACAGGCCACCGACCGCCTCAGGGACAGAGTGTGCATGACCTGCTCGCTGGCAGTCACTGAACTAGTAGCAAGTGACAGCACCTACAGGCAGGCATGCCCTTCCAGATCTCCATCCCCCAGCGGGTCTTTACCATGGATGCCTCTCGGCTAGGTTAGAGAGCTGACTGAGGCGGCCTCCACATCCAGGGCACCTGATCTAGGGTGGAAAGCCAACAGCAGATCAACCTCTTGGAGCTCAGGGCCATATTTCTGGCCTCCAAGCCCTCCTGTCACTGCCTACAGCACCAGCCGGTACTGGTCCAGATGGACATCCAGGTTGCCATGTTCTACCTGAACAAGCACCCTCTATCAGGAGGCAGTAGCCCTCTGCTCAGATGCAGTCAGCCAAGGAATGCTCCTGAGAGCAGTTTACCTGCTGGGTCAGGACAATAACCTTGTGAAAAGGTCGAGCAGGGTCCTTCAGCTGCACGAATGGCAGCTAGACTCCAGAGTAGCCCAATGGCTATTTCGGCTCTGGGGGATCCCTCAGATGGACCTCTTTGCCAGTCCAGCCAATGCTCAGTTGACATTTCTGTTCCCGCCAGCCTCACCCTACCCAGGAGACAGCGGATGCCTTCTCATCCTGTGGTCGGAAGGGCCTCCTATACGCCTTCCCGCCCATGGCATTGGTCGCAGAGACCCTTTTCAAGGTTGTACAAGACAAAGCATCGCTAATTCTGGTGGCCCCCCAGTGGCCCAGGCATTTGCGGTTCCTGCAGCTGCTCCGTTTAGCAACAGAGCCTCCAGTCCCACTAACAGCTTGGCTACTGAACAGGTAAGCCTTAGCCCCCTTCAACCTGTCGGGGGAAGTAGAAGAGGTCCTCTAGGCTTCCCACAAGGCCTCCATGAGGCGTGCCTACGCCTTCAAGTGGTGCTCAGACAGGCCAACCCGTTCTTCTGCACAGTGCAGACATTGCTGCAGTACCTGCTTCATCTTTCACAGGCTGGACTCAAGTCCAATTCCATCAGGGTGCACCTGAGTGCTCTCTCAGCGCACCACCACCCTATCAAGGGCAAGCCTCTTTTTTTGCACAGCCCCTCATCACCTGCTTCCTACGGGATCTTTTACTCTCCAAGCCCCCAATCCGCCCACCCCCAGCGGAGTGGGATCTCAACGTGGTGCTAGCACAACTCACTCGGCCGCCATTTGAGCCCCTGGCTACCTGCCATCTGCGGTATACTTCCTGGAAGGTAGTCTTCCTGGTGATGCTCACCTCTGCCCACAGAGTCAGTGAGCTTCAGGCCCTGTATGAGGTTCTACAAGAACAGGGTCATGCTACGCACGCACCCCAAATTCCTTCTAAAGATGGGTTTTTTGTTTCACCTCAATCAGGAGGTGGTGCTCCTTATCTTCTTTCCATGGCCTCTTGCCAACAGGGCAGAGACCATCCTTCATACTCTGGACTGTACAAGGGCCCTGTCCTTTTGCCTTCAGCGTACCCAGGGCCACCGCAAAGCTTCCCAGCTTTTTGTCTCCTATGACATCTGTTTGCTGGGGGAGGCAGTGAACAAGCGGACCCTGTCTACCTGAGTGGTGGACTGTATCGCCCTCACCTACAAACATGCCAGGCTCCAGCTGGAGCATTGCATCACAACACACATCAGGGCTATGGCAATCTCAGTGGGGAACTTGTGCTCTGTCCCGATGGCAGACATCTGCTGGGCCGCCATCTGGTCTTCAGTCCACACCTTTGCAGCTCACTACTGCCTGGAGAGGGAGTCCCGACGGGACAGCACCTTCAGCCAGGTCATACTCTAATCTCTTCAGGGTCTAGGCAGCTCCTACCCTCAGACCCTTTTGTATTCAGGCTACCGGAGGGAAGCAAGCTCCTCAACCTGCCACAGGAGTTTTCCAGAGCTGGTCCTAGACTGGTCTAGCGAGATTTAAGGAAAGTAAATGATCATATATGTAAAATATATCCTTCCATATCATGCTAAACCAGTTCAGAGTAGTAGGATGTACCCAAGCAGTGAGGACCCAGGGTGTGAGGAAGACCATGCTCAGGACAGACTAGCTGCCATCTGTATGACCCCCAAGAGCAATCTATAGGCCAGGAAACCCCTTTAGGGATGTCTCCTGGAGACACCATAGCAGACTCCTGGGAGGCCTGCGTCCAGTGGAGCGAGCTCTGAACCACTCTGGTATGCGTTTACCAGCCAGAACGTACACTAATCCAATGGCCTTGATAAATGTGCCATCGAGTCAATGTTATCTCCTGATGACCCAGCTGTGGGTTTTCTTGGCACGGTGTGACCAGAAGTAAATTGCTAGGCCTATTTTCCATGCAATAAAGTGTATATCACTTGGTATTCCAAGGTGATTACTCATCCAAGTACTAGCCAGGCCTGACCCCTGCTTAGCTTCTGAGATCAGGTTCATTCAGGACAGTGAAGCCGTAGCATAGTCTCTTTATCCCAGTGGAGAACAGAGGATTTCACGTCAGCCAGCTGTTTCCTCACATCGCTGAGGATAGAAAAGGATCTGGGTAGCAAGAGGAACTCGCAAATGATATGTAACTGCACAATGCCCTCATCTAATCCAGCAGACTCAGCGAGGGGTCCTTTTGAAGATCTCTCTCTGAGAAGGAAGGAATAACAGTCTGGTCACAATGAAAAAAAGGAGGGTGCACTCTTGAGGACGACAGAATTTACCTCCATGCATAATACACTGCTGAAAGACCACCATGGTTCTCTGCGAGATGAGGGCTGCAGAACGGATACTACTTGGCAGATGCTGGAGTCTCCAGGAAGCTACTGTAAGGAGTTAACACTCTAGGAATGCCTTAGACATGGCCCCAAAGATGGGCTCCCTCAGAGACCCACTGAAGCCTAGACACCCAGGCAGACAGAATCATTCCTCTTATGGAAGAAGCTGGCAATACCAAAGCTGCACTGCCAAGGAATCCCTTGGATACAACTCCTGTAGCACCACAGGGCCTCGCCCTGAACCTTGAGAGTTTAGGGCCAAGCCCTAATCCAATCCAGACTGCCAACATGACTCTGAGAAGCTAAGGACATAGAGGCCAACCAGGTTATAAGCAGGGAGACTACCATTGCTTAGGAGTAGCCTTTCTTAGAAGGCTAAGCCCCACAAGGGCCAGATCATAAGCGAGAAAGAACCAGGAACCTGCATTACCAGGAGCCCCCCCAGCATGGTAGGTTCATCTCAAGAGGTAGCAAGAAACTGAGGGCTGTGCCCCCTGGATCAAGAATCCATGTACTACAGCCTGAGATGGGCCCCAAGTCCAGATGGGCTCAGAACCTGTATAAAAGGCAGCTTACCAAAGGCCAGGGAGGGAAACTTACATCCCTTTTCAGGCCACATTTGAAGCAGGACAACCAAGCCCACCATACCCAGATTATTTCCATGGCTGAAATAGTTCCATCTATTGGCATTCCCCTAGGTGGTCATCAAGTGCAGCACATTTTTCATATTCTGAGGTCACATGTGGAAAAGTAGGGCTCTCACATCATCCAGATCCATGGAGTTCCTTTATAGGAAGGCAGCTTACAGCTTGCCAAAGCTTTGATATGCGCTGTAGACAGGTCAATCAGATGCTCCTCTGCCCAACAATATTGCTCTGTGATCTCAAGGTCCTCTCCACCCCATGAGTTCTGCCTCACTGGTGGACACACCACCACTGGGGTAGCAACTGAACACATAGACCACTTTGTCCACAAGAGGCTTGAATCTCTCAAGGGCCAAACAGCTTGTTCTAGCCTCTTGGTGGAAGACCTTCAGAGGGGACCAGAGTACCTGGGCTAACTGGCCCAAGCATTGCACCCCCAATCTTATAGGATGGGATCTGAGATGACAGACACGTCATCCAGTACTTTCAGTTATACCTTGGCCATCAGATAGAACTGCAACCAACAACTCTACACTCTGATCTCCTAAGAGAGAGGAAGGGACTGGTCGAATGACCCCTTTACAAACTTAAACAAAAGGAAGAGCAGGGGAAAGAAAAGAATTGGAACAGATTTTGTTGTGCCAGACACAGCCATGTTTCAGCAGTGGATGCCTGTGTTGGGGCAAATCTGATAAAAAATTTTTTTCCAAAAAATAAAACAAAATCAGTTAGTCTGTGATCTGGTACATGTAGCAATGCACTTTTAAAGGTACAGATTTGCCTGTGTTGCAGGAATCCACTGCCAAAACATGGCCGTGTCTAGCACAACAAAATGTGTTACAATTCTTTTGTTTCCCCCTACTCTTGTTTGTGCCTGTGCTTTATGTGGGGTGTCCTTTTGTTCTTTCATTCTTTTGTCCCTCTACAAACTTGCCTAAGGACCCACAAATCATGTAGAAAGGGGCCATCAAGAGAAAACAGCCTGAGCTACACCCCAATGAGGGACTACTGGAACTCCTTAAGGAGAATTACCAACTCCCAAAAGAAGCCCTGGAGGTGACTACAGAATGGCAAAGGTCCCATCCGAACTGCCTCTCCTACCACCAGGCCTGAAGGACTTACCATAACAGAGGGCATTTTGAGGCTCTACGCAAAGCCATACAAGGCCCTTATAGAACTGCCTTCTAGATGTCACTGTGGTTGCCTCCTGTTCTACATGTTAAATTTAAGCTGATGGTCACTGCTTTTAGAATATTTCACTCATTGGATACGGGTTATTTGCTGGCCCGTTTTGAGGTGTATAATCTTTCCCAGGTTACTTGTTCTCAGGGTACTCGTTTATTGGTTCTTCCCTGCGTAAGATTGCTCTGCTCAGTTTGGATGCGGGCCAGGGCACAGTTACGCTTGTTGCCTTTTTTATGGAATGAGTTGCCAGTTGACATCCAACCGATGGATGATCTTACAGGGTTTAGGAAGATGGAAGTTGTTTCTATTCCCTCAAGATGACTAAGCAATTGGTGGGTGGCTCAAGGATGCTTCTACTGCTGTTGCTGTGATGTTAAATTTTAAAAAAACAAAATAGATCAATATATTATCATTATTATTGTATGGGGCTTTTTTTTTGTATGTGTGAGGTTTTTTTGTATCCTGCTTTGGTTTTTTTGTAAGAGCAGGTAAAATATCTAATAAAATGAAATGATCAATCTTCTCCCTGCGGTTTCCTTAATGGACATTGCTCCTTCACAGATTAGAACCAGATCTGTCTACTACAGTGGTGTGCAAAAGTCTGGAATCACTTGTGAGTTTTGCGTTTTTCGTACTTTCTAACTTTTTTTTTTAAATTTTGCGTTAGACCAGCATATTCATCTTTCTACCACATTGAAAGGGATACATTTGGCTATTAGAGTTGACTTTTCTGCATTCCTTGCTTCCAATTTAAATACTTTACAGACATTGGGAGATAGCTACTGCGATTTTTGTGGATCCTGCGTCAAAACTAGATCGAGATTATCCAATATGCACACGTTATTTCTAACCAATCAGGAGGCTGGTTTCACTAACCAATCACAATGCATATATCTAGCCAACAGTGCAGCTATAAAAACGCGCAGAATTTTTGAATTTCAAACGCTTTCTGGATCGACCATGAAGATGACTCGGACCCTGATGTTGGAGGAGCGTGTTCGTGTGTCCTTTATGAGCGAGGAAGGATTTTCAAGTCGTCAGATAGCCAGGAAAGTTGGCTGCAGTCAGAGCGCTGTTAAGATTGTACAGAAGAAGAAAGAAATGGTTTCAGTGGTGGACAAGCCTCGTTCAGGTCATCCACGTGCATCAGCATCATGCCAGATTGCGCACTACGACACATTTCACTGACTAATCACAAGTTGACCTCCTCTCAGCTACTTCGAGAGTGGTCAGACAAGAGTGAGGTCAGTGTCAGCTCATCAACATTTCCTCGCTGGTGCCTGCAGTTTGGTCTCCATGGCTGCAAAGCATGGAATAAGCCATTGATGACTGACATACAAAGACGCAACCGGATCGTGTGGGTGAGAAAGCACTCAACCTGGTTGACTGAAATGTGGGAAAAGATGCTATTCAGCGATGAAAGCACCTTCTGCCTGTTTGGTAACCAGGCCCACACCTATGTGAGGAGATTTCCTGGAGAGGAATTCAAGCCTGAGTGTCTCAACCTCACTGTGAAGCATCCTTTGAAGGTCATGGTCTGGGGCTGCATGGCTGCCAGTGGTGTGGGACGTCTTCACATTGTCGATGGAATGGTCAACGGGGCCAAGTACATCACCATACTGCAAAAGTGCATGGTGCCATCAGCACACCAGTTGTTTCCTGGCCAGTTCCTGTTCCAAGATGACAATGCACCCTGCCATCGATCCAGACAGGTGATCAGCTAGAAGCAGCAGAACAACATCAAGTCAATGGACTGGCCTGCCCAGTCTCCAGATCTGAATCCAATCAAGAACCTGTGGCACAAGGTGGCCTTGGAAATATCCAAGAGGCATCTGACATCAAAGCGTGAGCTGATTGAGTCACTCATTGCAGCTTGGAACCGCGTTGTCACCAACGATCACCTTGTCAGACTGGTTCATTCAATGCCGACAAGGTGCAGTCAGGTGATCAAGAACAAAGGATGGCCCATCAAATACTGAGCCATCACTGACACATAAAAACGGCCTTTTTCAAGGCCACATACATTATTTTGAAGGAAACCTGGCGTGCGTCCATATTATTTTAAAGCATACTTACAATAATATATCGTTGGCCAACAATGTACATTACGTGATTTTCACAGAAAAATCTATCAACAGGATAACTATGGGGAACAAACTCAGAAAATAGGGCCAACTTTTAGTATTGGTTTGGCCCTTAACAGCCAAATCTATCAATTATGAGATACACAGAAAAAGCCACTAGGAGGAAAAGGAAATTAAGATATAAGGTCACGAAGTTGAAAAAACGTCAAATTTACAAGTGATTCCAGACTTTTGCACACCACTTTAAGTGTAATGCCAGCCCTATCAAATGGCCAATACCACCGCCACCATAGGGCTGGTAGAAACACTGAACCAGATTTAAACAGTAACAGTCACCTAGGCAGCCCGCTGCAAGTTTCTTAGTATCTGGCAGAAAACTGGGCTTAAATTACCATTTGACCCAACCAATGCTAGGTAGTCCTGGGAACATGCAACCTTGGAAAACACAGGGCCAGAGCCATAGCCATAGCCATATGGCTGGAGTCATGAGGCTTCCAGCAGAGAACCACCCGCAAATTCTGCTTAAGCACCCTGACCCTGCAAAACAAGACTCCTCCATATGCAGCACCTCCCTTCACAGAGATGGTTGTGTGTTAGCCATAGCCGAGACATTATCATCTCCCCAGGGCCTAAAGAGTTCATCCCATTCACCTTTGAGCCAAGGGTACAGCTGACCAGGGCTGTAGGACCCCCAAGGGCCAGTGCCAGAGGTTTTCTCCCCAACACTATGCCATGCTGCAGAGTCAGAGAGAAATATAAATGCAGCACAACATCAGATATCCCAGTACAAAGGGGACCCACTTGCTAACCCCCCCCCCCCCACCTGAAGCTGGCTTCACACCCTGCAGACTCTCCATACTGTCCTGAAAGGGCATAAACAGGGCTTAATAGAGATAAGGCAGATCACACAGATCCGAACCGGCTCCTGGGGAAACCACCATTCTGTTCTCAGAGGCTTACTTTCTGGACAAGGATTTCACTTGAATCCACAGGAGAAAAGGCTGAGCTTCCAGAGGGATGGAGAAGCGTAAAAGTGAAGTGGGGACTATGACTTCAGCTGCCTGTGACAGAAGCATGCGAGCCCCTAGTCCCCAGATGGGAAGCTTGGGCCTCAGTACCCCACAAAGGGGTCTACCATTATAGCCCATGAGCTGTTTAAGGAGCTGCAGCGCAAGTTGGCTGACAAGCAGGGTCTTGGAGGGCTCCTAGGGACCAATAGGTTTGCAGCTAAAGCCTCCATGCTCTCCCTCTACTGGGCACAAGTAGCCATCTGAAGTGGTTGCAATGTTTACCAGTGGAGCGGGAGGGGGGGGGGGGGAGAAAGGAGCTACAAGGCTTACAGAAACAGCATCAGGCATGAGTCCCCTGCAAAGGGGAGGGGGGGTCCTAGAATGCTGAAAAAAAAGATGCCCAGGTTTTGCAGCCATTTATTTTTATTTGCATGTTTTATATACTGCTTTATCCAAGTAATCAAGGTGGTTTACAGGGAACAAATGGTTATTACTGCTCTCAGCAATTTACATGGAACGTCTTACATAGCAAAAGCGCCATATTGGGGATATAAAAGTAGCAGCAGTGGTAAAAAAAAAAAAAATATATACTAGGGCTGCATGGTTGTTAAATAAAGACCGAAAGCACACCAAAAAAACAAAACAAAAAACAAACAAACAGGGCCATGATGAAAAACTGACGCATAAAGGGAATCCCAAGGACTGTTGGGCTGACTGAGGTTTCCCTACTCTGATTTCCCCAGACTCCCACACAAGCCTGGGAGGCCCAACTGCTAAGTCCTTTGCTTTTTTTAAGTTTGAAGCTGTTTTATTTAGAACAGCAGAGCCAAATTCTTCCTATTGAAGCCAATGAAGGGGGGTGGGGGGAAGACACTTGAAAATATATACAGCCTGCAGACAAGGACAGCAAGAGGGAAAGGGGGGGGGGTCTGAGTACAACTTACCAACTCCCCCCCTCCCCACAAGGGTCTCCTGCTCCTCCTTCAGGCCCACCAAGTGCTCATAAACCACAGAAAAAGTGCTGGATCCAGGGTGTACCTCTCCCTCCGAGTTCCGTTGTATCTTTCCGATCTCAAGCCTGAGGCCACTGCACCTTAGTGTGGGCCACGAGAGTCAGGCTGATCTGCATTAATGCACCAGTTCACACATGTTGCCACCTACTAGATGCAGAAACTGCTGCATGAGCTGAAATACCAAGTGATGACATCGCTCTAGAACACCAGGTAACAGCTTGGATTTGCTGTGGGGCTCTTTGGATTATGTAAGAAGCAGTCCATATTTTTTCTACAGTCCTTGGGCCTGTATCTTTTGTTGTGTGAATAAATTTCTCTTGAATTTTAAGTCCATCATGAAGTACACGCGAGAAGCCAGTTTTGATTTTCCTCCTTAAAAGAGTAAACTAAGGAGTCGTGAAACTTAGCTTGGGATACAAACAGAAGAGTAGTGAAGGAGAGCAAGAGTCCAAATCAGAGCTTAACCAAAGGAGAAAAAGAACTGCATGGGAAATTCCTATTTGGAGAGTGTCTATGTGGAAAAGCATCCCATAATGGAGGGGAAACCCTTGTATATTTTACATGGAAAGCTCAGTTCAAGGGACTAGAGTTACTCAGCGCCTGGGAAACCATAAACCTTAAAGAACTTGAAGAGTAAAAAGGGATCAGACACACAGATGAAGGAGCCACATAATATGCAAATGCAATGTGTGCCTTCGAGTCAGTCCTGACTCATGGTGACCTAGAAGCTCCTGGGTTAGCACATCCATGGAAAGACAGACTGACCATCTCAAAGCAAATTCTGTTTTCGGTAAAGTTTAGCTGCAAAACCTCAAGAGGCGCACTATTTTTGGCAAGCCCCTGAAGGCAAGTGTACATGTACTGAGTGAAAGTGGAAAGAGAACAGGAAAATGAATACATTTCAAGCCCGCTCCTTGGACACAATATGGTGTCCCTGAATATAAGCGTACAGAAAGATGTAGGAAAAGCTATGGAAGAACAAGAATAGATGCCAGCGGAGGAGAAACGGAAGCTAATAAGAGAAAGATAGGGAGAATGGAGACAAACAGGCAGACAACTCAGGTCCCTGGTGAGGCCAGAAGTAGATATAAGGAAATGATCCCACCACTGCTCCAATACCCCTGACAAAAATATACATCTTTATAAATATTCAGAACTACTATTTTATTCTTTTGACACCTTATTTAGGAAGCTGGAAAAATACAGAGCAAGTATTTGATATTTAAGCACAACCAAATTTTAGACGATGGCTGCATGTTAACTCAGAACTGCCAGTTAGCACAGTTACTTACCTGTAACAGATGATCTCTGGGAACAGCAGGAATTAGTCTTCACATATGGGTACGTCGGTACCGACGGAGTCTGCACGGGAACACTTTTGGGAGCATCCCAACACGCCTGCGTGCTGCCTTCCCGCCTTTCCCAACTGCCTCTCCTCATTTAAGTTTTAAAGCTGAGACAAAGAGAGAGAGCGAGAGAAAGGGAACGATATAGATAGAGAGATACAACTCCTAGGGGAGGTGGGTGGGTTGTGAAGACTAATTCCTGCTGTTCCAGAGATCACCTGTTACAGGTAAGTAACTGTGCTATCTCTAGGAACAAGCAGGAATAAGTCTTCACATATGGGGACTCCCCAAGCTAAGATGCCCGGAGGGAGTCCTAGCATGTTGCGAATGTAGAATGAGCCATGCTACTCCTCAGAACCTCAGGCATCCTGGGGATGGAGGGTAGGAGTTGAATTACAGAAAGGTGCTGTGGAACAGCTGGACTAGAACAGGACTGTGGAACAGCTGGACTAGAACAGGACTTCTATAGAGGAAGGCCCTGTGAGATGAAATTTAGTAGTAAAAATATTGAGTGCAATATTCTAATATGGACCTCCGTTGGTGGTATTGTAAAAAGTCTATTGAGGTTCATATGGATCTGTTAGAAAAGCCAATAGAAGATCCTCAAGGAGTACCTCACTGTGAAGTAGAGGTAATAAACTGTAGAAAAAACAAGTGGAGGTCAGAACCCTTCAGGGTGAGAAATAGCCCCAGGGGAAACTGGGGTAGTACAAAGAGGTAGGGCTTCAGCGGGAAACGCAGAAGGTACTATTAGACAAAGCTTAAGCTCTTTTGGCCGAAGAACAGTACAATCCTAGGACCAAAAGGAAAATAAGTCTGACCGATTTGGACTGACAATAGAAATAGTCCATGTAGGAGAGAAGGGGTATGGAAGACCCCTGTATCCGATAAAGTAAGGACAGACTTATGAAGCGTTACAGCTTTAGATTAATTGAAGATCCGCAATGTCTTTCCTAAATGAGGTCTATTAGGAAAGAAAAAGGTACATGGAGAGCTTCAGAGGTACCTAACCCTGAAAGGTTATGGTAAGAAAACATTTGCTAATTACCACAGGGAGTGGTTGTATGTGTAGAACCCTAAGCATGCTGGCACAGCATTGATAGGGGTAGTGCCCATCTGTCAGAGTCAGATAGGAATATATGAACCTAAACAGACAGATAGATAAGTACGTAGATACATATCTACCTAAAAGATATATCTCGACAGATATATCTAGATAGAGATAGAGATATAGACACACGTCTCCACGTATGTAGATGGAGACATGCCTATATAACTAGATCCCCATAGGAATATGGGGAGAGAGAAAGATTCATCTAATAGCAAGAAGGGTGATACCTGCTTGAATAGATGCATAGAGAATCATCTTTTCCTGGTTATGATTGACAGAGTCAGAGGAATGGTCTCCCTGACAAGGAGGAGCCTAGATTCCTTTAAGAATTCGAGTTCTTGAATAACCAGGATGGCCTACGTGAAAAATGCAGAGGATAACTTCAGTCGGCAGGCAGCAAGTCCAGATCTCTCTAGAACTCCAGTATGGTAAATGGATAGAAGACGCCAATGGAATAAGATACCATATTGACCCGCCTATGAGGGCAAGATGGGTATCATGCGTCCTTCAGTTGAACATGAGCTTCCCATGAAGTATTGGGAAGGAAGCATATAAGGACGAGCTGCAACAAAAAGAAAACTATCCCTGGTGAGAAGTCCAAAGAAGATGTGGACCAAGCCACTGAATTGGCCATTCTTTAGATTTTTACGTGATGTAAGGCCTGTGTCCTTTGTTTTGAAAAGAGACTTTACATGAGATAGTAAGGGTAGGGAACACCTACCAGTCAGGTGAACCCCTCCTAACCATCTGGGATTATCTGCTAGACAAGATACTAATGCTCTCTAGCAAGGGCCCATAGTGCAAAGCTACCCTGTAGAGTTGCAGAGAGCATGTTGCAGGTTGGTTAGAAGAAAAAACTGGCTGCTTAAACTATTCTGCCAAAAACAAGGGAATTGGAGATGGCGAAGAATAGAAGTCAAACCAACAAGCCTGTGATGATAGGGTTTCCAAAAAAGGTTGATAACCTGTTTTGGGTTTACTACCCAGGCGAGAAGGATTGATAGTGGAGGACAAACCCTGGTTGTGTGGTGAACAGAACCAGTGGTTTAACCACTAGGAACTGCTGCATTTGCAGCAATTACCAGGGCAGCGGAAAAAAATCCCTTTTTTTTTTCCCAGATTGGAAAAAGAAACAGACATAAGCAGGAGTGGTAAGACTTCCTTATTGTCTGATAAGCTGCCCTAAAGTAAGAATGTGAAAGGGGGAGACAACTCTGGAAAGGAAACCCCTTCCTGGAATAGGCAGAGAACCATAGGGGCTTACCAGTGTAATAGAACCACTCTTACAAACCAAATGTTGTTGTAAGAGGGCAGGTAAGACAGAGTTGAAGGAGACTCACGATGCAGTAAGTCTCTGAAAGGAAAGATGATACATGCTAGTACAGGGAACACTGTCTTATTGATAGTTGTTACACCTCTTTTTCCCAGTAGGAGAAAGAGGAGAAACCTGTTAACTATAGGCATGATCATAAAAACTCTTAGAGCAAAAAGAAAAGGATGTCTCATGAAAAGAGATCCATGAGAATTTAGGATGAAATTAATGTAGATGCTTCAAGTGAAAAGAAGCAGACTACAAACTCTAACCCCGAAACAGGAGATGTAATGATAAATCTATCAGAAACCCTACGGCTGCTGGGTTTGCTGAACCTGTTGAGGTTGTGGTTTCTTTAGCCTGGTCTGATGTTTCCCCTGTCTGGGAACATCTGTATGATGGGTAGAAGATGGATAAAACTTTCTCCTTAGGGGAACAAAGTTTGTTAGGAAATTTCCTACAAACTGGGAAAGAGGAAGGCGTAGACAAGCCTCTGAAAACAGCAATGTCAGTGGTTAACTGAGCAGCTTGGAGTAAAGACTCCTTGTTAAAGAGATTTTCTCCAGTGCAAGGAGTATTTCCCAGTCTTTCTTGTACCCATTTGTCCAAGTCTGAAACTTGGAGCCAGGCTTTACGTCGTTCCCCTATAGCTTTAGCAGAAGTTCTGCTAACAGACTCAAAGAAGTCTAGGGAAGCACGAGTAAGGAACCTAGAGATATTTTGAGCATGACTAACTAATAAGGAATAGTCTGCTCTTTTGGGCTCTTGAAGAAAAGGGGTCAAAAGTAGTAAATTCTTTGTGACTTCAAGAGATAATCCCATATAGAAAATATATGAGAGAATTCTTGCTGAAAGCATGGATGCCTGGAAGGTTTGGTGTCCAAAGGCATCTAAAGTCTTAGACTCACGGACCTGGCGGATAAGAAGAGTGCTTTTTAGTACTCTTAACACGCCTCATTGCTGATTCTACAACAATGGAATGATGAGGAAGTTGAGTCTTTTGAAAACCTGGAGAAGGGGGCACCTTGTATAGAAGATCAGTTGCCCTAGAAGGTGGGGATACCGTTAAAGGAGTTTCCCACATTCAAAAGAGCAGATCCTGCAAGGTCTGATGCAAAGGAAGCATGATGTCCTCCTTTGGACTCCAGGGAATATACAGAAATTCTGTATTCCCTGGTGCAGGATCTTGACTAGGTATAGAAATGGCAAGTGACTTTGCCATATCAAGCAGGAATGCTTGAAAAGAAAATCTCCAGAGGGAAGTCCTCTACAAAGAGGAGTACAGGCTAGATCTGTTGAAGAACTAGCATTGGCACCCAGGGATCTATCCAAATTCATTGGAATAAAAGACCCTAAGGGGTGGAGCATCGGACTGTCCTTACAGGATGGTCGCCGGTACTGCAGGAGGTCGAGACCACAAGCAGTCGGTAGCGCATCGTCCATGCTAGGGATCGATTCCAAACTCGGTACCGAGGGAAGTGAGCCTGTTGAAACAAGCATGGAAGGTACCGACAGCGATGCTAATGTCGATACCGGTACCGACTCCGGTACCGTATCCGATACCGATACATGAAGACCAGTCGGTGACAGCTCTAATGGTACCAAAGAAACCGAGTGCGCCCGACATGGATCATCGGAACCGTGCCTTCGGTACCGTCCGGTGTCGGTACCAAGGCAAGTCGGTACCCAGTCATCCAGACTGGAGATCGACTCCAGACTCGGCATCGAAAGAAGAGAGTCTATCGATGCACATCTGGAGGGTACCGATGTCGGTACCAGTACCGGTACCGGGATCGATACTGATATTGGAAGATCGGTCTGCAGCGTCTCTAACGGGCCCGAAGGAACCAAAGGCGCCAGACTGCGATCTTTGGTGAGGAATGTTTCATCCAACACCATTGCTGATGCCAGGGTATGGGTACCGCTCGAAGCGGATGCCACCACCGAGCATGGCCCAGTTATGTTCGGAGAGGGGTGAACCTCAGGAACAACCTGAAACCCCATTAAGGATTTGGAGGCCGAAGACTCCCACCGGGGTTTTAAAGCCAGTGTGTCCTCGAGGGCAAGGCCAGAGGCATCTCTATGCTGTGCATGAGATCTACCACTCGAGGACTGGCTAGTCTTAACAGACTGTTTTTGGGTTACCTGATCCTGCGAAGAAGAAAGGGTGGTTGTTGCCCTGAAGTTGAATGGGAACCGTGTATCGAGGTGAACTCGATGCTGAAGACTTCTTCCGACTATACTGTTGCAGGAGGGACACTCCAGCGGATAGTGGTCAGGGCCCAAGCAGGGTAGACACCAATTATGAGTGTCTAAAATCAATTTTGTACTGCCACAGTTTGAACATGTCTTAGGATAGTGGCTGGCGCTTCCATGAAGGAAAGAGGGTAGGCCTAGGAGGCCGAAAAAACCGTCAGGCACTAACAAGGAAAAAATTATTCCTTAAAAAGGAAAAATTACAAGAAAAAAAGAAAAGAAAAACCGGCGGTACCGGGGCGTCGGGGAAGGCAGACGCGACCACAAGAAAACCAAAAAATAAAAAGAATTTTCTGCGGTGACAGGAGAACGTCCTGCCGGCTCCGCGGAAAAACGAAAACTGAGGAGAGGCAGTTGGGAAAGGCGGGAAGGCAGCACGCAGGCGTGTTGGGATGCTCCCAAAAGCGTTCTGATTGGACGCTGGGGAGCGTTCCCGCGCAGACTCCGTCGGTACCGACGTACCCATATGTGAAGACTTATTCCTGCTTGTTCCTAGAGATACTCTAATACCTTGAGCAATATGGCTAAGAGGAAAGTTCTATCACCTAATTTGCCTAGAGCAGTGGTTCTCAACCTTTTTTGCACTCTGACCCCTTTTACCATTGGTCAACTTGGGATGACCCCCAATGATAATATCAAATGCGTCTCTCTTCGTTTACCGTTAACGCATTGTCGCTGTAATCATTTGTTGAATTATTCATATATTATAGGCCTTTGCATTATGTTTTTATTTATAAAATTTACTTATTTAAACCACAATAATTAATCACAACAAGTAATAATATTTGATTTCAAAATTATGATGATTTTGTAGTCAAATCACTAATATGAAATAAAATTATTTTTTCTACCTTTGTTGTCTGACCAATTTATTCTCTGATCATGCTGGTCCCGATCTGAGGCTTCTGCTTTCCTGTCTTCTCTTAGCTCTCTTTCTGTGGTCTATGGTCCATCTGCCATTTCTTATCTTTTCTTTCGTTTTCTTCACTTCTTTCCATCAGCCTATTTCCAGTCCCAGTAACCCTCCCCAGTATCAGCCCCTTTCCAGTCCTCATTCCCAGTACCTTCCAATGTCAACTTGCATTCCCATGACTGCCACTGGTGTCCATTCCCTTTCAGTCCCCCTACTTCCCCACTGACCAGTCCCTTCTAGTACAAATACCAAGGCAGCCCCTCTCAGATCCACTCCCTTCCAGTTCCATTCTCCCATCCCCTCATATCAGCCCATTTGTAGCCTTAGCCCCCAGTTTTCTTCCAGAGCCAGCAGCTCTATCCTCCCCTCCCCACAATCAGCCCATTCCCAGTCAAAGCCCCCAATCAGCTCACTTCTAGTGCTAATCCCCCCTCAACCCCATTACCAGTGCTAGACTCCCCTAATTAGCCCAATACCAGTCCTACCCCCCATCAGCTCATTACCAGTCCTAGCCTCCACTAATCAGCTCATTTCCAGTCATAGCCCCCCCCCGATCAGCTCATTTCCAATGCTACCCTCCCATCAGTCCATTACCAGTCCTACCCCACCCCATCAGCCCATTACTAGTCCTATCCCCCCATCAGCTCATTTCCAGTCCTAACCTCACCGATCAGCCCATTACCAGTCCCACTCCCCCCTATCAGCCCATTACCAGTCCCAACCCCCCCCTTGATCAGTCCATTCCCAGTCCTAGCCTTCCCTAATCAACCCATTACCAGTCCTAGCCCTCCCATCTGCCCATTATAATCCTAACCCACACTATCTCTCGCCTCTGTCCAGCATTTATCCTGTCTGTCCAGTATGTCCCCGTCTCTCCCCTTTGTCTATGTCAGCCCCCTCCCTCCATGTCAGCCCCCCTCCCTCCCTCCATCCATCCGTCCATATCAGCTCCCTCCCTCCCTCCCTCCATGTCACCTCCCCCTCCATCCATCCACCCATATCAGCCCCTCTCCCCCTGTCCATGTCAGCCCCCCCTCTGTCCATGTCAGCCATGTTGCAGGTTCTCTGCCCCCTCATCCCCTCTCCCCATGTCTGCCTCCCTTCTAATGCAGCCGTGGCTCCCTGCCTCTTAGGGAACCGTGGCTGTGCCTGTAAAATCATTGCGGAGCCTCCCTGTCTCTCGACGGGCTCCGTGCAGCATTGTCCTGCCTCTAAAGGAAGTTGTTTACCACTTCCTTTGGAGGCGGGACAATGCTGCACGGAGCCCGTCAAGAGACAGGGATGCTCCGCAACGGTTTTACAGGCACAGCCACGGTTCCCTAAGAGGCAGGGAGCCGTGGCTGCATTAGAAGGGAGGCAGTGAGTTTGCCGTTGTCGAGAAGTGGACTTGGTAGCGGCAGCAACTTGTGCACGTTTTAACATTTTTTTTTCCCCAACTTGGCAGAGACTAGGCGACCCCCACTAAATCCTGTGGCGACCCCCATGGGGATCGCGACCCACAGGTTGAGATCCACTGGCCTAGAGAGTCCCATCAGCTATTAGTTACCCTTATTAGTAAAGAAGGATGGCAAGTCTGCGCTTATAACTAAAGCTTGAGAAGTTCTCAGCTCTTCCACTCGGATCCCTCAGCACATGCCATGTCCTAGTCCTGAAGCATTACAAGTTATTAAAATGCACAGTCATTGGCTGCTAATCAATGAATCAGAAGTAAAATCTGTGGAGGTAAAGATTTTTTTTCTGGAAACTCTCCACCGGTGCTGCCTGTGCATGAACCAGAATTTTATGAAGCTTGAAGGCGCGACACCAATAGATATGCTTACTTGCAAGTAGTGTTCCAAGTTCCTTGTGCGAATTTTCCCCCAATTTTGTCAGCTTATTCTTCATTTTATTAGGCAGATAATAATAGGAAGTGTCATACTCTTGGAACAAATAATTCAGGTCTCTCTAATCAGCTTTTGCCCGAGCCTCGGACAAAAGCTACATCATAACCGACTTTAGAATCTGATCATAAATGTTTTTTTTAAACTATTTATTCCATCTAGAGATGAGAAATATTTAGGCAGGATGTTTTCTGATGTTTCTTTTTCCACTCAACAATGTAGACGTCAATTTCTAGCTTTCAAATCCCAAGTGTCAGATATGGGTGCGTTTTTTTTATTTGAATTACTCATGTAATTGCAAAATTACATATCTGTCAAAAAAGCAGTTACTTACCTGTATCAGGTGATCTCTTCGAACAGCAGGAATAAGTCTTCACATATGGGTACGTCGGTACCGACGGAGTCTGCATGGGAATGCTCCCCAGCGTTGTCAGACGGCTGCCTGGGTGAGAATCTTCACAGTCTTGGCAAGTGCATATATCTATATGATTTGCAAGGGATTGTGGGCAATGCAGTTCATTCACACCAGACACAGCTGCTCACAATAATTAGTTGTGCTTTTGGGTAAAGCCAATAAGATATTTATTTATGGGGGTATTTCTCCCAACACAGATATGCTTGGTAGCACATAAATCAGGTTACTTGCTTTCAGTGTTAAACTTGAAAAAAAAACAAAACCAGGAAAACATTTGAACTTGTCAGGCAATCAAAGCAAAAGAAATAAGACCTGGTTGATAACAAACTGGTCTTTTCTGTAGGCTTAGTTAATATTTTCTTAGCATGTATCAAACAACAAACCAAAAGCTACAAAGAAAGAAAAAACTGTTCTTTTCAGGTTAACTTCTTATATCTTCCCACATAGATTCAGAAGTGATTCTCTCCTAGCTCACAAGCAATTAGGTAAGGCTCAATTGCTAGCAGTTATCCAGCTGGAACCCTTTAGCTGGCTTGCTTTCTACTGCGTGGCTAAAAATCCTACTCAGGATCTTTTCTGAGTAGATTAAAGAACAAGTTTGTATTTTTTTGTGATGGTTGCTGTACTTTATAACAGAAAATCACCAAAGGAGTATAGACAGAGAGCAGTCCATGTAAACAGATTCTTCATCTGCTATCACCCCCTCTTCTTCAACAAGCATGGGTTCAATATCATGGATTGGCACAGATGAATCTCCCAATGGAGCACTTTCAGGAGAATACTCGTTTCCCTGCTGTCTTTCAAGGTTATAGCTAGGGCATAGATCAGTGTTCATACCTGAGCTTCCATTGCTGTTAGAGTTCCTCTCTATATAGCCTGGCCAGTATGTAGTCCAGTTCTTATGTCCAGCCTTCCAATCCAGATCCCTGGATCTCTCTTCACATACCTTCTGGCACGGGTCTTAGGGTCCCTTCCACGTGCAGCCGTCTCTCTCACAGGTACCGTCTGGAGATTCCTAGCTCTGCAGCACCATTCCTCTGGCTTTCCCCAGTCCAATGGTGTATGCTGGCCCTTGGAATGCCTCCCAGTATACGTACTGCTCTGGACTCTTCTAGACCTCTCAAAGGCTTTTCTCCTCTTTCTTCCAAAGGGTTTCTTTCCCTCTCTGTCCGTCCGGTTTGGCTTCTGCTTCTGATGATCCTCCTGATGATGAAGATGATCAAGCTCAAGCTGCTTCTCTGTAGAATAAACTCTACCTTTATTCTGCTTAGATGAGTGCTCCTCCCTAACACAGCGCAGCTGTGCTGAATCAGGCCCTGCCCTTTGAGATGAGTGCTTAGGGATTACCTCATAGCCCTCCTGATTGAACACACGTTTCCCCACTTCAGCTCCTCTAATGGCTGTTGGAAACCTGGTGCATTTTGGAACTGGTAGTCTTTTATGGGAAAATTCTGTTTTCTTATTTCTACCAGAACTGACAGGTTGCTTGTTCAGAGTCACTTCACCTTTCCTATAGCTCCTTCCTGAGCTATGATAAGCTTCCTTATCACAGCGTCCAATCAGAACGCTTTTGGAAGCATCCCAACACACCTGCGTGCTGCCTTCTCGCCTTCCCAACTGCCTCTCCTCAGTTAAGTTTTAAAGCTGAGACAAAGAGAGAGAGCAAGGAAGGAAAAGATAGAGATAGAGAAATGCCACTCCTAGGGGAGGTGGGTGGGTTGTGAAGACTTATTCCTGCTGTTCCCAGAGATCACCTGTTACAGGTAAGTAACTGTGCTATCTCCAGGAATAAGCAGGAATGAGTCTTCACATATGGGGACTCCCTAGCTGCAGATGCCAGGGAGAGACCCCATGGTTGTGTGCCCTTGCAGGTTCTCACCAGTACAAGAATGTTTCCCAATTTATCTTGTACCCAGAGCTCTAAATCAGATGCCTGGAGCCAAGCAATTCTACGTGCACCTATGGCAATAGCCGAGGTTCTGCTTATACACTCAAAGCAGTCAAAGGCTACACGGTTGGAGAATTTAGAGACATCTTGGGCATGTTTGACCCAAGTGAGAAAGTCCTGGTCTTTTATCCTCAGAAATGAAAGGACTTAAAGTCTGTAAATTATCTGTGACCTCCTTTAGGAACATTCCCATGTAGAGACTATAGGAACTGATTCTTGCAAGCAAGCATGGAAGCTTGAAAGACTCTACGTCCAAAAGCATCCAGGGTTCTGCATTCACGTCCTGGAGGATTAGAGGCATGTCTTTTTGCACTTCTAATCCTTCTCATAGCTGACTCCACCACAATAGAGTGGTGAGGAAGCTGAGTCTTATGGAACCCAGGACAAGGAGGAACACGATACATAGTATCCAACCTACGAGAATGAGGAGAGGTGGTAAGAGGTGTTTCCCACATCCTCAACATGAGATCATATAGAATCTCATGAATGGGTAAGGTAGCTGCCTCCTTAGGAGATTTGGGATATTGTAAAATTTACAACTCCTTGGCCCTTGGCTCTGTTTCAGGGGCCACAGTAATGGACAGGCCCCGAGCCACTTCTCTGATGAAGTCTTGGAAAGACATGTCCTCTGGAGGAGACATCCTGCGTTTAGGGGAGGACGACTCCTCTGGAAGAAGCATCGCTGCATCGACAGAACTTTCAGAATCCTCAGATTCTTCTGAGGACTCGAAGTATCGTCTGTCCGGATGCTCCTGCACAGCCCGATACCCGTACCGACCAAGGTCGGTACCGGGAATAAGCGGTACCAGGAGAATCGGTACCTGAGGGCATCGGAGGACAGGGTACCAGCATAGCAGACACCGATGTCGATGCTATCTGTATCGATACCGATGCCAGTACCGGTGGAGTTGTCTGTCGCAGTACCAAGGGCGTTGATGCCACAAGGAAAGCCGCCAGACTGCATTTCATGGTCAGAATTCTCTGGTCCATAGACTCCGCCAATGCCTGGATGTTGGTACCAGTGGAGACCACCGGTACCCCAGAGCATGGCACCAGGAGATCTGTCGAGGCCGAGCCATTGAGAACATCCTGGAACCCCGATAATGCTTTGGAAGCCGAAGCCTCCCACTGGGGTAATTTTTCCCGGGCAGAATCCGAGGGCAACGCCAGAGGCATCTTGATGCTTAGAAGGAGATCTACCCTTCAAGGACCAGCTGGATTTATGTTTAGTTACCTGAGATCCATGGGAGGAAGAAGCAGCCCTGGAAGACGTCGATGCCACCAAAGCAGCATCACAGGGAAACAGGGTACTGAGCTAGGCAGCTCGGTTCTGCTGACCTCTTTTAGACATCATGGCACAGGACACGTAATCCGTGATGGAGTGATCAGGACCTAAACATTTTAAACACCATTCATGGGTGTCGGTGACAGAAATGGTACTGCCACACTTGGTGCACTTTTTAAAACCTGAGGCAGGTTTTTCAATGTCAAAGAAAGTTTTTGGGCCTAAGGCCCAAAAAGGCGGGGTGCACCTGAAGAAAGCACAGTTACTTACCTGTAACAGGTGATCTCTGGGAACAGCAGGAATAAGTCTTCACATATGGGTACGTCAGTACCGACGGAGCCTGCGCGGGAACACTGACCAGCTTCCCAAAAAGGAAAGCTTTTGGGAGCATCCCTCAGCGCCTGCGCGCTGCCTTCCCGCCTTTCCTAACCAGCTCTCCTCAGTTCGAGTTTAAAGCTGAGACAATAGAGAGAGAGAGGAAAGGAAAGATAGAAAAAGAGATACAACTCTTAGGGGAGGTGGGTGGGTTGTGAAGACTTATTCCTGTTGTTCCCAGAGATCACCTGTTACAGGTAAGTAACAGTGCTATCTCCAGGAACAAGCAGGAATGAGTCTTCACATACGGGGACTCCCTAGCTAAGATGCCTGGGAGATCCCCAAGGATATGAGACCCTGGGAAGGGGTCTACTTCCTCCTATGGATCTCAGGCATCCATCCAGGGAAGGAGGGTAGGAGTTGTTTAAGAATGGAACAGGTGTTTGAGGACAGCCTGACCAAACAAGGCATCCTGGCGGGAGTCCTTGTCCAAGCAGTAATGGGCTGTGAAGGTATGAACCGAGGCCCAGGTGGCTGCTCGACAGATCTGGTCGATGGACACAGAATTTAGATGAGCCATAGAGGTGGCCATGGCCCTCACATTATGAGCTGTGACATGGCTCTCCAGAGAAAGGTTCTTACTCTGGTAGGCGAAAGAAATACACTGAGCAATCCAATTGGACAGTGTTCACTTGGAGACTGGAAGTCCCAAATGAGAAGGATCAAAAGCAACAAAAAGCTGGGAAGACTTTCTATGTTGCTGTGTCCTGTGTAAGTAAAAAGCAAGAGCTCTTTTACAATCCAGAGTATGAAGATTCCTCTCTGCATTGGATGCATGAGGAGCTGGAAAAAAGACAGGTAAATATACCTCTTGATTAAGATGAAAAGGTGAGACCACTTTAGGCATAAAGTGTGGATTTGTGCTAAGGACTACCTTATCATGATGGAACCTTGTATAAGGTGGATTAGCCACTAATGCCTGCAGTTCACTGATGCGGCGAGCTGAAGTGACTGCAATGAGGAAAATAACCTTCCAGGAAAGAAACTTCAAGGAGGTAGTGGCTAAGGGTTCAAAAGGTGGCTTCATAAGCTGACCATGAACCAAATTTAAGTCCCATGCCACCGGAGGAGGCCTAATGGGAGGTTTAGTTAAAGTTAGGCCTCTCATGAATCTTGCAATGAGAGGATGAGAGGAAATAGGTTGTCCATTGATGGGCTTAAGGGATGCTGCAATAGCACTCAAATGGACTCTTACTGAATTCATTTTAAGGCCTGCATTGGAAAGATGCAGGAGATAGTCTAACAGAGAATTCAAAGGTAGTGCTAGAGGGTTAAGACCCTTTTCAGCACACCAAATGGAAAACCTCTTCCATTTAAAAGCATAAGAACGCCTGGTGGAAGGTTTTCTGGAAGCATGGAGGATATCCTTCACTTGTTGAGAAAGATTCCAGTCTTGAAGGTCTAGGCCTTCAGTAACCAAGCTCTGAGGTGTAGGGACTTGGGGTTTGGGTGCCACAAAGTCCCTTCCTCCTGGGACAGAAGGTCTGGAGCAGCTCCCAAGTCCAGGGAGGGGGCTTGGGAGAGATGTAGAAGTAGAGGGTACCACACTTGGCGTGGCCAGCATGGAGCTATGAGGATCATAGATCCTTGATCCCTCTGGAGTTGGAACAGAGTCTTGGGAATCAAGGGAATGGGTGGAAATGCATACAGGAGGCCCTGACCCCAATGAAGGAGGAAGGCATCCTTGGCCTGAACTCCCTGACACGGAATTCTGGAACAGAACCGGGGAAGTTTGGCATTCCACGGACTTGCAAAGAGGTCTATGTCCGGGGTTCCCCATTCTTGGAAAATTCTGAGTACCTGATCCATGTGCAGGGACCATTCGAGTGGAAGCAGAACTCGACTGAGTCTGTCTGCCCAAGAGTTTTGGACTCCTGGGAGGTATATACTGCCAGGAGATGGATTTGATGCTCTCTGGCGAAGGCCCACAATCTTAAAGCTTCATTGCAAAGTGACAGAGCCAGTTCCTCCTTGCTTGTTTATGTAAAACATGGCTACTTGATTGTACGTATGAATGAGGACTGTCTTGTAGCTGAGGAGGGTATGAAAGACATTGAAAGCTAGAAAAATTGCTCGAAGCTCCAAGTGGTTGATATGAAGAGAGGTCTCCTGTGGGGACCAAGTGCCTTGAGTGGAGAGGTCCTGTAGATGGGCTCCCCAACCTGTTTGGGAGGCATCTGTTGTGAGGGTTGCTTGGGGCAACAACTGTTGGAAGGGGGACCCCAGCAACAAATTTTGAGTGGACATCCACCATTGGAGAGACCAAAAGAGACGTTTGGTGGTTGCTATTTGGTCTGAGAGAGCTCCTGAAGCTTGAGTCCACTGGGTGGACAAAGTCCATTGAGCTGCTCTCATGTGTAGGCGAGCATAGGGTACCACATGCACTGTGGAAGCCATGTGGCCTAGCAGTTGTAGCATCTCCCTGGCAGTTAAGTGGCTCTTTGACTGAATCTGGGAGGCTAACTGCACTAGACGTTGGCAACGGGCCTGGGGAAGGTAGGCCCTTGCAGTAGTGGTATCCAACCAGGCCCCTATGAATTCTAGGGACTGAGTAGGGGTGAGCTGAGACTTTGGGAGGTTTACCACAAGTCCCAGATACTGCAGAATGCGCTTTGTGCGGTCCAAGGAAATCTGGGCCTCTGACTGAGATGGAGCTCGAATGAGCCAGTCGTCCAGGTATGGGAAGACAAATATTCCCAGAGTGCGTACAAATGCAGCAACTATTGCCATGCATTTGGTGAACACTCTTGGAGCAGAGGCCAGACCGAAAGGAAGGACTCTGTATTGGTAATGTTTTCCTTGGAAAAGAAACCACAGGAATCTTCTGTGAGAGGGATGGATGAGGACATGTGTGTACGCATCCTTGAGATCTAGAGAACAAAGCCAATCCTGACTTTGAAGGTATGGAAGGAGAGTGTCCAGAGAAAGCATCTTGAACTTCTCCTTGCATAGAAACTTGTTCAATTCTCTGAGATCTAAAATGGGCCTGTATCCCCCTGTTTTCTTTGGGATGAGAAAATAGGGGGAGTAGAACCCTCACCCTTGATGAAGAAGAGGAACTTCTTCTATCGCCCCTTGGGCAAGAAGGGTAGCTACCTCTTGACCTAGAAGGTCGAGAAGAGATGTGGGAGAATTGAAGTGTCTCACCATAGTGTGGGGAGGAAGGTCTGAGAAATGAAGCTTCTAGCCCTCTCTTATGATGGAGAGGGTCTACTGCTCTGATGTTATCTGCTCCCATCTGGGAGCAAAATGAGCCAACCTTCCCGGAATGGCGAGAGGCTCTGGCTGCTTTAGAGCCAGAAAGGCTAAGTTCTCTAGCATCAAGTCAAAAACCCTGAGGAGGTTGGGCTTGCTGAGTTGCAGCAGCCCCTGTAGGCTTAGGTCTGGCCTGTTTAGGTTGCTGACGCTTAGTGGAAAAGCGACCTGTAGAAGATTGTTGGCCAGAAGTAGAAGGAAATCTGCCCTTTTTAAAGAAAGACTTTTTAAAAGGCTTTTTCTTGGCAGGAATGGAGGTTGACTTTGAAAGTCTATCCAGAGCAGAGTTTCCTGCATCCATTTGAGTGGCTTTTATTTGCCACTCTTTGCCAAATAGGTTTTCACCTGTACAGGGAAGATTTCCTAAGGCATCTTGAACCCAGGGTTCTAAATCAGAAGCCTGGAGCCAAGCAATTCTGCGAGCAGCTATGGCAATGCCTGAGGCTCTGCTGGCACTTTCAAAGGAGTCAAAAGCTGCCATGTTGGAAAACTTTGAAACGTCTTGAGTATGCTTAAGCCAAATGAGGAATTCCTCCCTTTTATCCTCTGGAAGAAAATGGAGGAAAGTATGCAGTTTTTGTGCAACTTCTTTTAGAAACATACCCATGTAAAGGCTATATGAGTTGATTCTGGCAATAAGCATACTGGCTTGGAAGATTTTCCTACCAAAAGCATCCAAGGTCCTGCATTCTCTTCCTAGAGGAGCATTAGAGTGTCTCTTTGTACTCTTTATCCTCTTCATAGCTGACTGCACCACAATGGAATGGTGAGGAAGCTGAGTTTTTTGAAATCCAGGACAAGGAGGGACACGATACATAGTGTCCAATCTGCGAGAATGAGGAGAGAGAGTGAGAGGAGTCTCTCATAGATCAATCATGTGTTCATAAAGAATCTCATGAATTGGTAAGGTGACTGACTCTTTAGGAGCTCTAGAATAGCCTAAAATACCCAATTTTTTAGCTCCAGGCTCTGATTCAGAAGTTACTGAAATAGAAAGTCCTTTAGCTACTTCTCTTATGAAGTCTTGAAAGGACAAGTCCTCTGGAGGAGGCATTCTTCTTTTTGGAGAAGGCGGCTCTTCAGGAAGGGCTATGGATACTTCAGGAGACTCGTCTGATGTATCAGAATCAGAGAAATCGAAGTATCGCCTGTCAGGGTGCTCTTCCAACGCTCGATACACGTATCGAGCAGTATCGACATCGGGCGTCCCCGGTACCGGATCGGTACCGGTAAACCCTGGACAAGGAACCGCTGTAGCCGGTATCCTAGTCGATGTTGATGCAGTCGGTACTGGTATCGGCGCTGGTGCCGGTACCGGAGCAGATACCGACAACGGAGCTTGTTTCGGTACCAGCGGCGTCGCAGCTTGAATGAAGGCCGTAATAGCCTGCTGCATGGACAGAACTTTGTGATCCATCGACGCCATGAATGCCTGGAAGGCGGTACCGGGAGATTGTGCCGGTACCCCAGAGCATTCTAACAGGTGATCGGTCGAGGCCGTGGCCATCGATGTCAACCTGTAACCCCATAGAAGGAGCTTTGGAAGCCGGAGCTTCCCGCCGGGGTTGTTTTGCTGGTGCAGGATCCTCAAGGGCAAGCCCGGAGGCATCTCGATGCTTAGAGGGAGATCTACCCTTCGAGGACCTGCTAGGTACATGTTTGGTTACCTGAGATCCATCAGGAGAAGAAGACCTGGAAGATGTCGATGCTACAGACGCTGCATCAGCGGGAAACAGCACATGGAGCTTAGCTGCTCGGTTCTGTAAACCCCTTTTAGACATTAGAGAGCAGGACGGACAATCTGGAATGAAGTGTTCAGGACCCAAACATTTAAGACACCATTCATGGGTATCTGTAACAGAAATAGTACCGCTACACTTAGTGCATTTTTTGAACCCGGAGGCTGGTTTTTCCATGAGGGAAATTTTCTTGTAGGCCCTGAGGCCCAAGAGGAAAAATACACTAAGTGAAGAAAAATAGATTTTTTTTTTTTTTTTTTTTAGAAAGAAGAGAAAAAGACTGGTGGTACCGGTCCGGAGTCGGGGAAGGCAGACACGCGACCAAAGAAATAAAATAAAATAAAGAACTTCTTCAGCGGTGACAGGTCTCGACCTGCTGGCTCCGCGGCAAAGAAGAACTGAGGAGAGCTGGTTAGGAAAGGCGGGAAGGCAGCGCGCAGGCGCTGTGGGATGCTCCCAAAAGCTTTCTTTTTTGGGAAGCTGGGGAGCGTTCCCGCGCAGGCTCCGTCGGTACCGACGTACCCATATGTGAAGACTCATTCCTGCTTGTTCCTGGAGATAATGGAAAAACAGATTTTATTTTTTTTTAGAAATAAGAAAAAGACCGGCGGTACCGGTAGAGCGTCGAAGAAGGCAGACGCGACCACAAAAAGAAATAAAGATAAAAGAAATTCTTCTGCGGTGACAGGAACACGACCTGCTGGCTCCGCGGAAAAAGAAAAACTGAAGAGAGGCAGTTGGGAAAGGCGGGAAGGCAGCACGCAGGCGCTGTGGGATGCTCCCAAAAGCATTCTAATTGGACGCTGGGGAGCGTTCCCACGCAGGCTCCATCGGTACCGACGATACCCATATGTGATGACTACATTCCTGCTTGTTCCTGGAGATATATTTCCGCATATCACTCCTGAATCTATCCCCCTTCACCCTCATCCCATGTACCCTTGTAGCAGAACTTGCTTTCAATCGAAAGAGTCTCTCCCTGAAAATTTATGCCACGGAGGTATTTAAACATCTCAATCATATCACCTCTATCCCGCCTTTCCTCTAAGGTGCACATATTAAGATCCTTAAGTCTGTCCTCCTATGCTTTATAATGAAGACCACTAACCATTTTAGTAGCCACCCTCTGCACCGATTCCATCCTGTTCACATCCTTTTGAATGTGCGGTCTCCAGAATTGCACACTATACTCCAAATGAAGTCGCACCAAAGACTTATACAGAGGCATTATCACCTCCTTTTTTCTGCTAGCCATTCCTCTCCGTATGCACCCAAGCATCCTTCTAGCTTTTGCCGTCGCCTTTTCTACCTGTTTAGCTACTTTAAGATCAACAGACACAACCACAACTATCAGACACAAAGCAGGGGCATAGGTGCACAGCAGTGTATGTACCATCGACTTGAAAAAAGAAAAAAAAAAAAGTGTGCTATGCACCAGTTAATTGAGCCTATCTGGTCCAGACTGCCACATGTAAAGAAAATAAAACTTGACATTTGACAGACCTGTAGCAATTTTGAAGTTGCCATTAAAAAAAGGTGGTTGTTTTTTTTGTTTGTTTTTTAAACAAACATACACCCAGCTGCATCAGGCATTTGCTTTTCATCTTTCTTAATTTTGTGTGGGTTTTTGTTTGTTTTTTAATCTTAAGAGGTCTTTAAATTTCAGGGAAGGTGGGTGCCACCATTTTGTAGTAGCAGGTTTAGGTTATCAAGACTTGTGGGGGCTGGAAGTGGGAGAAGAGGGCCAGCCTAAGGTCTGCAAGAGGATCACATCCCCAGTTCTTTGCAACTTCATAACCTAAATCTGCTACTGCCATGAGACCATGGACTGCCCCCCCCCCCCCAAAGTCAAAATAAATGGCCTGAATGGCAATGAAAAGGGAGAGAAGGGTGTCCATTCCTGTCACAACTCCATTCCAGCTGTTGCCAAACTCCTCCCCCTCACCCCAAAATGCCTATGCTGAGACTGTAGAAATGATGTGTGCTTGTTGACACCTGCATATATCTGCACAATTTTATAATAGCCACTTATAAAATTACCCCCTTAGAGAGCGGAGGGCATAAATACACAGATCACCAAGGACTGTGCAGGATCTTTTTTCTTTTTTTAATATAGTTGATCTGAAATGTATTTTTCCTATAACTTAAAAACATAAGTAAACATCAATATAGATACATCTCCTTCACTAGAGAATTTTAAAGACATATTAAACAAAACTATAAGCCTGGTATAGTTTGGGTAAAGTGGATGTTGCCTGGAGACAGGAGAATTGATTAGATCATCTCGAGGTCTCCTAGTTTTCTCTCTCTGTGATTCTATGACAGCTACATAAATCAAACTTGTATAGCAGTAACACACATGGAATCCAGATGATGCCTTTAAATGTAACCGTTCCTGCCAATAAGCTTTGGATTCTTAATATTCTGGACACAGCCGCAATAATGAAACACCCCTTAATCAGAGGATTTATGTTAAGTGCTTGAACGTCCAGCTTTGGAATGGATGAGAGTTCCAGCCAGAGTTTTCATTTGAGCATGAATATCAATAAACGCCCAATTAAGACAGTTGCAGGGAAAATTGAAGCAAATGTGCAAACCTCACTATGATTCTCTCTGAACCCCTGCCACTGACAGAACCCACAAGCAGACCAGAATAAAAGTAGAAACAAGGAGCTGTAGGCTTGAATGGATTGAATAAAATTCATATAAAGTCATCATCATCTGAGCCAGGCAATTAAATTATAAAACTGTGCTAAATGGTGTCCTTCATTCTATTGAATACTAGATCATTCATACTCTGTGGCCTTCTGAGGGACGATCTCAGTCTCAGTTACTCTGCAATAGCATCAGTGTGATCTTGGTATCTGCCTAGGGCCGGCCCTAAGGTTTCTGCCATCCCAGGCAGAAACCCCAGCCACGCTGCCCCCGCTGAGTCGTATCGCCACCCCTCGCTACCACCAATTCTATCTTTGGGAATGGGAGGTGGACAGTGGCGGCGGCAGCGTTTTAAAAGCAGTGGCTTTCTGCTGCTGTTTTGTTGCCTGCAGCAGGCTATATTGTGGTAGGCTATAGCCTGCAAACTAGGCCTGATTCCAACCCCCCACCTGGGATTAGTGCTGAAAAGAACCAGAGTTTAAGAATCTGCTTTAAACTACTTTTGAAAAGTCCCCTGTCTCCCTTTATGAAGTTTGTACAAGTTCATTATGCTTGAATTGTCCTTGCATTCTCTGAGCTAGAAATGTCCTTGAAGTAGAAATGTAACCATGTCTAAGACTATGCCTTTGTTAGAACAGTTTGAGAAGGGGGAACAGGGAATGGGGCCCAGAGAGGGTCACCGATTGGATAGGTGCGAGGGGCGTTGGGACCAATAGAAAGGTTGCCTCTATCAAATTGTAAAAATTGTATATAAGGAATCTGCTCCTGTACTTCGTTGCTCAGTCCCTTTTGGACACGCTCCTGTCTGAGCCTGTGCACAATAAATTGGCTTGGACCCTGCAACTGACTCCTGGTATTATTCATTGCATGCACTTCGCTGCTACAATACGTTTCAGTAAGTTGCATCGGAGGGAGAATGGAAGCAGCAGGTCATGTGTGCTGAAGCACATGGCCTGCCGCAGGCAACAAAGTGGCAGCACGAAGGCGCCCACCCTGGTCAGGCGCCTAGCTCACCCTGTTTCTGCCAATTAACAGTCTGTAAGGCTTAGTTTGGCAGCTAATATTTAATGCTAAAATGCATCTGTGGGTGATCGTATCTGATAATCTAAAGATAATTAAACAGGTAGCTAAGGCAACAGCAAAAGCCAGAAAGATACTTGAGGGCTTAGGGAGAGGAATAGCCGTTAGGCAAAAGGAGGCAATATGACTCTGTGAAAGTCTCTGCTGAAACCTCATTAGAAGAGCTGTGTGCAATTCTGAAGACTGTACCTTGGAGGAACAAACTAGATGGAGCTGATCCAAAAGGTGACTAATAAAAATTGTCAATGGTCCTGTCAAAGCACAGGGGGCAGACTTAAGGATCTAAAGATATCTATATACTTTAGAATAAGGGCTGGATAGGAGAGATAGAGATATCAAAATACCTCCAAAGTATAAATGTACAGGACGACGGTCACTTTCAAAGGAAATGAGGGGCCAGAATGAGGATTAAAGGAGGTAGTAGACTCAGAGTAATCTAAGGAAATACAGAAAGAAAATGGTTCCCAGTGGAGGTAATGGAGAAAATAAAAAAACATTGTCTGACTTCAAAAAAGCATGAGACAAGCATAGAATGTTCCTGAGGGAGAGAAAGAGATTGCAGAATAGATCAATTAATGTTGATCAGCAGATTGGATAAGTCACACAGTCTTTCTGCCATCATCTTCTGTTTAAATCAAATCAGCTTTTAGTATTTTGTCACGGAACAATTTCATTTTGGCATCATTCCAATTTAATATGTTCTGTTAGTGCACAATCATCTGAGGAAACTCAAGCTCTGCATCAGCACAAAACTTACTTAACTGGGAGACACAACCTATCAAAGCTCCTTTGGTCCTAGGCATCTTCCACGTCTTCCACAGAAACCTGATCTTATGACTGTAGAGAATCCCACATGTCAATCTATTTTCCATATTATGGGAGGAGTGCTTTAGAGGCAACCACACTACAAAATGAGTTACACAAGAAATGACATCCACAACTTCAAAACACCCACTCTAAGAAAACTGTATATAGCCCAATGTAGATAGCTTAAACTGTATATATTGTACCCCAAATCAAAACCTACCTATCCATACTCTCATGAACACTAAACTTAAAGCCACTGCATGCTGACACCCCCGCACTACCCTACTTGATTGTTTGCAATGAAATCTGCTTTGATACAAGGATAAAGCGGGATATACTTTTAAATAAAAAATATAAAAAAAAAAACAGAAAAATCTTCAGCAGCTTCCCCTCCAAGGTCACTTCTGCAGGCTTCACTCACACCAGGCCTGCACAGCACATCTGGTAACCTCTGCAGAGTCATCTGCAATACTCATTTGAGCTGAAAGTGTCAGATGCTACAATGATGGACATCCAAAAAAGTCTTCGTGTTGCAGGATGCTCCCCTCCGCTTGGGCCTAATGAAAGCTGAGATGTAGACTTCTCAGATACCTCAGCTAAAGCTTATCTGGCAGACTGTAGGGCAAAACGAGGACCCAAAAATGAATCAAATAGCCCAATGACAGGTGTTGGAAGTTCAGAAGGATAGGTAGTTTTTACCCTTCATTTTCTCTGCACTGACTCCCTCTCCCTATTGTGAGATAAATATTTTGCTTCTTTCATGACAGACATCTGCTTATTACAACATGTCCTTTTCCCTACATGCTCTGCAGGACACGCCTAGATCTTGTTTTTTCTTTCTGCCCCACTAATTCTTCCAGTCTTGCCTACCATGGGCTGTCTTTCTCTTTCACCCTCCCTATAGCCTCATCAGGAAGCAGCCTCCTTATTTCATGGGATAAGGTCTCTTCCTACTCAAAGAAAATATCCTGTGATCAGTTACTGAGATTGCCTTACTTCAAAGCTCTTCCCAAAAGACTTCAAGACCTTTTCTTTGTTGGATCTGCTAATGACCCAGAACGATACCCTGAGTACAGCCTTGGATTCTGTTGCTCCCCAAAGGCTCCATACTCATTCCCAGAAATGGCATCACCATATCATCACATGAACTTCTATTTGCTATGCTGCCAGAAGAGGCAGAGAGAAGTTGGCACAAATGTAAGTCATCACAGATGTTGCCCATTTTCAAAAGCTATTTATACCACTACTGCGCCAAGATTGCTACAGCTAAAGACTATTTCACTGTTCTCATTAATAAATGTAACCATCCAAGGAAAATCTTCAGTTGTGTGTTTCATCTACTGTCCCCCACCCCCACCCAATCTCCCCTTCATACCCCTAGAGTAGGCCATCTTCTGAGCAATTAGCAGGGCTGGCCCAATGCATGTGTGGTAATGTTGCCCACAGATGGCCACACACCTCGGGGGGGGGGGGGGGCCACCCTCGTGTGCCTGACCAGCTTCAGAGAGTCGGTGAGCCTCAAAGTCTGGTTTGCCTCTTTGCACAGCTGCAGAAGTAAAACAGCAGCATTTTCCTTTACTCCCACGGTTGTGATAAATAGCAGCCACAGGAGGTTAAACAGGGACACTTCCTGTCTCTTGGATAGGTATTGGGAGAGTAAATGGGGATTGAGGATGGAGAGATGAAAAAGGAGTAAAGAAAGAAATAGAGGAAAAAGCAAAATGGGAAAGATCAGTATAATAGGCAGATGTAGAGAGAGAATGGGGAAAAACTAGAAAAATAGACAAATGGACAGCAGACGACAGAGTTAGCAGAAGACACAAAGAAAGCAGAAGAAAGCGACAGGGACAATTGCCGACTGAAAAATAAAATGCCCAAACCACGAAAGGTAGAAAAAGTTATTTTATTTTGAATTTATTAAATAGGATATGTCTGGAGAAACACACAAGGAACAGGACAAGAAACACTGTTGGAAGGACAAATTTATTATTAAACAGAGAGGTGTGTCCGACGTGTTTTGGTGGGAGAATTCTTCAGGGGACCAATAACCTCTACAAAAACAATAAAACCAAATAAACCATAAACAATAGAACAAAACAAATTAATACATATGATAATTAAAGTGATTAAAAAATGCTTCCAAAGAATGGAAAACATCACACAAATTAAAAGTATAATAGTATGCAAAATATAAAAGTGAACTACATTCTTTCTTTTTAAGATTTTATATGTTATCAATAGTCTGAACCAGACAATGAAAAATGGGAGAAATACGTATGTACAGCTGAATACTCAGAGGGAAAGAGATGGTAAGACATAATTGCAGGAGCCTAAGGGAACAAACCACGGACTTACCAATTGTAATCTTATAGACCTACAGATCCTGAAATGAAATATAGCGTAGTTACTCACCTGTAACAGGTATTCTCCAGGGACAGCAGGAATCAGTCCTCACATATGGGTGACGTTGGCACAGATGCAGCCCGCGTGGAGCATTTCCCCACTTTCAAAGAAAGCCTTTGGGAATGCCACCACGCATGTGTGGTCCCCTTCCTGCCCAAAGGTGCCATCTTACCCAGTCAGGTACCATAGCTATAGCCCCTCCAAGAAGATGGCAAAAATATACAGCAAGGGGAGGAGGGAGGGTTATGAGGACTGATTCCTGCTGTCACTGAAGAACACCTGTTACAGGTGAGTAACTACGCTTTCTCCAGGAACAAGCAGGAAGTCAGTCCTCACATATGCTTTAGATACAAATGACAGAGCTCCAGAAGAGTTATGGAATGACATCAAGAAGGCTGTGTTGGAAGAAAGCGAGAAGTCCCTACAAAAGATGAAAAAGCAAAAATGGCCAAAATGGATGATGGAAGAAACTCTGAAAATTGCCCAGAAACGCAGAGAAGCTAAAGCCAGAGGAGAAAGAAAGACAACAACAGAACTCAGAGATTTCCAACGTGCAGCAAGGACAAGGAAAAGTACTACAATGACACATGCAAGGAAATAGAAGCAGAAACTATTAGAGGAAGAATAAGATCTGCTTTCCTAAAGCTACGAGAGAAAGAAAAATTCCAGCCTTGAATTGGAATGTTGCAAGCTGCTCAAGGTTCTATGTTGAATGATGCTGAGAAGATCAAGAAAAGGTGGAACGAATATACAGAGTTTTTATATGATAAAGATCAAGTGGACCAACAGCCATTTCAACATGTACCTTATGAACCGGAACCCTTGGTGATGAAAGAAGTTGAAGCAGCACTGAAAGCCTTATCAAAGAACAAAGCACTAGGCATTGATGGCATTCCCACAGACGTATTACAGCAATCTGATGCAGCTGTTACTGTACTTACAAGGCTCTGTCAAGAAATTTGGAAGACAACATCATGGCCAACTTACTGGAAAAGATCTGTGTTTATACCAATACTAAAGAAAGGTGATCCAACTGACTGTGGAAATTATCGCACAATCGCTCTGATCCCAAATGCCAGCAAGATTCTACTGAAGATTATTCAAAAGAGACTACAGCCATACCTAGAACAAGAACTACCTGAAGTGCAAGCAGGGTTCAGGAAAGGGCGAAGAACGAGAGACATCGCGGATGTGAGATGGATCCTTGAAAAGACTAAAGAATACCAAAAAAATATCAATTTGTGCTTTATCGACTATAGCAAGGCTTTTGACTGTGTAAAACCATGAGAAACTCTGGGCCACACAATCTGTACATTGATCAAGAAGCAACAGTTTGAACAGAACAGGGAGAAACAGAATGGCTTAAAAAAAGCAAAAGATGTAAGACAAGGCTGCATACTTTCCCCCTACCTGTTTAATTTATATGCAGAACAAAATCAGAGAAGCAGGATTGTATGAAGACAGCAGAGGTGTGAAGATTGGTGGAAGACTAATCAACAACCTTCGCTATGCTGATGATACCATATTACTAGCTGAAAGTGAAGATCTGAAACATTTGCTTCTCACAAGCAAAGAATATAGTCTCAAAATGAGCCTGCACCTTAATGTAAAGACAAATATCATGACAACTGGCAAAAACAACAAGTTCATCGTTGAAGGAAAAGAAATTGAAATCATGAACAACTTTAACCTACTTGGATCAACTATCAATAAAGAAGCAACAAGCAGTCAAGAAATCATACGCATTACTCTTGGCAGAATGGCTATGAAAGACCTAGACAAGATTCTCAAGAGCAGAGATGTCTCTCTCCATAGAAAGATTAGACTTCTTCAAGCCATGGTACTTTCAATAACATCATATGGATGTGAAAGCTGGACAGTGAAAAAGATAGACAGGAAGAAAATTGATGCCTTTGAATTATGGTGCTGGCGGCGAATACTGCATATACCATGGACTGCCCGAAGAACAAACCAGTCAGTACTAGAGATCAAACCTATGCTTTCTTTAGAAGCTCAGACAAGACTGACTTTCATACTTTGGACACAACATGCGAAGAGAGAGATCACTAGAGAAAGACAACATGTTTGGCAAGATAGGAAGGCCAGCAATGAGATGGATCAATACAACAGCAGCTACGGGTACCAGTCTGTCAACAATGGGCCGTCTGACTGAAGACCGAACACAATTTAGGACAACCATCTAGAGGATCACCATGAGTCGACACCAACTCGACAGCACTTAACAGCAGCAGCTACAAGCTACCGAGAAGCTGTAGGAAAAAGCACGGCAGTGCTGTAAGCAGTCACAAGTGAAAACCGAAGGCAGCCCGAGGACCCTGGGTCCATAAATGGCCACATTCCCAGTAGCCGGAACAAGAAGAGTCAGAGGGCAGGAGTTGCTTAAACCCCGAACATAATACGGAGTACAGCCTGGCTGAAGATGGCACCCCAACAGGACTCCCTCTCCAGGCAGAAATGCACCATGAAGGTGTGACTGGAAGACGAGGTGGTGCCCTAGCAGATGTCTGCCAGTGGCACTAAGCGCAGGCTGGCAACAGATGTCACCATTGCTCGGACATTGTCAGCTGTGACTCGACAGTCCAGGGGAAACCCAGCCTGGCCCTGGACAAAGGCAATGCAGTCTGCCACCCAGATGGACAAGGTACGCATGGTGACTGTCAGCCCCAGGAGACGACGAGCTGCCTGGATCTGCGGCGGTCCCGAGTCCGCTGCAGGTAGAAGGAAAGAACCCTCTTACAATCCAAGGTGTGGAAAATCGCCAATGCCTGGTCAGCGTGGGGCATCAGGTATAAAGTGGGCAGCACTATCTCTTGATTGAGATGAAAACAGAGATGACCTTAGGAAGGAAGTTGGGGTGAGTCCGCAGGACCATCCTGTTCCTATAAAACCTCATGTTTGGTGCCTCGGGCATCAGTGCCTGGAGTTTGCCGACTCTCCGGGAGGAGGTGAGAGCCACCAGGAAGGCCACATTCCACGACAGATGCTGCAGCGGGTAGGTAGCCATGGGCTCAAAGGGCGGCTTGGTCAGCTGCGTGAGGACCACATTGAGGTCCCATTCCACCGGAGGATGGCGGGTAGGGGGCCTAGAAAGGAGCAGGCCTTACATGAAATGAGAGACAAGCAAATGCTCCGAAAGAGGCTTGCCCTCGATAGGGCGGTGGTTTGCTGAAATGGTACTCGGGTGAACCACGACCGAGTTAGGCTTCAGCCCTGACTGCAAGAAGTGAAGCAGGTACTGCAAGACCGAACTGGTAGGGCATGAGAATGAGTTTGCTTGGAGGTCTGAGCACCACATTGAGAACAGACGCCACTTGAAGTCTGTCCTCATATGTTTTATAACGAAGACCACTAACCATGTCCTCAACCTCCACGGGAAGATGGTAGGCGGCTAAGGCGACCTGCTCAGCCGCCAAGCTGTGAGGGATAGGAACCTCAGATTGAGGTGAAGCAGACCCTACTCCTGCATCAGCAGCTCCGGTGAGAACTTGAGAGGGTCTGGGTGCTCTGTCGAGAAACAGAGCAGCAGGGGAAACCAAGGCTACCTGGGCCACCTCGGGGCTATGAGAATCATCAAGGCCCTGTCCCACTGGACTTTGAAAAGGGTCCAGGCAATGAGGGGCATGGGTGGGGGGAAAACTATACAGCAAGCGGAGATGAGAAAGGCATCTGGGGCCACCCTGCCCAGATGCGGGAGTGGACCGCAGAACAGGGGGAGCTGTGAATTCGCAGGACTGGCAAAGAGGTCCAAGGTCTGGAGTCCCCCAATGCTGGAAGAGATGCTGTGCCTCCAAGGACACAGGTGCTACTCGTGTGGCCAGAGGACTCGGCTGAGCCGGTCCGCCAATGCATTGTCCTGGCCCGAGAGGTAAGTGCCCCGGGAGGTCATGTCCTGGCCCACAGCAAAGGGGCATAGGGCTGTCACCTCTGACAAGAGGCTGTTGGAGCCGGTACCACCTCGTTTGTTCACACAGAACATCATGTCGGTTGTCGGTCTGGACCAGCACTGCTCGGTGCTGCAGGCGGTGCCTGAAAACCTTGAGTGCAAGGCATTCGGCCCAGAGCTACAGCAGGTTGATATACTGCCAGGACTCCGAGGGACCAGGTCCCTTGAGTGCACCACCCCTCTCAATGGGCTCCCCAGCCTGCCAGGGAGGTGTTTGTTATCAAGACCACCTGATGCACTGGAGCTTGGAAGGGCATACCATGAAGCAGGTTCGAAGACTCCTGCCACCAAGTGAGAGACTCCGCCACGCTGGGAGAGACCAGGATGGGGTCTCTTGAGGCAGCTGGTCAGCTGTTCCCACTGTGCTCGGAGGCACCACTGCATCGCCCGCATGTTGAGATGGGCATTGGGCACAACATGGACTGTGGAGGCCATGTGGCCAAGGCGGCGAAGCATTGTCTGGGCCGAGACGGTATTGCGGCACTGCACTTTGGACGCCAGGGACACGAGGCGATCCACCCTGTCTTGAGGAAGGAAAGTCATGGCCCGCAATGTGTCCAAGCGAGCCCCGATGAACTCCAGGGACTGAAATGGAGTGAGGTGGGACTTTGGGTAATTGATCACGAACCCCAGATGCTCCAGGGTGGTGAAATGGTGCGGTCCATGGCCTGCCGGGCTTCAGAGCCCATGCCCCATAATGAGTCAGTCATCTAGATACGGATAGACGAGGGTGCCCTGCAGCCAGAGATGGGGTGCAACCACAGCCAGGCACTTCATGAAGACTCACGGGGCGGACGCGAGGATGAAGGGAAGCACCCTGTATTGATAATGGTTTCCCTGAACCATGAAACGGAGGTACTTTATGTGCTTGGGATGGTTGAAGATGTGAGCGTAAGCATCCTTTAAGTCCAAGGAGCATAGCCAATCGCCCTGCTGGAGTAGGGCAGTAATGTTCCTGGTGGGGGAGAAGTTCAGGATGCTCTCCCTTGGAACTTGTTTAGGTTCCGCAGGTCTAGGATGGGCCGAAGACCTCCTGTCCACTTTGGGATGAGGAAGTATTGGGAATAAAAACCCCTGTCCTTGAAAGTGCGATGGGATTGGTTCTACCGCCCTGTCCTAGAGGCGGCCTGCGAGCCCCTGACACAGGAGGGGGCTTGATGCTCGGGAAGCTGACTTGGCTCCCCGGGGAAGTACAGAGAAGAGAACTGGTCCAAATGGAGGACCCAGGCATCACTGAAGATGGACTCCAACCTGTGGGAGAAGTGGACCAGATGCTCCCCAATGGGCAGTTGACCTGTCAGTAGACAAGAGGCTATGCCAATGGCATCAAAACCCAGAGGATGGCTGAGCCAGCACCGAGGGATGGGTCTTAGGACCCTTCGGCTTACGAGAGCTGTGGGCCGTGGTCTTGCCCTGACTGCCCTGAGCGGGGGATGACGCCGGCGGGTAGGACAGGTAGCCTCTGGGAGCACCTTCCAGTGGAAGAAAGGCTTCTTTCTCTGCTGTTTTTTCCTGGGGAGGGAGGAAGTTTTCCAGGAGAGGCGAGTACGAGTCATGTACTCCGTTTCAATCTCCACTGTTCTCCATGAGCTTGCCAAATAGTTGCTCCCCAAGACAAGAGCTATCCAGCAGCTTCTCCTGGATCCACTGCCCCAGGTCAGAGGACTGGAGCCAAGCCTGCCGGCAGGCTCCAATGCCAGCTGCCACCTGGGCAGAAGACTCAAAGCTGTCTGCTGCCCATGAGAGGCACTTTGAGCATTCCCCAATGGACTTTGAGGGGGCCTGAAAATGCCGGAGGTGGTCTCCATCAAGGCCCGCTGCAAAGCCTCCAAGCTCTCTAGCGAGGTCACAGAGGAACATCCCAATGTATAATTGGTAAACTTGGATGCGGCATGAGAGCATGGATCCCTTAGTCTTGCACCAGAGGGCGTCGAGGGTACAAAACTATCTGCCCGGTGGGACAGAAGAATGAGTCTTCAGGCTCTTTAGCTTCCGCATGTCTGATTTGACCACCATCGAAGTGTGGGGAAGCTGGGCTTTCCGAAACCCCAGGCCCTGCTGAGCCCTATACATAGCTTCCAGGAGCTTGCTCACGATAGGGACCGAGGCCAAGGTCTCTCACAGGCGGAGGAGTCGTCTGTTCAGAATGGGAGGAACCGGCACAGAGAGCTTCTTTTAGGGGGGCCTCATATTGCAGAATATCTATCTTCTCCATGGACTCTGGTGCGCACTAGGGCCTGCGCCATGTCCCAGATGAACTCCAGAAAGAAGGTGTCCTAGGGAGGTGACTGCCGCCTCTGTGTTGGTGGAGAGGGGTCCAAGGGAAGGTCTCCCCATCGGACCCCCACTCTGAGTAGTCCGTGGAGGACTCTAGGTCGGGTGGCTCGAGATGAGTCTGTGACCCACACCGGGTTTCAGAGGTCAAAACCTGCCTGGAGCCGGAGGCACTCGCCCGAGAAGATCTCGCACCCAAGGACCAGGACGGAGATCGAGACCCACACCAAGGATCCTCGGGAGAAAGGGCACCTTCGCCAGAGGCCTCCATATCGGCTCGAGGTACCTTATTGGGCTGCTCCTTCTCAGACTCCAGAGTTTACCAAGGGGGAATGGGAGACCAGGCATGTGACCTCTCACGCTTGTCTGGCGCCCCTGACAAAGTCCTCATGGCCTCCTTCTTCCGCTAGCATTCGGGTGACCCCTTGTCAGAGTGCCGCCAGGCCTGGGGAGTAACCATGGGAGACTCCAGAGTTTGCGAGCCCAAAGAGTGGGAGGCTATGGGGATACCGGGGCTGTCTTACAGAAGAGATCATCCAGCTTCTCCTTTTGACTCTGGATGGCCTTGGAGGACATCTTACAGAGGAAGCATAGCTCTGGGTCATGGTCAGATTCTAGACACCTGAGACAACAGTCATGGGTGTCCGTGAGTGACATGTTTTTTGAACACCTATCATATTTCTTAAAACCATAGGCCATTGGGGGAAAAAGGACCCCTGCAAGGTCAAAGACCCTTGATGCAACCAGCGGTTAAAAAGGGCACAAAGCGCAGTAAAATACAAAAAAGGCAAAAAGGAAAAACCAAGACCAGGGATGAAGCAGAGGTGTTCGAGAGCAGGAAGAGGACTGGTGAAGGCTGGATAGCAAAACCCAGTTGGAAACAGAGAAAACGTTTTCCGGGGACGAGACGCACATCCGAAGGGCTCCAGAGAAAAAAGGGAGACTGAGTAAGATGGCACCTTTAGGTGGGAAGGGGACCATGCATGCGTGGTGGCATTCCCAAAGGCCTTCTTTGAAAGCTGGGGAAATGCTCCGCATGGGCTCCGTTGGTGCCGATGTTACCCCTATTTGAGGGCTGACTTCCTGCTTGTTCCTGGAGAAAGAAAATAAATCATAGTAAGTATAAGAAAATAAAACTTAAGGACCAATATGAGTAATTAAACTGTATCATAAAAACATGCATATGAAACCAGCAGGAGCCACCAGAGAAACTTTGGGAGTATAAATCAAAGCAACAGCAGCAGCAGCCTACAAAGCGTTTAAACTTTGTAGCAGTGTAGACAAGAGTCGGCAGAACATAAGAGTAACTCAAAGCGGCAGCAGACACGAGGAGATTATGCTTGGTAGCAGTGCGAACAAGAAGTTACACCTTCGTTATATATTATGTGCAACTCAAAGCGGCAGACTACAAGGAAATGACTGGTAGCAGTGAACAAAAATAAGCACAGGTTATTATATAACGAGGAATACCAACACCAAAAAGATGTATAAAATAGTGTATAAAGACCAAGTTAAAAAGAATAATGTACCAAAAATTATAGAACTTACCACTAAGTCTGCAAGCTAATTCAAAGACGCTAAGCAAAAGCGACAAATGAGAACGAGGCCATGATAAGTGCTTTATAAATACTAAGTAGTTGTGGTTGTTCTGTTTGTTGTGTGAGCACCAAAACCTTATATAGTAGCTGACCTATTAGAATAGCATATGCTGTCAAAGGTGACTACAATTTAAATGAGCCGTATAGTAAAAAAAAAAGGGAGTACAAAATCAATAGGCCTATCTTAATCAAATAGCAGATACGATGTCGCTAGCACAAAAATGAACCAGGGAAAAGGCTGGTATAGGAACTGGCAGATGAGCAATAATAGATGGCAAATGTTGTCCAGGAGGACTTACATGCTAAAAAAGGGGGGATGCTACATAATAGAATTGCCTAATAAAGTTTCATGAGAATATCGGAAAACAAATAAGCTAATAATCAATCAAAATGGAGAAGACTCGATAACACGCAAACAACTGATGAAAGAGTACATGTCAAGTATATAGGGCTAAACCTACTCAAAGCCATGCAGTGGAAACCCATCGAAAGGCAGAGGGCATTCATACAATCATTAAGAGGCATGCTTACTAAAAGTTAATGTGCATTCACAAGTATTAATGCAAGCTAAGTGCAGCAACACCCATTTATTTCTATTGGCACAGTGGCACTTAACACAATATTTAATAAACATGCCCCAAGTCATTGCAGGACCAAAAAAAAAAAAAAAGAGCAGCTTGTGAAGGGCTCCTTTGAAAGCCACCTAAAAGTTTAGATGGGCAACATTTACATTTAAAAAATATATATAAGTAAAATGTATGCAAATAAGGTCCAGTGGATATGCAAATGAGGCCCCACAATGAGTCTTTATAGACTGCCAAGTGCAAAGTATTCTAGGTGGTGTACATCAATTAAAAACAAAAACAAGGGGAGAGGAGTTGCCGGGGCCCATGTGCTCGAAGCAGGATGTGGAGCCTGCAGTCCTGCCCTCCCTGGGCTGTATTTAATCTTCGGCCCACCGCGGAACGTGACCCGCGAGCGCACACCCTTGGTCACGTGCCCGAAGGGGCATGACCAAAAGGGACTTGTCCCGCCCCTTTGGAGCCCCTTCGGAGTACTGAGGAGCAGAGAGGAGCTCTCGTAGAACCCATGGGTAAACTGAGGAAGAAGGTGTTCGTTGCTTCTGGTGCCAAGGCCATTAAAATCGTGGGCCCTCTGGATCAAAATCTACAGAGGCCCTCCGTAGAACAGGATATCTCCCTGGGAACTGTGAGTACTGTTTCTGACCTCTCCTCTAATGCACAAGGGTTTGTCCTACCCGGTCAGGAAGAAGTCTCAGTAGGTGTGCCGTCCCTTAGTGTTGGGAAACGGGGGTGTGCCCCTACAGGCTGAGTCAGAACTGCCATCTTTGTTGTCGGATTTAGATACACAAAGTGTCTTCTCTTCCATCCATGCTGGACTTTCCTGCTTCTACCTCAACGGTTATTCCACCGGTGGATGTTTCCCTGCAGGATGTGTGGGAAGTACTTGCATGCATTGAAGTATCTTTGGGTGCAACTATTGCCCGCGTCTTAGTTTTCTAAGCAAGTAGTGCAGAAGTTGTCAGTTCAGGATGATTCTATTTCTAAATGTCAATTGTCTTTAAATAAATTAGAGGGTCAGGTCACCACGGCTCAGGCTGCAGTGTCTTCTTCTATACCAGATAATCTTACTATGCATCATCAAATAGAGTCTCTGGAAAATTCTGTTTGTTCAAAAAATTTACGTTTTTTGAATTTTCTTTGTACTCATTTCCTTTCTCCAATAATATTGTTGCAAAAGAATAGTTACTCACCTGTAACAGGTGTTCTCCAGGAGCAGCAGGAATCAGTCCTCACATATGGGTGACATCGATGCCGATGGAGCCCCCTGCGGAGCATTTCCCCAGCTTTCTAAGAAAGCCTTTGGTAATGCAGGCACGCATGCGTGGTCCCCTTCCCGCCTAAAGGTGCCATCTTTGCCAGTCAAATGACATAGCTAATAACAGCACTTAAAATGCAAAACAATAAACTATGTACAACTGCAACTCCAAGGGGAGGAGGGAGGGTTGTGAGGACTGATTCCTGCTGTTCCTGGAGAACATCTGTTACAGGTGAGTAACTACTCTTTCTCCAGGACCAAGCAGGAAGTCAGTCCTCACATATGGGACTCCCAAGCTTCAGGATACCGGGGACCCCCGAGCTGAAAAATGAGCTCCCTCTAGCCACAGCATCAAAGAAAGGATTTCACTGGACTACACCTCCACCGGTAGCCCAACCAGAGGGCTGGAGGGTAGGAGTTGCCTAAACCTCAAAGAGATTCCGGAGCACTGCCTGACCGAAAGCACTGTCCCTATGGGACTCCCTCTCCAGGCAGTAATGAGCTGCAAAAGTCTGGCTTGAGGACCAAGTTGCAGCCCTGCAGATGTCTGCCAATGGTACAGAGCGGAGATGAGCTGCTGAGGCAGCCATAACCCTGACACGGTGGGCCGTGACCCGACCCTGCAAGGGAAGGTCTGCTTATGTTTATGTTTATTGGCTTGATTGACCGCCCTTAAGAGATAAGCAGAGCGGTTTACAATAAAATAAATCTTCATTACAGTAGGCACATGGCCGGAAAAGGAAAAGAAAGTTACAACTTAATAAAGGATAGGAAAATAAAGAACAAAAGAGGAAGGTCAGCATAGGGAAAGGGTAAAGGCTAGAGGGGAGGGGGATTGAAGGCAAGGGAAAAGAGGTGGGTTTTTAGGGCGTGTTTAAAGGTAGTGTGATGGGGTTTCAGTCGGAGGGTAGAGGGAAGGGAGTTCCAAAGGGCCGGACCTATGAAGAAGAAGGCTGAGGAGCGGGTGGATTGAAGGTGAGCAAGTGAGGGGGGGGGGGTAGAGTGAGGCGGTTGAGGTGGAAGGAGTGGGGGGTGTGCCGGGGGGTGTGGAAGTGAATGAGATCGGCCAGGTATTGTGGTGTGGAGGTATGAAGAGCCTTGTGAACGAGAGTGAGAAGTTTGAACTGGATACGAAAGGAAATGGGAAGCCAATGGAGACGGTAGAGGAGGGGTGTGACATGGTCTCTAGGGGAGGAGGAGGACACGAGACGGGCAGCGGTGTTCTGGATTCGTTGAAGACGTGAGAGTTGGAGCTTAGAGAGGCCAGAGAGAATGGAGTTAGCGAAGTCAATACGGGAGATAACAAGAGCCAACAGCAAGGTAGCAAGAGCAGAGGGAGAGAGGAAGGGGCGGACGGCATGGATTTGCCTGAGATAGAAGGAGGTGGTTTTGGAGACATGAGAAACATGGGCAGAGAAAGAGAGATCAGAGTCGAAGAGTACCCCAAGATACCGAAAGGTGGAAACCATAGAGATAGGAGTGGCAGGGAAAGAGGGGGCGATGGAGGGGAGCTGATGACCGTGCGGGAACCAGATAGCTGTGGTCTTTGAGAGATTGAAATGCAGACAGTTATTGGTCATCCAATCAGAAATAGCGGCTAAGCAGGAATTGAGGGGAGCAAGGTCGGGGCAAACCGGGGAGGTGTGATATAGAAGGATGTCATCTGCGTAGTAAAAAGCTGTAATACTGAATTGTTGAATAAGAAGAGTGAGAGGGGTTAGAAAGAGATTAAAGAGGAGTGGAGCCAGCACAGAGCCTTGGGGGACCCCGCAAGGGAGGGGAAAGGAGTCAGAGGAGGGGCAAGAGGGGGAGGAAGAGAGAACTGCACCAGAGCGAGAGGAGAGAAAGGAGTGAAACCACCGAAAGACAGTGCTACAAAGGCCAGCATCGTGTAGTTGGGAGAGGAGGAGGGAGTGATCTACAAGGTCAAATGCAGCAGAAAGATCAAGGGCAACTGCCACCGAGATTTCACCATGGTCGTGGGCTACGTGCAGGGCGTTGGTGAAGGCAAGAAGAATAGTCTCAACACTGTGCCCAGGACGGAAACCGGATTGGCGGGGGTGAAGGAAATTAGTGGAGTCAAGATGATGCGACAGCTGGGCAAAGACAACCTTCTCAAGAAGTTTGGACAGAAAGGGAAGGTTGGAGACTGGGCGATAGTTGTTAGGGTCGAGAGGGTCAAGGGAAGGTTTCTTGAGGAGAGGGCGGATAAGAGCATGCTTCCAGGTGGAGAGGAAAGTTCCAGTGGAGAGATTGTTGTTGAGGATAGTTTGAATGTAGGGAAGGAAAGATTGCGAGGGAGTCAGCAACCAGGAAGGAGGGACAGGGTCAAGGGAGCAGGTGGTTTTGTTGGATGTGGAGATGAAATGGTGGAGCTCGGCAGTAGTGGTCAAAGAAAAGGAAGACCATGTGTGGGATAAGTGGGCGACAGTGGGGGGGAGGCGACTGTGGGAGGGGAAAGAATAGGTGGAGGGTGAGAGGGCAGTGAGGCTCTTAAGGAGGAGATTTTGTTACTGAAAGCAGAGGCAAGAAGAGAAGGAGCAGGGATAGGATGGGTAGGTGCAGAAGGGGCAGAGGGGTGTAGGGAGGTTAGAAACTTAAGGGTGGAGTAGAAGTGACGGGTCTGGTTGGGAGCGTTAGCGATGGCATTGGAAAAGAAGGAAGACTTGGCCAGATGAACCTGGGAGCAGTAATGGGAGTGCTGGGCTTTGAAGAAGGACAAGGTGGCCGGAGAGGGGGACTTATGCCATTGCCTTTCGGCTCTGCGGAGTTGGGAGCGAAGTAAGAGGAGACCGAAGTGATACCAGGGATGCGATGGGCGACGAGGAGGGGGGCGTGGACGGAGGGGAGCGATGCGATCTAGAGCGGTTGAGAGAGAGGAGAACCAAGTAGAGGCTTGAGAATTGGGAGATAGAGAGGCAAAGTCAGAGGGAAGTAGATCTGTGGCTGGGGGGAGTTGCTGAGCCAGTGACGGGGAGATGATGCGGGAGAGGCGCGGAGAGGAGGGAGATGCTACAGAAGGGGATGATGACACCAAGTGAGAGCAGGAGACCAAGATGCAAAGATGATCCGACCAAGGAAGGGGGAGAGAGGACAGGTTGGAAAGGGAAAGCGTAGAGGAGGAGAGAGTCAGAAGAAGATCCAGAGTATGGCCAGCGGAATGAGTAGGGAAAGAGACGTGCTGTAGAAGAGACAAGTCGTGCAGGAGGGAAAGGAATGCATGCTCTCTAGAAGAGGAGGGGGAGTCAAGGTGGAGGTTAAAGTCGCCAGCGACGAGGAGATGGGGAAAGAGCAGAGAAAGGTCGGAAAGGGAGCGGAGAAGAGAATCCCAAAGGTCAGAGCGAAGAGCAGGGGGCGCATAGATAAGGAGAACATGCATAGGGGGTGTGGTGTGGAGGCAGAGGAGAAGGGCCTCGAGGTAGGACAGCAAGGGAGAGAAAATCTGGGTGAAGGAGAGAGAGGGGGCAAGGATGGCGGCCACGCTACCACCTGAACGACCTGTACGGGAAACAGAAGCAGCTGAAAACCCCGCTGGAAGGCAGCGAGCAAGAAGAGCGTCCTCTCCATCCTTCAACCAGGTCTCAGTGAGGAGAGTCAAATCAAAGGAGGCCTGAGAAATCAGGTCCTGGATGAGGAGGGACTTAGTCCTAAGAGAGCGGCAGTTAATGAGAACAATCTTAAGGGCAGACTGAGAGGCGGTGGAGAGGACCGAAGGTTGGGAGGGAGAGTAAGTAGAGGCTACGGAAGACGAGGGGGCAGAGCGGGAGGGGATGCAAAGAAGAAGATTGGAAAGGGAGCGAGAACGCCAGCGGGAGACGGCGGTTGGGCGGCGACCCCAGTGAACTGGTATGTGAGACATAGAAGGGAGGGTAGGAGAGGCAGCAGGGGACAATGAGAACAAGAGGGCTGGTACCTGGTGAGGCTGGAGAGGAGTGCAGGGAATTCGGAGAGGTGGTGGTGCAGTGATTCCGGATCAGTTTGCAGCGAGAAGAACAAAAGCTGAAAGAAAATAAGCATGCCATACACGATTAGAATCAGGGCCCTTGCGGCCGGAGCGACCCCAAGGAGCGCACCTAAGGAGCACGTCGTGCTCCTTAGGTGCGCTCCTTCTGTGCGCTCAGTAGCGCGCCGCGGCGACGAGCGCTGCAGGCGCTGTGAATTTAAAGCCCAGGTGATACAGTCAGCCACCCAGATGGACAAGGTACGCTTGGTCACAGGCACCCCCAAGTTATTGGGGTCAAAAGATACGAAGAGCAGAGTAGCCCTTCTATGCCCCTGCGTACGCTCAAGGTAGAAGGACAAGGCCCTTCTACAGTCCAGGGTATGCAGGACTGTCTCAGCCCAGCTAGCATGGGGCCTAGGGAGGAATGTTGGAAGAACCACCTCCTGGTTGAGATGGAAGGAGGAGACAACCTTAGGGAGGAACTTAGGATGAGTCCTAAGGACTACCCTGTTCCTATAGAAGCGAGTGCAAGGCCTATCACAGACCAAGGCCTGAAGTTCACTTACTCGCCTGGCCGAGGTTAAGGCCACTAGAAAGAGTCTTCCAAGAAAGGAAGCGAAGATGGCATGTAGCCATCGGTTCAAAAGGTGGGCGAGTTAACTGCTGCAAGACCACATTCAACTCCCACTCAGGGGCTGGTGGACAGAGAGGAGGCTTGAGCAGAAGCAAGCCTCTGAGGAACCGGGACACCAATGGGTGAACCGACAAGGAGTGTCCCTCCACCAGTGAGTGGTGAGCTGCTAAAGCAGAGAGGTGTACCCAAACAGAATTAGACTTAAGGCCCTGATTGGACAAATGCAAGAGATATTGAAGCACCACTGGTACAGTGCAGGAGAAGGGATCGGCCTGGTGTTCGACACCACAAGGAGAAACTTCTCCATTTCAGGGCATAGGTTTTCCTGGTGGATTGCTTTCTAGAGGCTAATACCACCTCCTCCACTTCCTGAGGCAGGCCCCAGGGAGCTAACACTACCCTTGCAGCCTCCAGGCCATCAAATTGAGATTGGGGTGTAGAAGGAAACACTGATCCTGAGATAGGAGATCGGGCTGTAACCCCAGAGGCAGTGGGGTATCCACTGCCAGTTGAAGCAGAAGTGGGAACCAGGGTTGCCTCGGCCATCTGGGAGCTACCAGAAGCATCGAGGCCTTGTCCCTCACAATCTTGAACATAGTTCGGGCCACCAAAGGCGTGGGAGGAAACGCATAGAGAAGGCCCTGGTTCCAGGAAATGAGAAAAGCATCCGCTGCTACTCTTAGGGGATGCGGTTGCCTGGAACAGAACCTGGGTAACTGGTGGTTCAGGGGACTGGCAAAGAGATCTATGGATGGAAATCCCCATTTCAGAAAAATTTGTTGAACCATTAAGGGGTGCAGCTGCCACTCGTTGGGCTGCAGAATCCTGCTCAACCTGTCTGCTAGAAAGTTCTCTTGACCTGGCAGGTAGACCGCCTTGAGCACCATGCTGTGTTTGAGCGCAAAAGAGCAAAGGGCCTGTGCTTCCTGACACAGGAGTCTGGACCCAGTGCCCCCTTGTTTGTTCACATAAAACATGGCCACCTGACTGTCCGTCTGTACCAGAACAGACTGGTGAGCCAGGGTGTGAGAGAAGGCCTTGAGGGCTAAGCGAATGGCTCGATGCTCTAAGAGGTTGATCTGCTGAGTGGTCTCCGTAGGAGATCACAGACCCTGGGTGCACTTGTCTGCACAATGAATATCCCAGCCCTGCAGAGAGTCATCCGTGGTCAACACCACAGTGGGGACAGGATCTTGAAAGGACACCCCCTGTAGTAAGTTGGGGGGGGGGTGTAGGCACCACCGAAGGGAGTCCAGGAATGGCTTGGACACCCGCACTCTGGCCGTGAGGTGTCCTGTGGCCTGCTGCCACTGAGTCCTGAGGCACCACTGGGCCAGCTGCATATAAAGACGAGCATGGGGGGGTCACATGCACCATTGATGCCATGTGGCCCAGAAGCTGTAGGCAAAGCTTGGCAGACACCCTTGGCACAGTGAGAAATTGGTGTGCTAAGGTGATGAGCCTCTGTGCTCGGTCCTCTGGCAAGAAGGCCTTCGCCTCCTTGGAGTCCAGCCTTGCTCCTATGAACTCTAGATTCTGGGAGGGGAGCAAAGTGGACTTTGCGAAGTTTATGACAAAGCCGAGGTGTTGCAGGAGGGACACCACTCTGGAGGTGGCCTGTCTGGCTTCCTTGTAAGTCTGACCCCTGATAAGCCAGTCGTCCAGGTAGGGGAAGACAAATACCCCCTGATTTCTGCGGTAGGCTGCTACTACAGCCAGGCACTTTGTGAAGACTCTTGGTGCGGAGGTGAGACCAAAGGGCAGTACCCTGTACTGTTAATGGTTTCCTCCCACAATGAACCTGAGATACTTTCTGTGGTCTGGGTGAATGAGGATGCGAGTGTACGCATCCTTTAGATCCAAAGAGCATAGCCAATCTCCCTGCTGGAGGTAGGGCAGAAGTGTTCAAAGAGTAAGCATCTTGAACTTTTCTTTCACTAAGAACTTGTTGAGGTTCCTGAGGTCGAGAATGGGCGGGAGGCCCCCTGTTCTCTTTGGTACCAGGAAGTACCTGGAGTAGAACCCTTGCCCTTTCAGGTGTGGAGGGACAGGCTCCACCGCCTTGTCCAGAAGCAGACCTTGAAGCTCCTGAAGGAGAAGGTCTGTGTGTAAGGGAGGGAGGGAACTGATGGAAATGGAGCATATAGCCCTTGTGGACTATGCTCAGAACCCATGCATCTCCTGTTACTGGTGGCCACCTGTGGGCAAACAGGGCCAGACGACCTCCTGTGCAGAGAGGGGACAGCAAAGGAGGAAAGGCTATGCTTAGGGAGTCAAAAACCCCCTCCCTGCTGTGTAGGAGCAGGAGCCGGAGGCTTGGGGGTTGGCTGCCTACGGGGCCCACGTCCCTGCCCCTTGGCCTGCTGCCCCTGTTGGGGAGCTGGGGAGGCCTGGTAATGAGGGAAAGGTTTGTAGGCAGCCGCCTTCCTACCCGAGCCCTTCTTTTTCTGAGAAGGGGCAGAGGTCTTTCTGGACAGTCTGGTCCGAGTAAGGTGCTCGGTCTCGAGCTCAGCAGCCATCTCGGCCATGGGTTTGCCAAAAAGGTTTTCACCTCGGCAAGGGACATCGACCAACTTGTCCGGAACCCAAGGCTCGAGGTCCGATGACTGCAGCCATGCCTGGCGTCAGGCGGCGATGCCGGCTGCCGCTGCTCAGGCCGAAGCCTCGAAGCCATTGTAGGCCGCTCGGGACATGAACTTAGAGCAGTCCCGGATACCTGTAGACAATGACTGGAACCTCTGCAAAGGTTCCCCGGAGAGACCAGCCGTGAACCCGGACATTTCCTTGGCCAGGTCCCGAAGGTATATGCCCATGTACAGCTGGTAAGACTGGACATGGCAAGCAAGCATCGAGCCCTGGAAGCACTTTCTGCCGAAAGCATCCAGGTTTTGGGCCTCCCTGCCGGGAGGCACCGCAGAGTGCATCTTCTGGCTTTTCAGACGATGCATGGCCGATTCCACCACCATGGAATGGTGCGGCAGCTGCACCTTCTGGAATCCAGGGCTCTTCCTGAGTCGATAGATGGAATTGACTCTCTTGCTCAAAACTGGCGCCGAGGCCGGTGCCTCCCACATCCTGAAGAGGAGCAGTTCCAGCATCGGAGGAACCGGCACAGTAAAAGCCTCCTTCGGAGGAGAGTCATACTGGAGGGCCTCGAGTTCTTCTGCTCGGGGCTCCTCCTCAGGTTCCGCGGGAATGGCCAAGGCCTTAGCCATATCCCTGACGAACTCCGAGAACCGGGTATCCTCCGGAGGGGACCTACTCCAGGGTTCGGACTGCGGTGAGTCCAAAGGGATGCACCGAGTCCGGAAGGTATCGGGGGACTCCTTGTCCTCCGTCTATCAAGCAGACTCGTCCGAAGAGGAGTTGGGGGACTCCGACCACGTGGGTCTCGGTGGCACCCACCCCGATGCCAAAGGCACCGGCGTCGACGCCCTCAGTTCCGAACAGAAGGTCGAGGGTGACCGCGACCGAGGACGACCTCGAGCCTTCATGGTCTCGAGTATCGGCTCGGTCTCCGGGGTCGACTTTGACGTCCCGGTGGTCAGGGCAGATGCACCAGCGAGGCTGGTCATCAGTACCCGCTGCTGCTCCATGAAGGCAGACAATCTGCACTCCAAGGCTGTCAAGCCTGAGTCCCAGCTCAGGAGACGCAGCAGCCCCCGACTCGGGCCCCGGCAGCGCCAGGCCCGACGTCGGCTCCCTCGGAGGAAAGTCCACAAGGACTACAGGACTTATGTGTCCAACGGACTCCGGCTCCACACGAGGCATTTTGGTCGGCTTCTCCGGCTCCAAAAGCCCGGGGCGGTAGTCAGGGGTCTGCGACCTGGCCCTCGATGAGCCAGGGACCTCGTCCAATGCCGCCCTCGTGAGCCGCTTCTTCCTCTTGCGTTCCTGGTCGGAGGACCCCCTGTCCGAGGAACCCCGGCGATGCTCGGGATCCGACTCCCGAGAGGTCGAGGCCTCAGACGAGGTCCGGGCCCAGCTGGAGGCAGAGTCCGAAAAAAATCCTTTCCTTTTGATGCTGTCGGCTGCGTAGTGCCTTGGTAGACACTTTACCACATGGGCCACAGGACTGAGGATCGTGGTCCGGGCCCAGGTACCAAAGGCAGCAGTCGTGTGTGTCGGTGAGAGACATGGGTTTCTTACACCGATCACACTTTTTGAAACCACTGGAAGCCATCGGGGAAAAAAGGGCCCCCGTGAGGTCAAAGGACCGGCTATCCAGGGAAAACAGAGAAAAAAGGCGCGAACGCCAGCCACGAAGGGCAAAAAACAAAAAATAGAAAAACGGGCTCGATACCAGTGTACCGAACCCGGCGGGAAGGGGAACCGGCGTCGAACCGGGGAAAAAACGAAGAATCGCTGAAGAAGAAAGTCAACTTTTCCGGGCGACTAGGACAAGCGTCCGACGGGCTCCATGGAAAAAGAGAGACTGGCAAAGATGGCACCTTTAGGCGGGAAGGGGACCGCGCATGCGTGCCTGCATTTCCAAAGGCTTTCTTAGAAAGCTGGGGAAATGCTCCGCAGGGGGCTCCATCAGCATCGATGTCACCCATATGTGAGGACTGACTTCCTGCTTGGTCCTGGAGAAAGTATTTTAAGGAGGTTCTATTAATTGAAGATGTTAATGTAATAAACCTTTCCTCTGTATATTATGTGCCTATGTTATCTACCATGGAGGCCTCTTGTATTGCCAAGGACAGTGGGAATCCTTCTCAATCTTTGGATGTCTCGGCTTTTTTGGAGTCATCTAATGATGAGATTATGCAGCAGGCTACCTTAATTGCCTCCTTTCATAGAAACATGATGACAGAAAAAGACCACAAGGCCCATCTAGTCTGTCCTTCCATAACAACTACAACAGTCCACTTTTTACCTTTAGAGATCCTCTGTGTTGGTCCCATGCTTTTTTGAATTCAGTTACTGTCCTCATCTCTACCACCTCCACTGGGAGACTATTCCACGGATCCACTACTCTTTCCGTAAAGAAATATTTCCGCATATCACTCCTGAATCTATCTCCCTTCACCCTCATCCCATGTCCCCTCGTCGCAGAACTTGCTTTCAATTGAAAGAGGCTCTCTCCCTGAACATTTATGCCACGGAGGTATTTAAACATCTCAATCATATCACCTATGATGGATAAAAACTTGATTATGCAATTATATTTTGCTAAGAAAGAGCAGGCTTTTTGTGGTAGCCCAATTCAGATTTTTCCTGATGTTTGTAGACTTACTCCGAAGAGTAGGAAAGCTTTTCTTTTGTTAAAATCTCGGTCCTTGGCAATAGATGCCTCTTTTCTATTCAAATGTCCTTTTAAGTGTATTTTGATTTATGAGAGGACCAAATATGTTTTTATGGATTCAGATCAGTTGGAAGTGTTCTTACTTAGCAAAGAGTCCGGTTAATGGTTTTTGTCGTCCTGTCTAAGTAAATAGGGCTGTTATTGTAATTCAAGGACCCTGTGCATACTTCTTTTTATGTAACTATGTTTAAGGATTGTGGTATTGTATGGCTCCACTAGCTCTCTCCTTGATGTGGACTTGATTGTAATTCCTGTTTATTTTTCCAATAAAGATATTTTGAAACTTAAAAAAAAAAAACACCACACCACACCACAAAAACAAATCAAATGCAAATTAAAATTATCCCATCCAACCCTCATAACACATCCAGCTGCCTCATCACCTCCCATGAACAAACTAAGGAAAAAAAGGTTTTTAAACCTTTACGGAAAGTCAAAAGGTTTAACTCAGAATGTAGAGCCAGAGGAAGAGCAACTACAGAAAATAAGCACTTACACCATTGCTGCAATCGGGTTTGGCTAAGCTCTGGAATCTACATCTGGGCTTCAGCTGAGTGCAGAACCCAACCAGGCACATACCATTATTGTTTATAATCACTTGATATACCGCCTCCCATTACATCGAGGCGGTTTACAATAAATTGCAATAAATCCTCTAACTTCCAAGGCCCACAAGCCCTGGAGAGCCTTACATGCTAACATCAGAAACTTAAAGACATCTCTGTTTAACTGGAAGCCAACAGTCACACTAATAACCTTGCAGCAGTCTCTACATAAGACCAAAGATGACCCATGCCACTGAAATTTGGACTAACTGCGACTTCCTAATGGAGTGCACCGGTAGTCCTACATACAGGGCATTACTAATAGTAGAACAACCTGGCAAAGTGCATTCTGGTCCAAATAAGGACCTAGTTGACGAGCCAGGGGTAGATGCTCATACGCCACCTGGAGTAAACAGTTTTGTGGACAAGAGTAAGAATTCTGTAATCAACATGGTATTTGAGGGGGAGCCACTGAAGGTGAAGAAGAGGGGTGACGTGATCGCGCCGAAAGGAGTGAGTATATGTGCATCAGTGAGCTCCACCTTAACCAGGATGGAACCAGGCAGCTGGCATTAACCTTTAAAAAGGAGACAAAGCAGCTTTTAAACTTGATAATGGGTGACTGTCGGCTTTCTCCTAAGAGTGCATGGTTTGAACGATGTATCCATGAAGGATACTAGCAGAAGATTGAAGTTGAGGCATGTCGACAGAGGTTCCAATAAAAACAAAAGTAACCCAAATGCCCTTAAGTACAGAGCAGACAGACAGAACTTAAAGATTCCAAATTACCTCTGCTTACCGATAACCAGATTAATATGAATAAAATACCACCTCTAAAATGCTTGTATGCAAATGCTAGATGTTTAAAAATATGATGGGAAAGTTAGAATATATAGCACTAAATGAGAGGTTAGATATGATTGGAATCTCAGAAACCTGGTGGAAGGAGAACCACCAGTGGGATACTGATACCTGGGTACAAATTATATCACAATGATACAGTAGATCAAATTGGTGGAGGGGTTGCACTCTGTTAGAGAGGGCATTGAGTCACATAGGATTAAGGTGTTGCAGGAAACAAAATACACGGCAGAATCTCTATGGATTGAAATTACATGTAAAAGGGGAAGGCAATGGCAGTGGAGGTGTACTACCTGGCTAGAATGAACAAATGAATGATGAAATGCTCAAAGAAATCAGGGAAGCTAACAAAAGTTACAATACAGTAATAATAATTGGCGGTTTCAATTACCCCAGTATCGACTGGGTCCGTGTCACGGCAGGACATGTTAGGGAGATAAAATTCCTGAATGAAATAAATGACTACTTCTTGGAGCATCTGGTTCATGAACTGACAAGAGGGGAAGCCATTTTAGACCTAGTCCTTAGGAGTACACAAGATCTAGTGCAAGAGATAAGGGTATTGGGGCCACCTGGCAATAGTAATCATAGCATGATTGCGTTTGATTTCATAAATGAAGGAAGGACAGCAAGGAAATCCACAGTACTGCCTTTTAACTTTCAAAAGGCAGACTATGATAAAATGAGGAAAACAGTTAAGACAAAACTAAAAGGAGCAGGTGCAAAGGTTTAAGATTTACATCAAGCATGGGCGTTGTTTAAAAATACTATCTATCTTGGAAGCTCAAACCAACTGTATTCCATGCTTTAAGGTGAAAGTCGTCCAAAACACTGAGGAAGATACCCATGACTGAAATGGTACTTAAAGGTGCTGCATCGGAAGAATTTAAAGAAATATTGATAAAATGGGCAGATATAATACAACTATTTGAAAAACTAAGCAGTATCAAATCACTTGGACCAGATGGTATACACCCAAGGGTGTTGAAAGAACTGAGACTGTAGACCTACTATTAGTAATCTGTGAACTATCATTAAAATCACCTGTAGTATCTGAAGACTGGCGAATGGCCAATGTAAGGCCGATTTTCAAAAAGGGTTCCAAGGGTGATCCAGGAAAATACAGGCCAGTGAGCCTGACAATCAGTACCAGGCAAAATGGTAGAAACCATTATAAAGAACAAAATAACTGAACATGTAGATAGCCATGGCTTAATGGGAGGAGAAAGCCAACATGGCTTCAGCCAAGGTCGGTCCTGTCTTACTAATCTGTTATATACAGGGTGTCCCAAAAAAAGTGAACATCTCGTAGCATATAAGTTATTTAAAAATTCAAAGAGACAGATATAAACAATTGACAAACTAAAATAAAAAATAAAAAAAAGATGGCGACCGGAAATTGTCGAAATAAAGACGTTATATAGCTAAAAAGGTAAATAATTAAACTATTTAAGCTTTTAATTTATGAGTTGTTCTCACTTTTTTTGTGCCACCCTGTATATACAGTAGTAGCCAAAAAATTAAGACAGGTATCTTTTTCTACAATTTATTGTTAAATAATGTACTGTGGAGATGTCACATGTGCTTACGTATTTAATCAGCATGGCGATTAGTCACACCATGTGTCTGGCGTCCATTTTAGTTTACTTACACTGTAGTAGGTTTCTTGGATGACGTTTTGAATTTTTACACCCAGGAAAAGATTGAAAGTTACATGTAAAATATGCAATCAAAATGGGTAGAAAGTGCGATATTAATGACTTTGTAAAGGGACAAGTTATCATAAGAACATAAGATATGCCATACTGGGTCAGACCAAGGTCCATCATGCCCAGTATCCTGTTTACAACAGTGGCCAATCTAGGTCATACGTACCTAGCAGTTTCCCCAAAAGACACAGGTTCCACAATGCTTGTATTGGGTCAAGCATTGATATCCTGGGTCCCTTCTTAATAATGGTTTATGGACCTTTCCTCCAGGAACTTGTCCAAACCTTTTTTAAACCCAGCTACACTAACAGCCTTTACTACATCCTCCGGTAACAAATTCCAGCGTTTGATTACACGTTGAGTGAAAAAATATTTTCTTTTATTAGTCTTAAATAGTTTATCCTGTAGCTTCATTGCATGTCCCCTAGTCTTTCTATATTCTGATAACAAACAATCGATCTATGTTTACCCGTTCCACTCCGTTCATTAATTTATAGACTATCATATCTTCCCTCAGCTATCTCTTTTCCAGGTTAAAGAGCCCTAACCTTTTTAGCCTTTCTTCATAGGAGTATCCTTCCATCCCCTTTACCATTTTGGTGGCTCTTCTCTGAACCTTTTCTAATACTGCTATATCCTTTTTAAGATACGGCGACCAGAACTGCACACAATATTCAAGGTGTGGTCTCATCATGGAATAATATAGAGGCATTATAATATCTTTTGTTTTATTTTCCATTCCTTTCCTTATGATACCTAGCATTCTATTTGCTCTCTTGGCTGCCGCTGCACACTGGCCCGAGGGTTTTAACATGCTATCCACAATGACGCCTAAATTTCTTTCCTGGGTGGTGGTTCCTAATGTGGAACCTTGCATCATGTAACCATATTTTTAGTTTTTTCTTAACTATTTTCGTCATTTTATCATAGTCTCCCTTTCGAAAGTTAAACGGTAGTACTGTGGATTTCCTTACTATCCCTCCTCCACTAATTAAAACAAAGGCGATCATGCTATGATCACTATTGCCAAGTGGCCCCAACACCCTTATCTCTTGCACCAGATCTGGTGTTCCACTAAAGACTAGGTCTAATATGGCTTCCCCTCTGGTCGGTTCATGAACCAGCTGCTCCAAGAAGCAGTCATTTATTTTATCTAGGAACTTTATCTCCCTAGCATGTCCTGCCGTGACATTGACCCAGTCGATACCAGGGTAATTGAAATCACCCATTATTATTACTGCGCTGTAACTTTTGTTAGCTTCCTTGATTTCTTTGAGCATTTCATCATCCATTTGTTCACTCTGGCCAGGCGGTCGATAGTACACCCCCACTGCCATTGCCTTCCCCTTTTTACATGGAATTTCAATCCATAGAGATTCTACAGCAAATTTTGTTTCCTGCAAAACTTTAATCCTTTCTGTCTCAATGCCCTCTCTAACAGAGCGCAACCCCTCCACCAATTTGATCAGCTCTATCATTACGATATAGTTTGTACCCAGGTATCACAGTGCCCACTGGTTGTCCTCCTTCCACCATGTCTCTGATATTCCAATCATATCTAACCTCTCATTTAGTGCTATATATTCTAACTCTCCCATCTTATGTTTTAGACTTCTAGCATTTGCATACAAGCATTTTAGAGACTATTTTATTCATATTAATCTAGCTATTGGTACACATGGGTAATTTGGAATCTTTAAGCTTATTAAAAGAGGGCTGCTACACAATACCCTGTCTTGTGCTACTGAGGTAAGCTATATTCTGATTTGATTTAAATTATAGCTCTTTGCTGCTGCTAGGCTCTAACTTATGAAATTTAAACTACAAACTCTCTGCTGGGCTGTAAATTTAACCAGAACACTCTCTTCTGTGTTTCAAATTGAAACTAAAAGTACTTTGCTGATGCTCGGCCCTGAGTGACTATTAAATTTAAAACTACAAGCTCTCTACTGGGGATGAAATGTAACCAGAAAGTTCTCTTCTGTGTTTTAAATTTAAACTTAAACTACTGCTACTAGGCCCTGACTGATTTAACAAAAAATAGTGTGTTCACAGATTAATTAGCTTTAATACAAAGAATTCCTTTCAGAAAATTCCCAGAAGTATATACTCACAATTGCAGATCTCTCTCCAGAAGTAACAGTCCCCTTTTCTAGTCCTTCAAGACTGTCACACTCCATGATGAAGGTTATTTGCAATGTGCTATTGCAAAACATTTGCATATATCAAGGTGTGCAGTTCAGAATGTTCTGAAATCTGGTGGCCGTACACGTTGTTCGAAATGTGGGCGCAGACGGATAACTACTGGACGAGATAACTGATTCCTCAAAAGCAATACTACATCTAGTCCACATACTTCATCTGAACGTGTGGCTCAGTTAGCTAATGATCGAGGAATAAAGATAAGTGTCAGATCTGTCCGACGATGACTTGTGGATGAATTCAAACTCGTGGCCAGAAGACCTGCTAAGAAGCCTATGATGACCAGGAAAGAAATTGCTGCCTACATACAGTTTTTGTAGCAAGATGAAAGACAAATCTGCTGAATAGTGGGAGAGGGTAATGTTCACAGATGAAAGTACATTTCAACAAATACGTGGGGGTGGTTACAACTACGTCCGTCGACCAGCAAGCAAGAGACTAAATCCAAAGTACACGATCAAGACTGTTAAACACCCACCATTGGTCATGGTATGGGGTGGTATCTCGGCGAATGGGCAATGTGGCCTGCAGATTTTTGAGAAAGGTGAAAGAGTAAATGCTGCAAAATACATATCTGTGTTGAATAGTAAAGTTAAAATACACATGAATGTTTCTGGCACAGCTATATTTCAGCAGGACTCGCCAGCGTGCCACACTGCAAAAACAGTCAAAAAATGGTTCGTGGACAACAAGATCGAATTGCTACCAAGTTGGCCTTCAAACTCTACGGATCTCAATGTAATTGAAAACTGCTGGAATCTTATGAAGAAAAAGGTGGCAGCACACCGTCCAACTTCAGAAGCAGATTTAAAGGACATATTCAAGCATGTATGGGTCAACAAAATCACTCCGGCATACTGTAAAATGCTAGTTAACAGTATGCCTACAAGAATCCAGGCTGTGCTGAAAAATCATGGACATCCTATCAAATATTGACACATATATTGTTTCCTGAATAAAACTTTGAAAATTACATATATACCTTGGTTCTTAAAGCTTTTGACCATGAAAGCGACAACACGTACTTTTCTAATAAAAATCTGATATTTTGGACTCTGCCTTAATTTTTTGGCCACTACTGTATCTATATACATTTTGTTTTGTTTTTAAATTTATGACATTTTAAGATTACACAACAGCTTGTTAAGAAAAGAACTAAAGGAATAAGATTGCAACCAACCTTCCTTAACAATTAAGACAAAAAGAATTACATTCACTAGCCCACAAGTAAAGAGGGCAGCCTAGACAAACAAAGGAAAGTTTCCAAGAAATTAGACTAATGCAGAATTATTACTATACACAAACCACCTCTAACCAGAGGGGGTAGATGAGAGAGCCATAGGCTGCTGAGATGGAGTCACATTCCTGCCTGCAACAAACTAAGAGGCTTGTTTACAAAGCTGCGGTAGCGGCTTCTGCCTGATATCGGAGCCGCGGCCCCATTGAATTCAATGGGGCCATGGCTCCAATATTGGGAGGAAGCCACTACCGCAGCTTTGTAAACAAGCCCCTAAGTGTGCTGACTCAAAAAAGATATAACTAACTCCCTGATATTAATTAGACATCTACATGGGTAGCGCAGGAAGAATAGCCCTCCTAACTGCAAAACCCGAGGACGCAACAAAAGAAACTGTTGTCTATGTTTCTGGGTGGCTTTTGAGACATCAGGAAACATCCTAACTGTCCCCCCCATAAAGGGCTCATTCCTAGCTTTAAAGTATAATTTCAAGAGTAAATCTCGATCAGGCTCAAGCACCAGAATCAGCAACAGAGTAGCTTTCGGAATAAATTCCGGATCTGAAGTCTCTCAGAACCCAGTCAGATCCAAAGAGTCCCTTGGTGGAGAATGTGCAGGTGAAGAAGTCCCATGGTCTTTACGCTTGGCAGTTGGCAAATAGAAAATCCTTGCCAAAGGAGGAATTGACTCCAAGGGAATTTTCAATATAGAAGTAGCATAGGAAATAAACAAATCCTTTGGCGAGACAGCAGGAACACGAGGCAAGTTTAACAAGCATAAATTCCTCTTCCTGACAGAGTTCTCTAACATTTCAGTCTTCCCATGGATGCTTAATAAATCTTTAGTAGCAGTACCTGAAAAGTTACAGCGTCCTCCACTTTAACCTCCAACTGGGCCACCTTAGAGCTTAATCCTGCTTCTGATGGTCTGCAGACTGAACGATAGAAGCAAGAGCACTCTGGAGGGCACCAAACTGAGATGAAAAGTAAAGTTCCAAAGCTTGTAAGCCCTCCCAGAGAAAGTCCAAAGTAACAGCTTTTGGACAAACAAGTAAAGACTTTACTTGGGACAGGGGTTGACTCTGATGGGACCATTGACTGAGCAGAGCCCTATGCAGTGGTTGCATGTGCGCCCTTGCCCATGGGACTAGCTCGAGAGTGGCCGCCATGGTCCCCAGAACATGCAGGTGCCGCCACTCTGATGGTCTTGCCATCTTCAGGACCTGCCATATCCACTGTCGTAGCAGCTCCTGCGCCCGGCGAACTATCAGGAAAATCCTGCCCACGCAGGTATCAAAGCATGCTCTCAAATAATCTAGCTCCTGGGCTGGCCATAACTGACCCTTGGCCAGGTTGACCCCAACCGAGATTTTGAAGGAACTCTCCCACACTGTTGCTCTTTTCGCTATCATCCCTGGACTTCGCCTGGACGAACCAATCGTCTAGGTATGGGTGGACAAGAACCCCTTTCCTTGTGGAGAGCTGCCGCCACCGCCACCACCACCATGATCTTGGTGAAGATATGGGGGTGGTCGCCAGACCGAAGGGCAATGCTCGAATCTGGAAATGACCCCTTGGCACCGCAAAGCCGAGAAACTGCCGATGTTCTGGATGGATGGGAACGTGCACGTCTCTGCGAGATAGTGTCTTGCCCAAAATCTCTGCTTCCTACCGACATTATTAATGTGAAAATGCGGTACTCAGAGACTGTAGTTCATGCCCTCCAAGTCTAGAATTGGGCGAAAGGAACCTTCCATTTGGGCACCATGAAATACATGAAGCATCGACCGCAGACGTACAGCTCTCGCGGAAGAGACAAGTCAAGGTCTCTTCTACTGCTGCCAACACCGCTGTGCCCACTTTGGGTGATCAAAGGAGCTTGTTCTTGCTCTCGCAGCGGGTATAGGCGCGTCTTGGATTGCATCCCTTTAAGGCCAACCTCCGGCAGATCCCACTCATCCTGGATCATCTGTCCTACTACTCTATGTACTGGTAAGACTTTCTGCGATTTCCGAACCGCCTGGAACAGCGGATCATACAGCGCCTCTTCCTCTGCCGGGAGGTTAGCAGGCATATTCAGGGCCTTGAGGGCCTCCAAGTTACACACAGAATGTGAGCCCTTTGGGGATGAGGAACTGTATCAGTACCCGCTTGTAGTGATTGTAAACCGCCCTAATGGCCTTCGGCCTGGGCAGTATATCGAGAAATTGCATAAACATAAAGATGAGCACTCCCGGCAGAAAACCCAAACAATCTGGGCCTGATCCTCTGGGCTCTCTCCTTCTTCCAACTCCTCCTGCAGACCTAGCTCCGTGTCAAGATCTTCCCCATCCAGCCCCTCAGACAAAAGCGATTGCTGCCACTCCTCTAAGCCTCTAGCCCGCTTAGACGCCACTCTTCCTGACTCATGCTCTTTTGCATCTGACATCCTCTTAGCCCTGTTTTCCGGGGCTGAGGAGCCACTTGGTAGGCAAAACCCCTTCTGCAAAAGTAAGAAAAACTCCAATGAGAACTGCCCCAGGAGCCCTAATGCTCCCTGGGCTCAAGGGGTGGATGGTCCAGGTATCGTACAGGGACCAGGGGCCAGATCCGTTGAAGGTAATATGGCACCCCCCACCCCCAGGGTCTCTTGCAACCGGGAGGGACTCTCCTGCAGGTCCTGCTCCCATGACAGCCTCTTGCATGCAGTTTAGGCAGACGCCTGCCTCTTGAGACCACACATCGGGGACTGCATATCTTGAGGATTTTTAGATTGTGCTGCAGTGTTGTATCTTAAAGATATGAAATGGACCTTGCCCTGATCCAAACTGGCACATTCTCCGAGTAAAGTTTACGTTTTTCTTCTAATACTACAAATAGCTATAAGGGAGCACAACTTCCCTTACAAGCAATATTACAGATTTAATAGGTACATAATCTGGGCTAAGCGACAAGAGATGATCATGTCAGGTTACTCGCTGACCATAGACAGATGGAAGGATTTCATTTGCGTCCAATCCACTGACTATCTTTCAATTTACATACATTTCTTGTATGCAGGTACTTCGTTTTCCCCAGAGCTGTAGCTGCTACAAACCTATATGCAGCACTATTTTTTTTTTAACGTTATCTTTATTTCTGTCTCTTACTTTATCTGACCCTTCTCAGGAGAAAGCAACATGTCTCAACCAAGTGCCAGTTACATCACCTGACCTAGCACAACAGCCCTCTGAAAATCCGCCCAGCAACAAAATAATGGCCTCATTAGGCCTTTCCCACATGTCTGCATCAAGTCATTGTGCACTGAATTAGTTTTGAGCTGTATAACACAAGGAATGTTTAAGGATTAAGTGGGTTTCACGCGCCTTTATACCATCCTATACCAGGCACTGCGGTCTGGCCGGCATGGTAGGAAGGGCTAGGGGTCATTCCCAGGAACGCCCTCAATCTGTACCCGGGTAGGTAAAAGGATCCCCAGCACAGTGCACCTCCACAGTCTCAGGCACAGAGCACTAGAGTACTTGAACTAAAATAAAATAAAACCAAACATCTAATTAACTGAAACTGAAATTAAAAAGAAACTGCAAATGGCCCCCTAGGAAGAGGCTGCTCTGTCCTGCTTTATTCTCCGGTGGCTGCCTCTCCCAGGCACCCAAAACACAGCAGGGGATTAAACACATGCGGGCCTGAATAAGAAGAAATCACGCCTAAATGAAGCAGGGGGAGCTTCCCACACCGCTGCAGGCTCCCAAACATGCGGCTGCAGGTCGCTCTGTCTCCTCGTATTCTGGCGGTTGCTAGGGGTTCCTGTCTTCTCCCCCTGCCACTCTTACCTTGCAGCCTTCTTTACTGCATGGTTTTTCTACCCCTCATGCTCAACCTTCCTTCCCGGCTTCAGCGCTGAGGGGGGTGACTCGGGGCTGCCAGCTTTCACTCCTGTCAAGCAACTGCAGGCCTTGCAGCAGCTCCTCACCTGATAACGGGTTCGGGAGCAGCCAGACATCTCGGACTAAGGAAGGCCCCCCCACAGAACTCCCCCTTGAAATCCTGGGGGGAGAGGAGGAAGAAGGAATATCCTCCCCTCAGCCCTGTTGTCCCCCGGGTTCTCTGTTCCTTCTGATTTTTATTTATTTTTTTTTTTTACACACTTCTGCCTTTAGAAGCAAAGAAACCTGCACCTTAACAGGGGAAATAAAAACAAACTAACTAAACCTATCTCCTTAGTTGTCTCTTCAGTGAGTCCAGTACCCTGGCTTACAAACCTCCTCCAGCTGCTTGGAGACTGAGCTTACTGGGGCTGGTGGGCGGTGCCAGCTGCATATGTACACTAGTGTCATCAAAAAGATGACATGCTCAGTCTCCAAGCTGCTAGAGGAGGTGCGAGACTGGACTGGAGGGACGATAAGGAACTTTGAGTGATTTAAAACGACTCCCAATGAGTTCTTTAAGTCTGTTCCCATATGCTTTATGACAAAGACCACTGACCTCTTTGGCATCCACTCACTGCACAGATACTTTATCCCATTTATATCCTTTTGAAGGTGTGGTCTCCAGAAATGCACACAGTACTCCAAATGAGATCTCAAAAAACAAAACAAAAAACAAACCCAAAAAAACAAAACTTATACAGAGGCACTATCACCCCGTTCTTCCTACTGGCCATTCCTCTCACTATGCAACCAAGCTTCCTTCTGCCTTTCACCATTGCCTTTTCTACCTGTTTAAGCACTTTAAGATCATTAGATAAGAATCACCCCCAGGTCCTGCTTTTCTTTCATGGACAGAAGTGCTTCACCCCCGTACTGTACCGCTCCATTGGATTTTTGCAGCCCAAAGTGCATGACCCTGCATTTTTTAGCAGTAAATCTTAGCTGCCAAATTCTTGACTATTCTTAAATTTTGCTAGATCCCTCCTCATATTAGCAACACCTTCCTGGGTTTCTACCCTATTGCAGATTTTGGTATAACCTGCGAAGAGGCAAAACTTTCCCAACGGCTCTTCTGCAATAATCACTTACAAAAATGTTCAAAAATAATCAGACCAAGGACAGATTCCTGATAACATCTTTCTCCTCAGAGTGAGCTCAATTTATCTGTACCCTTTGTTGCCTCCCACTCAACCAGTTTCTAACCCAGATGGTCATTTTAGGGTACATCCCTAGGTTGCTCAATTTATCTATAAGTGGCTTGTGTGGAAAAGTGTCAAAGGCTTTACTGAAATCTGAAGTACACCATATCTAGCGCTCTTCCTTGGTCCGTGGTCTCCCAGTCAAAGAAATTAAATTAGCAGCATTTCCATCAATTTACTCACCAGAGATCATGAGGGGGACCAAGGCTACCAAATTTCTTGTGGTCGAGTCTAGCACACTTGTTCACTTGTGAATACTAACAGTGAACAATCAGTTCAATTTTGTGGGGAGGATGAGCTTTCTCATGGAAAATTGCCTTAATTATGCTCAAACTACACCTAAAAGTACATTCTTTAAGTTTTGCTATGGCAAACCTTTTTGGACTAACTACAGAAACCTCAGGGCAGATAGGCACATCTTTAAATACAAGAGAATTAATTATGAGCCAGAGAAAAATTAAGTTAGCCAACATAATCAAACTAGTGCCTACATACAAATTCTGTGAGGAAAATACCTAAAATGCAAGGGAGCCAATAATGTTGACCACAACTGTACGTTGTATACAATATCTTGAGAAATAATTGGAAATATTAAATTATTACATAGAGTTGGAATATTACGTTCAAAGATAAACAACAAAAGAAGAGATGTTTGTGCAACTTAGACACAGTAATTTCTGAGAAAAGAAAATCTAAATAGGACCTGGACAGGATTAATGGCACCCTTCACTAATATTTCATTGCAGTGATGACAGCCTCCAAACATTTCTTCTAGCCATCTATAGATTTCTTACATCTGTCTGCTGGTAGTTTATCCCACTCTTCAACTGATTTGTTTCAGCTCATGAATCTTTCTAGGATTCCTTTTACCAATGACAGATTTCAGCTCTTTCCAAACGTTCGACTGGAATGAGATCAGGACTCATTGCTCGCCAGTTTAAAACAGTCCATTTTTTTTCCTTTTTAACCATTCTTTTGTACTTTTGGGTTATTGTCCTGCTGGAGGAGCCATGCCCTAAGACCCAGACCTAGCTTTCTGACACTAGGTAGCACATTTCGATCCAAATACCTTGGTAGTCTGACACGTTCCAGGCCTCTAATTCCTGTGGCAGCAAAACCACCCCACATTATTATGGAACCTCCACCATATTTAACTGTAGTAAGGGTGTGTTTTTTTTCCCTTATAACTTTATTTCTTTGCCTATAAATCTGAAATGATCCACATCACCAGAAATACTAAATTCTCCCTACCAGACTCACTCAAGATACTAGAATACACCCTAACCAACAAAAAGAGAGGTCAAATATCTTGGAATTACTTTTGTCCAACATCTCAGCTTCCAGCCGCACATTAAAAAACAAAAACAAAAAAAAAGCTACCAACCAGATCAGCCTACCACAAGTTGAGGACCCTCTGCAATCTTAAACCGCTACTATCAGATAACGACTTCAGAACTGTATGTCAGGCCATACTAACTCCTATAATTGATTACTGTAATGTAATATATCACGGACTTCCAAGGAAAACTCCTCTCCCTCTGCAACTCATGCAAAATACTGTCGAGAATCATTACAGAACTACAAAATACAATCGTATAACTCCAACACTTAAACTACACTGGCTTCCTGTTGCTATACGTGCTAAATACAAAAGCATATTAATAATCTTCAAAATATTAAATAATCTATCCCCGCCGACTCTTCAACTGTTGATCCAGAAATCAAATACAACCAGAACAAGAAGCAGTGCAGACACCAACATCATTGAAATCCCTACTACAGAACATCAAAGCAATTTACTTGCACCAGAACCTTCTCTGTATGCTCCCCAACTTTGGAATCAACTAACTTCCCCAATACGAGCAAAGACCTACTTGATTTCAGAAAAGCCATCAAGACCCATCTATGCCACGAATAGTATGGTCCTACCTAATATAACAAATGCCACAGTGAGACATTACAGATGTAGCAATGGACAACTGATAAATGTAGCTATATCACCTCATTTGCAACAATGTTTCTGAACATAGTTAGCCATTGTTAAATGTATCTAATACCCCATATATTTCTCCAAGTTTCTACTTCCTGTTCTATGTAAAAGCCTATTGCTATGTTTGTTCCATGTGAGCCGCCTTGAATTGATAAGGCGGTATACAAAACCTGTTAAATAAATAAAATACATATTGCTGGTCTACATTGCCAAAGAGATCTAGATGTTTCATCTGTACACAGAACATTTTCCCAGAAGGATTGTGATTTTTCAAGGTGGGTTTGGACAAAGATCAGGTGTGCCTTTTTATACCCATGAAGTCCTTGCACGACGTGCACGTTTCGGGAATGTTTTCCCTGTATCAAGTGCTCTTCATCACATAATTTGAACAACCGTCAGAAAACGCCAGGACCAAACCCAGCAGATTCTTAAAGGGCAGATAAAGCTCAAACATTGGCCCACAAGCCTATCAATCCATATGAAATCCACCAATGAAGACAAACCAAGGCTACCCCACTAATCAGGGGAAGTCCTGTGTCACAGAGGTGGAAATCACATTACACTATGCCATTCAACCTCCTTATTCAAACCAGAGGGCATCACCGTCTGAAGTTTAAAAATCCACTTCTGCTCACATCTTTGAAGTTTTGCAGTACGATCGCCACCCCTAGGATCCGGAGGGATATAATCAATCACCGACCATTGTAAACATTCAAAAGAGTGTACACCCCCAGCAGATAGATCTGTCACACCACATTTGCAACATAGTGGACATTCTGTATGTGGTGCATGTATGCATTGTGCTTCATCAATTACAGGTCGAACATGGACTTCTCCTACAACTGGGCTATCGCTGACGAGGTGTTGGCAGACTGATTGTACTTCAACTTTTGTGGTTTACATTATCATATGCCCTTGCCCTTTACTCTACGTCGGTAGAACAATTCGGTCTATCAAGATCCGGTTGGCTGAACATGCCTCTCGGCTCCGTCAAAGAGTTACTTCGGCCCCTATTGTGGAGCACTGTCTTGCACTTGAACACTCTTTTGAATGTTTACAATGGTCGGTGATTGATTATATCCCTCTGGATCCTAGGGGTGGCGATCGTGCTGCAAAACTTCAAAGATGTGAGCAGAAGTGGATTTTTAAACTTCAGACGGTGATGCCCTCTGGTTTGAATAAGGAGGTTGAATGGCATAGTGTAATGTGATTTCCACCTCTGTGACGCAGGGCTTCCCCTGATTAGTGGGGTAGCCTTGGTTTGTCTTCATTGGTGGATTTCATATGGATTGATAGGCTTGTGGGCAAATGTTTGAGCTTTATCTGCCCTTTAAGAATCTGCTGGGTTTGGTCCCGGCGTTTCCTGACGGTTGTTCAAATTATGTGATGAAGAGCACTTGATACAGGGAAAACATTCCCGAAACGTGCACGTCGTGCAAGGACTTCAAGGACACTATTGGACTGAGCTAAGTCTTCTTTTAAATGAAATCATCTTTGCTGGTTAATAAAATGGATTGAACCGCTTGGAAGTATTGCTTTAAATCCATACTTTGCTGTGGTGATATCCGACAAAAAAATTTTTGACTTTTGTTTAAGATAAATTCTGGGGTATTGTTTGGTGATTCTGTTAGCCACCACCAAAGGCATACCAAAGATTTTCCCAAAGCACATTAGCTGAGAAGCACCAATTCAGCATATAGAAATTGCATACCTTGCTATGAGGTAGGAACTGGGAGCGTTACAGGCGTGGACTGCATCCTACAGTTAAGCACACACTACTTTACCACCCACTGTCAGCAATGCAGATAGGACGTGGTAAATGCACCCATGCTAATTAGGTGGCAATACACTTACTATGCATTACAGAACCTTTCTGTTTAATAACCGCATGAGAATATCTGGGAACAACCCAACTGTTATTACAAATGCAAAGCCTGTGTGTTATCTAACACAAAGTGCAAAACTGTACTGCACTTTAGTAAAAGGGCCTTATATGCTATTATTCTATATTCTGTTGAACTGCATTTTAGCCAGTTTTATTCGGTTTCCATGAAACCAACAAGGTTTTATAGCTTCCAAATGGAAGATTTCAGAGTCAATAAAATGAAGTGATTCTTCTTAGGACTTAAGTTGCCTCCTCCTGCTCCACGGAAGCAGTAGGATGGGGGGGGGGGGGGGAATGGACCCTCTCCAGCCCCAGACAGAATGAGCCTGCCAGCCTAAGTGGGAAAGGCAAAAGGAACACTTAAGAAAATTAAAAGAAATAAAAGGAAACTCCTACAATCTTCCTAAGAGTCTCTTCAGTAAGCCTAGATGCTTGGAGACTGAGCATACTGGAGCTGGTGGGAGGTGCCAGTGGTATTTAATATTCCAGTGTCAAAAAGATGACGTGCTCAGTCTCCAAGCTGCTGGAAGGGGAGCACAACCAGAGGAAAGGGACTGGACTGGAGAATGCTTAGGAACAGCCATTTGGTGGTGAGAGGCTCCACAATCTCATTCTCCATCATGTCTGAGTCAGGCTCAAAGTCAGCATTAAGTAACCGAATGCATACTAATGAATACACTTCCCTAGTAGCCATGGCCTAAGGCAACACACAGCATATTCCGAGGATGGTTTTATAGAAAGCCACCTAGACTGAGGGGGCAAGAACGTGCTCATTTGTTAAGCACCTGTATGTCTTTATAGAATACCAGCACAAATCTCGTAGAAATCATGGGTAAAATGAACCGGCATAAGTTTCACCTGCTCTCGAGCTAGTCAAAGTATATCACGTGGATTTTATAAATTACGTGTTTAAATTATGACTCTGCCCGAGGGGCATGACCAGGTGGTTAAAGGGGGGGGGGGGGTGGCATGTGTAAAATAGGGATCGATCTGGTTACAAATGTTTTAAGTTATTTTATTAGAGATATGGGTGGTTGGTTTTATATGCAAGTTTGCATTGTATTTTAAATATAGTTATTGAACATTGTATGATGCAGTTTTGGAAATGTACAAAAGTCAAACAATTATAATCTCAAACGCCACTCAAGAAAATACTTACGAAGTCACATACAAATATGCATGGTTTTTTTCATCACATTGCGGGGCAATTTCATAAGAGGCATTTTACTTACATATACTGACGTGTGTGAAAATGCATTATATAAAAATTACCCTCTGTTCCTCTGAGCTGGGGTCATTTTACAACTCCCATAATCTGCAAAGTATTTAACACATCACTCTATCCAGACAGCTCTTTCCTTCTCCCACTAGAGGGCAATCAATGCAGGCAGAATCAGAAGCATGGCTTCATGTTCTAATCCAGGCCAGCAGCAACACACAAAATAAGAATACTTAAGGATTTAAGCTTTTAACTCCATGGCAGAAAGGAAGAAAACAGAGGAAGGAGAACTATCTCCCTAACACGCCAAACCCTCTTCTCCTTCACACTACCACTGTAATACACTATATGTTATTTTTCAGCTAATGCCGTCACTTTCTCTATCCTGCTCACTCTGTTTGGACTCAAGGGAGTGTTGATGCATTTCCTGACTACCTTTTGAAGAGCTAACAGGCATGTTTACTAAACGGTGCTACCTGATAGTGCAGGATTTAGTGTGCTGTTTGGCCATGTGCTAAAACCTCTATGCCACCCTGGTAGCGTGTATCAGGGTAGTGACTGGACAGGATGGGGGGGGGGTTCCTGGGCCATCGCAACCAAGCAGGCCTTTGCGGGTGGCATTAGATGCACTACAGTGCGGCAACTGCCGGGAGAGAGATGTAACCTCCCTGCAGTTACTCCAAATCCCCACACTGGTATTTTGGCCCACGCACGTGTTACCAACACAGGTCTTAGTAAACATGCACCTAAGTTAACCTAATTTTACAAAAAACATGAACTTATAGTTTTGTTTCTCACTGATCTTTATTTCCATGCCTTTTTAGTCTGCAAGGTACTGAAATCATCATTCACTAAATCAGGGCCGACAAAGTCCAGATGCCACGTTGCCATGGTGATCAGAAATTTATATCTGGCACCTGGGATTTGCTCCCTCCTCCCTCCGATCATGGGCAAAAAAACCCTTCTGTCTGCCCGTAGGAGATCCGATCTCCTGCGGGTAGAACAGGAGGGATCTTTGCCGCAATCGTGGCTTAGATGCAGCAGACGGCCCCCAGTTATCTGATCTACAAGCTGTCTGCTGAATGCAGCAAAGATCCCTCCTATTCTGTCTGCAGGAGATTGAATCCCCGCAGGCAGAACAGGAGGGGAAGCCCAGGGCAGCGGAGATCCATGACGATCAGAGGATGTGTGAATAGAAGGTAGGGGGTGGTCGTGCTGGGGTAGGGAGAAAGGGGGCAGGAGTCCGGAAGGGGAACAGACTGGGGAGGGGTTGAAAAAGGGGAGGGAAGAGTGCAAGGTGGAGGGTTAAAAGGGATGACTTCATGGGGACAAAAATGACAAATCTGTATATACCAAAGGGTGCATCCCCCGTCTCCAGAACATACACGCAAGCACCTCACCCCCACACTACACACACTCCTTTGCATGACGGACACGGTGGTATCACCCACACACATGTATACCACACATCACATATGCACACAGAGGCTCCTCAGCTCTGCCACACACACACACACACTCTGCAGCCTTGCACCCACCACCACATCCCCCACACAGACAGGAACACCACTGTTGCATCATGCCCCCTCCCCCCCCCTGACATACTTGCTGTCTGAAGCTATAATTATTGCTATCTAAAGATGATGCATGGTGTAGGAATTCCGGCGCTGGTCTCATGAGAACATGAGACCAACGCGAGAACCAGGTGGGAGGAAGGGAATGAGGTGGTCACAAGCACTGACTTCCAAGTTTTTGTTCTCAATCCTAAATCTGCACGAAATTTGTCAAGGCCTCACTAAAATCAATAGATGAGGTAACTGTACAATCCAAGGATAATTTTATAACAGGGAGCCTAGGTTCAGAGATAAAAGGTGGTGTATATGGGCTGCCTGTATCACTCCAAAATAAGGACACACATTGATGGAGCAGCTCTTCTGTAGGTGTGCTGAGGAGAGCAGAGCACGGGTGGAGTTGCGATTTCATACATGTAAAATATGTGCCAACATTTATGCCTGGTTTCTGCAGGATTTGTGCTAACAAATGGCACATGGCCTGCAAAAATCATACCTCAATTGAAAGACAGACATTACTCCTGCTTGACAGCAGGCATAAACGTTAGCACATATATAAAATCACAATTCCAACTATGCACTGCCCTAACTCCTCTCCTCAGCACACCTACTCTAAGTATGTGTCATTAGCTGGGAAAATAGGTCTATAAATTACCTCCTCAATGCTTCCTCAGTTCAGCATGTACAGAGTAATGATACATAGGAGGGTAGTGCTATCTGCCTCCCATGCGGTGCATCTGAATGCGTACATTACAGAAGAGCTGCTTCATCCATGTGTGTCTTTATTTTGAAGAAATACAGGCAGCCCATATACACCAAAAGCTTTCTAAGGCAATGGACCCACCCCACTCATAACATGACTTCTGTTAACTACTAATAGCATTTAGAATCCTCATTTAACATCTTTTTTATACTGTCTTTCTACAAGTCAAGACAGTTAAGAGATAACTCAGTGCATGAACATTGAACTACTTTAGCAAAAGGTGCACATTACATTGAACATTAAGTTTAACAGTAATGCAACAAGTAACACGGTCATTAACTTACTATATATACAGAAATGGGGACTAACACTAGTGGTGTGGTGGGGAGCCCCTTATTTTGGGTTTGGTCCAAAGTACTCAAGGTTCTAGCGGAAGCCACTGGTGTGTTGGATGGTTCTTGTTTGGTGTGGCAGGGATTTACAAAGTGAAGAGGCATATAGTGAGAATGCTCTGTTAGCTCTTTGGCTGTCTGTGGGCTTGTCCAGTGGTATTTCTAGCAGGTTGATGGCGTTTTGTCTCCTGGGTCTACTGTTAGTATGTTTTGCTAATAGGGGTGTGAGGCTGCCCGCTGAAAGATTGTTTATGATCTTGTGCGTACCGAGAATGACTTTGTATTTGATTCTGCTTTTAATAGGTAACCAGTGAAGCTGTTTAAGGAATACAGTAATGTGAATTTGCTGGGATTTTCCTAGCATAACTCTGGCTATGGCGTTTTGTGCCAATTGCATAGGATATAGTGTGCCTTTAGGTAGACCATGATAGATTATGTTGCAGTAGTCCAATATCGGGGTGATAATAGCTTGGCATACCGTGCGGAAGTCCGTGAGGATGAGAGGTTTGTGTAGGTTGTGATCGACCGATTTGGTGAGGCTGTTTATTTGTGGTTGGAGATTGAGCTCTTGATCTAGTGTGATGCCTAGATAATTGATTTCGGTCTTGACTGTGATCCGAGTGTTATCACGATTGTTGATGGAAAGTTGAAATTCGGGTCCCTGATGATGTATAAGATTCCAGTTTTGTTGTGGTTGATGTTTAGGTTGTGCCCTTAAAGCTATTGGGTGATTGCAGTGAAACAATTAGAAATTCTGGTGTAGTCGGGAGATTTGGTGGAGAAGTGGGTGAAGACCATAATATCATTGGCATATAATAATAGGTATTTGATCTCAAAGCTCTTGATAACCTCACATAATGGTTGCATGTAGCTATTGAAAAGAATGGATGACAGTGTGGATCCTTGTGGCACGCCTTGGCTGAAGGAGGATTGTATGGATTTTTGAGTTCTTATTTTTACTTGTTGTATGCGGGTCTGATAAGTAGGAAAGAAACCATTTTAAAGAGGTACCTTGGATATCAATATTGTGGAGTCTGTTTAATAGAAGTTGATGAGAGACAGTCTCTAATGCAGCTGAAGTGTCTAAAAAAAATGAGTATAAATCCCTGCGATATGATTTCCGTGCCTTTGATTAAGATATTGAACGAGGTGGTAAGTAGGGTTTTGACACCATGGTATGGGCAGAAACTATGTTGGTGTGGATCTAGCGGTGAGCGTTTGTCTAGGTGATCTTGAAGTTGAGACTCAACCACTTTTTCAATAATCTTAGCAATGAATGGGATGCTGGAAATTGGTCTGTATGAAGTTGGGCAGGATGGTCCAGGTTACGTTCTCTTAGGATGGGACGTATGGAAGACTGCTTGAGTTCAGGGGGGGTGGGGGGAGGAAGGGATCGTAGACTTGGCAAGACATTGATCATTTTGTGGATGAATGGGATAAGGCACAACTTGCCAACTTGATCCAGGAAATTGGGCAGGGGTCGAGGGGAGAAATAATTGTGTTTAAAGCAGATATTATACTGTCAAGCCGTTTGTGACTTGGGGGGTTGAAGGTAGTCCAAATGCATTCTTTGTCCCGTCACATTGCGTGGGGAGCTCAAGTATGATATGTAGGCCAGTGTTGTGATTAGCCTGTAGATGTAGAGCCATCTGGTGTGGATTGAGCGGGGTTCCCTTGTGTGTTGAGGTGGGGTTCTTTGTGAGCGAGTTTGCTATACTGAATAGCTCCCTAGTCTTGTTGATTACATCTTGATTAGATTGGTGTAATATTCATGTTTAGCTTTGATGGCGAGTTCACAATTGTTCAGCTCCTGAAGATAGTGTGTTTGTGTGTGTTTGTCTAGGGTGCTTCTCCACTTATGCTGAATGCAACATAACTTGGATTCCTGCTCCTTTAATTTTACTGAGTACCAGGGGGTGGTGTTTTGTCATATACAGTCTCAGCTGCTGCCCAAGCCCCAACAAATCAATAAGTGTAAAGTTCCATTTGGTTATCAAAGAATCGATATGCTAGTCAGCACAGTGAAATGTTAATTTTGGAGATATTTTGCAAATAGTCTTGGTTGTCGAATGACAGGAACAAATGATTGGTAGTGTTGGCTTCGGATTTGTGTTTTTCAGTGTTCTGATGAGGAAGCCTGAAGGCAATCAGGTGATGATCTGACCAGGGAACTGGAGTGATGGATGAGTGTGTTACATTAGAGCTGATGGCTGTAGGGGTTGGGATGAATATTAGTTCCAGTATCCCTCCTTTGTTGTGGGAGGGATTGCAAATGATTTGTGAGAGATGGAGGTTGATCATGGCATCTAGAAATGCTGAGGCGTATTCTTGTAAAATCCATAAAGCATAGTTACTCACCTGTAACAGGTGATCTCCGGGAACAGCAGGAATTTAGTCTTCACATATGGGTATCGTCGGTACCGATGGAGCCTGCGTGGGAATGCTCCCCAGCGTCCAATAGGAAAGCTTCTGGAAGCATCCCACAGCGCCTGCGTGCTGCCTTCCCGCCTTTCCCAACTGTCCCTCTCCAGTTGAGTTTAAAGCTGAGACAAAAGAGAGGGGAAAAGGGAAAGAGAGGGAAAGAGACAACTCCTAGGGAAGGTGGGTGGGTTGTGAAGACCAACTTCCTGCTGTTCCCGGAGATCACCTGTTACAGGTGAGTAACTATGCTATCTCCAGGAACAAGCAGGAATGTAGGCTTCACATATGGGGACTCCCTAGCTGCAGATGCAAGGCAGAAAACCCCAGAGGTTGTGTGCCCTTGTGAAAGGGCTCCACTTCCCCCTATAGATCTCTGGCATCCTATCAGGGATGGTGGGTAGGAATTAAGTATGGAACAGGTGTTGAAGAACAGCCTGACCAAACAAGGTATCCCGGCGGGAGTCCTTGTCTAAGCAGTAATGGGCTGTGAAGGTATGAACCGAAGCCCAAGTAGCTGCTCGGCAGATGTCATCAATAGACACAGAGTGAAGATGAGCCACAGAGGCTGCCATGGCTCTCACATTGTAAGCTATAACATGGCCTTCCAGAAGAAGGTTTTTACTCTCATAGGCAAAAGATATACACTGTGCAATCCAGTTGGACAGTGTTCTTTTGGAGACTGGAAATCCCAAAATGGCTAGGATCAAAATCAACAAAGAGTTGAGAGGACTTCCTATGCTGCTGTGTCCTTTGTAAGTAAAAGGCCAAAGCTCTTTTACAGTTCAAAGTATGAAGATTCCTTTCTGCATTTGAGGCATGAGGCCTTGGGAAGAATACAGGAAGGTAAACTGCTTGGTTTACATGAAAAGGTGACACCACCTTTGGCATAAAATGTGGATGAGTCCTAAGGACTACCTTATCATGAAGGAACCTTGTATAAGGAGGATCAGCCACCAATGCTTGCAATTCACTGATGCGACGTGCTGATGTGATTGCAATAAGAACGATGAACTTCCAGGAAAGGAATTTCAAGGAAGTAGTGGATAATGGATCAAAAGGCGGTTTCATAAGCTGCCCAAGAACTAAATTTAAGTCCCATGCCACCGGTGATGGCTTAATGGGAGGCTTAGTTAAAAGAAGGCCTCTCATAAATCTCACTATGAGAGGATGAGAGGAAATAGGTTGCCCATTTAGAGGCTTGAAAGAAGCTGCAATAGCACTCAAATGAACTCTCACTGAATTGGTCTAAAGCCCTGCATTAGACAAATGAAGGAGATACTCTAGTAATGATTCCAGAGGTATAGCAAGAGGGTCAAGACCCTTCTGCAAGGACCATATAGTAAACCTTTTCCACTTGAAAGCATAAGAGCGTCTTGTGGAAGGCTTCCTGGAAGCATAAAAGATATCCTTTACCTGCTGAGAAAAGTTAAGACTGACATTCTAGGCTTTCAGCAACCAGGACCTGAGATGCAGAGACTGGGAATTGGGATGCCACAGCATCCCGTCCTCCTGAGAAAGGAGATCTGGAGCAGATCCTAACTCCAGAGGTGGAGCTTGAGAGAGATGTAGGAGCAGAGAGTACCACATTTGCCGTGGCCTATGTGGAGCTATGAGAATCATAAGATATGCCATACTGGGTCAGACCAAGGTCCATCAAGCCCAGTATCCTGTTTCCAACAGTGGCCAATCTAGGTCATACATACCTAGCAGTTTCCCCAAAAGACACAGGTTCCACAATGCTTGTACTGGGTCAAGCATCAATATCCTGGGTCCCCTCTTAACAATGGTTTATGGACCTTTCCTCCAGGAACTTGTCCAAACCTTTTTTAAACCCAGCTACACTAACAGCCTTTACTACAACCTCTGGCAATAAATTCCAGAGTTTCAATACACGTCGAGTGAAAAAATATTTCCTTTTTAAAATACGGCGACCAGAATTGCACACAATATTCAAGGTGCGGTCTCACCATGGAACGATATAGAGGCATTATAATATCTTGTTTTATTTTCCATTCCTTTCCTTATCATACCTAGCATTCTATTTGCTCTCTTGGCCGCCGCTGCACACTGGGCCGAGGGTTTTAACATGTTATCCACGATGACGCCTAAAACATTTTCCTGGGTGGTGGTGCCTAATGTGGAACCTTGCATTATGTAACCATGGTTTGGGTTGTTCTTTCCTAGGTGCATAACTTTGCACTTGTCCACATTAAATTTCATCTGCCATTTTGATGCCCAGTCTTCCAATTTATCAAGATCCTCTTGCAATTTTCCACAATCCTCTTGGGTTTTAACAACTTTAAATAGTTTTGCGTCATCTGCAAATTTGAATCATATGACCTCTGTCTCTCTGAAGCTTGAACAGGGTTTTAGGAATTAAGGGAATGGGTCGAAAAGCATACAGAAGTCCTGGCCCCAAAGGAGGAGGAAATCATCCCTGGCCTGACAACCCTTAGCCGGAATTCTGGAACAGAACCGGGGAAGTTTGGCATTCAGCGGACTTGCGAAGAGGTCTATGTCCGGGGTTCCCCAAATTTGGAAAATTTTGGCCACCTGGTCTGCATGGAGAGACCATTCATGTGGTAAGAGAACTCGACAGAGTCTGTCTGCCCAAGAGTTTTGAATGCCTGGAAGATACACCACAAGGAGATGAATCTAATGCTCTCTGGCGAGGGCCCATAGTCGCAAAACTTCGTTGCATAGCGACAGAGAGCCTGCTTCACCCTGCTTGTTCACATAGAACATGGCTACTTGATTGTCCGTTTGAACTAGGACTGTCTTGTAGCTGAGCTGGGTGTGGAATACTCTAAGAGCAAGGAAGATTGCTCTGAGTTCCAGGAGATTGATGTATAGATAGACCACCATAGTCCAGGTACCCTGGGTAGAGAGGCCTTGCAGGTGGGCTCCCCAACCCACCTGTGAAGCATCTGTTAGAGTGGCCTGGGGTGGGGGTTGCTGAAAAGGAGACCCCACCAAAAGGTTCTGGGGTGACTGCCACCATTGGAGGGACAAAATAAGGTGATCTGAGTTTTGCTATTTTGTCTGACAGGCAACCTGACGCCTGAGCCCACTGAGTGGATAACGTCCACTGGGCTGCCCTCATATCAAGGTGAGCATAAGGAACCACATGCACGGTGGATGCCATGTGGCCTAGCAAATGTAACATTTCTCGAGCAGTGAGGTGAGGTTTTAACACTGCTTGGGAAGCTAACTGCACAATGCGAAGGCAGCAGGCCTGTGGAAGGTAGGCCCTTGTCTGTCTGGTATCCAGAAGAGCTCCTATAAACTCTAGGGACTGAGTGGGAGCAAAGTTGGATTTTGGGAAGTTTATGACAAGTCACAAATACTGAAGGATGTGCATTGTGCGAGAGAAAGCAACTCTGGCCTCTGCCTCTGAAGGGGCTCGAATGAGCCAGTCATCTAAGTAAGGGAAGACGAATATTCCTAGGGTGCGAAGAAATGCTGCCATCACAGCCATGCATTTTGTGAACACCCTTGGTGCCGAGGCCAGGCCAAAAGGAAGAACCCTCTATTGGTAGTGCTTCCCTTGAAATAGGAAGCGAAGGAACTTCCGATGAGGGATGGATGAGAACATGAGTGTACACATCCTTGAGATCTAGAGAACAAAGCCAATCCTGACTCTGAAGGTATGGCAGCAGAGTTCCTAGAGAAATCATTTTGAACTTTTTTGAACAGGAATTTGTTCAATTCTCTGAGGTCTAAAATGGGTCTGTGTCCTCCTGTTTTCTTTGGAATAAAGAAATAGGGGGAGTAGAACCCTGTATCCTGTTGTAGAATGGGTACCTCTTCTATTGCCCCTTGGGCAAGAAGCACAGTGACCTCTTGACCTAACTGGTTGTTGAGAGAGGTCTGAGAATTGAACTGTCTTACCATTTTAGGAGGGAGCATACTGAGGAAATGAAGCTTGTACCCCTCTCTTACAATAGACAGAGTCCAATTTTCTGCTGTTATCTGACCCCATCTGGGGGCAAAATGACAGTCTTCCTGGAATGGTGGAGGGTTCTGGACCATTCAGGGCCAGGAAGGCAAAGTTCTCCAGATAGGAGTCAAAGCCCCTATGGAGGCTGAGTCTGCTGAGCCAGTTGAGGCTTAGCAGCTTTTGTTTTTCTTTGCCTAAGTTGTTGTTGCTGTCCCTTTTGGGCAGACTGACCCTGCTGGGTATAGGAGGGATAGAGCTTCTTACTGAAGAATGGTTTCTTGTAGGATTTTTTCCTTGCAGGATCAGCTGTAGATTTAGACAGACAATCTATCCAAGATGATATTGTCAGCATCTATCTCATTAGCTTTTTCCTGCCAATTCTTGCCAAAGAGATTCTCTCCTGTGCAAGGAATATTCCCTAGTTTATCCTGTACCCAAAGTTCCAAGTCAGATGCCTGGAGCCAGGCAATCCTACGTACACCTATGGCAATAGCAGAAGTTCTGCTTATGCACTCAAAGCCGTCAAAGGCTGCACGATTGACAAACTTGGAAACATCCTGAGCACGTTTGACAAGGGCAAGGTAATCCTGCCTCTTATCAGGAAGGAGAGGGCTCATAAGCTCTAAATCTCCTGTGACCTCCTTAAGGAACATTCCCATATATAATATATAGGAACTGATCCTAGCAGAAAGCATGGAAGCCTGGAAGGTTCAACATCCAAAGGCGTCAAGAGTCCTACACTCACGTCCTGGAGGATTAGATGCATGCCTTTTTGCAATCTTGATCCTTCTCATAGCTGATTCCACCACCATGGAATGGTGTGGTATCTGAGTCTTCTGAAACCCAGGACAAGGAGGAACTAGAGGGATAGGAGGCAGTGTACTATTGTGGATCGGGAACTGGTTAAAAGATAGAAAGCAGAGGGTAGGGCTAAATGGCCAATATTCCCAATGGAAAAAGGTGAATAGTGGAGTACCCCAGGGATCTGTACTGGGTCCGCTACTTTTTGACATATTCATAAATGACCTGGAAAAGGGAATAACTAGTGAGGTAATCAAATTTGCAGATGACACAAAACTGTTTAAAGTTGTTAAAACCCAAGAGGATTGTGGAAAACTGCAGGAGGATCTGGATAAATTGGAAGACTGGGCATCCAAATGGCAGATGAAATTTAATGTGGACAAGTGCAAAGTTATGCACCTAGGAAAGAACAACCCACACTATAGTTACAAGATGCAAGGCTCCACATTAGAAACCACCACCCAGGAAAAAGATTTAGGAGTCATCGTGGATAACATGTTAAAACCCTCCGCCCAGTGTGCAGCGGCGGCCAAGAAAGCAAATAGAATGCTAGGTATCATAAGGAAAGGGATGGAGAATAAAACAAAGGATATTATAATGCCTCTGTATCGCTCCATGGTACGACCGCACCTTGAATATTGTGTGCAATTCTGGTCACCGTATCTTAAAAAGGACATAGAGTTATTAGAAAAAGTACAGAGAAGAGCCACCAAATTGGTGAAGGGGATGGAAGGCTACTCCTATGAAGAGAGGCTAAAAAGGTTAGGGCTCTTTAACCTAGAAAAGAGGCGGCTGAGGGGAGATATGATAGAGGTGTATAAATTAATGAATGGAGTGGAACGGATAAACGTGGATAAATTGTTTACGCTATCAGAATATAGAAGGACTAGGGGGCATGTAATGAAGCTACAGGGTAAACTATTTAAGACAAATAGGAGAAAATATTTCTTCTCTCAACGTGTAATCAAACTCTGGAATCTGTTACCGGAGGATGTAGTAAGGGCTGTTAGTATAGCTGGGTTTAAAAAAGGTTTGGACAAGTTCCTGGAGGAAAGGTCCATAAACCACTATTAAAAAGGGACCCAGGATATCAATGCTTGGCCTAGTACAAGCACTGCGGAACCTGTGTCTTTTGGGGAGACTGCTAGGTACGTATGACCTAGATTGGCCACTGTTGGAAACAGGATACTGGGCTTGATGGACCTCGGTCTGACCCAGTATGGCATTTCTTATGTTCTTATGTTCTTAGACACATGGTGTCGAGTCTTCGAGAGTGAGGAAATGTGGTTAGAGGTGTTTCCCACATCCTTAACACGAGATCATGCAAGATCTCATGAATAGGTAAGGTAGCTGCCTCCTTGAGAGCTTTAGGGTATTGTAGGATTTCTAATTCCTTTGCCCTAGGCTCTTTTTCAGGAGCCACTATGATGGAAAGACCTCAAGCCACATCTCGGATAAAATCCTGGAAGGACATATCCTCTGGTGGAGACATCCTACACTGAGGATAAAGAAGAATCCTCAGGAAGAAGTACTCTGGTATCAGAAGAGCTTTCAGAGCCTTCAGACTCAGAGGATTCAAAGTACCTCCGATCCGGGTGATCGTGCAAGGCACGGTACCGGTACCGATTGAAGTCGGCATCGGGGGGGGGGGGTCCGGTACTGACTTGTCAATACCGGATGGATAAGCATAACTCGGTCCCGGCAGAATACCTGCAGATGTCGATGCAGTCGATACCGGTACCGAAGTCGGTGCTGGTACCGGTTGAATTGTCTGAAGCGGTTTCAAGGGCATCAAGGCCGTGAGAAGAGCCGCCAGACTAAGTTCAATAGCCAAGAATCTCTGGTCTATTGACGCTGCCGATGCTTGGTTATTGGTACCGGATGAAGCAGCCGGTACCCCAAAGCATGGCACCAGTAGTTCTGCCGAGGTTGAGGCCTCAAGAACATCCTGGAGCCCCGTTAGTGCTTTGGAAGCCGAAGCCTCCCGCCAGGGCAGTTTTGCCTGTGAAAGTCCCTCAAGGGCAACGCCAGAGGCATCTTGATGCTTAGAGGGATATCTACCCTTTGAGGACCGGCTAGATTTATGTTTAGTTACCTGAGATCCATGGGAGGAAGACGAAGCCCTGGAAGACGTCGATGCCACAGAGGCTGCATCGGAGGGAAAAAGGGTGCTAAGTTTAGCAGCTCGGTTCTGCCGGCCCCTCTGACATCATCCCACAGGCAACACACTCCGAAATAGAGTGGTCAGGACCTAAACATTTGAGGCACCACTCATGTGTGTCGGTGACGGAGATGGTACCGCCACACTTGGAACACTTTTTAAAACGCGAAGTGGGTTTTTCCATTTTAAAGGAAAAAGTTGGGCCTAGTACCGAAAATGGCGCGTGGCACCTGAGGAGAAAATACCTGGAAAAGACTCCAGAAGAAAGAGGTTTTGGGGTTTTTTTGGAAAAAAAGAAAGAACCACCGGCGGTACCAGTGTAGCGTCAAAAGGAAGGCAGACACGACCACAAAAAAGAAGAATAAAAGGGAATTATTTTCCGCGGTGACAGGATGTGCGACCTGTCGGCTCCGTGGAAAACGAAGAACTGAAGAGGAACAGTTGGGAAAGGCGGAAAGGCAGCACGCAGGTGCTGTGGGATGCTCCCAAAAGCGTTCCCGCATAGGCTCCGTCGGTACCGACGATACCCATATGTGAAGACTACATTCCTGCTTGTTCCTGGAGATATTAAAAAAAAAAAAAAGAAATGCTGAGGCTTGCAGTTTAGGTACCGAGGTTAGGTTGAAATCTCCAAGCATAATGAATGTGTTTTGTTTGGTGGAGTGGGTGCAGGCTGTGTCAAGTATGGTAGATAGCTCATATGAGTTGGCGGTAGGAGCTCTGTATATAAGACAAATCATGTATTGCTTATTCGAGATGGTGATCAGTTCAATGTTGCGGGTGGAGAGTATTTCCACATTGTTGAAGCATAGTCATTTGTGTGGACACAAAACTCATCACCTCTGCCAGCCAACCTCAGGCCGTTGTGAATTTTATGGATGGATGTGTTTAGCTGGTTTAGCAGAACGTTGTCTGTTTCCATGAACCAAGTTTCTGTCAGGCACGTAACGTCAATCAACCTCCTCACACCACTCACACACACACGCCCCAAATTTCACTGCATGCACACACCCCCGCACCCAACCACTTGATTTGTTTGCTATGAAATTGAATTGATTTGATTTGTTTGCTGTGTAATCCGCTTTGATTTCAGGATAAGGCGGTATATAAATCCTTTTAAATAAAATAAAATAAATAAATAGTTATCTTCTATGAGTTCATGTATTATGTAGATTGTTTCGAGCAGATCTGGTGTTTATGAGGGCACATCTGATTGCACTTCTGCTATCCGAGTATCTGTATTGGTTGTGAGACTTCATCGAGGTGTTCTGTGGTACAATTCTGATGAGATTGTTGTAGCTAGCATTCTTTGGCAAATGCCAGATAGACCACTGGCTGAGTTGTTTTAGGTGTCGTACATTGTGGATGATTGGGATTGAGATATGAGAGAAAGAGTCCGAGCAGTGAAAGCCAGTCCACAATGCTGCATGGTTTGGGGGGGGGGGTGAGGATTAGGTTGATACAGACGGCTTATGGTGTGGTGCGCCGATTAGGTTTAATCCAGTGCTGGCGATTGTGGTGAGTCCTTGATGGTCCACCTCATGCAGGTGTAGTTGACTGGTATTCTGTTAGCACCTTTAAGATCTACTCACTCGGTGGGCAGGGAAGAAGCAATTAGTCCTTACCTGCTAATTGGTGTTCCTGAAGGAACTCCAGTCCAGTCCCTTTATTTCTGGGTTGCACAACTCTTCCAGCAGCTTGGAGGCTGAGCCCATCATCGTTTTGATGATGGTGTGGTATAAATACCACTGGCACCACCCCTAGGCACCAGTAATCTATTGAAAAAGCAGTCCTATCGACTATCTGCTAAAAAACTTACAACTATAACACGCAAACAAGTCCTCCTCCCTAAACTACAACTAAAAACCTCCTCTTTTTAAGGGGTAAAGGTGACCAGGGAGAGGAAGGAAGGAGAGGGCTTGCCCGAGGCCGACCTAGCCTTCACCCACTCCCCACGGCCTTTCTAGTGGGCCGTCACACTGCTGGGGTCCTTTAGACAGGAAACCCCCCCCCTTCGCTTCGCCCTCTGGCTTCGGTGCACTGTACCCTGTCGCTTACTGAAAACCGAACCTGGGCGGGATCAGGGACTGGAGTTCCTTCAGGAACACCAATTAGCAGGTAAGGACTAATTGCTTCTTTCTTATCAGAACTCCAGTCCAGTCCCTTTAGTTCTGGGATGTAACACAGCAGTTCAAACTTGGGCGGGGTTCGCCAGCCCAGACCGAAGCACTGCATTCCCAAACCTGGTGTCCGCTCTTCTCTGGAAATCCAGCCTGTAGTGCTTGGAAAAGGAATGCAGCGAGGACCACGTAGCCACTCTACAAATGTCAGTGGCGGGAACAAGCTGTGCTCTGCCCAAGAAGCCGCTTGCGCCCGCGTTGAATGCGCGCGAAGCCCTACTGGGACTGGTCTCCCCTTGAGAACATAGGCAGAGGCAATCGCCTCCCTGTTCCACCTAGAGATGGAAGCCTTGGCCGCCGCCTCCCCTTTGTGTGTCCCCCTAAACTGCACGAATAGGCGTTCGGACTTTCGGAAGGGCGCTGTGCGGGAGAGGTAACGCTTTAGCACTCTATGCAGGTCCAGGCATCGCAGCCTGGCTCCATCCCCTTCTTGCGATTCTCCCGCGAAGGATGGGAGCGAAACCGATTGGTTCACATGAAAAGGGGAGAAGACCTTGGGCAGGAAGGAAGGAACCGTCCACAAGACCACCTTATCTTTGAAAAACAAAAGAAAGGGAGGCCGAGAGGGCAGAGCTTGAAGTTCGGAGACATGCCTGGCCGAAAAGATTGCTACCAAAAATACCGTCTTTAGGGTCAGGTCCTTTAGGGAGGCGCTCCTTATTGGTTCAAAAGGCTCCCTGGTTAAGGCATCTAACACCAGGTTGAGGTCCCAAGGAGGAACAAATGACCTCTGCTGGGGCCGCAACCGCTTGACCGCCCTCAGGAACCTGGCCACATTCGTGTGGTCCCCTAGAGACTTACCTCGGACCTTACCTCTATAGCAAGAAATGGCTGCCAGATGAACACACAACGAGCTGGGAGCTAAACCCTTCTCGAAACCTGCCTGAAGGAACCCCAGGACTTCCGGGACTGAGACAGCTAGAGGATCTTTCCGATGTTCCGCGCACCATGCCTCAAAAACACACCAAACTCTGACATAGGAAAGGCAGGTAGAGCGTTTTTGCACGTTCAACAGAGTCGAAATTACTGAATTCGAATAACCCCACTTCCGGAGCCGTGCCCTTTCAATAGCCAGGCCGTAAGTGAGAATCGATGTACGTGGGGCATCCAAACTGGACCCTGCCGTAGCAGATCCTGTCGGGGAGCTTCCAAGGGCGATTGGCCGCTAGCCTCACCAGATCTGCATACCACGGACGAGGCCAATCTGGGGCTATGAGAATTACCAAACCCTGGTGGGCTTCTATTCGCCGCAGAACCCTCCCTATGAGAGTCCAGGGCGGTAACACATACAGGAGGCTCTCTGCCGGCCACTTCTGGACCAGCGCGTCCAAGCCCTCGGACATCCTTTCCTTCCTGCGACTGAAGAACCGGCCTGCCTTGGCTGTTTCGTAGCTCGCCATGAGGTCCATGACTGGCGACCCTCAGAGCGCTACCACTTGGTCGAACACCTCCTGCGCTAGTTCCCACTCTCCATGGTCTATCTTGTGCCTGCTGAGGTAATCGGCTGTCACATTCTCTGACCCGGCCACGTGCTGCGCTGATAGGTCCAACAAATGGGCTTCGGCACACCGCAAAAGGCTGTCCGCTTCCCTCTCCTGCGAGGGGCTGCTTGTTCCTCCCTGGCAGTTGATGTAGGCTACCGTGGTGACATTGTCGGAAAGGATGCGGACCACCCTTTGCCGCACCAAGGGCTCGAGAGCTCTGAGAGTCAAAGCTACTGCCCACAGCTCCAGTCTGTTGATGGACCAGCGCGATTCCCCCGGAGACGAGCGACCCTGTGTGAACTGGCCCTCGCAATGAGCACCCCAGCCTGCCAAACTTGCATCTGTTGTCAGTTGTATCCACTGGGGCGGTTCGAGGGGCATCCCGCATCCCAAGTTCCTTGGGCTCCGCCACCAGAAAAGAGCCCTCCTGACCTGAGGACAGGGCAGTTGTATGGATAAGGGATGAAGCTGGTGAGACCACCGCCGTAACAAGACTCATTGAAGGGGTCGCATATGTGCCTTGGCCCGCGGAACAACCTCTATCGTCGCCGCCATGGTGCCCAGAAGTTGGAGGTAATGCCAGGCGGTGGGATTTCGCCTTGCTACGAACAGGGGGACCAGGCTTCTCAGGTCCCTTAACCTCTGCTTTGGCAGGAAAACCCTTCCTTTCCTGGTGTCGAATCTGGCTCCGAGGTACTCGATCTCCTGCGTGGGAATTAATCTGCTCTTTGCCCGATTGACCCAACTCCTCCAGGAATTCCACCACCCTGGCTGTAGCTGAATGACTCTCCGCTTCTGACTTTGCCCGGATCAGCCAAGCGTCCAGGTAGGGATGTACCAAAATTCCCTCCTTCCGAAGAGCTGCTGCCACAACCCACCATTACTTTGGTGAACGTCCTGGGGGCTGTAGCTAGGCCAAAGGGAAGGGCCTGGAATTGAAAATGACCTCCTGGTACTGCGAACCTCAGGAACTGCTGATGGGACCTTCGGACCGGTATATGTAAGTATGCCTCCATTAAATCCAAGGAAGTCAGGAACTGACCGCCGCAATGACTGACCTCAGGGTTTCCATTCTGCAGTGAGGCACTGTGAGGCAGCAATTGATTTGTTTTAGGTCTAGGATGGGATGAAAGGATCCTTCTTTCTTTGGTACCACAAAATAGATCGAGTATCGACCCGACCTGCATTGGTCCCTCGGAACGGGAACCACCGCTCCCAGCGCTAACTGCCTTGAAAGAGTATCCTCTATTGCCACCCTCTTTTCTGGAGGACCGCAGGGAGACTGAATAAAGGCTGGACGCACTTGTCTTGCGAATTCGAGAGCGTACCCCTCTCGGATCACTTCCAGAACCCATTGATCGGATGTGACCCGGACCCGGGCGGGAAGGAACTGCCTTAAACGACCCCCCAACAGCAGACCCTTCTCCTGGGCCCCCACTGTCTCATTGTGTTTTCCTGGGGCCTGTGGAGGGGGAGGGGCCCCGAAGCCTCTACCAGCCCCCCGAAGCTTTGACCCCTAGAGGGGAAGCGGCCCCTAGGAAAGGAGTTCGATCTGATCGGACGGAATCTTTGGAAATCCCTTGGCTGGTTCTGAGCGGGAACCATCGCTTGGCCTTGTTTAGGCCTGTCCTCCAGGAGCCTACCTCCCTTGGACTCGCCTAGGTCTTTAACCAACTTGTCTAGGTCCTCTCCAAACAGCAATTTCCCCTTGAAAGGGAGATGACTTAGGCGCGCTTTTGAAGAGGGGTCCGCCGCCCAATTGCGTAACCACAAATACCTCCTGGCAGCTACCACAGATGCTATATTCTTCGCCAGGCTCCTAATGAGATCGTACTGGCTATCTGCCAGGAAGGCAGCACCAAATTCTAACCTCACTGAAACAGCTTGCTTGTCAGCTGCATCTCCCTCCGATAGCTGAAGCTGTTGGGCTCACCTCAAACAGGCTCTAGCTACCCACGCCCCTGATACTGAGGCCTGGAAGGCGAGGGCACTAACATCAAAGGCTTGCTTCAGAAGCGTATCAAGTTTCCTATCCTGACTATCCCTCAGAGCAGCACTGCCCTCAACCGGGATCGTCGTCTTCTTTGTTACTGCCGACACCGCCGCGTCCACCCTTGGAAATTTCAACAGCTCCTTATCTGGGTCCGGTAAAGGGTACAAACAGGCCATGGCCCGGACTCCCCTTAAACTCGACTCTGGTTGGTTCCACTCCTCCTGGGCATCTGGCGCACTACCCTGTGGATCGGAAACACCTTCTGCGATTTCCTGATGGCTTGGATCAACGGATCCTCCAACGCTTCTTCCTCCGCTGGAGAGTCCGAGGCCATATTGAGTACCTTGAGAAACTCTTTTATTAATGCTGGGAGCTCCTCTCGACGAAAAACTCGAACTGTTCAGGATTGTTCCTCCTCCGGAATCTCACCTTCCTCGAGCTCCTCCCCTTCACCTACCTCACTGACCAAGTCCTCCTCATCAGGGGGGGCCGGCGATAGGGACGGGAGAAGCTCCTTGCTCATTAGTCTTGTGCGCTTGGGAGGGGCCCCGGAGACATGGGACCTTGTCCCCCCTGGACAGGACAGGGCACTTTCTTTCCCTGCCGATTATTCCATTGTTCCTTGCTGTTGCATGCAATAAGCCTTGTGTAACAGCAGGACAAACTCGGGAGAAAAATGTTCCCAGCCAGCTTCCGCCCCGTTGGAAACGGGCGGACGGGCCTGGGAAAGACCCGGCAGAATCGAGGTAGGGGGGGTGGAAGAAGACTCCCCACCCCCCTCCAGAAGGCCACTCGACTCCTGGGAAGCCTGTGCGATGGTTAAGTGGATTTCCTGTTCAACGAAGCCGCCTCTGCAGCACAACCCCTGGAGATCCCGGTTTCCGAATCTGTACCCCTACGAGTGCCACAGGATGGACACCGTGGTTTGCCCGTCATGCCCCTTATTTTGAGAACACCTCTATGGCTGAACTTTGAACTAGAACCAAAAAGATAACACAAAGAAATAAATGCAATAAATGAACTAATCTAGAGCAAAATAGCAGTGTAAAGGAGGATTTTTACCCCTAGCACACCCCTCCCTCAACTGCTTAAACGGCACTTTTTAATTATGCAAACAAATCCTGCTGCTCAGCAAAGAAAAAACCCCTTCTTATACTTGCAGTTTCGTGGACCCGCTCCTTTTCGTGCCGTCCTGCACTCGAGCACCCGTTGGCTATCCCTGGACGCCACGTGGTAGGCCGTAGCCACGTGGAGACTGGGCCTGCGGAAGAAATCTCGCCGCCGCGCTCCGGGCTCACCGGCGAGGCAGGAAACGATCCTCTGCCCTCCGGAGTCGCCTCTAGTACACAGCGGGGACCGGCGCTGTAGTGCGAGGCGGGGAGCCCGAGTGAAGCCGTGCGATGCTGCCTCTAGCGCTCAGCCAACCCAAGGGCTTCGGCGCGAGGCAGAGGAGGCTGGGAGAAGGGCCATGGGGGGGCCAGCCGGCCGGACAAGCGGGAGGTGAGCTGCACTACCCTCCCCGCTGCCAAGGCAAATCCCCTCCTTCAGTGAAGGCCCGGAGAGAACTGGGGGAGCAAGAGGGGTGGAGGGGGGAGGAGATTTCTACCTTAAACAGAAGCCCTCAAAGGGGAACAGGAGTAAAGGAACTCCAAAACTAAGAAAGAAATCAAAGAACTCAAAGAAAAGAAAATTTAAAAGGTATAGATAACTGAATAAAACTCCAGTAAGCACTCTGGCTTACGGAAACCCTCCAGCTGCTTGGAGGCTGAGAATACTGGTGCCTAGGGGTGGTGCCAGTGGTATTTATACCACACCATCATCAAAACGATGATGGGCTCAGCCTCCAAGCTGCTGGAAGAGTTGCGCAACCCAGAAGTTAAGGGACTGGACTGGAGTTCTGATAAGGAATGCCGGATGGCATGGGTGTTAGCTGGTTCCTTGAGTTATTGATGTTTGTGCAAGGGTAGAGTGGTAGGGTGCCTGAAGCACAGGTGGTTAGAATTTACTCTCCGAGCTTATAAAAACACCACTATGCTCTTTTCTAACTTTTAGTGAGAACTTTAGAAGGATATTCACGACGTCCTGCGTTGCAACCCTTGGAGAAGATGCTTAGTTTTTGATGCGGTGTTCTCTGTAGTTGTATGCAGGGCATGATTCTTGATGTGCTGCTGTAGAGGTCCGGTGGGGGGCTGGGTGGTGTGTTTTTTTTTGTGCTGTGTTGTGTTGGTCCACACCTAAGGGCCACATCAAAGGGCCATCTGGCGAGGCCTTCAGGCGCAGGCCTGAGCACACTTCTGTTTGAACTTGCTGGCTGCTGGGCTGATTGGCTGTGGCAGTGGGGAGTAGTAAGGAGCTCACCTTCCCACTCCCTACTGGTCCTGCTGATCGATCTCACTCTTGAGTGAAGGAGCAGCCTAGTGGTTAGAGCAGTGGCCTGGCAAACAGAGACCAGGGCTCAAATCTCACAAACATTCCTTGTGGCCCTGTGCAAATCACTTAACCCTCCATTGTCTCAGGTATAAAATTTAGATTATAAACCCTCCAGGGACAGGGAAATACCTGCTGTGCCTTGAACTACTGGAGGAATGGAGCGAGTTGAATAATCATAAATGAAAAGGTGCTCAGCTACAAAAAAAAAGAAAAATTGTTGGGATTACCACAGAATACAGGCACCAACATTTCAAAATCAATTGAGGATGCTAAAATACAATAAAAGTTACCCTCCCTGAACACAGTGGAAAGTTTTGTGAATATTAGGGGTGCTCAAGCAGCCACTGTACCTCAAGAGCTTGCATCCATGTCATGAAATATGATTTGCTTGAAAAAAATAAAAAAAATAAAAGCGCTAAATGTAACAGTCATGTTTGTACAACCAATGCTATAAAAAGCATACTTACTCACGTGTTAACAGGTATTCTCCGAGGACAGCAGGAATCAGTCCTCACATATGGGTGATGTCAGCACCAATGGAGCCCTAACAGAAACATCCCCCCAGCTTTCAAAGAAAGCCTTTGGGAGATGCCACCACACGTGTGGTCCCCTTCCCGCCCAAGGGTGCCATCTTGCTCAGTCAGATGACATAGCTAAAAGACAGCAAAAACAGAGGATGGTAAAGCAGCAACTCCAAGAGGAGGAGGGAGGATTATGAGGACCGATTGCTGCTGTCCCTGGAGAACACCTGTTACAGGTGAATAACTACGCTTTCTGCGGGAACAAGCAGGAAGTCAGTCCTCATATATGGGACTCCCCAGCTACAGGCTACCGAAAACCCTTAGCAAAAAATAGGACTTCCCCAAGGGGAGCCACAAGCAGCGGCAAATGAGTCCATGACCACAGACCACAGTAGAACCTGTGTCCGATGAAGCAGCACTCCGGTAGCCTGAACACAGAAGGGCCTGAGGGTAGGAGTTGCCTAGAGCCCGAAAGGATTATGGAACACAACCTGAGCGAAGGCACTGTCCCGGACTCCCTTTCCAGGTAGTAATGGGCTGCGAAGGTATGGACTGAAGACCAGGTGGTGGCCCGGCAGATGTCCACCATCGGGACAGAATTCAAGTTTGCCACCGAAGCCACCATGGCCTTGACATGGTGCGCTGTGACACGGCCTTCCAGCGGGAGCCCCGCCTGCTCATAAGCAAGGGCGATACAGTCCACCACCCAGGTGGACAGCGTAAGTTTGCTCACCGCCTCCCGCAGCCTACTAGGCTCATAGGAGATGAACATCTTCGAAGCCTTGCGGTGGCCCTGAATGTGTTGGCTATAGAAAGACAAAGCTCTCCTACAGTCCAAGGTGTGAAGGACCGTCTCCACCCGAATGGAGTGAGGTCCTGGTTAAGATGGAAGAGCGACACTACCTTCGGCAGGATTCGGGGTGCGGGTGAAGCACCACTGTTCTTGTAGAACCTGGTATAAGGCGCCTCTGCAACAAGGACTTGGCGCTCGCTAACTCTGTGAGCGGAGGTGAGCGCAACCAGGAAAACGAACTTCCAAGAGAGGTCGAGTGAGCTGCCCCAAACACTACATTGAGGTCCCATTCGGTTGCCAGAGGGCAAACCAGGGGCTTCGATAAGAGCAGGCCCCAAAGGAAACGGGTTACCAACAGTTAACCCGAGAGGGGCTTACCATCCATCGGATGATGGTGTGCTGCCAGGGCACTAAGGTGCACACGGACAGAGTTAGACTTGAGCACGGACCGAGAAAGGTGGAGAAGATATTGTAACACCAGAGCCACCGGGCAAAAGAAAGGATCAGCCCCCTGTTGGGTGCAACAAGCAGAGAATCTGCGCTATTTGAGAGCATAAGCCTTCCTAGTAGAGGCCTTGCGAGAGGCCAGCAGAATGTTCTCCACATCAACCGGAAGGTTGAGAGGGACCAGAGTTACCCTCTCAGCAGCCACGCTGTCAGCGAGAGGGGCCTTTGATTGGGGTGTAGGAGAGAGCCCCCTCCTAAGATAGAGGGACCCGGGTCAATCCCCAGGGGGATGGGAACCTTCACCTCCAACCTCAGAAGCAGCAGGAACCACAGCTGCCTGGGCCACCGAGGAACTTTCAGAATAAGCGAGGCCCTGTCGCGGAGGGTCCTGAACAGGGTCTTGGCGATCAGTGGTGTTGGAGGGAAGGCATACATGAGGCCTTCTGATCATGAGGCCAGGAACTCATCCACTGCCAATCTGGAGGGGTGGGCCTGCCGGGAGCAGAAGTGGGGCAACTGAAAGTTGCCCAGACTGGCAAACAGGTCCATCCTGGGTTCCCCCCAGAGTTGGAAAAGCCAACTGGCTAACCTGGGATCCAGCTGCCACTCGTGTGGCTGGAGAACTCTGATCTGTCAGCCAGCAGGTTGTTCTGGCCTGGCAGGTACACTGCCTACAGGAGGATACCCTGATGGATTACAAGCCTCCTGATAAAGGGCACGAGATCCTATGCCCCCGTAGAACAATTCACCACCTGGTTGTCCGTCTGGACCAGCACCGGCTGGTGACGTAGATAGTGACAGAAGACCCTCGGGGCAAGGTGCATGGCCTGGAGCTCTAGGAGGTTGATCTGCTGTGTGCTCTCGTCTGGTGACCAGTTGCCCCAAGTATGGAAATCTCTGCAGTGGGCTCCCCATTGAGCAGGGAGGTGTCCGTGGCAAGGACCCTCAAGTGACTTGGGGCCTGAAAGGCATGCCCACTTCGAGATGCCGGGGCGACTGCCACCAGTCCAGGGAGTCTGCCAACTGGCAGGTCACCAAGACTTAGTCCTGGAGACAGCCCGTCGCCTCAGAACACTGGTCCCAAAGACACCACTACGCCATCCTCATATGGAGGCGAGCGTCTGGGGTGACAGACTGTGGAAGCCATGTGCCCAAGGAGGAGCAGAAGCAGCCAGGCGGGCACCAAGGGACGGTGCTGTACGTCCCGAACTAGGGACCAGAGCTGATCAGCTCGGTCCTTGGGCAGGAGGGCCCTTGACTGGAGAGTGTCTATCTTTGCTCCGATGAACGCTAGGCACTGTGTCGGGAGAAGGTGAGACATGAGGTAGTTTATGACAAAGCCCAAGTGTTGCAGAACCTGGATGGTGAGAGCGGTGGCCTGCTGTACCACCCCTTATGAGCCAGTCGTCCAAGTAGGGAAAAATAAAGATCCCCCCGGAGGAAAGTGGCCACGACTGCCAGGCATTTTGTGAAGACCCTTGGGGCAGAGGCGAGGGGGGGCATCCTGTATTGAAAGTGCCTACCCACTACTACAAACCACAGGTACTGCCTGTGGTTGGGATGGATGAGGATGCGAGTATAAGCATTCTTGAGGTCTAAGGATCATAAACCGTCTCCCTGCTGGAGGTGTGGCAGCAATGTTCCAAGGGAGAGCATCTTGAACTTCTCCCTCATCAGGAATTTGTTGAGGTTGCACAGGTCAAGAATGGGCCTTAGGCCCCCTGCCCTCTTTGGGATGAGGAAGTATCTGGAGTAGAAATCCTTGTCCCAGAGGGAGGAGCACCGGTTCCACCACCTTGTCCTCTGGAAGACCTGCCATCTCCTTCAGGAGAAGGTCCCAGTGTAGGAGAGACCAAAGGGGCTCTCCCAGGAAATAAGAGCGAGGTGTCTGAGCCAGGTAGAGGAGATAACCCTCCCTGACTATCCTCAGTGCCCAGGAATTGGTGGTAATAGCCCACCTCTGGGCATGGAGGACAAGGCTCTCCCCTGTGGGCTGCTGACCTCCTTGGGGTAGAGAGGCTATGCTCAAGGAGTCAAAAACAACCCCCTGGCTGGGCCAGGGCCGGTGCCTGGGGTTTTGGAGCCTTCTGCTTATGCAGGCCATGCCCATGTCCCTTGGCCTGCTGACCCTGTTGGGGAGCCAAGGAGGCCTGGATAGGATGGGTAGTTTCAGGAAGCAGCTCCCTTCCTCAGGTAAAAGGGCTTTTTACCAGAGCCCTTCCAACGGGGAAGGGCAATGGTCTTCTTAGAGAGCCTGGTCCTCGTCATGAACTCTGTCTCCAGTTCGGCAGCCTTGTCAGTCATGGGTTTGCTAAAGAGGTTCTCCCCTTGGCATGGGACATTGACCAATTTGTCCTGAACCCACTGCTCGAGATCGGATGACTGAAGCCAAGCTTGGCAGCGTGCACAGATGCTCACCGCAGCTACCTGAGCTGCCAACTCGAACTGCTCGAGACAAATTCAGAGCAGTCATGGACGGCTTTGGCCAGGCTCCTGAAGCGCTGCAAGGGTTCCTTGGAGAGCCTAGTTGAGAACCCAGTGAGTTCCTTCACCAGGTCTCTCAAGTACATGCCCATGTACAGCTGGTAGGCCTGGATGTGGCAGAGGAGCATCGAGCCCTGGTAGCACTTTCTGCCGAGGTTGTCCAAGGTGCGGGCCTCCCTGAAGAGTGTGTCTTCTGGCTTTTCAGCAGACGCAGCACAGTTACTAACCTGTAAGAGGTGATCTCTGGGAACAGCAGGAATTAGTCCTCACATATGGGTACGTCGGTACCGACGGAGCCTGAGCGGGAAAGCTCCCCAGCTTCCCAGAAGGAAGCTTTTGGGGCCTCCCACTGCACATGCGCGCTGCCTTCCCGCCTTCCTGACCAGCTCTCCTCAGTTCGAGTTTATAGCTGAGACAATAGAGAGAGGAAAGGAAGATAGATAGAAGATACAACTCCTAGGGGAGGTGGGTGGGTTGTGAGGACTAATTCCTGCTGTTCCCAGAGATCACCTGTTACAGGTTAGTAACTGTGCTATCTCCAGGAACAAGCAGGAATAAGTCCTCACATATGGGGACTCCCTAGCTAAGATGCCTGGGAGATCCCCTTCCAAGGGTTCGCCATCTTCGTATGGCTCTCAGGCATCCATCCTGGGAAGGTGGTCAGGAGTTGTTCAAGTATGGAACAGGTGTTTGAGGACAGCCTGACCAAACAAGGCATCCCGGCGGGAGTCCTTGTCCAAACAGTAATGGGCTGTGAAGGTATGAACCGAGGCCCAGGTGGCGGCTCGACAGATCTGATCTATGGATACAGAGTGAAGATGAGCCATAGAAGTGGCCATGGCTCTCACATTGTGAGCTGTGACATGGCCTTCCAGAGAAATGTTTTTACTCTGGTAAGCAAAGGAAATACACTTAGCAATCCAATTGGAAAGTGTACGTTTGGAGACTGGAAGTCCCAAATGAGAAGGATCAAAAGCCACAAAAAGTTGGGAAGACTTTCGATGTGGCTGAGTCCTGTTGAGGTAAAAGGCAAGAGCTCTTTTACAATCTAAAGTATGAAGGTTCCTCTCTGCACTGGATGCATGAGGAGCCGGAAAAAAGACAGGTAGATATACCTCTTGATTAAGATGAAAAGGCGAGACCACTTTGGGCATTAAGTGGGGATTCGTCCTGAGGACCACCTTATCATGATGAAACCTAGTATAAGGTGGATGAGCCACTAAGGCCTGTAGTTCACTGATGCGGCGAGCCGAAGTGACTGCAATAAGGAAAATGACCTTCCAGGAAAGAAATTTCAAGGAGGTAGAAACCAACGGTTTCAAAAGGTGGCTTCATAAGCTGACCTAGAACTAGGTTCAAATCCCATGCTACCGGAGGAGGCCGGATGGGAGGTTTAGTTAGAGTCAGGCCTCTCATGAACCTTGCAATAAGAGGATGAGAGGAGACAGGTTGTCCATTTATTGGTTGTAAAGATGCTGCAATAGCACTCAAATGGACTCTTACTGAATTCGTCTTAAGGCCTGCATTGGAAAGATGCAGGAGATAGTCTAATAGAGAATTCAAAGGAAGTGCTAGAGGGTCAAGACCCTGTTGAGCACACCAAATGGAAAAGCGTTTCCATTTGAAAGCATAGGAACGCCTCGTGGAGGGTTTCCTAGAGGCATGAAGGATATCTTTCACTGGTTGAGAAAGATTGAAGTCATGAAGGCTTAGGCCTTCAGTAACCAAGCTCTGAGGTGTAGGGACTTGGGGTTTGGGTGCCACAAAGTCCCTTCCTCCTGAGAGAGAAGGTCTGGCGCAGCTCCCAGGTCCAGGGTGGGTCCCTGGGAGAGATGCAGAAGTAGAGAGAACCACACTTGGCGTGGCCAGCGTGGAGCTATGAGGATCATCGATCCGTGACCCCTCTGGAGTTTGAACAGAGTCTTGGGAATCAAAGGAATGGGTGGAAAGGCATATAGGAATTCCTGACCCCAATGTAGGAGAAAGGCGTCGTTGGCCTGAGCTCCCTGACACGGAGTCCTGGAACAGAACCGGGGAAGTTTGGCATTCCACGGACTTGCAAAGAGGTCTATGTCCGGGGTTCCCCATTCCTGAAAGATTCTTCTTATCTGGTCCATATGTAGGGACCATTCGTGTGGAAGCAGAACTCGACTGAGTCTGTCTGCCCAAGAGTTTTGAACCCCTGGAAGATACACTGCCAGAAGATGAATTTGATGCTCTCTGGCGAAGGCCCATAATCTGAGAGCTTCGTTGCAAAGCGACAGAGAGCCTGTCCCTCCTTGTTTGTTTATGTAGAACATGGCCACCTGATTGTCTGTATGGACTAGGACGGTCAGGTTGACTAGGAGGGTATGGAAGACTGAGGGCAAAGTAGATTGCTTGCAGTTCCAGGAGGTTGATGTGAAGGGTGGTCTCTTGTGGAGACCAAGCACCCTGAGTGGAGAGGTGTTGAAGATGGGCTCCCCACCCTGTTTGGGAGGCATCTGTTGTGAGGGTTGTTTGGGGCAACAAAGGTTGGAAGGGGGCCCCCAACAACAGATTCTCGGTGGACATCCACCATTGGAGGGACCAAAACAGACGCTTTGAGGTGAGTATTTGGTCGGAGAGCGCTCCTGATGCCTGAGTCCACTGGGTGGCCAAGGTCCATTGAGCTGCTCTCATATGAAGACGAGCGTAGGGCACCACGTGTACCGTGGAGGCCATGTGGCCCAGAAGTCACAGCATTTCTCTGGCTGTCAAGTGACTGCTGGACTGAGCTTGGGAGGCCAAGCACACCAGACGTTGGCCCTGGACTTGAGGTAGGTAGGCCCTTGCAGTGGTGGTGTCCAACTGGGCCCCTATGAATTCCAGAGATTGAGTAGGGATAAGTTGAGACTTGGGAAGGTTTATCACCAGTCCCAGATACTGCAGAATGTGCCTTGTGCGGTCCAGGGAAATCTGGGCCTCTGACTGAGATGGAGCTCGGATGAGCCAGTCGTCCAGATATGGGAATACAAAAATTCCCAGACCTCTTAGAAATGCGGCAACAACTGCCATGCATTTGGTGAACACTCTTGGAGCAGAGGCTAGACCGAAGGGAAGTACTCTGTACTGGAAATGTTTTCCCTGAAACAGAAATCTTAGATATTTTCTGTGGGATGGGTGGATGAGTATATGTGTGTACGCATCCTTGAGATCTAGAGAACAAAGCCAATCCTGACTCTGAAGGTATGGAAGGAGAATGCCTAGAGAAAGCATTTTGAATTTCTCCTTGTACAGAAATTTGTTCAATTCTCTCAGATCTAGGATAGGTCTGAATCCCCCTGTCTTCTTTGTTATGAGAAAATAAGGGGAGTAGAATCCTGTCCCTTGTTGAAGAGGAGGAACCTCTTCTATTGCCCCTTGGGCAAGGAGAGAAGAGATTTCCTGACCCAACAGGTCCAGGAGAGATGGGGGAGAATTGAAGTGCCTCACCATGGTATGTGGAGGAAGGTTGGAAAAATGAAGTTTGTAGCCCTCTCTGATGATAGAGAGGGTCCAGTGCTCTGATGTAATTTGCCCCCATCTGGGAGCAAAGTGAGCTAACCTTCCGGGAATGGTGAGGGGCTCTGGTTGTTCTAGAGCCAGAAATGTTAAGTTCTCTAGGGGCAAGTCAAAACCCCTGAGGGGGTTGAGCCTGCTGAGGAGTGGCAGACGCTGCAGGCTTTGACCTTGCCTGTTTAGGTAGCTGACGTTTAGCAGCAAAGCGAGGCTGAGAAGATTGTTGGCCAGTATTTGTGGAAAATCTGGCCTTCTTGTAGTAAGGCCTCTTGAAAGACTTTTTCTTGGCAGGAGTAGAGGTAGACTTAGAAAGTCTATCCAATGTAGCATTTTCTGCGTCCATTTGAGTGGCTTTAATTTGCCAGTCTTTACCAAATAAGTTCTCACCTGTACAGGGCAGATTCCGTAAGCCATCCAGGACCCAGGGTTCTAGGTCAGAGGCCTGGAGCCAAGCAAGTCGTCGGGCTGCAATGGCAATGCCCGAAGCTCTACCGGCACCTTCAAAGGAATCAAAGGCTGCTCTGTTGGAGAACTTAGAAACATCTAGAAGCTGTTTCACTATAGAAATGAACTCCTCCTTTCTATCCTCCGGGATGAAGGGGGCAAAATGCCGTACCTTTAGGGCAAGTTCCCTGAGAAACATGCCCATATACAGACTGTAAGAATTAATCCTGGCTATAAGCATACTAGCCTGGAAGATTTTCCTACCAAAAGAGTCTAGGGTCTTACATTCTCGCCCTGGAGGGGTAGAAGAGTGCCTTTTGGTACTCTTAATCTTTTTCAGCGCAGATTTCACCACAATGGAATGGTGAGGCAGCTGAGTCTTTTGAAAACCAGGAGAAGGAGGGACCTGGTACATGGTGTCCAACCTACGAGAATAAGGAGACAACGTTAGAGGAGCCTCCCATAAGTCCATCAAGTGTTCTTGAAGGATTTCATGGATAGGCAGGGTGACTGCCTCTTTAGGAACTTTAGGATATCCTAAAATATCCCATTTCTTTGATCTAGGTTCTTTCTCAGAGGATGTAGTAATAGAAAGTCCTTTAGCTACTTCTATAATGAAGTCTTGAAAGGACAAATCCTCTGGTGGAGACATTCTCCTCTTTGGGGAAGAAGGCTCTTCAGGAAGAACTAGAGACAGCTCATTAGAGTCATCAGAGGAGTCAAAATCCTCAGAAGAATCAGAGTATCCTCTATTTGCTTCCAACGCACGATACGCATACCGATCGGTATCGACATCGGGCGTACCGGGTATGGGATCGGTATCGGGTGAAAACCCGGATCCGGCATGCGGAACCGATCTGCGTTTGGAAGACGATGGTCTCGGTTCCGGTATGGAAGACAGTACCGGAACCGGACCCGGAACCGCTGGATGCGGTACCGAGGGCGTCACAGCATTAATGAAAGCCAGCATGGCCTGCTGCATGGTCTGAACAGTATTGCTCATAGACGCCACTGCTGCCTGGATATCGGTACCGGTATGGGCCGGTACCCCAGAGCAGTCTAACAGGTGATCGGTCGAGGCCGTGCCATCGATGTCAACCTGTAACCCCATAGATGGTGCTTTGGAAGCCAGAGCTTCCCGCCGGGGTTGTTTGGCTGGGGCATGGTCCTCAGATTCAAAAGTGAGAGCCTCTCGATGCTTTGAAGGAGATTTGCTCTTTGAGGACCTGCCCGAAGGAGGTTTGGTTACCTGAGATCCATCCGGAGAGGAAGACCTGGATGACTGTGATGCTGGATTATCTGAAGCAAACAGCACATGGAATTTGTTGGCCCGGTTCTGCAAACCATGTTTAGACATCTGGGAGCAGGATGGGCAGTCCGGAATGGAGTGGTCAGGTCCCAAACATTTAAAACACCATTCATGGATGTCTGTGACAGAAATAACAGCACTACACTTGGTACACTTCTTAAAACCAGGGGCTGGTTTCTCCATGAGGAGAATTTGTGTAGGCCTGAGGCCTAACCGAAGTCACCAAGTTGTGCAAAGATAAAGATTTTTTTTGAAAGAAAAGAAAAGAGACCGGCGGTACCCGTTTCGGTATGGGGAAGGCAGGTACGCGGTCTAAAGAAACAAACTAAAACAATAATTTCTTCAGCGGTGACAGGAACACGACCTGCTGGCTCCGCGGAAAAACAGAAACTGAGGAGAGCTGGTCAGGAAGGCGGGAAGGCAGCGCGCATGTGCAGTGGGAGGCCCCAAAAGCTTCCTTCTGGGAAGCTGGGGAGCTTTCCCGCTCAGGCTCCGTCGGTACCGACGTACCCATATGTGAGGACTTATTCCTGCTTGTTCCTGGAGATATGGCCGACTCCACCACCATGGAGTTATGCAGTGGTTGTGACTTCTGGAAGCCTGGGCTCCAGCCGACCCGATACATCAAGTCGAGCTGTCTGCTCACCCCCAGTACCGATGCTGGTGTCTCCCACATGCGGAACATGAGCCATTTCAGGATGGGTACCGTTAACAATTCGCACAGAGGGGCCTCATACTGGAGGATCTCTAACTCATCCGCCCGAGGGTCCTCCTCAGACTCGGTTGCGAATGCCAGGGTCTTGGACATGTCCTTTACAAAGTCCATGTCCTTGGTCGGGGACCACCACTGAGATTCCAACACAGGGGAATTGGAAGGGACATCACGGTGTCGACGGAGTAGTCCGTGGAGGACTCGCCGGAGGGATGCTCTACAGGCTTCATGGGCGCCGATGCTCTATGGCGGCATCTGGTAGACTTGCCGGGGATGACAGTGGTCCCGATGAGCGGGACTTAGAGCCGGGGACGACCAAAGGACATAGAGGATCGACCCAGCCTCCGGGAACATCTTGGATGTCAACGGCCCAGTGGTCAAGGCAGATGAACTGGTTGAACCAGACAACAGTGCCCGGCAGACATGAAGTCAGACAAACTGCACCCCAGGGCCGCCATTCTGGACTGCAGACCAGAAAGCTCCGCATCCTTTGGCGTGGGCACCAAGGGACTCAGGCCTGACGCCGGCCCCCCCCAAAGGGGAATCCTCAATAAGGATGGTGTCTGGGGACAGAGGTCGGTCCACGGTTGGATCCTTCCGGGGGTCCTTCTCAGGTCGCTCTCTCTCCGATGCCTCGGACGAGTGTCTTGGACTGCGGGACCGGGCCTGGGAAGCTCCCAGCTGGTCGAAAACATCCAAGTACGCCTCCTTCGAAGGTTTATTTTTCTGTGTTCTTCTGAGGACCCACGACGAGGCTCAGGCTTGGGCTCAGAAAGCTCCGCCCGAGGTGTCGGGGCCTCAGATGAGGTCCTGGCTTTGGGAGGCACCGGGGACTCAGGGAAAAACTTGTCATGCTGCTGCTGGAAGCTCGAGGGCCTTGCTGGACGTTCTCTTGCAGAGGCCGCAGGCCATCAGGTCATAGTCTGGCCCGAGGCAACGAAGACAGCAGTAATGTGTGTCAGTCAAAGATATGATTTTAGAGCTCCAATCACACTTCTTAAAAACCACTGGTAGCCATGGGGGGAAAAAAAAGTACCCCTGTGAGGTCGAAGACACTCCGGGTTGCCAGCGGGAAGAAAAAAGGCACGAAGGCGCCAGATAAAGAACAAAAAACTACAAAAAAAATTAACCGAACCCAACGCTGAGGCACAGAGGTCGGTAGGCGGGAAGAGTACCGGTGCAATACCGGAGGCGAGTTGGAAATTCAAGGAACAAAATGATCAACTTTTCTGGGAACAAGCCAGACAATGTCTGAAGAGCTCTGCGGAAAAAAGGAGACTGAGCAATATGGCACCCTTGGGCAGGAAGGGGACCAATGTATGCGTGGTGGCATCTCCCAAAGGCTTTCTTTGAAAGCTGGGAGGATGCTTCCACGAGGGCTCCGTCTGTGCCGACGTCACCCATATGCGAGGATTGACTTCCTGCTTGTTCCTGGAGAAAAATATAAAATTTTAAAAGCGCCCACTAGTCTCCAAATCCAGCATTTTTGAACTAAACTGCATTCATTTGTTTCTTGCTGTATTCAATGGGGTAATTTTATAAAACTTTTCCTGCAAGTAAAACTCATTTTACATGTGGAAAAGAGCTTTCCAAAAATTACATGAGTGGCTTAGTGGTTGGGGCAAGTTACCTTGGGCCGGAGGGCCAGGGGTTTGAATCCCGCTAGAGGACAGCAGGCTTGGGCCAGAAGGACTGGGGTTTCTAGTCCCACAGGTGCTCCTTGGGTCCATGGGCAAGCCACTTAATCCTCTGTTGCCTCAGGTACAAAATAAACAGATTTTGAGCCCTTCGGGGACAAGGGAAATATATATACAGTACCTGAATGTACACCGCTTTGACTGGTAGAAAAGCAGTACAAGAACCTAGTTAAATAAATAAACAAACATACATACATGTGTAGAAAGCAGGCACATGGAATAGTATCCTAACTGCACAGTGGCATGCCCAGGGGTGACGTTTGGAAAGATGGAGGGGGGGTTGTGATCTAAGCACATATTGTATAAACTAAATTGTTATGTGCGTAAGCACATGCATTTACACCTTTTTCTGAGTAAATACAAATTTATGTGTGGGCATTTGTATACTATTGGGAATGGTTCTGGGAGCCCATTTTTAAAGGCACATAGGCACTTATGTTAACTTTTTGAACTTCATATAGTAATTTTGCCTTTTTTTACTGGATGCCTAACTATTTTTCACATTTCTGTTAGTGGTAATCACTTAACATACTAACTACTTTACACCATTTCTAGTCGACTATGGCACAACGAATATCACAATCAGCAAAAGCCACATGTTGGCAATCAATAACAATCGAGGTGGATGAAGATCAAGTCACATATTTAGCAGTTAAGTTCTTAAATGGAATTCTTCTACATAAACGAAACCCCTCTGTGTAAAACCATCTGACTTGCATGAGCACATTAAATTACAGCCACATGCAGTTTTGTCAACGAAAGAAAATACCATTGTTGCACAATCCTGCCAGGGAAAGCATGGTATTTTACAGAGGTCAGGAGCTGCTAGGAGCATGTGACAGAGCAGAAAGCAAATGGCAACATGCAGTATATCCTTCCTAAAAACAACTGTACATCGACATCTCATGAGAGACACAGAGCACAAAATGAAAGAAGTAGCTCTAGAAGAGACCCTCCAAGACCATGATACATCTGGTGATTTTCTGGCACATCTTATCTGACTGTAGTCAAATTAAATTGGAAAACCCCACCCCAACAACATATTTTTCTGAAGTTGTAAAAAAAAAAAAAAAAAAGAGAAAGTAACAGGGGTCTCTTTGGATGCACGGCAGCTCTGGGTCTCCAACACACAAAATCTATGGCTGTGTCACGAGTTTATAAAGAATGTTAAAACTTACGATAGGAGTCACATTAGTACAAGCCTTACTGCAGTCAGTGTAATGTACTAAAATCCTTGAATTATCATATGGCACACAGCATTAATTTATTCTCCCTTTTGACCTGTTTTCCATTTAAGAGCTGCTGCAAAACTAGAATCTCATTCTATCCACGCCATTGCCAGACCAAAATGTTTAGCAAAAAAAACCAAAACCTTTTACTTCATACATTGGCTAAACATGTAATGATACTTTGTGGGATTGACTGGCACTGCCAAAATAAGGGTTTAATTACTTGTGCATGTAACAAGAAGTTCTTTCTGGTGTAATGTCAAACCAACGGTATACGGGTTCCAGAGAGTCCCTTGTCATTCAACTGTTTGTTTTAATTTGATAAGCCACTATTTCACTACAAGCCTTCAAGGCAGCATACAACAAGATATACATACAGCTCCTTGACATGAAAATGGAAAAGAAAAAAAAATACAATTCCAAGCCAAATTGTAAAAGACAGTGCACAGTCAGTCAATCCCAATATAAAACACATCCCGTGTGTCAAACTCATAGGTGTCAGTTTTCAGCATTAGCAGCAACCATGTTAACTGAAACACCAGCACCAACAATGTAATGTGTGCCGTTGAGTCAATGCAGAGTCCTGGCGACCCGGCCCCTGGGTTTTCTTGGCAAGGCGCGTCCCGAAATAGATTGCCAAGTCTCTTTTCTGTGCAGCGAGTTTGCAGCCCCTGGTATCCCAAAGTGGTCTTCCATCTAATATGTACATTCAGCAGCACTGAACATATTTATTACATGGTCACAATGCCACTGCTACACGTTTAGGACCTCTTTTACTGAAGTCCGCTATAGATTTGTCATCAACATATAGACTACGCATGTGTTAATGACAAAGGCTGCAGGTTAGCTGTTGGAAGCATGTTCAGTATGACCTCTGTAGCTAACACACAAAGCGTTTTCCTAATGTACGCTCCTCTAGGCCAGGTTTACTTAACGACTTTGACAGAGTCATCGCCGTTAAGTGAGCCCATATTAGCAGCCACGTTGCTGCTGAGCATGCGGCAATTGCCCATGTCCTACCCTATTCTGCGAAGTCAGACACTATTGGGCTTTAGTGTTCAACTGCTTGTAGCTGAACATTAAAAAACACCTGTTAAGTAGCACAAGGGCTTTCAGTAAAAGAGGCCCTTAGTTTAGGCCTGCTATTCGAAGCCCTCAGTTGGCCAGCTAAGGGGGCAGACTGATATTCACTGACACTATCCGGATAGTACCAGTGAATAGCTCCACAAAGAGTACAGGAGCAATGCATGGGTAAAGCGGGGGCAGTACCACTGCTAAGATACTTGCTGGCACTTACCCAGTTATGATTTTCAGTGACCCTTGTCCAGACTGCTTAGCCCATTGTTGCAATCCAGGTAACAGCTTGCTGAAAATCACTAACTGCTAAGTGCTAGCATTTACCCAGTCAGCACCACTCAGCCCAGAAATTTAGCAGCAGCTCCTATCTGGATACAGCTGTTGAATACCTAGCCAATATTTAAGTGCCACAGCGGACCACCATGGTCTTCAAATATCAGCTGTTGAAAACCTCCATTAGTCTGATAAATTTTGAAGCTTGCCCTCGCTATACTCAAATCCAGCCCCTAATTATATGGATATTATGGGGCTCTTCAGATATATTTCTAGCCGTATACTATGGGGGGGGTTCTCCTAAAGGGAGCTAGCTGGCAATTTGGGTTCTGGCACACACATCAGCTAGCCTAGGACAATGAAAGGACATGCAGGATGATTTCTGTGCCATGCATCCCACGTTAGGGTCGTGAGTGGGCAGTTTAGGGGCGGAGAGTTGGCATGCTGAACTCAGCGCTAACTTGCATTAGTGCAAGTTCACCTTACGCCACCTCAACAGGTGGAGGTACAGTTCTGGTTAATATTATTGGCACCCTTGCATTTCAACCCCTTAATGTCCAATATCTCCTTTTAAAAAAATTAAAATAAAAAAAAATGGCTTTGGACTATCTATGCACACATATTTGACTCAAAAGAACCAAATAAAACAAGACCAATTAATAAAGGAAATAGTAGGAAATATAAAAATTGGGACATTGCCAGGACATGATTGACACACTTAAGTCAACACTGACTCGAAAGGAACACATTGCATTTGCATAAACAATTCCAATCAATTTGAACAGAACCACCACATTCCCACTGCAGTCAAATTAGACTCACCTGTGATCAATTGTCAGTACTCGCATGACTTGCATCAACCAATGAATAATGTCTCTAATGTTTAAAGGGGCCATTTTCACTTCCTGTTCCATTTTCACAATGCTGAAGACAAGAGATCTACCTGAGACCATCAGAAAAGCCATTAACACCAAACATCAAACTTCAAAGGGGTACAAGGCCATCTCCAAAGACCTTGGGATTCCTGTGTCCACAGTTCAGTGTTAAGACATTTTCTGCTCATGGAATGTCAAAAACCTCCCAGTACATGGTGGGAAGAGAAAAATTAACTCAAGAACTCTTTGAAGATTAATGCAAAATTTTGAAAAGCCACCATGTACAATATCCAAAGAACTTAAGGCTGATCTGGAGCAATTTGGAGCAGTGGTTTCAACCTGCACTATACACTATGCACTAAACAAAGGACTTCATGGGAAAAGGCCAAAGAGGACCCCACTGCTCAAAGACATAAAAAGGTACACCTTATCTTTGTCCAAACCCACCTTGAGAAACCACAATCCTTCTAGGAAATGTTCTGTGGACAGATGAAACCAAACTTGACCTCTTTGGCACAGCAGACCAGCGATACATTTACAGGCGAAGACATGAAGCTTATAAGGAAAAAGCACCCCAGACCCCACCCTTCCTATAGCTAAATATGGTGGCGGTTCCATAATGTTGTGGGGCTGTCTTGCTGCTTCAGGAACTGGAGGCCTGGTATGTATTAAAGGAATCATGAAGTCAGATGACTACCCAAGGTATTTTGGAGCGAAATATGCTACCATATGTCAGAAAGCTAGGTCCAAGTCGAAGATCATTTATTTATTTATTTTATTTACATTCTCTTATATACCGCGCTATTCTGCATCAGTGCGTTTTACATTGAACAAATTGAAATTACATTGAACAGGGCATTATAACTTGGAGATAACTATTTTTACAGGGAACATGGGCTATGGAGGGTTAAGTGGCTTGCCCAAGACCACAAGGAGTACCTGTGGGACTAGAAACCCCAGTCCTTCCAGCCGAAGGTTGCTGTCCTCTAGTGGGATTTGAACCCCCGACCTTCCGGCCTGAAGTACCTTGCCCCCAACCACTAGGCCACTCCTCCACTCCATCATGGGTCCTCCAGCAGGAGGATGATCCAAAACATACATCCAAAGTACAAAAGAATGGTCAAAAAAGAAAAATGGACTATTTTAATCTGGCCAGAAAAGTCTTGATCTCAATCCAAGTGAGAACCTTTGGGAAGAGCTGAAATATGCCATTGGTAAAAGGAATCCTGGAAACATTCACGAGATGGAACAAATCACAGTTGAAGAGTGGGAGAAACTACCAGAAGACAGATGTATAAAAACTTATAGATGGCTACAAGAAACGTTTGGGATCATCACTGCCAAGGGTTGTGCAACCAAATATTAATGAAGGGTGTGAATCGTGTCCAGGTCTTATTTTGTTTTTTTCTCAGAAATTACTATGTCTAAGTTGCAGACTTTTTTTTTTATTGTATGCCTTTGAACATACTATTAAAATATTTTGATGACATACAATTAAACTATTACCAATTATTTCTCAAGATATTATGCACAACCAAAATATAAGGGTGCCAATGTTGCCCACAATTTTAAGTGCACCTGCGCTAATGTGGCTTAAGGAACAGGGCACCATGTTAACTGCCAGAGAAATACTTTCCATATCCAACAGTTAACACAGTGGTGTTGCACCTAATGTGCCATAGTTTTGACACTATTACAGCATTAGGTGCAATTCCTTAGCACTCTTTAGTAAAAGGGCCCCTATCTGTACAAGCACTGAAATTCAATGGAAAAGCAATTTATATATTCATTGGCTGCTCATGAACATAATTTGCTTTGAATATCTGCCCAATAGATCTTAGAACTGAAACCAAAATAATTGTCTGTTTAAATAGTCATCTGACCCCTTCACCTTATTTGGCAACTTCATCCCAAGTGACAGTACCACATGACTGCTGCAAGGATTCATAAACATTCTGAACCAGAGCACAGAATGGAGCAGGACTGACGGATTTGCTACTGCTCCCCTCTAGTCCTTGGGACACACCTAGCCAGTCATGCATTTTCATCGTGGTTATCCTGAAAACCTAAGAGATGTGCATGCACTGCTTCTACTTTGCACAAATCTCTCTCAGGCATTTTCATTGTGGTTATCCTGGCTAGTTGTGTCCCGAGGACTGGGATGAGGACCCCTGCTCTAAGCAATCACAGAAAGCATCCAGGTGCATGAGGTGGAACCAGGGCATGGAGGGATGTCTTGACTGTCAAGACAGTGGTACCATCAAGCCTTTTGCGCCTGCCACTTCAGGTCTGCACTTGTGAGTGTGCCTTGGGGCAGGTGTAAAAGCTGATGTTAAAAATGTTGGCCAACGCATATAGTCCTCTTGTAAAATAAGAGAATAGATGGCTATGTTTTTGGCCCACTGAAGCCATTCCCTATCCACGCCCACTTGCAATCTCTGCATGGTGTAAGATTTCTAAAATTTGCTATTTATATGTATAGTAGATTTATATTTATTTTATATGTGCACATGTTGCTTTTTACCCATGGAGATGCTTCCGAAGTAATTCTCTATGTCAGCCAAACAAATGGAATAGATAAGAACCTTCCTCACTACCCAAACTCCCAACCATATTTTCCCCAGGGCCAAAACACTCCTCTCCTAGGACACCTATGTGTCTTTATAAAATAGGTGAAAAATAGGCACCTTTCAGCCTCTTTTAACTTAGGGGCACTGATATAAAATGACGCTCAATAGGTGCATCAGTGCTCTGCTTCTCACCCATGGTCTCAGATCTTCACCAAATTTGAAAGTTATAGTCGCAGACTATTCTATCATCCTCTCCTCTCTCTCTCTCCTTTACTATCTTATTCCCGCCATTGCTAAATTAGCTAATTTTCTATAGAATCTCTTGAGAATGAGCAACAAGCCTAAATTTCCTTCTGCCCATGTCTTCACAACCAGCAGTCTTCCTTTTCCCATCATCGTAGGCATTTTTCAGCTAAATTCATATGCAAAATGACTGCAATATCTTTTAAGATCTATTTACTAGAGATCAAGCTTTGAGAAATTCTTGGAATCTAGGAGCCAGCTTAAAAATCTGGGAGTTGGCTGACAAGACCTCAATCACAGTACTCGCCCACTCCTCCCCGCTTCCCTGATTCCCAAACGGTGTTTCGCAGCTCCTATTTTAAGGGCCTGGTTTAACGTTGCCAAATTTTATGTGGGAAAACAAAGTTTAATAAATCAGGCTCAACATGCCACATAGTGCCAATGGAAGGCGTTAAACCTTCTCCTCCACCCCCCCTCCTCTACCAATCCCAATGAGGTGGTGTCAACAGCATATTAGTGACCCTTTACAGCTGAACTGGAGGCACCGTTTTGCTTCGCATGTAACCATGGCCTGGAATTGTATGAAGCAAAAACCAAACAAAACAAAAATAAACTCGTAGCCCCTGCACCCTGCCTTCACCCAGTCTCTCTCTCATAGCCCCTCCCCAAACAGCCATCACCCAGTGTCTCATTCTTTCAGTCCCCCCCCCTCCTGTCATCACTCTATTGCTGTCTTTCACAGGCCCCCACAGCCTTCAACCAGTGTCCCTCACTTGCTGTTTTGGCAGCATTGAAAAGGCTGAGCTTATTCCTCCACTATGATAGGTGGCTGGCTCTCTCTCTGCAAGGAGCTTGGGCACACAGCGAAGATGTTTGTGCTGATCTCATGGTTTCAAGTCTCTTTACAGACAGCCAAATTGCAGATTGTGGTGGAGGAAGCAGTTCAGCATTTGTGAGGCAGCACCAACATATTCAAAAACCCAAACCACCACCACTTTTCAGAGGCATGAAATCCTGGGTGCCAGGGTGGAATTTCTAGGCACCATAACGGCCTTGCAATGGGGATTTGTTGAGCCCTACTATAAATGCAGACCACTGCATCAATGACCTTATGATCAGGATATTCAGAAAGAAACTAACAATTCAAAAATGTAGGCTTCTAGAAGTTACAACGATCAGTGCTTATTTTGTCAGTTCCAAAATATGAGGTGTGATCAAAAAGTATCAAGACTTGTACATTAAACACAGGGAATATAACAATGGCAGTTATTTCACTCAGTCTCCTTCAAAGTAGTCCCCTTCCAATAAAACAATTCCTCCAGCGTTCCTGCAAATGCTGGAAACTATTTTGAAATGCCTCTTTCTCAATGCCGGCTCTGGGGATCGCCACCGCACCCCGCTGCTCCCGGGGGGGGGGGGGGGGGGGCGGGCGTCAGAGACTCGCTCGCGTCTCTGCCTCTAGCGCTCAGCCGCCTTCGGGGCTTCGGCGCGAGGCAGGGCTGCTCCTCGGGTATGCTGCTAAACACAGAGGATCTTTGCTCCCCCTGCGGCAGGCAGCTCCGGCGCCCCCTCCGGTCTCCGGCCCGGTCAGGGAGGGAGGGGGGGGGGAGGGAGGGAGAAGGAGGCAGACTGCAGGAAAATTAAAGGAACAGAGCTCAAGTAAGAATAAAGAAATTAACTTAAATTTAAATTTAAATCAAATTAAATAAATCAAATTAAATAGAATAGCTTAATTAGGATAAGGCAGGACTCCAGTAAGCCCTAGGCTTACGGAACCCTCCAGCTGCTTGGAGGCTGAGCAATACTGGAGTTAGGGGGTGGTCCCAGTGGTACTTATACCGCTCCATCCCCAAAAAGGTTGGGCTCAGCCTCCAAGCTGCTGGAAGGGTTGCGCAACCCAGAAGTAAGGGACTGGACTGGAGTGACGATAAGGAATGTAGGCTTCTAGAAGTTACAACGATCAGTGCTTATTTTGTCAGTTCCAAAATATGAGGTGTGATCAAAAAGTATCAAGACTTGTACATTAAACACAGGGAATGTAACAATGGCAGTTATTTCACTCAGTCTCCTTCAAAGTAGTCCCCTTCCAATAAAACAATTCCTCCAGCGTTCCTGCAAATGCTGGAAACTATTTTGAAATGCCTCTTTCGTTATGCTGTGAAGCTGCTGTGTCGAATTTTACTTAATTGTCTCCAATTCATCAAATCTCCTTCCTTTCAGTAGTCATTTCAGTTTCGGAAACAAGACGACGACACAAGGTGTGAGGTCAAGTGAGTACGGATGCTGACTGACTTGCTCGATTTGGTGTTTGGCCAAGAACTGCTAGACAAGATGTCATGCGTGAGCTGGAGCGTTATCGTGATGAAGCAACCATTCCTGAGAGATGCAACTCTGACCTCTTATGACGAGCTGCAACTCTCAAACGAGTCAGAACTTGGACGTAGTACTCCTTATTCATGATATGCCTTTTATAGCATACTCATGATGAATATCCTGGGAATTAAAAAGAACTGTGAGCATGACCTTTGCTTCTCACCTGATGGGCTTTCTTGGGTCTGGGAGAGTTTGGAGTCTTCCATTGTGAGGATTGAGCCTTAGTTTCTGGGTCATAAACAAAAATCTTTTTATTTTATTTAGACAGTTTTGTATACCGCCTTATCCTTCAATCAGAGCGGTCACAACACAGTTGGGGGATACATTTAACATGCAGGGATATGAGACACATACACTAATACTTACAGGGAACATGGGCAGTGGAGGGTTAAGTGGCTTGCCCAAGACCACAAGGAGCATCCGTGGGACTAGAAACCCCAGTCCTTCCGGCCCAAGGTTGCTGTCCTCTAGTGGGATTTGAACCCCCGACCTTCCGGCCTGAAGTACCTTGCCCCAACCACTAGGCTACTAGTCATTTTCAACTCCTCCTTGGCTGCAGTCGATCATCTTTTTGGTCAAGGGATAGGAGTTTCAGAATGAATTTTGCAGACATACGTCTCATCCCCAAATCAACAGTAAGAATGGACTGTACCAACTCGAAACCAATGTCCATGTTCTCAGCAAGCTTCCTGATAATCAACAATTTGAGCATATTGCAGTACACGCTGCTTCAACTTTGTCTTCATTCCCGCTCATGGATGGCCTTTCAGAACATTCGTCACTGTCAACACTCTGGCGGTCCTCTTGGAAACTTTTGTACTAGTCAGTCAAAATAGAGCATAACTCGTGCATTCATTGCCATACACTTGCTGCAACTTGTCATAAGTCTGTTTGCACGAATCTCCAAGTTTCTGGCAGAATTTAATGCAAATTCGCTGTTCAATTTTTTTCATTCATCGCAAATCTGACAAACTGCTTTTACACGATACCAAACATTGCGTGACTGAAAAAAAGCCAAGCTATACTCTGCACATGCAGAGCACATAACTAGGTCACTGCATGCTTAACAGCATCGTGGTGTGACGTATGTTATATAGCTATACAACAAGTCGACACTTTTTGATCACACCTCATACCTGAAGCAATATCTTGACTTTCTAACTCATTGTGAGTCATAAAATTTGACTATTTGTCACTTCTGATAACCAAAGCTTGCCCTACCATCTTCTCCTTTCAGGCCATCACTGATATGCTTTCTATGATTCAGTTTTCTGGTAATGTCCTCATTTGTTCATTCTGTTCTACCTGAGAAATAGATTAGCAGCTCTTGAAAGCTACAAGAAATGTATTAAGTCCAATAAAAAGGGTATCCTTAATAATTTCATTTCTTAACATACAGGATGCAGCAGAAATAAAAGGTTATCACTGATGATATACATGCACTAATTAGCTCTTCCTTTAACTCTAAAATTTAGGTACTTCTGAAGAAATTCCTTACACTCCTGTTTTTGGATCTTGCCCACTTCTCTTGTTTTCCCAACACCAACTGGTTAAAGCTTCACACACAGCTGCATATAAAAGGCACAGTTCTGACAGTATGTGGGGATCGGAATTGAGACATCAAGTTCAGGACGTACTCAGTTCTGATGGTTAAATCAGAAACAGCTCTGCAAAAGGTGAACCATTTTCTAAACTATGAATAAGAGGGTGCAGGAATGCATGGATTAGTATCTACATGCTGGTGGTGCCATTCTCCAGGAACAAGCAGGAATCAGTCCTCACATGTGGGTTACTTCGGCACCGGAGCCTGCGCGGAGCAAATCCCCAGCTTTCAAAGAAAGCCTTTGGGAGTTGCCTCCACACATGCGTGGTCTGCTTCCCGCCCAAAAGGAGCCACCTTGCTCAGTCTTTTTTTCCATGGAGCCCTTCAGACATAGTCTGTCATCTGTCCTGGAAAAAGTGATTCTTCTTGCCTTTTAGGCTGTTTTTTCTTCTGGCTAGCACCGGTACCCTTCCCAACCCACCCCCGGTACCCTGGTATCGGGTTGGCTTATCCTCTCTCTCTTGGGAGTTATGCCCCTGTTTTTCCTAGCTGGCAGCCCGAAAGGTCTTTGACCTTGCTGGGGCCCTTTTTACCCCCATGGCTACCAGTGGATTCAAAAAGTGCGACAGATGTGGTAAAATTATGTCCCTCACCGATATGCAAGACTGCTGCCTCGGTCCGGACCACGACCCGGCAGTTTGCAGCCTTTGCGAACTTATGTCCTGAAAGACCTTAAAAAGCCGCCAGCAGCAGCTTGGAAAATTTTTCCTGATTCCCCCATGCCTCCAAAAGCCAGGGAGAGACCTCTACACCTCGGGAGGAATGCTCCAAACACGAGAGACGTTGGGGGACCTCAGAGAGGGTGGGTCCCCCTCGAGGGAACAGAAAAGAAGGAGAAAATCCGACGGCTGCGTCTCTGGATGATTCAGAATGGCCATGTCCCTCGCAGGGTCGGTCACAGAGTCCCGAGTGCCAGCCCGAGGCATCGAGGAAGAAGCACCCGATCAAACTCTCTCGGAAGAATCTGACCACGGATCGACCTTGGCAAGCGCATCCTATCCTAGTCGAGGACTCCCCTTCGGAGGAACCGGCTTTGGGTCCAAGTCCATCAGTGCCTGAGCCAGATGCTGCGGAACCTCCCCAACTTATGTCCTGGATGGTATCCTTGGAATGCAGGATCACTGCCTTCCTGAAGCAACAATGGGCATTAGTATCTGGTATGTCCAGTTCCTCTGCCCAGACCCCCAGAGGTTCGACAATGAAAATCGACCCTGGAGGCCGAGCCGAGCCTCAAAGCCCTACGGGCCCGAGTAGGTCCTCAGCTGAGGTCCCACTCGGTCTCTCGTTCTTTGGGACGGAGATATTCACCGGCAAGCCAGCCAGCAAGTGCTGGAGCGACCTGACCCTTCGGGGCCCGAGGACTGTCACCTGTCTTCCTCGGAGACCTCCGTCTGGGAGTCAGAAGACGAGGTGTCTCCGGACATTCGCCTTTACCGAGATGTCCTGTCCAATTCCCCTGTATCGGAGCCTTGGAGAAGATCTCCTCCGGAGGACATGGCCTTCCAAGACTTCATTAGAGATATGTCCAAAGCCTTAGCTTTCCCAACGGAATCTGAGGAGGATCCTCGAGCAGATGAACTCAAGATCCTCCAATACGAGGCCCCTCCTTGGGAAATCCTCACAGTGTCCATTCCACCTATCCTAGAATGCCTTGTGCTCCACATGTGAGATACACCAGTGTCGACGCAGATGATCAGCAAGCGGCTCAACTCGATGTATTGGGTCTGCCAAAGCCACGGTTTTCAAAAGTCACAACTGCCACATAATTCCATGGTCGTGGAATTGGCCATGCGTCGACTAAAAAGTCAGAAACACATTCCTCGGTACCGGCTGGCTGGGAAGCCCACACCTTGGATGCCCTCGGCAGAAAGTGTTACCAGGGCATGATGCTGAACTGCCAGATTCAGGCCTACTAGCTGCACATTGGCATGTATCTGAGCGACTTGGCGAAAGAGATTGCCAGACTCTCTACTGATCTCTCCGAGGAGCCATTACAGCGCTTCAAGGGCCTATCCAGAGCCATCAGTGAATGCTCCAAATTTACATCTCGAGCGGCCTACGACTGCTTTGGGTCGGCAGCCAGAGTAGGCGCAGCGGGCACTGGTGCATGCCACTAAGCCTGGTTACAGTCGTCAGACCTCGAACAATGGGTACAAGGCAAGTTGGTCGATGTCCCATGCCGTGGGGAGAACCTATTCGGCAAACCCATGACAGAAAATGCCGCTGAACTGGAGACCAAGTTCATAACAAGGACTAGGCTCTCTAAAAAGACCTCTGTGCTCCTTCTCAAAAGAAGGGCTCGGGAAAGAAGCCCTTCTACCCGAGGAAGTCCACTGCTTACCAAAGTTGCCCCCCTTATCAGGCCTCCCCAGCACGGGCAACAGGCCGAGAGGCAAGGGCATTGCCCGTGTAAGCAGAAGGCTCCCAAACCCCAGGCTTCGACCCTGGCTCAGCCCGGGGGAAGCTTTTGACTCCTACAGCATAGCCCCTCTTCCAAGCGAGGCTCCACAGCCCACAGGTCGGCTCTCCCTGTACGCCCACAGGTGGGGAGCTATCACCACCAATTCTTGGGTACTACAGGTGATCAAGGAGTGTTACCTCCTCCGCCTAGCCGAAGTACCTCCACATTTTTCCCCCGGAGAGCCAGCTCAGCCTCCCCTTCACTGGGATCTCCTGTTGAAGGAGTTGGCAGGCCTTCTCGAAGACCGAGCAGTGGAACCAGTACCCCATAATCTCAAGGGCAAGGGGTTCTACTCCAGGTATTTTCTCGTGCCAAAGAGGACAGGGGGCCTAAGGCCCATCCTCGAACTGCACAACCTCAACAGATTCCTGGTGCAGGAGAAGTTCAAGATGCTCTCCCTTGGAACACTGCTGCCCTACCTCCACCAGGGAGACTAGCTATGCTCCTCAGATCTAAAGGATGCTTATATAGACATCCTAATCCACCCAAACCACAGGCAATACCTACGCTTTGTGGTAGGGGGCCACCATTTTCAGTACAGGGTGCTGCCCTTCAGCCTTGCCTCGGCCCCCAGGGTATTCACAAAGTGCCTAGCGGTGATCGCTGCCTTTCTCAGGCTTCAGGGGATTTGTCTTCCCCTACCTCAACGACTGGCTCATCAGGGGCACTATGGCCCCAGAGGAGCAGCAGGCCACGGCACGCACTATCCAGGTCCTTCAGCACTTGGGCTTCGTTATCAATTATCCCAAGTCCAGCCTGTCCCCGGCGTAACAGTTGGAATTCATCAGGGCAAGGATCGATACCCTCCCAGCTAAGGCCTCCCCACCTGCAGACAGGGTCAACAGGCTTGTGGCGCTGGCCAAAAATGTACAGCGCTGCCCCTCGGTGCCAGCAAGACACTTGCTGCGCCTCTTCAGACACAGGGTCTCCATGGTCCATGTCACACCAGATGCCCGCCTACACATGCGAATTGCACAGTGGTGCCTCATGGACCAGTGGTCCCAGGCAATAAGGCATCTCCAGGACAGAATCAAAGTTACCAGGCGCCCGGTGCAGTCACCCCACTACTTGCAAGCAGGGATGCCTTTTCAGGCTCCTCATCACTCGAGGGTCCTCAGTACAGACGTCTCCCTGCTGGATTGGGGAGCCCACTGCCAGGGGTACCGCACCTAGGGCGTCTGGTCCCCGGAAGAAAGGGCCCAACAGATCAATCTGCTGGAAGTGCGTGTGATCCGCCTTGCCCTAAGGGCATTGGAGACCCCTGAGTCACAGATCCGTCCTAGTCCAGGCAGACAACCAAGTTGCCATATTCTACGTGAACAAACAAGGGGGCACGGGTCCCGCACCCTTTGTCGGGAGGCTATGGACTTGTGCTCACTAGCAGCCAGTCAGGACATTCTCCTCAGGGCAGTATACCTGCCGTGCCAGGACAATTGGCTGGCTGACAGACTAGCAGACTGCTCCAGCCACATGAGTGGCAGCTGGACCCAAAAGTGGCCTGCGGGCTCTTCCAGATTTGGCGGGAACCAATGATGGACCTGTTCGCCAGCCCGGACAACCAACAGTTGCCGCGCTTCTGCTCCCAACAACCACACTCAGCCAGGGTGGCTGCTGACGCCTTCCTAATTTCTTGGTCAGTGGGTCTTCTGTATGCTTTCCCCCGACACCTCTGATTGCCAAGACCTTGTTCAAGATTTTTCACGACAGAGCCTCAGTCATTCTGATAGCCCCACGGTGGCCTCAGCAACCATGGTTCCCACACCTCTTGCAGTTGGCAGTAGAGACTCCCATCCCCTTGGGGACAGACTCGCAGCTTCTCTCCCAGGACGGGGGCTCTTCTCCTGCATCCCAACCCCAGCTCCCTTTTGCTGATGGTGTGGCTGCTGAGAGAGGGTCTCACTAGCTCCGCTCCTACTTCCGAGAGAAGGTTCCTCCCTTTCAGCCCTTCTATTTAACATCTCCCGCTCTTTCGGAATATCATGTCTTATCTACGCAGATGACGTGCTCTTATTCACTCCAATTAATGTATTAAAACCTGACTACACTACACTAATCACCTGCTTCAACTCGATATCAGATTGGCTACTCTCACAAAACCTCAGAATCAATTGTAAAAAAACCGAAGTCCTGATTGTCACTAGAAACAAAGACTTCTCTCCCCCACCAACTCTAACAACACGAGATGCTGATCTACCACTCAAAACCTCAATACGTTATCTGGGTGTTATACTTGACCAGCGACTTGAATTCAAAGATCACATAAAAAATACTGTAAAAGCCATTTACTACAAAATCAGGACTCTTCGACACCTCAGACCTATGCTTGAACCATCTGACTTCCGTACAACCTTCCAGGCATTAGTCACTCCTCATTTTGACTATGCAAATATCGTTCTTCATGGCCTACCCAAAAGCACTCTAAACCCGCTTCAATTGGCCATGAATACAGCGGCCAGAGTTCTTCATGGATCCCCAAAAAGCCAACATATTACTCCCATCCTATTTGACCTCCACTGGCTCCCACTAGCTTGCAGGATTTTATACAAAGCTCTCATCCTGACCTTCAAAGCATTCCACCATATCTCATCATCCTCCTTATCTGATCTCCTCCAACACACACAGAACACCAGATCTAGACGTTCTGTAACAGAGAACATGCTAACAGTCCCAAATGACAGCAAAAAACTCACTCAAACAACCACTTTAAGAGCATTCTCTTCCTTCGCCCCTAGATGCTGGAACACGCTTCCACCTAGTATTAGATCACAAAAAGACCTGTCCCAGTTCAGAAAATCCATAAAAACACATCTCTTCCTACAACACTTCTCACAATATACTGACCCCCCTCCCACACAGACCATTGATCACGGCTAGTCAAATAAGCTCCCGAAACCTTACCACTTGATCTAGACCAAGCCTCACAAACCCTACCTTTAGAGCTCGAGCATTTAAGAACCTATTGTAAATAATTGAAAATATCTGTTAATTGTTAATCCTTGTTATCCATGTTTTTATTCCCTGTTCTCTGTAAACTTAACATTTGTTTTATGTTTAAGTACAAAATTTGTTAAAATGTAAACCGCGCTGATATCAAAAGTGCGGTATATAAAAGCTGTTAAATAAATAAATAAAGTGGAGGATGTTTTGCTAGCTTCGCACAGGGCCTCTACCAGACGGACTTACGCCTTTAAGTGGTGTAGGTTTGTGCACTGGTGTGCGGCTCAGGAGGCCGACCCCTTTTCCTGCCTGGTGGTTATGGTGTTGTAATATCTTCTCCACCTCTCTGACTCAGGGCTCAAGTCCAACTCCATCAGAGTACATCTCAATGCCCTCGAGGCCAACCACCACCCGATAGAAGGGAAGCTCCTCTAAGCACACCCAACGGTGTCCCGGTTCCTTAAGGTCCTTCTCCTGTCCAAGTCCCTGGATCTGTCCTCCGGCAACCGAATGGGATCTCAATGTAGTGTTGGGGCGGCTCACTCTACCACCTTTCGAGCCAATGGCTACGTCTCATCTTCGCTCTCTCTCCTTGAAGGTGGTGTTCCTCATAGCACTCACCTCCGCCCGAAGGGTGAGCAAGCTCCAGGCCCTCATGGCAGAGAGGCCCTATACCAGGTTCTAGAAGAATAAGCTAGTGCTTCACACACACCCCAAGTTTCTTCCAAAGGTGGTGTCCTCGTTCCACCTCAATCAGGAGGTGGTCCTCCCCACCTTTTTTTCCCAGACCGCACGCCAGTCCCGTTGAGGCTGTCCTCCATACCCTAGACTGTAGCTAAGACCTGCCGCTTCTTTCTCTACAACATCAGCAAAATCCGCCCCTTCCTCTCTGAACACACTACCAAAACTCGTATCCACTCCTTGATCTCCTCTCGCCTCGACTACTGCAACCTGCTCCTCGCTGGTCTTCCCGTGAGCCACCTCCTTCCCCTTCAATCTATACAAAATCATGCTGCTCGACTAATCTTCTGCCAGCCTTGCCATGCCCACATTACTCCTCTCCTCAAATCATTTCACTGGCTCCCTGTCCTATTCCGCATCCAATTCAAGCTTCTCCTGCTGACCTATAAATGCATTCACTCTATGGCCCCTCAATACTTCTCATCTCTCCTTACGTCCCCGCTCGAAATTTGCGTTCCGCCAACAAACTACTTCTATCAATGCCTTTCACCCACACCGCGAACTCCCGACTGCGCTCCTTTCACCTTGCTGCACCATACGCCTGGAACAGCCTACCTGCGTCTGTGCACCAGGCGCCCTCCCTAGCCCTCTTCAAATCCAGGCTGAAGACCCACCTCTTCACTGTTGCATTCAGATCCTGACTTTCATCCTCATCTTACCCTGATCCCCATCTATGTTTATGACCAAACCTTAGACCAAACTATACCACACTGTACCTTCCAATGAACTGACTAATGCTCTGTACCGTTCTAATTAGATTGTAAGCTCCGATGGGCTTGACTGACGGGCAGGGACTGTCTCTTGTATGTCGACTACCTCTTATAGGTTAGTTGTGTGCAGTGCTGCGTGCGTGGCGCTTTACAAGTGCTAAATAGGAGGAGGAGGTCCTTATCATTCTACATTCAACGTACCCAAGACCACCGAAAAGCTTCTCAGCTTTTTATTTCCTATGACCCCAGCCAGCTGGGGCAGGCGGTGACCAAGCGTACACTATCCACATGGGTGGCAGACTGTATTGCCCGGGCCTATGAGGAAGCACAGCTTCCCTTGGAAGGCCATGTCACAGCTCACAAGGTCAGAGCTATGGCAACCTCTGTTGCTCAACTGCGCTCCGTTCCTTTGGCAGACATCTGCCGGGCCACCACCTGGTCTTCGGTTCATACTTTCGCAGCTCACTACTGCCTGGAGAGGGAATCCAGACAGGATAGTGCCTTCAGTCAGGCTGTACTCCGTAACCTTTCTGAGGTCTAGGCAACTCCTGCCCCCGACCCTTCTGTGTTCAGGCTACCGGAGTGCTGTCTTTCCTTTACAATTGTGAGTTTTCATTACAGCTGCTCGCGGCTCTCAGTGAGGGAGCCTTTTTTGGCTATGGGTTCTTGGTAGCCTGTAGCTGGGGAGTCCCACATGTGAGGACTGACTTCCTGCTTGTTCCCGGAGAAAGCGTAGTTACTTAAATGTAATGGGTGTTGTCCGGGGACAGCAGGAATCAGTCCTCACAACCCTCCCTCCTCCCCTTGGAGTTGCAGTCCTCCTTTTTCAGCGTTTTTGTTTTCTTTGCCGTCTTTAGCTATGTCATTTGACTGAGCAAGATGGCTCCTTTGGGCGAGAAGGGGACCATGCATGCGTGGAGGCAACTCCCAAAGGCTTTCTTTGAAAGCTGGGGATTTGCTCTGCGTGGGCTCCATCAATGCCGACATAACCCACATGTGAGGACTAAGTCCTGCTGTCCCCAGAGAACACCTGTTACAGGTGAGTAACTATGCTTTTTATGAATTCACATGGGGGGGGGCGGCAGATGGCAGAAAAACAAATGGAGGAAACCCAGCAACTTGCACATATATCCGAGCCCTTTTGCGAACAGAGACGTGTAGATTTCTTAATTACAGAGCATTTCATCTCTCTCATTTCAGTTTGGAGGAGGAATCGCCTTTAATCCAACTGTAAAGGAATGGCCAAAAGGAGCACTTTTAAATATCTGGGTCAGGGAGTGGGTGTAAATCTAGACATGGAAAATGTGGGGCTTGCACGGTGTGTGTGTCTGTGTGTCTAGTTTTGCCCTGCCCAGGCCACACCCCTGTGCACTTTTGAGATGATATGAACAGCCACATGTCAAATGAGCCATTTAAACTTGGATGGAATTGGCACAGGTAAATAGTCATATTTATGTGTACACATCATGAATAGGGCTTCTAAAATAACCCCCTAAACCTTTCTACACTTCTTGGCTGTGCTACTTCCCAATGCTCTGGCAGCTGGTTATCACAGGCTGAGAGGCAAGAGGTCAGAGGTACTTGTGATATTAAAAAAAAAAAAAAAGATATTTTTTTTGTTAGGGCTTCCGTTTAACATTTAACCAATGTGTAACCAGTAAGCTGCTAAAAGATGCCTGGGGAAAAAATGAAACAGGTGTGTGTTAAACACCAGAAAAAAAAACACACACACCAATGCTCCTGATGCCCCATTCTGTATCTGTGCCTTTCCCACTGAGCCATGTAGTTGCACAAGGGCTTAGCAGCTGACAGGCTAACGCTCTCCTAACCTCAGTTCTACTGCACAACTGTTCCCAACAAGCATCAGAGCTGGGGATACAAAGACAGAATGAACAATGAGGGCTAATGGAGGGAGGAGTCCGCCCTGAAAAAGCACCCATTTTTGCATTTTAGTCCAACTCAAAAATGGCTTAAAAAATTAAGCATCAGAATTTAGAAAAAAGTTAGAAATACCTAAAAATAGATGCCCTAGTTATGATCCAGAGATTTTTTTTCCTTTCATACAACTTTTCACTTATGTATTTCCCTATCATCCTGTAGCTAAGACAAGAGCTAATTGACTAACAAGTGTCACTGTAAGACTGATATAATCAAAAGCATGATAAAAATTAGCACATATATTTCAGTGCTGATGTTAGTGACTAGATTTATTACCAGTGAAGTAAACTAATGATTATACATAGCATCCCAGAACGAGGAAAAGTGTACCAAGCATAGTTATAGGGTGAAGATGCATGTTTTCTACCTTGGCATGAATGGAGATTTGAGTTTTTCACCACAGACTTAGCAATAGTGGGGAATAGGGAATGAGATGCATGTTCTTCATCCTGGAAAGCTGAAGGAGACATTTTATCCCTCCAGGGTGACGTACGACATATTTTCAATACTGAAGGAGGGAGTCTGGAGGATTAGCGGGATGACTAACATTTTCATCATTGGTGAAGAGGTTAGAGGACGACAGAGGAATTTTTTAAAAAATGTACTAGGGGACAGAATGGTAGGGCACAAAGGATATGGCCTTTCCCCCAAGAGTAAGCTACTACCATGTTCACCCACCACAACAGTTTATTCCTACTCCTGAAAATGGCTAAAACTTTAAGCACTAAGCAGCATCCTACCTAGCTGGTTAACTATACAGGGCCGGTGCAAAGATACCAGGCACCCTTCATTCTTGTATGCCCTGCTCCCCTCCCCCATCCCATTAAAATATGTACCTACCAGCAGCAGCTCTGGCATGCACAATCATACCTTCACAGATGAGGCTCAATATTCAATGCGCAGAGTACACAAATTCTGAAGGCATCTCGACAACACAAACTCTCCACTATCAGGCACTTTGGAAAGAATGCAAAGCCCAACAAAATAAATCACATTCCAAAACTAAGTACAAAGCAAGCTTGCTATACTGAGACAGCACTAATTCCAGGACTCAAAACCAAAAGTCCTGTTAACCATTTATCAGGTTTTATATACCACCTTTTCCCTTCAATCAAGGTGGTTTATATAGTGGGATGGGTACATGCTGGGGGAGGGGACATATATGAGGAGTGGGGATAAAAACAATACTGTACCTTGTCTTGAACTATTCCTAAAACAACCCACACCTTACACAAAAACTAAGTTGTAGTTAAATCCCTCAGTTCTGTCATGTGCAGAACACAAACCCTCACCAAATAGGATTGCCAACTGGCTACAGATTTTCATAACTTCATCCAGTCCTGGTTTTACCCCATTGCATTCTCTAAGAAAGGCAAGACTACAAGTCCATGCATGCACTGGGGTAAACTGGGGAAGAGCGAGCTTATTCTAAAAATCTGGATCCGGTTAGCAATAGCAACTAATCACCAAAGAAACAAGGAACCTCACATTAGGAACAGAAACTACAACTAGCCAGGCTCTGCAACGCTGGAGAAATTAACAAATATATTTCCTCCTGTACTGTACAAAACCCAGACACATCAACTGATGTACATTCCCAAAAGATGACACATTCCAATCAATACATTTAAAATAATTTACCACCACCTTTGTTGTTTGGGTACTTATTTTTCTAATCATGTTTGATTTGATCTTGTTTGGTGCTTTCAGTGCCCACTTGCTCTTTTTTTCAGGCTCTATTTTCTTTTGACCTCAGCCCCGTAAAAACCTCTTCCCCACCATCTACTGGCTGCAGCAGCATTATCTCCTTTCTCCCTCCAAGCTTAAGTTGTCAGCATCCTCCTCTCTCTCCCCCCCCCCCCATTCCTCTTCCAGCACCATCCAGTTTCCATTCTTCTGCCTCTCCCTTCCCAGCCTCAGAAGCATTCCCCAACCCTCTGGCTCTAGTTCCATTCTCAACCTCAGAAAAACCATTCCTCCCTTGGACCCACCTCAACACAGACTACATCCCCAGGAGCATACCATCCTCTCTCTCTCGCCACCTTCCCCAAGGCCCAAGAAGATTCTATGTTCTCTCCTCACCACACACAAACTCCGGGAACATGCCACTCTCTCCCCCCACCCAAGATCCCAAGAGCATTCCACACCCACCCTCACACACAGTCCACAGGAGGCTTCTACTCTCCTCCCCCTCCCCCCGATTGCAGGGATATTCAACTCGCTCTTTACCCCTCCTCCTCCTCCCATCCACAATGAGACATGCCTGCAGGCAGAGGCCCAGGAGGTAATAAACTCATCTCGCCAGGGCTGGTGCAAGGATTAGAGGTACCTTAGGCAGGCCCTTCATCCTGCTGCTGTGCACTGCCCCCCACTGCTCCCATTACTACCACCGCCGCCACCCCTCTCTGGGGGCATACAGGAGAAGCAATGGCTCAGAAATCATGGTGCAGTGCTTCCATAAATGCTTTAGTGTTAAATTGTGGTTTCTCCTATACCTCTTCCACCCCCTCCAACGCATACTTCTGGTTTATGCAAACTTTAAGTCTAAAATGGAGGAGAGCGGAAGCGACAGATAAAAGACGACCAAAACACCTACAGAGCATCAAGACTGAGCATCATAAGGAAAACTGCATTAGCTACTCTTCACCTGCAGCACAGCCAGCTGTCCACTAGGTGGACTAGACACCCACCTAGGACAGCAGACCTCAGGAGCAATATCACATCCCCTGCATAGTTACTCACCTGTAACAGGTGATCTCCAGGAACAACAGGAAAGCACAGTTACTTACCTGTAACAGGTGATCTCTGGGAACAGCAGGAATAAGTCTTCACATATGGGTATCGTCGGTACCGACGGAGCCTGCGCGGGAACGCTCCCCAGTGTCCAGTAAGAAAGCTTTTGGGAGCATCCCACCGCGCCTGCGCGCTGCCTTCCCGCCTTTCCTAACCGCCTCTCTCCAGTTCGAGTTTTAAAGCTGAGACAAAGAGAGAGAGAGGAAAGGAAAGATAGATAGAGCGATACAACTCCTAAGGAAGGTGGGTGGGTTATTCCTGCTGTTCCCAGAGATCACCTGTTACAGGTAGTAACTGTGCTATCTCCAGGAACAAGCAGGAATGAGTCTTCACATATGGGGACTCCCTAGCTGCAGATGTCAGGGAGAGACCCCATGGTTGTGTGCCCTTGCAGAGGGCTTCACCTCCCCCCCATGGATATCTGGCATCCAACCAGGGTAGGTGGGTAGGAGTTGATTAGGAATGGAACAGGTGTTTGAGGACAGCCTGACCAAACGAGGCATCCCGGCAGGAGTCCTTGTCCAAACAGCAATGGGCTGTGAAGGTGTGAACCGAGGCCCAGGTGGCCGCTCGACAGATCTGGTCAATGGACACCGAGTTCAGATGAGCCATTGAGGCTGCCATGGCTCTCACATTGTGAGCTGTGACATGGCCCTCCAGAGAAATGTTCTTACTCTGGTAGGTGAAAGAAATACACTGAGCAATCCAGCTTGACAGTGTTCTCTTACAGACTGGAAGTCCTAAATGAGAAGGATCAAAAGCAACAAAAAGTTGAGAAGACTTTCTATGTTGCTGTGTTCTTTGTAAGTAGAAAGCGAGAGCTCTCTTACAATCCAAGGTATGAAGATTCCTCTCTGCATTGATGCATGAGGTCCTGGAAAAAAGACAGGTAAATATACCTCCTGATTCAGATGAAAAGGCGAGACCACTTTAGGCATAAAGTGTAGATTGGTCCTGAGGACTACCTTATCATGATGGAACCTTGTATAAGGTGGATTAGCCACCAAAGCTTGCAACTCACTGATGCGGCGTGCTGAGGTGACTGCAATGAGAAAAACAACTTTCCAAGAAAGAAATTTCAAGGAGGTGGTGGCTAAAGGTTCAAAGGGTGGCTTCATAAGCTGGCCAAGAACCAGGTTTAAGTCCCATGCCACTGGAGGTGGTCTAATGGGAGGTTTAGTTAAAAGAAGGCCTCTCATGAATCTTACTATAAGAGGGTGAGAGGAGATAGGTTGTCCATTGAGAGGCTTGAGGGACACTGCAATAGCACTCAAATGGACTCTTACTGAATTTGTTTTCAGGCCTGCATGGGATAGATGCAGGAGATACTCTAGTAGAGAATTCAGAGGTATTTCAAGAGGGTTTAGGCCCTTCTCTGAACACCAAATGGTGAATCTTTTCCATTTGAAAGCATAGGAACATCGAGTAGAAGGCTTCCTAGAGGCATGAACAACATCTCTGACTTGTTGAGAGAGATGAAAATCTTGAAGGTCTAGACCCTCAGCAACCAAGCCCTGAGATGGAGTGACTGGGATTTGGGTGCCACAATGTTCCCTCTTCCTGGGACAGAAGGTCTGGTACAGAGCCTAAGTCCAGGGAAGGAGCTTGAGAGAGATGCAGAAGTAGAGGGTACCACACTTGGCGTGGCCAATGTGGTGCTATGAGGATCATGGTCCCTCGATCTCTCTGAAGCTTGAATAGAGTTTTGGGAATTAGGGGAATTGGTGGAAAGGCATAAAGAAAGTCTTGACCCCAGTGAAGGAGGAAGGCATCCTTGGCCTGAACTCCCTGACACGGAATTCTGGAACAGAACCGGGGAAGTTTGGCATTCCACAGACTTGCAAAGAGGTCTATGTCCGGGGTTCCCCAAATTCGAAAAATCCTGGATACCTGGTCCATGTGGAGGGACCACTCGTGTGGGAGCAGAACTCAACTGAGTCTGTCCGCCCAAGAGTTTTGAATACCTGGAAGATATACTGCCAGAAGATGGATGTGATGCTCTCTGGCGAAGGCCCACAGTCGCAAAGCTTCGCTGCAAAGCGACAGAGCCAGTCCCTCCCTGCTTGTTTACATAGAACATGGCTACTTGATTGTCCGTATGGATATGGACTGTCCTGTAGTTGAGCAGGGAATGGAACACTCTGAGAGTTAAGAATATTGCTCTGAGTTCCAATAGATTGATATGCAGAGAAGTCTCCTGTGGAGACCAGATGCCCTGGGTGGAGAGATCTTGTAGATGAGCTCCCCAACCCTTTAGAGAAGCATCTGTTGTGAGAGTTGCTTGGGGTAGCAGTTGCTGAAAAGGGGACCCCAGCAACAGGTTTTGAGAGGACTTACACCACTGGAGAGACCAAAATAGACGACTGGAGTTTGCTATTTTGTCTGACAGGCAACCCGATGCCTGAGTCCATTGGGTGGACAAAGTCCATTGAGCTGTCCTCATATGAAAGCGAGCATATGGAACCACATGCACGGTGGATGCCATGTGGCCTAATAGTTGTAACATCTCTCGAGCAGTTAATTGGGATTTTAACTGAATCTGGGAAGCTAACTGCACCAGATGTAGGCAACGGGCCTGAAGATAGGCCCTTGCAAGTTGTGGTATCCAGTAAGGCCCCTATGAACTCCAGGGACTGAGTAGGGGTGAGATTGGATTTTGGGATGTTTATTACTAGTCCCAAAATACTGAAGGATACGCATTGTGCAAGTTAGACAATTCTGGGCCTCTGACTGGGATGGGGCTCGAATAAGCCAGTCGTCCAGATATGGGAATACGAATATTCCTAGAGTGCGGAGAAATGTAGCTACTACTGCCATGCATTTCGTGAACACCCTTGGTGCAGAGGCCAGACCGAAAGGAAGCACCCTGTATTGGTAGTGCTTTCCTTGAAAAAGGAACCGAAGGAACCTTCTGTGTTGTGTGTAGGATGGATGAGGACATGGGTGTACGCATCCTTGAGATCTAGAGAACAATGCCAATCCTGACTCCGAAGGTATGGAAGCAGAGCCCCTAGAGAAATCATTTTGAATTTCTCCTTGAATAGAAACTTATTCAATTCTCTGAGGTCTAAGATGGGTCTGTGGCCCCCTGTTTTCTTTGGGATAAGAAAATAAGGGGAGTAGAACCCTGAGCCCTGTTGAAGAAGAGGTACTTCTTCTATTGCCCCTTGGGCAAGAAGGGTAGCAATCTCCTGACCTAGAAGGTTGAGGAGAGATGTTGGAGAATTGAACTGTTTCACCATGGTGTGGGGAGGAAGGTTTAAGAAGTGAAGCTTGTACCCTTCCTTTATGATGGAGAGGGTCCATTGCTCTGCTATGATTTGCTCCCATCTGGGAGCAAAGTAAGTCAACCTTCCTGGAATGGTGAGGGGCTCTGGGTTTCCCAGAGCTAGAAAGGCTAAGTTCTCTAGTTGCAAGTCAAAGGCCCCGAGGACGTTGAGGCTGCTGGGCTGTGGTAGGCCTGGCAGCCTTTGACTTGGCCTGTTTAGGTGGTTGCTGACGCTTTGCAGCAAAACAACCTGCAGAAGATGTCTGCCCATGAGCAGGATAATATCTTCCCTTTTTAGAAAAAGATGTCTTTTTGAACAATCTTTTCTTAACAGGGGCAGAGGTAGACTTTGAAAGTCGATCCAATGCAGAGTTCTCAGCATCCATCTGAGTGGCCTTTGCTTGCCAATCCTTGCCAAACAGGTTTTCACCTGTACAAGGAAGGTTTCCCAACTCATCTTGGACCCAGAGTTCCAAATCAGAGGCTTGTAACCAAGCAATTCTGCGTGCACCTATGGCAATAGCCGTGGCTCTGCTTACACACTCAAAAGAGTCAAAGGCTGCACGGTTGGAGAATTTGAAAACATCTTGGGCATGTTTGAGCCAAGTGAGAAATTCCTGCCTTTTATCTTCTGAAATAAAAGGAGCTAAAGTCTGCAGATGATCTGTGACTTCTTTTAGAAACATCCCCATATAGAGACTATAGGAGTTGATTCTGGCAGCAAGCATATTGGCCTGGAAAATCCTTCGGCCAAAAGCATCTAGAGTCCTACACATTCACATCCTGGAGGGTTAGATGTGTCTATTTGCACTCTTTATTTTCTTCATAGCAGACTCAACCACAATAGAGTGGTGAGGAAGCTGAGTCTTATGAAAACCAGGACAGGGAGGGACACGGTACATGGTGTCTAACCTGCGAGAATGAGGAGAGGTGGTGAGAGGAGTCTCCCACATGCCCAACATGAGATCATAGAGAATCTCATGAATAGGTAGGGTAGCTGCTTCCTTAGGAACCTTAGGATATTGTAAAATATCTAATTGCTTGGCTCTAGGCTCTGACTCAGAGGCCACTGTGATGGAGAGGCCTCTAGCCACTTCCCTAATGAAGTCTTGAAAAGACAAATCCTCTGGAGGAGACATTCTTCGTTTTGGAGAACAGACTCCTGAGGAAGAAGCACCGGTACATCGACAGAAGCCTCCGACTCAGAGTCTTCGGAGGAATCGAAGTATCGCCTGTCTGGATGCTCCTGTAAAGCCCGATACGCATACCGAGTGGGATCGACATCGGGAGTAAGCGGTACCAGTTCGGTACCGATGGGCATCGTAGGACAGGGTACCGTTGCAGCCGACACCGAAGCCGATGTAGATGCAATTGGTACCGGCACCGGGAACGGTGCCAATGCCGGAGTCGGTACCGGCAACAGAGATTGTTGCAGTACCGAAGGCGTCGAAGCCTGCACAAATGCCGTAAGGGTGCGCTGTATGGACAGAATTTTCTGATCCATCGACGCCACCAGGGTCTGGATGTCGGTACCAGTGGAGGCCACCGGTACCCCAGAACACGGCAACAGGTGATCGGTCGAGGACGTGCCATCAATGTCAACCTGTGACCCCATAGATAATGCTTTGGAAGCTGAAACTTCCCGCCGGGGTAATTTTGCCGGAGCGGAGTCCTCGAGGGCAAGCCGGAGGCATCTCGATGCTTGGAGGGAGATTTGCCCTTCGAGGACCGGCTAGATTTATGTTTGGTTACCTGAGATCCATGGGAGGAAGAAGCAGCCCTGGAAGACGTCGATGCCACCGAGGCTGCATCAGAGGGAAACAGGGGTACTGAGCTTGGCTGCTCGGTTCTGCCGACCCCTTTTAGACATCATGGTGCAGGACACACAATCCGTGATGGAATGGTCAGGACCCAAACATTTCAGACACCAATCATGGGTGTCGGTGACAGAAATAGTACCGCCACATTTTGTGCACTTTTTGAACCCGGAAGCGGGCTTCTCCATGAGGAGAAAATATCTAGGCCTAAGGCCCAAACTGAAAATGCACAGCTGAAAGAATAAAAGGGGGTTTTTTTGTTGTTTTTTTTTGAAGAAAGAAAGAAAAGACTGGCGGTACCGGTCTGACGTCGAAGGCAGACGCGACTACAGAAAAATAAAGAAAAAAATAAAGAACTTCTTCTGCGGTGACAGGAACACGACCTGCTGGCTCCGCGGAAAAGAAGAACTGGAGAGGCGCGGTTAGGAAAGGCAGGAAGGCAGCGCGCAGGCGCAGTGGGATGCTCCCAAAAGCTTTCTTACTGGACGCTGGGGAGCGTTCCCGCGCAGGCTCTGTCAGTACCGACGATACCCATATGTGAAGACTCATTCCTGCTTGTTCCTGGAGATTAAGTCTTCACATATGGGTATCGTCGGTACCAACGGAACCTGCGTGGTGATGCTCCCCAGCGTTCTATAGGAAAGCTTTTGGGAGCATCCCACAGCACCTTTGTGCTGCCTTCCTGCCTTTCCCAACTGTCCCTCTTCAGTTGCATTTATAGCTGAGACCAAAGGAGAGAGTAGGCAGAGAGAGCGAGAAAGAGACAACTCCTAGGTGAGGTGGGTGGGTTGTGAAGACTTATTCCTGCTGTTCCCGGAGATCACCTGTTACAGGTGAGTAACTACGCTATCTCCAGGAATAAGCAGAAATGTCTTCACATATGGGGACTCCCCAGCTGAGAGATGCTAGGGGGATGACCCCAGCAAGCTGTGAAACCCAGGTGAGATGGGTCATGCTTCCTCCCATGGATCTCTGGAATTGAAACCCAGGACGGTGGATAGGAGTTGTACTAAGTCTGAAAGAGATGCTGGAGCACAGCCTGGCCAAACAAGGCATCCCGACGGGAATCCTTGTCTAAGCAATAGTGGGCTGTAAAGGTGTGCACCGAAGCCCAAGTGGCTGCTCTACAGATGTCATCAATGGACACAGAACCAAGATTAGCCATTGTGGCTGCCATTGCTCTCATATTCTGAGCTGTGACATGGCCTTCGAGAGAAAGTCCCTTACTCTCATATGCAAAGGATATGCAATTTGCAATCCACCTAGAGAGAGTTCTTTTGGAAACTGGAAGTCCCAAATGACTAGAATCAAAAGCAACAAAAAGCTGAGAAGATTTTCTATGTTGCTTAGTTCTTTGAAGGTAAAAAGCTAAGGCTCTTTTACAATCTAAGGTATGAAGATTCCTTTCTGCATTAGAGGCATGAGGCCTAGGGAAGAATACAGGAAGGTAAACCGCTTGGTTTAAATGAAAAGGCGAAACTACCTTTGGCATAAAGTGAGGATGAGTCCCAAGAACTACCTTATCATGGTGAAATCTTGTATAAGGAGGATCCGCCACTAAAGCTTGTAACTCACTAATGCATCTTGCAGAAGTGAGTGCAACTAGGAAGATGACCTTCCAAGAAAGAAAAAAAACTTTAGAGCCGTAGTGGCTAAAGGCTCACAGGGCGGTTTCATGAGCTGCCCGAGAACAAGATTCAGATCCCATGCCACAGGCGGTGGCTTAATGGGAAGTTTTGCTAAAAAGTAAACCTCTCATAAATCTCACTATGAGTGGATGAGAGGAAATAGGTTGTCCATCCAGAGGTTCGCAAGAAGCAGCAATTACTGAATTGGTCTTAAGACCAGAATCTGATAGATGGAGTAGGTACTCCAGAAGCAATTCGATAGGCACTGTATGGAGGTTAAGTTCCTTTTGAGAACATCATACAGAGAATCTCTTAAACTTAAAGGAATAGGATCACCTTGTGGAATGCTTCCTGGAAGCCACAAGGATATCCTTTACCTGTTGAGATAGGTTGATATCCGGGCATCCTAGGCTTTCAGTAACCAGGCCCTGGAGGTGCAGGGACTGGGGATTCGGGTGCAATAGCATCCCGTTCTCCTGGGAAAGAAGATCTGGAGCACATCCCAACTCCAGAGGTGTGGCTCGAGAGAGACGCAGAAGCAGAGGATACCATGTCTGCCGTGGCCAACATGGAGCTATATGACCTCTGTCTCTCTGAAGCTTGAACAAAGTTTTGGGAATGAGGGGAATGGGTGGGGAGGAATAGAGGAAGTCCCGACCTCAATGGAGGAGGACAGCATCCTTTGCTTGACAGTTTTCAGCCAGAATTCTGGAACAGAATCAGGGAAGTTTGGCATTCTGTGGACTTGCAAAGAGGTCTATATCTGGCGTTCCCCAGATTCCAAACACTCGAGCAAGCTGGCCTGAGTGCAGAGACCATTCGTGTTGCAGCAGTATTCGACCGAGTTTGTCTGCCCAAAGATTTTGAATGCCCACTAGGAGGTGGATTTGAAGCTCTCTGTCAAGGGCCCACAGTCGCAAAGCTTCGTTGCATAATGACAGAGAGCCTGTTCCGCCCTGCTTGTTTACCTGGCTACTTGATTGTCGGTCTGGACCAGAACTGTCTTGTAGCTGAGATGGGCCTGAAAAACTCAGACAACATGGAAGATGGCTCTGAGCTCTAGGAGGTTTATGTGAAGACAAGCCTCCTGTGGGGTCCAGAGACACTGAGTTGATAGATCATGCAAGTGAGCCCTCCAACCCAATTTGGACGCATCTGTTAGGGTGGTTTGACAGAGGCTGCTGGAAAGGAGAACCCACGAGAAGATTTTCCAGTGACTGCCACCATTGTAGGGACAAAATAAGACGTGTGGAGTTTCTGATTTTGTCCGTTAACTGACCCGAGGCCTGTGTCCACTGAGAGGATAGGGTCCACTGGGCTACGAGCATATGAAGGCGAGCATAGAGAACCACATGGACCATGGATGCCATATGCCCCAGAAGCTGAAGCATCTCCCGAGCAGTCAGGAAGACCTTCATAGCTGCTTGGGAGGCCAGCTGTACTATACGAAGACACCGTGGCTGTGGAAGGAAAGCCCTTGACTGGCTTGTGTCTAGACAAGCCCCTATGAATTCTAGAGACTGAGAAGGGGTGAGATGAGATTTTGGGAGGTTTATGACCAGTCCCAAGTATCGAAGGATTCGCATGGTGCGAGATAGAGCCAAGCTGACTTCTGGAGCTGCTGATGCTCGAATGAGCCAGTCGTCTAAGTAAGGGAAGACAAATATTCCTAGAGTTCTCAGGAATGCTGCTATTACTGCCATGCATTTCGTGAAGACTCTTGGGGCAGAAGCCAGAATGAAGGCAAGAACCCTGTATTGGAAGTGTCTTCCCTGGAAAAGGAATCAAAGGAATTTCCTGTGATCTGTATGGATGAGAATATGCGTATATGCATCCTTTAGATCTAGAGAACATAGCCAGTCCTGACTCTGAAGGTATGGCAGGAGCGTTCCGAGGGAGATTTTGAATTTTTCCCAGAACAGATACCTGTTTAATTCTCTGAGGTCTAGTATAAGCCTGTGTCCCCCTGTTTTCTTTGGTTTGACAAAGTAGGGGGGAGTAGAATCCAGTACCCTGTTGGGGTATGGGTACCTCTTCTATTGCTCCTTGAGCAAAAAGTGATGCGACCCTTGACCCAAGAGATTGGTGGCAGGGACCTGAGAATTGAACTGTCGTATCATTGTAGGAGGGGGCATACTGTGAAAATGAAGTCTGTACCCCTCTCGTACAATGGACAGAGTCCAGTTTTCTGATGTTATTTGTTGCCATCTTCTGGCAAAATGGCATAACCTGCCTGGGATGGTAAGGGGTTCTGGACCTTTCAGGGGCAAAAAAATTAAGTTCTCTAGGAAGGAGTCAAAGCCCCTGAGGAGGCCGAGTCTGTTGAGCTGGTTGAGCTCTTGGAATTTGTGGCTTCCTCTGCTGTCTGTTCTGTTGTCCCCTTTGGGGAAACATTTTATTTATTTATACAGTTTTGTATACCACCTTATCCTTCAATCAAAGTGGTCACAACACAACTGAAGGATACATTTAACATGAGGGGATATGAGACACATACACTAATACTTACAGGGAACATGGGCAATGGAGGGTTAAGTGGCTTGCCTAAGACCACAAGGAGCAACTGTGGGACTAGAAACCCCAGTCCTTCCGGCCCAAGGTTGCTGTCCTCTAGTGGGATCTGAACCCCCGACCTTCCAGCCTGAGGTAACTTGCCCCAACCACTAGGCCACTCCTCTCTATACATGAACTGGAGTGTGTCCCTGATGGGTGTAAGATGGGTAAAATTTATTTCTTGTTGAAAAAGGGTTTCTTGACTGACTTTCTTTGCTGGGTTGGCTGTAGACTTTGATAGTCTGTTCAAGGTAGTATTTTCAGATTCAATCTGGGATTAGCCTTGTTTTGCCAATCCTTGCCAAAGAGATTTTTCTCCTGTGCAAGGAATATTTCCCAGTTTATCTTGCACCCATTATTCTAAGTCTGATGCCTGAAGCCAGGCAATACGACGTGCACCAATGGAAATAGCAGGATGTTCTGCTAATGCATTCAAAGCAATCAAAGTTGCGCGGTTTACAAGTTTTGAGACATCCTAGGCATGTCTGACCAGAGTAAGGAATTCCCCCTTTTTTCCCCCTCAGGGAAAAGAGGGCTCATGAGCTCCAAGTCACATGTAACTTCTCTGAGGAACATTCCCATATACAGAATGTAGGAGCTAATCCTGGCTGCCAACATGGAGGATTGGAAACATCGATGCCCAAAGGCATCGAGTGTCCTCGATTCACGGCCCGGAGGATTGGAAGAATGTGTTTTAGCACTCTTAATCCTATGCATCGCCGATTCCACTACCATTGAATGGTGTGGTAACTGAGTCTTTTGAAAGCCAGGGCAGCTTGTAACTCGGTACATGGTATCGAGTCATCGAGAGTGTGGAGACACCGTCAAAGGAATTTCCCACATTCTTAGCATAAGATCATGCAAGATTCTGTGAATAGGCAGAGTAGCTGCCTCTTTAGGAGCCTTAGGGTACTGAAGAATTTCTAATTCTTCTGCTCTAGGTTCCTTCTCTGGAGTCACCATGATTGCAAGACCTCGAGCTAAATCACGTATAAAATCCTGGATGGACATGTCTTCTGGAGGAGACATTCTTCGTTGAGGAGGAGATGATGGATCCTCCGGAAGGATAGCTCTAGTACCGGCAGAGTCAGTGTCATCGGAATCGGATTATTTGAAGTATCTCTGCGCCGGGTGTTCTTGCAATGCACAGTATCGGGGTGCCTCGGTACCGATCCATCGATACCCGAGATAGACTCAAGGCTTGGCATGGGGGGGGGGGGGAGCATACCCACTGAGGCACTCGGTACCAGTACCGGTGTTGGTAACGATACTTGTGGAACCGTCTGTAGCGGTCTTAGGAGGCACTGCAGCAGCTAAGAGGGCCGCTAGACTGCGTTCGACAGCGAGGATTCTGTGATCCATCGCTCCTGCCGATGCCTGGGTGTCAGTACCGGTGGAAGCGGCTATGACCCCAGAACATGGCACCAGTAGTTCTGCAGAGGTGGAGCCTCTGGAACATTCTGGAGCCCCATTAATGCTTTGGAGACCGAGGCCTCCCGCCGGGGCTGTTTTGCCGGTGAACTTTCCTTGAGGGCAACACCAGTGGCATCTCGATACTTGGAAGGAGATCTACCTTTTGAGGACCAGCCAGTCTTAGACGACTTAAGTTTAGTTACCTGAGATCCAAGGGAGGATGATAAAGCCCTGGAAGACGTCGATGCAACTGACATCGTTATCTGTGGCAAAAAGGGTACCGAGTTTTGCAGCTCTATCCTGCAGGCCCCTCTTGGTCATCTTTCTGCATGAGAGACACTCCAATGGAGAATGGTCAGGACCTAAACACTTAGGACACTATTCATGGGTGTCGGTGACGGAAATGGTACCGCCACATTTAGAACATTTCTTGAAACCACTAGCTGGTTTCTCCATGTCTGAATAAAAATGGGCCTAGTGCCCAAAATGGCACCTAACCCCGGGAGGCGAAAGGCCCCTGAAAGGAAATCTTTTAGAAAACTAATTTTTTTTTTTTTTTTTTTTTTAAAGAAAAGAGAACCGGCGGTACCGGTAGGCGTCAAAGGAAGGCAGACGTGACCACAAAAACCCAAAAGAATAAGGATAAATGTTTCTGCGGTGACAGGGTATGCGTCCTGTCGGCTCTGCGGAAAACAAAAAAACCTGAAGATGGAGAGTTGGACAGGCGGGAAGGCAGCACGCAGGCGCTGTGGGATGCTCCCAAAAGCTTTCCTATTGGACCCTGGGGAGCATTCCCGCGTAGGCTCCGTCGGTACCGACGATGCCCATATGTGAAGACTACATTCCTGCTTGTTCCTGGAGATCCATTTGTCCATCAAGACCAAACACATGAATGGTTAAAGAAAGGTCAATTGAAACCAAAAGGAGGAGAGATTGATAGCTGGAGCCCAAGACAGTGGATTACAGACAATGGCACCACAGTGACATAGCTCAGAGAAAAGTGATACCTAATTTGTCCATTAGAAATAGCTTCAGCAAAACTGATCCTACCTGTCGATCTTCGCACCTTCTCACACTTCATAAAAGGTGCGTGTGGGTTTAGAGATTCTGACATGCAGTTTCTACTTCCTCTGTGCCAGAGTCCAGAGATGCCTTTCCTAGCTGCACAGCAATTAATTGGCTACAGCCTATAATAGGGCTATTTCACAGCAGCTCCATATTTTGCTACAGCATGAGGGCCAGGTTTGGTGGAGTGTAAGCTGTGCAGCTGCACTAGGTGGCATGAGCAAAGGGGCTTCACACTTATGCCTTTCCTTAGATTGTGGTGCAGCAGCCCCAACATGCCATTCCCTATAGCTAACGAGCTTCTACCCTTCTCCCAGCCAACCTGTGGCCCATGGTAAGAAGAGCCACTGAAGCACCCCTCCCTTACCCTAAACATAGTCTAACCTAGCCAGGAAAGCAATGCCAGAAGCCCAGCATTTTTAAATTTGCTCCTCCTATGTGGTCTGAACTGCTGATGAGTAGATGACTTGCTTAGGAGGGAGAGGCAGGAGGCACACTTTGGAAGCACCGGAATTCCAACGCTCTATTGTTAGTGGCCAGGCTACAGAAAGAGGAAGAATGGAGGAAGTGGAGAGAGAAGCGACACACGCAGGGAATCCTGGACAGGGATGAGGAAAAATGCGGGGGCAGGGGGGTCTGAAGGTTAAGAGAGCGAGAGAATGTGAAGAACTTAGAGGGCTGAAGAGGGATCCCAGGAGAATGGAAATGAGCAGGGCTGAGCAACTTGGAAGGAAATGGGCCTGGCGAAGAAAAAAAGGGCACAGAAAAGTAGAAAAAAAAAGTGTTAGGGAGGACATTTGTACAGAATGGAAATGTAGACACTCGATGAATGAAAGGCAAGAGGGAGAAATAGGAGGCTGGAGGAGGAGTGAGAGACAGGAGAGATGGGAAGGCTGGGGGCAAGACAAGAGTGAAGATGGAAAGCTGGTAGTTATGCAAATAGTAAAAAGGAGGAAACAGGATTGGGAAGGATAATGTGACTAAGATGTGGGATGCGGATATGGAGAAGTAAGACTGACAAAAAGATAACAGGTGAAAAATATGGAAGATGGCAAAGAGGGAAAGCTAAAGCTGTGGTGCTAGGAAAATATGATGGGTTATCTTGAGGAGAAGTGGGAGTTTGGAAACAGGCAAGATTGAAATGGAATGACTGGGAAAAGTGAGAGGGAGCGACTGAGGTGGTGTGTTTGCACAAGGAAGTAGAGAAGGTGAGAAGGGAGGAGAGGGAAAAAGGAGTCAGGTAGCAGGAAACTGGTAAGAAGGAGAAATTAAATCTAACTTTAAAGTAAAGAGGCACAAAAGGGGGGGGGGGAAGAGATGAAAGAAGAAGATCAAAAACTGTGGAGAAATTCAAAATGGAAAGAAGGTCCTTGAAAAGTTGTTAGAAGGCAGAGCAAAAGAAGACCAGGAACCAATGCAATTAGGAAAATATAAATGTCCAGACATGAAGGGAAAAAAGCAATCTATTTTTGGTTTAGTGAATAGCAATATACATTGTCACAACTGACGCATTCTATGTACTTGGCCCAGTCAGGATATAACATATTTCCATTTCTTTTTCCAGTGTTGCGCTGCATGCAGAATGTGGATTTTTAGCGTTTCTATTTCAGTTTGCCTGCATATTTCTATTTCTAATTTACAGCCCTTTATTCTGTATCTTGTCAGAGTCTGTTTGTATGCTACATGTATAGCAGATGCGGGATTCTGCAGCACTCCAGTTTGTTTTGTTTTTCCAATAGGCGGTATATTAAGTGTTCTCGAGCCTGGTGTAATATTTGCAGTGCTGCCTTTCAAAAGGTAGGGTGGTTGTTGTGAAGCAAACTATAACAGCACTAACTGCCAAGATTCAAGTGCTTTCTATGTATTTTTAAAGGCTATGGTTTAAGTGCCTAGCAGTACAGGAAGTGTGTTTTGCTGTTACTGAGATGAGACAGACTTAAATTTTCTTGTATGAAGGAGTTGTAAGGGAGAATCTCAAAAGTTCTGTTCTGCGCCCATTGTGGAGGAGTTTCGATAGATGCAGAATGTGTTTACAAAACAGTTATGTGGATTTGTTCTATTCTGTACAGGCCTCACCCTCCATTGGTACTGTTTAATCATCTTGGATGGTGGGGGGGGGAAAGAGGGGGCTGCAAAAATTTAAACCCATCACTAGGTCCAAGGGGGGGCAGGGGAGGAAAGTTTGGAGCATGATCAAGGCAAAAATCACACTATGATGGGGAGAGAGATTATAAAAGGTGGATATCATCATGCAACTGGACAGTGGCTGAATAAAACTGGCATTTTTCATGGGAGGAGAGGGGCATATTCAGTTTTCATCCATGACACCAGTTAGCCTACAGCAGTCCTGGTACACATAATATAGTTTCACGAATTAGGAAGTAACTTATGCAGGCCTTGAGAAAGCAAAGGGGAGCACAACATGGAGGAAAAAAAAAAAACCCTGATCATTCCAAATGTGCATCACAAGCAGCAAAAGAAATATGCACACTGCAAACTGCACAGGAATATTAAAGTAGCTACTACCACACCATGTTTTCCCTTTTCAAAAATACAAAATTGGAAGCGATTGAGCAAGTAATTCCAGTTTCTTTTAAGCTAGATTCAAGACGTGTCATTAAATTGTGGCATGTTCTCAAAAGATGAAAAGCATACGCCTTAAGCAAAAGATGAGGAGCTGATCTACAAGCAGAAGCAGGCAGAAAATCTATTTAAGTAACCAAAACAAAAAAAAAAAAATACAGCAGATCTGTACCAAACCTGTTTAAAAATCCTTGGAGTTACACCTATCCCTTACACACTAAGGTAATTTACAGATTAAACGGATGCTTCAGAAGGAGCCATCCACAGACCTTTCAAAATGAAACCATCAAGCATCCTTGTAAAGTGATCGGCACTAGAGACATGAGCCGATCGGTTATATTATGGTGGCGGCCACCATTGGAGCTACAATTCTGTACACGTTTCTTAAAATGAAATGCCATAATGTTCAACTTTCTGTGCTCAAGCACTAGTTACAGTCATTCATCAGCAAACATTCACTCAGAACTGCTTCTGTAGGCCATTTGGTGCCTAAAAATTTAAAAAAGTGTGCGTAAATCACCTGCTCATTCATATATTTATGCAGTAAACGTGCATACAATATGTCTGGAGCAGCCCTGTCCCTGAAGCCGTTCAGTTGCACAAGGAAGTACATCGGAGAATTGTGTGTTCCTCTTTGCAGTTAAAGAGGATAATTTTATAAGGGGACACCTATGTTAAATCTTTTCTTAGAAAAACTTAGACACCTACTTGTCTTTGTAAAATGCTAACCGAAGTGGCAGAAATTGCACCTTGAGATAAGTCTAGAGCTGGTGTAAATACCAATATGTGCACATCTCCTTACAAAATTCCCCCCTAATGTGCGGAAACAATGGCCCCGATATTCAAAAAAAAGCTGAGCTCTAAAACTTTCTGCTAAAAATTCACCTAAGATTTAGGACTTTAAAATGATATTCTTCTAAATATCAGCCTGCCATTCATTTGCCTAGATTTATGAGTAATTTAGGAAATTAGTGCTGAAAATCTGTGCTGATCCTCTAACTTTTGTTTGCAACCCTAAATCTTCCCCATTGCCCTCCACTTTTTATGCTCCTAAATTTAGGCGGTTAGTGAAATTTGGAGTGTAACAGGAATTCAGCCCTAGCAAATTTTCAGAGAGCCAAATTAGGAGCATAACTCAAAATTAAAAAAGCCTACACCTTTTGATCCCATTGAGGCTGCTACTAATTTTAATATACTGCTTTATCTGAAAGTCAAAGCAGTTTAAATTGGAGACTCTTAACATGGAGAGTTTGTAAACTGGTCTCTTTGAACATTTACCAGGGCTAAATGCATACATTTATGCTCAACATTTCACTAAAAATAAGTTTAGGAACCTAGAAAGAGGGTGGCAACAGAGGCAAATTTAGGGAAAAAAAGTTAAGAGTTTAGCACAGATTTTAAGCATTAGGCTCTTAAAGCTAGGCACATATAAAAGGCAGCCCTAAATTTAGTATAGCATAATTTTTAAACTACTACATTTCGGTGAATTTTCAGCTGAAACCTTGGGCTCTTAAGTATGAATGAACATAAGGGGACAAATTCAGGCTCCTAGCTTATTTTGTTTTGAGTATCTGTCTCAGTATTTCAAAAATAACTTGCTCAACAGTTAAAAGGTAGACTGTTCTAGCTGTAGTCTCAGCTCTGTCTCGTTATCTTGGCAAAATCAGCCAACCTCCTGTACCATTAAAAGTAGTATGCATATTTGAATGGAGGCCCCAAATCACTTCAAAGGATAGTGACAAAGTTGTGTCAAGGCCACTGAAAAGCCCTCATCTCAGCCAGGTGCATACATGCCTTTATTGCCAGTCCTGAGAACCAGTTGTAATGCAAGTCACAATGCATATAAAATAAAAGTTCTCTTCATGCAGTACGCCAATTTAGTTTTATTTAAATAGCTCGGTCAATTTTAGAACATACAAGCATGAATATTAGGGGTTTTACTGGTGCTGAATAAAAATGATCTTATTACAGCAACATTGTAATACATGAGCTTTTGAAAACCTTCAGTCAAATGATAATTCTTTTGTGCATCTAATAAGTTAATCAAAGCCTCTGTTACTCCTTTGCAGAAAAAGATAGTGATTTGGAAAACCATGTTGACAAGAGTTGTGTTACTTTGGGGGTTTTTTATTTTGCTTTTTTTTTTTATAAAATAGTCCAGAATAGGGATGGCGCATTTGCGAGCATATGCAGGCCATTTGGGTGCCTAAAAATTAAAGGGCGCAAATCACCTGTACATGCATATACTTATGCATTAAATGTGCATACAATCTATATGTGCACTTAAAGTTCTAATATGTATATGAGTGCCTAAAGAACAAATGTGTTAAACATGAAAAAATGCCTAAAAATCAGGGGAAAAATGTGTTTCAAATGAGCATGGACTGAACTCTTTTTGACCGTGGACACCCTGGTCACGACACCACAAACACACACAAAGGGGGACAACCCCTACCAATAAAAGTCCATGACAAACAGAAAAAACAGGAAGGGGTAAAAAAAGAGCTGCAGCATAGATACATAACCAGAGTAAATGTATTAAAGCCCAACATGGCCGTGTTTTGACATGGTCTGCCTACATCAGGAGCAATAAACGCAATTCAAATGTATAAAGAACTAAATCTCAGCTTATCATCGACACTGCTACTGCCTGTAAACTTTTGAATTATTTTTCAGTCATATTGACAGATACGCTATTCATAACAGAAATCTTCATTTATCTTCTGTACAATTCCATCTCGACCAATTAGAAAATGAACAATAAAGAAACAGAAGATCAGTTCATCAGAATGAAAGCTTAAACTTTGCATTCTAACTCCTTCAGAGGAGCTTTAGAACGGTTTGCAGGTATTGACTGCTCTACTGCCCTTTATCAGAATCAGTGTTGGCTGCTAAAGAGGCAGCATAGCATCCTGCTCAAAGCCTGTTCCTCCAATCAAGTACCGGAGCATGTGGGAGTCATGTAAGCCAGGCTCCAACTGTTTAAAAGTCTTGTCAAACCTAAATCAGCTGATGCCTCCAGTGGTCACAATGCTGCCTCAGGACTGCTGCCCTCATCATCTGTGACCAGAGAAAAGGAAGGAGGAATGTGTCCTAATGCCCTGCTCCTTACAGCTGGAAGGGTGAAGTGAAGTGCAATTTTGAGATGTTTAAAGAGGTACATTTTACAAATGATATCCAAGCCAAAACATCCGCAAAAAAGCGGACACATCCAAGCTCAGTCAGAGTTTCACAAACGTGAACATGCCTGATCTAGACATCCCTGGAAATAGTAATTAGATCTTACCTGCTAATTGCTGTTCCTGAAGGAACGACAGTCCAGTCCCTTCACTTCTGGGTTGCGTAACCCTTCCAGCAGCTTGGAGGCTGAGCCCATCTTTTTGGGGGATGGAGCGGTATAAATACCACTGGGACCACCCACCCACTCCAGTATTCGATTGAAAAAGCAGATCTAACAAACTCTTACTGGAAACTTAACTATAAAAAACTCAAACCTATGTAACAGGCATATATATTGAAAATTTTTTTTTTTTTTTTTTTTTTTTAATGGAAAACCAAGGAGAGGAGGCCTGGGAATAGCCTGAGATGTCGTCTGCTTCTACCCGAGCCGGCTTCCTCCCGGACTTCTTCCTGCCGTACCGGAGCTACGGCCCCAACGATGCCTTGCCCTGAACCCGAGGTGTGAAACGGTTGCCGGAACGGGTGGGATCAGGGACTGGACTGTCGTTCCTTCAGGAACAGCAATTAGCAGGTAAGATCTAATTACTATTTCCTTATCGTCACTCCAGTCCAGTCCCTTCACTTCTGGGAAGTACCAGAGCAGTTCACCCCTGGGAGGGTTCCGGCATACCGGACTGAAGAACCGCTAGCCCGAACCGGGCGTCCGCTGCACTCTGCACGTCCAACCTATAGTGCTTGGAGAAGGTATGCAGCGATGACCAAGTCGCTGCCCTACAGATGTCCAGCGAAGGTACCAGGGAAAATTCCGCCCAAGAGGCCGCCTGAGCCCTAGTGGAGTGGGCCCGCAGCCCCCCCGGAACCTGCTTCCCCTTCAGGATGTAAGCGGAGGCAATCGCCTCTCTGATCCACCTGGAGGAGATGGAAGCCTTGGCCGCCGACTCCCCTTTGTGCAGCCCTCCAAACTGGATGAATAGACGGTTGGACTTTCGGAATGGCGCTGTGCGCGAAAGGTAATGTTTCAAGATTCTCTGGACATCTAGAAGACGCAGCCTGTCGTCTTTACCTATCTGCCCCTTAGACGCTAAGACTGGCAGGGTAACTGTCTGGTTCACATGAAAAGGAGAGATAACCTTGGGTAAAAAGGACGGTACTGTACGCAGAACCACCTTGTCCTTGAGAAAGGCCAGGAAGGGGGGCTGGGACGAGAGCGCCTGCAATTCTGAGACCCTTCTGGCCGAGCAAATGGCGACCAGGAAAACTGTCTTTAGAGTTAAATCCTTTAAGGAGGCTCTCTTCACTGGCTCGAAGGGTTCCCCGACCAAGGCACTTAGCACTAAGTTGAGATCCCAAGGAGGGATGACCGATCTCCGTTGCGGACGTAGCCGACTAACCGCTCGTAGGAACCTGGCAACGTCCGGGTGCGCCCCTAAGGGTCTGCCCCGGACCTTTCCTCTATAGCAAGAGATAGCCGCCAACTGAACCCGCAAGGAGCTATGCGCCAGACCCTTTTCGAAGCCTGCTTGCAAGAAGTCCAGAATCTCCGGAACAGAGGCCGAAAGCGGTTTCCGACGATGCTCCGCGCACCAAGCTTCGAAGATGCGCCAAACTCTTACATAAGAAAGACAGGTCGAGCGCTTTTTGGCCTTCAGTAGAGTCGAGATTACCGCTCCTGAGTAGCCTCGTTTTAGCAGCCGCGCCCTCTCAATAGCCAGGCCGTAAGCGAGAACCGATCCACGTGAGGCATCCGGACCGGACCCTGCCTCAGCAAGTCCCTTTTGAAAGGGAGCCGCCAAGGACGGTCGGCGAGCAGCCTGATCAGATCGGCATACCATGGGCGGCGAGGCCAATCCGGAGCTATGAGAATTACCAAGCCCTGGTGAGACTCTACCCGTTGGAGAACTTTCCCGATCATAGCCCAAGGGGGGAATACATAGAGAAGACCCTCCGAAGGCCACTTTTGAGACAGGGCATCTAAGCCTTCGGACATCCTTTCCTTCCTTCGGCTGAAGAATCTGTCCACCTTGGCTGTAGAGAACCGTGCCATGAGGTCCATGACTGGGCAGCCCCAAAGGGCTACTATCTGGTTGAAGGTCTCTTGTTCCAGCTCCCATTCCCCGTGGTCTATCTTGCACCTGCTGAGGAAGTCGGCCGTGACGTTGTCCTCTCCCGCCACATGCTGCGCTGACAGAGCTAGAAGCCGGGACTCCGCCCACTGGAAAAGAGAGTCCGCCTCCTTCTCTAAGGCGCGACTGCTGGTGCCTCCCTGGTGGTTGATGTAGGCCACCGCGGTGACATTGTCGGAGAGAACTCGAATAGCCTTTCCCTGCACTAATATCCTGAATGCCTTGAGAGCCAGAGTGACAGCCCGCAACTCCAGTCTGTTGATGGGCCACTGTGATTCCAACTGTGACCAGAGACCCTGGACGAACTGGTCCTTGCAGTGCGCTCCCCAGCCTGTCAGGCTGGCATCCGTCGTTAACAACAACCACTGATGGGGATCGAGGGGCATTCCGCGGTCCAGGTTCTTCGGGCACCTCCACCATTGGAGGGACTGCTTGGTCCGTGGAGCGCAAGGTAACTGCATCGAGAGGGGCTGATGCTGAGGAGACCAACGACGCAATAGCGCCCGCTGCAGCGGTCGCATGTGGGCCCTGGCCCATGGCACCACCTCTATTGATGCCGCCATAGTTCCCAGAACTTGGAGATAATGCCAGGCTGAGGGATTTCTTCTGGCCAGGAACTGCGTGATTAGAATCCTTAGATCTCTTGACCTTGACCGTGACAGGAACACCCTGCCCCTGAGGGTGTCGAATCTTGCTCCGAGATACTAGAGTTCCTGAGAGGGAGTCAACCTGCTCTTTGTCCGGTTGATGACCCACCCCAACTCCTAAGACCTGAATCACTCTGGCCGTTGCCGAGTGGCTCTCCGGAGCTGACTTTGCGCGGATTAGCCAGTCGTCCAAGTAGGGGTGTACTAATATGCCTTCCTTCCTTAGGAAGGCCGCCACTACGACCATTACCTTGGTGAACGTCCTGGGAGCCGTGGCAAGGCCAAAGGGCAGGGCCTGGAACTGAAAGTGGCCTCTTGGTACTGCGAATCTCAGGAATTGTTGATGGGACTTCCTGACCGGGATGTGCAAGTAGGCTTCCGTCAAGTCGAGGGAAGTGAGGAACTCCCCTCCTCTCACGGCCGCTATGACTGAACGTAGGGTCTCCATCCGAAAGTGAGGTACCCTGAGGCAGCGGTTGACTTGTTTTAGATCTAGGATTGGCCGAAAGGAGTCCTCCCTTTTCGGGACCACAAAGTAAATCGAGTACCGACCGGATCCGTATTGGTCTGGGGGTACTGGAATTACCGCCCCTAAGTCTATTAGACGGGCAAGAGTAGACTCGATCGCTGCCCTTTTTGCTGAAGCTCCGCAGGGCGACTGAACAAAAGCCGGTGGGATTTGCTTTGCGAATTCTAGCGCATAACCTTCTCTGATCACCTCTAGAACCCATTGATCGGACGTGACCCGGGTCCAGGCGGGGAGAAACAGCCTCAGGCGGCCGCCTACCGGCCGTCCTTCCCCCTGGACCCCCGACACCTCATTGTTGCTTCCTAGGGCCCGAGAAGGAGGAGGAAGAGGAGGAGGAGGAAGCTCCAAACCCCCGACCTGCCCCTCGAAAACCTCTGAAACCTTGTCCCTTAGAGGGAAACCGGCCCCTGGAAAAGGGGTTTGATCTGGCGGTCCGAAATCTACGCGTCTCCCTAGGCTGAGTGCGCACAGGGGCTTGGGAGCGGCCTAGTCTCGGTCTATCTTCCGGAAGCCTACCTCCTTTAGACTCGCCCAGATCCTTGACCAGCTTCTCCAGATCCTCCCCGAATAAAAGTTTCCCTTTAAAGGGGAGTCGACTTAGCCGCGCCTTCGAGGACGCATCAGCTGCCCAATTACGTAGCCACAGCTAACGCCTAGCCGCCACCACCGAGGCCATGTTCTTGGCTAGGCTTCTGATGAGGTCATACTGACTATCCGCCAAGTAGGCTGCGCCGGATTCCACTTTGGCGGAGTTTGCCTGGATCTCGGACGAAGAGTCCTCTGACTGAAGCTGCTGAGCCCATCTTAGGCAGGCTCGAGCTACCCAGGCTCCTGACACGGAGGCCTGTAATGCAAGGGCACTTACATCAAAGGCTTGTTTCAGGAGTGTATCCAGCTTCCTGTCCTGTGCGTCTTTTAAGGCTGAACTGCCCTCAACTGGGATAGTCGTCTTCTTAGTGACTGCAGATACCGCTGCATCCACCCTGGGCGATTTTAGCAGTTCCTTATCTGACTCTGGGAGAGGGTATAGGCGGGACATGGCCCGGACTCCTCTTAGACTGGATTCCGGTTGGTCCCATTCTTCCTGGATCATCTGGCGTACTACTCTGTGGACCGGAAAGACCTTCTGGGATTTCCTAATGGCCTGTATTAAGGGGTCCTCCAATGCCTCCTCCTGCGATGGTACATCTGAGGCCACATTGAGTACTTTTAAGGATTCATTAATTAGCGCCGGAAGCTCCTCTCGCCTAAAGACCCTAACTATCCGAGATTGATCTTCTTCCGGGATCTCTCCTTCTTCCAGCTCCTCCTCATCCTCGTCCAAATCCTTCACCGAACCATCCTCCTCCGGAGTCCCCTGGGAAAAAGACGGTAGGAGGTCTTCCCCGTCCAGCCGCTGACGCTTAGAAGGGATGCTGGATTCTGGATTGATCGCCCCTAGGAGTCTGGATGATCTCTCTTCCCCTGGTGTGGCCACCTCATCTGCCCCTAGGCCCTGCTTGCGCAGGCAGTAGGCCTTATGGAGTAACAGGATGAAGTCAGGGGAGAAAAATTCTCCGTCCCCTCCTGCACTCGAGGGAGGGGGAGGAGGAAGCAGAGGAGGCGTAGGTAGCTCAGAGGGGGTAGAGACCGAGCCCTGGGACCCCCCTTCCCCTACTAGAGGGTCAGATGATCCCTGGGAAGGCTGCAATATCTCCTGTTCCACTGATGTAGCCACTGCGGCGCAGCTCCTGCAGATTCCTGTCTCTGCGGGGGTGCCCCTGCGTGTCCCACATGAAGGACAGCGTGGCTTGGATGCCATGGGGAAAGATTGGGGCTTAACTTAGTAGGCCCTTACCACCCAAGCCCAATTTCCCTTAGGGCTCAAATCCTAACAAAACCCCCAGGAGATCTAAAGGGATTACCTTAACTAAAACCAATTGGTCTGCCCAAAAGATAATGGCGATTAAAAAATAAATCGAATAGACATCTAGCATGAAACTAACCAAAATACATCGAAAATAATAAAATTAATAAAAATTAATAAAAATTAGATACAATTAGTGGCTAGCTCTCGTTTGTCTCCCTAAGGGAGGTACTTGCAGTTTGCAGATTGCCGATCCTGGGCCCGATGCTGAGAATCCCACCCGAGGGCTCTACACGTGGTAGGCCTCACCACGTGGAGCCTGCTCGGGGAAAAAAGACTCTGGCGTCTGCCTGCACTTCCCCGCTGCGACCGGTGCTGAGTCCTTAGAGAATCACGAGTGCGATCGCCGTCTGATCGCACCGTGAGAAAACCGGGGTACCTCGTGGTTCTTCTCCGCGGTCAGTCGCGTCGGGCCGGGATGTAAGACTCCCCTCTGGTTGTCGTTGCAGCCTCTAGCGCTCAGCCACCTTCAGGGCTTCGGCGCGAGGCTGTTTTTCCCCCACGACGGCAGAGCAAGGAGTGAAGGAAGCCGGGTAGAGCAGAGCACCTCCTCGCTGCTACAACCCAAGGCTTTGCTCTGCGAGCCGCGTCGGAGCTTGAGAAGGGGGGGAGGGAGGGAGAACAATTCTTAAAGGAGCAGAGCCCCTAAAATCGCCAAATAAATAAAGGAAAATTACTGAAAGGTAAATTAAACACAAATTAAGTTAAAAATTAAGGAAACTAAGCAAATTAAAAGTAGGACTCCAGTAAGCCCCAGGCTTACGGAACCCTCCAGCTGCTTGGAGGCTGAGAATACTGGAGTGGGTGGGTGGTCCCAGTGGTATTTATACCGCTCCATCCCCCAAAAAGATGGGCTCAGCCTCCAAGCTGCTGGAAGGGTTACGCAACCCAGAAGTGAAGGGACTGGACTGGAGTGACGATAAGGAATAGCATTTAAGACTGGGGGTATCTAATAGCCTAATGGTTAGAGTATTGAGCTAGGACCAAGGAGCCTATGGTTCCAATCCCACTGCTGTTCCTTGTGATCTTGGGCAAGTCACTTAACCCTCTGTCTTCTTTATACCCTCTGCATGTTTTTTGCAGCCAAAACAAACACTTTCCTGATACCTATTAGTGCCTGAAGCAGGTCTAAACTTGGATAGGGTCACAGAGGTCGCCGATATTTCAGAAATTGAGCAGGGATGCCTAAGCCCATTGTACCACTCCAGACATGCCTCTACCATGCCCCCACCTACTTGGACATCCTTGCACCAAAGACGTCTTTTAAAGGCCATTTGTGAAATGGCTCTGGGGAGGTCTCTGGTTTGGATGTCTACATGCATGTTTTTGAATATCCAAATCATGACTAAGACTTTAAAGATTACCCCCTTAACAGACAAGGAAAAATGGGGGATTTGTGGATACTGCTACAGGGAAATGTCCGACATCCATTTCCAAACTACAAGCCATTTTGGGGTGGGGGGTAGTATTTTCTATGTTCTATTGAATTTCCTTCGTTTCACGTACATTGTTTAGTTCTATGTAAACCGCATTGATTTATTAAGGCAGTATAAAAAGCACTCAAAATAAGTGTGTAAAACATGCTTCCCACAGAGAAAATGGCTGTTAGAAAATTGTATGAAGTTGTACACCCATGAAAGGTAGGTGCAAAGCGCATGAAAAGAATGCGCTGCTTTTATGCAATCTGTGTTTAGGTGTTCTCAGGGACATAGTCTGGGCAGACGCATGATGTATACATGTGTTTTATAAAGTACGCAGCTACATGAATGAAGGGGAATTTTAGATAGTACGTGCAGATCAGAATATACACAGGTCAGCTAGCATTTTAGAAGAAGCTGTGCCAAACAGAGCTTTTTGTAAACATAGGGATAAGCATATGCTAGGGTACACACCTATTTACCAACACAACAATAGAGGAGCTGTTTTACCAGTCTGCATGTGGGAAAAATCAACTAAGGAAACTAGGCATCTTAAATATGTAAGTTTCAGCACTCACGTGTCTAAGTTATTATGCAAATCTATACATATAAAAGCTGCTAATTAATACAGAGGCTGCAATCTTATTTTCAGTTTGGAAGGGGAAATAATCACTCCTATAAAAGGCTGGCCAAAATGAACACGTTTACAGATCCACACTGATTTTAAAAATGTATACATGCCAGTGAGCAAATTTTTGGCCATACGCAGCCCATTCTCTTTGTCTGCCTAAATGCCACGTCAAACCACCATCCTCAACATGCCCCCTTGCAGTTTCTATGTATTATGCACATTTGTGCATAAATTAGACCTTTCTAAAATCACCTCACACCTGGATGCCATTTCCACGTGTAAATGCCAGAATTTCCACATGGAAATTACGATCAAGGCTTCTAAAAATAATCTCAAGCACACACACAAACTTCTACCTCCTTCAGAGCAGGTGCAAGTTTGTGCTCTACTAGGACTGGTTCTGGGTGCCTATTTTATAAAGCTGCATAGGTGTTTATATTACTTTTATAAAAATATTCTTAAATAGTAATAAAGTTAAAAAAATAGTAAAAGCTGCTAGTGTAGCTGGGTTAAGAGTTCCTGGAGGAAAAATTCCATAAACCATTATTAAAGCAGATTGGGAAAATTCACCGTTTACCTCTGGGATAGACAAGCAAGGAATCTGTCTATCTTTTGGGTACCCGACAGGTACTTGTAACCTGGATTGGCCACTGTTGGAAACAGGATACTGAGTTTGATGGCCCTTGATCTGACCCACTATGACATATCTTATGATCTTATACGCCTTTTTAACATAGATGCTCCATTATAAAAATTACCCCCTTAATGACATAAGTGGCATTAATAGTAGGGGGTGAAGAGGGCTCAAATCAGTATGGGAGGGGGGAGGTCTCTAGATATTTTAGGGTCCAGATCAGAAATTAACATGTCCTGAGCCAGATAACTCAGCATTACAAAGCTTGGACTGTGTAACGTTAGTGGTTACTTGTCCAAACATAAGGCAGTTCTCTGCTATGTTACTTTTCATACAACACACCAAGATCCTTTATGTATAGCTTGAAATCAGTCAGTCATCTTCAAATCTTAGACTAGAGAAGTAAAAAAACAAAAAAATCAAAACATACAAACAATCAAGAGACTAGTCTACATGTCCTTTTCTACTGAACACATTCAAAGCATACAGGCATAACAGAGCTGTCTTTTATTGGAACCGATACAACGTGCTTTTAAAAACATGCACAATATCCATGATTAGAAACCCCAACATTTCGCAATCACACTGAAGACAACAGTTGAAGCAGTTTGAGTTGAGTAATGCAGAAGGATAAATGACACAAGGAATCCAACGGCTTTTATGAATCTGTAAAGCCAAGTTCTGTCATGGGTAGGAGTTCTAACTGAAATTCCAGTGCCAGATCTGAGGCTGATAATGTAAAGCAAACTTATTTGCCTCAGATTCCCCAGCTTGCCTATTTGAAGCCATCCTATTTTCTTCAAAACCATTTATGTATTCTTTCATTCACCTAGTTGAATTTAGCAATAGCTTTTCTAACATAGCTCTAGGCAGGTTAGAAAAGACTACAAAAGCCATCACAAAAATTGAACTTTGCCAGACTAACTTTTTTTAAAATGTACATCCATTGGCAAAAGCGTGGCGAGAAGGCTGTGACTGATTGTGGCAGGCTGACACCAAACCTTTAGTAGCTCTGGGCACTAACTTTCTGATAACCCATTTTAGCTCACAAGCTTTTATGCAATGATTGCTTCTAAACGAGCTGTCAGGGTACAAGGTGACTTTTTTTGCATGAGGTGCTCCTTTAATGATTATTTTCATTTTGACCATTTTGTACCTGTGCATGCTTTAACTGTATTCATGTAATAACTGCACTGGGCTCTGACGACAAGTCAACACAGCAGCTCCCTTACTTAAAGAGACAGTCAAAAGGGTGTGAAGTCCAATTCTGCATAGATCATCTAGGAAGAAAAAGGGATGCCCAAAATTTCAATGAATTTTGCAAAAACTGGCTAAATATTGAGACTTTTGTAAAGTAGGCATAGGAATGTATTTGCGGAAATTCTCCAGGTATTGAAGATCACCACACCACTTGGGGCTTTGAATGTGTAATGAGCAGCACGTACACACTTAAGTGCCGCCTTTAACAAACTGAACATCCAATGGGAGTGAAGTGGAGAGAGCTCCTAAAGTTAAACTCTAATTCTTGAATTTTTGGAGATAAGCACAACTGCCCCCTCAACCATTCTTTCAAAGCCTGGGTCCTAAAAAGCAGTTAGCTGGACACTGGGGTTGTTGCTGTTGTCCCTTTTGGGCAGTCTGACCTGGACGGTGTCCCTGTTGGGTTTAGGAAGGATAAAACTTCTTTTTCTTATTGAAAAATGGTTTCTTAGAGGATTTTTTCCTTGCAGGATAGGCTGTAGATTTGGACAATCTATCCAAAGTGATATTGTCAGCATCTCTCTCATTAGCCTTCTCCTGTCAATTCTTGCGAAAGAGATTTTCTCCTGTGCAAGGAATGTTTCCTAATTTATCCTGTACCCAAATTTCCAAGTCAGATGCTTGAAGCCAGGCAATCCAATATGCACCAATGGCAATAGCAGAGGTTCTGCTTATGCACTCAAAAACAGTCAAAGGCTGCATGATTTACAAACTTGGAAACATCCTGAGCATGTTTGACTAGAGTAAGATAGTCTTGCCTTTTGTCATCAGGAAGGAGGGTGCTCAAAAGCTCAAAGTCTCCTGTGACCTCTTTAAGGAACATTCCCATATACAAGATATAGGAACGGATCCTAGCTGAGATCATGGAAGCATCGACGCCCAAAGGCATCAAGAGTCCTACATTCATGACCTGGAGGATAGGATGCATGTCTCTTTGCACTTTTCATCCTTCTCATGGCTGATTCCACCACCACTGAATGGTGTGGTAATTGCGTTTTTTGAAAGTCAGGATAAGGTGGAACTCAATACATGGTATCGAGTCTTCAAGAATGAGAAGATGTGGTTAATGGTGTTTTCCACATCACTAGCATAAGATCATGTAAGATCTCATGAATAGGCAGAGTAGCTGCCTCTGAGGGCCTTAGGGTATTGGAGAATTTCCAACTCCTTTGCCCTAGGCTCTTTTTCAGGAGCTACTGTGATGGAAAGGCCTCGGGCCACATCACGGATAAAGTCCTGAAAGGACATATCCTCTGGAGGAGACATTCTGCGCTGAGAAGAGGAATCCTCGGGGAGAAGTACTCTTCTATTGGCAGAGTCTTCAGAGTCTTCAGACTCAGAGGATTCAAAATACCTCCGATTCCGGTGATCATGCAAAGCACGGTACCGGTATCGATCGAAGTTGGCATCGGGTTGTTCCTGTACCGATCTGTCGATGCCAGAGACAAAACCCAGAACAAAAACGTGGATAGCAACAGAAGATGTTTATTGAATAAAATATATCAGCCACAGGCCCGACACAGGCCGTGTTTCGTGATGCCTTCCTCAGGTCTAAAATGGCTGAACAAATAAAATAAAAACAAACATTAAAACCAATTAAAACCAAAATAGGAATAAGAATGAAAAACTGAAACCATGACAATTAAATAAATTAAATTACTAGTAAACATATGTGTATAAATAAATAAATAAAATAAATAAATACATGAATGCAAACCACATATATAAATAAGAATCGGAGAATCAAATAAAACTACAAATATAAAAATATATGCATATATATGAATGGTATGTCCATCATTTAAAACAAAGTATAATGCAAAACAACCATTTAGAAATTATACATGAATCAAAAACCACAAAACATGAATGCATACATATAGATAAAAAAGACATCTAAGTGGAGTGAATCTTATCCTAATACTCAGAGGTTGTGACAACTAAATAAAGGAACCATACCTGTATAAGATGGTATTCTTTAACAAGTCAATCTATATCTTCTTAGATAGAGACAAAGGGACCAAATGTTAAAAGGGGACAAAAACAGTTGCTATGCTTTATATGATATTTTATCCATAAAACATATCCAAATGGAGTGAATAAATAGAAAAATAAATAATTAAATGAAACCAGAGACTTGCAGGATACGTTAAATAGATTACAACTTCACCCGGGAAACATGAAGAACAGCTAATTTCCAAAGCCCAAAATTTAACAAGAATGCTAGTATAAAACTGTTCTAGCCTAAACAAAGTAAAATTAAATGCAAAAACATTGGTGTCATGGCTATGCACCCAAATCAATTAGTTACATAAGAGGAAACTTGTAAATCAACATACCATAGTCAACAAATTGTAACGATGTAAGGCGGCTGTAGAGCACTGCCTGTCCGCTTTATCAAAAACTCACTGAATTACTAGAAACCAAGAGAAACTTCGTTAGAAATAAATAAACTGAATAAGAATGCTAAAAAGAGCTTAGCTTCAATAGCACCCATAGTGCTCTTACCATAAATCACATTATCCCAGGAAATTTTGAGAGAATAGTACTGGAAAATCGTGCTCGCTGTCAAGACCGCCGGTTTCAAGTAAAAAAACGCCGGAGGATGCGCTCTAAATAAAGAATGCCATACTAGGCAGGAAATCCTCAAACCACGCCCATACATACATATGCAACATGGTGCATGACCTGGAGAGAACGTTAACTTTGGAAAACCCCCCACAGTAAAAATATTACCATACACCACATTAGCGCAAAGGTTTAGAAAACTATAAAACCTCTGCACCGGGGTCGTGTTCAATGGCAAGACCACTGATCTAAAATCCTCCGGCGTGTAATCTATTTAACGTATCCTGCAAGTCTCTGCTTTTCATATCTCAGTTTTTTTCCAGTTTTACTGCAATAACTTTCATTGCACATTACATATTAATACGCTCTGGGTTACCCCGCTTTACAATTCAGTAACGATTTAAATACCAGTCTTTTAATTAAAAGAAACACTTCCGGTTTAAATGCAAGGGTTTTAGTTTCACATTTGTCTTAGGGGGTTGCATGCAGGTCTCAATCAGTATATTCATCGTTTCCAGGTACGCGTGTCCCTGAGTAGGTGACACACGGCAGTCTATTTTTATTTTTATTGTTATTTTAACATCGTGTTTAGGCGCTCTCTTATTTTAATTTTTAATGTTTAATGAGTTGGCCTTAATAGTACAGCCCTGTCTTGGCTGTTCTTCTTGATTCATTTAATTATTTATTTTTCTATTTATTCACTCCATTTGGATATGTTTTATGGATAAAAGATCATATAAAAGCATAGCAACCGTTTTTGTCCCCTTTTAACATTTGGTCCCTTTGTCTCATCTAAGAAAATATAGATTGACTTGTTAAAGGAACCATACCTGTATAAGATGGTATTCTTTATTTATTTGTTGTCACAACCTCTGAGTATTAGGATAAGATTTACTCCACTTAGATGTCTTTTTTATCTATATGTATGCATTCATGTTTTGTGGTTTTTGATTCATGTATAATGATTTCTAAATGGTTGTTTTGCATTATGCTTTGTTTTAAATGATGGACATACTATTCATATATATGCATATATTTTTATATTTGCAGTTTATTTGATTCTCCGATTCTTATATATGTGGTTTGCATTCATGTATTTATTTATACACATATGTTTACTAGTAATTAATTTAATTGGCATGGTTTCAGGTTTTCATTCTTATTCCTATTTTGGTTTTAATTGGTTTTAATGTTGTTTATCATTTATGTATTATGTATGTTTTTAATTTATTTATTCAGCCATTTTAGCCCCTGAAGAAGGCATCACGAAACATGGCCTGTATCGGGCCTGTGGCTGATATATTTTAATCAATAAACATCTTCCATTGCTATCCACGTTTTTGTTCTGGGTTCTGTTACTGCACACGGTCTGTGCTCTTTTGTTGGATGCCAGAGACAAGACACATGATTCGGTATGGGTGGTGTACCCGCCAATGTTAATGCAGTTGGTACCGGTACCGAAGCCATGAGAAGAGCCACTAGACTGTTCGATAGCAAGGAATCTCTGGTCTATTGACGCTGCCGATGCTTGGGTGTTGGTACAGGTAGAAGCGGTCGCAATCCCAGAGCATGGCACCAGTAGTTCTGCCGAGGTTGAGGCCTCGAGAACATCCTGGAACCCCGTTGGTGCTTTGGAAGCCGAAGCCTCCCGCTGGGGCAGTTTTGCTGGTGAAAATTCCTCAAGGGCAACACCAGGGGCATCTCGATACCTAGAAGGAGATCTACCCTTTGAGGACCGTCTAGATTTATGTTTAGTTACCTGAGATCCATGGGAGGAAGATGAGGCCCTGGAGGACGCCGATGCAACAGACGCCGCGCGTCTGGGGGAAAAAGGGTGCTAAGTTTAGCAGCTCGGTTCTGCCGGCCCCTTTTTGACATCATTCCACAGGAGAGGCACTCTGAAGTAGAGTAGTCAGGACCTAAACATTTGAGACACCAATCATGGGCGTCGGTGACGGAAATGGTACTGCCACATTTAGAACATTTCTTAAAACCTGAAGTAGGTTTTTCCATTTTTAAGGAAAAAAATTGGGCCTAGTGCCCAAAATGGCGCCTAGCACCAAGGAAAAAAAAGTTTCTAAAGTAAAACACCTCAGAAACTATAAATTTATTTTTTTATTTTTAAGAGAAAGAAGAAAGATCTGGCGGTACCGGTATGGCGTCGGAGGAAGGCAGATGCAACCACAAAAACAAAAATTAAAGACAAACGTTTTCTGCGGTGACAGGGTATGTGACCTGTCGGCTCCGCGGAAAATGAAGAACTGGAGAGGGACAGTTGGAAAGGCGGGAAGGCAGCACGCAGGCACTGTGGGATGCTCCCAAAAGCTTTCCTATTGGACGCTGGGGAGCGTTCCCATGCAGGCTCCGTCGGTACCGACGATACCCATATGTGAAGACTACATTTCTGCTTGTTCCTGGAAATACCTATTTGGTTCTCCAAAGAAATGGCTGCTCAAATAAAGGCAAAAAACAAAGCTTTCACAAAATTCAAAAGCTTGCAAACAGAGGAACACAGTAAGGAATACAGGAGCAAACTAAAAGAGACAAAGAAAAATAAGGAAAGCAAAATCAAAGGCAGAGGAAAAGATGGCTAAAGATGTGAAGTGTGGCAACAAAACTTTCTTCAAGTATGTTCAGGAGAGGAGGAAAATCAGAGATGGAATTGCAGGACTCAGAAGTGCTGGGAACGGGTTTGTGGAAAGAGACATTGAAAAAGCATTGCTAAACAAATACTTCTGCTCTGTTTTTACTAAAGAAATTCCTGGAGAAGGACCATCTGTGACTCCCAAATATAAAAATGGGAATGAAGTAGATACCACACCATTCACTGAAGATGTTAGAACAACTTGCAAAACAAAGTGAACAAGGCCATGGGAGCAGATGGGATACATTCCAGGATACTGAAAGAACTCAGAGAGGTTCTTGCAGGGCCGTTAAAGGATGTTTTCAACAGATCCTTGGACTGGAGAACGGCAGATGTGGTACCTCTTCACAAAAGTGGTGACAGGGAAGAAGTGACAAACTACAGGCCCGTGAGCCTTACCTCGGTGTGGGAAAAGTAATGGAGGCGCTTCCGAAAGAGCGACTAGTGGACTCTCTCAAAACCAACAGGTTGCATGAACCAAGGCAACACCAAAGGACGATCTTGTCAAACAAATCTGATTCTGTTTGTTGACTGGGTGACCAGAGAACTAGATCAGGGGCATGCGATGGATGCCATCTACCTGGATTTCAGCAAAGCCTTTGATACTGTTCCTCATAGGAGGCTTATCAATAAACTCAGTAGTTTGGGGATGGGTCCCAAGGTGGTGAACTGGATCAGAAATTGGTTGACTGACTGACTGACAGAAGGTGATGGTAAATTGAGATTACTCGGATGAAAGGAGGGTGATTAGCGGGGTGCCCCAGGGTTCGGTCCTGGGCCCGGCACTGTTCAATGTATTTGTGAGTGATATTGCTGAAGGACTGCCTGGAAAACACAGTTACTTACCTGTAACAGGTGATCTCTGGGAACAGCAGGAATAAGTCTTCACATATGGGTACGTCGGTACCGACGGAGCCTGTGCGGGAACGCTCCCCAGCGTCCAATCAGAAAGCTTTTGGGAGCATCCCACAGCGCCTGCGTGCTGCCTTCCCGCCTTTCCAACTGTCTCTCCTCAGTTGAGTTTTATAGCTGAGACAAAGAGGGAGAGAGAGGGAAAGGAAGAGAGATAGAGCAAGACACAACTCCTAGGGGAGGCGGGTGGGTTGTGAAGACTTATTCCTGCTGTTCCCAGAGATCACCTGTTACAGGTAAGTAACTGTGCTATCTCCAGGAACAAGCAGGAATGAGTCTTCACATATGGGGACTCCCTAGCTTTTGATGCCAAGAAGAGAGCCCATAAGTTGTGTATCCCTGGGACAGGGCTGCACTTTTCCACCTGGATCTCTGGCATCCCATGAGGGATGGTGGGTAGGAGTTGATTAAGTATGGAACAGGTGTTTGAGAACAGCCTGACCAAACAAGGCATCCCGGCGGGAGTCCTTGTCCATGCAGTAATGGGCTGTGAAGGTATGAACTGAGGCCCAAGTGGCTGCTCGACAGATGTCATCGACAGACACAGAGTTCAGATGAGCCATTGAGGCTGCCATGGCTCTCACATTGTGAGCTGTGACATGGCCCTCCAGAGAAATGTTCTTGCTCTGATAGGCGAAAGAAATACATTGGACAATCCAGTTGGAAAGTGTTCTCTTGGAGACTGGTTGTCCCAAATGAGAAGGATCAAAAGCAACAAAGAGTTGAGAAGATTTTCTATGTTGCTGTGTCCTCTGTAAGTAAAAAGCTAGAGCTCTTTTACAGTCCAGGGTATGAAGATTCCTCTCTGCACTTGATGCATGAGGTCCTGGAAAAAAGACAGGTAGGTAGACCTCTTGGTTTATTTATTATTATTTATTAACATTCTCTTATATACCGCGCTATTCTGCATCAGTGCGGTTTACATTGAACAAACTGAAATTACATTGAACAGGGCATTATAACTTGGAGATAACTATTTTACAGGGAATATGGGCTATAGAGGGTTAAGTGGCTTGCCCAGGACCACACGGAGCACCTGTGGGACTAGAAACCCCAGTCCTTCCGGCCCAAGGTTGCTGTCCTCTAGTGGGATTTGAACCCCCGACATTCCGGCCTAAAGTACCTTGCCTGAAGTACCTTGCCCCACCAAGGTGAAAAGGCGAGACCACCTTAGGCATAAAGTGTGGATTAGTCCTAAGGACCACCTTGTCATGATGGAACCTTGTATAAGGTGGATTAGCTACTAGTGCTTGCAATTCACTGATGCGGCGTGCTGATGTGATTGCAATGAGAAAGATAACCTTCCAAGAAAGGTATTTCAAGGAGGTAGTAGCTAAAGGTTCAAAAGGCGGCTTCATAAGCTGACCAAGAACCAAATTTAAGTCCCATGCCAACGGTGGTGGTCTAATGGGAGGCTTTGTTAAAAGGAGGCCTCTCATGAACCTTGCAACAAGGGGATGAGAGGAAACAGGTTGTCCATTTAGAGGCTTGAGGGAAGCTGCAATAGCACTCAGATGGACTCTTACTGAATGTCTTAAGGCCTGCATTAGACAGATGCAGGAGATACTCCAGCAACGATTCCAGAGGTATGGCACGGGGGTTAAGATCCTTTCCAGAACACCAGATGGTAAACCTTTTCCACTTGAATGCGTAAGAACGTCCAGTGGAAGGTTTTCTGGAAGCATAAAGGACATCTTTCACTTGTTGAGAAAGATGAAGATCCTGGAGATCTAGGCCTTCAGCAACCAAGCCCTGAGATGCAGAGACTGAGGATTGAGATGCCACAACTTTCCATCCTCCTGAGAGAGGTGGTCTGGAGCAGACCCTAACTCTAGGGAGGGAGCTTGAGAGAGATGTAGAAGCAGAGGGTACCACACTTGGCCAATGTGGAGCTATGAGAATCATGTGGCCTCTGTCTCTCTGAAGCTTGAACAGGGTTTTGGGAATTAGGGGAATGGGTGGAAAGGCATACAGGAAAGTCTTGACCCCAATGAAGGAGGAAAGCATCCCTTGCCTGAGCCCCCTGAGCCGGAGTTCTGGAACAGAACTGGGGAAGTTTGGCATTCCACGGACTTGCAAAGAGGTCTATGTCCGGAGTTCCCCAAATTTGAAAAATCTTGGATACCTGGTCCATATGTAGGGACCACTCGTGTGGAAGCAGAACTCGACTGAGTCTGTCTGCCCAAGAGTTTTGAACCCCTGGAAGATAGACTGCCAGAAGATGAATATGATGCTCTCTGGCGAGGGCCCATAGTCGCAGAGCTTCGTTGCAAAGCAACAGAGAGCCAGTTCCCCCCTGCTTGTTTCTATAGAACATGGCTACCTGATTGTCCGTGTGGACAAGGACTGTCTTGTGGCTGAGCAGGGTGTGGAAAACTCGCAGAGCAAGGAAGATTGCTCTGAGCTCCAAGAGATTGATATGTAGACAAGTCTCCTGTGGGGACCAGATGCCCTGGGTGGAGAGGTCCTGAAGATGAGCTCCCCAGCCCATTGGAGAAGCATCTGTTTTAAGAGTTGCCTGGGGTAGAGGTTGTTGAAAGGGAGACCACAGCAACAGGTTTTGAGGGGACTTCCACCACTGGAGGGACAAAATGAGGCGACTTGTGTTTGCTATTTTGTCTGACAGGCAGCCTAATGCCTGGGTCCATTGGGTGGATAAAGTCCACTGAGCTACTGTCATGTGAAGGCGAGCATATGGTACCACATGAACGGTGGATGCCATGTGGCTTAGCAACTAACATTTCTCAAGTAGTTAGTAGGGGTTTTGACTCTGCTTGAGAAGCTAACTGCATCAAGCGAAGGCAACGGGCCTGAGGAAGATAGGCCCTTGCCCCTGTGGTATCCAGCAACGCCCCTATAAACTCTAGGGACCGAGTAGGGATCAAATTGGATTTTGGGATGTTTATTACCAGCCCTAAATATTGAAGGATACGCATTGTGCAGGTTAGAGCAGTCTTGGCCTCTGATTGAGTGGGAGCTCGAATGAGCCAGTTGTCCAGATAAGGGAAGACAAATATTCCCAGGGTGCGCAGAAAAGCAGCAACCACTGCCATGCATTTCGTGAACACCTTTGGTGCAGAGGCCAGGCCAAAGGGGAACACTCTGTATTGATAGTGCTTCTCTTGGAAAAGGAACCGAAGGAACCTTCTGTGAGTTGGATGGATGAGAACATGAGTGTACGCATCCTTGAGATCTAGAGAACAAAGCCATTCCTGACTCTGAAGGTATGGCAGCAGAGTTCCTAGAGAAACCATCTTGAATTTTTCTTTGACTAGGAATCTGTTCAACTCTCTGAAATCTAAAATAGGTCTGAAGCCCCCTGTTTTCTTTTGGATAAGAAAATAGGGGGAGTAGAACCCTGTACCTGTTGTTGAGAAGACACTTCCTCTATTGCCCCCTGGGCTAGAAGAGTGGCAACCTCCTGCTCTAACAGGCTGAGGAGGGAGGTTGGAGAATTGAACTGGTGCACTGTTGTGAGAGGGGGCAAGCTGGAAAAATGAAGTTTGTACCCCTCTCTTATGATGGAGAGTGTCCAATGCTCTGCTGTGATTTGCTGCCATCTGGGAGCGAAGTGACATAACCTTCCTGGAATGGTGGAGGGCTCTGGTCCTTCTAGAGCCAGGAAGGCTAAGTTCTCTAGCAGAGAGTCAAAGGCCCTGAGGGGGCTGAGATTGCTGGGCTGGAGCACGCCTCACAGCCTTTGCCTTGGTCTGTTTGGAGGATTGCTGACGTTTGGAAGGGAAATGAGCTGCAGAAGATGCTCTCTGACTATAAGCAGGATAGGATCTTCCCTTTTTAGAAAAAGGTGTTTTCTTGAACAACCTTGTCTTAGCAGGAGCAGCAGTAGATTTGGATAGTCTATCCAAAGCAGAATTTTCAGCATCCATTTGATTGGTAAAGATTGGCAAGCAAAAGCCAAACAGATTTTCACCTGTACAAGGGATATTTCCCAATTCATCTTGGACCCAGGTCTCCAAATCAGATGCATGAAGCCAAGCAATCCTACGTGCACCTATAGCTATAGCTGAGGCTCTGCTTACGCATTCAAAGGAGTCGAAAGCTGCACGGTTGGAGAATTTGGAGATATCCTGGGCATGTTTGAGCCCAGTGAGAAATTCTTGCCTTTTACTGTCAGACATAAAAGGACTTAAAGTCTGCAAATGGTCAGTGACTTCTTTTAAGAACATTCCCATGTAGAGACTATAAGAATTAATTCTCGCAGGAAGCCTGGAAGACTCTTCTACCAAAAGCATCCAGGGTTCGACATTCACGTCCTGGAGGATTAAAGGCATGTCTTTTGACACTTCTAATCTTTCTCATTGCAGACTCAACCACAATAGAGTGGTGAGGAAGCTGAGTTTTATGGAAACCAGGACAAGGAGGGACACGATACATGGTGTCCAACCTGCGAGAATGAGAAGAGGTGGTTAGAGGTGCTTCCCACATCCTTAACATGAGATCATACAGAATCTCATGAATAGGCAAGGTAGCTGCCTCCTTAGGAGTTTTAGGATATTGTAGAATATCTAACTCCTTAGCTCTAGGCTCTGACTCTGGGGCTACTGTAATAGAGAGGCCCCGAGCCACCTCTCTGATAAAGTCTTGAAAAGACAAGTCCTCTGGAGGAGACATCCTTCGTTTAGGAGAGGACTCCTCCTGTGGAAGAAGCATTGCTGCATCGACAGACTCTTCCGAATCCTCAGACTCAGAGGAATCGAAGTATCGTCTGTCGAGATGTTCTTGCAAAGCCCGATACCCGTACCGACTGGGATCGGTATCGGGAGTCACCGGTATCGGGGTATCGGAGGGCTGCAGAGGGCAGAGTACCGGCATGGCGGACACGATGCTGATGCCACCGGTACCGGAATCGGTGCCGGTACCGGCGGAGTAGTCTGTTGTGGTACCACGGGCGTCGATGCCACAAGGAAAGCAGCCAGACTGCATTCCATGGACAGAATCCTCTGATCCATCGATGCCGCCAATGCCTGGAAGTCGGTACCGGTGGAAGCCACCGGTACCCCAGAGCATGGCACTAGGAGATCTGTTGAGGCCACGACATCTAGATCATCCTGGAACCCCGATGACGATGCTTTAGAGGCCGAAGCTTCCCGCCGGGGTAATTTTTCCGGTGCAGAATCCGAGGGCAAGGCCAGGGGCATCTCGAAGCTTAGAAGGAGATTTGCCCTTCGAGGACCGGCTGGATTTATGTTTAGTTACCTGAGATCCATGTGAGGAAGAAGCAGCCCTGGAAGACGTCGATGCCACCGAAGCTGCATCAGAGGGAAACAGGGTACTGAGCTTGGCAGCTCCGTTCTGTTGACCTCTCTTAGACATCATGGAACAGAACACACAATCTGTAATGGAATGGTCAGGGCCTAAACACTTTAGACACCAGTCATGGGTGTCGGTGACGGAGATAGTACCGCCACATTTTGTGCACTTAAATCCTGAGGCAGGCTTTTCCATATTTAAGGAAAAGGGTTTTTTGGCCTTAGGCCCAAAACTGAAGTACACCTGAAGAAAAATAAATTGAAAAAAGTTTTTTTGTTTTTGTTTTTTTAAAAGAAAAGAATAAGAACCGGCGGTACCGGTATAGCATCGAGGCAGTCGGACGCGACAGAAAAGAAATAAAGAAAAAATAAGGAAATTCTTCTGCGGTGACAGGAACACGACCTGCTGGCTCCGCGGAAAAAGAACTGAGGAGAGACAGTTGGAAAGGCGGGAAGGCAGCACGCAGGCGCTGTGGGATGCTCCCAAAAGCTTTCTGATTGGATGCTGGTGAGCGTTCCCGCGCAGGCTCCGTCGGTACCGACGTACCCATATGTGAAGACTCATTCCTGCTTGTTCCTGGAGATAAGTCTGTCTTTTTGCAGATGACACGAAAATTTGCAACAGAGTGGACTCCCCGAAGGAGTGGATAACATGAGGAAAGATCTTCAAAAGCTGGAAGAATGGTCTAATGCTTGGCAGTTAAGATTTAATGCCAAGAAGTGCAGTGTCACGCACTTGGGAAGCAGAAATCCAGGTGAAATGTATGCGATAGGGGGAGAGAGATTGGTGTGCACGGACCAGGAGAAGGACCTTGGTGTGATTATTTATGCAGATCTCAAAGTGGCAAAACAGTGTGACAAGGCAGTGGCAAAGGCCAGGAGGATGTTGGGTTGCACACAAAGGAATTACCAGCAGAAAGGAAGAGGTACTAATGCCACTGTATAAGTCACTGGTGAGGCCTCACTTGGAATACTGTGTTCAGTTTTGGAGACCATATCTTGCAAAGGATATAAAAAGATTGGAAACTGTTCAGAGGAAGGCGACCAAAATGATTTGGAGCCTTCATGAGAAGCCTTATGAGAAGAGACTTGAAGACCTAAATATGTACACTCTGGAGGAGAGGAGGGATAGGGGAGATATGATTCAGACCTTTAAATACTTAAAGAGAAAACGACAAACAAACCAACCTCTTCCAAAGATGGGGAAGCTGTAACACTAGAGGGCATAACATGAAGCTGCAAGGGGGTAAATTGAAAGGCAATGTCAGGAAATACTTTTTCACTGAAAGGGTGGTAGATGCTTTGAGTGCCCTCCTGATGGAAGTGGTGGGGGCAAATATTCAAAATGGCATGGGACAGACACAGTGGATCCCTTTACTGCAACAGGATAAAATCAAAATAAAACGTAACTAATTTCTCAACATACAGGGGTGTCCTACACAGAGCGGTGGGTTCACCCCTAAAACAAAGACATGGGGAGGGTTCACCCCTAAAACAAAGATATGGGGAGGGTTGGCCTGCACGGAGAGGAAAGTGCACCTACTCTTGCCATCTTACTGGGCAGACTAGATGGACCATACTGGTCTTTATCTGCCGTCATTTACTATATTACTATGTATCTAAATGTATGCAGACTATTGTGGAACGGCTTTACATGTTTGTCCCCATTATGCCTAGGCGTATTTTCTGTTTCATAGAATCTGACAGAAAGCCTTACAATTAACTAGGACTGTCAAGCAGCTCCAGGTTTGCCTGACAGAGTTGATCCAGTCCTGAGTTTACACTATCCTGGATTTGCCCCATTGCACAGATGGACTTGTTATAACAATTGCCTTCCCTAAGAAAGCAAGGCTACAAGTCCTTGCATGCAATGATGGTAAACCCAGAATAGGATTAACATCATTAAGCAAAACTGGAACTGGTTTCCGTGAACAGAGATTTCACCCCATTTCAACGGAAGTCTTTTAAAATTATTTCCTCTACAGTTTTGCAAAGGAAGAGATAAGGGCCTATCGTCTACAGAGCATGACATTTGCAACCAAACATTTCGTGAACTATAAATTCTAATTATTTGCTTTTCATTCCTTTAAAAGAAAGAAAGGGAGGTATACAAACCCACACTTTGGGTAAATTTTATCCTTGTAGAATTCTAAACCTATAAATTAAAAAAAATAAGATGGTTTTTCCTCATGTGTTAACACAGCTGAAATCTTCCTAGTAGAATGACTCATCACTTTTGTATTTTGCCTGTCCCCTGCTATTTGCAGTCTGTCACTAAGTAAAACGTTAATAACACAGGTTGTTTGAATTAATTGCCTATTTTCTGCAGCTGGATGTAGATCAGGCACTATTCCTGGAAATATTTATCAAAGCTCCACAGTGCTAAAACGTCTCTCGGCATGTCATGGCCCTCAGATCTTTATTTTAGTCACAGCATAAGCATTGGTAGCCTTCTCCCACCAAGGTGACACTATGTACAATGTACGGATGGCCAAGAGGAATCAGACATCAACCTGGCCCTTCCTGCACTCATGCTCTGCTTTCTGGGCTACATTATTAAAAAAAAACTTTGATCAAATAAGTTGTAGATGATTTCTCTTGATTATACAAACTTTAATTTGCTACCTATGCAAAGGTTATTGCTGCTGGAATGTTCAACCATTTTAGAGCAGGCAGGGACTGAAATTGTTGGAAAACTGGTACACCAACAGAAAGCATAGTTACTCACCTTAACAGGTGATCTCCAGGAACAGCAGGAATTTAGTCTTCGCATACGGGTATCGTCAGCACCGACGGAGCCCGCACGGGAATGCTCCCCAGCGTCCAATAGGAAAACCTTTGGGAGCATCCCACAGCGCTTGCGTGCTGCCTTCCCGCCTTTCCCAACTGTCCCTCTCCAGTTGTTTAAAGCTGAGACAAAAGAGAGGGGGAAAGAGAGAGAGAGATAGAAAGATACACCCACTTCCCCTAGGAGTGTGTTGCGAAGACTAAATTCCTGCTGTTCCCGGAGATCAACTGTTACAGGTGAGTAACTATGCTATCTCCAGGAAGCTGCAGGAATGTAGGCTTCACATATGGGGGACTCCCCCTAGCTGCAGATGCCAGGGAGATGGCCCCAGAAAGTTGTGTGCCCTTGTGAAAGGGCTCCACTTCCCCCCATGGATCTCTGGCATCCTACCAGGGATGGTGGATTGGAGTTGATTAAGTCTGGAACAGGTGTTGAAGAACAGCCTGACCAAACAAGGCATCCCGGCAGGAGTCCTTGTCTAAGCAGTAATGGACTGTGAAGGTATGTACCGAAGCCTAAGTAGCTGCTCGACAGATGTCGACAATAGACAGAGTGAAGATGAGCCATTGAGGTTGCCATGGCTCTCACATTGTGAGCTGTGACATGGCCTTCCAGAGGAAGGTTCTTACTCTCATAGGCAAAAGATATACACTGTGCAATCCAGCTGGACAGTGTCCTTTTGGAGACTGGAAGTCCGAAATGCCTAGGATCAAAGAGTTGAGAGGATTTTCTATGTTGCTGTGTCCTTTGCAACTAAGACCAAAGCTCCTTTACAGTCCAAAGTATGAAGGTTCCTTTCTGCATTTGAGGCGTGAGGCCTTGGAAAGAATACAGGAAGGTAAACCGCTTGGTTTAAATGAAAGGGCGAAGCCACCTTTGGCAAAAAGTGTGGATGAGTCCTAAGGACTATCATAATGGAACCTTGTATAAGGAGGATCAGCCATCAACTACTGCAATTCACTGATGCGACGTGCTGATGTGATTGCAATGAGAGAGATAACCTTCCAGGAAAGGAATTTCAAAGTGGTAGTGGCTAATGGTTCAAAGGGCGGTTTCATGAGCTGCCCAATTACCAGATTCAAGTCCCATGCCACCGGTGGTGGCTTAATGGGAGGCTTCGTTAAAAGAAGGCCTCTCATAAATCTCGCTTTGAGAGGATGAGAGGCAATAGGTTGTCCATTTAGAGGCTTGAAAGAAGCTGCAATAGCACTCATATGGACTCACTGAATTGGTCTTAAGCCCTACATTTGATAAATGAAGGAGGTACTCCGGTAATGATTCCAGGAGGTATCGCAAGAGGGTTAAGAGACTCTTCTGCGAGCACCATATGGTAAACCTTTTCCACTTAAATGCATAAGAGCGTCTTGTGGAAGGTTTCCTGGAAGCATGAAGGATATCCTTTACCTGCTGGGAAAGGTTAAGACCGTGAAGTTCTAGGCTTTCAGCAACCAGGCCCTGAGATGCAGAGACTGGGGACTGGGATGCCACAGCATCCCATCCTCTTGAGAAAGAAGATCTGGAGCAGATCCTATCTCCAGAGGCAGAGCTTGAGAGAGATGTAGGAGCAGAGGGTACCACATTTGCTGTGATCAACATGGAGCTATGAGGATCATATGACCTCTGTCTCTCTGAAGCTTGAACAGGGTTTTGGGAATTAGGGGAATGGGTGGAAAGACATACAGGAAGTCCTGACCCCAATGAAGGAGGAACGTATCCCTGGCCTGACAACCTCGAGCCGGAATTCAGGAACAGAACCAGGGAAGTTTGGCATTCAGCAGACTTGCAAAGAGGTCTATGTCTGGGGTTCCCCAAATTTGAAAGATTTGGGCCACCTGGTCTGCATGGAAAGACCATTCGTGTGGAAGCAGAACTTGACTGAGTGTCTACCCAAGAGTTTTGAATGCCTGGAAGATACACCGCAGGGAGATGAATTTGATGCTCTCTGGTGAGGGTCCATAGTCACAAAGCTTCACTGCATAGCGACAGAGAGCTTGTTCCGCCCTGCTTGTTCACATAGAACATGGCTACCTAATTGTCCGTTTGAACTAGGACTGTTTTGTAGCCGAGTTGGGTGTGAAATACTCGAAGAGCAAGGAAGATTGCTCTGAGCTCCAGGAGGTTGATATGGAGATAGGCCTCCTGTGGAGTCCAGGTACCCTGGGTAGAGAGGCCGTGCAGGTGGGCTCCCCAACCCACCTGTGAAGCATCTGTTGTTAGAGTGGCTTGGGATAGGGGTTGCTGAAAAGGAGACCCCACCAAAAGGTTTTTGGGCGACTGTCACCATTGGAGGGACAAAATAAGGCGATCTGAGTTTGCTATTTTGTCTGACAGGCAACCTGACGTCTGAGTCCACTGGGCTGCCCTCATATGGAGGCGAGCATAAGGAACCACATGCACGGTGGCCTAGCAACTGTAACATTTCACGAGCAGTGAGGTGAGGTTTTAGCACTGCTTGGGAAGCTAACTGCACAATGCGAAGGCAGCGGGGCTGTGGAAGGAAGGCCCTTGTCTGTCTGGTATCCAGAAGAGCTCCTATAAACTCTAGGGATTGAGTGGGAGCAAGGTTGGACTTTGGGAAGTTTATGACAACTCCCAAATACTGAAGGATGCGCATTGTGCGAGACACAGCCACCCTGGCCTCTGGCTCTGAAGGGGCTCAAATGAGCCAGTCTAAGAAAGGGAAGACGAATATTCCCAGGATGCAGAGAAATGCTGCTACCACAGTCATGAATTTTGTGAACACCCTTGTTGCAGAAGCCAGGCCAAAAGCAAGAACCCTGTATTGGTAGTGCTTGCCTTGAAACAGAAATTGAAGGAACTTTCAGCGAGTTGGATGGATGAGAACATGAGTGTACGCATCCTTCAGATCTAGAGAACAAAGCCAATCCTGACTCCGAAGGTATGGCAGCAGAGTTCCCAGAGAAATCATTTTGAACTTCTCTCTGAACAGGAATTTGTTCAATTCTCTGAGGTCTAGAATGGGTCTGTGTCCTCCTGTTTTCTTTGGAATAAGGAAAGAGGGAGTAAAACCCTGTACCCCGTTGGGTAATGGGCACCTCTTCTATTGCGCCTTAAGCAAGGAGCATTGTGACTTCTTGACCTAATCGGTCATTGGGAGAGGTCTGAGAATTGAACCGTCTTACTATTGTAGGAAGGGGCATGCTGAGGAAATGAAGCTTGTACCCCTCTCTTACAATAGACAGAGTCCAATTTTCTGCTGTTATCTGACACTATCTGGGGGCAAAATGACATAATCTTCCTGGAATGGTGGAGGGTTCTGGACCGTTCGGGGCCAGGAAGGCAAAGTTCTCTAGATAGGAGTCAAAGCCCCTGTGGAGGCTGAGTCTGCTGAGCTGGTTGAGGCTTAGCTGCTTTTGGCTTCCTTTGTTGCCTAGGTTGTTACTGCTGTCCCTTTTGGGCAGACTGACCTGAACGATGTCCATGCTGGGTATAGGAGGGATAAAACTACTTCTTCTTACTGAAGAATGGTTTCTTAGAGGATCTTTTCCTCGCAAGATCAGCTGTAGATTTGGACAATCTCATTAGTTTTTTCCTGCCAATTCTTGCCAAAGAGATTCTCTCCTGTGCAAGGTATATTCCCCAGTTTGTCCTGTATCCAGATTTCTAAGTCAGACGCCTGGAACCAGGCAATTCTACGTGCATCTATGGCAATAGCAGAGGTTCTGCTTCTGCATTCAAAGCAGTCAAAAGCTGCACGATTCAAAACTTGGAAACATCCTGAGCATGTTTAACAAAAGTAAGATAATCTTGCCTTTTATCATCAGGAAGGAGAGAGCTCATAAGCTCTAAGTCTCCTGTGACTTCCTTAAGGAATATTCCCATATACAAGATATAGGAACTGATCCTAGCAGGAAGCCTGGAAGGATCGACGTCCAAAGGCGTCAAGAGTCCTACACTCACGTCCTGGAGGATTAGATGCATGCCTTTTTGCACTCTTCATCCGTCTCATGGCCGATTCCACCGCCATGGAATGGTGTGGTAATTAAGTCTTCTGAAACCCAGGACAAGGAGGAAATCGATACATGGTGTTGAGTCTTCGAGAATGAGGAGATGTGGTTAGAGGTGTCTCCCACATCCTTAACATAAGATCATGCAAGATCTCCTGAATAGGTAAGGTAGCTGCCTCCTTGGGAGCTTTAGGGTATTGTAGGATTTCTAATTCCTTTGCCCTAGGCTCTTTTTCAGGAGCCACTGTGATGGAAAGACCTCGGGCCACATCTCGGATAAAATCCTGAAAGGACATATCCTTTGGTGGAGACGAGGAATCCTCAGGAAGAAGTACTCTGGTATCGGCAGATCCTTCAGAGTCTTCAGACTCATCCGAAGATTCGAAGTATCTCCGATCCAGGTGATCGTGCAAGGCATGGTACCGGTACCGACCGAAGTTGGCATCGGAGTGGTCTGGTACCGACTTGATGCCGGATAGAGACGCATGACTCAGTCCCAGTAGAATACCTGCCGATGTCGATGGAGTCGGTGCCGGTACCGGTTGAATTGTCTGAAGCGGTTTCAGGGGCATCGAGGTCATGAGAAGAGCTGCCAGACTGCATTCAATAGCCAAGAATCTCTGGTCTATCGACACTGCCGATGCTTGGGTATTGGTGCCGGTTAAAGTGGCCGGAACCCCAAAGAATGGCACCAGTAGTTCTGCCGAGGTTGAAGCCTCGAGAACATCCTGGAGCCCCGTTAGTACTTTGGAAGCCGAAGCCTCCCGCTGGGGCAATTTTGCTGGTGAAAATTCCTCAAGGGCAATGCCAGAGGCATCTTGATGTTTAGAAGGAGATCTACCCTTTGAGGACCGGCTAGATTTATGTTTAGTTACCTGAGATCCATGGGAGGAGGATGAAGCCCTGGAGGACGTCGATGCCATGGAGGCTGCATCAGAGGGAAAAAGGGTGCTGAACTTAGCAGCTCAGTTTTGCCAGCCCCTTTTTGACATCATTCCACAGGCAACACACTCTGAAATAGAGTGATCAGGACCTAAACATTGAGGCACCACTCATGGGTGTCGGTGACGGAGATGGTACCGCCACACTTAGAACACTTTTTAAAACCCGAAGCGGGTTTTTCCATTTTGAGGGAAAGAGTTGGGCCTAGTGCCCAAAAAGGCACGTGGCACCCGAGAAGAAAATTACTGGAGAAAGACTCCAGAAACAAAGTTTTGGGGGTTTTTTGGGTTGTTTTTTTTTAGAAAAAAGAAAAGAACCGGCGGTACCGGTATAGCGTCGAGGGAAGGCAGACGCGACCACAAAAAAGAAGTATAAGAAGGGAATTTTCTGCAGTGACAGGATGTGCAACCTGTCGGCTCCGCGGAAAACGAAGAACTGGAGAGGGACAGTTGGGAAAGGCGGGAAGGCAGCACGCAGGCGCTGTGAGATGCCGACGATACCCATATGTGACCACTACATTCCTGCTTGTTCTGGAGATTGAATTATAGATGAAGGATGGGGGGGTGGGTAGAGGAAGAAGAAGTATGGAGATAAAAGGCTCTTCAAACATTACGGTTCTAAATTGTTTTGTATTTTTCCCTCCTTTTGTTAGTTAGCCCTGCTACGATTGTGTCTCTTGATGAAAGGTGGTTTATGGAGTCTAGCAAACACAAATTCATTGGGGCAGATATTAAAAACCCTTAAATCGGATAACCCATGGGGGTTATCCACAAAAAGGCACTTGGGGCAGTGGTGGAATTTGGCCGGTTTGCATCACGTTCAACAAACATGCCGTTTCCCTGCTGCAGCTGCACCAGCAGGTGTCCAGACATCCAACAGTGTTTTGATAGCATCAGGGGATCGCGGCGCATGCGGATGCCCAAATCACAAAGACATCCCCAGAGCCATTTTACAAACACTGTCTAAAGACATCCATGATGCAGGGACGACCAAATAGGTGTATCTGGGGCAGGGTGACTGTAGCAACTTCGGGAATGTCTGCAACCCTGTCCAAGTTTAGACCTGCTCCAGGCACAAATAAGCATCGGAAAAGTGTTTGTTTGGCTGTTAAAACATCTGGAGTGTGTAGAGAAGACGACAACATTTCACCATCCCCAGTACTCTCCACAATCCCAAAGATATTTTTTGTGTGATTGAGAAACTTGTTTTGTGTTTGAACTATCACTGTCTGTCTTAGACATCCCTGGTCTAGGATATTAGTCTGGGGACGTCTGTGTAGACGGTCCTGCAAAACATCTACATCAGGCACATCCATGTTCGTGAAATCATGCCTGAACTTGGACATGCCTGCCTTTTTTTCTGACGTTCTGACTTGCACGTCATTTATAAAATGTGCCTTCCTGCATTTACAGGGTGCGGTAGATACTCTCAGAAATCTGGAGTAACCTTTATTCACTAACCCTTTTTTAAAAAAATAATGATAATAAAATGTTATTTCCGACATCTTCTGTAAATGCACAAACATATATAGCGCCATACAACTGAAGGACAGCATTTCAAAGCTGACATCTTTTGCTGAAATACTAATTATTTAAGTATCTTTTTGAAGATCTACTTGAGATATAAAAGGAAGGGGAAAACATTGTTTTTCTATTTCAAATGACTTCAGCTGAGCACTAATATTTTGTCCAGATCTTGTAATAGGCCAACCTGTCTTGCCTTGGCCCATCTCCTCCGACTGGTGCCATCATCAAGCCTAGAACTTGGGAGATAATCCTAGGCTTTGATTCTGTTCGCCTAGAGCAGACCCTGGATCTGCAACTATAGCTTTTGATATCTCTCCTCAATCAGGAACATTTTCCCCAGACTGGTGTCAAACATCACACCCACATACTCCAGAGAGTAAGATGAGATCTGTTTGCTCTTGGCAAAATTGATGACCCATCCCAAGTCCTGCAGAAGGTCATCACCTGAGATTCTACCTTTCACCCCCTTCCAAATGTAGGGAAGGATGAGAGAAGACAAAGCAGCCAATACACCCATGACTGACAGGAGCAAAGCTGGGGGGGGGGGGGGGAAGGAGAGGAGGGACTTGACACCACCTGGTTTGACATCCCTGAACTCTACAAACAAGCTCCAGCGAATCCTTTTCCCCCTTGTCTGAGCTGGAGTTTAAGATTTAATTTAACCTAGGACACTCCGGCCCAGCTCTTGAAGACAAATTCATCTCAGACCAGAACCAGACTGCACAGACCATCTGAGACTATGAAATACTGGCTGGCTGTGGACTCCGCAGGATCCTATAATGGGTGATGTCATCAAACCAGTGGTTCAAAAAAAAATGAGGTGTGACCAAAAAGCATCGAGACTTGTTGTGTAGCTATATGCCAATATGTTGCACCATGATGCTATTAAGTATGCAGTGACCTAGTTATATGCTCTGTATGTGCAGCGTTAGCGTGGCTGCATCACACCTGCACTTAATTTTTTAATCACGTGATGTCAGACTTACAATTTGCATTAAATTCTGCTCGAGACTTGGAGATTCGTGCAAAGAGACTTATGACAAGTTACAGCAAGTGTATGGCGATGAATCCATGAGTCGTGCTCAAGTTTATGACTGGTACAAACATTTCCAAGAGGGCTGCCAAAGTATTGACAATGACGAATGTTCTGGAAGGTCATCCACGAGCAGGAATGAAGACAAAGTTGAAGCAGTGCATGCCACAATACGCTCAAATCATCGATTGACTATCAGGGAGCTTGCTGAGGACATGGACTTCACTTTCGTGTCAGTACAGTCCATTTTTAGTGTCGATTTGAGGACAAGATGTGTGTCTGCAAAATTTGTCAAAACTCCTGTCCCCTGACCAAAAACAGAAGATTGACTGTCTGCAGCCAGGGAGTTGTTGGAATGTGTAGAAAACGACTCAGATTTCATCAAAAAGGTTATTACTAGTGATGAATCATGGGTTTATGGTTATAACCCAGAAACTAAGGCCCAATCCTCATAATGGAAGGCTCCAAACTCTCCCAGACCCAAGAAAGCCTGTCAGGTGAGGAGCAATGTCAAGATCATGCTCACCATTTTCTTTGATTACAAGGGTATTGTTCATCATAAGTATGCTCCAAAAGACATATCGTCAATAAGAAGTACTACGTCCAAGTACTGACTTGTTTGAGAAATGCAGTTTGTCGTAAGAGGCCAGAGTTGCACAAGAATGGTGAATGGTCGCTTTATCATGATAATGCCCCAGCTCGTGCATAACATCTTGTCTAGCAGTTCTTGGCCAAACACCAAATCAAGTCAGTCAGCCTCCGTACTCACTTGACCTCGCACCCTGTGACTTTTTCTTGTTTCCAAAACTAAAAACAACCACTGAAAGGAAGGAGATTTGATGACTTGGAGATCATTAAGCAAAATTCCAACACAGTAGCTTCACAGCATAACAAGAGAGGCATTTCAAAATGGTTTCCAGCAGTGGCAGGAACGCTGGAGGAAGTGTGTTTTATCGGAAAGGGACTACTTTGAAGGAGACTGCGTGCAATAACTGTCAGTGTTATACACGTCTTGTGTTACTGTACAAGTCTCGATACTTTTTCATCGTACCTCGTAGTCCACAAAAATATGAAGAGTATCCCTCATTGAATCATATCACTCCTCATCAACATAACATTCTCCCATATCTCTGTATATTGTTGATAATTTAAATGTATTCTTTATACCCCATGTAACCCTCCTAGCTGTAACTCCCTGTTCTATGTAAAGCTCGTTGCTATAACTGTTATATGTAAACCGCTTTGAATTGATGAGAAAGCGGTATATAAAACCAGTTAAATAAATAAATAAATGGTGACAAAAAAGGGTCAGAATGTATCTGCATGCATCCCTTATTATTGCAACTAAACCTTATTAAAAAAAATGTATCAATTGTCCCATCATTTCCAGAGGACACAACACTAGCAAAAAAAAGTCATACAGCAGCTTTATCTTTTAAAAAAGGATTCCAAATGAGAAGGATCTACTTTTCTTCTGAAAGCCTGGATGTGGATGAGCCAGGACAATTGGTCTCATTTGGTTTTAAGAGACAAGCATGTTGATTTGAACTAGGCAGCACAAAACGAAAGCAGGTAATCTGCTGAAATGAAAAAAAAAAAGATTTACCAACCACTTCTATGTTTGCGGTTTGATTTATCTAATCTGTTTTTCTTTTCCTTATCTTCTCTTTGTTCTCTCAGTCCTGTCTTCCTCATTTCCACTTGTTCAGCATTTCTACCTGCCCTGTCTGCAGCCCATCAATTCACTTGTATCTTTTCCTTCCTCCCAGCCAGTAGACACCTCTCATTCCTTGTGCTAATTTATTTCCTCTCTTCTCAGGCCTTCCATCTTGTCTCAATCTCAGACTTCATGCTTCCCTCTTCTTCACTGTTCTCTTTTCCCCAATACAACTCCCTGGTCAACTAGAAATGTAGAAAACTAATATGGTGTATACTATAAGTCAGTCAATATCTTGACAAAGGCTTTTTCACTTTTGTTGTCCTGCATATTGTTTGTTGCACTATTAAGCTATGTTTTGTCTAACAAGCTTTCCCTTTTCTCTTTTATTTTATTTTATTTTATTTTTTTTTTTTAAGTGTTATCAAGTCAATGCTGACTCCTGGTGACCCAGCAGCCCCTGGGGTTTCTTAGCAAGGTAAGACCAGAAGTAGATTTCCAGACCTTTACTTCCGAGGCAATGGAGGGTAAAGTGAATTATCCAAGGTCACAAGGTATACTAGTGGGACCTGAACTCTGGTCTCTTGGGTATGAGGCTGTTGCTCTAACCACAAGGCATCTGAACTCTGGAAGATGCGGGATATAAATGATTGTTAAATAAAATAAAATAAAGGCTACTCCTTCATTCCTTCTTCCTTTTACCTCCTTTCATATCCGTCTTTCTTCTCTCTCTCAAACACTTCCCTGAATTCTTTATGGCTCTTCCATTTTTTCAGCCTCCACCTATTCAGTTATTTATTCCTCTCTTATAGCTCTCCATTAGCTGTTATTTTCCTCAAAACACAGAGGGCCAGCCCATCCACTAGGTGAGCTAGGCAGCCGCACGTGGGTGGGCAGCTTTGTGCTGCCAGTTTGTTGCCCATGGCAGGCTATGTGCTTCGGCACACATGATTTGCCGCTTCTGATCCCCCTCTGACACAATGGGTCAAAAGCAGCAGTCCACGGGCGCTGAAGCACTTGGTCTGCCACGGACAACAAAGCCACCACTTTAAAACTACTACTACTGCCACCCGTCTCCCCCAGATGGAAATCTGTGGCGGCCTGGCACAAGGGAGGGGGGTGGGAGACAGCAGAAACCCTTGGACTGGCCCTGCAAACACATCACCCTTCTTATCCTTCCACCTCACCTCTTATATATACATTTTCTATATCCTCCACTTCTACATTTTTCACCTCTTTTCCTTCCCCAATGCTTCCTCCTTCCCTAGTTTTTTCTCACTTTTTGAGACCCCTTTTCTCTTCTGTATCCCTCAAACTTCCACCACCATTTCTTCTTCACTCCTCGCATCTCTTCTGTGACCTCATTTAATCTCTACCTTTTTTTCTTCTTGATCAATTCACTTTCCCTGATGTGTCTTCTACTTCCTGCAACCTTTTCCTCTGCTTTTGGCTCCTTTCCATTATTCTCCAGCTTCCTTCCCTCGAGTATATTCACCCCCTTTCTCCTCCCCAGCCTCCAGCTTCGTTACCCCTCCTTCAGTATTTTTCTATCCCAGAATAAATTCCTGAAACAGAACCCACCCTCTGGAATTCCCTTCCAGACACTATCAGATCAAAAGATCTACAAACTTTCCTTAAGCAGCTAAAAACTCCCTTATTCTCCGAGTACTATAATAGCTCCAAGTACTATAATAGCTCCAACAAAAACAACAAATACCGTAACTCTCATTCTTCCCATGAAATTCCCCCTAACTAACCAGCCTATTGGTAACTACCTACCATGTATGACCATCCCTCTTATCTGACCTAACCAACCTCTCAGTAACTACCTACCAAGTATAACTTTTACCACCCCACAGGTAATATCCACATATTTTTCATGTATATAGTTAAGCTGACTTGTTCCAGTGCAAAAGCTGATAAGTAAATAGCTAAAGCTTATATGTAAAACAGTTCTATGTATAATAGTTCTCAACTTTCTTCTCTGTAATAAACCGCCCCTGATCACTGGAAGGAGTGGTATAGAAATAACGTTCAAATAAATAAATAAAATAAAACATCTAAATCTCCTGTCACTTCTTCTCTTTCCTGTTTCCTAATGGGAACCATACACAAACATTTTTCACTGCTCATAAAACCACTCTATATAATGGTTCCACAATTAGCCACTAGATTTAGCGAACTGATAAGTCTAATGCACAAACCGTCAAACCGCAAGATCATGAGAAATCATGGCACCAAAACATATACAGCAAGTGCTGGTATTAGTAAAGATGGGTCTCTGCCCCAACTGGAGAATGGCAAGTGACTAAAATGTGACAGGCTGCAGAGTTAAGAGGTGTTTTTATTAGGAAAAAAACAAAAGATATTTGGAAAACCCATCCATGATTCATTGGTGTTTCCCAGCACTACTTTCTAATTCACCCTAAATTTTAATTTTTACTACTGATGAAGCCTTTGTTGATAAGCGCTGCAGTCATAGATCCAAGCAATCACAGTAATTTATATTAGCTACATCAGCGATTACTAACCTGGGGTCCATGAGACTATTGCAGGGCATTCACAGAAGAGACAGAGACTGGTGAAGCAGAAGAGAGATTGGGAGGCAACTGATGGAAACAGGAAGGGGAACGTAAACAATGAGGGCTAGTGGGGACAGGTGATCTGGGAAGAGTGGTCAGGATGAACTAGAGGTCCCTGAACTTTCGGTGGTTAATAAGTGGTCCACACAAGTTGGGAACCTCTGAACTAGATCATACAAGAGAAAATTATTATGAGACTGGAATACAATTTTAAAGGTTTATGAGTGACAGCATCTTACTGTGAAGTGGCAGATTAGATAAAAAAGTCAGCAGATTTCATGACTGAAGGGGAATGACTTTCACATGCTCAGAGAGGCAGCATCATTCTTTTGACTTGCATCAAAATGTCAAAACAGATTAAGCTGCAAGTTAAAATATATCCTGCATTAATTATGATATAGAGATTTAATATGCATTACCTCCCAGTTCATTTGGGTGTGCAGCATAGCTACTGAGAAGCCAGTGCAATAAAATGTGAGCACTAAACTTTAGCATGCATTTTTTGAACTCATGAGTTAAGTCATGATATTTTTACACTATTTCCTTATTATATCACAAGTTTAAAAATACAAAGCACATAGAAGTAGACAAAAGACTGAATGATTAAAGCAGCAGCCTGAGAAACAGGGAAACCAGGGTTCAAATCTCTTTACCACTCCTTATGATCTTGGGCAAGTCACTTAACCCTCTACTGCCTCAAGTACAGACTTAGATTGCAAACCATCTAGGGATAGGAAAAGCACAGTTACTTACCTGTAACAGGTGATCTCTGGGAACAGCAGGAATAAGTCTTCACATATGGGTATCGTCGGTACCGACGGAGCCTGCGCGGGAACGCTTCCCAGCGTCCTGAAAGCAAGCTTTTGGGAGCATCCCACAGCGCCTGCACGCTGCCTTCCCGCCTTTCCTAACTGCCTCTCTCCAGTTCGAGTTTTAAAGCTGAGACAAAGAGAGAGAGAGGAAAGGAAAGATAGAGATACAACTCCTAGGGGAGGTGGGTGGGTTGTGAAGACTTATTCCTGCTGTTCCCAGAGAACACCTGTTACAGGTAAGTAACTGTGCTATCTCCAGGAACAAGCAGGAATGAGTCTTCACATATGGGGACTCTCCAGCTAGAGATGCCTGGGAGACCACCCAGATTGTGAGTCCCTGGGAAGGGCTCTACCTCTACCCATGAATCTCAGGCATCCAGTTCAGGGATGGAGGGTAGGAGTTGATTAGGTATGGAACAGGTGTTTGAGAACAGCCTGACCAAACAAGGCATCCCGGCGGGAGTCCTTGTCCAAGCAGTAATGGGCTGTGAAGGTATGAACTGATGCCCAAGTGGCAGCTCGACAGATTTGGTCAATGGACACAGAGTTTAGATGAGCCATAGAGGTTGCCATGGCCCTCACATTGTGAGCTGTGACATGGCCCTCCAGAGAAAGATTCTTACTTTGGTAGGCGAAGGAAATACACTGAGGAATCCAATTGGACAGAGTTCTCTTAGAGACTGGAAGTCCTAAATGAGAAGGATCAAAAGCAACAAAAAGTTGAGAGGACTTTCTATGTTGCTGTGTCCTGTGTAAGCAGAAAAGCAAGTGCTCTTTTACAATCCAGGGTATGAAGATTCCTCTCTGCACTTGATGTATGAGGTCCTGGAAAAAAAAAAAAAGAGGTAAAAAGACCTCCTGGTTCAGATGAAAAGGTGAGACCACTTTAGGCATAAAGTGTGGATTAGTTCTGAGGACTACCTTGTCATGATGGAACCTTGTATAAGGAGGATTAGCCACTAAAGCTTGCAGCTCACTGATACGGCGAGCTGAGGTGACTGCAATGAGAAAAATTACCTTCCAAGAAAGGAATTTTTTTTTTTTTTTTATTTAAATTTTTATTAACATTTGTAACAGTTACATTAGCATATACTCAACAACTCCAAGGCATCAAGGGTTCAGCAAACAGCATAAGAGACAACTCTTCAACTAACACACAGTCTAATCATTTCTCCTCCTATTTGCCATCCCCCCACCCCCTCCCTACTTCCACCCCTCTTCCCGCAACCACCTCCAAACCCCTGCCCACCGCTTCTCCATTTGCTCCCCTCTCCCTCCCCGCTCCCCAGTCAATTTATACATGGCATAAAGATGCGACACCCTGCGTGCATAGCTCGCCATGGAGGGTAGAGCTGATCTATTCCAGTACCATGCAATTTCGCAGCGGGCCGCTGTGACACAATACCAGATAATTTTCCAATCCCCCTCCCATTTCCCATCAGGTCTATGCAGGAGACACATCTCAGGGCCAAGTTCAAGGTTCGCCCCCATCATTTTGTTGATGTTTGCCCCTATGCGGTGCCAGTACTCTCCCACTACCGGACACGTCCACCACATATGCAGCCAGGAGCCACGCTCCCCACACTTTCGCCAACATTCATCCGTTTTGCAACACCCTGCCTTACACAACCGCTCCGGTGTGAGATACCAGCGACTCAGCACCTTAAACCCATTCTCTCGCAATGTTGTGGCAATGGAGAATCGTGCTATACCTAGTGCCATGGTCTCCCACTCCTCCACCCCCCAGCTTACCCCTAAATCCTTCTCCCACGCTTCCATGTATTTCAACTTGTTTTCCCCCCTCGCTGTCAACCCTCTGTAAATCCTGGAGAGCATCCCCTGGCTTCCCAGGGATCCCAGGCAGGCACCCTCAAACCATTCACCTCCCCCCCATCCCCCTTGCTCCCTTCCCTTTGTACTCACTACCGAACATAGCTGCCTATACGGGAATCTATCTATCTCCCCCAAACGATAGAGGTCCCGGACCCCCTCAAATCCTCTACAATGTCCTCCTACCACAATCTGAGACACCTGGGACAATCCTAACGCCGCCCAGTTACGGAGCACTGTGGCTCCCGGTCCCCCGCTCTCCGCACAGCAGGCTTGTAATGACATGGTGGCCGACCATCGTTTGTCACCCACCAGCCGCGTTCTATACTGCTGCCACACTTTCAAAGTATGCCCCACAATGGGATTCCTCCCCTTCTCTCCCCTCCCCTCCCCTCCCATACTAACCGTTCAAGTGCACCCGGCCTGTATTCGGCCAGTTCCAGCTGAACCCACTGCTTCTGGGGTTCCCGCAACCACGCGTAGACTGCTCGCAATTGTGCTGCCACATAATATAGTCGGAAATTGGGAACCCCCATCCCTCCATCCCGTACCGAGACTTGTAGCGTCCTTGCCGCCACCCGTGGACGCCTCGACCCCCAGATAAAACCGCTCGACCTGTTGTTGGATCTTCTTTAGCACTTTCGGGGGGATTGGGACTGGCAAAGCCTGAAACAAAAAGAGGAACTGGGGGAGAAGCATCATCTTAACCGTCGCTATTCGTCCAAACCACGAGTAATATCCCCTGCTCCAGCCTTGTAGCTTCGCCTCCACCTGCCCCACCATCTTCTTGTAATTTAAATCATACAACTCCTCCAAGGTTCTACCGAGATGAACCCCGAGGTACCGGATCGATGTCTTTGCCCATTTGAAGGGGAGATTCTGCTGCCAGTCACGCTGCCCCTCCCCCTCCCCCCCTACACTCAAGATCTCCGATTTCCCCCAATTAATCCGGAAGCCCGCCCTTTCACCATAATCTTGAATCTCTCTCATCACTGCCCTCAGGGATTCGCTGGGATTCGTGAGTGTCAGCAGTATATCGTCTGCGAAGAGGGACGTTCTGCATTCCTGCCGTCCCACCCTAACCCCCGTGATATCAGGGCTGCCGCGCAACTTCGCTGCCAATGGCTCTAAGGATAGCACAAAAAGTAGGGGGGACAGTGGACATCCCTGCCGCGTCCCTCTTTCTAGGGGGAAGAAACCAGAGTACCCCCCATTCACACGGACACATGCCTTCGGCCGAGCATAGAGAGCCCTTATCCACTGTGTGAACCCGCTCCAAACCCCTGGGCCTCCAACACCGCGTAGAGGAAATCCCAGGACACCTGGTCAAAGGCCTTCTCTGCATCCAGTGATACCAACAAGGCCCCCTTCCTCTGCCGCTGTGTCGACCACAGCACATTTAACACTTTGCGGATATGATCCGCCACTTGCCGGCCTGGTACAAATCCAGCCTGGTCCTCATGCACCAATTTACCTAACACTCCATTGAGGCGCACCGCTAGTACTTTCGCCAGCAGTTTCGCATCTAGGTTCAGCAGCGAGATCGGACGGTAAGACGCACACTCCTGCGGGTCTTTCCCCTCTTTGTGGATAAGCGTAATACCTGCCCAGCCCATTGATTCAGGCAGTGCCTCCCCCCTTCCCCGGTCCATTAAATACCCTGGTCAACGGATTCAGCAAGAGGCTCCCAAAGCGCTTGTAAAACTTTGCCGTCAGTCCATCGAGCCCTGGGGCCTTCCCATTTTTTAAGCCCTTGATAGCCTGGCTGACTTCGTCAGCTTGTATTTCCCTGTCGAGCCCCTCTTGTTCGTCTCCCGTTAGAGTCGGGAGCCCTGCTTCCCTCACGTATTCCCGAATGTCCTCTCCCGACCTTGCAGCTCGGGCTGCATACAAGTTGCTATAGAAGGACACAAATTCCTCCCTTATTCGTGGAGCCTCTCGCACTACCCCCCCTGTACTCCTAATCTGTGTAATCCTATTCCACTCCCTCCGCTTCTTCAATTGTCTCGCGAGAAGTTTCCCCGCTTTATTCCCCCCTTCAAAGAACCTCTGTTTTAACAGCTGCAGGCGGAATTGTATCTTCTCCGCTTCAAGAGCATTCACCTGGGCTCGTAGTGCCAGCACCTCACCCCGTACCTGTCCAGTTCTGTCCTGGCCGTCTCTTTCCTCCATCTCCCGCAATTGCCGGCGTAACCGGTTCCTCCCTCTCCGCCCTCTCTCGCTTTAGGCGGGCTCCCCACTTTATGAGAACCCCCCTAATTACAGCCTTGAAGGCGTCCCAGACTGTTCCATCCCGCACTTCCCCACCGCCATTTTGGTCAAAGTACTCCGGGATGAGCCTTTCAATCTCCCGCACCACCCTCTCGTCCTCAAGGAGCCCCTCATTCAACTTCCAGAACTGGCGACCTCTATCTTCCCCTTCCACCCGCACCCGCACCACCACCGGAGCATGATCGGACCAGGTAATGGGTTCCAGCTCGCCCCCTAGAAGCCGCCCTGATAACTCCTTCCCTACCCATATGGCATCCAACCGGGAGTAAGTGCCATGTGCTGCAGAATAGAAAGAAAATTGCCTCCGCCCCGGGTTTAGTGTCCGCCATACATCTATCAGGCCGTTCTCCCGCACAAAATGGTGGTAATGTTTCCTATCGGTGCCTCTCCCCTCCCTGCGCCCAGTCGTATCTCTCCCTATCTCCCATGCCACATTGAAATCCCCACCACAGATTAGGACCCCATCCCCCATTGCCGCCACTTGCGCACTCAAAGCATCCCAGAATTCAGTTTGCGGGCCCGTAGGGGCATACACATTTACCACGCAAAACCACTCCTCACCTATCTTTACCCTCAGCAGGAGATACCGCCCCCCCCTATCCCGGGACACTACCTGGACCTCCATGGGGCCTGTCTCTCTGATGAAGACCCCCACCCCGCCTTTCTTCTTCTCTTTAAGATTAGAAGCGAACATACGGTGCTTGTACCCCCGGGGCTGCACCAATGTCTCGTGTTGTCTCAATAGATGTGTCTCCTGCAACAGCACTATGTCTGCATTGTGTCTTGTTAACTCCTTATATAATTTCTGTCTTTTCATTGGTGAATTTAGACCTTTCACATTTAACGTGAGAATTTTTAACTCCTTTCCTACCCCCAGATCCCTGCCTCGTCCCCCTAAGTCCCTCCGCCCCCACCTCCCCCTCTGGCCCCCTCTTCCCCCCCCTACCCACCCCCTCCTCCCCCACCCCCCCACTCCCCCTCCCGCTGTTCCCTCCCGTCCTCCCTCTCCCCCCCTCGCTACTCCCTCCCCTCCTCCCTCTCCCCCCCTCATAACTCTCCTCTGCGGAGATACGACTTCCAATTCGGTGACCTTCTCTCCCTCCCCACCTACCCACCTCAACTGTTCCCCAGCCCCCCCCCCACTCCCCTGCCTAAGCCCCCCTCGCTGCCAACTCTCCCCCCTCTAAACCCCCTCCCCCCCTCTCCACTCAGCCTGGGCTCTCTCCCTCTCAGCCTAGTCCCCGCCTCCTCCCCTCTCCCTCTCCCCTTAGCCCACTGCCCATCTCTCCCTCCCCCCCCCCCCGCCCACAGCCCAACTTATTCAAGAATACCAGTCCATTATAAAGATGCTTCAGCTCAGCCAGTCTCTTGTTCTGTAGTCCGGTTCTGGTGCACGTCCTTGGTGGTTCTTGCCAGTCTACGTCCACTTGCCCTCTGCCATTTCATCTGTGCGGCTCCTCCGGTCCTGGATCCCGTTCTCGGCGGAGTGAAAGAGCCCTCGGCTTGCTCTGGTAGATTCTCAGCACCTAGCTCTCTCAGTGCTCTCCACGCCTCCACACTGGATCTCACCGTCCTCGATCGTCCTTTCACCGTGATAAAGAGGCCAAAGGGGAAGAGCCACTTGTAGCGCAGGTCAGCATGTCTGAGATATGCGGTGACCTCTCTTATCTCCCTCCGTCTTTGTAGCGTGCCTTGGGACAGGTCTTGGTACAGCTCCACCGTATGCCCCTCCCAACGGAAATTTTTCAGCTTGCGGCTGGCACCCAGCAGGAGTTCCTTACTCTTAAAGGAGTGCAGGCAGACCACAATGTCTCTTGGCCTATTGTCTCGGATGGGCCCCATACCCCTGTGCGCCCTCTCCATTTCGAGGCGGGTCTCCTCTGCAGGTCTCCCTGGGCCAGCTGCTGCGAGTAGTTCCCGGAAGATCCGCTGGACCACCTCCTCACAGTTCTTATATTGTGGTTCCTCCGGCACCCCTCTCACTCGGAGGTTGCATCTGCGCGAGCGGTCCTCCAGGTCCTCTGTTTTGGCTTTGAGGGTCTCCTGCGTCCTCTGAAGCTCTTCCCAGCTGCTCTGGACCTGCGTCAGGGTCTCCTCTTGACTCTCCAACTTGGTCTCCACCTCTTCTATACGTCCCCCCAGCTCCAGCAGGTCTTGGCGCATAGTCTGCACTGCTTCTTTAATTTCATTTTTAACCCCACACATCTCCATCTTCAGTTCCTCCTTTAACTCTAGGAGCCATTGTTTAATCTGTTCTGCTGTCGACAAGCTCTCCTCTCCTCCTTCACTCCCCTCCGGGCTCTGTGAGGTTTCTGTCACAGGTTTCCCTGCTTTTTTTTCCGCCTCCTTCCCTCCTTTGGGGGTTGCATATGGGGAGCGGAACTCGGCCAGCTTTTTTTTTGCCAGAGTCTCTTTTTTATTATTTTTTTCCATTTTGGGCTGATTAGCCCCTCTCTCCTCTCCCGATCTCCCCGGCCTATAGAGCTGGTAGGGCGTCCACACACCACACTATAGCTGCTGCTGGGAACACTTCTGGGGTTTGGTAGTTCTCTGCCTCTGCTCCCTTTCTTAGTGCAGTTGGGGGGGGCATGAGACTCACCACTGCTGGCTGCTTCTGCACTCTGCGTCTTGTGGGCTGCAGCTTAGGTCCCTGCTTCCTGCTTCTCCCAGCCACGTGCTAGGCCTTCTCGGCCCCCTCTGTCTCCGGATTCACCTCTGTTGGCCACCCTCTTCTGCCACCACGTGGTCTGTGGGGGTCGGCGGCGTGGCGTCCTCCACGGGGAAGCCCACTGCCTCTGCTCACCGGCAAGCCTCTTTTTTGGCCCTGCTGACTCTCTCTCCCAGCAGGTCCGGCTCAGCGCGGCCACCGGCCCAGAAGCCCCCTGAAAGTCAGGCTGCCTCGTCCGGCCCCGCTCCCACCAGCTTCTCTGCACCTCCGCTCCCGCTTGTTGCGCCGCCGCCGCGGCTCGCCGGCACTCCCCGCTCTCTCCGTCGCCCCTCGGCTCACCGCTCCGTTGCCCGTGGGGGCTAAAGTGCTCCAATTGTTGCGGGTTGGTGGCGGAGCTCCTCCGCTACGCCGCCATTCAGTAGGTGACGTCACCGGAAGTCCCAAGAAAGGAATTTTAAGGAGGTAGTGGCTAAGGGTTCAAAGGGTGGCTTCATAAGCTGGCCAAGAACCAGATTCAAGTCCCAGGCCACTGGAGGTGGTCTAATGGGAGGTTTAGTCAAAAGAAAGCCTCTCATGAATCTTGCTATAAGAGGAGGAGAGGAAATAGGTTGTCCATTGAGAGGCTTAAGGGATGCTGCAATAGCACTCAAATGGACTCTGATTGAATTTGTTTTTAAGGCCTGCATGGGATAAATGCAGCAAATAGTCTAGTAAAGAATGCAAAGGTATTGCAAGAAGGTTGAGACCCTTCTCTGCACACCAAATGGAAAACCTCTTCCATTTAAAAGCATATGAACATCTGGTGGAAGGCTTTCTGGAAGCATGAAGGATATCCTGCACTTGCTGAGAAAGTTGTAAATCTTGAAGGTCTAGGCCTTCAGCAACCAGGCCCTGAGATGAAGAGACTGAGGATTTGGGTGCCACAAGGTTCCCTCCTCCTGGGAGAGGAGATCTGGAGCAGACCCCAGGTCTAGGGAGGGAGCTTGAGAGAGATGCAGAAGTAGAGGGTACCACACTTGGCGTGGCCAAAGTGGTGCTATGAGGATCATAGTCCCTTTGTCTCTCTGAAGCTTGAGCAGAGTCTTGGGGATTAGGGGAATAGGTGGAAAGGCATAAAGGAAGTCTTGCCCCCAATGAAGGAGGAAGGCATCCCTGGCCTGAACTCCCTGACATGGAATCCTGGAACAGAACCGGGGAAGTTTGGCATTCCACGGACTTGCAAACAGGTCTTTGTCTGGGGTACCCCAAATCTGACTGGGATGGAGCTCGGATGAGCCAGTCGTCCAGATATGGGAATATGAATATTCCTAGAGTGGGTAGGAATGCAGCTACTACTGCCATGCATTTTGTGAACACTCTTGGGAGCAGAGGCCAGACCGAAAGGAAGCACTTTGTATTGGTAGTGCTTTCCTTAGTACAGGAAGCGAAGGAATCTTCTGTGTGTTGGATGGATGAGAACATGGGTGTACGCATCCTTGAGATCTAGAGAACAAAGCCAGACCTGACTCTGGAGGTATGGAAGGAGAGTTCCGCGAGAAGTCATCTTGAATTTCTCCTTGCATAGAAACTTGTTCAATTCTCTGAGATCTAATATGGGTCTGTAGCCCCCTGTTTTTTTGGGATGAGAAAATAGAGGGAGTAGAACCCTGAGCCCTGTTGAAGAAGGGGTACTTCTTCTATTGCCCCTTGGGCAAGAAGGGTAGCAATCTCCTGACCTAGAAGGGTGAGGAGAGATGTTGGAGAATTGAACTGTTTCACCATGGTGTGAGGAGGAAGGTTTAAGAAATGAAGTTTGTACCCTTCCCTTATGATGGAGAGGGTCCACTGCTCTGCTGTGATTTGTTCCCATCTGGGAGCAAAGTGAGCTAACCTTCCTGGGATGGTGAGGGGCTCTGGATGTTCTAGAGCCAGAAAGGCTAAGTTCTCTAGTGGAAAGTCAAAGGCCCTGAGGAGGCTGAGGCTGTTGGGCCGTAGCAGTCCTCGCAGCCTGGGTTTTGGCCTGTTTTGGTTGTTGCTGTCTCTTTGTAGAAAAATGACCTTGAGAAGAGGCCTGGCCATAAGAAGAAATTTTCCTTTCTTTGGGAAAGATCCCTTTTTGAACAACCTCTTTTTAAAAGGAGCAGTAGTAGACTTTGAAAGTCTATCTAAAGCAGAATTTTCAGCATCCATTTGGTTGGCCTTTGCTTGCCAATCTTTGCCAAAAAGGTTTTCGCCTGTACAGGGAAGGTTACCTAGACCAACCTGTACCCTGGATTCCAAATCAGAGGCTTGCAACCAAGCAACTCTGCGTGCACCTATGGCAATAGCCGAGGCTCTACTGGCCCCCTCAAGAGAGTCAAAGGCTGCACGGTTGGAAAACTTGGATACATCCTGTGCATGTTTAAGCCAGGTGATGTATTCTTCTCTCTTATCTTCTGATATAAAAGGAGATAAGGTTTGCAGATGATCTGTAACTTCTTTTAGAAACATCCCCATATAGAGACTATAGGAATTGATTCTGGCTACAAGCATACAGGCCTGGAAGATTTTCCTGCCAAAGGCATCTAGGGTTCTGCATTCTCTTCCTGGAGGAGCAGAGGAGTGCCTTTTTATACTCTTGATCTTTTTCATAGCAGACTCTACCACAATGGAGTGGTGAGGAAGCTGAGTCTTATGAAACCCAGGACAAGGAGGAACACGATACATGGTGTCCAACCTTCTGGAATGAGGGGAGGTGGAAAGAGTCGTCTCCCATATGCCCAACATGTGTTCATAAAGAATCTCATGTATTGGTAAGGTGGCTGCCTCTTTTGGAGCCTTAGGATATTGTAGGATATCTAATTTTTTGGCTCTGGGTTCAGTCTCAGAGGTCACTGAGATGGACAGGCCTTTGGCCACCTCCCTGATAAAGTCCTGAAAAGACAAGTCTTCAGGAGGAGACATTCTCCTTTTTGGAGAAGAGAGTTCCTGAGGAAGGATCCCCGATGCTTCAATTGAGGCCTCTGAAGAGTCAGAGTCTTCAGAAGAATCAAAGTATCGACTGTCTGGATGCTCTCGTAGAGCCCGATACGCGTACCTGGAGGTATCGACATCGGGAGTAATCGGTACTGGGCTGGTACTGATAGGCATCACTGGATAGCGTACCGCTGCCGTCGATGCTGATGTCGATGCAAGCGGTACTGGTATCGGAACCGGAATTGGATCCTGTACCGGGATCGGTACGGGTACAGACAACGGGGTTTGTTGCGGTACCGTAGGCGTTGCAGCTTGAATGAATGCCATGATGGCACGCTGCATGGTCAGAATATTCTGATCCATTGACGCCACCAATGTCTGGATATCGGTACTGGTAGAAACTGCCGGTACCCCAGAACATTGTAGCAGGTGATCGGTCGAGGCCGAGCCATCGATGTCAACCTGTGACCCCATAGGTAGTGCTTTGGAAGCCGGAGCCTCCCACCGGGGTAATTTTGCCGGTGTGGTATCCTCAAGAGTAAGCCCGGGGGCATCTCGATATTTAGAGGGAGATGAACTCTTTGAGGACCGGTCAGATTTAAGTTTGGTTACCTGAGATCCATGGGATGAAGAAGCAGCCCTGGAAGACGTCGATGCCACAGAAGCTGCAACGGAGGGAAACAGGGTACTGAGCTTAGCTGCCCGATTCTGTAACCCTCTTTTGGACATCATAGAACAGGACTCACAATCCGCAATGGAGTGGTCAGGACCTAAACATTTTAGACACCAGTCATGGGTGTCGGTGACAGAAATAGTGCTACTGCACTTTGTGCATTTTTTAAACCCGGAGGCGGGTTTTTCCATGAGGGAAAAATCTCTCTGTAGGACTAAGGCCCCAGAAGAAAAATGCACTGAAGAAGTAGAAGTTTCTTTCTTAAAAAAAAAAAAAGAACCAGTAATACCGGTGCGGAATCGAGAAGGCAGACACGCGACTAAAGAAAAATAAAAGAAAATAAATTCTTCAGCGGTGACAGGAAACACGACCTGCTGGCTCCGCGGAAAAGAAGAACTGGAGAGAGGCAGTTAGGAAAGGCGGGAAGGCAGCGCGCAGGCGCTGTGGGATGCTCCCAAAAGCTTTCTTTCAGGACGCTGGGGAACGTTCCCGCGCAGGCTCCGACGGTACCGACGATACCCATATGTGAAGACTCATTCCTGCTTGTTCCTGGAGATAAATATTTACTGTACCTGAATGCAATTCACCTTGAGCTAAACCCAATTCCCTGTCCCTAAATAAATCTGCAAATAAAAATAGAAATCTGCATTAAAATAGACTAACCTGGGCCCTCCGCCCCACTTACTAGCATTCCCAAAATACCGCAAGCCCTAATCACCCTCATCCCCACCCATGCAACTGCCCCTGTCCATTCATTAATCCAGCCAGTGACATGGGGAGGGAGGGTAGTGGTAGTTAGATATGTGGATAGGAGTGGATTAACAGAGAAGTGGGTAGGTGGATGGGTGGGGAATTCCACAGGCACAGTCCCTCCAATTCAGAAATGCTTAGCCGGGGGGGGGGGGGTCCACACCAGGCCTTCCCAAATGATATCTTGGGTCCTGGCTAGACCACCACCAGTCTAGAATCCCCACACGAAGAACTCCACCACTACACTAGAAATGCGAGTTAATTTCATCCTACCTCTGGGCGCAATGTAAACTCTCGTGTTCTTAATGCCTGAAATTTAACAGCTGCCAGCTTCAGCATTTAAATCTTTCCCCTAAATTCAATGCCACTATTCACAGAAGTGGTGGTGCTAAATATATGTGTTCAGTGGTGACCGCAGTTAGCTCTATGGACAGCAGCAATATTCACTTGTTAACTGGATAGCTGTGTGGTTTAAGTTAGGATGCCTTGTTTTTGGTCGGCTTATCTTTATCTGCACAGCTATACAGATATCCCTGTTTCTTCAGAGAGCTAGCGATCGGCAAGCATTTTAGTGCTGTTGAAATTTCATGCATAGGGCCCTTATGTGAACAGCAGCAGCCACTATCCAAATATGTGCTTTTGAATATTGACCCATAAAGACCCATTGAATATTGACCCATAAAGATCATTGAGAAGACAGTCCTATTACAACTACAAGACCATCTGGATGAACATGAAACCCTAGATGAACAGCAATACGGTTTCCGACAACGTCATGGGGTGGAAACGCTGTTGATAGCACTGCTTAACAACCTCCTCAAGGGCCTTGAAGACAAAAGGAAAATGTTTATACTCATTTTCATTGACATCTCTGCCGCCTTTGATACAGTCCATCATGGAACCCTCCTACAAAAGATTGAATCAATAGGAATATCGGGAACCCCCCTGAAATGGTTCTCGTCTTACATAACCAACAGAATGCCACAAGTTCATTTCAATGGCGAAGAAGCAGAAGCCTTCCTGCAAACGCAAGGCATACCTCAGGGCTCCGCCGTCTCGGCACTACTTTTCAATGTCTATATGCGACCCCTCTGTAATATTCTCCAACAGCACAATATCAACTACCACATTTATGCGGATGATATTATGCTCTACACACAGTTGGATTCCGAGAACCCGAACTATACTCAGCTTGAAACATGCCTAACCGAGATGTTAAATTGGATACAGCAAAATAACATGGCGATAAACCATAAGAAAACTGAGGTCATGTATATCTCAAGAAAACCAAACTTTGACCCGCCTGCGTCAGTCACCCTATGTAACAATACATACCACACGAAGAATGAAATAAAATATCTGGGTGTAACACTGGACAGCAATCTAAAGATGGAAAAGCACCTCCGCAAAACCAACAAGGTCATTTTCCACAAACTTAGAGTCCTACAACCCCTACGAAGCATCATTGATCCTCACGATTTCAGGACTGTTGCGCAAGCTCTAATCATGTCGCACCTCGACTACTGCAATGCCATCCTACAGGGCCTTCCAAAGAAAACCCTCAACATTCTCCAAATGGCCCAAAATGTAGTGGCTAGGGTCATCATGAAAAAGAACCTCACTGATCACATTACCCCTGTATTAATCGAGCTTCACTGGCTCCCCATTGCAGCCCGGGTAAAATATAAAATACTAGTAACCACCTTCAAACTGATTCATAACATAGCACCATCCTTTCTCTCCACCCTTATCAGCACGCAACCACCCAACAGAAGCAGGCGAACAATCCACTCAAATATACTCCATGTTCCCCCGGATATCAGATCGGTAAATACCACTACTAGCCAACGAGCATTCTCCTATTCGGCCCTGTCCATCTGGAACCAACTACCACCAGAGCTAAGAGCTTTCAATGACCTTATGGAATTCAGAAAGAAGCTCAAGACACATCTTTTCCAGTGCCAATACAATCTGATATAATCCCAGGGGTATAAATGATACCACCCAATGAAACATGGTGGCAGTTTATGTAAATAAGTAAATATGTAAATATGTGATGTCTGAATCATTTCCATATGACCTTTCCCCGTGTGCTGTGCTTTTTCCTCCAAATCAATGTGTGTATACTTCAAAAATTTTGACAGGATTGTACAAATCCATTTTGTTAATCAAACCGCTACTGATCGCTGGAAGTAGCGGTATACAAATGTATGCTAAATAAATAAATAAATAAATAAATAAATATGTGTTCAGGACTTTGAATGCAACTCCCTGCATTGGGGAATAGCAGCTATTCCCTTCATTTAAATGGGATTTGCATGGCCATGAGATAAATTGTGAGTAAATATGTTTGCTAAAATGAGTGTACTTTTTTTGACAAGTTAAAAGCCTTCAGTGGAGGAATAGCTTAATGTTAGAGCAACAGAGGGAACTGTGTTAGATTCCCCACTGGCACTCCTTGTGACCTTGAGCAAGTCACTTTAACCTCCATTGCCTCAGAAGAAAAAGCCTGGAAATCTACTTCTGGTCATACCTTGCCAAGAAAACTCAGGGGCTGCTGGGTCACTAAGAGTCAGCATTGACTAGACAACACATACAAAAACAACAAAAAAACCCCACACATTATTAAATAAAGCTTGATGCATCAGCCAAAAAAGGGAGCACTTTTAAAATTTCCCATATAGCTGTAAAGCACACAGTACCTCTCGGTACATATTTGCTGAATGTAAAATGTATGTTAAAAGTAGCCAATTGCTTTGTACCTGCTCCTTTGGATGGGTGCGGGTAAATGGTGCACGTATATAACACTTTCCTTTCCTCTCCTTCCCCCCAATCTAAGCACATGTCTAGGAACGTCTTCACACATGCCAATAAGTCGTCCACACCTTAAGGAAGCCGCAGAAGCTGCTAGCTGGGTAGAGGAAAGCCACGGTCATTCATCCAGTGATGGCTTTAGACATTGCCCTTTGACTTGGTATAAAGAAAGGTTTCTCAACCTTGATTTACATTTTACGGTTACTCCATTGCCTTGTCAAGTGTTCTGCAGTTTAATGTTTCAATTTACTTTGCTAAGAATTGTTCTATGTAACTTCCTACACTTTCTATGTAAACCGCCCTGACTGATAGATGCGGTGGTATAAAAGAGTTGTTAAATAAACCAACCAGCCCAGCCTTCAGGACACAGTCATTCAGAATATCCACAGTGACTCTGCACAAGAGAGATTTGCACAGGGACTAAAGCTGGCATTTCTAGCACTTATCCCCACATACAGAGATAAAAGAGCAGTGCCCGTGACAGGTTTTGGTGCCCCGAACATCAGCACCCCTTATTGTGCTTACCGCCTTATTTATTTATTTATTATTTATTTATTACAATTTCTTATATACCGCGCTATTTAGCATCAGCGCGGTTTACATCATAACTTAACGACCATACCAACAAGCTGTCAGGTTTTACATCGAACAGGAATACAAACTTGGATAACGGGGTTAACTATATACATAAGCTATTTACACTGGAAGGATAGGTAAAACCAGATAATGCATGTAAGGGCCTTTCTCGATTGGGTCATTTCCTGAGAGGTATATCTAGATTCAATTGCTGTCAGGGAAGTATTGGAGGAAAAGGTGGGTTTTGATAGCCTTCCTGAACTGATATTGATTGGCTATGGCCCTAATGTCAGGGGGTAGAGCATTCCAGCATTTGGGAACATAAAAACTGAATGCCCTGTTTGTGGTTGTCGTGTTGGACTTTATCGATGTCTTTGGTATTGCTAGCAAGTTGACAGCTGTTGCTCTTCTGGATCTGTTGAGTGGGACAATGTGGATAAGATGTGTGAGTGAGGAGGCTGAAATACCTTTGATTGCCTTGAACACTAACAGAAGGGTTTTGAAGGTGATCCTCCCATGGATCGGTAGCCAGTGTAGCTGTTTGAGAATGGGGGTCACGTGGTCGTTTCTGGGTGCACCGTAAAGGACCCTAGCTGCGGCATTCATGGCCAACTGTAAGGGGGTTAGTGTGGATTGGGGGAGACCTTGTAAGATGGCATTTGCAAAGTCAAAATGCGGCAGGATCAATGCTTCATATATGGTTCGGAAATCCTCTGGGTCCAACAGGGAGCGTAGGTGCTTGAGTGAGCGGATTTTGAAATAGACGGCTTTGACTATGTTGCTTATGTGGCGTTTCATGTCGAGATGTTGGTCCAAAGTAACTCCAAGGTGTTTTATTGTATCTTTGGTTTGTAAATCAGCTTCGTTGACACTGATGTGAGATGGGGGAGTAAAGTTGGCGTCTCTGGTGATAAATAGCACCTCTGTTTTTTTATGTTGGATGCGTAGGTTCTGTGTCTGGAGCCATGTTGAAACTGCATTGAAGCAGTCTGTTAGTGGGGTCAGGTCCGTGTGAGTTGTGGAGAAGGGCATATATAATAGAATATCATCTGCATATATCAAACATTTCACCTTGAAAGATCTGATGATATTGCAGATGGGCTGCATGTAGATATTGAAAAGTAAGGAGGATAACGACGAGCCTTGAGGTACCCCTTGCTTTTGATGGAAATGTATTGACTCTTCTGATCCAGATTTCACATATTGCCATCTACCGTCCAGATAAGATTTGCACCAACCTAGTGCATTGTCGCAGACGCCCTTCTCTTTCAGTCTTCCAAGAAGAATTTCGTGACTCACGGAGTCGAACGCCGCGGCGATGTCTAGGAAGATGAGCACAAAACCTTGACGGAGGTTGTCAATTCCTGTGATGATGTCGTTGAATAGATCAGTGAGTAGTGTCTCGACCCCATGATGTTCTCTGAACCCATGTTGGCAGCTGTCTAAGGGAGCAGCGGCATCGATGTGATCTTGAATTTGCCGTTGTGCCTCTTTCTCAATTATTTTGGCTAAGAGGGGGATACTGGCTATTGGCCGGTAGGAGTCAGCTCTTTGGGGGTTAAGTTTGGGGTTTTTCAATAGTGGCCTAATGGAGGTCTGCTTGAGTGAGGTGGGAAAATATCCTGTTGTGAAGGAGAGTCATTATTTTTGCGATGACAGGGCTGAACACATCACGTAGCTCCTTGATCCAAAAAGCTGGACATGGGTCAGTCTGTGCGGTGGATGTGTTGAGAGAGGCTATGGTGTCCTCGATACATTTAGCGGATGGTGTGGAAAATATGTTAAGTGGGGATAGGCCCGTTGGTTCTTGATATGGGACCGCTGACACCTTGTTGGTTTGCACAATCTTGGATTGCAGGTAATCAGCGAATTGTTGCGGGTGGATCTCGCTATGTTGTTCAGGAGATGGTTCTTTTGAGAGGGATTTGACCAGATTGAAGAGGTCACGAGGTTTGTTCAGAGACCTCTTTAGGGTGTTAGAGTGATATTGTCTCATTTTGGTAGTGATTGTTTCTCGGTGTATTGCAAGGTGGGTTCGGTAAGCGGTCTGATCTTCAGTTGAGCGCGAACGGCGCCATCGGCGTTCCAGTCTATGTAGTTGCGTAAGAGACGATCGCAGCTCAGGGGAGAACCATGGGGCGCAGCTTCTTTTTGTCCTTGCTGTATTCTTTGGGTTCGATTGTTGTGAGATAGCACGCAGGCTAGCGTTCCAGTAACCAATTAGTTCATCAAGGTCCGGTGTGGTTTTGTTAATGAGTGATGGGGTCTCAGACAGGATGTGTTCCCTATCGAAGGGGCGAAAGCATCTAGTGGCAGTTTGAGAGGTGATGCTCGAAGGTTGGCTTCCATTCGGCTGGTCATTGTTGATGGGTATCTGGATGATGATCAATTTGTGGTCGGACCAGGGTACATCCATAACTGATATTGGAGGATTGAGGTTTTGGTCCGTGACTGTGTGTGGAACAAATACCATGTCAAGAATGTTCCCCTTCGTGTGTGTGGGTTCATTTAAAGCTGTCAGAATGCCAGATCCTGGATTTGCACATACTGTTTCCACCATATGCTAATCTCTCATGCATGATTTATGTGAGCATCCTAAAACCCTGATTGGCTGAATGCATCCTGAGGACTGGGTTGATCAGCCCTGGTATAAAGTACGGTTTTACATTTCCAGTTATTTGGAAACAATGTCACATGGTAAAGATTACTACTAACAGCGTACATGCACCATTCCATATCAGCCACCACTGTCCTCGCCATTTCCAGTAAGATCATGAAACAGGGTGCAAGAAAAAGGTAGAGTGACGGTGCTCAGATCCACTAATGAGGCTTCTGGGTTTCAAAGCCATGCTTTCCCATCCCACCCCCGTTTCACCCTCAACTGTTTTTGGACTCATGTTTGGTTAGCGGCTACCTTGCCATAACACAGCCAGCTAAACAGAATCTAAAAAGAGGTACAAAGCTTTAATCATGCTCTTTGATAAGGGAATGTAGGGAGCGTAGAGACTGCCCAAGAATGGGTCAAACAGATCAGGTCAGGTCAGACTGGGGCTGAATCTTAGGATTCAAAATGCCTCTAGGGAGTAAACAGAGGTTCTTCATTCATTCACCAAACCCCAGTACTCAGAGATAATAAACCATTAAATTCTGAAATATATTTAATTTTTTTTATATACCATCTTCATGTTATTCATCATTCAAAATGGTTTCCATATCAAATAAAAATAATCAAAGTATGAAAAAGATGAGAATCAAGACTAGAGTACTAAAAGTCAATTCTGCATCACCTACTATTTAATTCAGCTCACAAAGTTTTATATTCCTTCATATTTACTCCTCTACAAGGAACAATGCTGTTATGCCTTTTCTAAAGCTCAATATATTCGTTTTGTCTTTTAAATATACAGTTAAAAGTATCCCATCACTCAGGACCAGCCATGCAAGCCTTAGATCTCCAAGTAGTCTTACAAATGACAGTCATCAGGAATTTCTAAAAATTGTCTTTTCGGAATATAACACCATAATCTTTTTTTTTCTTTCATTAAAAACAATGGTTTCCCCATTTCTGACAGCTTTAAATGTTAATAGTTGAGCACTTTCATTTTTCTTTCCTCCCAAAAGAAACCTGGCTAATGTACAAAATTTGTAACTCTCAACAATTTTCCGTTTAATCCCACACCTGACTGAAGGCCAAATACAGTTCAGGACAACTATCCAGAGGATCGCCATGAGTCGACACCGACTTGACAGCACTTAACAGCAACAGCGCACTACAGGCATCAAGAACCCTTAGTGACAGATGCATGGGCAGTCTCTCAGACACAAAATAGTGCAGATACTTTTGAAAATTCCAAATATACACTTGGTTTCACTGCCCCCATCTAAACAAATCCCTGGCAGCATCTCCTGACAGAGGTCCCTTTAGCCAAGTAAATGCAGACATTCAAAAAAGTGTGCTCTAAAGGGTAATTTCATAACAAGGCACCCATGTAAATATCAACGTTAAAAGCAACATAGGCACCTATACGCTATTAGACTCTTGCAGTGCCCCCACTAGCACACAGATCTACCACAAAAAGGTATAAATGGGCGTGTACACTTGAATATTTTAGAAATAGGGCTGCCTATTTTCAATTACAAACTAGAAAATTCCAATAAAATACCAAACCCACTAACCCTCCCAAACAGGAACAGAAGCGAGGGGCATCTTGAACAATTTTCAAAGACTGTGTTTGTGAGAAACTAGCTAAACTTAAAAGTAGACAAAGCGATGGGACCGGATGGGATACACCCTAGAATACTGAGGGAACTTGGGGACATTCTAGCAGCTCCACTGACTGACCTTTTCAATGCCTCGTTGGAGTAGGGAGTGGTGCCAAAGGACTGGAGAAAGGTACAATGTTGTCCCTTTACACAAAAGCGGAAGTAAGGATGTGGTTGAAAACTACAGGCCGGTTAGTTTAACTTGGTGGTGAGTAAATTATTGGAAACGCTGCTGAAAGAGAAACTAGTGAGGTTTCTGAAGTCCAGTAGATTACAGGATCCGAGGCAGCATGGATTCACCAGAGGCAAGTCTTGTCAGACAAATCTGATTGGTTTGTTTGACTGTGTAACCAGGGAGTTGGACCAAGGGAGAGCCCTAGATGTGATGTATTTGACAAAGAAGAAGTACTTAAGAATATTCTCCCAACACTACACACCTCTAAACCTGATTTAGATAGCCTAATCAATACCTGGAATCACACTCTCAGACAATTCTCAACCATCAAACATGGCAAGAAAGTCCAACCACCGTACACATGTAGCTTGGTATTCTAACGAGCTAAGGACATCCCTCCTCCATCTTCGCAGACTTGAAAAACGCTGGAGACGATCCCGCTCTACTGAAGCCTACACAGCCTACTGCAAATACCTAAAAAAGCATCGCCAGGAAATAGCAGATCGAAGGAAACAATTCCACACTAATCTCCTAAAGCAATCATTAAACATCATGATCTCTTCAACATTGTAAGAACAATGGCAAAGGAACCAAGTCCCCAACACACTCAAACAATACATCCGCAAGACTATGCTAACTACTTAAAGTCAAAGATGACGAAAACAACCAACATCTGCACCATTGGACCAACAAATATAGACAAGTCATCACAGTCAACCACATTAACCAAGTTTAATACATTATCAACCAAAGAAACTGAAAACACTATCGCATCAATAAATGCTACCACCGCAGCAAGTGATCCATGTCCAGCAGCCTGGATAAAAGACCTTAGACATGAAGTAAGCTTCTTCATACATAATATCCTTGAACAATCTTTTTCAACCGGTACCTTTCCTCAGTGCCTTAAACAAACCTCAATTAGACCATTATTGAAAAACAGCAAATTAGACCCCCTAAAAGTAGAATCCTACAGGCCAATATCCAGCATCCCACTCCTAGCTAAAATAATTGAGAAAGTGGTCCAACGTCAAATACAACAGCACATAGACACTGAAGCTCCACTTGACCCTGCACAACACGGCTTTAGAGAAGCTCATGGAGTGGAGACCCTCCTCATCACTTTATTCAATACATTAATCACAGGAATAGATAATATCCACCAAGGATTCATCCTTATATTCATGGACATCTCAGCTGCGTTCGACTCAGTAAGCCACCAAATACTTATCGATCGCCTTAAGGAAAAAGGAATTCTTGGATCCGCACTTGACTGGTGTATATCCTATCTAACTAACCGTTGGCAACAAGTAAGAATTGAAGAAAGAACATCTGAACCATTTCTGCAAGATCAAGGGGTACCGCAAGGATCCTCTCTTTCAGCATTAATGTTTAATATATATATGCAACCTATCTGTGACCTCATCCGTTCCTTTAATGTTACCTGTTTAGCCTATGCAGACGACATTCTCCTACATATGCCATTCTCCATCAACCACCCTGATTATACACCATTGACAAAATGCTTCGAATCAGTAGAAGACTGGCTCCTCTCACAGAACCTAAGAATCAACCACAGCAAGACCGATATGATGTTTATCACAAAGAACCAAAACTTCACACCTCCTACTACCTTAAAGATAAAGGACAAGGAATTGACAGTAAAACCTACGATACGATACCTAGGTATCACCCTCGACCAGCGCCTCAATATGAAAACTCACATAAAAAACATAACAAAACTAATATATCACAAGATACGCACACTACGCCACTTACGACCTTTACTGGAACCCACAGACTTCAGAAGCGTCTACCAAGCCTTGGTAATGCCTCACCTCGACTTCGCAAATGCAATTCTACATGGTCTCCCCCAATCAACATTAAATCCTCTCCAACTGGCGATGAATACCACTGCCAGAGTACTTGAAGGAATATCAAAGACAGATCACATAACTCCAATCCTAAAAAGACTCCACTGGTTACCAACCAACGCAAGAATCCGCTACAAGATCCTAATTACTACTTTCAAAGCCTTAAACAATCAAGCACCATCAACGGTCGCCAACCTTTTACACATGCAGACCCTCAATAGAGCCAGAAGATCAGCTGCTATAAATACATTAACAATCCCGAAACAAACAGTCAGATACACTAAGGAAACAACTAAAAGAGCCTTCAGCATTCACGCCCCAATAGCCTGGAATGCCCTCCCACCAGAATTGAGAGCTATAACCAGCCTAACACAATTCAGAAAAAGTCTCAAACACCACCTCTTCTTAAGCTATTTTCCAATTTAATCTTTTCACAAGGGAAATACTACCGCCATATTCAGACCAAGACAATCCCAAACGTGACTAATGCGTATTGATTATTGTAGATAGTTATATAGTAGACATAGTTTACCCTGTTATTCCCAAGTTCTAAACTCCTGTTACTTGTAAAATGCACTACAGTTTTCTGTATGTATATGTTTGTTTCATGTAAACCGCGCTGATAACAATAGTGCGGTATATAAGAGATGTTAAATAAATAAATAAATAAATAAATAAAAATAAAATAAAGCCCTTGACTCTGTTCCTCACAGGTGACTTATAAACGAACTGAGCATCCTAGGGATGGACCCTAAAGTTACTGCTTGGGTTAGAAATGGGTTAAGTGGGAGGCGACAAAGGGTACATGTAAATGGAGCTAACTAAGGAGGTTACCAATGGTGTGCCCCAGGGATCTGTCCTTGGTCCAATTCTTTTTAACATCTTTGTTAGTGATATAGCGGAAGGGCTGTCGGGTAAGGTTTGCCTCTCTGTGAAATGATACCAAAATCTGCAATAGGTGTAGATAACATGAGGAAGGATCTAGCTAAGCTTGAAGAAAGCTCTAGAATTTGGCAGCTGAGATTTAAATGTTAAAAAATGTAAGGTCATGCATTTTGGCTGCAGTAATCCAAGGGAGCAATACAGTATAGGGGGTGAAGCACTTTTGTCCACTAAAGAAGAGCGGGACCAAGGCGTTATTAACTACTTTAAGATCAGACACAAATAGGTAGAAAAGGCAAACAGCAAAAGCTAGAAGGATGCTTGGGTGCATAGGGAGAGGAATGGCCAGCAGAAGAAAGGAGGTGGTAATGCCTCTGTATAAGTCTTTGGTGCGACCTCACTTGGAATATTGTGTGCAATTCTCGAGACCACACCTTCAAAAGGATATAACAGGTTGGAGTCGGTGCAGACGGCGGCTACTAATATGGTTAGTGGTCTTCATTATAAAACATTTGAGGACAGACCTTAGAGGAAAGGTGGGATAGAGGTGATATGATTGAGACGTTTAAATACCTCTGTTGCATAAATGTACCGAACAAGAGCCTCTTTTGACTGAAAGCAAGCTCTGCTACGAGGGGACATGGGATGAGGGTGAATGGGGATAGACTCAGGAGTGATATGTGGAAATATTTCTTTACGGAAAGAGTGGTGGATTCGTGGAATAGTCTCCCAGTGGAGGTGGTAGAGACGAGGACCATATCTAAATTCAAAGAAGCATGGGACAAACAGAGAGGATCTCTAAAGGTAAAAAGGGGACTGTTGTAGTGGTTGATATGGAAGGACAGACTAGATAGGCCATGTGGTCGTCTTCTGTCATCATGTTTCTATGTAACATTAATGGGGAGCTTGACGTAGCAGATTATTTATTATTTATTATTTATTTATTAGACATTTGATATACTGCTTAGGCCAAAAGGCATTAAAGCCGTTTACAATACTATCATTTCAGGAAATAGGAAAGGAACGCCATTATTAGATAGGACAGAATAGACGAAGAAACAGGCAAACGGATAAGAAGAGGAGATAAAGAGGAGATTATCATGGGAAAAACCCAACATGTTATCATCCGATTGCTATCGTCACATCAGGATCATATCATTGGAATGAGAACTGTCCGTTTCCCCCACTGCTAAAAACCACCCCAAAAAAACTCAGACACAGCTTCTCTGTGGTCTTTGTCCACGGGACTCTTAGGAGGTTTCAGCTACACACTGCAGAACTCTTACAGTAGTCTGGCCACAGCGGAGGAGTAGCCTAATGGTTAGAGCAGTTGGCTAGGGCCACTAATGTTCCTTTTGGTCTTGGGCAAGTCACTTAAGCCTCCATTCCCTTAGGTATAAACTTAGATTGCAAGTCCTCTAGGGACAGGGAAATACCAACTGTGCCCAAATGTAACCTGCCTTGAGCTACTACTGGAAAGGTGTGTAAAACATGCTATACTTACATAAAATGCTTTATAAAAGAGGGATGTGCACAGATAAACAAAAATTGTGTCATGTTCTCTTTAAAACACTTTTCTCCAATTTTCAGGTACTTTATTACATTTGTTTTTTTTATGCAGACATTGATTTGTGCACATAAAAGAAGTTCTTGTGCATATACAATTGCATGCATGCTAATTTGTAGGCAATGCACGTACAAGCAATCTATGAACATTTAAAACTTTTAGGCACCCAAATGAATCAAATGCATTCTTACTTTATAAAACTATCGAACACCAAGAATTATCTATACTTTACAAATTTTCTTTTTTTTTAAGTTGAAAAGTTAATCTTTGTATGCTAACTTGTGCAGATGTTCACAAGCCTGATTCGTGTACTAAAATTATGGGATAAAACAAGCTGAATATGCACACTTACAGTGTAACACACTGGCACATTTCCCCCATTCACGGAAGCAGGATGTGTGTGAATGAGTGTATATGTACATGAAACTGAGGATATGCCGTGTATATTTATCTGCTGAGATGTGTGGGTGAGATTTCAGAGGGTGGGGAATGTGTGTGTAGGTAGTGTGCGTCTGGGCATGTAGGCTTCTCTCCCCCTTACTTTCTTGCAGTTGTCCCTCTCCCTACCCTATGCCACTTTCCCCTCTTGCGCTTACTTGCGTTCACTCCCCTTCCCACCATCTATGCACCTCTGAGTCACTATTCCCCCTACACTCTCCCAATTTGCTGCTTCCCTTTCCATTCTTCTTCCCTCCACTCCCCCCCCCCACTTCTCTTCAATAAGATTCCTCTGGTTTCCGCCCCCCGCCCCAGCATAGTTTGGATATGTACTGAGTAGCCTAACGGTTAGAGCTGTGGACTGTGAAACACGGAAGCCTGATACAAATCCCACTGCCATTTCTTAATATGAGCATATGAGGACAACTTAAGGAGCTTAATATGTACACCTTAGAGGAAAGGCGGGATAGAGGTGATATGATTGAGACATTTAAATACCTCTGTGGCATAAATGCACAGGGGAAGAGTCTCTTGATTGAAAGCAAGCTCTGGTACATGGGGACATGGGATGAGGGTGAAAGGGGATAGATTCAGGACTGATATAGGGAAATATTTCTTTATGGAAAGAGTGGTGGATCCGTGGAATAGTCTCCCAGTGGAGGTGGTAGAGATAAGGACAGTATCTGAATTAAAAAAAAAGCATGGGACAAACACAGAGGATCTCTAACGGAAAAAAGGGGACTGTTGTAGTTGTTGATATGAAAAGGACAGACTAGATAGAAACATAGAAAAATGACAACAGAAAGAGACCACATGGCCTATGTTTCTTGCGATCTTGGGTAAGTCACTTCACTCTCCCATTGCCTCAAGTACAAACTTAAATTGTAAGCCCTCTGGGAACAGAAAAATACCTAACGTACCTGAATGTACCTCGCCTTGTGCTATTCCTGAAAAGGTGTGAACTAATCCAAAATTCCCTTCCCTGTTTTTTGTTAGCTGCAGCTATGGCTTTGGCTTTGGCTTCATATGCATTGCGGAACCTGTCTTTTTTGGGGAAACTGCTAGGTACGTATGACCTAGATTGGCCACTGTTGGAAACAGGATACTGGGCTTGATGGACCTTGGTCTGACCCAGTATGGCATATCTTATGTTCTTATGTTCATTCCACTTCTTGATTGGGTGGCAGCACCTGGCCAGCTCATTCATCATTCCTGTTGGTGGCGGTCTATCAGAAAGACCCTTATACAGCAACGAGATGTGGCATTTCAAGAAAGGGGTGGAAAAACTGGTACAAAATCTAAGAACCAGCTAAGTATTAAGAGACAGGGGAGGGTTTCTTTTTTGTTTTAACCCTTAACATTTTTGTTTTTATTTTGCTTGAATATATTTATTTATTTATTTTTTACTCTTGGCTCTCTCCTTCCTTTTCTGTTTCCTTACTCCTTAAAAGTTACTATAGTCCCTTTAAAGCACCATGCTTCATGATAGCACTTCGCTTGTGCCTAATCCAGGCCATCGCAGCCACAGTTCTCTCTGGCTTAAAGATGCCACATTTTAAGCGCCTGAGTCATCTTCAGCCCTGCCTTATGAAGTAGATTTTACACAGGCAGTAAGAGTCTTATTTGGAACTAGTGCTCCATGAGCATTCTGGAACATTCTGGAGAATGAAGCTATTTTGCTTCAGGATTTTCATGAGGCAGCACTGATAAGATATCTTAAATGCTATATGAGAAGGTGGTAATGGAAGTGTCCATGTCAATAACAAATGTTTTAAAGGCTCTAAAAAAAAAAAAATATGAATCAAGTCTGAAGTAAACGGCCACAGTAAGAAGCATGGAGTAGAGTAGCTTAGTGGTTAGAGGAGCAGCCTGGTAACCAAAGATACCAGAGTCCAAATCCCACTGGAACTCCCTGTGGCCTTGGTCAAGTCACTTAAGTCTCCACTGCCTTATGTACAACACTAAGCCCTCCAGGGATAGGAAAATAACCACAATACCTGGCTGTAACTCACCTTCAAATACTAGTAGTAAAGCCTGAGCTAAATACTATTTAAAATAAAAATTAAAAAAGCAGCACCCAAAAGTACTGTAAAGCTTAGTCGATGGTATGACTGGGCAGACCCGAAGAGTATATGGTCTTTATCTACCATTATTTTCTATGTAAAACAAAGTAGCTGGGCCCCAACCAAGCTTCTGTTAACTTGAGTTATTTTGAATCCTAAAAATGTATGTATCCAAATGTGGAACTTTTCTGATCAATTTGTAATTAAAATGAAATGTAAACAGCCTCCAGTGTCAAGAAAAAGCCTGTTATAAAGAGGGGGGGAAAAGTTGCATGGGCAAGTACTCCCATGCCTTCCCAGCGAGCGTGTTCCTATCCTTGCCTGCTCGGCCGAGGGGGCGCCATCTCCCACCCCACCCTGTCGCTCACCTGCGATGTCCCACAGCTGCAGCCGCACCAGCGTCCTGCTGTCCCAGTGAATGACTTTGAGAGCGAAGTCCACCCCGATAGTGGCGCGATAGTGCTGCGAGAAGAGCTGGTGCACGTATCGCTTGATGATACTCGTCTTGCCCACTCCCAGCTCCCCGATCACCAGCACCTTGAAGAGGTGCTCCTTGCGCTCAGAACTTGCAACCCCTGCTGCCATTGCGAAGAGCCAGACAGGTACCTGCACGTCCCCAAATGCCGGGGGGGGGGGGGGGCCCACAGAGCAAGGGCTAAGTCTGCAGAGATCCCAAGGCAAACTCCACCCCACGCATCAAGACAGAGCGACTCCGATTTGCTAACTCCTGCCCCACGCCTTTCCCGCAGTTTTCTACCAGACGCTCTCCTGCCTTGCGGACTTGAATCCGCGACCCCGGAAATCAGAAGCTCGACTCATGTGGAGTCTGCCGGGGGGAGGGAGGGGGGTGTGACTGAAATGTTCCACCGCAGATATGGGTGGAGCAAAGGTAGCCGATGTTGCTCCTTCGAGAAAGCAGCTTCACAGAGTATTTCTGCAAGACTGAGAGCACACCACAAACTGGAAAGACGCCCAGAGGGCCTAAGGAACATAATAGGGTTACACACTGTCTCCTTGTCCCCTCCCCCTGGAAGCACGTAGTGGGAGGGGAGAATAAAATGACTAATAGCAACCTCCACGCAAGGACAGTGGTAGGCGGGAAGGAGAGAGGGAGGATGTGAAGAGGAGTTGGTTGGAGAGATAGGTTGCTGCTTGGCCTGGGCTGCACCTGTTGAAGTAATTTTGCTGCTGATGAAAAAGGCTCGTGAAGCACTGTTATGGGCCCTAGAGGTGAACAGCAACGGAAAGGAGAGAGCATATACAGTAGTAGTAGTAACAGTAATGGAGTTGATACATACACGCATAACATGAAGATTTCATAGAAAAATAATACAGACAATAATGTGCATATTATTGCTTGCCTTAGTATATATTCATTTTGTTGGGGTTTTTTTTGGGGGGGGAGGGGTATGCCGTCAAGTCACTGCTGACTCCTGATGACCCAGCTGCCTCTGGGTTTTCTTGGCAAGGTATCACTAGAAGTAGATTGCCAGGCCTTTTCTTCTGAGGTGCAGCTAACCCTCTACCAGAACCTCAGTGCCATCTAACAGCCCCCAGTCCCTCCTCTCCAAACCCCTCCAGCATCCTGGAACAGTCCAAGGGGTGAAACACCCACCAAGACTATCCATCATCAACTCATGCTACATCATCACAGCTTCAACGGCACTCCTGGATGATCTTCATTTTGAGTTCATGAGAATTTCCTCTCTCAGTGTCTCAGGTTTTCTGCCTCCCACTGTGATGAGTACACTTGAACAACCCATAACATAAACTAGCATTTAGCAACTTCTAAATAAAATATTTGCTGGCGAGTGAAAGGGCGAGATTCAATGAGCAGATGGCAAGGAATATGCATGAGGCTCCTCTGGGCCGCTTTCATACCCGTCATGTTCGTCTGAGCCCTGGTGCACCCTCTTCTTCAATCACTGTGATTTGAAATGGTCTCTGTGCTCGCCAACATTTTTCTACTCCTAGGGCCTCTCGGTGCCAAGCCTACCTCTCTCCCTCACCTGGAGGGTCTTGGGGTTCCCCCTCGACCATGTTAATTGCAGCTGTCTGGGCTGACTGGCTAGCACCCACTCTTCTAAGAAGCAGGCCAGCCTTAGTAATTGCAGGGCCCAATTAGCAATGTTCCCTCTAATTTTCTGTAGGCTGTGTGCGCATAAAATATCAGCTGTGTGCAGCTTTTGAAGGAAGGTTAAATTTTTGTGCGCCACATAACGACACTCGGAGTTATATACTTTAAAATTTGACTACACGTCAGAATACAGTATGTACACCACTTTGATTTTAATCAAACTAAATGAAAATGGACGATTACTAAATGAAGCGGGAAATTTCTAGTAATTACAATCATAACTTTTAAATTTTAAGACGTCTGTGTTGTTTTCTATCAGAATCAGAGCTGTAATTTTTGTGCACTCTGTTGTAAAGTATGTGCGCTCGCTCGGCGAGGTGTGTGCGTGCGCACACGCGCACAGCTTAGAGGGAACAGTGCCAATTAGGATCATTTTGATGGGGCCTCCTGGACTTAAGGTTATATGTTGTATTAAAACAAAACAATACCTATGTTTATTATTTTATATTTTGACATAAAACATACTAAAACTAAACTATACTTAAAAAGAAATATTTCTTGCTTTCTGTTCTTCAAACATTTTCAAAACCCAGTAGCTCTTTCAACCCTATTGCGGGGCCCCATTGGTCAAAGGTTAAACTGGCCTAAGGCTAGCCCTGTTGAGAGGTTATCTGCCCATATCAGCTCTTGGTTAAAAAAGTATTTTTCATAAGCCTAATTTCCACATCTTTCTGTTCAGTTTTTGTGGAGGCACTAACTCTTGATTTTATTTGAAGTTTTTCTTTTATTTAGACGTTTACTGTATTTCGCTTTGTGTTGGATCTGGGAAGGAAGCACTATTAGTCTTGTCCCGCATATGTGCAATGTCTCTTTCACCTGTATTAACTTTGTCACCTTTTTTTTTTCTATTTTTCCCTTCACACATAAAGACCATTTAGGGTGCAGGCCTTAGTTTAAGGTTCAGTATGGTTTAGATTTTAGAGCACATTTTTTCTTGTGGTTTTGCAGAAGTAGTGGAATGAGGTGGTCCACTAGGGCCATGGCTGGACCAATGTTCTGCCTCAATCAGCATTAGCAACTAGGGAAATTGGTTTGTTTGCTCCCTCCCCCCCCCCCCCGACCGGGGACAGTATTTTACTGTCCCTTCTTTCTTCCTTTATTTTGCTGCCTCTTTAGTCTTCCATAGAGCTGTAAAAGAGGGAGCTCCTCTCCACTAATCTCTTGTTTTATTTATTTACATTCTCTTATATACCATGCTATTCTGCATCAGTGTGGTTTACATTGAACAAACTGAAATTACATTGAACAGGGCATTATAACTTGGAGATAACTATTTTACAGGGAACATGGGCTATGGAGGGTTAAGTGGCTTGCCCAAGACCACAAGGAGCACCTGTGGGACTAGAAACCCCAGTCCTTCCAGTCCAAGGTTGCTGTCCTCTAGTGGGATTTGAACCCCCAACCTGGCTTGAAGTACCTTGCCCCAACCACTAGGCCACTCCTCCACTCTTTAGTTATTCTTTTCTTCCTTTTCCTCAAATTACCTTTTGTGATTTTTAATATTTTTTGAATAAGAGCCTTATTCAAGAAAACATAGATATTGTGTTATTTTTGTGTTCCAATATCTTTATTGTTTTTTATAACATCACCATAACCATTACAAATTTACCAATAGGCTACACCACCAGATCACAACAAACCATTTATCCAGAGTGCATATAGACTTTCCAACCTCCTCCACCTCCGTTGACATTTAATCTGACCACCACTCCTCTCTGCTGCTGCCATATATATCCTAACTAAACAGGAACTGCTGTACCACATATGGGCTGCCACAATAGATGTCTTATGCCAGTTTGTCACTATGAGCTTCAAAGTGACTGAATATGGAGTGGAGGAGTAGCCTAATGGTTAGAGAACTGGCTTGGGAACAAAGAGATCAGGGTTCAATTCCCACTAGCACTCCTTGTGGCCTTGGGCAAGCCACTTAACCCTCCATTGCCTGAGAAAAATCCAAGTTATCAACATCCCTGTTTAATGAACATTACCAAGTTCAAGTTACAATGTATGAAAAAACCCTTAAATATGCATGTGAGATATTTGCATACCATGCATGGTAATCTAAAGCATGCATACTAAAGTTGTCATAGAGAGAACATTTGGAGTACTCAAGTAGGTTCAGATACCTGGACAGACATGGAGGGGAACTGCTGTACAGCCCCAAGAAAGAATGTGACATTTTCACAACCTATTGCATACTGCACACTGCAGAACCTCACCACTCAGAGAGGCATAGATCTACCAGGGGGACCCAGATAGAGGGTTTGACTCATCAGAGGAAATGGCACCAAGCCATAGATGCCCATTGCAGCAGCTGTGGCTACAAGGAGCAGACTGTACAAGAGAACATATGGCAAAAGCAAATGTGCATTTCCTGATCGTCCCTCCAGTCTGCTCCCGGAATCTCTGGGGTTGTCAACCTCCTCTAGCAGCTTTGGAGACTGAGAAACTTCACTCCTGTGATGTCATCGGTATATAAGACCTGGCACCTCCTCCATACACCAGTTTATCAGTCTCCAAAGCAGCTGGAAGGGTGGTGAGTCCGGAGATTTCGGGGCTCACTTGAGAAACGATTGAGTAGGGAGCAGTAGAGTGTTAGGAATTTGGATTAAACAAAAAAAAAAAAAAAGAGGGGGCGCATAGGAAAGCTAATTGCACATTTCCCTACCTTCAGGGTGGGGGGGGGGGGGAGTTACTTTCCTCTGCCCTGAGGTCCTCTGCCTTCCTTCCTGTTGAGACTGGCAGCAGTCGGGGTTTTTTGTTTTTGTTTTTTGTTTTCTACACCTGGAGGAGAGAGGGCCGGCACCCGGTTTACCTTCCTGCTGAGAGGGGACAGGATCCGGGGGGCCGCGGAGCTCAGCGCGTGCAGAAGCATTGCCTGCCGGCGCTTAGAGCTGTGTTCTGCAAGCGGCAGTGATTTCCCGGTCTTGGGCCCTGGGGTCTGCCTGGCTTTTGCAGAGTCCGAGGAGGTGCTGACCAGAGCGGCGGTGACTCCTGCCTTTCTGCCTCACCGCTCTTCTGAGGTAAGCGGTCTGTTTTCGGCGGGAAGAGGCGGCTCTAAGGGGCGCAGGCCGGACCGCATGGTTTAGAAGTGGGAAAATCGCCGTTTTACAGGGCCGGGCTTTGACGGCCCGAATCTTGCGTCCTGAGCCTCGTTTTGCGTTGGTTTCTTCGGGAATTAGCTGGGGAAGCGTTTCTGAAGCGATTCCCATTCAAAAGTAAAAAAAAAAAAAAAAATTTGTTGGGACAGGGGCACTTGTGCTTCTCTTTTCAGTATGCCGTCAAAACAGCTCTGCCTCTTATGTGGGGCTAAGCAGAGTTCCGTCTCACAGGACGGCGTCTGTAGGGGCTGTGCTCCAGGATTGGAGGCCAGGGAGTTAGTCCCCGTCCCCGATGGGGCTGAGCAGCACAGGGTGGAGGAGGTGGTGGAGGCCATTCTCCCCTCCCTGGTGGCTGTGGAGCCAGGGCCCAGCGTGACCTCCGAGCCAGAGCTCCAGGTGGCTCAGCAGCTGGTCATGGGCAGTTTGGCGTCAATTTTTTCGACGGACTTCATGTCTCTGCTCCAGAAATCTTTGGCGGGCTCTCAGGGGGTGCCTACGGCGAGTACCTCTGGGGCTGGCCTGGGGCAGAAGAGACCAAGTTCCTCCTTAGGGGCGGAGGCGTTGGCCGTGGGTGCCAAGGCGCCTAGGTTAGAGAAGGATCTTCTGGATCAGTCAGAAGAGGCGGATATGGACAGGGATCTAGAGGACGGTGAGATTAGAGAGCAGGAAGATCAGGCGCGCGTAGTTCGGGTGTTCCGGAGGGAAGAACTACCGGCGCTTATTGCGGAGTCGCTCAAGGCGCTTAACATGCCTGAGTCGACACCGGCGGAGGATGCTACCCTGGAGGATCCTCTGCTCCAGGCGGTTCGGAGGACTCAGAGAGCATTCCCAGTGCACAGGGTTTTTAAGGAATGGGATATGCCTGAAGCCGCCCTTAAGGGAGCTAGGGTTATGGCAAGGCTGTACCCTTTGCTGGATCAGGATCGGGAGTTATTTAAGGCCCCGAGAGTGGATGCGGCAGTGTCAGCAGTGTCTAAGAAAACTACTATCCCTGTTGAAGGGTCTGCGGCGCTGAAAGATAGTCAGGACCGTAAATTGGAAACATTGCTGAAGCAGGTCTTTGAGGCTAATGCCTTATCCTTACAGGCGGCTATTTGTGGAGCCTGGGTAACTCGTGCCTGTTTGCGCTGGGCGCAGCGGGTCCAGAGTGACAACGCGGTCGAGGTGTCCGAGGAGGCATCCAGATTGGAGTCTGGGATGGCGTGTCTCGCCTACGTTCATTATGATTTGATCCGCGGCTTATCTAAGAGCATGGCTTCTGTGGTCGCGGGGCGACGCTGCCTTTGGCTGCGCAACTGGGCAGCTGATGGGTCTTCCAAGGCGCGATTGAGTAGGCTTCCTTTTCGGGGTAAGCTGCTCTTTGGAGAGGATTTGGACAAGTTGGTGAAGGATTTAGGAGACTCTAAAAGGTGGTAGGTTACCCGAGGACAAGCAGAAGCAGGGACGTTCGGCTCCCGGATCTCGGGGGCAGCAGCGAGATTTTCGTCGATTCAATCCCCCGTGTGCGGGGCAAACGCTAAGGGGGCATTTCTCTTTCTCGGTCCCATAGCTTTCGGGGGTTTCGGGGAGCGTCCAGGGGATTTGCCCCTGCGTCCTCGTCCTGCACTTTCAAAAAGTCACAATGAAGTCAGGGGGGTCCAGGGGGAGTTGGTTCCCGTGGGGGGTCGGCTACGGGAGTTCTATCCTGCCTGGATCCGACTCATGTCTGATCAGTGGGTCTTGGAGGTGGTGCGAGAAGGTTATGCGTTGGAGCTGCTGCGTCCGGTGTCCGACTCTTTCGTGCCGTCGCCGTGCAACGCTGTGACAAAGCGCAAGGCGGTGAGGGACACGGTACAGCGACTCCTGCGTCTCAGGGCAATTGTCCTGGTTCTGGTCGACCAGTTAGGCTGCGGTCGATACTCCATCTATTTCATGGTCCCAAAAAAGGAGGGAACGTGGCGGCCCATCCTGGATTTAAAAAGGGTGAACCGCTGTCTTCGCGTTTCTCATTTTCGGATGGAGACCCTCCGGTCCGTCATTGTGGCGGTGCGAAAGGGGGAGTTTCTGACGTCCCTGGACCTGTCGGAGGCGTATCTGCACATCCCGATCTGGCAAGAGCACCAGAAGTTCCTCAGGTTTGCGGTGCCGATGGGGCATTTCCAGTTCCAGGCGCTTCCCTTTGGCCTGGCGACGGCGCCCCGCACTTTCACCAAGGTCATGGTGGTGGTGGCAGCGGCATTGCGTAAGGACAGGATCTTGGTGCACCCGTATCTCGACGATTGGTTAATCCGAGCGAAGTCCCGAGAGGAGAGTGTCTCGGCTACCGCGAAAGTGATAGATCTGTTGCAGAGTCTCGGCTGGGTAGTCAATGTGGCAAAGAACAAGTTGGTCCCGTCTCAGAACCTGGAGTACCTCGGCGCGCGTTTCGATACGATCGGGGGGCATGTTTTTCTGCCTCAGCAAAGGGTTCTCGGCCTCCGGCGGTTGGTAAGCCATTTTCTCGGGCTCCGTTGCCCCACGGCCTGGGAGTATCTGCAGGTGTTGGGGACGATGGCAGCGACTTTGGAGCTGGTGCCTTGGGCTCGAGCTCACATGCGTCCGTTACAAAGAGCTCTGTTGAGACGGTGGTCACATCAAAGAGATTCGCTGGGGCAGCAGTTACCCTGCCCGCCAAACGTTCGTCTGGCTTTAGGTTGGTGGCTGAGGCCAGGGAATCTGGAAAAAGGGATGTCGCTGGAAGCTCCGGCTTGGGTTTCCCTGACGACCGATGCCAGTCTCTACGGCTGGGGTGCCCATTGTCAAGGTCGCCTGGTTCAGGGCCAGTAGTCCGACCTGGAGAAGACGTGGTCGATCAACCGCTTGGAACTGCGAGCGGTAGCGCTTGCGCTGCGAGACTTGACCCCTTGGGTTCAGGGAGAAGCCATTCGGATGTTCTCGGACAACGCCACGGCGGTGGCTTATATAAATCGTCAAGGCGGCACCAGCAGCGTGGCGCTAGAGGACGAAGCGGAGAGTTTGTTAGAGTGGGCGGAACAGCATCTCCTGGCCTTGTCGGCGGCACATGTCGCAGGGGTGGACAATGTGGAGGCCAATTTTCTGAGTCGAGTGAAGGTGGACCCGGGGGAATGGGTTCTTCATCCCGAGGTGTTTGCGCTGCTAGTGGAGCACTGGGGTCTCCCAGTGATGGACCTCATGGTGACTTTTCAGTCGGCAAAGGTGGATCGATTCTTCAGCAGGCGCAGGGAGCGGATGGCGGAAGGACTGGACGCCCTCGTTCAAAAGTGGCCAGAGGAGCAGTTGCTGTACATCTTTCCACCATGGGTATTGATCGGTCGGGTGGTACAGCACATAGAACGGCACAAAGGGCGAGTGATTTTGTTTGCACCGGATTGGCCGAGGAGGCTGTGGTACGCGGACTTGATCAGGCTCTTGGTGGGACAGCCTTGGAGGCTTCCCTGTCGCAGGGATCTTCTCACTCAGGGTCCTCTTTGCATGCCTCAGGTGGATCGATTCTCGCTTACGGCCTGGCTCTTGAGCGGGCTAGGTTGAGGGCGAAAGGCTATTCGGGGGCAGTGATAGCTACTTTGCTGAAAGCTCGGAGGCGATCTACTTCCTTGGCATATGTCCGGGTGTGGCGGGTTTTCGAGGCTTGGTGCTCGGACAACAACTGCGTTCCCCTGCGGGCTTTGGTTCCGCAGGTGCTGGCCTTCTTGCAGGATGGATTTCAGAAGGGCCTAGCTGCGGCGTCCTTGAAGGTGTAGTTGGCTGCGTTATTCTGCTATAGAGGCTAGGTACGCGGTATCGCTCTGGGGGCTCATGTGGATGTGAAGCGTTTCTTGCGAGCGGTCGCGCTTCTTCGGCTGCTGCGCCGGCGCTTGGTCCCGGCGTGGGATTTGCCGTTGGTCTTTGACGCCTTGGCGAAGGCGCCCTTTGAGCCTTTGGCGGATGCGTCCTTGAAGGACCTTACCCTGAAGGTGGTGATCCTGGTGGCCGTGGCTTCGGCTCGACGGGTTTCCGAGTTGCGGGCGCTATCTTGTAGGGAACCCTTTCTGTCTTTCAGTGATTCTAAGGTGATGTTGCGGCCCGTTCCGTCGTTTCTGCCGAAGGTGGTGTCGGACTTCCATTTGAATCAAGTGGTGACTTTGCCGGTTTTTCGCGAGAAGGGTAAGGGTCAGGTAGCGGAGCGCCTTCATCGCTTGGATATTCGTAGGGCATTGCGGAAGTATGTTTCGCGTACAGCGTCATTCCGTAAGTCCGACAGGCTGTTTGTGCTATTTGCAGGGGCTCAGAAAGGGGTGGCAGCTTCCAAGGGCTCGATTGCGCGATGGGTGAAGGAAGCTATCGCTTCGGCATACATCTTGCGGGGTCGCTCGATTCTCAACGGGCTGCGAGCTCATTCCACACGGGCGCAAGCGGCGTCTTGGGCGGAGTGTAGTTTGGTGCCAGCAGTGGAAATCTGTAAGGCGGCAACGTGGTCGTCTCTGCATACCTTTGTGAGGCATTACCGTCTGGATGTTCAGGCGAGCAGGGACACCTGTTTTGGCTCGGCAGTGCTTCAGGCCGGGCTGGCAGGTCCCTCCCGTTAAGTGTGTTTACTGCTCTGGTACATCCCCAGAGATTCCGGGACCAGACTGGAGGGACGATCAGGAAGATTAAATTAGACTTACCTGCTAATTGTAGTTCCTGGAGGAACTCCAGTCTGGTCCCGTATCCCGCCCGGGTTCCTTACTGCGCTGTGGCCTGAAGCAGGAGCTCGTTTTACTGGTAAGCAATGCTTTCAGTTTTTTGGGGGGGGGCGGGGGTCAGGATAGCGTGGGTTCTCCCCTGGGAAAGAGTCGTGTTCAGTGCATTGTTGGCACGGGGGTGAGGGGGGAGCTCAAGGCATACGGAAAGTACTTAGTGGGTAACTTTCTGCTTAACTTTCTAGTTCATAGTTGGGCCGATAGGCCTTTACGGTTCCGTGCAGCGGTCCTTTTGGGTGCTGTATTTCCCTGCTTACTTGTTGCTCCGGTGAGTCTGCTTTGTCAATAGGTAAACTGGTGTATGGAGGAGGTGCCAGGTCTTATATACCGATGACATCACAGGAGTGAAGTTTCTCAGTCTCCAAAGCTGCTAGAGGAGGTTGACAACCCCAGAGATTCCGGGACCAGACTGGAGTTCCTCCAGGAACTACAATTAGCAGGTAAGTCTAATTTAATCATATTTATATGTGAGTAGAGAGTATGGAAACAACAGAAGTGAACTGGTGTGCTCTCTTCCTCCCATAGCCACTCCCCTCAACCAAGTGTGATTGTTTCACTCCTGTGCAATGGAATTGTGTCTGAGGTGGTGCCCCTCTCGTCAGCCCTCCCTCTGAGGGTGCCAACATGGTCCCAGGTTGTGGGGAAGCCAGTGGCCAGGGCCAGGTGGAGCAGAGCCAGCCACAGTTCCAACCATCCGACTGGCTGCTGTGTCCCAGAGGGAAGCAGCAGTGCTGGCATGGTGGACTGACAGTTCCCCTTTGCAGTCACAGCTATTTCTGATGACAACGGACCTGCTCCTTCAGCAGTTCCAATTCCTCTTGGTGTATTTGAGATTGCCATGCCAGTTCCTTTCACATTGTCGCCCTGTCATCCAGTAATCTGCAGGTGCTCTCTCTCAAGCATGATCTCCTCTTGCTCTTCACTGTTCTCCACTGGTTCTGGAGTGGAAGTGAAGGACATGGTGTGTGGTAGGACTCAGGTTCTAGCTGCTGTGCTGGGCCGGGTGGAGCAGTGGCATCTGTCTATCATCTGCAGCCTGCCCCTACTGCGGCTGTGAGTGCCCCTCTTAGTGCTCTGCTGAGGATCCCTCCTCCTGTGGCTGTGCAGGTCTTGCCTCTGCTTGAGTCTCTAAGGTCCCTTGTTTACTCTTACTGAAATTCTGCACACAATAATTCAGAAGTTTGCACTTTTTTGTAATATTTGATTTTGGTATTGCATTTTAAATTTAGTATCACTCAAAAACACTGTGCTTTGTTATTCTGACCAACAAAGCCTGCAGAATTCAGACATTTTGAGGCAGAACTTTGAATTCTGTGTGCAGAATTCCAGCAGGAATACAGTTGTTGTGGATGATGAAATGCTCAAAGAAATCAGGGAAGCTAACAAAAGTTACAGAACAGTAATAATAATGGGTGATTGCTAGGGAGATAAAGTTTCTAGATGAAATAAATGACTGATTCTTGGAGCAGCTGGTTCATGAACTTACAAGAGGGGAAGCCATTTTAGACCTAGTCCTTAGCAGAACACAAGATCTAGTGCAAGATCGTGTTTGATTTAATTAATGGAGGAGGGATGGTAAGGAAATCAACAGTACTACCTTTTAACTTTCAAAAGGGAGGCTATGATAAAATGAGGAAAATAGTTAAGCAAAAATCTAAAAGGAGCAGTTGCAAAGGTTAAGATTTGCATCAAGCTTGGGTGTTGTTTAAAAATACTATCTTGGAAGCCCACACCAGCTGTATTCCATGCTTTAAGAAAAGTGGAAGGAAGTCCAAAAAACTGCCAGCATGGTTTAAAGGTGAGATCAGAGAGGCTGTTGTTGCCAAAAAAGCATCTTTCAGGAAATGGAAAAAAGAGTCAAATGAAGAAAACTGGAAACAGCACAAGCACTGGCAAGTTAAATGCAAGGCATTGATAAGGCAGGCAAAGAGAGAATTTGAGAAGAAACTTGCTGTGGAAGCAAAAATGCGTAATAAAGACTTTTTCAAGTACATTCATAGTAAAAAACCTGTGAGAGAGTCAGTTGGATCATTAGATGATAGAGGGGGCAAAAGGGGCAGTAAGAGGGGACAAGACTATAGCGGAGAGACTGAATGAATTCTTTGCTTTGATCTTTACTAAGGTAGACGTAGGGATGTTAACCATGATTGAAGTGGTATTTAAGGATGATACTGTAGAAGAATTGAAAGAAATATTGATACACCGAGAAGATGTATTACAACTATTTGATAAACTGAAGAGTAGCAAATCACATGGACCATATGGTATACATTCAAGGGTGTTGAAAGAACTGAAATATGAGATTGCAGACCTGCTATTAGTAATCTATGAACTATCATTAAAATCATCTGTAATACCTGAAGACTGGAGGATGGCCAATGTAACACCAGTTTTCAAAAAGGGTTCCAGGGGTGATCCAGGAAAGTACAGATCAGTGAGCCTGACGTCAGTACCAGGAAAAATGGTAGAAACCATCATAAAGAACAAAATTACTGAACATGTAGATAGTCATGGCTTAATGGGAGACAGCCAATATGGCTTTAGACAAGGAAGATCTTGTCTTACTAGTCTGTTATGTTTTTTTGAAGGTGTGAATAAACAGGTAGATAAAGGTTGATATAGTGTATCTGGACTTTCAGAAAGCCTTTGACAAGGACCCTCATCAGAGACTTTTGGCTAAACTAAAGTCATGGGATAGGAGGCAGTATACTATTGTGGATCAGGAACTGGCTAAAAGATAGAAAGCAGAGGGTAGGGCTAAATGGCCAATTTTCCCAGTGGAAAAAGGTGAATAGTGGAGTACCACAGGGATTTGTGCTGGGTCCACTGCTTTTTGACATATTCATAAATGACCTGGAAAAGGGAATAATGAGTGAGGTTATCAAATTTGCAGATGACACAAAACTATTTAAAGTTGTTAAAACCCAAGAGGATTGTGGAAAATTGCAAGAGCATCTTGATAAATTGGAAGACTGGGCATCCAAATGGCAGATGAAATTTAATGTGGACAAGTGCAAAGTTATGCAGCTAGGAAAAAACAACCCAAACTATGGTTACATGATGCAAGGTTCCACACTGGGACCCATCACCCAGGAAAAAGATTTAGGTGTTATCGTGGATAACATGTTAAAACCCTCTACCCAGTGTGCAACAGTGGCCAAGAGAGCAAATAGAATGCTAGGTATCATAAGGAAAGGAATGGAAAATAAAACAAAGGATAATGCCTCTGTATCGTTCCATGGTGCGACCATACCTTGAATATTGTATGCAATTCTGGTCACCATATCTTAAAAAGGATATAGCATTATTAGAAAAGGTACAGAGAAAAGCCACCAAAATGGTAAAGGGGATGGAAGGATACTCCTATGAAGAGAGGCTAAAAAGGTTAGGGCTCTTTAACCTGGAAAAGAGACGGCTAAGGGGAGATATGATAGAAGTCTATAAATTAATGAACGGAGTGGAACGGGTAAACGCAGATGGATTGTTTACGTCATCAGAATATAAAAAGACTAGAGGACATGCAATGAAGCTATAGGGCAGCGATGGCGAACCTATGGCACGCGTGCCAGCTGTGGCACGCGAAGGCCTTGCAGCTGGCACGCGTGAAGGTCCGCAAAAAAAGAAAAAGCGGGCTCTGGCTGCTGCCGCGGACGCGGCAGCATGCAGTGTCCCGCGGGGCCCCCTCCGCCCGCTAAGCCCCTCTGCAAGGGCTTTCAGATTCGCGAGGGAGACAGCGTCTCCCTCGCGTCTCTGTTAAGCCCGCAGGGGTTAATGGGAAATTTCCCATCAGCCCCTTTAGACGCGAGGGACTGATGGGAAATTTCCCATTAGCCCCTGCGGGCTTAACAGAGATGCGAGGGAGACGCTGTCTCCCTCGCGAATCTGAAAGCCCTTGCAGAGGGGCTTAGCGGGCGGAGGGGGCCCCGCGGGACACTGCATGCTGCCGCGTCCGCGGCAGCAGCCAGAGCCCGCTTTTTCTGTTTTTAAATTTGCCGGGGGGGGGGGGGGTTAGGACTGCTAATGGGCGAGGGGGGGGGGTAGGACTGCTAATGGGCTGGGGGGGGTTTGGACTGCTAATGGGCGAGGAGGGGGGGGGTTAGGACTGCTAATGGGCTAGGGGGGGTTAGGACTGCTAATGGGCTGTGGGCTGATGGGGGCTGTCTGGAAATGGGGTGATGGGGGGTTAGGACTGCTAATGGGCAGGGGGGGGGGTTAGGACTGCTAATGGGCTGGGGGGGGGTTTGGACTGCTAATGGGATGGGGGGGTTAGGACTGCTAATGGGCTAGGAGGGGGGGGGTTAGGACTGCTAATGGGCTAGGGGGGGTTAGGACTGCTAATGGGCTTTGTGCTGATGGGGGCTGTCTGGAAATGGGGTGATGGGGGGTTAGGACTGGTAATGGGCTATGGGGGGGGTTAGGACTGCTAATGGGCTAGAGAGGGGGGGGTTAGGACTGCTAATGGGCTAGGGGGGGGGTTAGGACTGCTAATGGGCTGGGGGGGGGGGGTAGGACTGCTAATGGGCTAGGAGGGGGGGGTTAGGACTGCTAATGGGCTAGGAGGGGGGGGGTTAGGACTGCTAATGGGCTAGGGGGGGGGGGTTAGGACTGCTAATGGGATAGGGGGGGTTAGGACTGCTAATGGGCGAGGAGGGGGGGTTAGGACTGCTAATGGGCTAGGGGGGGTTAGTAATGCTAATGTGCTGTGGTCTGATGGGGGCTGACGGGAAATGGCGAGAGGGGGGGTAGGACTGCTAATGGGCGATGTGGGGGGGTTAGGACTGCTAATGGGCTAGAGAGGGGGGTTAGGACTGCTAATGGGCTAGGGGGGGGTTAGGACTGCTAATGGGCTGATGGGGAGGGGTTAGGACTTGAGGTGGGCTGTTGGGTGGGGTTAGGACTGGAAATGGTCTGATGGGGGGTTAACACTTTAGGTCTTCTGATGGGGTTAGGACTGCTAAAGGGAACTGGGGGGTTATAGCACTTATAATGGGATATGGGGGGCTGGGACAAGAAATGGGCTGATGGGGGGTTAGTACTTGAGGTGGGCTGATGGGGTTAGGACTGGTAATGGACTGTGGGCTGATGGGGGGGTTAGGACTGGCAATGGGCTATGGGGGGCTGACTGGAAGTGGGGGGTTAGGACTGGTAATGGGTTATAGGGGGGGGGGCTTAAACTGAAAATGGGGTGATGGGGGGTTAGGACTGGAAGTGGGTTGATGAGGGGGGGATAGGACTGGTATTGGGTTGGGGGGCTGCTAGGACTGGAAATGGGCTGATGCAGGGACTAGAAGGGAATGGATGCTGGGTGAGGCTGGAACTAGAAGGGAGCTGGTGTTGGGGGAGGATTAGAATGGGATGGGGCTGGGAGAGTAAAATGGAGAGGGGAAAAATATTTTGTGTGGGAGGGATAAAAAATCTACAATTGGCCGGGTATTGGGAGAGTAAGTGGGGATTGAGGATGGAGGGGTAAATTTTGAGTAGATGAAATAGGAATGAGGAAAGAGCCAAAGGAGAAAGATTAGTATGTTAAAGCAGATGTAGAGAGAATGGAAAAAAAAACAAGAAGACGGAAGAAAGGACAAATGGACAGCAGATGGAGAGTTAGCAGAAGACACGAAGAAACCAGAAGAAAGTGGCTGGAACAATTGCAACTGAAAAAAAATGCACAAAAGGTAGAAAAATATCTCTTTATTTTGAATTTATTAACTGGAATATGTCAGCTCTGGGAAATGTGCATCATTAATTTTTGCGCTTTGTTTAGTACAAGAGGAAATTAATATATAGTTTTATTTCTACAGTGTTGTTGTATATTCCAAGTTTGGCTTTTGGGGTTCCCAGTTTAATTATTGTCTTCCTGTTTCTAAATTGTGATTCCTTGTTTGGTGATGGTCTGTTCTGCATGTGTAACTGAGCTGAGGTATTCTGTTTATATAATTCCTATTTGACATTGCCACTTGTTCTTTCCCCAGTAGGTCATGTATTGTTGTTCTCTGAGATGTATTGGTTTAATATTTGCAGTGTTGCCTTTTGATAGGTAGAGTATGGTGCTTTGTGAGTCCTGGTAGTGCTGTTAGGATACGGCGGGTTTGCTATGGGTTCTAAATGGGCAGCGTTTGTAGTAGTTCCTAATGTGCCTGGCGGTTGGTACTGGATTATAGTAATGTAGAAACCTTTTAGTCTTTCTTTATCCATATACTCATTAAGAGGCATGTTTACTAAAAGTTAGTGTATGGTAACATTATGCAAATATTTATGCAAATGAAGCACCTTATGCAAATGGAGCTTTAATTGACGTGCTGGCACTTTGAGGAAATTCTTTGGTTTTGTGCGGCAGTTTGGGCACTCGGGCTCAAAAAGGTTAGCCATCACTGCTATAGGGTAACCTATTTAAGACAAATAAGAGAAAATATTTTTTCACTCAACGTGTAATCAAACTCTGGAATTTGTTCCTGGAGGACAAAGTAAAAGCTGTTAATGTAGCTGGGTTTAAAAAAGGTTTGCACAAGTTCCTGGAGGAAAGGTCCATAAACCATTATTAAAAGGGACCCAGGATATCACTGCTTGACCCAATACAAGCATTGATGAGCCTGTGTCTTTTGGGGACACTGCTAGGTACTTATGACCTAGATTGGCCACTGTTGGAAACAGGATACTGGTCTTGATGGACCTTGGTCTGACCCAGTATGGCATATCTTATGTTCTTATGCCCTGTAGAGAAGAGTCTTGTCACAACATAAGGCTCACATTGCCAGAATGCACAGAGATGACATGTATAATGCAATCAATGTGACTAACATATATAGTGCAGAGACCTTGCCCATCGTACACCTCCACCATTGATAACACATACCTCTAGGGAAGCAACTATCTATTGTGCCATTGTCAATGCAGGTGAACATGGACAGTCCAGGGCCAGCACCTACTGCATAGGTTTTCAACCCAGTCCTCGGGGAACCTCCAGGCCAGTCAGGTTTTCAGGATTCCCACAATGAATATGCATAAGATAGATTTGCATACAAAAAGGCAGAAAATGCAAATCTTTCTCATGCATATTCATTCTGGGAATCCTGAAAACCTGACTGACCTAGGGTTCCCAGAGGACTGGGTTGAAAACCCCTGACCTACTGTCTAAGCTGTGGATACCTGCTATGTCAACCTGAGTGCAATGGGTGAAAGGATTAAAGGGTGTATGATTGCCTCAGACAGGTTTCCCATATACCGTCACATATGTGTGCCTCTTGCCAAACAAGGCATACTGTACAGGAGGATGTCTCTAAGCTAGAGTTGGCATCCAAGGAGAAATAGGTGAGGATATCCTGTGTGTTGTTTATGTTTGTATTTATTTGATATACCATGTATCTGTATTCAAGCTATGCTTGTATCCTTAATGTGGAACACTGTTGGCACATGTTCTGACTACATGCATACTGCCCGTAACCATGTGCAAAGGTGCAATAAAACAGTGCTCCATATTTCTGTTGATGTTCAGGTAGTCTTCTCTTTCTGCTAACCATACTGACCCACTCAAAAATTATCCCAAAGGTGATCAAATAAACCAAAAAACAAAAAAATCACCCAATATTCCCTCAAAAAAAATCTATGAAACTTCAATTATTTTTTTGTCGGAGTACATCGAGGGAGGAAAGAACTTACATCTCACCACTCCTGATGATGAATTCCATTTTAATCATAGTAAAATTAATTCAGAAGCAATTACTTAACTTGCAAACATTGTAGATAACGAAATTCAGAACTGCAGCCAGACACAGCAACAAGGCACGACGTGCACGTTTCGGGATATGCTCCCGGTATCAAGTGCTGATTTCATACGCTACTACCAACTGCCATCAAATGCCAAATGTTGAAACATCATATTTTTCAAGGAACCAACTCATTCCAATTGGCCAGGTTGTTCAATCACTCAAATGACAACCACCAAACATAGAAAGGGAAACCCCACTACATCAGGGAATCCCTGCTACGTAGTGGATGACCTCATAGCAAACTGGTCCAATCAATCTCCTTATTCGAGCCTGAAGGGTGGACCGAATTCAATTGATAGATCCAACGTTGTTCTTGCCATTGCAACCGAGCTATCCGGCCACCCCCTCTAGGGTCCTGGGGTACATGATCGATTACAGTCCATCTCGGTTCTTCAAACATATGTTTTAATAATAAGCAGTGTTCCACAAACAGTACTGAAAGAGTCTGCTGACGTATCCGAGATGCATGTTCAGCTAAACTCACTTTGATCACTCGAGAAGTTCTGTCCACATATATCAATGCATATGGGCACTGCAATACATACACAACAAGAGTGGAACAGCAAGTAATGAACCACCAACGTTCAATCAGACGCCCTGTGACAGGATGTGTCCAAACCAATCCCGATACAGTTGCAGAGCAATAAATGCAAGAGTTACACGGGAAATGTCCCGGCCATCTGACATAGGAGTCGGTAGTCTATCCAATGGAGAAATAGATCTGACCAGTAAGTCTCTTAAATTAGGACCTCTAGAAAAAGCAATCATTAAAGGTTTTTGGAAACATGAGTGCAATCCAAGTATGAGCCAATGTTTTTTAAGAATTTTAACTATATCTGTGCTGAGATGCATATAGGGAAGAGTACCAACAAGAACATCTGACCCCTTAGAAGATGTAGGACTTCCATCCAAAAGCCACACCCAATGAATATGCGAGGCCCAACAATAAGCCCTGTCCACCACTTTATTAGGATATCCCCTCGCTAACAGTCATCGTTTAAGATGACACAAAACTATTTAAAGTTGTTAAAACCCAAGAGGATTGTGAAAAATTGCAAGAGGATCTTGATAAATTGGAAGACTGGGCATCAAAATGGCAGATGAAATTTAATGTGGACAAGTGCAAGGTTATGCACCTAGGGAAGAACAACCCAAACTATTGTTACACGATGCAAGGTTCCACATTAGGAACCACCACCCAGGAAAAAGATTTAGGCGTCATTGTGGATACCATGTTAAAACCCTCGGCCCAGTGTGCAGCGGCAGCCAAGAGAGCAAATAGAATGCTAGGTATGATAAGGAAAGGAATGGAAAATAAAACAAAAGATATTATAATGCATCTTTATCTTTCCATGTTGAGACCGCACCTTGAATATTGTGTGCAATTCTGGTCGCAGTATCTTATAAAGGATATAGCGATTTGAGAAATGGTTCAGAGAAGAGCCACCAAAATGGTAAAGGGGATGGAAGGATACTCCTATGAAGAAAGGCTAAAAGGTTAGGGCTCTTTAACCTGGAAAAGAGACGGCTGAGGGGAGATATGATAGAAGTCTATAAATTAATGAACAGAGTGGAACGGGTAAACGTAGATCGATTGTTTACGTTATCAGAATATAGAAAGACTAGGGGACATGCAATGAAGCTATAGGGTAAACTATTTAAGACTAATAAAAGAAAATATTTTTTCACTCAACGTGTAATCAAACTCTGGAATTTGTTACCGGAGGATGTAGTAAAGGCTGTTAGTGTAGCTGGGTTTAAAAAAGGTTTGGACAAGTTCCTGGAGGAAAGGTCCATAAACCATTATTAAGAAGTGACCGAAGATATCAATGCTTGACCCAGTACAAGCATTGTGGAACCTGTGTCTCTTGGGGAAACTGCTAGGTACATATGACCTAGATTGGCCACTGTTGGAAACAGAATACTGGGCTTGATGGACCTTGGTCTGACCCAGTATGGCATATCTTATGTTCTTATAAGATCCAGGGCATGAAGTTTAAAATCAGCCCTGGAGTAACGTAATCTCCGTAATCTCAGGAATTGTCCAAACAGAAGCCCTCTGCGTAAGGGGGCTGGGTGGAAACTTTGGTAACTTAACAAACTGTTTCTCTGAACACTTTTCCTAAATAACGTGGTTTTTAATGTGGACCCCTCCTTAAAGATCAGCATATCCAAAAATTCTATTTTGTCAAAATCAATATGAGCCATAAAGGAGATATTGGATTTTAAATTATTGAGCCAGGATACAAATTTATGAAGGGCTGGCAAAGTGGACCTCCACAGAAAAAATATATCATCAAGGAATCGTTTCCAGAGGGGGACATTTTGAAACCATGAGGAGTTATTTAGAAAATGTTTCTCTAAATCAGCTAGATACAATGTAGCTACAGATGGGGCCACCGTCGCCCCCATAGCATTACCAAAGATTTGTTGATAGAATTTACCCTCAGATAGAAAATAATTCTTTGTCAAAACTAATCTCATAAAGTCCAGCAAAAATGTTCGAGAAAGTCGAGAAGGAACCTGAGTAAACAATAATGCCAAAAGGGACATGGCTTCACTTTGATCGATGTTGGTATATAGGGCGGCAACATTTAGAGTAACTAGGTAAACATCCTGTACTGAAACCTGTACTGCAACAGGTTTCAGTACAGGCTGTTTACCTAGTTACTCCTTTATGCAATCTCCTTTACGGCTCATATTAATTTTGACAAAATAGAATTTTTGGATATGCTGATCTTTAAGGACGGGTCCACATTAAAAACCACTTTATTTAGGAAAAGTGTACAGAGAAACAGTTTGTTAAGTTACCAAAGTTTCCACCCAGCCCCCTTATGTAGAGGGCTTCCGTTTTAAACTTCATAGAAACATAGAAATATGACGACAGAAAAAGACCACATGACCTATCTAGTCTGTCCTTCCATATCAACAAGTACAACAGTCCCCTTTTTACCTTTAGAGATCCTCTGTGTTTGTCCCATGCCTTTTTCAATTCAGTTACTGTCCTTATCTCAACCACCTCCACTGGGAGACTATTCCACGGATCCACCACTCTTTCCATAAAGAAATATTTCCGCATATCACTCCTGAATCTATCTCCCTTCACCCTCATCCCATGTCCCCTCGTAGCAGAACTTGCTTTCAACTGAAAGAGGCTCTCTCCCTGAACATTTATGCATGGAGGTATTTAAACATCTCAATCATATCACCTCTATCCCGCCTTTCCTCTAAGGTGTACATATTTAGATCCTTAAGTCTGTCCTCATATGCTTTATAATGAAGACCACCAATCATTTTAGTAGCCACCCTCTGCACCGACTCCATCCTGTTCACATCCTTTTGAAGGTGCGGTCTCCAGAATTGCACACTATACTCCAAATGAGGTCGCAACAAAGACTTAGACAGAGGCATTATTACCTCCTTTTTTCTGCCAGCCATTCCTCTCTGTATGCACTCAAGCATCTTCTAGCTTTTGCCGTCACCTTTTCTACCTGTTTAGCTACTTTAAGATCATCAGACACAACCACGCCTAGGTCCCGCTCTTCTTTAGTGGACAAAAGTACTTCACCCCTATACTATATTGCTCCCTTGGATTGCTGCAGCCCAAATGCATTACCTTACATTTTTTAACATTAAATCCCAGCTGCCAAATTCTAGACCATTCTTCAAGCTTAGCTAGATCCCTCCTCATGTTATCTACACCTTCCTGGGTGTCTACTCTATTGCAGATTTTAGTATCATCCGCAATGAGGCAAACCTTACCCGACAGCCCTTCTGCTATATCACTAACAAAGATGTTAAAAAGAATCGGACCAAGGACAGATCCCTGGGGTACACCACTGGTAACATCCTTCACCTCAGAGTGAGCTCCATTTACCTGTACTCTTTGTCGCCTCCCACCCAACCAATTTCTAACCCAAGCAGTAACTTTAGGGTCCATCACTAGGGTGCTCAGTTTGTTTATAAGTTGCCTGTGAGGAACAGTGTCAAAGGCTTTACTGAAATCTAAATACACCACAGATAGGGGTCTCCCTCGATCCAACTCCCTGGTCACCCAGTCAAAGAAATCAATCAGATTTGTCTGACAAGACCTGCCTCTGGTGAATCCATGCTGCCTTGGATCCTGTAATCCGCTGGACTCCAGAAACCTCACTATTTTCTCTTTCAGCAGCGTTTCCAATAATTTACTCACCACCAAAGTTAAACTAACCGGCCTGTAGTTTTCAACCACATTTTTACTTCCCTTATGTGTAAAGGCACCATATGAGCCTCTCTCCAGTCCTTTGGCACCACTCCCGACTCCAACGAGGCATTGAAAAGGTCAGTCAGTGGAGCTGCTAGAACGTACCCAAGTTCCCTCAGTATTCTAGGGTGTATCCCATCCGGTCCCATCAATTTGTCTACTTAAGTTGAGCTAGTTTCTCACGAACACAGTCTTCTGAAAATTGTTCAAGATGTCCCTCACTTCTGTTCCTGTTTGTGGGTGTTTTCTGAGGTCCTGCTCCTGGTTCTTCATCTGTAAACACAGAACAGAAATATTTGTTAAGCGATTCCGCTTTATCCTTATCAGCTTCTACATATTCCTCCCCTGCACCCTTGAGTCTGACAATACCACTTTTGACCACCTTCTTGCTAACATATCTGAAAAATAGCCAGTGCAATAAAATGAGGGTTTAAGACATTTCTTCTTCTTTTAGTATCTTTGCTTTCCTGACTATTTTGCTAGCTTCTCTGTTTTTCCAAATATAGATGCCTCTCTTCCGCTTTCTGTGATCTCCTGTATTTCATGAAGGTCTCACTCTTTGTCACTTTTTCAGCTACTACTTTTGAGAACCGTTGCAGTCTTCTTTGCCTTTTACCTTTCATTTACTTTTCTATCAAAGGTTGGTTGCCCTCAAAATATCCCCTTTGATTTTTGCCCACTGTTTTTCTACATCCCCCAGCTATTCCCATCCCACTAACAACTCCTTGAGGTATTGGCCCATCTTGGCAAAGTTAGTTTTTCTAAAATCTAAGACCCTTATCAGCTTCTACATATTCCTCCCCTGCACCCTTGAGTCTGACAATACCACTTTTGCCCTTCCTCTTCTCACTAACATATCTGAAAAATGTCTTATCCCCCCATTTTATTGCATTGGCTATTTCCTCCTCCTTTTGAATCTTTGCCTTCCTGACTACTTTGCTAGCTTCTCTAAGTTTTTCCAAATATAGATGCCTGTCTTCCTCTCTCTGTGATCTCTTGTAGGCCTCCCTCTTTTTCTTTACTTTTTCAGCTACTTATTTTGAAAGCCACAGTGGTCTCCTTTTATTTATATTCTCTTATATACCACACTATTCTGCATCAGTGTGGTTTACATTGAACAAACTGAAATTACATTGAACAGGGCATTATAACTTGGAGATAACTATTTTACAGGGAACATGAGCTATGGAGGGTTAAGTGGCTTGCCCAAGACCACAAGGAGCATCTGTGGGACTAGAAACCCCAGTCCTTCCGGCCCAAGGTTGCTGTCCTCTAGTGGGATTTGAACCCCTGACCTTCCGGCCTGAAGTACCTTGCCCCAACCACTAGGACACTCCTCCACTCTCTACTCCTCCACTCCACTCCACTTTTACCTTTATTTACCATTTTAACAAAAAAGTTGGTTGCCCTTAAAATATCCCCTTTCAGTTTTGCCCACTGTTTTTCTACATCTCCCAGCTGTTGCCATCCCACTAACGACTCCCTGAGGTATTGGCCCATCTTGGCAAAGTTAGTCTTCCTAAAGTCTAAGATCCTCACCTTGGAATGGATTCTAACAGCCCTAGTCCTAATACTGAACCACACCATCTGGTGATCACTGGATGCAAAATGATCTCCCACTACAACATCAGAAACACTTTCACGATTGGTAAGCACCAAGTCCAGTATGGCCCCTTCATGTGTGGGGGTCTATTACCAATTGCCTGAATAGTTCTCCCTGTAGAGAATCCAGGATCTCCTTACTTCTAGATGATACTGCAGCAGGAATGTGCCAATCAACATCTGGCATATTGAAATCTCCTAACAGTAGCACTTCCCCTTTCCTAGCAATGCTGCATATGTCTTCAATTAACTTTCTGTCCACATATTCCTCTTGTGAGGGAGGTCTGTATATCACACCAATGCAAATAGATTTCTCTTTCCCTCTTTCTAGTTTAACGCACAATGCCTCCTCTCTCCCTTTTAAGCTCGGTAATTCCAAAGCTTTAGTAGTAGTTTTTACATATAGTGCCACTCCTCCTCCCCTTCATCCTACCCTGTCCTTTCTGAATAAAGTATAGCCAGGTATAATTACATCCCAGTCATGGTTTTCTGTGAACCATGTTTCTGTAACTGCCACTAAATCCAAGTCAGCCACTCCCACCAATGCTTCAACATCAGGGATCTTATTTCCCATGCTACAGGCATTTATACACACTGCTTTCCATATGTTACCCCTGTTACCCATTTCCATAAAGGTATTTAATGTATCAACTACCTGGGGGCTTTCACCTACCTGGGGGCTTTCTTCACCCATCCCCAACAAATCTACTTTAAAGCCCTCTTAAGTAGTGCCCTGGATCTTAAACGACGATTGTTAGCGAGGGAATGTCCTAATAAAGTGGTGGACAGGACTTATTGTCGGGCATCGCATATTCATCGGGTGTGGCTTTTGGATGGAAGTTCTACATCGTCCACTTCTTCTAAGGGGTCAGATGTTATTGTTGGTACCCTTCCCTATATGCATCTCAGCAGAGATATAGTTAAAATTCTTAAAAAACATTGGCCCGTATTTGGATTGCACTCATGTTTCCAAAAACCTTTAATGATTGCTTTTTCTAGAGGTCCTAATTTAAGAGATTTACTGGTCAGATCTATTTCTCCATTGGATAGACTACCGACTCTTATGTCAGATGGCCGGGACATTTCCCGTGTAACTTTTGCATTTATTGCTCTGCAACTGTATCGGGATTGGTTTGGACACATCCTGTCACAGGGTGTCTGATTGAACGTCGTTGGTCATTACTTGCTGTTCCACTTTTGTTGTGTATGTATTGCAGTGCCTGTGTGCATTGATATATGTGGTCAGAACTTCTCGTTTGATCAAAGTGAGATTAGCTGAACATGCATCTAGGATACTTCAGCAGACTCTTTCAGCACCGATCGTGGAACACTGCTTGTTATTAAAACATACGTTTAAAGAACTGAGATGGACTGTATTTGATCATGTATCCCAGGACCCTAGAGGGGGTGGCCGGATAGCTCGGTTGCAATGGCAAGAACAACGTTGGATCTATCAATTGAATTCGGTCCGCCCTTCAGGCTTGCATAAGGAGATTGATTGGCCCAGTTTGCTATGAGGTCATCCACTACATAGCAGGGATTCCCCAATGTAGTGGGGTTTCCCTTTCTATGTTTGGTGGTTCTCATTTGAGTGATTGAACAACCCGGCCAATTGGAATGAGTTGGTTCCTTGAAAAATACAATGTTTCAACATTCGGCGTTTGATGGTAGTTGGCAGTAGCGTATGAAATCAGCACTTGATACAGGGAGCATATCCCGAAACGTGCACGTCGTGCCTTGTTGCTGTGCCTGGCTGCAGTTTTGAATTTCGTTATCTACAATGTTTGCAAGTTAAGTAATTGCTTCTGAATTAATTTTACTATGATTAAAATGGAATTCATCGTCAGGAGTGGTGAACCATACTGACCCGGCAAGAGGTTGATACAAACCATTGTATGCACAGGTGACACTCTGATACTGCATTTCCACAGATATCCTACATGTACAGACATGGATGCTACTCAGAGGCTATAGAGGCTGCCCAGCAATATTACTATGTCAGAGGTTCCCTGGCCCTGCTCACCCATTGCTCAACCTTGTGCATGTGGCAATGACAACAACATATGTGAGGCAGCAACAGTCCACAGCAGTTCCACAAACCTGTTGCTTCTGACAGCCACACAAACGATATAACCAAGTACTACGAATGTGCATTTCTTTGAAAAGGGACCTCAGTAATCGGAGAACGCAGTGAGCTGTACTGGAGAATCACTGCACTGATTGCTGAGATCCTCTTGTCATTCCTGTGATGATGCTATTGTGTCTGGTAGATTAACTGTTTCTGCTCAAAGGTGAAGTGTAAATTGATTGTTGGTTATTTCTACTATTTACACATTTCATTAAGGCCCTTGAGGATTGTAGCTGGCATTCCTTTGAAAGGACATGAGAAAAAAAGCATGACAATTCCTATGTTGTCGCATGTTTTGTTATCCAACACAGCATGCTACATCCACTAGGCTGTTTTTTATTGCCATTGTCATCACAGACTGGTCTCTTCCAGAAAGGGTTATTCTTTCTCCGCAGAGGCTGCCTCTAGATAACCAGCTCCAAACTGTGTGCTGTAGATCAGGTGCTATCATTCCTGTTTCCTGATGATCACTAATTGGATCCCCAGGATCTGCATCACCCTTAGTATTAGTAAATATCCCTCATGCCATTCATACACATGGTTGCACAAAATGTCTAGCACAGGGACATGGCCCAAAAAGATTATGCACCAGACACTCTGCCAGACAAACCTTTGCTGACTCAGAAATCAGAAACAGATATTGCCAGCAATAAAGCACACAGTTGGGAGCTGGCTCGCAAGGGCTAGCTTCTATGGAAACAGATTAGCTCTTCATGCAAAGCACCTACATTTCCACACAAAGGTCACAGGTTTAAGGCCAGCCTGTAGCAACCAAACACCTATCCACAAACATGACATGCATGCTAATTTGGTTTGCTTAAACTAAATTTGTGGTTTGGACAACAGCCACAACCACCTCTGTAGTCATCACGTTTGCCTTGATTTGCAAAGGTGTGGATATGAAACAGCACAGAACTTATAGTTTTGGACCACTGCTGTCATAGATAGCCATAGCTAGCTATAGCTGCCACCAGCACAAGACACTGGACAAACAGAACTGATGTTGTCTGCTTCTCCCCATTAAAGGCACAGTATTGTACCTTTCCAGAACATATGCCATACTGGGTCAGACCAAGGTCTATCAAACCCAGTATCCTGTTTCCAACAGTGGCTAATCTAGGTCATACGTACCTAGCACTTTCCCCAAAAGACACTGGTTCCACAATGCTTGTATTGGGTCAGGCATTGATATCCTGAGTCCCTTTTTAATAATGGTTTATGGACTTTTCCTCCAGGAACTTGTCCAAACTTTTTTTAAACCCAGCTACACTAAGAGACTTTACTACATCCTCCAGCAACAAATTCCAGCGTTTGATTACACATTGAGTGAAAAATATTTTCTCTTATTTGTCTTAAATAGTTTACCCTGTAGCTTCATTGCATGTCCCCTAGTCTTTCTATATTCTGATAACGTAAACAATCGATCTACGTTTATCCATTCCACTCCATTCGTTAATTTATAGAGCTCTATCATATCTCCCCTCAGCCGTCTCTTTTCCAGGTTGAAGAGCCCTAACCTTTTTAGCCTCTCTTCATAGGAGTAGCCTTCCATCCTCTTTACCATTTTGGTGACTCTTCTCTGTACCTTGTCTAATAACGCTATATCCTTTTTAAGATACGGCGACCAGAGCTGCACACAATATTCAAGGTGCGGTCGCACCATGGAATGATACAGAGGCATTATAATAGCCTTTGTTTTATTTTCCATTCCTTTCCTTATGAAACCTAGCATTCTATTTGCTCTCTTGGCTGCCCCTGCACACAATGACGCCTAAATCTTTTTCTTGGGAGGTGGTTCCCAATGTGGAGCTTTGCATCGTGTAACCATAGTTTGAGTTGTTCTTTCCTAGGTGCATAACTTTGCACTTGTCCACATTAAATGTCATCTGCCATTAGGATACCCAATCTTGCAATTTATCAAGATCCTCTTACAATTTTCTATAATCCTCTTGGGTTTTAATAACTTTAAATAGTTTTGTGTCATCTGCAAATTTGATAACCTCACTCGTTATTCCCTTTTCCAGGTCATTTATGAATATGTCAAAAAGCAGCAGACCCAGCACAGATCCCTGCGGTACTCCACTATTCACCTTTTTCCATTGGGAAAATTGGCCATTTAGCCCTACCCTCTGCTTTCTATCTTTTAACTAGTTCCTGATCCACAATAGTACACTGCCTCCTATCCCATGACTTTTTAGTTTTGCCAAAAGTCTCTGATGAGGGACCTTATCAAAAGCTTTCTGAAAGTCCAGATACACTATATCAACCAACTCACCTTTGTCTACCTGTTTAGTCACACCTTCAAAAAAACATAACAGATTAGTAAGACAAGATCTTCCTTGTCTAAAGCCATGTTGGCTGTCTCCCATTAGGCCATGACTATCTACATGCTGAGCAATTTTGTTCTTTATGATGGTTTCTACCATTTTTCCCGGTACCAACGTCAGGCTCACCGGTCTGTAGTTTTCTGGATCACCCCTGGAACCCTTTTTAAAAATTGGCGTTACAATGGCCATCCTCCAATCTTCAGGTATTACAGATGATTTTAATGATAGTTCACAGATTACTAATAGCAGGTCTTCAATCTCATATTTCAGTTCTTTCAACACCCTTCGATATATACCATCCAGTCCAGGTGATTTGCTACTCTTCAGTTTATCAAATAGTTGTAATACATCTTCCCGGTGTAGCAATATTTCTTTCAATTCTTCTGCAGTATCACTTTTAAATACCACTTCAGTCATGGGTAACTGTGATGAGGAAGGCACTGGTGAGCCTGCAGAGTTAGAGAAAATCAGTGATTGTACCTTTAAAAACATTCCAGCGGTGGACAGGCTTCAGAGTAAGCTTAGAGTTTCTGAGGCTAGGCTGCCACACCCGAGCTCTGCTGACAGAGTAGCAGGCTTGGAGCATGATTATGAACACCTGTTAAGGCAGAGAGAAACGCTGCCCAGGAAGCACCTTTATAAACCCTGCTTAGGGAAAAGCAGGGGAGAGAAGAGCTGCTCAGGAGGAAAAGGTTGCTCAGAAGGGAAGAGCAGAGCAAGCAAACACTCAAAGAGAGAGTCCAGGAAGACAGAGTCAGAGACAGACTCAGAGCAGGTCTGGAAATTGAGCTGGAAGTTCCCAGAAAGAAAGTTCCAAGCAGAGGAAAGAAGGACCTGGAAAGAGTCTGGCACAAGGGAAACCAGGCAAGAGCTGCTCAGACGGAGAGAGCAGGGCAGGTTCCAAACTTCTGTTCCTGACCAAGAGGTTCACAACATTCAGAGGTGGATGCCTAGGTTTCAAACCAGGAGGCAGAAGAACCCAGCCTCCAACAGAGATCCATAGTTAAACCTCAGAGAGGAACTGTGGCAAGAGAACCAAAGACAGATATCCAGTAATACAGTTCTCCATATTCTTTACCGGGTAGAGAAGTCCTGGAGGGAATTACAGGAACCCTCATCAAGAATTCCACCAGAGGCAGGTCATGAGGGCTCAGCGCAGGATATTATAATTCCAGAGCAGGAGGAAATGCAAGTGGAGTATAATGAACCAGACCCATTGATTACTGAACTGCCAATGGACTGTTCTTGGTGTCGTGCAGAGGCTACAGAATCCTTGGTTAAGGAGTAGCAGCCTGAGTAAATGCTTTTGGGAAAAAGCACTACCCAGAAAACTTAACCTTGCTAAGGTAAGAACCAGGTTAAGTAAGACAAGCTTGCACAGCACTGTATATTATCTCACTAAGGAAGCAGAAAGACATTCTTTACTTTGCTGAACCTAAGAAGCTGTACTTTTGATTTGCCTGTTTTGATTAACCAATGTCTACGTCTGTTTAATGCCTTTGAGAAGTTATTCAGCTTAAGGATGTAAATATTTTCTGTACTTTTTGTCCTGGCCTGGAGGAAATATCCAGATACTTTGCGTTTGAACCTTATTTGTGCATATTTTGGGGAAATAAACTGTGTCATGTTTGCCTTCACTCGATGTCTCCACGACTATCCTTTTTAAGAGGGAAACTACAACTCCCAGAGGGCACTGCTCCTGAAGGAAATAGTTTTCAAACCCTTTAAAGAGGACTAAAATGGCAACCCTAATTCCCTAAGCACGTGGCTGGGGATAGGGACACGTGACAGTAACATCCCTACATTTCCTCAGTAAAGACAGAAGCAAAGAAGTCATTCAGTCTCTCCGCTATAGCCTTGTCCCCTCTTACTGCCCTTTTTACCCCTCTATCATCGAATGGTCCAACTGACTCTCTCACAGGTTACTTGAAAAAGTCTTTATTACGCGTTTTTGCTTCCGCAGCAAGTTTCTTCTCAAATTCTCTCTTTGCCTGCCTTATCAATGCCTTGCATTTAACTTGCCAGTGCTTGTGCTGTTTCCAGTTTTCATCATTTAGCTCTTTTTTCCATTTCCTGTAAGATTTTTTTGGCAACAACAGCCTCTCTGACCTTACCTTTAAACCATGCTGGCAGTTTTTTGGACTTCCTTCCACTTTTCTTAAAGCGTGGAATACAGCTGGTCTGGGCTTCCAAGATAGTATTTTTCAACAACACCCAAGCTTGATGTAAGTCTTTAACCTTTGCAACTGCTCCTTTTAGTTTTTTCTTAACTATTTTCCTCATTTTATCATAGTCTCCCTTTCGAAAGTTAAAAGGTAGTATTGTGGATTTCCGTACCATCCCTCTTCCACTAATTAAATCAAATGCGACCATGTTATGATCACTATTGCCAAGTGGCCCCAACACCCTCATCTCTTGCACCAGATCTGGTGTTCCACTAAGGACTAGGTCCAATATGGCTTCCCCTCTGGTTGGTTCATGAACCAGCTGCTCCAAGAAGCAGTCATTTATTTAATCTAAGAACTTTATCTCCCTAGCATGTCCTGCCGTGACCCAGTCGATACTGGGGTAATTGAAATCACCCATTATTATTACTGCACTGTAACTTTTGTTAGCTTCCTTGATTTCTTTGAGCATTTCATCATCCATTTGTTCATTCTGGCCAGGCGGTCGATAGTACACCTTCACTGCCATCGTCTTCCCCTTCTTACATGGAATTTCAATCCATAGAGATTCTACAGCAAATTTTGTTTCCTGCAAAACTTTAATCCTTTCTGACTCAGTGCCCTCTCTAACATAGAGCGCAACCTCTCCACCAATTTGATCAGCTCTATCATTATGAAATAGTTTGTACCTAGGTATCACAGTGTCCCACTGGTTGTTCTCCTTCGACCACGTCTCTGATATTCCAATCATATCTAACCTCTCATTTAGTGCTATATATTCTAACTCTCCCATCTTATGTTTTAGACTTCTAGCATTTGCATACAAGCATTTTAGAGACTGTATTTTATTCATATTAATCTAGCTATTGGTACACATGGGTAATTTGGAATCTTTAAGCTCTGTCTGCTCCATACTAAAGGGTATTTGGGCTTCTTGACTCTTTTTTGGAACCTCTCTGCTTTTGGTAGAATCCTTCAAGGATACATTCTTCCAAACCATGCGCTCTTGGGCGACTGTCGGTTTTCCCCTATTATCTAGTTTATAAGCTGCTCTATCTCCTTTTTAAAGGTTAATGCCAGCAGCCTGGTTCCATCCCAGTTAAGGTGAAACCCAACCCTTCAGAAGAGCCCCTCCTTTCCCCAGAATGTTACCCAGTTCCTAAGAAATCCAAAACCCTCATCCTTGCACCATCGTCTCATCCATGCATTGAGACTCCAGAGCCCTGCCTTTTGGGTCCTGCGCTTAGAACGGGAAGCATTTCGGAGAACGCTACCCTGGAAGTTCTGAATTTCAACTTCCTACCTAAAAGCCTAAATTTAGCCTCCAGAACCTCCCTACCACATTTTCCTATGTCATTGGTACCGACGTGTACCAAGACAGCAGACTCCTCCCCAGCACTATTTAAGACCTTATCTAGGTGGTGCTTGAGGTCCGCTACCTTTGCACCAGGCAGGCATGTTACCAGGCAATCCTCATGTCCACCAGCCACCCAGCTATTTACATGTCTAATGATTGAATCACCAACTATAATAGCTGTCCTAACCCTTCCCTCATGGGCACATGGCCCTGGAGAAACTTCCTCAGTGCGAGAGGGTTTTACATCACCTGGAGGACAGGCCCTAGTTACAGGATGACTTCCTGCCACACCAGGGTGATGCTGTCCTGTCACGTGACCTCTCTTCTCCATGGCAACAGGGATGCTGCCAGACTGGAGGTGGAACTTCAGGACTATATCCCTGTAGGTCTCGTCTATGTACCTCTCTGTCTTTCTTATGTCTTCCAAGTCTGCGACTCTAGCCTCTAGAGAATGGACTCGTTCCCTGAGAGCAAAGAGCTTCTTGCACCTAGTGTACACGTAAGACCTCTCACCAACTGGGAGAAAATCATACATGTGACACTCAATTCAAAAGACTGGAAAGCCCCCATCTCGCTGCTGGACTGCTGTCTGCATCTTAGTTTTAAGCTTGTGTTTAGATCTTTAAGTTCTTTACTTACTAAGGGATGCTTATACTAATAAAAGTGTATCTAATACGTTTAATATACCTTGTTCACCTGAAGCTTAATTAATCTCAGGCCCTTAATGTATGACTGATTTGGATAAAGAGCTGAACCTGAGAGCAGCTCCTTTCCTTTAAGATGTGTAAGTACCTATAAAGCTACGATTATCCCAGGGGTGGGTGGGTGTTGTGGAGAGAGGGAGGGAAATAAGACTTATTAAAAGAGGGCTGCTACACAGTACCCTGTCCTGTGCTTCTAAGGTAAGCTGTGACCAACTTCCTGGGTGATTAACAGTCCTTGCTTGGATAGAAGGAGTCTTTCAAAATGGCCTTTTGACCTGCCACCTGGCTTTAAAACCTATTTAAAAAGTTTTACAGGTCTCTTGCCCCCTAGGTAGAAGGCTTCTTTGTAAAGGTCTCTAGAAGACTTTATTTATTGCTCAAAGAATACTGACCCTGTTTTGCCTTTTATGCTAAGTTATAGTCTGATTTAATTTAAATTAAAGCTCTTTGCTGCTGCTAGGCTCTGACCTAGTATGAAATTTAAACTAGAAGCTCTCTGCTGGGTTCTAAATTTAACTAGAAAGTTCTCTTCTGTGTTTTAAATTTAAACTAAAAACACTTTGCTGTTACTAGGCCCTGAGTGATTATTAAATTTAGACTAGAAGCTCTCTGCTGGGTTCTAAATTTAACCAGAAAGCTCTCTTTTGTATTTTAAATTTAAACTTAAACTGCTGCTATGAGGCTCTGACCGATTTAACAAATACACTGGATTCACAGATTAATCAGCGAATTCCTTTCAGAAAAATTCCCAGAAGTATATAATCACTATTGCAGCAGCAGCCACTATTGCAGCAGCCACTAACAAATCTACAGAATCTCAATTATTAGTCAGGGGCATAATCTGCACTACTGCATCTCCACAGGTGTATTTTTCAAGGGGTAGTGGTGGGTGGGTGGGGCCTTTGGGGATTTGAGCTCACTTTCTGGAGTTGGGGCTGTATGGTTGACAATTCACCTGGTGCACCCATTACCCTTGTCATGTCTCTGTGGCTACCTCCTGTCTTTGGCTGTGGTTGCACTTCACACCATTGTTGCACTCGTTGTCACATTGACAATGTGCATGGTCAAATCAGAGGTACCCATTTCTTGTAGGGTGTCCCACATCTCACAGTGCAGCAGTCCCCATCTTCTATCCAGCTAAACGGGATAGTTTGTCTGATGTCCAAGTTCTATGCTGGCACATTGGGTGATTTCCCTCTGCCTGTTTGGGATTTGCATACATAGCTTCTTGTCTGTGGGAACAGGGCCTTACCTCTGGATGATACTAGCTCTTCCCTGAGGCTCTGTAGGAGGGCTGGTCTGATTCTGCAGAGGGTTCAGTACTTCACCTTTAGTGCTGCAATCTGTCTCCAAATTCTGAACTCCCCGTGGGGGGCAGAACATGGCGTGTGAAATTTGGGACTGTGTGATTGGCACAACTATTCTGATGTCTGTGGGCATTCCCTATACTGGATTCTTCAGGATCTTTCCCCACAACTGTGGTTGTCTATGCAGAACACATCTTATGATAGATACCTCACCTCCATATTTGGTTAGTGCCACCATAACTATCTGTACTCCAATTTGCCATTCCTTATGTCGGTGCCCACCATCATTGCTCTTCATATACATGAACAGCATTGTCATATAGAGAGATTCATAGTTGTACAGAGTCACTGTCATCATTATCCTCATGTATACTACAGAGGATTGATTCCCTATCGTACCTTCCTATCCACATGTGGCATGCCCTCCAATGAGGCAGGGTTTGCATTGCCTACTGCAACAGATTGCTATTTTCCTGGATTTACCTCTGGACATCTGCAGTGTCCAGCATATGTGTGACCGTGATTGGGAAAGTTGGTATCCCACCATGCTAATGGTTGCCCCAGGCTGGGCCAACATGACTCAGGCTGCCATTACTCCCACACTTTATGTGGTGGACACTTTGATCAGCATTTTCTTCTTATTGCACAGGTCTGCCTATTTCCCAGAGTTATACTGTTGGTTCCACATGCCCTCTATATATATGCTCCATCACATGGTATTCATCTTCTGAGATATAACTGGATCCTCCTCCAGATGAGGCCAGAGATTTTCTGCTTGGCTCTCCTGTGGCATGCAGGATACAAGATGGCCTCATGTGGCAGCACAAGTCTTATAAACTGCTCTGCCTCCTTTGTGGAAAAGTTTTCCCACATGCATGTGGGTGCCATCTTGTCTGGATGGATCCCCCAGCTACAGAGGGCACCTGTCCGCAGATGCAACCAATCAGATCACATTTGGATTATCTGAGTATGTGCTGCTATTGTCCAGGTAGAAGTCACCTGTACCCAGATATTGTATTGGATTCATCAAGATGCTTTCCTCCAGATATGTTGGGAACTTGCCAGCATAGGGATAACTCAGCATATTTGGCAGTGATGTTCAACACAGACCGCTCAAATGGTTATGAAGTTTGTGCCAACATTTGAACTTATCCAGATATCTTGGCAGAAACTATTTTCAACATCACTACATGCCCACAATTATGCGGTTATTACTACAGCTGGCTATTCAGGGATTTTGAAACACCATCTGGATATCTATCACCTCTTTGAAGATTCAAACCGATTTTTGTGCAGATGCTGGCTCCAGTATTTTTAGATACACATCTTAGCAATCATCTATTCAAATAACACAGTAAAACTAAGATAGTGTTAAAATGGTATAAAATAGATTATTGGGGCTGGGGAAAAAATCATTACGTTATACAGTATAAACCCTATCTAACTTCCTCTACCAATTTTAAATGTGTTCCATTTTTATTTCAACTGTACTAGAATAAATGTGATAGAAACTTTAACTAGAATAGCATTTCGAAGTTTCTTGCACAGCAGTTAAAGGAGGACCCACTTGCAATACTGCTCTGTCTCACCATAGTTTTCACAGAATCTGTGTTCTTGCCTGTAGCCATAACAAGATGTGTATTGTGGTGATGAGGCTGCAGCTCAGCCCTGGAAAACAGATAAAAAAGAAACTTTTTCTTCTGTGTGGGGGAAGGGCTCAGCTAGACACACGTTTCAAAATGGAGGTAGTGGAAAACCCCACACTTCTAGAGCTACTAGGCTCAGACCACACCCAGACTCCATGGCAACCCAGAGGAGGGATAGGAGATACCTGTGGGAGGAGCCAGGAGAGGGAGGATGCTTGCATATATTTAAGCTCACAGAAACACACAGGAACAGGTTCGGGAACAGGTTGGAGAACAAGTCCAAGTTGGGACATGGGAACAGGTTCAGCAGCAGCAGCTGGGACAGAGCCAGGAGAAGGGCTAATCCCACTCCTTCCAAGAGAAAGGAACTGAGGAAGCTAGCTGTGAGCAAGCTGGAAAGAGAATCCTTAAGCCAAACTGAAGAGGACCAAAGCTTCAGTGGTGGAGAGCAGAGGGAGTCTAGGAACAGATACCGGAGTGATTCCCAGAGCAGCTCTGATTCTGAGGACGCTACTTCAAAGAAGAGCCCCCTGCTGTGAGAGATTTGCAGTCAGGCTTGGAGGTAGGAGGGAAAGACCTGGGGAAGCTGAAGAATACAGTCAAGGTACAGGACTAGCCCTACAGGATTCTGAGGCAGAAGTTTTAACTTTTAAGAAGCCTGTCAGGAAGAATGTTCCCAGAAGTAAAGGGAGACAGACAGAAATTTTAAGTGTTTTATTAAAGGGTAAAAAGTCTGGTAGCCATACTGAATACCCAGAGGGAAGACGAAAAGCTCTTTGGGAAAAGGTGTTCAAGCTTTTAAAAGAAATTAGGCCTGAATACTCTGAGCCAGTCTCAAGCCCAGAGATATGTGATTTTGAGTGCGAAGATATGGAGACAGAATCCTATGAAGTGGAACAGGACTCCATTGATTCCTTAATGGAATGCTCCTTGTGCATAGCTTCAGACTGAGGGGAGGCCAACGGTTTAAGCTAAAGAGAAACCAGAAGCCAGCTAACCTGATAAGCTGAGGGCTGGGAGCCTGAGATAGAGAAAGAATTATTCAAGGTTGAAAATTACCACAAATGTTTATGCTGGAGTAAAATGTTTTAAAGCAGCAGTTTATGTTAGCAATGCTGATAAGCAGAAGAAGCCTTACTTTTAAAACCCTACGCAGTTGAAAGAAGCTGAGGGCTTTGCTGGACTTTGACAATAGCAATAAGTTACAACTGTGGCTTGTTGGGGAAAAGAAGTTATCTTCTGTTAAAGAGCTGAAGGAAGCAACCTCATTTATAGCATTGTTGGAGCACGGTTTATGTGACAGTTTTTGTTGGAGAAATTATCCTTTATTCTGTTATTCTGTTCAGGAACTTCCATAACAGTTTTGTTTGCAAAGTGTTGACTACAAAAGAAAAAAAATTAATAAATTTTTCCTGTGTTGCCTCTAAAACCACTTGGTTGGCATTTTTGCACACAACTACAACTCCAGAGGCCTGGGCCCTGGACTCTCTGCAAAATACAAGACATTAGATGGCACGCTGTCTCCACTAGGCGACCGCCTAGCTGGGGTGCAGTGCCACAGTATTTATGCTTCAGTTTATACATTTTGCTGTTAATTTTTTTACTTGGCAAAATATACCTCTAATCTGTAGCACCTTGAAGGAGGAAAAATTCCACAAACTTTCCTGATTAAAGATGACCATAAAAACATGCAGCAATTTATTTCCTGCAATAAGCAGGTTACCTTTTTATATTTACCATAAGAGATTTGATTTCAGTTTCTACTAAACATTATTTGCATACTTTAAAATAAACGAGCTAGCAAATAAAGCGCCTTATTAAAAAATGACCTTTACCCCCCCCCCCCCCCCCCATTCTGCGACTGTGGAAAACAAATTCCTATTGTTCAGCCTCTAAAGTATCCCAAATTGACAGCCGGGTGAAATCAGGAATATCGTCATCTCAGCCAACTACTCTGTTACTAGGCTTGACATCTGACAAATGGTATTAATTCAAGTTGAATGCATAAACAATCACTGTGCATGTACTACACCATTTTTCTTTTAAATTTAAATAGCTCAGTGAATGTAGAATGTATGAAAATAAATACTAGTGGCCTTACTGGTCCAGAATAAAACTGATCCTTTAGAGACTGTGATCCCGTTTATTAAATCAACAGAAGAATTGCCGAGTGACTTTTTTTAGGGATTTAACTTACATCATTTCATTGGTAGCTCAAGGCGAGTTACATACATGTAAAACCTTCTCTCCTCTTCCTCCTTTCTCAATCTCCATGGATAACTGTCTACTCCTCCCTGTTTCCTTGGCTCGCAACCTTGGGGTTGTCTGATTCTTCCCTTTCCTTCTTCACACACATCCATCTGATAGCTAAGACCTGTCACTTCTTTCTCTATAACAGTGGTTCTCAACCTTTTTTGTACCGTGACCCCTTTTACCATTGGTCAACTTGTGGTGACCCCAAATGATAAAATCAAATGCGTCTCTCTTCCTTTACCGTTAACGCATTGTTGCTGTAATCATTTGTTGAATTATTAATATATTATAGGCCTTTGCAATATGTTTTTATTTATAAAATTTACTTATTTAAACCACAATTAATCACAATAGCAAGTAGCAATATTTGATTTAAAAATTTATGATGATTTTGTAGTCAAATCACTAATATGAAATGAAATTTATTTTTTTCTACCTTTGTTGTCTGACCAATTTATTCTCTGATCATGCTGGTCCCGATCTGAGGCTTCTGCTTTCCTGTCTTCTCTTAGCTCTCTTTCTGTGGTCTATGGTCCATCTGTCATTTCTTATCTCTTCTTTCATTTTCTTCACTTCTTCAATCAGCCTATTTCCATTCCAGTATCGGCCCCTTTCCAGTCCTCACTCTCAGTACCTTCCAATGTCAACTTGCATTCCCATGACTGCCACTGGTGTCCATTCCCTTCCAGTCCCCCTCCTTCCCCACTGACCTGCCTCTTCTAGTACAAATACCATGGCAGCTCCTCTCAGATCCACTCTCTTTCAGTTCCATTCTCCCATCCCCTCGTATCAGCCCATTTGTAGCCTTAGCCCCCAGTTTTCTTCCAGGGCCAGCAGCTCTATCCTCCCCACCCCACAATCAGCTCATTTCCATTGCTAGTCCCTCCTCAACCTCATTACCAGTGCTAGGCTCCCCTAATCAGTCCATTACCAGTCCTAACCTCCCCGAACAGCTCATTTCCAGTGCTAGCCCCCCATCAATCCATTACCAGTCCTACCCCCCTATCAGCACATTACCAGTCCCAACCCCCCCTTGATCAGTCCATTCCCAGTCCTAGCCTTCCCTAATCAACCCATTACCAGTCCTAGCCCCCCATCTGCCCATTATTATCCTAACCCACACTGTCTCTCCCCTCTGTCCAGCATTTATTGCCCATCTGTACAGTATGTCCCCCTGTCTCTTCCCTTTGTCCATGTCAGCCCTTCCTCCCTCTCTCCATGTCAGCCCCCTCTGTCCATGTCATCCCCCTGCCTCCATCCATCAATGTCAGCCCCCCTCCCTCCCTCCATCTCAGCCCCCCCTCCATCCATCTATCCCTCCATGTCAGCCGCATTGCAGGTTCCCTGCCCCCTCCTCCCCTCTCCCTGTCTGCCTGCTGCTGCCCTGCTGTTCTTCTACAGCCGCGGCTCCCTGTCTCTTAGGGAACCACGGCTATACCTGTAAAACCGTTGCAGAGCCTTCCTGTCTCTCGACAGGCTCCGTGCAGCATTGTCCTGCCTCCAAAGGAAGAGACAGGAAGGCTCCGCAATGGTTTTACTGGCACAGCCGCGGTTCCCTAAGAGGCAGGGAGCCGCGGCTGCATTAGAAGGGACTGGGAGGTGGTGAGTTTGCCGCTGCCGAGAAGTGGACTCGGCAGCGGCAGCAACAGCAACTTGGGTGCTTTTTTTTTTTTTTTAACGGCGGAGTGAGGTAAGGCGAGGCGACCCCCACTAAATCCTGTGGCGACCCCCATGGGTCGCTTCTGGGAGCCTGTGTCAGTCTCCCGCAGCCTCTCCCATTCCCTGGATTGGTGGCTGAACCCCCAAAGCCATTTTGACGACAGATGCCTCACTGTTGGGCTGGGGAGCCCACTGCGGCAACCTTCGTATTCAGGAGCAGTGGTCACCTGAGGAAGCAGCAGATCAACCTGCTTGAGCATCGAGCAGTCTGGCTGGTCCTGAAGGTCTTCGAGCACCACCTGCAAGGCAAGTCAGTGCTCATGCAGACCGACAACAAGGTTGTGATGCTCTATATAAACAAGGAGGGGTATACGGGCTCCCACCTCCTCTGTCGGGAGGCAGTCCTCTGATCCTTCGCCGTATGCCAGGGCATGACCCTGAGAGTGGTCTACTTCCCGGGCCAGGACAATGTCCTTCTGAACAGATTCAGCAGGCTCCTTCGCCCACACGAGTGGTGCCTGACTCCAGAGGTGGTTCTCCACCTGTTCCGCCGCTAGTGGACTCCGTCCTTGGACCTGTTCACCAGCCCAGCGAACATGCAGCTTCCCTGCTTTTGCGGGCCAATACCGCACACGAGCAGGGTAGCCCCGGCCGCGTTCTCCTGAACTGGACTTCCGGGCTCCTGTATGCATTCCCTCCCATCCCTCTCATTGGAGGACCCTCCACAAGATTCAGCGGGACCGAGCCTTCGTGATCCTCATGGCTCCTTCGTGGCCTCAACAGCCCTGGTTCCTGCTTCTGCTTCGGCTCTCGTCGGAACCTCTGTTTCCCCTGGGTAGCACCCCAGGTCTGCTAATGCAGGAGGAAGGGTTGGTGCTCCACCCGAACCTAGTCTCACTAACCCTGACAGCCTGGTGGCTGAACAGGTGTCTCTAGCCTTGTTGCACCTCCAAGAGGAGATCGAGGAGATCCTCCTTGCGTTGAGGAAGGACTCGAAGAGACGGGCTTACGCCCTGAAGTGGTGGCGCTTCTCAGTCCGGTGCTCTGAGTTCCAGATCGACCCATTCTCCTGCTCGACCTGGTGGGTTCTCCAGTACCTCGTCCACCTCTCGCAGATGGGACTGAAATCCAATTCAGTCAGAGTTCACCTGAGCAGCATCTCGGCCAACCACTTCCCCATCGAGGGTAAACCGCTCTCGGGCTAGCCTCTGGTCTTCTGCTTCATGCGGGGCCTCTTACTTTCCAAGCCCCCCGTCTGGCCTCCACCGGCGGAGTGGGATCTGAACATTGTGCTCATGCTGATGACGCAGCCGCCCTTTGAGCTAATGGCGACGTGCTCGCTTCAGCACCTCTCCTGGAAAGTAGTCTTCCTAGTGGCGCTCACCTCAGCCCGGCGAGTCAGCGAGCTGCAAGCCCTCATGGCTGCGGCTCCCTACACAAGGTTCTATGGGAACAGGGTGGTTCTTCAAACTCACCCCAAGTTCTTACCAAAAGTTGTCTCAGATTTCCATCTCAACCAAGAGATCGTCCTACCAACTTTCTTCCCAAGACTCCAGGCCGACCAGGCATCGGCAGTCCTTCATATGCTTGACTGCAAGAGGGCTCTCGCCTTCTACCTGCAGCACACCCAGGGTCATCGCAAGGCCAACCGGCTCTTCATTGCCTACAATCCTAATCGTCTTTAGTTCCCAGTCACCAAACGCACTATCTGTGTGGCAGACTGCATCATCTTCACTCAGGGAAAGATTGGGGCCCCACTGGATTGCCAAGTTACCACACACGGTGTCCAGGCCAAGGCAGCGTTGGTGGCTTCACTGAGCTCAGTGCCTCTGACGGACATCTGCCAGGCTGCAACCTAGTCTTCAGTGAATAACTTCGCTTCACACTACTGCCTGGAGAGAGAGTCCTGCCGGGACAGCGCCTTTGGCCAGGCTGTTCTCCATAATCTGTTCGGGGTATAAGCAACTCCTGCCCTCTGACCCTTCTCCTGCGGCTACCGAGAGCTTAGTCCAAGGGCCCGAGGATTCGGGCTTCCTTCGGTCATTGGTTTCTGCTCACAGCTTTGTGGAGGCGTTTTTGGCTTTCAGGTTTCAGTAGCCTGTAGCTGTGGAATCCCATAAGTGAGGACTGACTTCCTGCTTGTTCCTGGAGAAAGCATAATTATTCACCTGTAACAGGTGTTCTCCAGGGACAGCAGAAATCATTTCTCACTACCCTCCCACCTCCCTTTAAGAGTTGCCATTTCTTTTTTCTTCCCTTGCCATCTGCTGAGTAGGGCTCTAGCTAGGGGATCTGACTTAGCAAGATAACACCTTTGGGTGGGAAGAGGACCACACATGTGTGGCAGCAATCCAAAAGGTTTTCTTTGAAAGCTGGGGAATTGCTCCACGTGGGCTCTGTTGGTGCCGACGTTACCCCATAAGTGAGGACTGATTCCTGCTGTCCCAGGAGAACACCTGTTACAGGTGAATAGCTATGCTTTATGTCCATCTGACTAACTATCTTACCTCTGACCCTTGCCATCTCTTTCCAACTCTCTCTTCAAGGTGTCTCCACCTCTGAGCCCTCCCTCCCTTTCTGTCCAAACCCTGGCTGACTACTTCCATAATAAAATCTACATGATCACGCTCCAATTCCCCACGAGGTTAGCTACTTTCCCTCCTCCCCCTCTTCACTCCCAACTTTCCCCCCTACCTCTGCTACCCTTTCTTATTTTTCTATGATCTCTGATGAGGAAACCACTCACCTTCTTTCTTTATCCAAACTCACTACCTGCTCCTCTGATCCTATTCCCACACATCCCCTTAGCTTTATCTCCTCCACTGTTGTCCCTTCTATCTCTCATATTCTCAACCTATTGCTCTCCACTGCAACTTTCTCTGCAGCCCTCAAGCATGCTGTGGTCACTCCTCTCCTCAAGAAACCCTTACTAGACCTTATCTGCCCTTCTAACTATCTACCCATCTCCCTCCTCCCCTTCATTTCTAAACTACTTGAACTTGCAGTTCACTGCCGTTGCCTTGACTTTCTCGTCTCTCAAGCCCTTCTGGATCCTCTACAATCTACTTATTTATTTATTTATGTGAACTTATATACTGCCTTTCCAGAATCAAAGCAGTTTACATTGAACCCTTTGAACAATAAAACCATAAAATTATATGGAACAGTGGTAACAGTGCATGTCAATTAACTGTTTGTACATATAACATTAATCACATTGTTTACAACTAGAGTACTTGAACTTATTTACATGTATCATGCAGTAGCATCTGTTTGATCTAGTTTGCCTAATATAAAAATCACTTTGATTTACAGGATAATTACTTGAACTTATTTGCATGAGGTATTAATCATCTCTGAGTTGTGTACTAATTAACAGTATTGTATTGGGAGCTAGGAATGGTCCTTAGGTGACTGGAATCAAGTTACCAAGACCCCAAAATTATCTTTTAAAGAGGAGGGGTTTTAACAGTTTGTGGAATGCATTCATGTCTGTGGTGGATCTTATATTTTCCGGAAGGGAGTACCAAAGGGTTGGCGCATAGAGTGAAAAGGCTCTTTAGGATGTTGATATGTTGCTTTTCCTGTATTCCAGTGGAATGACCAATGTGTTTTTCCCATCTTTTACATTCTGCTTTCATCCTTTGCATTCTACCAAAATGGCTCTTGCCAAAGTCTCCAGTGACCTGTTCCTGGCAAAATCCTAGGGCCTTTACTCAGTTCTCATCCTTCTTGACCTTTCTGCTGCTTTTGACACTGTTGACCACAAACCTCTCGCTTGGTTTTAAGGGCTCTGTGTTATCCTGGCTCTCTTCTTATTTCTCCTATCACTCCTTCAGTGTTTGTTCTGGTAGAGCTTCCTCTATTGCTATCCCACTCTCAGGGTACCCCAAGGATCTTTCTTGGGTCCACTCCTTTTCTCTCTCTCTATCCAGTCTGTTGGTGCACTTTTCTCTTCCTATGGCTTTCAGTACCATCTTTATGCTAATGACTTAAAGGACTACAAAAGGGGACTGCTAATACTGGAGAGAGATCTGCAATTGTAAGTATTTACTTCTGGGAATTTTTCTAAATCTTGGGGAAAAGGAATTCTTTAGATTAAAACTGATTACTCCGTGAACTCAGTATATTGGTTAAATCAGTCAGGGCCTAGTAACAGCAAAGAACTTTCAGTTTAAATTTAAAACACAGCAGAGAGCTTTCTGGTGAATTTAGAACCCAAGACTCCCTCTATCCAAGCAAGGGTTGTGGGACTCCCCCTGGAAATTGGTCACAAATTACCTTAGAAGCACAGGACATGGTACTGTTTAGCAGCCAGCTTTTAATAAGTCTTTTTCCCTCCCTCCCTCCCCAACACCCACCTATCCCTGGGATAATTATAGCTTTATAGGTGCATAAATCTCTCAAAGGAAAGGAGGCACCATATTCACTCTCAGGTGCAGCTGTTTGTCCTCATCAGGCATACTTTAAGGACCTGAGATTAATTAAGCTTCAGGTGAACAAAGTACATTAAACGTATTAGATGTAGTTTAGTAGTATTAGTATCCATATCAACCCTTAGTAGGTAAAGAACTTAAATACCTAAACACAACCTTAAAACTAAGATGCAGACAGCAGTCCAGTAGCGGGATGGGGGTTTTCCAGTCTTTTGCATTGAGTGTCACATGTATGATTTTCTCCCAGTTGGTGAGGGGTCTTTCTTGTGCACTAGGTGCAAGGAGCTCTCAGAGAACGAGTCTGATCTCTGGACACTAGAGTAGCAGACTTGGAAGACATAAGGAAGACAGAGAAGTACATAGACGAGTCCTACAGGGATTAGTACTGAAGTCCCACCTCCAGTCTGGCAGCATCCCTGTTGCCATGGAGGAGAGAGGTCACGTGACAGGACAGCATCACTCTGGTGTGGCAGGAAGTGATCCTGTAGCTAGGACCTGTCCTCCAGGTGATATAAAACCCTCTCGCACCGAGGACGTTTCTCCAGGGCCATGTGCCCATGAGGGAAGGGTTAGGACAGCCGTTATAGTCGGTGATTCGATCATTAGGCATGTAGATAGCTGGGTGGCTGGTGGACATGAGGATCGCCTGGTAACATGCCTGCCTGGTGTGAAGGTAGCGGACCTCACGCGCCATCTAGGTTTTAGATAGTGCTGTGAAGGAGTCTGCTGTCTTGGTACATGTTGGTACCAATGACAGAGGAGAATGTGGGAGAATGACAGAGGAGAATGTGAGAATGAGGGAGGTTCTGGAGCTAAATGTACGCTTTTAGGTAGGAAGTTGAAATTCAGAACCTCCGAAATGCTTCCTGTTCCACGCGCAGGACCTAAAAGACAGTCAGAGCTCTGGAGTCTCAATGCGTGGATGAGACAATGGTGCAAGGATGAGGGTTTTGGATTTTTTAGGAACTGGGGAACATTCTGGGGAAAGGAGGGGCTCTTCCAAAGGGACGGGCTTCACCTTAAGTGGGATGGAACCAGGCTACTGGCATTAACTTTTAAAAAGGAGAGAGAGCAGCTTTTAAACTAGATAATAGGGGAGAGCCGACAGTCGCTCAAGAACACATGGTTCGAAACAATGTATCCTTGAAGGATACTACCAAAAAAAATAAAGTTAGGACATATCAGCAGAGAGGTTCCAATAAAGACAAAAATAGCCCAAATGCCCTTGAGTATGGAGCAGACAGAGCTTAAAGATTCCAAATTACCCCTGCTTACCGATAGCCAGATTAATATGAATAAAATACAGTCTCTAAAATGCTTGTATACAAATGCTAGAAGTCTACAAAATAAGATGGAAGAGTTAGAAATATTTAGCACTAAATGAGAGGTTAGATATGATTGGTATCTCAGAGACATGGTGGAAGGAGGACAACCAGTGGGACACTGTGATACCTGGGTACAAACTATATCGTAATGACAGAGCTGATCAAATTGGTGGAGGGGTTGCACCCTATGTTAGAGAGGGCATTGAGTCACAAAGGATTAAAGTTTTGCAGGAAAAAAAATTAGCTGTAGAATGGCAGTGGGGGTGTACTATCGACCGCCTGGCCAGAATGAACAAATGGATGATGAAATGCTCAAAGAAATCAGGGAAGCAAACAAAGGTTACAGTACAGTAATAATAATGGGTGATTTCAATTACCTCGGTATTGACTGAGTCAGTGTCACGGCAGGACATGCTAGAGAGATAAAGTTTCTCGATGAAACAAATGACTGCTTCTTAGAGTAGCTGGTTCATGAACTGACCAGAGGGAAGTCATTTTGGAACTAGTCATTAGTAGAACACCATATCATGTGCAAGAGATAAGGGTGTTGGGGCCACTTGGCAATAGTGATCATAGCATGATCGCATTTGATTAAATTAATGGAGGAGGGGTGGTAAGGAAATCCACAGTACTACCTTTTAACTTTTGAAAGGGAGACTATTTTAAAATGAGGAAAATAGTTGCAAAAGTTAAAGACTTACATCAAGCTTGGGTGTTGTTTAAAAATACTATCTTGGAAGCCCAGACCAGCTGTATTCCATGCTTTAAGAAAAGTGGAAGGAAATCCAAAAAACTGCCAGCATGATTAATAGATGAGGTCAGAGAGGCTGTTGTTGCCAAAAAAGCAACTTTCAGGAAATGGAAAAAAGAGCCAAATGAAGAAAACTGGAAACAGCACAAGCTCTGGCAAGTTAAATGCAAGGCATAGATAAGGCAGGCAAAGAGAGAATTTGAGAAGAAATTTGCTGCAGAAGCAAAACGCATAATAAAGACTTTTTCAAGTACATTCATAGCAAAAAACCTGTGAGAGAGTCAGTTGGACCATTAAATGATAGAGGGGTAAAAGGGGCACTAAGAGGGGACAAGGCAATAGCGGAGAGACTGAATGAATTCTTTGCTTCAGTTTTTACTGAGGAAGATGTAGGGATGTTACCCATGACTGAAATGGTATTTAAAAGTGATACTGCAGAAGAATTGAAAGAAATATTGATACACCAGGAAGATGTATTACAACTATTTGATAAACTGAAGAGCAGCAAATCATCTGGACCAGATGGTATACATCCAAGGGTGTTGAAAGAACTGAAATATGAGATTTCAGACCTGCTATTAGTAATCTGTGAACTATCATTAAAATAATCTGTAATACCTGAAGATTGGAGGATGGCCAATGTAATGCCAATTTTTAAAAAGGGTTCCAGGGTGATCCGGGAAACTACAGACTAGTGAGCCTGACGTCAGTACCGGAAAAAATGATAGAAACCATAATAAAGAACAAAATTACTGAACATGTAGATTAGTCATGGCATAATGGGAGCAGCCAGCATGGCTTTAGACAAGGAAGATCTTGTCTTACTAATCTGTTATGTTGTTTTGAAGGTGTGAATAAACAGGTAGACAAAGGTTGATATAGTGTATCTGGACTTTCAGAAAGCCTTTGACAAGGTCCCTCATCGGAGACTTTTGGCAAAACTAAAAAGTCATGGGATAGGAGGCAGTGTACTATTGTGGATCAGGAACTGGTTAAAAGATAGAAAGCAGAGGGTAGTGCTAAATGGACAATTTTCCCAATGGAGAAAGGTGAATAGTGGACTACTTCAGGGATCTGTGCTGGGTCCGCTGCTTTTTAACATATTCATAAAGGAAATGGGAATAACAAGTGAGGTTATCAAATTTGCAGATGACACAAAACTATTTAAAGTTGTTGAAACCCATGAAGACTGTGGAAAATTGCAAGAGGATCTTGATAAATTGGAAGACTGGGCATCCAAATGGCAGATGAAATTTAATGTAGACAAGTGCAAATTTATGCACCTAGGAAAGAACAACCCAAACTATGGTTACACGATGCAAGGTTCCACATTAGGAACTACCACCCAGGAAAAAGATTTAGGCGTCATCGTGGTTAACATGTTAAAACTCTCTACCCAGTGTGCAGCGGCGGCCAAGAGAGCAAATAGAATGCTAGACAACCACACCTTGAATATTGTGTGCAATTCTGGTTGCAGTATCTCAAAAAGAAGAGCCACCAAAATGGTAAAGGGGATGGAAGGATACCCTATGAAGAGAGGCTAAGTAGGTTAGGGCTCTTCAACCTGGAAAAGAGATGGCTGAGGGGAGATATGATAGAGATCTATAACTTAATGAATGGAGTGGAACTGGTAAACAAAGATCGATTGTTTACGTCATCAGAATATAGAAAGACTAGGGGACATGCAATGAAGCTACAGGGTAACCTATTTAAGACTAATAAGAGAAAATATTTTTTCACTCAACATGTAATAAAACTCTGGAATTTGTTACTGGAGGATGTAGTAAAAGCTGTTAGTGTAGCTGGTTTTAAAAAAACGTTTGGAAAAGATCCTGGAGGAAAGATCCACAAACCATTATTAAAAGGGACCCAGGATATCACTGCTTGACCCAATACAAGCATTGTGGAACCTATGTCTTTTGGGGAAACTGCTAGTACTTATGACCTAGATTGGCCACTGTTGGAAACTGGATACTGGGCTTGATGGACCTTGGTCTGACCCAGTATGGCATATCTTATATTCTCCCAGATCTATATCTCTGCACCTGAAATCTCTCTGGCAATCCAGGCCCAGATCTCTGCCCTTTTGACATTGCTGCTTGGATGTCTCACCGCCGCTTGAAACTGAACATGGCTAAAACTGAGCTTCTTATTTTTCCTCCTAAACCCTCTTCTCCCCTTCCTCCTTTTCCACTCTGTTTCCTCTACTCCTCTCTGTTTCCTCAGCTCACAACCTTGGGGTTGTCTTCGACGCCTCTCTCTCCTTCTCCACACACATCCAACTGATAGTTAAAACCTGCCATTTCTTTCTCTACAACATCACCAAAATTCGTCCATTCCTTTCTGAACACACTAATAAGACACTTATCCACTCTAGTCACCTTCCATCTTGACTATTGTAACCTACTCCTTGCTGGTCTCTCTCTAAATCATCTCTTTCCCTTCAATCTGTTCAACACTCTTCTGCGTGGCTAATCTTCCACCATCCTCGTCATGCTCACATTACCCCTCTTCTCAAGTCACTTCATTGGCTCCCTATCTGTTTCTGCATCCAGTTCAAACTTCTTCTGCTGCTCCTCACTACCTTTCCTCTCTTATCTCTCCTACAACCCTCCTCGGGAACTCCGCTATTCTGGCAAATCGCTTCTATCTGTGCCCTTCTCTTCTATTGCTAACTCTAGACCTCACTCCTTTCACGTTGCTACTCCTTATGCCTGGATCAAACTACCTGAGTCTGTATGTCAGACTTCATCTCTGGCCCTTTTCAAATTCAGGCTGAAAACTCACCTCTTTGCTGCTTTCAGATCCTGATTCACCTATTCTCCTTTGTGTTTTCTTACCATTCCCCCTAGATATATTCTTTGTCTACAGCTACTGTGTTGATTTTAAGTAGCACTATCCGGATACTACCACTGAATATCTTTCTCAGCACCCTTATCCAGATAGCCAACCCCGTGGGCTGTCCAGAAAAGGGCTTTGAAAATCAGCCATACAGAATGTTCTCAGAGTATCAGACTTTTTCTGAGTCCCATTTGGGAATAAGGGAAGAGGGTGTGACTATTATAACAAAATCTTCCTGATAGTTCATGTTGATATGTGTCGGCCAGGCTATGGAGTGTTTGTTAGGTCTTGTGAGTGAAAGGGATTTGTGCAGTTGTTGGTGTATGGGGTCCACCATTCTCATGTAGAAGCTTTAAGTGATTTGTTGGAAATTATCATTGGGTTGTTGACTTCTTTTCGACAAGTGATTAGTTTAGGTGATTTTAATTTTCCTTCATTGGATATGATGGTTGGGGCCATTGCAGACTTTTTAAATACTTTAGGAGAATTTGAGTTTGTCCAGGGGTTGGATATTCCAATGCACTGAAGGGGTAAAACTTTAGATTTGATTTTTGATCCCTTAGATCTGTATACACTGTCACTCACCTAGTTACCCTTGAGGCGGAAGGCCTGGGGCTTCAGTGAGGCTGCTCTTATGTAGCAAGGACTTAGTAGTGCCCCTGGGATTTGGAGCCCCAATAGCTAATTAAATAAGAAGGTAGTTGTGGTTGAGTAGCTATGCTTAAAGAGGTATTTATTTTCCCTTCCCAGGAGAATTCTTGCAACAAGGGTCAAAAGAAATTAAACCATAATACTGGCATAACACAAGTGGGGACTACAAATTACAACCAAAATGCTTCTTGTCAGCGTTAATCAAACAAAAAGGAAAAACAGGCTTTTTCAATCACAAAAGCTGAATGGTGAAATCTGTGTTCCTCCACAGATTTCTCTTAGGCAGGCTTTACTTAGGCCTTAACAAAAAGAGGTCACACTATCGGAAAACACCAATGTACAGTCCATTTTGCAAATATCTGAGCTCTCTTCACAGAAGTCACATTCCATATCCTCGTGTACTTCTTGGCTATTATATTCTGCAGGGCTGTAATGTGTATCAGTGTTTATTAGTCTCCTATCTTCTTGGCCAGAGCTTCTCTCCCCTCTATCACTGCAGAAAGGCTGGTTACCATGTACTATGGATTCTCCCCTCAGAGGGCCATACACTTCAGGACCATTGGGAGTAAAATTCAGTGCCCCTCTATTCCAGGTACTATGCCTTTCTTCAGGCTGAGCTCTGCCTGTCCGTTTTGCAACCGGGAAGTTGATTTTCTCCCTTTCACTTCCCCTCACAGGACGTCTTTCTCTTAGGTGGGAAATCTCTTTTGGATAAGAGCTTTTGCTCCCCAGGTACCTGCTCCCGTGGTTATTCCCTCTCCCAGCTCCTCGTGGTTTGCAGCTTGGAATCTCTCTCTGTCCCCAACCGGACTTTGGCTTAGCGCAGCCCAACTTTCCAGCACTAACCTCTGAGAATTCCTCCTGGGCAAACTCCTCTGAGGTGCAGATGGACTCCACGTCAGAAGCTTTCAGGTATGACTCCTGTCTCTCATGAGCTCTGCTCTTTCCTTTCCCGTGAGTCCTCTCAGTGTCTCTTTCTCTCTCTGTATCTGAGACTGAGTCTGACTCCCTGCTTGCGTCTCTGTTGGTATCTCTGCTCCTGTCTCTGCGTGCTTCTGCTTTGCTCAAGACTGACCTATTTTAAGTGCGTCATTCTTTGAGACTCTCGTTAGCTCAAACCCCTGCAGCTGTTTCTGCTTCTCTGATGAGCTATGACGTAATGCTATTCCTGGGCGTTTACCTACAGCCGGTGCTCTTGTTTTGCTTGGTTGCTCATAGCAACCCCTAGCCATGTGCTTTGCACTGCCGGTTTTAAAACTGCCCTGTGTATTTTCCTCTACTTCCATAGGCACTATCTGCCTTGCGCCATGACAGATCCCCCCCTTAAAATATTACGGGCTGCAGATTTTTCCTGACAGCCCGGAATCCGTGACAGCGCATCCGCATTCCCATGCAGCCGCCCCGCCCTATGCTTCACTAAAAAGTTAAAAGGTTGGAGCGCTAGGTGCCACCGGGTCAGACGAGGATTACTATTTCTCATCTGATGCAACCATGTCAGAGGGGCGTGGTCTGTGACCAAAAGGAACTGCCTGCCGGTTAAATAGAAGCGCAATGCCTCCACTGCCCATTTAATCGCCAGGCACTCCTTTTCTATCGTAGAGTAATTTCTTTCTGCTTTGGTGAGCTTTCGGCTCAAATATGTTACAGGGTGCTCTACCCCCTCAAAGTTTTGAGCCATTACCGCCCCAACCCTGTTTTGGACGCGTCCGTCTGGACTATAAAGGGTAGGTTAAAATCTATCCCCCTTAATACGGGTGCCATACATAATTTCTCCTTCAGGGTAGTAAAGGCTTCTTCAGCCTCCGGGGACCACTTTATCGTATTAGGTGCGTTTTTCTGCAGCATTTCGGTAAATAGGATACTTTCCTCGGCAAAGCGAGGTATAAACCGGCGATAGTATCCTATCAATCCAAGAAAACTGCGCACTTGCTTTTTTGTGCCTGGACGTGGGAAGTTCCTGATGCTCTCCAGTTTACAGGCTAGGGGCTTTACCACCCCCCTCCCAACCATGTGGCCCAAGTACTTAGCTTCTTCTGTAGCGAATAAACACTTGGCCGGATTTAATGTTAAGCCAGCCTTGCGAAGTGCCCTAAGTACGGCCTCTATTCTCGCGAGGTGTTGGGTCCATGTCGTGCTGTAAATAATAACGTCGTCCATATAGGCCACCGTGTAATCATGGTGGGGCTCAGGACCTGATCCACCAATCGCTGGCAGGTGGCTGCGGCGCCATGTAAGCCAAATGGCATGCGCCGGAATTGAAAGAGGCCTATAGGTGTACTAAACGCTGTTTTAGGCTTGGACTCTTTCGTTAGGGGTACTTACCAATACCCTTTGGTGAGGTCAAGGGTGGTTAAGTATCTCGCCTGCCCCAAACGATCTAACAAATCGTCAATCCGGGGCATCGGGTAAGCGTCAAATTGTGAAATTTCATTCACCCGATGAAAGTCTATACAGAATTTGATAGATCCATCTGGTTTGGGCACCAGCACCACTGGACTAGACCAGGGGCTGCGTGACTCCTCTATGACGCCTAGTTTAACCATCTCCCTTACCTGTTCAACTATTTCCCTCTTTTTAGCTTCGGGCATGCGGTAGGGGCGCTGCCGAATTATTCGCCCCGGTGCGGTAATAATTTCATGGGCTACTACGTGAGTTTCCCCAGATGTCGTAGTTAAGACATCCGAGAACCTGTCCAGGACTTGGGCCAATTCTTGCTGTTGTGGTATAGAAAGCCCTTCACCTACCCTAGGTTTGGACTTGTCCTTCAAATCTGTAATTTGAGGACCAAGGTCTTCTTCTTTAGGTTCTTCAGCTAGGGCCGTCATAATTTTTACTTCACTCTGGCCCGTGGACCCGAACCCCGTTTTCTCCCCTAGTGGTTGATGGTAACGAGGACACCTCCTCTATTATGGGGAAACCCACTCGCTCGCATATTAGTTGCGCTATGCGATCGCCTACTTGAATTTTAAAGTCGGTCTTACTGAAGTTGAAGACCAAGACCTTGATGCATCCTCTATAATCGGGATCTATTACCCCAGCCCCTATATCTAAAAAGAACTTAACTGCAAGGCCTGACCTTGGAGCAATACGGCCATAGCAACCCTCTGGGATTCTCACTTGGATGCCTGTATCAATTAAGGCCTTCCCTCCTTTTTCAACTATGGCTTCTTCCGCACTGAATAAGTCGTAGCCGGCCGCTCCTGGGGTGGCTCTCTGTGGGCTTTTGGCCAGGTTTGTCACCTTACAGAACTGTAGGACGAATTTTGCCTTCCCTAAGGGCGCCCCCTTCTTGGGAACCTGTGGCCGTGTCCTATTCTTCTGTGACTTGCCAAACAGGGGACTCGGGAGTTTAGCGGCCAAAGCTTCTATTTCCCCTTCCTGTGACCCTACCTGGTGTTTGTTGGACTTTAGGCCAGTTTTATTAAGCTTCCCGTCCATTTTCTGACAAAATGGTGGCCAGTCCCGCCCCAGGACAACCTCCCTTGGCAGCTTTGGAACTATAGCTACTAATATGTTCTGCTGAGTTCCTAATGCATTTGCCCTTACACTGTGTAGTGGATAGTGCGAGGCTGCGCCGTGCACGCACCTAACATGAACTTGTCCCTCTGCTTGACTTGGGGGCGACTGGCGGTGCCCCTCAATGGCTTCCCAGAGCCTCTTTGAAATCATGCTCTGGTCAGCCCCCGAGTCAAGTAGAGCCAGTGTGTGAATACCTTCCACTTGTGCTTGGATCAGGAATTCGTCCTGCTCTGTTTCCTCTGTCCCTGTCACCAGGACTGTTCGTTCTGTGCAGGATCTCTGATAATGTCCAGTTTTTCCACACCTAAAACATTTTCCTTTGGGTACAGAATAGACATTACCATCAGAGACATTGACATTCAGCATTTCAGGTTTATACATCTTATCATGCACATATTTTTCTTTTCTGCCACTTTTTCTCCTACCAGCTGCCAACCAGATACCTTGGCCTGAGGTGTCAGTCCTCTGGGCAGCGAAATACCGCTCCGCAAGAGTGGCTGCCTCCTCCGAGGTTTGGCAGTGCTGGAGCGTCAGAAAAGTTTTAAGACCTCCGGGAACAGCCTCCATAAATTGTTCTAGCACAATTTTGTCAATGACTGTTTCCAAGGTACCTCCCTTGGCTAGCAACCATTTTTTGGCTACACTTTTTAACCGCTGTGCTAGGGCCTTGGGGGTCTCTTGAGGCCTAATTACTGCCTCCCTAAACATTCTTTGATAGTGAAGTGGGGTGAGCCCCAATCTATCTTTTACCGCTTTCTTCACTTCAATATAATTGGAAGCTAATTCTGCTGGCATAGTCTTATACGCTGAAAGGGCCTCGCCTGTGAGCGACAGGGCAAACTGGGTGGCCCACTGCTCCTCTGGCCATTTCAGGGTGGTAGCTATCTGCTCAAAAGCATCCAAGTAATCATCCAAATTGTCCTGCGGTTGTAACTGTCCTAATGAAAAGGCACCATACGACCTCAGACCTGCGGCTTGGAGTGCCATGGGGACGTCCGCAGTAGTGTCCAGCGGCTTCTTTAAAAGCGTGTCCATGGTCTCTATCAAGGGCCGCTGCTGATCCTGTATGGTCCTTGTAGTCTGTTCCTGAAGGTAGTGGATAAGCTCGACTTGCTTATCCCACTGCGTCTTCATCCAATGGGCTACATCCTGTGGCTCCATCTTCCGCCTTGATGTACCTACAGAGAGATAGAAACAAAAACAAAAACCAAGTGCGATACCGCAACTTTTTTTTTTCCCACTGCCCTTTCTCTGCCCACCAGCGCCCCCTTTCTCACTTATCCTCCCCACATCTGACTAGGTACTTTTTACCTGAGCCTTCATGCAGGGGTCAGCTTGTGAGAAAGTTTTCCTCCGGGTCCAACACCTGGCAGCAGAAATCTTCCTGACGGTTCTCTCCTTTTGGATGACAGTTTTTCCTTATCCAGCAGACTGTAGTCCTTTGTGCTTGTCCTTTTGAATCTTGCGCAAAAATCCTGCCAACTGCGCCACTTCTCACTCACCTAGTTACCCTTGAGGCGGAAAGCCTGGGGCTTCAGTGAGGCTCCTCTTATGTAGCAAGGACTTAGTAGTGCCCCCTGGGATTTGGAGTCCCAATAGCTAATCAAATAAGAAGGTAGTTGTGGTCGAGTAGCTATGCTTAAAGAGATATTTATTTTCCCTTCCCGGGAGAATTCTTGCAACAAGGGTCAAAAAAAATTAAACCATAATACTGGCATAACACAAGTGGGGACTACAAATTACAACCAAAATGCTTCTTGTCAGCGTTAATCAAACAAAAAGGAAAAACAGGCTTTTTCAATCACAAAAGCTGAATGGTGAAATCTGTGTTCCTCCACAGATTTCTCTTAGGCAGGCTTTACTTAGGCCTTAACAAAAAGAGGTCACACTATCGGAAAACACCAATGTACTGTCCATTTTGCAAATATCTGAGCTCTCTTCACAGAAGTCACATTCCATATCCTTGTGTACTTCTTGGCTATTATATTCTGCAGGGCTGTAATGTGTATCAGTGTTTATTAGTCTCCTCTCTTCTTGGCCAGAGCTTCTCTCCCCTCTATCACTGCAGAAAGGCTGGTTACCATGTACTATGGATTCTCCCCTCAGAGGGCCATACACTTCAGGACCATTGGGAGTAAAATTCAGTGCCCCTCTATTCCAGGTACTATGCCTTTCTTCAGGCTGAGCTCTGCCTGTCCGTTTTGCAACCGGGAAGTTGAAACTTTTCTCCCTTTTACTTCCCCTCACAGGACGTCTTTCTCTTAGGTGGGAAATCTCTTTTGGATAAGAGCTTTTGCTCCCCAGGTACCTGCTCCCCTGGTTATTCCCTCTCCCAGCTCCTCGTGGTTTGCAGCTTGGAATCTCTCTCTGTCCCCAACCAGATTTTGGCTTAGTGCAGCCCAACTTTCCAGCACTAACCTCTGAGAATTCCTCCTGGGCAAACTCCTCTGAGGTGCAGATGGACTCCACGTCAGAAGCTTTCAGGTATGACCCCTGGCTCTCATGAGCTCTGCTCTTTCCTTTCCCGTGAGTCCTCTCAGTGTCTCTTTCTCTCTCTGTATCTGAGACTGAGTCTGACTCCCTTCTTGCGTCTCTGTCGGTATCTCTGCTCCTGTCTCTGCGTGCTTCTGCTTTGCTCAAGACTGACCTTTTTTTAAGTGCGTCATTCTTTGAGACTCTTGTTAGCTCAAACCCCTGCAGCTGTTTCTGCTTCTCTGATGAGCTATGATGTAATGCTATTCCTGGGCGTTTACCTACAGCCGGTGCTCTTGTTTTGCTTGGTTGCTCATAGCAACCCCTAGCCATGTGCTTTGCACTGCCGGTTTTAAAACTGCCCTGTGTATTTTCCTCTACTTCCATAGGCACTATCTGCCTTGCGCCATGACAACACCTATTACTGAGTTAAGAAATGATGGAGTTGTGATGGAAAGGCAGGCGCCTTAGACCAATCATTTTTATTGTAACCTTGATACATTATTGAAAGAAGCAAAATAGTTGTCCTTTCTTTGGTAAGAATCCAGTCAAATAGGTAGAGGGATGCAAGGTAGATATGGATACATTTGTGGTAGGTTTATTGGGCATTCAGGCTAAGGAGAGTTTTGGGTCACTGAAGGAACAATTGTAGCTCTGGCACCTAGAGGCAAATACCCTCTTTGTTAAACTGTCCCCAGTTAGGAGGCAGGGAGAGATGGAGAGTCAGAATGCTCCATGATTTACTGAAAGTGGTGCATTGTGCTGCATGTGTGTTATAAGTTGCAAATGGCTATGAGTAGGAAGGTGTGATGGCAATGTTTTAAACACTCCAGATCAGCATTTATACATACTTAGAGAGACTCCTGTGACTAGAGATTGCAAGACCCTGCATTTAGGCCTAGGGAGATTTTTATGCTAACTAAACAGTTGTTTTCTATATTACAGGGTCAAGGTTATGGACAATTCTTGGGCCTAAATATAGAGCTGGAACTGACAAATGAGGGTTTACCTGCAAGATAGGAGGTTTACTCAAGGAGGAGACATGGGGCCCTGTAAACCATGTAAATGCCGCTTAGAGGGATATTCAGTGGCACTAACATGTTTAGTGCTACTGAATATCTCCAATTATCTCTTCTACACGCCCCAATGCTAACATGGCACCATTCGCTAATCGGGCAGCAGTGATATTGCACCACTGCCCAGTTAGCACTCGCAGGTAAAAGATGGGCCAGCTTTTGCTGTGCATATCTTTATTCGTGGGAGCTCATCAGACAGTGGCTCAATATCACCACTGCCCGATTAGCTTCTGAAGGCTTGTGGGCTGTTCGGTGACCCTGGATATTCAATGCCAGGGCCACATATGACCCCGGCATTGAATATCCAGGGTTAAAGTTCAGCCGCAACAGCTATGCGTTGTAGCAGTGCATAACCATCTCAAAAGACTATCGAGCCCCTAGTCTAATTAAGACTGATCATCCTACTACTTAAGGATTAGATCTCTATCCTTCTGGGTTGCTTTGGGCTATGGGAATCATTTTTGTGGGAGTCGCACAGTCTATAATAAATAACTTGTTGAAGTCTGGTCTGGTCATTTTCCCGCTTTAGATCCAGATTGGCCAGAGCATTATCAACTGGCTTCCAATTTGCTTTATTTGCTTAAACTTATTGAAAAAACAGTTCTGAAACAAATCTTGAAATATGTGGAGGACTGTGGAATGTTAAATGAGGGCCATTCGAGGTTTACACAATATCAAAGTAGAGAGACCGCACTGGTGACAATATCAGCTGATTTGTAGGGAAGCCTGATTTCCTTTCTAGTTTTATTGGACCTGACTGTCTTTTTTGATATCATGAATCACATCACTTTTATGGGGTAGTTAACTACTAAAGGGGGTGGAGGGTCAATGTACTATCCCCTTATACACTGGTGTCCCTCAAGGAGCCTTGCTTTCTTCCTTGTTTTTTTAAATGTATTTGGAGACTTTAGCTGCTATTCTATCTGTTCTTTGGTATTTCTTACCAAATATTTGCTGATGATCTTCAGCTTTTTGTGCCATTGGGGGTGAACTGTGATGACCAGGTAGTTAGAATGTCAAACTGTTTGCAGGTAATAAATGATTGGATGAGGATAAATAGATTGAAATTGAATGTGGCTAAAACAGAGATAACAGGACACTCGGTATGGAGTATCTGCGGCCTGTAATGAAGTGAAAAGAGGTTGGGGATTTTAGTGGGACATCAAGTTTGGAGCTCAGGGGGTGCACTTTGTCTCTGTTTTGATGTTTGAAAAGCATATTTCAGGTGTAGTACATAGAGAATTTTAATATTTGAGGCAATTGATGAAGATTTGATATTTGTTTACACAAACACATTTTGCAAAAATACTGTATGCAGTTATAATGTGGAGACTAGATTATTGTAAGGCTGGGTTTTTGGGACTGCCAAAGAGAAGTGTTACCTCATTGCAGAGAGTGCAACATGTTGCACAAGGTTATTCATAAGTACTGGGCAGAGGGATCATATTTCCCCTTTGCTACAATCATTGCATTGGCTGCCTAGTGATAAGAGGGTTATTTTAAAGTATTGTGTTTGGCATTCAAATTGCAACAGGAGATGCGGCCAAAATATTTGGCTAAGTGCCTGCAACCATAGCATACAGTTCAGTTTGCACTAAGAGGAGGTTGGCAATTTGGTTGTTCCCTCACCGTGATGTAAGATATGAATGGTACAGGAAAGCCTTTTTCCATGTGGGTTACCATAGGCAGAAAGCACAGTTACTTACCTGTAACAGGTGATCTCTGGGAACAGCAGGAATAAGTCTTCACATATGGGTACGTCGGTACCGACGGAGCCTGCGCGGGAACGCTCCCCAGCTTCAAAAAAGGAAAGCTTTTGGGAGCATCCCACAGCGCCTGCGCGCTGCCTTCCCGCCTTTCCTAACCATCTCTCCTCAGTTCAAGTTTAAAGCTGAGACAATAGAGAGAGAAAGGAAAGGAAAGATAGAAAAAGAAATACAACTCCTAGGGGAGGTGGGAGGGTTGTGAAGACTTATTCCTGCTGTTCCCAGAGATCACCTGTTACAGGTAAGTAACTGTGCTATCTCCAGGAACAAGCAGGAATGAGTCTTCACATATGGGGACTCCCTAGCTAAGATGCCTGGGAGATCCCCAAGGATATGAGACCCTGGAGAGGGGTCTACTTCCTCCTATGGATCTCAGGCATCCATCCAGGGAAGGAGGGTAGGAGTTGTTTAAGAATGGAACAGGTGTTTGAGGACAGCCTGACCAAACAAGGCATCCCGGCGGGAGTCCTTGTCCAAGCAGTAATGGGCTGTGAAGTTATGAACCGAGGCCCAGGTGGCTGCTCGACAGATCTGGTCGATGGACACAGAATTTAGATGAGCCATAGAGATGGCCATGGCCCTCACATTATGAGTTGTGACATGGCTCTCCAGAGAAAGGTTCTTACTCTGGTAGGCGAAAGAAATACACTGAGCAATCCAATTGGACAGTGTTCTCTTAGAGACTGGAAGTCCCAAATGAGACGGATCAAAAGCAACAAAAAGCTGGGAAGACTTTCTATGTTGCTGTGTCCTATGTAAGTAAAAAGCAAGAGCTCTTTTACAATCCAGAGTATTGGATGCATGAGGAGCATGAGGAGCTGGATGCACTGCACTGGATGCATGAGGAGCTGGAAAAAAGACTGCACTGGACTGGATGCATGAGACTGGACTGGATGCACTGGACGGGATGCATGAGACTGGATGCATGAGACTGGACTGGATGCATGAGACTGCATCCAGCTCCTCATGCATGAGACTGGATGCATGAGAAGCTGGATGCACTGCACTGGATGCATGAGGAGCTGGATGCACTGCACTGGATGCATGAGGAGCTGGAAAAAAGACAGGTAAATATACTTCTTGATTAAGATGAAAAGGTGAGACCACTTTAGGCATAAAGTGTGGATTTGTCCTAAGGACTACCTTATCATGATGGAACCTTGTATAAGGTGGATTAGCCACTAATGCCTGCAGTTCACTGATGCGGCGAGCTGAAGTAACTGTAATGAGGAAAATAACCTTCCATGAAAGGAACTTCAAGGAGGTAGTGGCTAAGGGTTCAAAAGATGGCTTCATGAGCTGACCAAGAACCAAATTTAAGTCCCATGCCACCGGAGGAGGCCTAATGGGAGGTTTAGTTAAAGTTAGGCCTCTCATGAATCTTGCAATGAGAGGATGAGAGGAAATAGGTTGTCCATTGATGGGCTTAAGGGATGCTGCAATAGCACTCAAAAGGACTCTTACTGAATTTGTTTTAAGGCCTGCATTGGAAAGATGCAGGAGATAGTCTAACAGAGAATTTAAAGGTAGTGCTAGAGGGTCAAGACCCTTTTCAGCACACCAAATGGAAAACCTTTTCCATTTAAAAGCATAAGAACGCCTGGTGGAAGGTTTTCTGGAAGCATGGAGGATATCCTTCACTTGTTGAGAAAGATTCCAGTCTTGAAGGTCTAGGCCTTCAGTAACCAAGCTCTGAGGTGTAGGGACTTGGGGTTTGGGTGCCACAAAGTCCCTTCCTCCTGGGACAGAAGGTCTGGAGCAGCTCCCAAGTCCAGAGAGGGGGCTTGGGAGAGATGTAGAAGTAGAGGGTACCACACTTGGCGTGGCCAGCGTGGAGCTATGAGGATCATAGATCCTTGATCCCTCTGGAGTTTGAACAGAGTCTTGGGAATCAAGGGAATGGGTGGAAATGCATACAGGAAGCCCTGACCCCAATGGAGGAGGAAGGCATCCTTGGCCTGAACTCCCTGACACGGAATTCTGGAACAGAACCGGGGAAGTTTGGCATTCCACGGACTTGCAAAGAGGTCTATGTCCGGGGTTCCCCATTCTTGGAAGATTCTGAGTACCTGATCCATGTGCAGGGACCATTCGTGTGGAAGCAGAACTTGACTGAGTCTGTCTGCCCAAGAGTTTTGGACTCCTGGGAGGTATACTGCCAGGAGATGGATTTGATGCTCTTTGGCGAAGGCCCACAATCTTAAAGCTTTGTTGCAAAGCTCCCTCCCCTCCTCCTTCCTTCGTCGCTTTTTACCCTTCCTGCACCTTGGCTGTCTGCTATCTGTTTTACTATCTCTCCCTCTGTCCTATTATTTTATGGTTTACTATCTCTCCCTCTGTCCTATTATTTTATGGCGTTCCTTTCTTTCTTTTTATTAGCAGTCGTTAATTTTATGATTGTACACCGCCCTGATGCTTCGGCCTGGGCGGTATATCAAGTATTTTAATAAAGATAAAGATATAAAGATAAAGACAGAGAGCCAGTTCCTCCTTGCTTGTTTATGTAAAACATGGCTACTTGATTGTCCGTATGAATGAGGACTGTCTTGTAGCTGAGGAGGGTATGAAAGACCTTGAGAGCTAGAAAAACTGCTCGAAGCTCCAAGTGGTTGATATGAAGGGAAGTCTCCTGTGGGGACCAAGTGCCTTGAGTGGAGACGTCCTGTAGATGGGCTCCCCAACCTGTTTGGGAGGCATCTGTTGTGAGGGTTGCTTGGGGCAACAACTGTTGGAAGGGGGACTCCAGCAACAAATTTTGAGTGGACATCCACCATTGGAGAGACCAAAAGAAACGTTTGGTGGTTGCTATTTGGTCTGAGAGAGCTCCTGAAGCTTGAGTCCACTGGGTGGACAAAGTCCATTGAGCTGCTCTCATGTGTAGGCGAGCATAGGGAACCACATGCACTGTGGAAGCCATGTGGCCTAGCAGTTGTAGCATCTCCCGGGCAGTTAAGTGGCTTTTTGACTGAATCTGGGAGGCTAACTGCACTAGACGTTGGCAACGGGCCTGAGGAAGGTAAGCCCTTGCAGTAGTGGTATCCAACCAGGCCCCTATGAATTCTAGGGACTGAGTAGGGGTGAGCTGAGACTTTGGGAGGTTTACCACAAGTCCCAGATACTGCAGAATGCGCATTGTGCGGTCCAAGGAATTCTGGGCCTCTGACTGAGATGGAGCTCGAATGAGCCAGTCATCCAGGTATGGGAAGACAAATATTCCCAGAATTCGTAGAAATGCAGCAACTATTGCCATACATTTGGTGAACACTCTTGGGGCAGAGGCCAGACCGAAAGGAAGAACTCTGTATTGGTAATGTTTTCCTTGGAAAAGAAACCGTAGGAATCTTCTGTGAGAGGGATGGATGAGGACATGGGTGTACGCATCCTTGAGATCTAGAGAACAAAGCCAATCCTGACTTTGAAGGTATGGAAGGAGAGTGCCCAGAGAAAGCATCTTGAACTTCTCCTTGCATAGAAATGTGTTCAATTCTCTGAGATCTAAGATGGGTCTGTATCCCCCTGTCTTCTTTGGAATGAGAAAATAGGGGGAGTAGAACCCTGACCCTTGATGAAGAAGAGGAACTTCTTCTATTGCCCTTTGGGCAAGAAGGGTAGTTACCTCTTGACCTAGAAGGTCGAGAAGAGATGTGGGAGAATTGAAGTGTCTCACCATGGTGTGGGGAGGAAGGTCTGAGAAATGAAGCTTGTAGCCCTCTCTTATGATGGAGAGGGTCCATTGCTCTGATGTTATTTGCTCCCATCTGGGAGCAAAATGAGCCAACCTTCCTGGAATGGTGAGAGGCTCTGGCTGCTTTAGAGCCAGAAAGGCTAAGTTCTCTAGCATCAAGTCAAAAACCCTGAGTTGCAGCAGCCCCTGTAGACTTAGGCCTGGCCTGTTTAGGTTGCTGACGCTTAGTGGCAAAGCGACCTGTAGAAGATTGTTGGCCAGAAGTAGAAGGAAATCTGCCCTTTTTAAAGAAAGACTTTTTAAAAGGCTTTTTCTTGGCAGGAATGGAGGTTGACTTTGAAAGTCTATCCAGAGCAGAGTTTTCTGCATCCATTTGAGTGGCTTATATTTGCCATTCTTTGCCAAATAGGTTTTTACCTGTACAGGGAAGATTTCCTAAGCCATCTTGAACCCAGGGCTCTAAATCAGAAGCCTGGAGCCAAGCAATTCTGCGAGCAGGTATGGCAATGCCTGAGGCTCTGCTGGCACCTTCAAAGGAGTCAAAGGCTGCCCTGTTGGAAAACTTTGAAATGTCTTGGGTATGCTTAAGCCAAATGAGGAATTCCTCCCTTTTATCCTCTGGAAGAAAAGGGAGGAAAGTGTGCAGTTTTTGTGCAACTTCCTTTAGAAACATACCCATGTAAAGGCCATATGAGTTGATTCTGGCAATAAACATACTGGCTTGGAAGATTTTCCTACCAAAGGCATCCAAGGTCCTGCATTCTCTTCCTGGAGGAGCAGAAGAGTGTCTCTTTGTACTCTTTATCCTCTTCATAGCTGACTGCACCACAATGGAATGGTGAGGAAGCTGAGTTTTCTGGGACACGATACATAGTGTCCAATCTATGAGAATGAGGAGAGAGAGTGAGAGGAGTCTCCCATAGATCAATCATGTGTTCATAAAGAATCTCATGAATTGGTAAGGTGACTGCCTCTTTAGGAGCTCTAGAATAGCCTAAAATATCCAATTTTTTAGCTCTAGGCTCTGATTCAGAAGTTACTGAAATAGAAAGTCCTTTAGCTACTTCTCTTATGAAGTCTTGAAAGGACAAATCCTCTGGAGGAGACATTCTTCTTTTTGGAGAAGAAGGCTCTTCAGGAAGGGCTATGGATACTTCAGGAGACTCATCTGATGTATCAGAATCATCAGAGGAATCGAAGTATCGCCTGTCAGGGTGCTCTTCCAACGCTCGATACGCGTATCGAGCAGTATCAACATCGGGCGTCCCCGGTACCGGATCGGTACCGGTAAGCAGCCCTGGACAAGGAACAGCTGCAGCCGGTATCCTGGTCGATGTCGATGCAGTCGGTACCGGTATCAGTGCTGGTGCCGGTACCGGAGCCGATACCGAGAACGGAGTTTGTTTCGGTACCAGCGGTGTCGCAGCTTGAATGAAGGCCGTAATAGCCTGCTGCATGGATGCCATGAATGCCTGGAAGTCGGTACCGGGAGATTGTGCCGGTACCCCAGAGCAATCTAACAGGTGATCGGTCGAGGCCGTGCCATCGATGTCAACCTGTAACCCCATAGGAGGAGCTTTGGAAGCCGGAGCTTCCCGCCGGGGTTGTTTTGCTGGCGCAGGATCCTCGTGGGCAAGCCCGGAGGCATCTCGATGCTTAGAGGGAGATCTACCCATCGAGGACCTGCTAGGTTTATGTTTGGTTACCTGAGATCCATCAGGAGAAGAAGACCTGGAAGATGTCGATGCTACCGACGGTGTATCAGCGGGAAACAGCACATGGAGCTTGGCTGCTCGGTTCTGTAACCCCCGTTTAGACATTAGAGAGCAGGACGGACAATCCGGAATGGAGTGTTCAGGACCCAAACATTTAAGACACCATTCATGGGTATCTGTAACAGAAATAGTACCGCTACACTTAGTACATTTTTTAAACCCGGAGGCTGGTTTTTCCATGAGGGAAATTTTCTTGTAGGCCCTGAGGCCCAAGAAGAGAATACACTAAGTGAAGAAAAAATAGATTATTTTTTTTTAAAGAAAGAAAGAGAAAAAGACCGGCGGTACCGGTCCGGAGTCGGGGAAGGCAGACACGCGACCAAAGAAATAAAATAAAATAAAGAACTTCTTCAGCGGTGACAGGGCTCGACCTGCTGGCTCCGCGGCAAAGAAGAACTGAGGAGAGATGGTTAGGAAAGGCGGGAAGGCAGCGCGCAGGCGCTATGGGATGCTCCCAAAAGCTTTCCTTTTTGAGAAGCTGGGGAGCGTTCCCGCACAGGCTCCATCGGTACCGACATACCCATATGTGAAGACTCATTCCTGCTTGTTCCTGGAGATTTTGTTAAATAACTGAGTGCTAGAATGCAGATAGATCCAATTCCTTGAAAGAACTTCACTTCTAAAAAATTGTTACAAAATTGTGTGGCCTCTAGCAGTCGCTTACTAAGGCCACTCCAAACAGCAGCATGCAATGCTGCCACTATGTCACTGGGTCAGCACAAAAGCGGGTCTAGTTTTTAAGAACCCAGTAGTGCTGGTTCTGCTCCTGGCTATAGGTTATTTTTAAACTATTGTACAATTGTATTGACAAATATACTTTTTACTTCTGAAGTCTTTACTAGTGAGACTGCAAATAGAATGTGGCATTTGTTGATCACAATGCAACATTCCATCACTACATTTTAGCTCTAGCTAATGAGATTGATAATGGTCTCACTGCTTCACTGCCATGTATCCACCTGGATGACCACATGCCTTAAAGTTTGGACTGCTTAACCTCTGTGGTCGAGTTTAGGTAGATTCTAAAATAATTTCCACACAACAACAAATACACAAGTCAAACTATTTGACTAGATATCAGTCATTTGTCTTTAACGTCTTTGTTGGAGAAGACAAATCAGCCAGTCAAGAGACTAGCCTATACATCCATTTCTGTCACACAAGCAGGGGAGGAGTGGCCTAGTGGTTGGGGCAAGGTACCACAGGCCAGAAGGTCAGTGATTCAAATCCGACTAGAGGACAGCAACCTTGAGCCAGAAGGACTGGGTTTCTAGTCTCACAGGTGCTCCTTGTGGTCTTGGGCAAGCCACTTAACCCTCCATTGCCCATGTTCCCTGTAAGTATTAGTGCATGTGTCTTGTATCCCCCAACCACCTTGACTCAGTGAAAAGCAGGATATAAATGCAGCTAAATAAATAAATAAGACAAGCTAAATAATAAACAGTCAAAATCATTTGTTTTGCATCTTTTGGGGAAACTGCTAGGTACATATGACCTGGATTGGCCACTGTTGGAAACAGGATACTGGGCTTGATGGACCTTGGTCTGACCCAGTATGTCATATCTTATGTTCTTAAAAAGTTTACATAGTTGATGAAAAGCTTGTACAGCATTTATGATTACAAGTAGAAATCTCCAGCATTTCTCATTCACATAAATATCAAATCAGAGCAAGCTTTCACAGCTGAAGCAGAAAGAGAGCAGTGTGCAAGAGTAAGTGACACAAGGAAATCTAATGGCTTTATTGACTCTGCAAAGCTTTCTCTGCCATGGATGCAGAACTGTGATAGTGGGCTATCGGCTCTCTCTCAGGGACAGGATGCATGAGTGAGTTTCTGTAAAAAACAGTTGAACCAGCAGTTCAAGTGTTTGGGGTTTTACTTTTGCTACTGCTGCAGTTTCAGCACTTATCAACATTACAAACAGCAATCAAAAATGAGCAAATACAAAGTTAACATAAAGAGCTCTCGATGAGCAACACTGGAGCTCTGCATGGAAATTACTGGCTGTTTGTAGGGATTTATTTCTGATGCCCGCCACCGGCCTTGTCCTTCTGGCCTGTTGCCAAAGTAGAGATCTCTCTGGTTGCGCTATAACTAAGAACAGTTTCCTGTCTTCAGAAATCTTCTCCAATATTTCTACAGTTAAAGTGGTCCTGGTTTCTGAAATTTCTACTTTCTGAAGTACCTGGAATTCCTGCCTTCACCTAAAGGTGGACCCCCTGAAATTCCTTGAACGTGGACCCCCAAAGTAGAGTGGTTCCATGACACACATACTAGGCATGTGCACAGACAACCGCAAGCAAACCAGTCCCAGAATGAAGAAGGTGCAAACATCAAGAAACAATATACTTCATTCCAATATCCCAAATGGAACAAAAGGGAATCTCTTAGAGTTGTCATACAATATAATTATCCAAAATCTTTAAAAAGGAGAAAAAGGGTCTCAGCTAAAATCGAGCATGTTAGCATAGACATAAAGCATTTCAGCTCTTAGCATTTGCTCACTGCATCAATGACACTCAAAAAACTCCTTTAATCTAAATGGTTATTCAGTTTTAATTATTCACTTTTAATTTGTAATTTTTTTTAATTTTCCACTTTAAAGATCTTATAAAGTAATTCAATATATCAGCATGTATTCTTGTCCCGCAGAGCATGTGCCAAAGCTTCATGAATAAGGTTATACATACAAACACAAGCTTGAAAATTGTGCAAGCAGAATGTAATATCTCACTGCACTTATCTGCTTTTAGAAGAGTTTCCCCAATGCCACTTATGATGCCATTCTCGACATTTTGCCAGTGGTTCTTCAGGGAGCTAGAGGTACTCATCATAAAAAAATCATGCTTAGTGTTCTTAACAGACTATTGGAGGACCGACAAACTGGCACAAGCAGTAGATGGGTAAATCTTTCAAAAGCTTTGTGGTTTACAATAAAATTTCAAACCAATAGAAAGGAAAAAGAACTCCATTATCAAAACAGGAAAGCAGAGAACAAAAGGAGAAAAGAGAAAGAGAGAGAAGCAGAACTAACATGCAGTAAATAATATGTTATGTAATGGTGATATGTGTCACCAGCACCCCTTTTTGGCCCTGTTAGGCGCCCGCCTAGGGACGTGAGGTGTGGGTTGCCTTATTAAAGAAATAGTCAGTAGCCATGTAATTAAGGCAAAAGAAATAATTCGGGTTTTATTCCTCGTCCCACATAGGATTCTTTATGAACAGCACAAAGGAACACAAAAGAAAACGGTTTCTTCACAGTATAGAAAATAAACTCTTTGCCAGCACAAGGTATCACAGAACTCTTGCTTGCCTGGCTAACATAGGGATGTGATTTCATCAGACAGACAAAGCGTGCAATCCATGGAATCCAGTTCTATATCACACTCCTGGTTTTCCCATTGCATCTGCTCATAGTCTGTATTTGGAGGCACATAACAATCTTTATAACTGAAATCCTCACAGCTCTTCCCTTGAATGACACTAGTTATTCTATTTGGTAAATGCTCTACATCAACAGGGTTCAAGAGTCCTGTGCTAGGAACTGTATCTCTCAGGTTCCTTCTCCAATAGGGATTTTCCTCCCAATTACTGGGCTTTGCTCTGCTGGCAATGCCTGGCTTTTTCCCTCTAGCTACAACAGGGTACTTAGCTTTTGTCCCTGGGTAATGAGCTTCTCTCTCTGGGCTTTGGCTGGCTCCTCTCCAAGACTTACACGTCTCTGTAGCCGGGTCCAAGCTGAAATCACTTTCTGAAGAGAGTCTGTGTCTGCTGCCTCTTGCTACCGGGACACTTCCTTTACTTCCTGGTTCTAGCAAGGTCTGCTGGTTGAGAGGACTTCCTTCCTCTTGGTTACTCACTCTCCAGTGACAGAGGCCCCCTCTGGCTTGGGAGACTCCTCTGCAGCTACAGCCTGCTCCACCCTTTGGCTGCTGCTCCTGCCTTTGCTGCCTTGGCTTCAGCCCCTCCCTTTGCTCCTCTACTGGGCTTTCCCTGTAGTTTTTATGCTCCTGTTCTCTGCACGTTGTACGTGCCCTTCCACTCAGGTGAGCTTGATTAGCCTTTTGGCTTTCTACTGCGTCACCTTTGGTGAATGGAAAGTTTTCTCCACTATACTTGGGCTTTTTAAAAGCTGAATATGTTTGCTGCCTATGTGTTTGTGAGGTAAGCTCTTCCTCTTTTCCTATTACCATAGGCTCTGAGCTAGCCATTTCCTCATATAACATAGGCTCTGTACTAGTTACCTCATCACATATGGCATGCTGGAAAAGATGGTTTTTTAATGCTCTTTTAAACTTGGAGAGAGGAGCTTCCAAACAGATCTTTAAAGTGGAAAATTTAAAAATTAAAAAGTGAATAATTAACATTGAATAATCATTTAGATTAAAGGAGTTTTTCAAGGATCATTGATGCAGCGAGCAAACGCTAAGGGCTGGACTGTTCTATGCCTATGCTAACACTCTTGATTTTGTCTGAGATCCTTTTTCTCCTTTTTAAAAATGTTGAATAATTATATTGTATGACAACCCTAAGAGATTCCCTTTTGTTCCATTTGGGGATATTGGAATGAAGTATATTGTTTGTTGATGTGCACAGACAAGACTTTTAGATCATTTTTTGGAAAATACAGCTTTATCCCTGATTTTTGTTGATTTTTAAGTTTATTTCACATATTTATGTTAATAATTGGTTTTCAAACTCAAATTCTAACTTTTTACTACATGTAAATCAACTGTTAATTCATAGGTAAATGTGCATGAAATCAGGTTTGTGCTAACATTTCCTTTTAGGATATCTTAACAAACTGAGGGGTATGTTGACTAAACTGCGCTAAATATTAGCATGGGTTTTAACGCACAGTAAGCTCACCATGCTAAAAGTTAGCATGAAGCTCCATGCTAAAAATCCTATGTTAACTGCGTAATGCACGATTGGATGGGAACTGGGCAGATTAGGGATGGAATATGGGTGTTTTTGGTGCACACTAACTATACGGTTACTAGATTTTTGGAGAGAAAATCTGGGCAGGACTGAACTTGGCTGGGTGAGGCAGGTGTCCTCCCTCCTTTGATGTCTTTTATTTATTTATTTATTTATGTAAGCACTTTCAAGGCTGCGTACATACTTAAATTAATAACATTCCCTCCATCAAAAAGACATAAACAATAGGAACTACACTCCAGTGGCAGCATGAGGGTTTCTGCCATCCTAGGCAGACCTTCTGTGCCATCGCACCCCCCCAAAAGACTGCGCCCCTGTCCAGCCTGCCATGTCAATGCCCCCCCCCCCCAAGCACTGAAGCCGTGGCGGCTGAACTGCTTCAATGCTGCATTGGGCCTTAAAGTGCCTGCGCACATGTGTGCTCATGGCCTGCCCCCCCCCCCCCAATGCAGCTTTATTGGAGGGCGGGCAGGAGCAGCAGGCCGGAACTGCACGCACGTGTTGCAGGTGTTTTAAAGCCCGCCATGGCACTTAAGTAGCAGTTCAGCTGCTGCTTCCCAAGGGGATGGGGTAGTGATGCCGCCCACCAGGGTCTGCCACCCTAGGTGACCGCTTAGTTTGGATTAGCCGGCACTGCTACACCCCCTCCATCATCCGCCACCCACCTGTCAACCCAACAACTTTACCTTATATATGAGGAACAGAAATGTTTTTAAAACCTTTCAAAACATCAATAAATTCTGTTCCTTCCTTAATTGCTCAGGGAGCTTATTCCTCCTCTCTTTCCACTTTTTCTGTTGCATCTGCTGAAGGCCAGGAATAGCCAACAACTGCTGCTGATTCGATCTTAGTTCCCTGCCAGGTTGATGCCATGTTAACAAATCCTGCATATATCCAGGCCCTCGGTGTCTCAAAATTTTAATGTCAAGACGAGCAGCTTGAAAACCCCTCTCTGTTCAATGGGCAACCAGTGTAACTCTTACTTTGTCCTCGAGAACCCTCTTGGCAGAGTTCGGTACTACTTGTAATTTCCTAATCAAATACGTCGGTAGCCCTACATATAGAATGTTACAATAATCTAACACCAAAATTACTAGCACCTGTATCAAGAGGCGCATTGCCCCTACATTAAAAAATGGCTGCAATTGTCGTACCAGATGCAGTCTACCATAGGCTGCAGAATCACCTTTGACATCTGGGCCTGCAGGGTAAGTTCCACATCCAGTATCACCCCCAAATCACAGATCTCCTTCTTCCATTCCAGCCAAACCCCCTCAGTCATTGGCCATTCCATCTCCCCACATACTGGAATCTCTGACTTCTTGGCATTAAGCATAAGCTGATTATCCCCTAACCACTCGACCAACTCCGCTAAGCAAACATTCATCCTCTGAATTGTTTCCTCCAATGACCACGCCAAGATTACCACCACTTGAATATCATCTACATAGAGAAAATATTGAAAACCATGCCTGCACACTATCTATCCTACAAGACTCATAAAGATGTTAAACAAACATGGGGACAGGGCAGAGCCCCGGGGTACTCCACAACAAGACAAAGAACACACAGCAGACTTTTCCTCTCTCCAGTGCACCCGAAACATTCACCCCTGTAGAAACAATTGGGGGCATGTTTACTAAAGTGCGGTAAACGTGACTAACGCGCGGTATATGACGTTAACGACCGTAAGTGCCGTATAACGCGCGTACCGACGCGCTAACGACCGTTAACGTCATACTACGCGCGTTAACCGTAGTTAACGATCGTAAAGCTCCGCGGCACGTTAAAACAGCGCAGAAGGTGGAGAGTGGGCGGAGAGAAGGGGTCAATGGGCGGAGAGTGGGCGGGGAGAGGCACCCCTCATACTAACGCGCTGAATTTCAGAGCTCAATTCCAACGCGAATGAAAACCTGTCGTTAAAAGGCATTTAAAGGGAAGAGAAACCATTTCCGTCAGCAATGTACAGAAAAACCGGGGAAACCCACAAAACGTGAGCAGTGTGATACATGTGCACAGAACAATATTTCACATAAAACGTTAAAAGTGACCACAAGAAACATTTTAAAAAGCATAATTCAGCTGGGCAACAGTGATAGCAATGGGCAACAAGGAACAACACTCCCTGGAAAGCACAAAAATAAAAAGAAATGATGTGTGGAAGGGTCTATGCTCCGCAGACCCTTTCAAAGAGCATTACATTGTAATGGAGCTGTCCTGGGCGTGTGGTGTAATGTTTTCCAATGATATCATTGTTGCCCAGCTTGGTTATGGGTGTGTGCCCCTTTTTTGAGGTCTGTCCTGAGGTTTATGTACACCTTTGTCTGCATAAGGTAAATGAGGCCACAGTAAACCTGTTGCAGAGCAGGGTTTCTGGCTCGTCAGGCCGGTTTAACTAACTCCAGGGAGTGCACTGTCTCTGTGGCCACAGTGTGGTGCAACAGACACAGCCAGTGCCTGTAAGACCAGAGGGTCACAGGTTCAAATCCCAGCTGGGGCTCTTGCCAACCCAGTCACCATAGTTTTACCCACCACTAAACAGTGATAGTACAGACACTCCTTTATTGCAGAGAACATACACATGGCCTATAGTTTACCACACCAAACACAGACACCAGAAACAGGCACATTACCTAAAGCAGAGTCCCGCAAATGCAGTCCTGGAGGGCCCCACACCATTCCGGCTTCACGCTGCCTCTAATAAAGATGCCTGTGCTGCATAGCTATGCACCACCCCCATGGTATGCAGATGTAGCTCATGCATATTTATGAGGGACAGCATGAAAACCCGAACAGTGTTTGGAACACCAGGACTGGAGTTAGGGAACTCTGCCGTAAAGCAGCAGCCAACAGGGCCACACACCCACCCACAGGCCCCATTGGCCAATGCCTCCTGGAGAGGCAAGACATTGGGCCCTGCCTGTATCTCCCAATACTAGCAGTTGCATACCTTAGCAATGCCACCCTACACCTGGGTATATGGTACAGAGCTATCAAACGTTCCCTATGATAACTGGCAGATATCAATTCCTACGTTAAGCACAGTTTGCTCATTGCGCTCCACCATAACAATCATTCTGATGTCTGCGGTGTTTGCTGCAGGTCTGGTCTCTGACAGTGTTCACCTCCCTGGGGAGTGACCCCCCAACAGCCTTGTGTACCATATCCATGCCTGTACTATGCCCATGACTGGTGTCGTGGGTATGGCTGCTGACCACCTCTATAGTAGCACAATGCTGGCATAGGTGTGGGGGTGCCTGTCTGTCTATCCAGCAATGTTGACAGTATTGGGCTGCCAATGTGCATAATGAGGAGCAAGGTACCATGGATATAGGCCGGACAGGGTGGCCTGGCCAGGGTGCATCTGCACAGGGCATAGGGCAGTGACAGGCACATTGTAGTGCCCGGCCACCACCTACACAGACAGGGTGACCTCAGTATATCCTGCTGAGAGATCACTATCACCCTGACTGTGCAGTGACCACAGCATGGCTAGGCACTCCTATAGTGCTATCTAATATTTCTCTCGTGTGATAAATATGGGTTTCCTTTTGGGGCCCAGTCACTGATGTATCTGCTTGCTGTGTATGCTGACATCCCAGTTATGTGCAGGCCTCTCCACTGGGCACTAGCAGACTGTTTGCAGCTGGTAGGTGTTGTGATGGAGTGGCTTGCAGGGTGCAGTGGCTGATGGCTTGCACCAGGGGAATATCAGATAGTGGTGGGGTGCAGCATACCATATCCAGGCCTAATGTCTGTCTGCTGTTGTGTTATGGCTGTGTACAGAGCTGCATTGACTGCCCTTTGGGGTGTCTGTTCCTTAGCAGGACTAGGGTTAATGTTCCCCTCTACTGCCACCTTTGCAGGGAGGTAGACTGTGGGTCTTTTGATGGGAGACCCTGTTTGCCACCCTCAGCCCTGGGGGAGGTGGGTGGTGGTGCATGGGGGCTACACCTGACTGAAACAGACAAAGATGTCCAAGGTGGTCCTGCAGAACCTACCTATCTCACACAGTAACACAGCTTTGGACCTGTGCCATTGCCGGTGCTGTGGACCTGGTGCTGGGCACCTCACTGCATCCTCAGGGTGAGCACAGTACCCGCACAATGTGACGGTGTGTAGCTACTCTGTGCCAGTACAACACACGGTCAGTACCCCCTATCAGGCCGAGGTGCTGGGGGGGTGCACATGGTCAGTTCTCCCTACCAGGCCGAGGTGCTGTGGGGATGCATTCCCCATGGTGTGTATCTGTGGACAGCTGATTTGCATGTGCAGTGCATCATGGGTGTGACTGGTCTAATCCAACCCTGTGAAACTCCAGCAGCTGCTCACAGGCTCTGATAAACCATAGGCCATCACACGTACATCTGTTAGCATAATGCATAGGTGCAGGACACCCTACAGAGTCTGTAATATCAGATGCCCACACTGGTAAAAACACACGTATCCACGCACGTAAACAAACACGTACCCACGCATGTACCGACGCACAATTGTACGCGCGCAGCTACGCACGGAACTACGCACGTACCAATGCACGCAACCTCGCACGTATCAACTTACGTGGCTGAGCACACTCCGAGGGTGTTTTTCTGACACCAATACTCAGCGTAACGAAAAACATGCCTCCTCTTTCCCTCTGTAATGTGCAGGGTGATGCCTGGGACAGCCTTCTGTGTAAGGCACACTGGGTACTCGAACCCATGCTGCCTGTAACAGCGGTCAGTACCATAACCATTGTGCTACAGCTCTGTTTCAGTGCTTTGTGTCTGTACGTCTTCTTAGGATTAACGCGCAGTAACGCGGCACGGCGCCCGGTAACGCTCGTTACGTTTTCTAACGCGCGGTAGTGGTGACGATGTACCGCCCATGTCCTTATTTGGGGTTTCTTTCACTACCGCGGCTCCTAACGTGAATTGCACTAACGCACTTTAGTAAACATGCCCCTTGGTCTAGGTAGCATTCAGTAATTTCAAAAGTTAAAAAAAGGCAGTAGCAGCCCTTCTCAAGTTACAAGAGCACACAGCATATATGCTTAACCTTTATTTTATACATATAAATAAATATACTATACATTTCTAAAATTCCTCCTCTTTTTTCAGAAGAGAACTTAACGTTACATCTTCTCTCAGGACTGAGAAGACTACATTAGAGGGATTTGCAGGAGAAGCAATGTTCTTTGCCTCTGTCCCCACTGAAATCAGGGACAGGAGGTGGTTATAATCCATGGAGTCAAAAGCGAGGGCACCTGGCAACCTTTGCTAACTATGAATGTTCCCATCAGCGCGATTGCAGTTAATGCTATCTCAATGGATAGCATTAAGCGCAGCAATGTGTCTGTTAGCGCAGTGCCACACATTTGCAATGTTTGCAGTGAAGTGGATGCACACACACTGAAACTGGCGCAAGCCTCCATGCTACTGGCACTAGGGTTGCCAACTGGCTCCAGATGCGCCCGACAGGCTTGATCCAGTCCTGGGTTTACCCCATTGCATGCAGTGACTTGTAGTTTTCCTTTTCTTATGGAATGTAATGGAGAAATCAGAACTACATATCCCTGCATGCAATGAGGTAAAACCAGGACTGCATTGAACCTGTCGGGCGCATCTGGAGCCAGTTGGTAACCTTAACTGGCACGCTCTTTAGTAAAAATGCCCCTGAATGTGCATTAACAAGTGCATATCCCTTACTACATACGCCTCCTGAATACAGGGTCTAAAGCTAAGAACTCAAAACATAATTATTTTCTTTGGATTCTCCAACTTGTCTTTTTCTGACCTTAGTTTTTCTCTTTGTTTTGTCTAAAACCATTTAATTTCATCAGATTTACAATTTTTAGAATAAAAGTACAGATCTCCTATCAGTACCAGAGCAGAAAGAAAGTGAAAGCCTGCTGTGGCATGTCCTGTGAGGACAGAACATGCAGAGCTGTTAGTTATTGCACATTAACTTTCTTGTAAAGCTGTTTTAGCTACAATTATAAGTTTTTGAATGACATCTTACTATACAGTAATCACTTGCAATATAAAGGGCTGTCAAACAGCAGTATTTGGTAAAAGCGACCTTTTCAACTTTTGGTGTTCATTTAGAAAGTCACCTTCATGCCCGTGCCTTTGCTCATAAGATTTAGCTTTATCATTGTGATGGTTGCATTGGGCTAAGATGAGTATTAGCATCTCAGCGGTCTTATTTATGAGGAGGAACATTTCAAAATTTGCTGCATGGTTTGCATTCTTCATAATTGTGCAACTGGAAGTACATTTTCAAAGGGAAATACCCTATAGAGTTTCCTTTTGAAATTCCAGCTGTTGGCAGGTACAAAAATAATTGATAAAAGTAAGCTTGGGGATTTTAAAATTAAATTCTCATATGTACTTTCTTATCCTTGCCTTCATTGGCACCTACTTCCACTATGGGGGTCATTGCAGAACAGGAATATGCCCTTTGGACATGCAGCATAGACATTTTTCCTAGTGAAAACATCTATGACATTATTCTGAAACACCTGTGTCCCTGCATGCACACAGTGCTAGCATGGGGATCTCAGAACATGGGCAGGAGGGGGCAGAATGGGGGTGTGGTCAGCAGCAGAGACATACAGGAAAGGCCCATGTACATTCACTGTGTTTCCCATGGACGTTCACGTTGCATCAGCAGAAACGTGGAATAAGGCCAGGACTTAGAAACTTTTCTGCTTTGCTCTGAAATGCGTTCCATAGAGATGAATGGCTGTGACAAAAATGTGTCTGCAGTCTGGAAGACCACAAGCTGCAGTTGTAAAGAACAGAATGCAGAGGTGGGGGAAGATTGTATGGGAAAGACACATTACTATACACACCTACAAAAATAATCAAGAGGTGCAATAGTGATTATTCTGGCTATGCTGACAATTGCTTTGTGAGCTAGAGGAGATGATCTAGGGCATTCTAACTATTCCTGTCATCCGAGAAGTGGGACTTTTGATGTAGGGATTGAATGTAGATGCGTTTAGGATGGATGCATGAGTGGGTGAGAAACGCAGATCAGATTTATATTCCAACCCCATGCCAGTTGTTTTCTAGAGGTGCAGGGCATTGGTATGGCAGATGTATGTTTTGTGTGACTGCAAGTGAGAGAGTGTCTGTGTGCGTGTATGTTTGGTTAGAAGGACACATGAGGGGAGGGCTGGTGTGCACAACTGCAATTTTTGGGGGTCATCATCAGTGCCTGGCCGGTACCTGGTCCATAGGGCTGACCACAGCATGACCAAGTGCCAATTTGATCGGCCAAGATCCAGCAGAACGGGGTCTCTACGGCTAAATGTCAAAGCATATCCCTGTCTGCAATAAGGGACCCTCAGAATGAGTGCATGCTACAGGGCACACAGCACCATCAGCGGTCTCACAAATGTGCACATTTGTATAGACAGATGCTGGTGCTCTAGGGCATCTACAGTATTAGTGCCGATTGCGCTGGTACATGCACTCAATTTGAGGGTCCTTATTTAATGTCGGGGATATGTAGAGGGCCAATTCTGATTTCTTGTGGTCCATACATAGCATTGTACAGACTGTTGTTAGAGATGACCAATGCAAGCCCAACTAAAATGTTCATCTACTTCCATGTATGTTGTGCTGCAAGATATTGTCAGGACAATCATATCACTTTCTACTTGCTGTTGTAACATCTCTGAGTAGGGGCCGACCCGTCCATTGTGCGAGAATGTTGTTCGCACAGGGCCCTGCATGAACTTCATTCCGCACATGTGTTCCGTTTAAAGGGTTGGCTTCAGAGGGAGCCTGAGACACCCGAAGCCCTGGCTCACCTCCACATAGCGCTGGAGTGAAGAGCGATGTGTTTCTTCACTCCGGTAGCTGATGTGGTGCTAGGACTGGAAATGGACTGATTGGGCAGCTAGGACTTCGTATGGGCTGATGGGGGCTAGGATAGGACTGGAAATGGGCTAATTGGGCGACTAGGACTTGAAATGGGCTGAAGGGGGGATATGACTGGAAATGGCTGATGGGGGCTAGGATTGGAAATGGGCTGATGGGGGGACTAGGACTGGAAATGGGCTGATGTGGTGGATGGGAGAATGGGACTAGAAGGGAGTGGATGCTGGGTGGGGCTGGAACTAGAAGGGAGCTAATGTTGGGGGAGGACTAGAAGGTAATGGGGCTGGGGAGTGAGGATGGAGGGGGGAAAATATATTTTGTGTGGGAGGGAAGAAAAATCCACGATTGGCCGGGTATTGGGAGAGTAAGTGAGGATTGAGGATGGAAGGGTGAAATTCGAGTGGATGAAAAAGGAATAAAGAATGAAATAGAGGAAAGAGCAAAAGGGGAAAGATCAGTATGTTAAAGCAGATGTAGAGAGAGAATGGAATAAAGTAGGAGAGAGAAGAAAGGACAAATGGAAAACAGACAATGGAGAGTTAGCAGAAGACACAAAGAAACCAGAAGAAAGTGACTGGAGCAATTGCAACTGAAAAATAAATGCCCAAACAACAAAAGATAGAAAAATACTTTTTTATTTTGAATTTATTAACTGAAATATGTCAGCTCTGGGACATGTGCATCGCTAACGTCTTTGTGTTTTGTTTAGTATAAGAGGAAATTAATTTATAGTTTTATTTCTCCAGTGTTGTACATTCCAAGTTTGGCTTTTGGGGGTCCCAGTTTAATTATTGTCTTCCTATTTCTAAATTATGATCCCTTGTTCTTTATTTGGTGATGGTCTATGTTCTGCATGTGTAACCGAGCTGAAGTATTCTGTTCATGTAGCTTCTATTTGACAGAGCCACTTGTTCTCTTTCCACAATAGGAGATGTATTGGTATTCTCTAGGATGTATTGGTTTAATATTTGCAGTGTTGCATTTTGATAGGTAGGGTTTGGTGCTTTGTGAATCCTGGTAATGCTGTTATGATACGGTGGGTTTGCTATGGGTTCTAAATGGGCCATGTTTGTAGTACTTCCTAATGTGCATGGCGGTTGGCATTGAAGTATAGTAATGTAGAAATCTGGTAGTCTTTCTTTAGCCAGACACTATCCAGACATAGTTTATAATCGGGGGCAGGCTTTCTCAAAACTCTAGTCAGGGACTGAACCAAACCAAAAAGCTGATTTGATAATATGGAGGCAATGCAAGATGTTTGCACACCAAGGAACTAAAAGAATGAGTGAGAACTACAGCACAGCCTATAAAACTAAATTATAACTCATTTTTATTTTGTTGTTATAAACTGCGTTATGATTCTTGCTTTTTTTTTTTAACATATATTTTGCATCCACAGAACCCCTTCCCTCAACAGTGGGTGCAGAGCAGAACTAGGACATTTACCCACAGAACTCATTATCTTAAAAAAAAAAAAAGCTGATTCTAATCATCTCACTAACAAACATTCTCCAGTACCAGGCATATTGTGAACTAATACAAAACCCTATAACAAAGTCACTGAGGATCTGTACAGCAAATCTACCATACCATACTATCAGCACCAACTTCCAAAACTCACATAAGGAGCCCATCCAAAAAAAGCATCACTGTAATTACTGCAGTGGGCCCTGGAACATCCAACATCTGTTTGAAAAGCTGAACAATTCAGATTACTACAGTACAGATCCCTACATGTTAACAGAACACCTAGTCTTGGTCACACACTCAGAACACAGACACTCACCAACTACAGAATAAGTGATCGTAACTTAAAAATAGACATATGTAGATAACAATTAAACTGCAACCCCAAAAAGTCAGATTCTGCGTACAACGCAATACCAGAGAAACAGAAAGAGATGCATTTCCATCTACTGTATAGTATATAAAGATAGCACCAAGTGCGATCATTAAATTGAAAATAAAATTCTCTCCTACCTTTGTTGTCTTCACTGATCATGCTGGTCCCAATCTGAGGTTTCTGCTTTCCTCCACCTCCCAGTACCCCCCCCCCCCCAACCTAATTCCCCCCAGGAGCAGCATGAGGGTGATGCAGGGCCATGTATGGAGATTCCTTGCAGCATCATTTGCATAAATTTAGTTTACTTTGTTTAAAATGTATATGCCACCAATCTAAAATTCTAAGTAGCTTCCAAGCATATACATGCAATTTAGTAAAGCAGATGTTACAATAAAACAAACATAATAATAAAACATTACATTTGATTAATGAAAAGCCACTCACACAGCCCCTCTCCCCAATCAAATCATTATAAGTGTCTGTACATCAGATTTATTTTGCTATGAACAGATTATTGATGAGGAGTGAAGATATAATTGCTGGATTGGATTGTGCTAGAACTGGAAAAAACTGGAACTCAGCAGCGGGGAAGCTATCAGGTTACTAAAGAAAATTAAACTGAGATGTTCCCTTAAAATTTGAAACTTCCTTGAATCTGAACTGACAAAATATTTTAAATTTCTGTCTGGCAGCATAAAGAATGCAAAACTGCAAATCTCAAAAACAATACATATTCCAGTACTCACCCCCCAACCTATGATTGATTTCACCAAGAACCCAGAGTACAGGACCCATAGAGCAAATCTACTATCCATAACAGCACTAACTTCCAAAACTCACACAATATGGAGTATACCCAGAAAAGGGCAACACCATACATATTGCAGTGGGCCTAGAACATCCATATTCCTATTCAGAAAACTGAATAAACCAGATTACTACAGCTCTCTACATAGAAACTCCATGCTATCAGAACATGTAGCCTCAGTCACACATGCAGAACAGAGATAGATCTTCACCAAGTAGGGAATATATCAGTACAAACTAAAAGCAGACATATGTAGTCAAAAAATACTTTTACCCATTACTATTAGGTTTACAGGATTTCTTTCCCAAAATTATACTGTACTTCAGAATGGGACACAAGAAAGAATTCACACACACAGGCATCTGCTTTGTCAGCAGAAACTAACATAAAGACTCAGTGCAAGTAGCATCAGTACATCTAATGCCACCTTAGTGGGTGGTCTTAATTGCACTGGCAGCTGTTTTGCCACACTGAAATGCAATAACTGCAGGGGGATATAATTGTCTCCCTGCAGTTAGCCTACAGCCCTGCATAATCAAACTCTGGAATTAGTTACCAGAGGATGTAGTTAGTGTGGCTGGGTCTAAAAAAAGTTTGGACAAGTTCCTTGAGGAAAGGTCCATAAACTACTTTTAAAGAGGACCTTGGAAATCCACTGTTTACCCCAGGACCAGCATTGTGGAACCTGTGTGCCTTTTTGGGAACCTGTCAGGTACTTGTGACCTGAATTGGCCACTGTTGGAAATAGGATACTGGGCTTGATGGACCTTAGTCTGACCCAGTATGGCATTTCTTTTGTTCTTATGTTCATATCTTACTAGTTCAGAGCCTAGGAAACATGCTGATAAATATGCCAAACAAGATGGGCTCAAAAGCACCCATGCAGCATCTCCTACTTCCACAAAAACAAGAGACACTTGGCCTCAGCCACACACTCAGAACCCAGACTCTCACCAAGTACAGAATAAATGATAACAACCTATAGTAAAAATAAAAATATGTAGATAAAAATTAAACCAAAATCCCAAGAAGCCAGACTCCGCATGCAGTGCAACACCAGAAAAATAATAGATGCAGTTCCCCATACTGTGCAGAATATAAAGAGAGTGCAGAGTCCAATCACTAAATTGAAAATAAAATTCTTTTTTAACTACTTTTTGTTGTCTGACCATTCTATTCTCTGATCATGCTGATCCTGATCTGAGGCTTCTGCTTTCCTGCCTTCTCTTAGACTATAGACCCTAGAAAGAGAACTATCTGCCATTTCTTGTCTCTTCTTTTGTTTTCTTCACTTCCTTCCATTAGTCTATTTCCAGTCCTAGTAACTCATCCCAATGTCAGCTCCCTTTCCAGCCCTCCCATCCCAGAACCTTCCACTGTCAAACCCCTTGCATTCCCAGCACCGTCACTGGTGTCCATTCCCTTCCAGTCCCCCTCCTTCCCCACTGTCCAGTCCCTTCTAGTCCAAATACCATCCCGGGTATCAGCTCACTTCCACTCCCAGTACCACCCCCCCCCCATGTCAGCACCTTTCCAATCACCCTACCGTCTGTCCATCCCCCTTTCAGTGCCATCCCCACGTGCCATCACCCTTCCAGTCCCCCTCCAATACCATCCTCAGGTATCAATTCCCTTCCTGCCCCTCTACTTACCGTCTCTGTCAGCTCCCTTCCAGCCATCTCCTCTCCCTGTGTCAGCTCCCTTTCTGCCCCCTCCTTCCCCGTGTCAGCCCCATTCCTGTCCCCCTCCTTCCTCTGTGTCAACTCTGTTCCTGCCCCCTTCTCCCCCCCATGTCAGCTCCGTTCCTGCCCCCTTCTCCCCCCCATGTCAGCTCCATTTCTGCCCCCTCTTTCCCCTGGCAGCCACATCTCCTACATCCCTCAGCGGCTGCAATAGCGGTAATAATTTAAAATGAAAATGAAACTGGTGCAGTGCTTTCTGGCCTTATGGAACCCCTGCTGCTGCATCTTGCTATACTGTAACTTCCTTTTGGGGGATGGGATGCAGCAGCAAGGGTTCCATAGGGCCAGAATGCTCCACACTGGTTTCATTTTCATTTTAAATTATTACCACTTTTGCAGCCACGGCTCTGTGGGACTCAGGAATGGCAGCAGCTTGTCCACCATTTTTTTTTTTTTTAATCTGAAGGCGGAGTGAGGTGGCTGTTTTGGGGGCATTTTTTTCTGCCCCAAAATTTTGCCACCTGAGGTGGCTGCCACACTCCGCTTCATTATATAGCTGCCCCTGCTTATATGGTTTGTTTTGCATCAGCCCATCTGTGTCATCTGTTTTCATGGATAATTGGCATGGACACTATCCCATTAGTGTGAAGAGCAGTTTCAAGGATGCATGTTTTATCTGAGGAGGTGTGGCTGCTCAGAGACGGACAGCAGTGGAGCCAAGCATCTTTTCGGAATTTGCCAAGGGCAGGAATGTTCAGGCCACTTACTACATATACCCGTGTCCTGGGGTTTGTGCATGCCACGCTGAACACATCTATGTCTCCGATTCAGGACCTGCGCATGCAGAATTAGGGTCAAACAGGGCCCATTTTTCATTTAGATGTGTCTGCAGGCCCAACATGCACATTATGGAATCACGCTCCACATGTACAAAATATGCATCTTGTCATCCGCATTCACAGGGGCAATAAATTCCATTTTTATACATAAAATTATTGATTTATTGGTTTGTAAGTTCATATTAATGAGCATGATTAAATAGTAGAAGCTTTGAAAATGATAATGTCTGAGAAACAAAATGAAAGTCTGAAACAGTGGTGTAAATTCAAATCGGAGGTCAAATGGCAAGGGAAGAAACTTCCTCTCCCTCAGCCTTAGGGGCCCGATATTGAATTAGGAGGGCTATGTGCCCCTTTGGTGCATAGCCCTCCTCGCCATCCTCTAACCTCGGATAGTCTATGCCGAGGTCATATGCAGCCTCACATAGAATATCCCGGATCGCTGCACAGCCTCTCAGCTGCAGTCGTTAACTGAGCAGCAGCAACATATGCTCCTGTGCTTAAAGATAGGTGAGCTTTTAAAAAAATAATTGTCTCAATATCAAAATGAAGAATGGAAAATCATACAAATCAAAAGTTTCATCCTACAATTAAGCACAATTGGTGCTGTATGCCTACTTCCACAGGGAATAAAAGGATCTCAGAACCAATGAGCATTTCAGATCCAGGTCTAAAACACTAGCCTCAGGTCAAGTTCAAGTACATCAGGGATCCAAAAAACATTCATTGCAACAATGTAATTGAGAAAAATCTATCAATGTAGACATTGTTCACACAACCTGCAACATTCATATATTCTTTATCCACAGCTTTGTCAGAAATTCAGCATAATAGCAACAACGGACACTAATCAGCAATCATTACTTATCTTTCATTCTCCCCAGTGCTACTGCAGACGCCTATACGGCGTTTCGCTTTAGCTTCATCAGGGGGGCAGAATGTATCCACAAAACCTCATCACCAAACAGCCATTCACCCACTTGCTGCAGTTCCGACTTGTTGGAAAGAGCTGGAGCTGGAGCGGGAGCTATGCTACCGTACTGGTAGTCTCTGTTATATCGAATAATCCAGGATATGCATATACTGATCCTCTAAGTATACGAGTTTCATCTTCCAGCACCTGAGATTCTGCCCTTCATTCCTTGTTTTTCCCAGCAATATGGTTTTTATGTTTTACCTTTTATTTCTTAAAATTTACAATCAAGTAAATTAGTGATACAAAAAAGTTAGACCAGCAAGTAAAATTGACAGACGTCCTAATGCTAAAATACTAAAGTCCACCATTATGGGGTGAACCAAGTCCAAAATTCAAGGACATGTCCAAATATAATCACAGAAATAAGTGTTAGGAAGTCTCAAGGTTCTTATTGTTTCTTTATAAGCGCTCTTCTGTAGTTGTAATTGAAGACAGGGATAATGCCTCCCCAACAGGCCACCTCTTAGCAGCTATAAAAGAGGTAAAATGTGCCGGTTCAAAGAAAACATATTTCACAGAGTGAAATTTAGCAGTACATTTTACATAGGAATTTCAGAAAATGCAATGCCCATTGTTGTAAACAGTCCCAGCCTTAACAAAATCAATTGCTTCTGCTGCTTTTGAGTTTTCTTGGAAGCATCAGAAAATATACGTATCTTATTACTCAGTTGGCATATTTTGAATCAGAAGATTAATCTGGGAAACTGGATTTATTTCACCTCTTTCTCAGAATTCAAGGGAAGTTGAATTTAGTTAGAGTAGGTATTTTCTTGTCCCTGGAGGGTTTCAATCTAAGGTTGTACCTGAAGCAATGGAGGGTTAAGTGATTTGTCCAAAGAAGCAGCAGTGGGATTCAAATTCAGTTTCCCTGGTTCTTAACTGCACTGCTTTAACCATTAGGTTACTCCTCCATTCAGAAGCTTTTCCCAGTTCATACATGGTCTCCCAAATAGAATCCAGAGTAATAGATACTAGCCCGTTAAGAACAAACTGTAGCAGTGATAAACCTGCAATTCCAGTGATGCCAGAAACCAATAAAGAATCCACAGTGACAACTGCCTGAATCTGGTCCTGCAACATCCTTTCCTTTGAAGCTACTTGAATGCATCCAGCTTCATCATAATCTTCAATGCCTTGCGTAGGTATCTTGATGCCACACTCCCCACTCTGATAACATCCCGAGTTCCAATGTCAGCAGATGATGCCATTACAGCTGAGACAACTGGGATGCTAGACAAAAGCACCTGGGAGGAGGTACTCTCACATCTGAGCTAAGATCCAGTGGGTCTGACTGTTTTCCTCGGAATCGCCAATGGGACAGCACCAGTTGCATATCCTGCATCTCTGTTCAGTACATGGGGCCAATAGAGATACCGATCTTGGTTCAGAGGGAAAAACATCTTTTCTTCTTTTTCTTCGTCTTTGATATTGATATTTCCTTTTTCAGCTCTTTTTTCCATTTCTGACTTCCAATTCTCCATTCACTCGTATCTAGATTTTACCCTTCATTTTCCTTTTCCTTCACTCTCCAATCCTTAGTCTTCTCCAATCTTTAGTTTCCTTTCCCCCTTCTGCTTGCCCATAAATGAAAGCAAAATCTAAAAGGCAAAAAAAGCAACCTGCTGCCATCTTGTCCCTCTGCCTTCCCAAATCATCCAGCACAACAGTGTAAAATAACTCCTCAAATGCTTGCCTTAAGTGCATCCATCTTGTTTCCAAGGAATTCTCATATATCTTTGATAGGCTGACCTACCAGGTAATGGATACAAATTAAATCACCAAACGGAAGATGATTTAACCAGCACTGCATATGAAGAACATATAAGATAAGCCATACTGGATCAAACCAAGATCCATCAAGCACAGTATCCTGTTTCCAACAGTGGCCAATCCAGGTCACAAGCACTGTTCCCTCTAAGCTGTGCGCGTGTGCGCACGCACACACCTCGCTGAGCGAGCGCACGTACTTTACAACAGAGCGCACAAAAATTACGGCTCTGATTCTGATAGAAAACAACACAGACGCCTTAAATTTTAAAAGTTATGATTGTAATTACTAGAAATTTCCCGCTTCATTTAGTAATAGTCTATTTTCATTTAATTTTATTAAAATCAATGTGCTGTACATACTGTATTCTGACGTGTAGTCAAATTTTAAAGTATATAACGCCGAGTGTCGTTATGTGGCGCACAAAAATTTAACCTTCCTTCAAAAGCTGCACACAGCTGATATTTTATGCGCACACGGCCTACAGGAAATTAGAGGGAACATTGGTCACAAGTATCTAGCAGTTTCCCAAAAACACACAGGTTCCACAATGCTTGTATTGGGGCAAACAGTGGATTTCCTGGGTCCTCTTTAATAATGGTTTATGGACATTTCCTCCAGGAACTTGTCCAAACCTTTTTTAAACCCAGCTACACTAACAGCTTTTACTATATCCTCTGGTAACGAATTCCAGAGTTTTCTTACACATTGAGTGAAAAAATAGATGTAATACACCTTTCTGGTTTATCAATATTTCTTTCCATTCTTCCAGTGCATCACCTTAAAATGCCATTTCATCTTGGGTAACTTCCCTACATCTTCTTCATACTGCAGCATGATTAGATATGGTGATATTAACATTATCTGGTCCTAACAAGTGGGGTAACATTGGCATAGATATTAAAAATAATCTAATATATTCTAGTATATGATTGATAAGAAGGAGAATTAAAAATATATTCCATCCCAGTGGAACTGAACACTTGCCAGGGTCTATCAACCCTGCCTCTTTGATTAAAGAGTAGAGGATAATGAAGGATTTGGATTTCTGTGTTTTGCATTTAGATTGATGTTTTAAAATAAAGTCCACTGGCTGATTGAAATCTTCCCCCTTTCCCCCCGCAATTTCAACCATCTGAGCTACAAATCCATGGAAAAAATCTGGAGAATTTATGTACAGCTGTTACATAAACATTCACAATATAATAATGTTGATCAGGTATACCTATTAGGAGTTTGACCCAGAAATTAATGAAATACCAGACTTTCCCTTATTAACGTAATTACTCCAAAAATATTGTGTGCTCAATCTACTTAACCTTTATGAATTTTTGAAAGGAGAGCTGTGTTTCCTGAACTAAAGCTATACTTGGGATATGTTGGTTGATCTTGGAAATGCTTCCGTTCCCATGGAAAAGGAAGTCTGCATTGGAGAGGGCAGAAGCACAAACATCATGCAGCGCCGGAGATTTCGGTAAGCACTGTGGCGCTGTTTAAAGTAATTGCCACCACTGCAGATCCCGAAGAGGGACGGCAGTGGGAGCAGCGGAGCACCAAGAATGAGGTTTGCCTAGGGCACCTCATATCCTTGCACTGGCACCTCATATCCTTACATTGACACCTCATATCCTTGCACTTGCACTTCATATCCTTACACTGACACCTCATATCCTTACTCTGGCACCTCATATCCTTGCACTGGCACCTCATATCCTTACACTGACACCTCATATCCTTGCACTGGCACCTCATATCCTTACACTGACACCTCATATCCTTGCACTGGCACCTCATATCCTTACACTGACACCTCATATCCTTGCACTGGCACCTCATATCCTTACACTGGCACCTCATATCCTTGCACTGACACCTCATATCCTTACACTGGCACCTCATATCCTTGCACTGACACCTCATATCCTTACACTGGCACCTCATAGCCTTGCACTGGCACCTCATAGCCTTGCACTGGCACCTGATATCCTTACACTGGCATCTCATATCCTTGCACTGCCACCTCATATCCTTACACTGCCACCTCATATCCTTACACTGGCACCTCATAGCCTTGCACTGGCACCTCATATCCTTACACTGACACCTCATATCCTTGCACTGGCACCTCATATCCTTACACTGACACCTCATATCCTTACACTGGCCCTTCATTCCCCTTAAAAAAATGGGATTTTTCAAAATATGTTTTGGATTTTGTCCTTGTAGAATCCTGAATAATAAGAAAGATAGATATTTTTCCTCATGTATTAACGTAACTCAATTCTTCCCAGTAGAATGACTCATCACTTCTGTATTTTGCCATGTCCCTGTTATTTGCAGTCTGCCACTAAGTAAAATGTTAATAATACAGGTTGTTTAAATTAATTGCCCATTTTCTGCAGCTGGATGTAGATCAGGAACTATTCCTGGTAATATTTATCAAAGCTTCACAGCACTAAGATGTCTCTGGCATGTCACTGCTCTCGGGTCTTTGCTTTATTCACAGCAAAAGCATTGCTAGCCACCGCCCACCAAAGTGCCAATATGAGGTATGCACACTGCATTAATACCCAAGAGGCATCAGAGAGCAACCTGGCCCTTCCTGCTCCCATTCTGTGCTTTCTGCCTTATTAATTTTAACTAGCAACAAAAAGTTCATAAACAGGTCGCAGATATTGTGCAAAGGTTGCCAATGCAGGCACGTTGGACATCCTTAAAAGAACAGAAGGTAGACGTAAAATCTCTCTTCCAGTTTTTTATGGGATGAGGGAAGAGGAAAGAGTGAGTAAAAAGTTGTTTTTTTAATCTGCCGATAGGAAAAAATTCAGTATAATACGAGGTATGATTAAAAAGTATCATATAGCTATGTAACTATACATTGCACCACGATGCTATTAAATATGCAGTGACCTAGTTATGTACTCTGCATATGCAGAGTGTAGCGTGGCTGCAGCAGACCTGTGCTTTTTTTAATCACGTGATGTTTCGTATCGTGTAAAAGCAATTTAACAGATTTACAATGAGTGAAAAAACTGAACAGTGAATTTGCATTAAATTCTGCCAGAAACTTGGAGATTAGTGCAAACAGACTTACGACAAGTTACAGCAAGTGTATGGCGATCAAAGCATGGGTCGCAGTTGCATTTATGACTGGTACAAATGTTTCCTAGAGGGCTGCCAAAGTGTTGACAGTGACGAACGCCATCCACGAGCAGGAATGAAGACAAAGTTGAAGCTGTACGTGCCACAATACACTCAAATCGTTGTTAGACTATCAGGGAGCTTGTTGAGGACAAAGACATCAGTTTCGGGTCGGTACATTCTTACTGTCAATGTGGGATTGAGAACTGTGTCTGCAAAATTTGTGCCAAAACTCCTGTTCCCTGACCAAAAAAAAGATTGACTGTCTGCAGCCAGGGAGTTGTTGGAATTCATTGAAAATGACTCAGATTTCATCAAAAAGATTATTACTGGTGATGAATCATGAGTTTATGGTTATGACCCAGAAACTAAGGCTCAGTCCTCACAATGGAAGACTTCAAATTCTCCCAGACCCAAGAAAGCCCGTCAGGCGAGGAGCAATGTTAAGGTCATGCTCACAGTTTTCTTTGATTACCAGGGTATTATTCATCATGAGTATGCTCCAAAAGGCCAAACCATCACCAAGGAGTACTACGTCCAAGTTCTGACTCATTTGAGAGATGCAGTTCATGGTAAGAGGTCAGAGCAGCACAGGAATGGTGAATGGTTGCTTCATCATGATAACGCTCCAGCTCACGCAACACATCTTGTCCAGCAGTTCTTGGCCAAACACCAAATCAAGCAAGTCAGTTCAGCCTCCATGCTCACTTGATCTTGCACCCTGTGACTTTTTCTTGTTTCCAAAACTGAAATTACCACTGAAAGGAAGAAGATTCGACGCCTTGGAGACTGTTAAACAAAATTCAACACAGCAGCTTCACAGCATAACAAAAGAGGCATTTCAAAATTGTTTCTGGCACAGGCAGGAATGGTGGAAGAAGTGTGTTTTATCCGAAGGGGACTACTTTGAAGGAGACTAAGTGCAATAACTGTCAGTGTTATACTTCTTGTGTTATTGTACAAGTCTCGATACTTTTTGATTGCACCTCGTAACTGTTTCAAATTCATTTTTTCTCATTATAAACAGCTATGCATCATGGTCAGCAAATGAAGTATTCTCTTCCCCTTCCGAATTGTATCACACTAGCCTTCCAGCTTAAAATAAAGAACTTGAAAAAGAACAGTTTATCTCTCTATTTCAAAAGATGAGAGGACAAGAAACTCAAAGCTCCTGTCCTTGGCATTGTGCAAGGTCCCCACTGCCTACTGGGTAAGATGCACATTCCTTAAAATAGCTTTAATCTCAAAACACAGGGCTAAATAACCTTTCCTTTTAAAAAAGAAGTTATTTCTGTTAGTTGGTCAATAATATGTCAACATAAACCTGCGTGGCAGCATTTCAAGACAGAAAACTTTTGCCAAAGTGCCAAAATAACTTGATTGTTTGCAGATTTATTTATGTTAGACAAATAGAAAAAAAATAAGCACTTTTCCCTGTCATATGCATGCCTTCAGCTTCCTTTGCTTGTCTTGGTTTCTCAGGTTCCTCATTTTTTGTGATGTTTTGTGACATTTCTTCCTTGTGAAGCGTTCTTTCTGATTTTCTATTGGCTGTATTGGGTTTTGGGCTTGCACACAAGAGCTTGGGCTAAAGAAGCCAGCAACTGCTCTCTACCTACAGTGGTAGCATCAGCAGATGAAGGAGAAGGAATCAACTGATTGGGGGCACATGTGCTCCCATCAGATTCACATTACTATAGCAGAAGCCTTAAATGTATGGGAGTTTTGAACTAGCAGTCTCTGTCTCCGGACACACCCAATGCACCTAGTCTGGTCATTGCAGTGATGGCTCATCCAGAGCAACAGCTCCTAAAACTCTGCAATCTTGGGTTCCTGAATTCTGCTACTCGATGCAACTCTTAAATAATAACCACAATTGCCTCTTACAACCTGGATCGGGGGTCCTCCCCCCCGATCCAGGGGTAAAAGCCTAACTTGGAAAAGATTTAAATGTTCTAAAGAACAAATGGCAGCTGAAATTTAATGCGGACAAGTGCAAAGTTATTCACCTAGGAAAGAACAACCCAAACTATGGTTACATGATGCAAGGTTCCACATTAGGAGCCACCACCCAGGAAAAAGATTTAGGCGTCTTCGTGGATAATATATTGAAACCCTCCACCCAGTGTGCAGTGGAGGCCAAGAGAGCAAATAGAATGCTAGGAATCATAAGGAAAGGAATGGAGAATAAAACAAAGGATATTATAATGCCTCTGTATCATTCCATGGTGCGACCGCATCTTGAATATTGTGTGCAATTCTGGTTGCTGTATCTTAAAAAGGATATAGGGTTATTAGAAAAGGTACAGAGAAGAGCCACCAAAATGGTAAAGGGGATGGAAGGATACCCCTATGAAGAGAGACTAAAAAAGTTAGGGCTCTTCAACCTGGAAAAGAGATGACTGATGGGAGATATGATATAGGTCTATAAATTAATGAATGGCGTGGAGCGGGTAAACGTAGATTGATTGCTTACGCCATCAAAATATAGAAAGACTAGGGGACATGCAATGCAGCTACAGTGTAACCTATTTAAGACTAATAAGAGAAAATATTTTTTCACTCAAAGTGTAATCAAACTTTGGAATTTGTTACCAGAGGATATAGTAAAGGCTGCTAGTGTAGTCGGGTTTAAAAAAGGTTTGGACAAGTTCCTCGTGGAAAGGTCAATAAACCATGATTAAAGGGGTCCCAGGATATCCACTGCTTGCCCCAGTGCAAGCATTGTGGAACCTGTCTCTTTTGGGGAAAGTGCTAGATACTTATGACCTAGATTGACCACTGTTGGAAACAGGATATTGGGCTTGATGGACCTTGGTCTGACCTAGTATGGCATATCTTATGTTCTGATGTTCTTATGTGATTTTCACTGACTCTGCTTTGGTGGGGGGTTGAGTAAATCCTAATGGCACATGTAAAAAAGAAGCTACAGGGCATATACAATTTGACCAAAAAGTACAGTGGTTTCTAAATCAATGAATTAAACTAAGGGTTTACATTAATATTCAGTCAGCTATCATGAAAAAGGCAATCAAATACTGTTTTTTACGCTTTGGAACTGGAAACGTCCTGCATGAGTGATCATTAGATCAAATTACTTCAAGAGATTTTACCACTTCAGCATTTTTGGAACATGCACAGGGTTTATTGCTTAAAAAAAGAGACAAGCAGGAAGAGAGAATATCCAAACAAAATAGGGCCAATGGGGAAATGATTTACAATCTTCAAATTTACTTTTAATTCTGCAAATCTATCCAGTTAAAAATTCCTTCCCCAGCTCTCCGGCTAAATTTGTGCACACACAATCACTGTGCATACAGATTTAGCTGAAGGAAATGGTGCTGGCACAGGGTGTGCCCGACTTTAGTTGCTGGATCCAGTGAACTCAATATTCAGCACTATAAGGTCCCCTTAGAGTCCCCCATCTGCACTGTAGGGGTGGTTCGGTGTAATTTATGCTGCTGTAGTTAGGTCGTGCTGAAAATTCACCCAGAGGTAACTAGTTGAAATTAACTATTTATCTTTGGTACTCAATAGTTTTTTAAAACATGTCAAATGAAAAAGGTCCAGTACCAGACTGAAGTGTTAATACAAGTGTTTATATCTATACTGCTCTGGTAGAGAAATGTTCAGTTCCTTTCACGGAACTGAACATTTCTGGCAGAATTCACTGTTGTTCCCAGTACCAGTTAATTAGATAACACGTGACAGCATCAGATAATGCATGAGAATCCAAATGTGGAAGTACACCACTAAATCTGAAAGTCAACATAAATGTCAAACAACCCCTGGTTCTAAAGGAAAAGAAAATAATTTTAGTTATGAAGGAAAACAAAGAAGGGGTGCACACAATTACTGGTGGATCCAGACACCTTCTCTTGCACAGACCGCGGCTAATTCACTTTTGTTTGCAGTGAAAGGGAGTAGCATGTGCTACAATATGTTTTAACCTGTTTCCTGTTGGCCGACACACTGTGCACCAATGCCGACTGAAACGTGAAGCAATGGCAAGGAAGTGAGAAACAGGAATGCTGCGCCGCCACATTCTCACCTATCATGTCTGATCATTCCATCTCTAATTTCACTGCAATCCATTTGCTTGTGCGTCTGGTGAAAGGAGTTCATAGACGCACAGCAGACATGATCGCCCCTTTAGGCATTTCCTCTCATCTACACTAAGCAAACACCTAAAAATGTTCAGTTTTGGACAAGTATTCTCATCTTGGAAATGACTAAAACTCCCAGCAGGTTACAGTGAATGTGCAACTTGTTGATATGTCCCCACCCCCATCCCCATGTGCTTATACTCCAATCCCTCAGACTGGTTTAACCGTTAGGCATACTAGGCGGTTGCCTAGGGCAGTGGCTTCTGGTAAGTGGCAAAGAGCTGCAGTTCAAACAAAACAACAGGTCCTGACAGCCAGACAAACTCAAAAACGTCAGCACTTACATTCCTTCTCAGGGCTAGAGGGCAATGATGCACTCAGAATACTATAGCAGTCCCTACTGACTTCCGTAATACTAACAGATCGACGAGTAACAGAGCATTTTCTTACTTTTCACTTATACTCCTGAATACTCTACCTGTTGAACTGAGAGCCATCAAGGATTTTCAAATTTTCCACAAGGAAATGAAAACATACCTTTTCATTGAATATTTTGGCAATTTAGCTGATCAAAACAAAATATACCTAACTTAACAATAAACTCATCATAATATCCAAAGCAATAAACTCATCACAATCTCCATAAGTTTCTTGAATCTCCCCTCTGCTGCTTTTCCCTCAATCCTGATAGGAATACTCTTATTTTCTAATAGGAATACCTCCTACCCGAACCGCACAACATTAACTCTATTGTAAATATGTTGACTTTAACTATGTTGATTGTAATATATGTTCCTATGCTACTATTTTATTCATGATGTTCAAGTTCAAGTTACATGTATTAAGTTATTTTAATATATCTGTTTGTTGATTGTAAACCACCCTTGATCTCTGGAAGGGGTCGTAGAGAAAAATCTCTAAATAAATAAAATAAATAAACAAACATAATAACATAGTATATGATGGCAGATAAAGACCAGTATGGTCCATCTAGTCTGCCCAGTAAGGTGGCTAGTGTGCTTGTATCTGCTGCTCCATGCAGGTCACCACCCTCTATGTCTGTGTTTAGGGTTGTAACTGCTGCTCCATGCAGGTCACCCCCCCCCTCTATTTATTGAAGCATTAAAGATAATTAAGTTTGCTTTGATTTCATCCTCTTGCTATAAAGGGATCCACTGTGTCTGTCCCATGCCATTTTGAATTCAGTCACCGTATTTGCCCCTACATCGGGAGGGCATTCCAAGCACCCACTATCCTTTCAGTGAAAAAGTATTTCGTGATGTTGCTTTTAAGTTTAACACCTTGCAGTTCCATCGTATGCCCTCTAGTTTTACAGCTTCCCCTTTGGAAAAGGTTCATTTCTTAATTTATATCCTTTAAGTATTTAAAGGTCTGTATCATATCTCCCTTGTCCCTCCTCTCCTCAAACAGCCCGTTTACTCAGTTAAACAGCCATTTCAGGTAAAGGTTTTTTTAAAAAAATTACCCTCATTCTGTATACAAATATATCTCTATGTGTGTGTGTGTTATTAAGCAATTTTACAGGGAGAAATGGTGTTGGGGTGATCATTATTGTCGAGTTTAATTATCAGAATCTTGGAGGGGGTGGTCCAGGAGCTTGAAAGTCAATTAAGACGGATGCAAAGTTAAAGGTTCTTCTAGAGCAGTGGTGCCCAAACCTGACCTGGAGGACCCTTATCTCATGAATATTCATGATGGATATCCAGACAATCTGACTGGCTGGAGCTCTTGCAGGACAGGTTTGGAAGCCATTGGCATAGGGCATCTTAAACCCTTACACTGATCCTGCATTCCCATCTCTTACCTGCAATATCCCACAACTGCAGCCGCACCAGTGTCCTGCTGTCCAAGTGAATAACTTTGAGAGCGAAGTCCACCCCGATAGTGGCGCGATAGTGCTGCGAGAAGAGCTGGTGCACATAGCGCCTGATGATACTCGTCTTGCCCACTCCCAGCTCCCCGATCACCAGCACCTTGAAGAGGTGCTCCTTGCGCTCAGAGCTCTCAGTACTGGCCATAACAAGGACTCTTCTGCAACCAAGATGGAAAGCTAAATGCACCACCCTCCTACTAGAGCTGCAGGAGGAGAGTAGTGATTGCAAAACACACAGAAGAGGGATCAGATGCTTAACTCAGACTGCAAAGATCCAAAAGAAAATGAATAGCCTATTTCAAACTTCAGACAGCACAGCCTGTCCTCCTTGCTATACTTTCCTTCTGATTTCTTTCTTATGCCCTTTTCTGCAGCCCTTAAATGTTGAATACTTCCTGCATTTGCAGAAACGTTTCTTTCCTGGCTTTGCTTTCTGAAGTTACAGCAGCTGACCGAAGTCACAAGACCAGGAAATCACAGGTCCTGCCCATGTGGGTCTGCCTGGGGGTTGTGACTCAAACACTGCCATGAGAAAGAGAGCAGCTGAAGGGGTAAAGAGGAGAGTCTCTGTCACCTCCTACGGGCACTCCTCACATGCTTTGCAAAGCCATTCTACAAGACTGCTAAAACCAAACTTTACACTTTATCCAGTCACTTATCAGCTTAACAACAATTCAGTCCCTGATACCTCCTATACTTTCTAATATAGCCAAGATCCATTTCAAAGGAATATCTTTACTGGATGAAACACATAACATACTCATTTGTAAGGCAGATCACACATGGGTCAATATTCAAAAGCATTTATGCGTTTACCAGCAGGTGGTAAATGTATAAATGTTCTAGCCAGGCGCGGCCCGAGGAAGGTGCAGGGCCATGTGCAGAGACTCATTGAGGGGCCTCATTTGCATAAATATTTGCATAATGGTAACATGCGTTAACTTTTAGTAAACATGCCTCTTAATGAGTGTCTGGATAAAGAAAGATTATCAGATTTCTACATTACTGTACTCTAGTGCCAACCGCCAGGCACATTAGGAAGTACTATAAACACTGCCCATTTAGAACCCATAGCAAACCCACCATATCATAACAGCACTACCAGGACTCACAAAGCACCAAACCCTATCTATCAAACGGCAACACTGCAAATATTAACCAATACATCTCAGAGAATACCAATATATCTCCTACTGGGGAACGAGAACAAGTGGCACTGTCAAATAGAAACTACATGTACAGAATACTTCAGCTTGGTTACACATGCAGAATACACACTGTCACCAAACAAAGAACAAGGGATCACAATTTAGAAATAGAAAGATAATAACTGTGTAACACAATTTTGTTCCTGGTAGTAACTGTTATTTCCTAATTTCCTAATAGCTTATAAATTAAAAGAATGGAAAATGGTTATTATTCTCATTAAACTTTGCTTTTGGGAACAGGAGATTGATATTTGTGAAATTTATGTATTCCCATTGTTAAAACAGACTTACTTGTGCCTTTTTGTTCACATAAAATAAAAAACACAACGGGCCCAATTTTGTCCTGGACGTAGTCGGGTAGATTTAAAACTCTGCTTTAGTATCTTTCTTCAGCTCTTTGAAGCTACTGACACCTCATCAGGTGCTAGTTCCCTCCCTACCCCCTCCCCCAACTCCCACCTACCACTAGTGAGCAGTCTTGCTTTATAGAGCACCTCCCCAATTAACTACACACATGGACTTGGAACCAGCACATTTTGAACACACTTAAAGAGATTTAACTGCTTTTTCTCTGAAAGGACAGCTGGGAAACCGGCTGGTACTTTGGTAGATCTCTCTCTTTTGCTTTAACAGATATCTAAACTCCACAAACTGAACAATGGCTGGGAAAAATCATATCGCTAAAGCTGTTGCCCCCAGTTCTTCAATGCCAGTTGAAGAACCGGTTCCATGTGCAGGATGCCTGCATGCTGAAGCTCTCAGGAAACAAGTGGAGGAACTCAGAGAGGAGCTGGCGAGGTTGAGGAGCATTCAAGACAGTGAGAAGTACATTGATGAGATGATTCTTGCAACATCCAAGCTCTCCAGCAGAGGAGAAGATAGGTGCCTACAGAATGACGAAGGTTGGACACAAGTCATCAGGGCCTGCAAAATCACCAATCCAATTTCTCCAGCCCTTGAATTGAAGAACCATTATGCAGCTCTGGAAGTGGAGGAGGTGAAAGCATCCCGGGAAAGGGAAGAACCAGAGCTCAAGTACCCCAAAGTTGCAGAATCAGTGACCACAAGGAAGCGAAGGGTAGTGGTGGTTAGTGACTCTCTTCTGAGGGGTACTAAGGTGTCCATCTACCGACCAGACTTGATGTCCAGAGAGGTATGCTGTCTGCCAGGTACCAAAATCCTAGATGCTATGGAGAGTTTGCCAATGTTGCTAATCCATGTCGACACAAATGATAGTGCCAGGTATCCCTCTGAGCGTATCAAAAGTGACTTCATGGCTCTGGGACAGAGGGTGAATCAGATAGGGGAGCAGGTAGTGTTATTTATTTTATTTTATTTATTTTATTTTATTAACAATTCTTATATACCGCACTATTAGACATCAGCGCGGTTTACATTGAACAGAAAACATCCGACAGTTTACATATGTCTGGTCAGTTACATTTAACAGGAAGTATAACTTGGCGAAAATAGGGGAAACTAAATACAATACTAAATACAATCCTCCCTGTTGAGGGTAAAGGACAAGACAAAAAAGCTTGCATCCTGGAGATGAATGCATGGCTGCATGGATGGTGTCATCGAGAGCATTTTGGTTTCCTGGACCATGGGATGCTGTTCCAAGGTTTGCAGAGCAGAGATGGCATCCATCTATCCAAGAAAGGCTGACGTGCCTTCAGTAGCAGACTGGCTAATCTACTGAAGAGGGCTTTAAACTAGATTTGTTGGGGATGGGTGAAGAAAACCCCCAGGTAAGAGAAACATGAAATACCTTTATAAAAATGGGTAAAAGGGGCAACATGTGGAAAGCGGTGTGTATAAATGCCCGTAGCATGGGAAATAAGATCCCAGATGTTGAAGCTTTAATGGGAAAGCTGACTTGGATTTAGTGGCAGTTACAGAAACATGGTTCACAGAAAACCATGACTGGGATGTAACTATACCAGGCTATATTTTATTCAGAAAGGATAGGGTAGGAAGAGGGGAGAAGGAGTGGCACTATATGTAAAAAATAATATTAAAGCTTTGGAATTACAGAGCGAGGAGGCGCTGTGGGTTAAACTAGAAAGAGGGAAAGAGAAATCTATTTGCATTGGCATGATATACAGACCTCCCTCATAGGAGGAAGAGGTGGACAGAGAGTTAATTGAAGACTTATGCAGCATTGCTAGGAAAGAAGAAGTGCTACTGATAGGGGATTTCAATATCCCAGATGTTGATTGGCACATCTCTGCTGCAGTATCATCTAGAAGTAAGGAGATCCTGGATTCTCTACAGGGAGAACTATTCAGGCAATTGGTAACAGAACCCACATGTGAAGGGGCCATACCGGACTTCATGCTTACCAATGGTGAAAGTGTTTCTGATGTTATAGTGGGAGATCATTTTGCATCCAGTGATCACCAGATGGTGTGGTTCATTATTAGGACTAGGGCTGTTAGAATCCATTCAAAAGCGAGAGTCTTAGACTTTAGGAAAACTAACTTTGCCAAGATGGGCCAAAACCTTTATACAAAAGCAGAAGTAAGGATGTGGTTGAAAACTACAGGCTGGTTAGTTTAACTTCGGTGATGAGTAAATTATTGGAAATGCTGCTGAAAGAGAAAATAGTGAGGTTTCGGGAGTCCAGTGGATTACAGGATCCGAGGCAGCATGGATTCACCAGAGGCAGGTCTTGTCAGACAAATTTGATTGATTTCTTTGACTGGGTGACCAGGGAATTGGACTGAGGGAGAGTCCTAGATGTGTGGTGAATTTAGATTTCAGTAAAGCCTTTGACACCGTTCCTCGACTTATAAACAAACTGAGTACCCTAGGGATGGACCCTAAAGTTACTGCTTCTTAAGTTATAAATTGGTTGAGTGGGAGGTGACAAAGGGTACAGGTAAATGGAACTCACTCTGAGGAGAAGGAGATTACCAGTGGATGTGCCCCAGGGATCTGTCCTTGGTCCGATTATTATTAAGATCTTTGTTAGTGATATAGCAGAAGGGCTTTCGGGTAAGGGTTGTCTCTTTGCAGATGATACCAAAATCTGCAATAGAGTAGACTTCCACGAAGGTGTAGATAACATGAGGAGGGATCTAGCTAAGCTTGACGAATGGTCTAGAATTTGGCAGCTGAGATTTAATGTTAAAAAATGCAAGGTCATGCATTTGGGCTGCAGCAATCCATGGAAGCAATATAGTATAGGGGGTGAAGTACTTTTGTCTACTAAAGAAGAGCGGGACCTAGGTGTGATTGTGTCTCATGATCTTAAAGTAGCTTGTTGTTGTTAAGTGCCGTCGAGTCGGAGTCGACTCATGGCGACCCTCTGGATAGCTATCCTAAATTGTGTTCGGTCTTCAGTCAGGCGGCTCATTGTTGGCAGACTGGTACCCATAGCTGCTGTTATTGTATCGATCCATCTCATTGCTGGCCTTCCTCCTTTGTGCTGACCTTCTATCTTGCCAAGCATGATGTCTTTTTCTAATGATCTCTCTCTTCGCATGATGTGTCCAAAGTATGAAAGTCGAAGTCTTGTCATCTGAGCTTCTAAAGAAAGCTTAGGTTTGATCTCCTCTAGTACCAACTGGTTTGTTCTTCGGGCAGTCCATGGTATACACAGTATTCGCCGCCAGCACCATAATTCAAAGGCATCAATTTTCTTCTTGTCTGTCTTTTTCACTGTCCAGCTTTCACATCCATATGATGTAGCTAAACAGGTAGAAAAGGTGACATCAAAATCTAGAAGGATGCTTGGGTGAATAGGGAAAAGAATGGCCAGCTGAAGAAAGGAGGTGATAGTGCCTCTGTATAAGTCTTTGGTGTGACCTCATTTGGAGTATTGTGTGCAGTTCTGGAGACCACACCTTCAAAAGGATATAAACAGGCTGGAGTCAGTACAGAGGGTGGATACTAAAATGGTTAGTGGTCTTCATTATAAAGCATATGAGGACAGACTTAAAGATCTTAATATGTACACCTTAGAGGAAAGGCGGGATAGAGGTGATATGATTGAGATGTTTAAATACCTCCATGGCATAAATGTTCAGGGAGAGAGCCTCTTTCGATTCAAAGCAAGTTCTGCTGCGAGGGGACATGAGATGAGGGTGAAAGGGGATAGATTCAGGAATGATATGTGGAAATATTTCTTCACGGAAAGAGTGGTGGATCCGTGGGATAGTCTCTCAGTGGCGGTGGTAGAGATGAGGAGAGTATCTGAGTTCAAAGAAGCATGGAACAAACACAGAGGCTCTTTAAAGGAAAATAGGGGACTGTTGTAGTGGTTGATATGGAAGGACAGACTGGATAGGCCATGTGGTCTTTTTCTGAACTGGACGTACAGAGGGGATCGTGATTCTGATCCCGTGGGGCACGTCTAGCCCTGCGGGATCAGAATCATGAACAGTCCTGCACGTGCAGGCCGGGACTGCAATTCAGTCTGGTCTGCACATGCAGGAATGTCCCCGGCTAACTCAGTCAAGGCTCTTCAATGGAGCCGTGGCATCATGGCACCATGGCTCCATTGAAGAGCCGCGATGCTGGCCGCCGGAGAAAAATGCTGATTCCCCGCAGCCTGACCCTTTATCTGACCTCCTAAGGCCAGGGTCGGGCTGCAGAGAATGTCCTCCAGCCCCCCCTGCCCCATCCATGCCCCGACATTTAAACTAAATCATGTCCAGGGAAGTTATTCCACCTCGGAGGTGGAATAATTTCCCCGCACATGTCACCGGCCCCAGACATACAGGGCCGAGATTAGAATCGGCCCTCTACGTCCAGGGCCGGCGACCGCCCAGACTCTACCCGTGAGTTGTCCCTTCCCTGTCCCCGGCACAACCAGCAGGGAAGTTAGTCATGGCCGGGTGAAGGCCCGAATAGTGGGGATGATGTAAGAATTCAGTAACAATAAAGATTTTATAACATTAAAAGTCACAGTATAAGCCAGCATCAATTGTCCATCTTACCTTCCAGAGTTTTCTTGTAGTGCTTGCAAGTGAAATAAAGCTCCCAGGATTTGTCCTGATCTCCAGTAGGCTTACTGAAATATGCCTTGTAAACTTCACACATCTTGGCAGATGCTTCCACAGAGTACTTTTTCGCTCTTGTCTTGATAAAATCGCCAAAGACATAGCAAAATGCATTTGCCAGATGCTTACAGCCTCTTGATGCCATGTCAGTCCACTTAAGAAATTAGAATGAAAATAAACTGGTGAGCTTAAGACACATGTTGTTGTTGCTTACTCCCAGGTTTCCAGTCGGTAAAGAGGCTACTGAACGACTGTGCTCACTCCGTGCAAATCCGTTGTTTATATAGACATAAGGCAGAAGTGACGTTATAACGGTCACCAAAAGGCTTTTATGAAAAGTCATCAAAAGTTATACAAAGATCCAAAAGTTGTAGAAAGTTTTAGAATTTTCCAAAAGGTACTCTAAGTTTACTTTGCACTAAATCTATCTAGAATGTCCTGCAAAATAGGTAATTTTTCAAAAATATCACTCTCCTGGTCCCAAAAGCAATGTTTGTGGGCCATAATTGCCATTTCCTATGATTTTAAGACATAAGATATCAGAAAATAGCACTTATTACCCAGGAATAAGAAAAAAGTAAAAATGTGTTACACAGTGAAACTGGGAACCCCAAAAACCAAACTTGGAATGTACAACATTGGAGAAATAAAACTATATACATTTGCCAGAGCTGACATATTCCAGTTAGTAAATTCAAAATAAAAAAGTATTTTTCTACTATTTGTTGTTTGGGCATTTTATTTTTCAGTTGCAATGGCTCTAGTCACTTTCTTCTGGTTTCTTCATGTCTTCTGCTAACTCTCCATTGTCTGCTGTCCATTTGTCCTTTCTTCTCTCTTCTAGTTTTTTTTCCATTCTCTCTCTACATCTGCTTTAACATACTAATCTTTCCCCTTTTAGAGGAAAGGCAGGATAGAGGAGATATGATAGTGATGACTAAATATCTCCAAGGCATAAATGCACAGGAGGAGAACCTCTTTTGATTGAAAGCAAGCTTTGCTATGAGGGGACATAGGATGAATGTGAACAGGGATAGACTCAGGAGTAATATGCGGAAATATTTCTTTACGAAAAGAGTGGTAGATGCATGACATAATCTCCCAATAGAGGAGATAGAGATGAGGATAATATCTGACTTTTAAAACGCATGGGACAAACAGAAGATCTCTAAGGGAAAAGAGGGGCACTACTGCAGTAGTCGATATGGAAGGGCAGACTAGATAGGCCATGTGGTCTTTTTCTATCGTTATGTTTTTATGTTTCTTTTGCTTTTTTTTTCATTTCTTTCTTTATTCCTTTTTCATCCACTCAAATTTCACCTTTCCAACCTAAATCCCCACTTACTCTCCCAATACCAAGCCAATTGTAGATGTTTCTTTCCTCCCACACAAAATATATTTTCCCCTCTCTATCCTCCGTCCCCCAGCCCCATTCCCTTCTAGTCCTCCCACAACATCAGCTCCCTTCTAGTTCCAGCCCTACCCAGCATCTGCTCCCTTCTAGTCCCATTCTCCCATCCCCCTGCATCAGCCCATTTCCAGTCCTAGCCCCCCCCATCAGCTCATTTCCAGTCCTATCCTAGCCCCCCATCAGCCAATTTCCAGTCCATGTCCCCTATCGGCCCATTTCCAGACCTATTCTAGCCCCCTATCAGCCATTTCCAGTCCAAGCCCTCCCAATCAGCCCATTTTCCAGTTCTAGTCTAGCCCCACATTAGCCCATTTCCAGTCCAAGCCCTTTATCAGGCCATTTCCAATCCTAGCCCCCCATCAGTCATTTCTAGTCCAAGCCCCCCCAATCAGCCAATTTCCAGTTCTAGCCCCTCCATCAGCCCATTTCCAGTCCATGCCCCCCATCAGCTTACTTCCAATCCCAGCCCCCCATCAGCCATTTCCAGTCCTATCCTTGCCCCATCAGCCTATTTCCAGTCCAAGCCCCCCCAATCAGCCCATTGTCCAGTTCTAGCCCCCCATCAGCCATTTCCAGTTCTAGTCTAGCCCCTCATTGGCCCATTTCCAGTCCAAGCCCTTTATCAGGCCATTTCCAGTCCTTGCCCCCCATCAGTCATTTCCAGTCAAAGCCCCCCCAATCAGCCAATTTCCAGTTCTAGCCCCCCATCAGCCATTTCCAATCCTATCCTAGCCCCATCAGCCCATTTCCAGTCCATGCCCCCTCAATCAGCCCATTTTCAGTCCTATCCTAGCCCTCATCAGCCCATTTCCAGTCCAAGCCCCCCCAATCAGCCCATTTCCAGTTGTATCCTAGCTCCCGCCCCCCCCCCCCGAAGAGACCGTGCCTGTCTGACCATCTTCAGAGGGAGCCAGGAAGGCCTGAAGCCCTGGCTCACCTCTGCACAGCTGCCAGTGTGAAGAGCGGCATGTTCCTTCACACCAGTAGTTGTATTCTCATGAAGCCGGCTGGCGCCGGAGATTAAAGGGCATTTCCTGTTTCCCAGCACTCAGCACGCTTCACGAGAACACAGCTGCCAGAGTGAAGGAACACACTGCTCTTCACTCCAGCAACTGTGCAGAGCTGAGCCGGGGCCTCGGGCCTCCCCAGCTCTCTTTGAAGCTGGAAGTGGCCCTCAAAGCTGCCCCAGTCAGAGGATCCGCCTCCCAAGGCCTGGGGGGCCCAACAAGAGACTCCTGATGCTATCACCATTGTGAAGTTTCTGCCAAGGGAATTGGCACTGGTGGTTGCTGCGCCGGCTCCGATGGCATCAAAGACCGTGCTCCTCATGCAGTGCATGAAGGCCCACAAGCACAGCCTGTCTGCAGTGGGGGGCCTCACCGATGGAGGTGTAGCCCATTCTGGAATCCCACGCACTCCCCCGAGAGGACAGCGGTTCCGGTGCACACTTGAGGCCCCTCTAGGCACACTGGCTTTCACCCTTGAGCATCTTGGAGTCAGTCTGCCAGGAACTTCGGGCTCTCTTCACACCTGTCAAGCACTACCGATGCCATAAGGAATCGCATCAGTATTTTAATTTTCTTTCGGAATCGGATTCCAATGATTGGGAAATGGAGAAGGAATCGGCTGAGACTGTGTGTCATCGAGACATTCTCTCTGACCCCTTGCCTCCATATGAACAAAGGAAGTCCTCTCCAGAGGACTTGTCCTCTGAGTTTGTGCAGGACATAGGGAAGGCCTTGCCATTCACCATCAAGGCTGAGGAGGAACCCAGGGCAGAGGAATTAGATATTCTCCAGTACCCTTCTCCCCTGAAGGAGGCCATCACTGTGTCCATGCATCAAATCTTCAAGTGCTTCCTTTTTTGCATTTGGGAGACACCGTTCATGGTGCCCCCCGGTGAGCCATCGCCTCAATTCCCAGTATCGGTTGAGCAAGACTTCGAGAAACCACAGCTTCCACATAATTCCACGGTTGTGGAGTCGGCCATACACTGTATTAAAACTTCAAAGACACATTCCTCGGTGCTCCAGCACGGGAGGCACGAACCATGGATGGATTTGGAAGGAAGTGCTATCAGGGTTTGATGCTCACGGCCCTTATCCAGGCCTACCAACTTTATATGGGGATGTACCTCCAAGATCTCGCAGGGGATTTTGCCAGGTTCTCCACTGGCCTGTCAGGGGAACAGCTGCAGCGTTTCCAAGCTCTTATCTCCATAACACAGGAATACTCAAAGTACATCACAAGAGCTGCCTATGGTGGTTTTGAATCTGTCGCCTGAGTGGCTGCCATGGGCAATGGGGACTGCTGCCTCACCTGGCTGCAGTCCTCAGACTTAGAACATTGAGTCAAGGACAACTTGGCCAATATCCCCTGCAGAGATGAGAACCTCTTTGGAAAACCAATGGAGGAGAAAGCTGGAGATTCAGAGAGGGAACAACTCATGATGAATAGACTCTCCAAAAAGACATCTGACCCCTCCAGATGAAAGTCTTCAGGGTAGAAGTCTTTATACCTCCCAAAAAATAAGTATTATGGTACCTATACTCCTTACCATTCTTACCAAGTACCTCATCAAGGGCAGCGGCAGCACAAAGGCCAGGGTCAATACCGACAGCACTGTCTGAAGCCTCAGAAGCCCCAACCAGCATTACAACCACAGCCTGGTGGGGACTTTTGACTCCTTCTTCCAAAGCATGGCTCTTCTTCCTATCTCAGACTCAGTTCCGCTGCAATTGAGAGGGAGACTGATTAATTTTGCCCATCGGTGGCAAAGCACAGCAACAGACTCCTGAGCCCTCAAGATCATCTGGAAGGGCTACCTCTTACACTTCCATCAGCTTCCTCCCACATTCTTCCCAGGGGAGTATCCCCTTGATCCTCACCATCGCTCTTGTTCCAGCAAGAGGTCCAAATCCTCTTGTCTGACTGGGCTGTAGAGGTGGTTCCTCCGTCTCAAGTGGGACGGGGATTCTACTCCCACTACTTCCTGGTTCCAGAATGATAGGAAGTTTTTGGCCCATTTCGGACCTCAGGAACCTCAACCAGTTCCTGGTGCAAGAGAAGTTCAAGATGGTCTCCCTTGGAATGTTATTGCCCTACCTTTACTGGGAAGATTGGCTATTCTCCTTGGATTTGAAGAATGCCTATACTCACATCCTCATTCATCCCCTTCACCGGCAGTATATCCTCTTCATGCTCAGTGGTCAGCATTACCAGTACCAGGTACTGTTCTTCGGCCTTGCCTCCACTCCCAGGATCTTCACAAAGTGTGTAGCATCATGGCCGCTTTTCTCCGCACCCAGGGGATCTTTGTCTTCCCATACCTGGATGACTGTTGATCAAGGGCAGGTCACTGGAGGATGTCTGGCACTCAGCGATGCTGACCATACAAGTACTGGAATGCCTGGGCTTCATAATCAACTACCCCAATTCTCATCTTCAGCCCTCTCAAGGACTAGAGTTAATTGGGCCTCTATTCAATACTACTCTAGCTCGAACCTACCTGCCGAAGGACAAAGCCCAATGCTTGATTGCCCTGGCTCGAGATGTTCAGCATTGTCCCTTCGTGACAGCTCGGAAGATGCTTCACCTTCTAAGTCACATGGCCTCCACAGTCCATGTCACACTAGCAGCATGGCTCCGAATGTGTCAGGCGCAGTGGACTCTGCACACAGTAGCACCAGGTGACAGGCCAACTCAGGGACAGGGTCATTGTGACTCACACTCTGAAGGAGTCCCTCTCCTGGTGGCAGTAACCCTCCAACCTTCTCGCAGGGCTTCTCTTCCATGCCCCGTTGCATCAGCGCGTCCTAATGATGGATGCCTCCAAGGCAAGCTGGGGAGCACACCTGGATGGTCTATGCAACACAAGAACTCTGGACAGTTCGGGAGAGCTTCCACCAAATCAACTACGGGTTTGTCGGCATTGGTTCTCCAACCAGTTGGCCTTTATTCAGATGGACAACCAGATGGCCATGTTTTATATCAACAAACAGGGTGGTATGGGGGTCATACCTGCTCTGTTGGGAGGCAGTGCGTCTCTGGAAGTTTGCCATCTTGCAGGGCATGCACCTCAGAGCACTGTATCTGCTTGGGGAGCTCAATGTTCTGGTGGATTGCCTCAGCAGAATCCTTCAATTGCATGAGTGGACTCTCAAAAGACAGCTAGCTAGCTTTATCTTCCAGATATGGAGCACTCCATCAATAGACCTCTTTGCCTCTCCTCATAATGCCTAGCTCCTGCGGTTCTGTTCCAGAGTACCATGCAAACATCTAATAGCACCCAATGCTTTTCTCCTGGACTGGAGCAAGAACCTTCTGTATGCAAACCCACCAACTCTGCTGGTGGCCAAGACCCTTTTCAAGCTAAGAGGCGAATAGGACCAGTATGATCCTCATAGCTCCACATTGGCCAGGCAGCCCTGGTTTTTCCTGTGGCTCCGACTGTCTCAATGACAGTCTCTCAGGTTCGGCTGTGCTGCAGACCTGGTCTCTCAGGACAAAGGAACTCTACTGTATCCCAGTGTACAGTCCTTGATGATCATGACATGGATGCTGAGTGGGTAGCACTCGCATCCCTTCACCTGCCGGAGGTAATAGAAAATGTGCCTCTTGCCTCACATGAGGACTCTACGCGTTGTGCCTATGCCTTCAAATGGCACTGGTTTTTCATATGGTGCAAGGGCAAGGGTCTGGATCCTTTCAGCTGCTCAGCTGAGTCAGTACTCTCTTACCTGCTACACCTCTCCGACTCTGGCCTAAAGTTCAACTTAGGCAGCCACAGCACTGAGGTGCACCCTGAACATCACCACACTTTGTCTGATAAACCAATCGTGGCTCACCCATTGAATGCTCACTTCATGAGGGGCCTCCTGCTATCTCGTCCCCTTGTTATTATCATTATTATTATTAAAGACTTATAAAGCGCTGCAACATACGAAGCGCTGTACAAACATAGAAGAGAGACAGTCCCTGCTCATCAGAGCTCACAATCTAATAGTGGCATGGGACATCAGCATGGTACTGGGGGAGCTTCTCTTTCCAACATTTCAGCCACTCGGCTCTTGTCCACTCAAATATCTCACCTGGAAGGTCATTTTTCTGTTGGCATTCACTTCTGCAGCAGGGTCAGTGAATTGCAGGTGTTATTTATTTATTTATTTATTTTTACAGTATTTTTAAACCGCCTTATCTTATTAATCAAGGTGGTATCACAGCAAACAATCGGGTAAAGTGAGTGTGTTAATCATGCAGTGAGGGTGCAATTTAGTTGAGTGTGTGTTGTATCGTGTGCTAGATTGGGGTGAGCTATGTACAAGGTGTGGCGTGTTGCGTGCTAGAATGGTTTGAGCTATGTACAGTGTGGGCTATATACAGTGGTGCTGTAAAACATTATCTGTCAGACGGCAATATGTGCTGTTATACATTCTCTTAGGTTATGTGATGTGTCCATAGTGTTCTATGAACAGCATGGTTTTTAGCTGTTTTCTAAAGTCTTTGAGGTCTGTAGTTGTCCTCAAGTCGTCTGGTAGTTTGTTCCATATAGTTGGAGCAGCCATGGAGAGAGCTCTGTCTGTTGTGTCCTTGCGTGTGTGTTTGAATTCACCTGGGGTGCTGACTCGGTTGCGTGTTTGTTTTCTTCTAGGACGAGTGCTGTTGTCTGGTTGAATGAGGGTGTGTAGGCTGTTGGCTGATGTGTGCTGATTTATCTTAAATAGGTTTATGATAGTTTTGTATCTGATGCGTGCACCGATTGGGAGCCAGTGTAAGTCCTTTAAGGTGGGTGTGATGTGGTCCTGTCTTGCAGTACCGGATATTATTCGTGCTGCAGTGTTTTGTGCTAGCTGGAGTGGTTTGAGGGCTTGTTTCGGTAGTCCCAAGTATATCGGATTGCAGAAGTCCAGTATTGGGGTTATCAGTGCTTGGAGGACGGTACGAAAGTGTTCTGGGGCAAGGAGTGGTTTCAGTCTCCTGATGATTCGCATCTTGTAGTAGACTTTTTGTATTGTTTTGTCTATGTGTGGCTTGAGGTTTAGATTATTGTCCAGAGTAACTCCAAGGTATCTCACTTCTGATTTTATTGGAATAGTAGTGTTTTGTATCTTGATGTTTGGCGGGTGTATGAAGCTTTGGTTCCGAGTGATTATTAGAGCTTCAGTCTTGTTGTAGTTTATTGCGAGGTTGTTGTTTTGACACCAGCTCGTCATTTGGGTAAGGCAGTCTGTTATCTTGGAGAAATCCGGGTTGTCGATTTCTATCGGGGTGTATATCATGATGTCGTCTGCATATATTGGGTATTGAATGTTGTTCTCTTTCATGATGTCGCATATCGGTTGGATGTAAATGTTAAATAGGAGAGCTGAAAGTGCGGATCCTTGAGGTACTCCTTGACGGACATTTATGGGTCGGGAGGTGTTGTGTCCCACCTTGACCTGTAGCTGTCTTTCGGTTAGGTATGAGTGGAACCATTTCAAAGTGATACCATGTATACCAGTGTTCTTTAGTCTTTCCAGGAGCGTGTTGTGGTCCACTGTGTCGAAGGCTGAGGAGATGTCGATGAAGATCATTATGATTCCTTTCCTGTTGTTGTCAATTATTCTTAGGATGCTGTTGAAGAGGTAGATCAGTAGCGTTTCGACTCCGTGGTTGGGACGAAAGCCGTGTTGGTTGTCGTCGAGTGTTTCATGTTTGTCGATGTGTTCCTGGAGTTGTAGTTGTACCGTTTTTTCGATGATTTTTGCCAGGAAGGGTATGCTGGAGATCGGTCGGTATGCTGCTGGATCCTTTTTGTCGAGGGTTGTTTTCTTTGTTATTGGTCTTACTGAGGCAAGCTTTAGTTGCTTTGGCATGAGTCCTTGAGTGAGTGAGTTGTGTACTATTTGATGTATGGTGTGAATGAAGTTTGATTTGGTGGCTTTGACCCATGATACTGGGCATGGGTCTGTAGGAGCAGTGCTTGTGTTGATTGTAGAGATGATGTGGGATATCTGCTCTGTTGAGGGTGAGTAGAATGTGCCCCAGGTTTTGGTGTGTATGTCTGTCCTGGTGGTCCCACTGGGTGTTGTACGCTCTGTGGAGTGGAATTTGTCTTTGATGTGGTCGGCGAATTCCTGTGGGTCCACTTGTACTTCCCCTTCTGTTGTTTGCTCTTTTGTGAGGATCTTGACTATTTCAAAGAGCTCTCTGGGCTTGTTGATGGAAGTATTTATCAAGTTTGTGTGGAATTCCCTCTTTGATTGGTTGATGCATTCATTGTATTGTTTTTGTTTTGTTAGGTAGAGATGTTGGTCGGCTGCTGTTTTGTTTTTTCTCCATCTCCGTTCAATCTTCCTGAGCTCCCTCTTTTCCTGTCGTATTTTTGCTGAGTACCAAGGTTTGTTTTGTCTCCTGTTGTGTTGGTGTTTCTCGTGCCCTCCACCGGATGGTTTGGCGGCGTTAGCTAGGATGCTGTTCCATCTGGAAACTTGTTCCTCCAGGTCATCTGTAGGAATGTTCAGGTGTTGTGTTGTGTTCTGTATGAATTCGTCCCTGTTGAAATTCTTGAATCGTCTTTGTGTGTGTGAGTTGTTTGTTCTTTCGTTTGTCTGGTCCTCTTGAGATCGTAGCTTTGTCTCAATTAAGTAATGGTCAGACCATGGCACTGGGGTAATGGTGGGTGGAGAGATTAGGTCTCTTGAAGTTAGGTAATTGGATGCGAAGATGAGGTCTGGAGAAGATCCATGTCTGTGCGTTGGAGCATTGATTATCTGTGTGAATTGAAGTGAGGTCATTGCTTGCAGGAAGGCCTCTGCGTCTTTGGCATTGGTGGACTTGAGGTTGAAGTCTCCAATCAGTAGTGCTGGTTTGTTGTTTGTTGTTATGGCACAGGCTTCTTCGAGTATGAAGGCTAATTCGTCGGGTGGAGCTCTGGGTGCTCTGTAGGTTAGGCAGATTGCAATGTTTTTGTTTTTGATGCTGATTGTGTTACATTGCTGAGTATTGGAGAAGCTATGTGTCTTGAATTTTAGTTTTGTCTTTGCTATTATTAGGACTCCTCCTCCACGCTTGTGGGTTCGTGGGCAGTTGTACGCTGAGTAGTTGTCCGGTACTAGTTGGTTGAGTAGTACATTGTCGGTAGGGTTGAGCCATGTCTCTGTGAAGCATATTATGTCGGGCTGTCGCTCCTCTATGTGGTCTACAAGAGTGTGTATCTTGTTGCATACTGATCTGGCGTTTATGAGCTCAATCGTTGTTACCTTTGTTGAGTAGGTTGCTGTTACATGTGCTTCCTTTGTGCAGGATTGGGAGTTTGATTTGTGTCTGTTTGGTCTTTTTGTCTGGGCAGTTCTGAGTGTTTCTTTGTGTGTGCGCTGTGTTTCTAAATATGGCAATGCTGTTGGTGGGTACCGCGTTGTGTTTGCTTGTGGGTAGTGTAGGTGTGTGGTTGGTGGGAGGAGTTGTGTGACGAGTAGGTAGAGTGGGAGGAAGTATGTGACGTGCATTTTGGTCTTTTGTGATGTTCTGTTAGGGTGATGCCTTTTTTCTTAAGTCTTCGTCTGTTGCTTGCTTTGCTGTTGTTTTTCCTCTGGTGTTCTGTTGTATGTGTGGCTGTGATTCTCCCTTTGTGCTCACTCTTGCCGCGCTGTTCCTTGTACGGCCTTGAGTCTGCCCCGATTGGGCAGCACTCTGCCGCTGTCTGGCTGTGCCCTTGTTGCCGCTCCAATCCCCCGATTGGGGAGAGCTAAACTTGGAGCAGGGGCCTGTCCCCGTGGAGGGGGAGCCTGTCCCCGTGGAAGGGGAGCCTGTCCCCGTGGAGGGGGAGCCTGTCCCCGTGGAGGGAGATCCGGATCCGTTGGGGTGTGGGTAGTTGAAGAGACCGTCTGGTGGAAGGAAGTGTGTAGTGAGGGTTCTACTTGCGGTTTTGACGTCCTTTTCCTCGGTCTAGTCCTTTGTTGGGTTCTGCTGCGATGTTGTTGGTGTAGCTGTTTCGTTTTGTTGTTGCCTTCTGCTCGCCTTCGTGCCGCGCCTAAGGGCCACGCCAAAGGGCCCTCTTGCGAGGCCCTCAGGCGCGGGCCCGCAAGGCGCGGGCGCGCCCAGCAGGGACGCCGCTTTTAGCTGCTGCCGGCATCTGCTGTTCCCGCTCCCACTGCCCCGGATTGGGCAGGAGCCGAGAAGGGAGGAGCTGGTGTGTCCCGGCAGTAGCGGCGTCTCTGCAAGCAGGGACGCCGCTTTTAGCTGCTGCCGGCATCTGCTGTTCCCGCTCCCACTGCCCCGGATTGGGCAGGAGCCGAGAAGGGAGGAGCTGGTGTGTCCCGGCAGTAGCGGCGTCTCTGCAAGCAGGGACGCCGCTTTTAGCTGCTGCCGGCATCTGCTGTTCCCGCTCCCACTGCCCCGGATTGGGCAGGAGCCGAGAAGGGAGGAGCTGGTGTGTCCCGGCAGTAGCGGCGTCTCTGCAAGCAGGGACGCCGCTTTTAGCTGCTGCCGGCATCTGCTGTTCCCACTCCCACTGCCCCGGATTGGGCAGGAGCCGAGAAGGGAGGAGCTGGTGTGTCCCGGCAGTAGCGGCGTCTCTGCAAGCAGGGACGCCGCTTTTAACTGCTGCCGGCTTCTGCTGTTCCCGCTCCCACTGCCCCGGATTGGGCAGGAGCCGAGAAGGGAGGAGCTGGTGTGTCCCGGCAGTAGCGGCGTCTCTGCAAGCAGGGACGCCGCTTTTAGCTGCTGCCGGCTTCTGCTGTTCCCGCTCCCACTGCCCCGGATTGGGCAGGAGCCGAGAAGGGAGGAGCTGGTGTGTCCCGGCAGTAGCGGCGTCTCTGCAAGCAGGGACGCCGCTTTTAGCTGCTGCCGGCTTCTGCTGTTCCCGCTCCCACTGCCCCGGATTGGGCAGGAGCCGAGAAGGGAGGAGCTGGTGTGTCCCGGCAGTAGCGGTGTCTCTGCAAGCAGGGACGCCGCTTTTAGCTGCTGCCGGCTTCTGCTGTTCCCGCTCCCACTGCCCCGGATTGGGCAGGAGCCGAGAAGGGAGGAGCTGGTGTGTCCCGGCAGTAGCGGCGTCTCTGCAAGCAGGGACGCCGCTTTTAGCTGCTGCCGGCTTCTGCTGTTCCCGCTCCCACTGCCCCGGATTGGGCAGGAGCCGAGAAGGGAGAAGGGAGGAGCATCACCTACCCTACACCAGATTTCATAAGAACCGGGTGGTTCTCTAAACTCACCCTATGTTCCTGCCTAAGGTAGTTTCTGCTTTTTACATCAATCAGTTGGTGGTTTTGTCCACCTTTTTTCTAAAGCCTCATGCCAAAAGGGAAGAGGCCTCGTTGTGCATCTTGGGTTGTAGGAGAACACTAGTTTTCTACCTGTAAAGGATGAAAGCCCACCACTGTTCCTCCCAGCTGTCTCGTTTTAATGCAACAAGCTGGGTGTGGCGGCATCAAAACGCACTTTCTCAATTTAGACAGCAGACTGCATCTCCTTCATTTATGTTCAGGCGGGGCTCACTTTGTGTACAGTGACATGGCGTTTCAATATTCAAGCTATGGATGCTTTGCAGGCCAACCTGTGCTCTGTCTCCACGGTGGAGATCTGTAGGGCTGCTACATTGTCTTCCGTCCACACCTTTAAAGCACACTACTGTCTGGATAGAGATTCTTGGCATGACAGCAACTTTGACCAAGCCATACTCCAGCACCGCTTTGGGAACTAGAGCAACTCCTTCCCACCAGCCCCTCTGCCCATTCAGGCTACCATAGAGTTGATCTGATGTTGATGGTCGTGATGGACGCTGAGTCTTGGAAGCTTTCAGTGATTTCTCATGCTGTTTTTCTAGGTTTGTTTTTTTCTGGTTGCCCCGTTGGACTTTTACAGGGTTTTTTTCAGCAGCCTGTAGCTGGGGAGTACCATTTCCTGCTTGGTTCCGGAGAAAGTGTAATTACTCACCTGTAGCAGGTGTTCTCTGGGAACAGCAGGAATAAACCTAACTACCCTCCCTCCTCCCTGTGGAGTTGTTCTTTTTTGCTTGATTAAGCTGTGTTATCATACTGAGGTAAGATGGCTCCTTTGGGCAGGAAGACAGGCACACATGCATGGTGGACCTCTCCAAAGCTTCCTATGGAAGCTGGAGATTGTATCTCCAGGAACAAGCAGGAATGAGTCTTCACATATGGGTATCATTGGTACCGACAGAGCCTGCGTGGGAACGCTCCCCAGCATCCAATCAGAACGCTTTTGGGAGCATCCCACAGTGCCTGCGTGCTGCCTTCCGTCTTTCCCAACTGCCTCTCTCCAGTTTTCCATTTTCCGCGGAGCCGGCAGGACGTATTCCTGTCACCGCAGAAAATTCTTCTTTTTATTCTTAGTTTTTTGTGGTCACGTCTGCCTTCCCTCGATGCTACCGGTACCGCCGGTGCTTTTCTTTCTTTTTCCTAAAGAATTTCTTCTTTTCTTAGAAATGTTTTCCTGTTTAGTGCCTGACGGTTTCTAGGCCACTAGGCCTCTACCCTTCCATCATGGAAAAGCCAGCCACTATCCTTAAGAAATGCTCAAAGTGTGGCGGTACAGATATTTTTTCAGACACTCATACTTGGTGTCTAAAATGTTTAGGTCCTGACCATTGCCCTCTAGAGTGTCTCTCCTGCTGGAGCTCAAACAGAAGAAGTCTTCAGAATCGAGCACAACTCGATACCCGGTTCACATCGCTCTCGATGTTATCAGCTAGAATATCTTCTTCTTCACAGGATCAGGTAACCAAACAAAAGTCTGTAAAGACTAGCCAGTCCTCTAGTGGTAGATCTCCTTCTCAGCATCGAGATGGCTTCAGCCTTGCCCTCGAGGACATCTTGGCAATAAAGCTCCGGCGGGAGTCTTCGGGCTCCAAAGCATTAACGGGGCTCCAGGTTGTTCCCGGGGTTCTTACCACGGTGAACATACATGGGCCATGCTCTGTGGTTGTGGCCGCTTCGAGCAGTACTGACACCCCGGCATCGGCTATGGTGATGGATGAAACACTCCTCACCGATGAACGTAGTCTAGCACTCTCGGCTGCTTCGGTACCGCTAGAGTTGCTGCAGACCGTTCCTCGAGTATCAGTATCGGCTTTGGTACCGGTACCGGTATCGACATCGGTATCGGTGTTGGTACCGTCCATGCTTGCTTCGACAGAATCGCTTCCCTCGATGCCGAGCCTGGAATCGATCTCTAGCATGGAGGATTCGGTACCGACTCGTCTCAGTACCGACCTCAGGCGGTACCGAAGACATCGCTTTAAAGAAAATCCGATGTTTCATCCTTTTCAGTCTTCTGATCCCGATGACTGGGATGAATCCATCGGTACCAGGGCTGATTTTTCTACAAGTCCAGCCTTTACCCCTCATTTTAGAGGGTCCTCCTCAGGGGAGATTTCTTTTCAAGCTTTTCTGCTTGATATGGCAAAGTTACTTGCCATTTCTATACCTGGTAAAGAATCCCTACCGGGGAATTCAGAGACATTGCAATTCCCTTGGATTCCAAAGGAGGTGATCATGCTTCCTTTGCATCTGATCTTACAGGATCTACTATTAAGAATGTGGGAAACTCCTTTAACAGTATCCCCACATTCTAAGACACTTGACACTATGTAAAAGGTGCCATCTTCTCCAGGTTTTCAAACGACTCAACTTCCTCATCATTCTATTGTTGTAGAATCAGCAATGAGGCGTATTAAGAGTGCAAAGAAGCACTCTTCTTATCCGCCAGGTCATGAGTCTAGGACTTTAGATGCCTTTGGACATTGATGCTTCTAGGCATCCATGCTTTCAGCAAGAATTATCTCATATATTTTCTATATGGGATTATCTCTTGAAGAGGTTACAAAGAACTTAAAGTTTTTGAACCCTTTTCTTCCAGAGCATAAAAGAGCAGACTATTCCTTATTAGTCAATCATGCTCAAAATATCTCTAAGTTCCTTAATCGTGCTTCCTTGGACTGTTTTGAGTCTATTAGCAGAACTTCTGCTATAGCCATAGGAGCACGACGCATAGCCTGGCTCCAAGCTTCAGACTTGGACAGATGGGTTCAGGAAAGGCTGGGAAATACTCCTTGTACTGTTGAAAATCTCTTCAACAAGGAGGCTTCATTTCAAGCTAATCAGTTGAGCACTGATGCTGTTACTTTTAGAGGATTGTCAAACCTTTCCTCTATCCCAGCTAAAAAATAATCTCCTAGAAAGCTTTATTCCCCCAAGGGGAAAAAGTTTTATCCATCTTCTACCCATTCTGCAGATGTTTCCAAAGATGGGCAACATCACACCAGGCTAAGAAAGTCAAAACCTCAACAGGCTCAGCAAACCCAGCAATCGCAGGGTTTCTGATATTTTATTCATCCTTTCTGTGTGAGGTTTAGAACTTTTCAGTCGTCTACTTTTCAACAGAAGCATCCAAAATTCATCTCATCCATGCTGAGATATCAGTCATACATTGACTCAATCCTCCACTCTGGGCATGAATCTCTTGCTACAAGAGAAATCTATCCTTCTAGCTCTAAGAGCTATTAAGGACTATCATACCCCAGGGATAACAGGTCCCTCCTTTTAAAACAAAAGGATGCCTAACAACTAACAACAGGGTGAGCTATACCCCTCACCTTGACAGTTTACTGTATGAGTATATCTCATACTTTTAACTGCAAGGAGACCCTATCCCTTCAAAGACTTACTAAATTGTAAGTCTTCTCAACTCTGTATTCATTTCTATCCCTCTTAGCCCAGACATTGTCTCTAAGAGTACTACTAATCAACTGGAGGGCTTATCCTCTAAGCCATAGGATTTTCTTCAATACCTACTCCAGTAAGTAGTTTCCATACAGAGTTTTCTCCCCTTTTGCGTTTCATCTCCTTCTCACATATCTTTTTAAGGCAGCTTTTCGGACAGAAATTGGGTATCACTACTCCAAATTATGTCTGTCGGTCCTCTCCAACCTCTAGGACCTAACTTTTATGCTGCCTTAATAATTCCAAAAGAGATCCAGAACTCATTTGGACTATTTATTGTTGCAGGCATCAGGCCTCTTTACTATTCTTAGCCACCTTCAGTTCTCTTGGGCTCCATCAGAATAGATTAGGGTGCACACTGGCAATTCAACAGCCAGATCTAAGCAACCTACAACATGCTCTCTGCAATTCTACAACCAAGCTCTGCAACTGTGGGCCTTTGCCAGAGAGCCTCAGAGCTACTCCTAATAGGTAGCTGCCAGATAGTTAATAAGGGCTTCAGCTGGTAGACTCTGCCAGTCATGTTCCTACATGACTGTTTTTTTCCTACTTTTACCATATTCCTTAAAATTTCCTTTTAAGGAAAGGTAACCAGGGTTTAGACCATGTGAAAGTGTAGAAAATTGCACAATTCCCTGGTTGTTCCACGTCTCACTGGAACTTCCTCAACAGGGATGCATTTTTTTCACTGCAGTTCATCTTTATTTACTACTTTCCTTCTAATTTCCTATGCTTCATGGTAGCTTATGTTGAACAGGAGAACGCATGATACTCATATTGCCCTCATAAAGAGGCAAACATGGTATCCCCTTATATTGCGTCTTTTTCTCCAGCTACTATTTGAAATTATAGAAGGATCCAAACTTGTTGTCTTAAGACTAAGGATCTCCTCTGCACTCATTCACGTACGTCTCGAGACCTGGTTATTCAGGGCCTAGATCTTTTCAAGAGGTCTAATCTTATCCCTGTAAGTGAAGAACATATTACCAGTTTCCACGAAACTTTCTCTATAGTTCTTCCAAATTTAACCAGACAGAGATTCTCCATCAATATTCTCAAGTAGGTCTTAATCCTTCTTGTTGTTGCGTCAATCTATATACAACATTTGACTTTGAAAGATTTGTCTACTGTCCATATTAATCCTGCCCCAGCATTCCATAAAATTCAATGGACAACCAATTTCTATGGTAATTACGAAATACCTGCTTTTACCGCTACCTTTTAGGTTACGTCACATCTGAAGCTCTACATGTAAGGTCATCATCATAAGTGACATCACTTACTAAAGACTTTTACTGATCTTCAAGAAATTGGAGGCTCAACGCCTAGTACAAATATCTTTCTCTTTCATTGGAATAAAGGGGGTCTTAAAGACCTATCCCCTTTTTTCTGCAAAGGGCATTTCTACCTTTTCATCCAAACCAGTCAGATTATCTCCACTCTTTCCTAGGACCTTATTCTGCTCCAAGGGCAAGAAGTTCAATTTTTTTGACTTTACAGAAGCTTTAGCTATTTCTCAAAAGTCCAACCTCATTGAACTCCCCCAGTACTTTTTTCTGGGGTTAGTTCTGGCCATGAGGACTTCTCATCTCTTCCTGTATTGCAAAATTATTTTTTTCCCTCTACTTCACACTGGGGAAATTTCTTTGAGGATAATGATCTGGCTCTCAACCACAGACCCTTATTACCCTCAACAAGTATATTTGCAATATCTTTGAGTGAGATCCACATTAGAAAATTAAGACCCAACATTTTTCTAATATTTATAATTTACACAAGGACTCCCCTCTGGATACCTTTGTTTAGCTAAGCTGTTCCACAGCACCTCTTTTTTCTTTTCTAGTTCAACTCCTACCCTCCATCCCTTGGATGTCTGAGGTTTTGAGGGATAAGCATGGCCCATCTTTAGATTGCAACATGCTGGGGTCTCCTCCAGGCATCTTAGCTTGGGAGTCCCCATATGTGAAGACTCATTTCTGCTTGTTCCTGGAGATAGCACAGTTACTTACCTGTAACAGGTGATCTCTGGGAACAGCAGGAATAAGTCTTCACAACGCACCCTCCTCCCCTAGGAGTTGTATCTCTCTATCTATCTCTTTTCCTTTCCCTCACTCTCTCTCTCTTTGTCTCAGCTCTAAAACTCAACTGGAGAGAGGCAGTAGGGAAAGGCGGGAAGGCAGCACGCAGGCGCTGTGGGATGCTCCCAAAAGCGTTCTGATTGGATGCTGGGGAGCGTTCTCGCGCAGGCTCTGTCGGTACCGACGATACCCATATGTGAAGACTTATTCCTGCTGTTCCCAGAGATCACCTGTTACAGGTAAGTAACTGTGCTTTCTGCACAGGCTCCAACAGTGATGTCACCCATGTGTGAGGACTTATTCCTACTGTTCCCAGGTAAACAATTATGCTTTCACTGTTCCTTACATATTTCTGGCCTATGACTGATCCATGTCATCACTCTGCCAAAGGGCAAGAGGGGTTCCCATTTCCCTCATCTTACCTGTCCCCATCCTTCTGGCCTCATTCATTTAGCTGTGCTTATATACAGCTTTTCACTGGGTCAAAGCGGTTAACAGATATATGCTAACAGGCACTATTTATTCCCTTGTCCCTGAAGGGCTCACAATCTAAGTGTACCTGAAGCAATGGAGACATAAGTGGCTTGCCCAAGGCCACAAGGAGTGGCTATGGGACTAGAGACCCCAGTCACTCTGGCCTGAGGTTACTTGTCCCTACATGGGAATTGAACCCTTGGCCCTCCAGCTGAAGGTAACCTGTCCCAACCACTGAGCTTCTCCTCCTCATTGTTTGCCTAGAGCCCAAGGCACCTCCGTGTATGTTGCATTTTAGGTACTTACTAAGCAAGGGTCTGGTGGATCCACTGCCAGACCCAGTGTGCCTCCAGGTAGGCAGTCTTGTGTCCACTTGGCGGGTACAGCACATCTTTATTGGCTATTATCATTTGGCAGAGCCTCTATATGTTGGCCATGCTGAAAATGGTTTGTTGCATTGCCATTGCTCTGAGCCCTGTGTCCTCGTGAAAACCTCTGTGTGCCAGTGCATATATGTGTACTTTACATTGTGCATGTAGGATCCCATCCCCATTTTTGCATACGGGTGCCTGGACAGCTGCAGTGATATATTTTCCATGAAAAGCATCCCTGGATGTTTGCATGACAATTTCAGATGTACTCTCATGAAACTGACCCTGCGCCATAGAGAAAATTAACGTCTCTTCTCATACCTGCCACAGGGTGGGAGATTGAACTGTCAGAATGTTTGCTCATGTTGCACAGGAAGCTGATGTATTTTTAAGCCTTTTTCTCATGCCAGCCACGGAGTGAGGGGCTGAAGTGTTTGCTTGCTATTTGTCACCCACAGAATGTCATTGCTCTAAGTGACTGCCTAATTTGCTTAATGGACACACCTGCTCTGCCTATGGATTGCTGTTGAGCTCTTAAACATTGGGTTGCCATCTGGTGTGAGGGGAGGGGTAACCCTTGATATGCAAGTGGCAGACTACTGTACATAACTTTAGACTAGTAAGCTGAGGGAAATTGTAGAAACTGAGTCTGCATGATGTTGCTTGCATCTGGAGACCATATGGAAGTAGACTGCTGTTATATACTTAGAATAGTAGCTTGAGGTGCAGATGAGGAAATGTTATGGTCTACAAAGTAGTGAATTTTATTGTTGCTATTTGTATACAAATGTGAATGTGAGCTGGCTGGATGTATAGTTTGTGGAGAAAATGTTTGATGATCGTCAGAACTGAGTTGTGCATATGACTGGCTGGTTAATATGCTGCATGTTATAGTTTCAGGTGAGAGAGCATGAGGTGTTAGCAGTGCTGCATGAGTAGTGTTCTTTTTCTTTTACTCTCTCGTCCTCAATCACTTCTGCTTTAGTTTTATGTTGTCAGTATCTTCTATGGGTCAAAATCCTAGGTGTTCTGCTAATTGTAGTTTTTCTATGTTGTTCATGCTTGGATGTGCAGTCCTGTGTAGAGTCAACTCTGTAACCATACTTTCTCCAGCTTTGCTGGCTATGGAAGCCAGGCCGACGAGTATTGTGGGCCAGAAACTACTTTGTAAATTTACTGTTATTTACGGTTAACGTTCTTTCTTTGAATGTTCATTGATTGAATTATCCTGTTAAATGCATGAAAATCTCTGATTGTTTAAAGAAGCGTAGGGCGGATATTTATTTTCTTCACGAAACATACATACCAGAAACCCATTTGCATAAAGTTAAGGCGAGTTGGCTTGGGATTGGAATATATGCTGGAGTAGATAACAAAAAAAAATAAAATAAAATGGTGTAGCCATATTGTTTCGATCTTCTTTTACTTGTCAGTTACTCTCATATGAGATGAAGCCTAATGGGAAATGGCTTCCGGTGAAGGTGTCCTTGAATAACCACTTTTATGCAGTGTATATCGCTCCAAACTCTGATCACCCAGATTTTTTTTTTAGGGAATTCTCTTACAATTTAACCAAATATTCAGTTCTCCCAATGATTATTAGTGGGATGTTAATCAAACACAGGATCCCATTCTAGATTCACAATTGCAGAGTAAGACTGTGTGGTCCAAGCCTCTTGGGTACTCAAGTGTGGCGCAGACTTATGGCTTGATGACCACTAGCTCTTACTATAGCCTACTGGTAAGGAGTATACCTTTTTTCCCACTCACATTAATTGTACTCCCACACTGATTATTTTTTTGCTGTCCAGGTCTCTTGTTGGAACCATGAAAAATGCATGCATCTTTCCTATCTTGTTCTCAGCCCACACTGCAGTGATCATTTCTTTGACTGATCAATTCACCTCTGTTGGTGAACGTATGTGATGGTTTAATAGTGTGCTCTTGGAGGACCCCAGGTTTTGTCAATTATTACCACAGTGGACTTCTGAATTTTTTTCAATGCAACTATCAATGTGATCAAATATAGAGATCAACATAATTAAGAAAATTACCTTATGACTTAATTATAATCACTTGGAACATTATACTATAAATCTTATTTAACACAACAAAAGGAATAAATACAACTATTAATTGCTAGGCTCAATCAAAAGATAATTTCCTGAATTTTTTCAGCATAACAAAATTCTTCACTAGCTCAATGATTTGGGATGCCTATAAGACTACTCTTAGGGACCAAATTATTGCTTACACTGGTTACTCGTGCAAAAAATCCCACACTGAACTAAAGAAACGGCGATTCTGAAACATAGGCACATACATACTCTGGATAATACAGTACTTTCCTGCAGTAGCTACACAAATTAAAATATGAATAAAATAAGGAGCTAAGTTAGCAGGTGGGGTACTGCTTGTTCATGACCAATGTTAAGGGGTGTTGTTGTTTTTGTTAAGTGCCGTCGAGTCGGAGTCGACTCATGGCAACCCTCTGGATAGCTATCCTAAATTGTGTTCGATCTTCAGTCAGGCGACTCATTGTTGACAGACTGGTACCCATAGCTCCTGTTATTGTATCGATCCATCTCATTGCTGGCCTTCCTCTTTTGCGTTGACCTTCTATCTTGCCAAGCATGATGTCTTTCTCTAATGATCTCTCTCTCCGCATGATGTGTCCAAAGTATGAAAGTCGAAGTCTTGTCATCTGAGCTTCTAAAGAAAGCTTAGGTTTGATCTCCTCTAGTACAGACTGGTTTGTTCTTTGGGCAGTCCATGGTATACACAGTATTCGCCGCCAGCACCATAATTCAAAGGCATCAATTTTCTTCCTGTCTATCTTTTTCACTGTCCAGCTTTCACATCCATATGATGTTATTGAAAATACCATGGCTTGAGCAAGTCGAATCTTTGTATGGAGAGAGACATCTCTGCTCTTGAGAATCTTATCTAGGTCTTTCATAGCCATTCTGCCAAGAGCAATGCGTCGTCTGATTTCTTGACTGCTTGTTGCTTCTTTATTGATAGTTGATCCAAGTAGGTTAAAGTTATTCATGATTTCAATTTCTTCTCCTTCGACGATGAACCTGTTGATTATGCCAGTTGTCATGATCGTTGTCTTCTTTACATTAAGGTGCAGGCCCATTTTGAGACTATGTTCTTTGATTGTGAGAAGCAAATGTTTCAGATCATCTTCACTTTCCGCCAGTAATGTGGTATGATCAGCATAGCGAAGGTTGTTGATGAGTCTTCCACCAATCTTCACACCTCTGTTGTCTTCATACAATCCTGCTTCTCTGATGATTTGTTCTGCATATAAATTAAACAGGTAGGGGGAAAGTATGCAGCCTTGTCTTACACCTTTGCTTATTTTAAACCATTCTGTTTTCCTCTTGTTCCGTTCGAACTGTTGCTTCTTGATCAATGTACAGATTGTGCAAGAGAACGATCAGGTGTTCTGGTATACCCATGCTTCTTAATGTGGCCCAGAGTTTCTCATGGTTTACACAGTCAAAAGCTTTGCTATAGTCGATAAAGCACAAATAGATATCCTTTTGGTATTCTTTAGTCTTTTCAAGGATCCATCTCACATCCGCAATGATGTCTCTCGTTCCTCGCCCTTTTCTGAACCCTGCTTGCACTTCAGGTAGTTCTCGTTCCAGGTATGATTGTAGTCTCTTTTGAATAATCTTCAGTAGAATTTTTCTGGCATGTGGGATCAGAGCGATTGTGCGATAATTTCCACAGTCAGTTGGATCACCTTTCTTTAGTACTGGTATAAACACAGATCTTTTCCAGTCAGTTGGCCATGATGCTGTCTTCCATATTTCTTGGCAGAGCCTTGTAAGTATGGTAACAGCTGCATCAGATTGCTGTAATACTTCTATGGGAATGCAATCAATGCCTGGTGCTTTGTTCTTTGATAAGGCTTTCAATGCTGCTTCAACTTCTTCTTTCATCACCAATGGTTCCTGATCATAAGGTACAGGTTGAAACGACTGTTGGTCCACTTGATCTTTATCATATAAAAACTCTGTATATTCCTTCCATCTTTTCTTGATCTTCTCAGCATCATTCAACATAGAACCTTGAGCATCTTGTATCATTCCAATTCGAGGCTGGAACTTTTTCTTTAACTCTCGTAGCTTTAGGAAAGCTGATCTTGTTCTTCCTCTAATAGTTTCTGCTTCTATTTCCTTGCATGCGTCATTGTAGTACTTTTCCTTGTCCTGTCTTGCTGCACGTTGGAAATCTCTGTTGAGTTCTGTGGTTGTCTTTCTTTCTCCTCTGGCTTTAGCTTCTCTGCGTTTCTGGGCAATTTTCAGAGTTTCTTCCGTCATCCATTTTGGCTGTTTTTTCTTTTTTACCTTTTGTAGAGACTTCTCGCTTTCTTCCAACACAACCTTCTTGATGTCATTCCATAACTCTTCTGGAAGTCTATCAGTTTAAATTTGGTGTTGTTGCCGTTGTCACAGAAATGTGATCCTCCGCCGTCAACACTATTCCATTCTGCTGCTGCCCAGATGGGTGGTTTGTCTTGGTCTGGCATCTCAGCTGAGACCTGTCCATCTTGGGAGACCCTGCCAGTAGTTAAACTACCGACAGTTTAGCTCTCAGCATCACTGATGCACACAAGCCCTCACAGCACGACAAGCTGCAAACCAAGTGAGGGTGTTAAGGGGTATGTTTACTAAATGGCGGTAAGGATGCATGGAAGCATGTCTTTCTGAGAAGTAACGGCAGCGATAAGGGATTACCATGTGGTAAGTGTGCTGGGTGTGTTAGAGGCGCTCTGGCGTTAAGGGGTGGTAGTAGACACAGCGTGCAGTAACAGGACATTAAGGAGTGGTAGAGGACACTTAGAGGGTGGTAAAAGGACATGCTGCATTAAGGTGTCTTGCATGCACCTTAATGCAGTAAAGCTTCTGAAACGTCGAAAGGGGGGGGGGGCAGGGAAGCCATTGGAGAAGGTATGGATGCAAGCACAATTGGTAGCTGATGGAGTTGATTCACCTAATGCCTGGCTATGTGGCAGTATGTGTGATGAGCATGTTTGACTGTACAGCAGGCCTGTGCTGTCGACTAGGTGAGATAGGCATCTGCCTAGTGATGCTGGTCAGTGTGGATGTTGACAGTTCATGGGTGAGTATTGGCAGCAGCGGAGTCAGTGGAGGGGATGCAGCTGTGGGGGGCGCTGTGACAGGCATGCCGTAAGCTATATTATAATGTCTGTGAAGCATGGACATGTATCCAGATGTACTGTCAGTGTGTGGCATGCCATAGGCCAGGACAGTGTCTGGGTGGAAGCAGCATGTTCCTGATGTGGACAGCAAAGTGAGGATTGTCCATGAGTGCTCATGCGGAGCAGTCCCAGGAGAGGTGTGCATCATATGGCTAATTGCTGCAAATGACCCTTGATGACCATGGTGGGGCAGCTTACTGGCTGTGCCAGTAAGCTGCCCCACTATGAATCCCCCCCGACGGCCAAATGGTGGGTACAGGGCTGTGCCATGAATTTTCCAAGCTGAGAATTTGCAATCTGTGTGGTGGATGGATGCATGGGATCATACTGGCCAAAAGCATTTGGTGTGTGTGATCCAAAAGTAACAGTGCCATGGGGTACATGAAACACCAATTGCATGGGTGGGACTGTGCCACAGCCTGTGTAATTGTAAGACAATACATCCTACAGAAAGGGACACGTTGAACCCATTTGCCCCTTGTGAAGCAAGTAATGATGGCAGAATAGTGCAGGGGATGGCTATGCAACAAGTGTTATGTGCCTGAATGTACAAGATATATCCTCTTTATGTAAAGCTGGGAGGTCACAATGATGGCACAACAGAAAACGCATTCATATCAGTTGTCCCAGACATCTGCTGGGTATACATCACTGACCTGCAGCAATGGGATGCAGCAGAGCCACTAAAGCCATGCTCTCAGATATCTATGATAAGAATTGCCATGTTGGACCAACCAACGTGTGGCCATAAGACATAGAAACGTAGAAGAATGATTGTCTGCAGTTCACAGCAGAGCCAGGACTGTGCAAGGTGGGCGAGTGACTTGAGTAGCACCCAGGCACAAAATGAACAAGTGGGAATCAAACCCTCGACCCTTGACTCTGATCAAACTGTTTGCTGTGTGTGCCGGTATAGGTTAGGCCCTCCACTATGCATGAGGCTCTGCACATGCAAAACAGCAGTCTGCAGCTGAAGAACCAATGGAGAATGCACTGATCCAGCACATCAGCTCAGTAAGACTCACTGACTGCATGTGCTGTATGCACATAACAACTGCAAGCTGTGCTGAAGAGTGGTTTTAGCTGTCACCCTGAGGATGAGAATGGGTGCCAGCACCTGTTCCACTGAACCTGCACTGTTAGAGATGGTCTCTGCTGGCTGTGCTGATAGTCCACAGCACTGCTAGTGTGTAGCAGGTATTGTCTACAGTGTGTTATGCTTTTCTCCTTGTTTCCTGCATGCTTGTAGCATGGTGTAGGTGACAGCAACAGCTTGGCCTTGTGTTCTGCCCACTGCTACTGTCCTGCCATGAACCACTGCTGTTCCAACCATTGAGGACTAACAATTGACTATAGCACATGTAGTCAGTGAGTCTTACTGAGCTGCCCCTGCTGCCCTTCACTGGGCTGTGTTAGCCAAGCACAAACCAACTGTGGTTGGTCTGCTGGTCAGCATGCATGGCATGTGCTTAGTGTGACCACAAGCACTCTGCCTTGGGATTCTCAGCATTGACACCCAGCATTTTGCTCAGTGATTGGCATTCTCAGACAGAGATTGCATCCTGTCGTGCCCTCTCTGGCCAAGCGGTAGCTACTGATATTGCAAGGCTCTGAAGGGTGGTAGTTGTGCCTTCACTGATATAACCACAAAACACTTCTTTTCAAATTAAAGGGTTTTATTCCCCGTCCCTTGAGGGTACTTTATCTTCAGGAACATAAATCAAATGCCTTGCTTGGACATATAACATAAAGTAACAAAAGCAAACAGAACTTGCTTCCTTCAGCTTCCAAAACAACAAATAAATGAAAAGAACAAAACAGCTTAAATATTTCAATATGGTTCTTTCTCCTGTAGCTGACAGCACAGCTTATATCTGCTTCACTTAGAGAGAGCTGCAGCCTGTTGCTTATAACACTAAAGCTAGGACACAAACTAATTACTTATCTGAGAGAGAACTCAGGTTCAATCAAGGTCAAAGAGCAGTCCATCAATTCGGGCATATCATATTCTTCTGCATTTTGATATTCCATTAACTCCGGCTGACTGGAAGGTTCATTCTGGACCTCAGCAGTAACGTGGGAGAATGGCTGGTTAACCTCGTCAGACAGGAAGTTCCTTTCTTCCTTAGAGCTAGTGTCTCTCTGGGAATTACCATGTATTCTAGAGTTGAGCTTTTCAGGGCACTGCCCCTGCTGGTATTTTAGAATATAGCTCAACTCCTGGTTTGCTCTGCTAGTGGGATAATTAAGGGAATTTCTCTGCCGGTTCAGGCTTCCCTTTTGCAACCCAGCTGAGCTAGATTGGAGAGCTCGTGATGGAGTTTCACAGGGAGCTGTGAGCTTACAATGACTACAAAACTCTTCAGCTTTATCTGGTAAGTAAAACCTTTTTCTTCTAGGGTTTTTAAAACCAGAAGAAGGGATATTTTCAGCCTCTAGATAGTGGGACCTTGTGTGCCTATTTCCATACCTCCAGGGTTGTCTTCTTTCATATGGCAAATCACTCTTGCATTCACTCTGTGCACTGGAACCTGCAACTGCAGTCTTCTTGCGTCTCTCTGGCTCAAACACACTATCTGGCTGTTGATATCTCTCTGCTTCACTCAGGTCTTCGGTTCCCTTCTGACCTTCACGCTGGCTCTCTAGTTGCTCCAAAGCCTCATGGTCACTCTCTCTTACATTCTCATACCTGCTCCATGCTTCCCAGGGTTTTAGCTGCCTTTGCTGTATTCTCTCAGAGTGTGTCAGTGGCTGCTTCAGCTCCTCTCCCTCTCTGATTGTCTGGGAGCCTATTTTATCCCAGTGTTTCCTTGCTCCACCCCCACCCAGCTGAACCCTGTCAGGTAAAGTGAATTCCCTTCCTTTGCTGGCTTGGTGTGTCCTCATTGGGCTTTTGCACGTGTTTCTAGGTTGCTCATGGTAACCATCTGACATTTCCTTGTTTACCCTGTCACTTTTTCTGTGCTCCTTTATACTGAACTGCATTTTCTCGGGTTGTTCGGGGTCTGCACTGTTACAATCCACATCACTGCAGCCAGACCATTATAATAACTCTATGTGGCTACATAGCCATGCCATGGTCACGTTTTGGTCATAGTGAGAGTGCCATCTCAACATGACATAAGTGGCCAACCAGGCAATGCATGTGGCAGATGGGCACAATGACGTCTCAGCCATTGACCCTACCATTGTGGCAGACACATCCAGGTCAATCCGCGCTGTTTCAGGCGATACCCACAATCCTCTGCCTCACATTATTCACATTTTCAAACAAAGGCTGGGAAAAACTTGAAAAATGTGAGCCAAAGTGCAGTGCAGAAAGCCACAGGACAAAGGGGAGTCATGCACAAACTGTCACGCCACCACCACTCGCCTCTAGCTTAGAGGGGCATGGTTATTAGAGGAACTTTTCCGCTATCCGCTTTTTCAGCTTTTTCAAACTATTTCCCTGCAGTGTCCTCTGGGAAATGTAGTTTCTGTTTAGCTGTATGGGTGCATCAAGCAGAAAGTTGTAGTCAGGCTCAACAAGGTAAGGCAAATGACAGAAATTTATTTTGTACACAATGGTTCGATCATACCACATACAAGATTATTTGTTCAGGACTCTTGGAAGTAGAGCATTGTCCAAAAACAAACCCAAACACAAAATGGCTGTTTAAAGGTTCTCTATAGTTCAGGATACACAGTCTTTAACAGCAAGGATATTGCATTCCCTTTTTAGCCTTGCTGGCTAAAGCACAAAAACAAATCACATTTAAAGTCTGTGGTAGTTTAGCTTCTATTCAGCTTCAAACCTTTCTTAGTTACCTTCCAAGTAACAAATATAAGAACATAAGAACATAAGAAATGCCATACTGGGTCAGACCGAGGTCCATCAAGCCCAGTATCCTGTTTCCAACAGTGGCCAATCTAGGTCATACGTACCTAGCAGTTAATTAATATTAATCTGGCTATTGGTAGGCAATATAATCCAGGGCAACAGAAAGCTTTATTCTAATAGCTACTTTTAGCTTATCCTAGTGTCCTCATTCCAGCAGCAGGTGATTAACAAGCTTATCACAGTTACAGGCTTGCTCCTTAGTCCCCTTAAACTTCCCCTTTACAAACACGAGGGAATCACGGCCACCCTGCTTGTGGACTATGGGTACCTTTTTCCTAGAAGAGTTTCTTTCAAGACTGGCTTGCTTTCTCTACGTTCCCAGGTTTAAAGCTTGGCAAAAGGAACAGTCCATGGGAGTGTCCTCATCATTCAGCTTCACCTCGGGCTCTCCCAGCTGCATAGGTTCTGACTCCCCGTCTTGCTCACAGTGCTCAGCTAACAGCCTCCCGGGGAATCTTGGAGTCTCTCTTGTTCCTGGCCCCAAACTCTCTTGCAGACGTGCTATATGCCAATTAGCACTCTCTTCTCCTGGAAGCTCAGTTCCTCCGCTCTGCTCAGCACCAGTCAAGCTTCCCTTACTCGTATCTGTGCCTCTGCTCATGTCAGCCTGGCTTCCTGCTTCTCTACCCCCTCTCTCATACTCTAGCCTAAGTTTATACTTCCAGGGCTCTAGCTCCAACTCCTCCCTACTCAGGTGATGGCAATCAGCCTGACTTCGGGCACATGAGTGCTTGGAGCATTCACTGCCTAAGGGATTCTGGGCCCTGTATCCTCTCCCCTTCATTCCACTAGGGGGAGCATGAAATGTGGGCCACGTGGAAGTTTTCTGATTCCTGGAGGTGTTTGTGGCTTTCCTACCCTGATTTGGTGAAAGGGGGCCCTTGACTAGGGTGAATTCCCTGTCTCTTTGTCCTCCCCCGGACTCCGGATAAGCTTCCTTGCCACAACACACATGCATACACTCTCATTAGCACGCTGTGCAAAAGTGGGGATGGTTGGCATTCCTGCTTGCCTCTTCTGTCTTAATGTCAACTCAAGGATTGATAATGTGTGCTCTGTGTGCAGGCACTATTAGTGTGCCTTGGCCTCACCGCACATTGTTACCTCCCAGTCAGTGTGCTATTAGTCTTCAACAAGATGTGGATAATGGAGCCTGTCAGTGCTGCTGCTGGGTGTTTCCACCATTGCTGGCTGCCTCCTTGGGGGTTGCACATGCTGGAGCTGTACTTGCACTGTCAGCTAAACCTTGTCCACAGGAAGATGCAATAGGGAAACCCCAGCAGGGGCCTGAACCTGTGACCCTCTGCACATATGCACACCAACCATATATGTTGCACCACACTGCTGCCATAGGAGGGGGTGGGCGGGGATAACAACCCCTGTTGCTGACATGCTTCCATTTGACTGGACTTTGGCACATGCTGCAATGCACATGGTGCACAGGACTAGGACAAGGCTTCTGTCTGCTGCAGGCTGCTGCTGCTGCCCATGCAACCACCACCACCAAACCATGCAGACATGCCCGTGCACTGTCAGTGGTGGTGATGTGCAGTCCCAGCATGTTAAACATGCGGGTTAGGCAAGCACCTTGGGTGCAAGGCCCAGATGGGGGGGGGGGGGGGGCTAGAGGCACACATGGACGGCCACACAGCCCCTCACCAGCTGATTTTGCAGGGGTCCCATCACTGCCTGCCACTGATATGTCTTGGGGGGAGGATGGCAGCCACTGCTATGATATTTTCCCAGGCATCTGCATTTTCCAGCTTCCTGGAGGGCTACAGCTGCAGGCGCTATTGGCTTTTTACTCCACAGCTGGGTTCCGCGGCACCATGAGTGGGGCCCGCCAGGATCTCTGCCTAGGGTGCCATGTTCCTTGGACCGCCCCATGTGGCAGATCTCCTTTCCACAGCTGCCTTATGTCTGTGTTTTGCCAAAGTTACTGTGTGATCCAGACGGACATCACAGATGGTACGGATAGGGGGATGCGCCTATGTGCGGAGATTACAACGGTTAGGCCCCTTCAACCTGGAGGAGAGACAGCTAAGGGGAGATATGCTGGGGGTCTATGCATTACTGAATGGTGTAGAATAGGTAAACGTTGATTGGTTGTTTATGCCATCAAAATGTGGGTGAATAAGGGGACAGGCAATGCCACTACAGTGTAACACATTCCAAACTGATAGGGGCATATAGTTTGTCAGGCAACATGTAGGCAATCTCTGGCACTCCGATCACAAATGTCATAAAGGCTTCTCATTTAACTGTGCTTAGAGAAGGTTTGGTTAGGTACCAGGGGAATAATCATTGGACCATTATGCAGGGGGCACTGTGGATCCACAGCTTGCCCCACTAGAGGCATCGTTGAACATGGGTACATTTTAAGGATGCAGCTAGGTACTTGTGTGTGTGATTGGCCATTGTGGGACAGAGAATATGGGGCTTGACGGACCATGGTCTAACCCAATATGGCATATCTGCGGATCCTCTGTTCTTATGCCACTATATGCCACTTGGGCAGCTCCCTGGTCCACAATGTTCACAGGCGCCTACCACTGCATGACCAACATACCACCCCCTTTGTTCCATTGGCAGCATCAGCATCAGCATGGTGCCCTTTACTAATTGTGCACCATGCTGCTGCTGCTAATGGAGCACTATTATCACTGACTTGGGCTCCCTTGTCATTTCATCACACTGCTCACATTTAAATAGGCCCTCTCCCCTCTGCAGTCACCCTTTCCATGAGGTTTTACATGGTGTTAGGGTTACAGGCATTAAGGGCTCTTAGGGGGTGTTAACGCAAGGGGCGCTAAAGTAATACATTGTGTTACTGCCTCCTCTCCTCCCACTTTCTGCCCCTTCATGCTGGCTCTCTGCCTCCTGTTCCCTTTACACTGCAGGAGCCTTTTGCGCATGGAAATTGGCATTTTTGCGGCGTTAAGAGGACTTGTGTGCCATTACCATGCGTAAACGGCACACTCGCTCCCTTACCGCCGTTTAGTAAACATATTCCTAAGTATTTTGTGGAGAATAATCGGGCCGGGCAATTATTGTCTCATTTGCTAAAAGGGTAGAGGTCTAAGAAGTGAATTGCTGCTTTAGCAAAAATGCAAACATGGGGGCATGTTTACTAAACAACAATAGTGTCTTCCGTGCAATATCGGAGCAGGATCGCAGCTACGATATTGCACAGAAGCCGTTACCACTGCTTAGTAAACATACCCCACGGTGTTTTTCGAAGATGAGGCTTGGAACAATATAAAAGTTACTGATCTATATGCCTCTGAGGCTACCCCTGCGATTGAGTCAATTGGGAGCACCTTCCAGCTTCCTTCAAACTTGGCAGAAGCTGAATGCTTCTGTTTGGTTAAAGGATATTGAGAGAGCTATTAAGTCATTACAAACTCAGAAGATGCTAGGCCCAGATTGGTACTCTGCAGTTTTTTTAAAATGATTCTCTCAAGTATTAATTCCTCACCTTCTGAAATCAAACTTTTTGATGATCCGAGGGGATTTAGACACAGTTGCTGAAGCGATAACATAATAACATAGTATATGATGGCAGATAAAGACCAGTATGGTCCATCTAATCTGCCTAGTAAGGTGACTAGAGTGGTTGTAACTGCCGTTCTGTGCAGGTCACCCCCTCTATGCCTGTGTTTAGGGTTGTACCTGCTATTCTATGCAGGTCAGCCCCCCTCTATTTATTGAAGCATAAAATATATTTAAGCTTGCTTTGGTTTTTCCCTCTTGCTATGAAGGGATCCATTGTGTCTGTCCCATGCCATTTTGAATTCTGTCACCGTGTTAGCCCCCACCACCTCCATAGGCAGGGCATTCCAAGCATCCACCATCCTTTCAGTGAAAGTATTTCCTGAAGTTTACTGCCTTGCAGTTTCATTGTATGCCCTCTAGTTTTACAGCTTCCCATTCTTTGAAAAAGGTTTGTTGGTTCAATAATACACTTTAAGTATTTAAAGGTCTGTATCATATCTCTCTGTCCCTCCTCTCCTCCAGGAAATACATATTTAGGTTTTCAAGTCTCTTATATGTCTTCTGGACCAGGATCCAAATCATTTTGGTCGCCTTCCTCTGAACCATTTCTTTATATCCTTTGTGAGATATGGTCTTCAAAACTGAACACAATACTCCAAGTGAGATCTCACCAATGACTTGTACAGGGACATTAATATCTCCTTTCTGCTGGTTATTCCTCTCTGTATGCAGCACAGCATCCTTCTGGTTCGGCTACAGCCTTGTTGCATTGCTTCGCCACCTTGAGATCCTCAAACACTAGCACTCTGAGGTCAGTCTCCTGGTCCGTACACACCAACCTCTCACCCTCCTATAGCATACAATTCCTTTAGATTTCTGCATCCCAGTTCTATGACTCTGCACCTCTTCGCATTAAATCTTAATTGCCAAGCATTAGACCATTCTTGCAGTGTTTGTAGATCTTTCCTCATGTTGTGCACTCCCTCAGAAGTGTTCACTCTGTTGCAAATTTTTGTGTCACCTGCAAAAAGGCAGACTTTTATCAGCTCTTTTTCTGTTCAGGAAGGGAAAGAGGAAAATGCTTTCTCTTCCCAACTCTGCTCTGAATACCCCAATTCCCTTTTTATATGTATAGTGCTCTGCTATCTGCTGGCTGACCTTGATCACAGAATCCTCTCAGATATCCCTATAACAGGGACACAACATTCCTGGTGACCTCTAAACAAGACCTACATACACCTAGCAAATTTTCACGGAAAAATTTCTTTTATTGGTAAATTTGTTTTTCTGAATTGTTGATTTTTTTGTGGTCAAATAACTTCAGTCTTGACGTTGCAATAGGGTTACCAGATTTTTGGAGAGCAAATCTGGGATGCCTAGGCAGGTCTGAGCTGAGCAGGGCAGGGGTCCTCCCTCCTTGGGCATTTTTTCTCATATATTTTCCATAACTTATCATCCACACACCTAAAATCCCTGTTACACATCACACAGAACAACAGAGCTTGAAGATAAAGTACTCAAAATTTGTTAACCATACCAATAGAAAAAACAAAAAGTAGCCAATATGCTTGTGCCCGTTCATTCTCCCTTTATGCTCAAGAACTATGCAATATAGTACCTGGAAAAAAACCGGCCATCTCTGAACTTGCAGCATTCTGCAAGAAGCTAGACTTATCTATTTATAGAACACTTTGGAGTAATAACATGTTACATACTGAACTTAATTTCATATATATTAGAAATTATAGATGCTAATAAACCTGTGGCCAAACACTGACCTACTCCCTTCCTCCAACCTAAATGTCCCCCTTCCGCTTCTCCAGCAACTGTAGTAAAGCATCGTTGTTAATGAACTTATAAACTTGTGCCCTTGGTACCACAGCCTGCTACTAGTTAAATGTAATTTCCAAAACGTTTCATGCTACCTGTAAACCGCTTTGATCAAGAAAAAGTGGTATAGCAAAACAACCATATAAATAAATAAAATATACTTTGAAATGACAAGTCTACATCACTTTTAGTAATTTCAACATTTTAAAATAAGACAGTAGCAGCCCTTCTCAAGTTATAAGCACACATACATACATATATGATTAATCTTTATTTTATACATAAATATTTTATATATTTCTAAAATGCCTCCTCATGAGAAACTAAGTTAATTTTACATCTTCTTCTCCTATTAGGATTGAGAAGACTGCATTGGTGGGTATGCAAGAGAAGCAATAGTCTTTGCCTCTGTCCTCATGGAAATTGGGGACAGGAGGTGATTATAGTCCTTGGAATCAGGGACACTACCTTAAAATCGGGGGCAATCCCCAAAAATTGGGGACATCTGGTAACCTTACATTGCAACTCACATGGGAAGTGCTGAAGAACTAAAAGCCACCAATGGAACCGTCACATCCCAGCTCCCCACCATACTCACCCAACCTTCCTCCCCACTATGTAATATTATTCCAATACATTTAGATGTTTCATGTTCTGTAATGCGATCTTATGTTACATCACAATTGTTTACTGTCTCATGTAATTCACTAAGTTATTACCATCCATATAAGTCTCTCCAGGCCAGGTTGTTTTATGTAAACAACTTAGACTCATACATCAGCAGTATATAAACACAGTTAAATAAATAAATAAATAATAATTAAAAAAAAATATATAAAATATATAAATATTGGGCCTGGTATTTACAAATGGGGAGAGTGTTTCTAATGTTGTAAGGGAACCAACTGGGATCCAAGGATTACTGGATGGTGTAGTTCAGTATTATTCATTCAAAAATCTAGATTTCAGAAAAAATAAGGGCCCTATTTATAAGCATAGACACAAATGGGTGAAAATCTTTAATAAACAGGACCTTAAATTTGTATTTGAGGGCAATATTTCAAGGAATCATTAACTGAGTGAGAAAAGCTAGGAGAAGTAGAAGAGCAGTGGACAAAACTGATAAGAGATATTTTAAGAACACCAAACTTATTGTTAGTGTAACCTGTATGCATTCCCAGGCAGGATCAGTCACCTGGACTGTCCTTATATCATGAGGGGTGAGCCAGGAGTGGTCAGCACCAACCCACCCCATGGGTGGGGCACAACTAGCAACATCTACATTATGTAGATTCAGATAACTTTAAAAAAAAATTATATTTATGCAATTTCAAAATATACAATACACAATAACCAAAGAAATAAGTGCACAAGATAAAGCAGGAGGAGTAGCCTAGTGGTTAGAGCAACTGCCTAGTACCCAGAAAATCAAGGGTTCAATTCCCACTGACACTCTGTGACCTTGGGCAAGTCACTTTACCCTCCATTGCCTCAGAAAAATCCAAGTTATCAATGTCCTTGTTTAATGTACATTACCAAGTTGAAGTGACAATGTAAACTACTTTGATTGAAATGATAAAGCAGTATAAAAAAATCTGTTAATTAAATAAAAAAACAGAAAGAAAAAAATAACAATATCCAGCGATACAATAATATGAAACCCAGCACACAGTAGCCCACTAATAAGGAAACTTGGAGGGGAAAATCCAAAAGAAATCAAGCAAGTCATCAAGACCTAGAAACATCAAGAAAACACAATTGCACCCCCACTAAAACATTTTTACAAACCCTCATCATCCCACAGCAGGAAAACAACAAGAAACATTATTTCAAGAACTTTTATCAGACAGAAAAGCTTCAAGCTGAGAAAGGTCAAAAAAAGATGTGTTGCCCTGATGCCTAACTAGGCATTTACAAGGGAATCTTAAATAAAAGACCCCCTCCCCCCTACACTTCCAACACTTTTGATTTTAAAGGGAGGAAACTTTTCCTCCAGTCCTGCATAGCTCTAGCAATATCAGGGAATATTTGCACTCTTTGGCCATAAAAGACTCAGAGAAAACCGACAGATCTAAACTGTCTACTGTCACTGGTGAGTTCATACTACCCTCCTCTCTGGTCTCCAACTTCTTCTTCGATGGCAAATAATATAGTTGGGCCAGTTGTATCTCCTCCGGATTCATGATCTTCAAAACATCTTTGAGGTACATACGCCACAACCTAGTGGCTGACAACAGCCTAACTTTAGGAAAGTTTAATAAACGTATATTCCTCGATTGATTTTCCATTTTCAGTCACCTCCATCTTATAATGTAGGGCCAAACTCCTTCACAGAACTTCCCATTGCTGTTTGAATTGATTACAAATGAGCTTCTACTGACTCAACTCACCTATTCATGGCTATAAGATCTTCTTCATGCTTTTCTGGCTTAGTCACAACTTGTAGAGAAAAGTCAGAGACTTGGGAAATATTAGCACTCACAGAGGCATCGATCTTCCGTAGTACTCCCCAAATATCGTCAAGGCCAATATTCTTGGCCAGTGAAAACCCTGCACTGGCTAAAGTCACACCTGGCAGGGACTTGGAGAGAGGAGCTGAAGCCTGCCAGGAACCACCCAATACTGGGGACAACTGGCCTGGTTTCCACCTAGCATTCAGGGGTTGACTTTCTCCATTCCTCCAGTTGCACCCCCATTCTGTCGGCAGAGGTCTTCAATTGCCTGTAAACTAGGCTCTATGGCTCTGCTTGACTGAATTGACTGACTTGACTGACTTTAAAGCGCCAAGTCAGTGAACTGGGCTTTGGCTGGGCTGTGGTGGAGGAGATGGTCCTCCCAAATTAAGGGACACGCCCAGCTCTTCCAGAGGACACTTAAACTCTGGGCTTGCGGGTGATGGTAAAAATGTGGCAGGAACCAAATGCTGATCAATAGGGCCACTAGTGAGTGGCTGTTTCTGCTGCTTTTGCTGCTTGCCATTCTTCTCTTTCCTTTTGGGAGCCATCACGAAACAGAAGAAAATTCATCCAAGGTAGGTAGAGTGCCTCAAACACATCTGATTGGGATGCCATCATGGATTCCCCTATCTAGATTCAGATAACTTTACTGGCACAACTAGGAAAATCTATGTAGATTGATTCTGATAACTTTATTGGCTCAATAATTTTACATGTTGAGGTGTTAAGGTAGAAAAAGACAAAAGGCGATCATTTACAAAGTAATAGTAACAGTAAAATAAAATTCCATATCACCCTGCTATGACAGTCCAGACAAGTGGGTTGTGTTCCCCTACCAACAGAGATGGAGACAAATCCAGAGGTTTCTGATGACTTCATCCTGCAATCATATCTGGAGTCGCTAGAGGCATAAAACCTCTAGCTGCTCCAGATATGACACATCGAAGTAGCTCTCTGAAAACGTTGAAAAAGATTGATTTAGCTCTTGAGTAAGTGCTCTTGGGGGCAACTTCCTCACGAGCTCGACATGGGAGGCTCTCATGCCACCCTTCAAACCGATGCCCTCCTGGGTTTGCCAAAAGGAGGAGGGGTGTCGATTTAGTTCCCTGTCCTTATCCTATTAAGGGCCGGTTGAACAACCAGAAATATTGAATCAGGATCCCGGAGGAATCTTTAGTTGCACAGCTCAGTGCCCCCTTCCCCATTATCTCCCCAGAAGATGTAGATGAAGATCTTCAGAGGTATGTGTCTGCAGGCCTTGGAATCAGGGAAGTAGCTTTGAGCCCAGCATCACTGCTGCTTGAGCTCTCCAGGAGTGAGGACCAGATTTAAGTTCCAGTTTTCTGTACCAAATCTTCATTTCTCTGCTTAAATAAAGTGTCTGAAGGGGCCCCCGACTTCATCAGTATGGTGGGCGATCGTCGGGGGTGAGAACAGAACCATTAGTAATTGTGTTTCTTTTCCTGATGGTTCCTGCCTCGTGCTTGCACTGCATATGTGCACTATCAGTGCCAGGCTGTGCCTTAACCCATGTTACACACTGCAGTGGGTTGTAAAGTAACATAGTAACATAGTAAATGACGGCAGATAAAGACCAGCATGGTCCATCTAGTCTGCCCAGCACGGTGGCAAGAGTAGATGCACCTGCCGCTCCGTGCAATGCACCCCTCCCCACGTCCCTGTTTAGGGGTGAACCCACAGCTCCATGTAGGACACCCCTATTTGTTGAGAAATTAGATGGTTCAGTTTATTTTGATGTTATCCTGTTGCTGTAAAGGGATCCTCTGTGTCTGTCCCATGCCATTTTGAATTCCGTCACCATGTTTGCCCCCACCACTTCCATCAGGAGGGCATTCCAAGCATCCACCACCCTTTCTGTGAAAAATTATTTCCTGACATTGCCTTTCAATTTACCACCTTGCAGCTTCCTGAATGTGAGAGGTTTATTTTTGAATATTGTTTGGGAACATTTCTTAAGGTCCTGCTAAGGACTGTGCTGGGTACAATAAATTTTAAGATGGCTCTTAAGACTTAGTTTGGGAGGTTTGCGGGAGCTAATTGCAGAGATGTCAAGGGTGGCCCATCCCGAGGAGTGAGATGTGCCGCCCCTGTGAGTGAGATTGAAGGCCAATGAGTGAGAATTTTCTCGCAGCGCATGTTGTATTGCTTGGCAAATAAAAAGAGCAGCACAACATGATATTTAGCTTTGTCTCGTTTTATTTAATTTGTAATTTTTTTAATTTCACAGAAAACATTGATACTAAATATGGTAAAAGAAGCTTGTCAATTTGTACAAACTTCATAGATTGTTGCACATTTCCCACACAATATTCCCTTAATAATAGCTTAAAAATAAGTATACCTAAACATATGACAAGCAAAAGGATCGTAACAACTGCCGCTGTAACTACTGTGCTACTAAAAATACATGTGCCTTTATTCTAAATCATGGATGGCTCTGCTCTCTCACACTGTATGCTGGGGTGCTGGGGACCCTCTTCCTAAATGGATTTGGCTGGAATCTGGCAGAAGTTTTCGAAGAGACCGTTGACCAAAATTCAGTCCAATCTATCCACAGAGAGGGCACAGATAAATGCGTATAAAGACAAAACAGCAAGATACTTTGCACTGATGAACACAAGAAACAGAATCTGAATGGTTTTGTTCTTTGGCTCTTACATTGAAAATAACAGAATGAAACAGAAAGAAGCGCTTGTACCTTGTTTTTGGCAGACTTCAACTTGGAAGCAGTTGAGGCTGATCCTTCAGCCCTCTGGTAGCCATTGAACGGTGATAGCACTGGACTGAACCCTTCAAAGGGAACACAGAACTGTAAAAAGCTGGAAGTTGGGGGGGGGGGGGGGCTGCTGCAGCAGGGCGGGTATGTGCAGCTGTGACTCCACTTCCCTCAGGTCACCCAGTTTCCAAATTACCCAGTTCAGGAGTGAGATATTTTTGCCAGTTCTGGTTTAAATCTGCATCGCAATGCAGTATGCGATTTGCACTCCCTAATTTTATCCTTTGTAGTCAGTGCTGCAGGTCCCATAATGCATCAGAATGAGATTTTTTCCAGAAGTCCAGGACTGGCTTAAAATTTCACTCTTGGAACTGGGTAACTTGGCAACTCTAGTTACTACCTGGCAGAGGGCCAGAAAGCTGTAGAACAAGATTGCAGGCACAACACAGGGCTTGATGCTATGACCATGCATTCCAAAAAATATCTGCCTGTAGGGGCATGATAGGAGAAATGGAATTGTTTTTGTTGTACCTAATCTGATTCTTCCCCTAGCACAAAGTATATTTTCAATTACTGTACTTGTAAGTAAACAAAACAATACAGGCACTTTTGTGATGTTTTATTATTTTCTTTTTTGATTTATACATTTATATAGGAATGTTAGAAAAGTAACTGCTGAATAAAATACCAAACAATAAATTGTGAGCTATTAATTCTAAACAACAACAACAACAAAAATAACAACTAGGTTACTCACTCAACAGGTTTCTGTTTGTTATTTTGGTATAGATGAGCGTATAGAGAATCAAACCTGCTAATTTCATATTCTGCACCAGGGCTCAAAGCAGGGCAGAGTTAACAGCAGCAGCCAGAGAGACTAACAGTCTGAATGAGTCAGATTCTGTTACTCTCTTAAAATGATACTACTAACGCTGCCGTACTTCAAGCCCTCTCTGCTGGTGCGGTTGTTACTCATGCTGTCCGGTGCACAAAAAAATCCCCCCTCACTACTGAGGGAGCCTCCACTCAAGCAGGCTGCCATGGGAAATTGAGGTAACGAATCGGCAAGAGAGACTTCTGAGCACCAACAGCTTGTGCTGAAATAGGGGCGGATTCAGCAGCAAAGGCACCTGTGGTGATAGGGAGTCAGTGAAAACTGCAGCTGGTGGAAATTAATTTTAAGGAAAAAAAGCACAGGCAGTTAGGGACAGTCTCAATTATAAGGTAAACGTGAAGAATGGGAGAGAAGCCTAGAGGTTAGAGCATTGGCTTGGTAACCATGCGACCAGGGTTAGATTCCCACTTCCTGATAGGGAAGCTGCTGACACCACACTCAGGCCTTACTAATAATGCTACCGTACACAACAGCTCTTCTGCTGTGACAACCACAAGGCTCTTGTGACGTGCACAAGTGGTCTTTAGCAGTGCTGCACATGTGCATAGCTTACCAAACTCTGATTACAAAAATGTGTGATAGTGTTATCGCAAACGCTGTGAAAAGCTCTTATTCAATCACTCACCCACAGAAGGAAAACTCTCAGACAGGCTGGAATGCAAACAGGATCTTTAATGTGCACACAGGATCAGACAGAGAGCCGGTACCCTCCACAAAAAATCTGAGCCCCGAGGGACGGCCTACAATGCCTTATATACAGTACAGTTTTAAACTCATTCTACAATCCCATTTGCCACAGGTATTTCCTGCCCACCAATCAGCAGCCCCTGGGAAGGTACCTGGGTGACCTGTCCAAAACGGTATGCTCAGGTCTGCTGATTTCTGGGCTAGGGGCTATTGTGCTCAGACCTGGAGTGGGGGAAGGGTGTCTACTGAAATCTCAATGCCTTCTCTTAGCAGGCTGATTACCTCATGGCTTGGGGGAAGGGCTACCTACAGCTAAACCTCATGGCTTGCCGCATGGCTTGGGGGAAGGGCTACCTACAGTTAAACCTCATGGCTGCCTCATTCCCCCCTTTTTTAAGTAGGACCTCAACCGCTAGAAGCCGCTAGAAGCGGTTGAGGGCTGTATTTGGGACAGGGCCATGACAGTGGTAACCACCTTGCGTTCTACCAGGGTATCAGGGTATCAAGGGTGGTGGTCATGAAGCGGTAAAGAATAGGGATATAACATGGCAGAATGGCACATAGCAGTAAATGAAAAGAACCCCTACCACTGGGATTTTTAGTCCCCCTGGCCAACTGAACCACTTCATAAACCACCCAGGACCCATGGACAGGTAACTAGATCACTTAGGTCTTGGATAGGGTGTTCAATGGAAACACTTGCATCAGTGAGTTTAAAACAACACATACCCTATACCCTCTATAGCAACTCCTGCACAACGTTTTTGTTCCGTGTGCAAAAGTTGCTGTTATGACTGTAAAAGGTTGCAGGGCCTGCAGAGGCCTCTTCCCTTTGGGACAAAGGAGGGCCGTGTGCAAAAAGTCTGCAGAGGCTTCTTTCCTTTGGGGCAAAGGCTCTTTCCCTGGGATCCACCCTTATCAGCATATTAATTCCCTTTGCTTCATTAATCACTGGCACTGTAATCTTCAGGGCATATGAGTACTTTGTATCACCAGCTTTGTTTGGCCTGTTTAACCTGTTCAGGCCTGGCATGTCTTTTCTTGTGCTGGGTCCATTTTCTGTGCACTTTCAGGCCTGACCTGTTTCTTAGCTAGGTCCATTCTCTGTGCACTTCTGTTCAGAGTATGGTTCCCCCTGGCTTTACTCTTGTTGTGCTGGGCTCTGGGTACTCATTTTCTTAGCCCACATGCTTTTTCCGTGCCATCATAATGTATTACAGCCTCAGGCAAGGATGCAGCCATACTAGACATACCTATCAGCCAATTTCCCTTCAGTCCCAATTTTTCTTGTCTTTTCTTGTAGATGGGGGCAAAGGTAATCCCCCTCAGGGCCATGGACAAGCAACCATTTGAGACAGATATTGAGACAGATCGGGGTCATCAGGAAAGCAGCTTCTGGTACTGTTCCCTAGAGACAACATACATTGTAATATCATTTCTTGCAGCTGGTCAATAATATTGAAAACACATAACATGAAAGTATGTCAAAAGCAGCAGTGCTTAATAATGTGATAAAGAAAGCTCTGAGAAAATAGTACAGCAAAATCTTGAGCTGGTGTGGGTATTGCAGTTGTTGAAGCCGAAATGGCTTGTAGATTTCAGTTACTTTCTAAGAAAACAATATTAAAAGGATAACAATACAATCGTTCACAGAAGCCCCCAAAACCCCCCAGTCAGTCCAACAGTTCTTTTTCCTGCCTCTCAGCAGTTCCTCAGGACCTCGCAGTGTGCTCCATCCCTCTCTGAAGTCTAATTTCTGTTTCTCTCTCAAAAATTTAAACCTCCCATTCTCCTAGGCAGACACCCTGGCCCGTTTTCAATGTGACACACTGATCCAGATAGGGTCTCCTTCACACATCTCAGCGGTGGGCAGCTCTGAGTTCTCGGGATGGTCTGCTCCATCTGGATCCCGGCCACCTCCCTTGTCTTGTGTTACGATTTGGACATTCATTCTTCCAATGTCCCTCCTCTTTGCAGTAGGCACATTGATTGGGGGCCAGGGGAAACCTCGGCCCCCCGTATCCGCGGCCTCGCCCTCATTCTTCTGTGCTGAACAAAGTAGGAAGCAGTTGTCTAGTGTCCGACCAGGCAGGCTGGTGTGTTTGTATACTACTGGTCATAGGGTCTGTCAGTTCTTGGGGCTTTTCAGTATAGGAAGCATAATGGGTTTTCCAGTTCAACAGGTCCGTAGTGGAGATAGGGACATAAATCAGGCTGGATGGTCCCAGTGTCACACGCCCAGCAGCATCAAGGTACGGGAGCCCCTGTACTTGTCGTAATGGCATTTGGAGATCATGCGACTGCAGGTAGTAGGCCCTCGGGGTGGACGATTCAAGCTCAGCCTGTGTGCTCTCAGGGGAGGAAATGGTGGAACTGGAGGTGGTACCAGGAGTGTGAGGGGTGGAGGATGTGGGAGGGGAATCTGAAGACGATGGGCTGGAATCCACAGAATATTCCCTAAATCTGGCCCCACCCACCCCAAGAGGAGGTCTTCCTGACTCTTCAGCTAGGAGCGGACCCTGCAGTGGTGCAGATGGGACATGAGGTTGAAGCAGAGGGAGAGGGCGTGGAGGAATGTCTGGAGGGTCCCGCCCCTGGTAGATAGAGGCGGGTGTCCATCCCTTTTGGCGACCACTGGCCGCCACCATTATTCTACACTGATCCTCGTGACAGCGCTGGAACCATCTTGGTCTGAGCTGGCATATGGCCAGCCATGAATCAATATAAGGGAACTGGTCAGGGCGCTCTTTTTCAACAATTTGATGGAGCAAAGACACAGTGGACAGGTCAGTGGACCCCTGGGAGGCCATAACTTAACTAAGGCTGGCCATTCCCTCTCACACAAAAAGGATAATCTGGAGGCGGAGAGAGGTACCCCGTAATCCTCTCCAAACCCAGATTTAAAATTGTGAAGCATGCACTGTAGGGGCGTTTTTTCTTTTGACTTTCCCGACCCCATGCTCTAATTCTAGTTCAATAACTAAGTACAGTATACAATGTAGATCAGATCTTCTAACCTAATCTCAATTTGGGGAAAAATGCAATTTACAGTAAGAGAAAGAAAAAAAATGCAATTTACAATACAGATCCTATCTAGACTTAATCCAGGAAAAATAATACAATTTATAATACAGACCCTATCTAGTCTTAACTCAGGACAAATAATACAACTTATAATATAGGTCTTGGCAATTTACAAAATATATATAGTCAGATTTGGTTTAGATAAGAGTTAAGATATATATATAAGCTAGCTATTCTTACAATGTCCACCAGATGGAGCTCCAGGATCACTTAAAACACAGGGAATGGTAGTAATTACAGCTAATGTCCACTAGATGGAGCTCCAGAGTCGCTTTAAGTATATTGGAGTGTAGCTTACATGTGGTCTTTTCAAGATGGCCGCCTCCACGTGCGTCCCGACAACGATTTAGCTGCTCCTGAGTGCAGGGGAATTCGTACACGTGGTGTTCCAAGATGGCTGCTACCTCATCGTGCTCTCCACACCGGCTCACTCTCCACTCACAGATGAGGAAAGAAGGAAAGCCATGGATATCCAGGCTTCTCCTTCAATGGCTCTGTTTTTGCTGACTCTGGGCCCAAAGGGAAAAACAGGGATAGGCATCGGGGCAGCATAAATCAGCATGGGGAAGCACAGATCAGGAGCGGGAACCACAGTGGCAGCATGGGGAAGCACAGATCAGTAGCGGGAACCACAGCGGCAGCATGGGGGAGCACAGATCAGGAGCGGGAAACACAGCGGCAGCATGGGGAGACAGAAATTCACATCGGGCAGCATGGGGAGACAGAAACCCACATCGGGCAGCATGGGGAGACAGAAACCCACATCGGGCAGGATGGGGAGACAGAAATTCACATCGGGCAGCATGGGGAAGACAGAAATTCACATCGGGCAGGATGGGGAGACAGAAATTCACATCGGGCAGCATGGGGAAGACAGAAATTCACATCGGGCAGCATGGGGAAGACAGAAATTCACATCGGGCAGCATGGGGAGACAGAAACTCACATCGGGCAGCATGGGGAGACAGAAACTCACAGAGGGCAGCATGGGTAGACAGAAATTCACATCGGGCAGCATGGGGAGACAGAAATTCACATCGGGCAGCATGGGGGAGACAGAAATTCACATCGGGCAGCATGGGGAGACAGAAATTCACATCGGGCAGCATGGGGGAGACAGAAATTCACATCGGGCAGCATGGGGAGACAGAAATTCACATCGGGCAGCATGGGGAGACAGAAACTCACATCGGGCAGCATGGGGAGACAGAAATTCACATCGGGCAGCATAACGGAAGCACATTAGAGAACTCTCTCCTTGCAGTCACGCTTCAGAAAACTCCCCACAAGCAGAAAGGAAAGAAGAGAAGCAGCTATCTATTCTTTATCTCAGGTATGTTTAACTTATCAAGTGCTATATTTTGGTTACTTTTAGAAGTTTTCGGCAGCGCTTTTAAAAGATTCTTAAGAGTGGTAATACTAATATCCTAGGCAATTTTTCTTCAATATCTTTGGCAGCGCTGCACTTTAAATACCTTTTTTAAAGGGGCCCAAGGTAGCAAAATTAATTCATACTACAGTTAAAAAGGACTCTGATTTTATCTTACTGGTCCACAAAAAGGACTCTGATTTCTACTCAAAACTGGACGAACGATGGCTTCAGAAACCCCCCCCCCCCGGGGTCCCTACTAGGACCGTTCGTGCGGGTGATCGGGCCGCTACAGGTTCCTAGAATTTACTAGGAATTACAGACGGAGTACAGAACGTAGCAGTACTCACCAGAACTCTGATCAGGCAGGTAGTTTGGATGCCAGTCTATCCAGCCGGTTTTCAGTCGGGGATTCAGCCGCAGGGACCAACTGACCAGACAAGTCAAAGAGTCCTTCGGAGCACAAAGGGGCCCCGTGGCGCCAAGGATCGTTAATCACCTGGAGGGGTCGGTCCCTAACCGTAGGAGGCCCCGATCCTGCAAAAAGCAGTAATCTTCCCACTGTGGGTGTGATGAGAGAGGTTTTTCTTTTAAATGTTTCCCAGCCAGTGCACCAAAAATGTTATCGCAAATGCTGTGAAAAGCTCTTATTCAATCACTCACCCACAGAAGGAAAACTCTCAGACAGGCTGGAATGCAAACAGGATCTTTAATGTGCACACAGGATCAGACAGAGAGCCGGTACCCTCCACAAAAAATCTGAGCCCCGAGGGACGGCCTACAATGCCTTATATACAGTACAGTTTTAAACTCATTCTACAATCCCATTTGCCACAGGTATTTCCTGCCCACCAATCAGCAGCCCCTGGGGAAGGTACCTGGGTGACCTGTCCAAACCGGTATGCTCAGGTCTGCTGATTTCTGGGCTAGGGGCTATTGTGCTCAGACCTGGAGTGGGGGAAGGGTGTCTACTGAAATCTCAATGCCTTCTCTTAGCAGGCTGATTACCTCATGGCTTGGGGGAAGGGCTACCTACAGTTAAACCTCATGGCTTGCCGCATGGCTTGGGGGAAGGGCTACCTACAGCTAAACCTCATGGCTTGCCGCATGGCTTGGGGGAAGGGCTACCTACAGTTAAACCTCATGGCTGCCTCATTAGGAAGGGGCAGAAGTATGTGAGCCTGAGACCTGTCCCAAATGTATGTGACTTGGCATATCTATAATTGTGGAGGAACACTATTTTCCAGCACTGTGCAGAACTAAGTTAGAGTTCCAAAGGGTTTCTAGTCAGTGTTTCTGAGTAAGATGTGCGCTGGCTGGTGTAGCATGTAAGCATGAGGAAGCTAGAGATTTTGAGAAGAAATAGGATTGTTGAGACCAACGAAAGAAGGGCAGATTGTAAGAGAATCCCAAAGCTGTTTTATATAAGTTTCTGAAAAAAAGCAGACTGAGAGAAGTTTTCTGTCAGCTGTGTGTAAGTGGAGTCAGAGGTAAAAGAGATTGCCAGAAAGGGATTTCTTTCTTCTTAGACTCTGAACCCTTTGTGAAGCAGAATTTTTTCAGCTGATTTTAAACTTTAATCTGGGAAAAATCAGCACAAGTGAGCGAGTCTGCTGGATGTCTCGACAGAACTGAAGCTGCTTATTGCCAGTTTGAAAAGAAACTGTTATTTGGAGGCAGAGCATTTATTTTTGCTTGAGAGAGGACATCTGAACTAAAAGGAATTATTTGGAAAACTAGCCCTGTCAGTGAGCTGTTTTTGCTCATTTACGTTGGGCTGCCAATAAAAGTAAGAAAGGGATTTTTCATAGCTTATTGATGCTGTCCTAGAGTCACAGCTCAAAGGCTTTGCAGAAGCTGAGACAGAACCTCAATTCTTCATTTAAACTGCTTTTGAACTGAATTGCTTCTTTGGAAAGAGAAAAGCTTTGACCCCTTTAAAGAGGTGAAGAAATGATTTAAGAATATTGACTGGAGGAAAGGTTTTGTCAGTGTTATCACGATGACAAAGTGTGAGAACACCTTAAAGTATCGTGCAAGGTTTTAAAAGTTAGTCAAGGCAATTTCTCCAAATGGGTTAGTTTTATGCATCGCCTATGGGGTAGATTCTGACCCGAGTTTAGCAGGAATATATGTCCAGGGTGGACGTATATGTCCCACTAAATGGCGGGGCCTATTCTGGTGAATGAGCTCTCACACGTACTGCAGAGATATGTGGGAAGCTCTGTACCCAGGCAGGAGGGGACGGGCTGAGGGAAGAGTGAGGGCAGGCTGGAGGCATGCCCTAAGCTTGGACGTACAGGGCCTATTCCGGGGACAGCCCTGTACATCTAGGCCTGGGCAGATGGATGGGGGACTTATTCCACCACAGAGGTGGAATACGTCCTCTAGACATGGGAGGACAGTGCGGCGGAGCAGGCATGGTGAGTGGGGCAGGGGGTCCCCGTGGCCCGACCCTGACCATGACAGGCCTGATTAGGGGTTGGGCTGCAGGGAAAGGCGCACCCAGGTGATATGTGTGCCAATTGGGGCTCCAGCATGGAGCCACGGTGCCATGGCAACTGGATGCCACTGCACTGCGGCTCCAAGCAGGAGTTTGGCTGGGCTAGCTGGGGAAGTGCCTCGATATCCGGGGTGCCTGAATCAGGGCACATCCTGGATGTCCAAGCCCTATGCCATGATTTTGTTCCAGTGGGGCCATCTGGCCCCCGTGATAGCAGAATCAGGTGCATCTCCGGACTGTCCAGATTTCTGGACGTCTGTACAGCCCAGATGTGCACCTACGGAATTGGTCTCCACATGAAAAAGGCTTATGCAGGTGCAAACTAATTCTATCTCACAATCAGTCACCTGTTATAAAAAGCTCCCTTTTAGGTTCTGTCTTTTCTTCAATATTGAATATGAAATACTTTTTTTTTGGTGTTTACAATTATTAAATATTAGTTATCAGTCAAACTTCGCTTCTCCCCAATCAGACTTACAAAGCCAATCAGGTCACTGCAGGTGAACTTTAAAATTCCAGCCAGACCTGAGGCACGAAGAAGAGCCTCCGGAGCACCAGCACTTCACCGGATCCCCCAGCCGACCTGATCAGCGTCAGGGAGTAGAGCGGGAAGGATCGCTCCTCCCCGATCTGCCCTACAAAGCCAATCAGGTCGCTGCAGGTGAACTTTAAATTTCCAGCCAGACCCGAGGTGGGACCGTGCCTGAGGGCCTCGCCAGAGGGCCCTTTGGCATGGCCCTTAGGCATGGAATGTAGGCGGATAAAAAGATCAACAGAACCCTACAGCCTACCTCGCATTACGTTTGCTGATGCCACCAGCTGACAATCTCCACTACTGAATATTTATTTGTAAGTGCAGTGACTTTATATCTATACTATTCTCCCCCCTTACAGCTTCCTACAATGTCCTCCTTGAGCACAATCACATCGACATTGATTAGTTAGGGCTGCTCATAGCATTTCCATAACTGATATCCTAAACACGGACAGTCTGCAGGCAGAATAGCAGCTCTTCCCAGCCACTCTGAGAACACCACATCTCCTCCCCACCGGCCTCACCGCTATGCACGAAGTAAGCTCCCAGCAATAGCAACCTGCCACCCTACTAATCACATTCTATCCCCTGACCAGTTACCAACAACTCAAGCTTACAGCAGCTCCTCGTGGTGCCATCTGTATATCTACTCAGAGTACACATTCTCTTCATCCCCTAGCTTTCTCTTGGCTTGCCATCATGATGTTGGGGCATCTCACATTCATGCTACACCTCCTCTGCTTAGCCCAACTTATATCATGGCCAGGATCATTTGCACAACTTCAAGGCCTAATACCCACGGTGCGAACCCTTGGGCGCAGAAGCTATTATGACTCCCCCCACCCCAACAGACCACATCCATCTGCAAACCATAGCTGGCTAATACACATAACCTGTCAACCTCTGGAGAAATCAACTGGTTCAAATCATACCTGTCTGATCGCCAGCAACAAGTCCACATAGAAACTCAATCATCCAGACCATTCCAGCAGACACAAGGAGTCCTACAGGGATCATCCCTCTCCGCCCTGCTTTTCAACATATATATACAGCCAATCTGTGCCATTATACAATCGTTCAACATTTACTACCACATTTTATGCTGATGATATATTGCTATATACCCCTTTCTCCATAGTCAGCCCTGACTACTCTTCCATCGCAGAATGCTTCAATGCAGTCTCAGATTGGCTCGCTACCCACAATCTGATGATCAACAGCAGAAAGTTGGAGGCCTTATTTATAACCAGAGACCATACTTTCACCCCACCAACTTCCCTAAGGGTGAAAGACTTCAATCTCATGGTCAAGCAAGAAGTACGCTATCTTGGAATCACATTAGACCAACATCTGAATAGGGAAGCCCACATACAAAATGTCACCAAAGCAGTCTACCATAAACTGAGGACCTTACGGCATCTACGCCCTCTCCTCAAGCCCTCAGATTACCGTACTGTATGCCAAGCCCTCATCTTTCCCCACCTAGACTACTCCAACATAATTTTCCATGGACTGCCAAAGCATGCTCTCCAAACATTACAATTGGCCATGAACACAGCTGCCTGAACACACCTGTCTGCGTCCAGATATGAACACATCATGCCCTTCTTGATTCAGCTTCACTTGCTCCCTATAACAAGTCACCCTCCTACTTACCTTCATGGCCCTTCACGGCATGTCTGCAACCTCTCTCGCAGAGCTCATACAACGTACACCGGAGACCAGAACTAGGAGGTCATGCATGATGAACTCACTCGCCGTCCCTTCAGCAATAAGGACATGTACCCAATCTACTAAGAATCATGCATTTTCCTTATATGCGCCAACCTGCTGGAACGCCCTACCCCCAACGATCTGAGCCATCCCAGATCTGACATCTTTCAGGAAGGCATTAAAGGCATTCTACGTATAAATTTCAAGAAGACAGAAGTGCTATATGTCACACGGAACAAAGACTTCTCCCTGCCATCAACACTAAAAGTTAGTGACGCAGAACATCCGGTCAAATCCAACATACGCTATCTAGGAGTAATATTAGACCAACACTTGGACTTCAAAGAACACATCAAACGAACAGTAAAATCTATATACTTCAAAGTCAAAACCCTCCGCCACCTGAGACCCATGATGGAAACCGACGACTTTCGAACAGTTTTCCAAGCCCTAGTAACACCTCACTTTGACTACGCTAATATAATACTACATGGCCCCCAAAGAATACCCTCAACCCACTTCAGTTAGCCATGAATGCAGCGGCTCGTGTTCTCTGTGGAGCATCCAGGAAGGACCACATCTCACCTATACTAAAAGAGCTTCATTGGCTCCCAATAAACTGTAGAATCTTATACAAAACCCTCCTCATTACCTTTAAAGCATTCAATAAGACATCACAGTGATTCTCGACGGGGCTGAGAGCAGGAGCTCCCCCTTCCTCCATAAGCCGCCAATCAGCTGCCATGAATAATGGCATAAAAACCGCCGTTTCAGGGGCTTCGGGAGAGCAGTGATTCTCGACGGGGGTGAGAGCAGGAGCTCCCCCTTCCTCCATAAGCCGCCAATCAGCTGCCATGAATAACGGTATAAAAACCGCCGTTTCAGGGGCTTCGGGAGAGCAGTGATTCTCGACGGGGGTGAGAGCAGGAGCTCCCCCTTCCTCCATAAGCCGCCAATCAGCTGCCATGAATAACGGCATAAAAAACGCCGTTTCAGGGGCTTCGGGAGAGCAGTGATTCTCGACAAGGGTGAGAGCAGGAGCTCCCCCTTCCTCCATAAGCCGCCAATCAGCTGCCATGAATAATGGCATAAAAACCGCCGTTTCAGGGGCTTCGGGAGAGCAGTGATTCTCGACGGGGGTGAGAGCAGGAGCTCCCCCTTCCTCCATAAGCCGCCAATCAGCTGCCATGAATAACGGCATAAAAACCGCCGTTTCAGGGGTGCACCCGTGCCTTGCGGGCCCGCGCCTGAGGGCCTCGCCAGAGGGCCCTTTGGCATGGCCCTTAGGCGTTGGTCCGTGGCGTCTGTTTCTGGAGTTTCGCTGATGGCATGGTCTGGGTTGTCGTGTCTATATATCATGGTAACTTGCTGTTCTGTGTTCTTCTCTCTCTTATCTGTTTGACTATCTCTGTCCCCTATTCTGTCCTATCAAATAAATGGCGTTCTTTTCTTATTTCCTTGAATGATATAGTATTGTAAACCGCTCTAATGCCTTTTTGGCCTGAGCGGTATATCAAATTTAAATAAAGATAAACATAAACATAAACACCCTCTTCAATTGTTGATCTACTCATTCATACCCCCAATAACAGATCCAGAAGAGCTCTTGCGGAAAACACTCTAGTCATACCAAGCAATTCTATAAAACTTAACCAATCAACCATCAATAGGGCATTTACTAGCTATGCCCTCAGATGTTGGAACAAACTCCCTTCTAACATAAGAGCAATCAAAGACCTCACGCAGTTTAGAAAAGCTATCAAACATCACCTGTTCCTCATGCACTTTACACAGCCTGGTGATCCCCCCCCCACCCACACACTCACTCATATATGGCAATTGAAACTACATTCACAATAAAACTACAATCTAATTCTACCACATACGATATTACAGCTCTCTAACTTTTCTTTACCAACAGAGTACAAACACGCTGTAAGATAAACTTGACAGCAAAACCTTCTTACGAGCCCAACCTGTTAACTATCTGTAGCTAAATCTCAAATGTATATAGTTTCCCCAGTTAATCCATGTTCAAATCCCTGTAAACGTAGGACTATTTGTATGGCCAAGTGTTTATTGTTTCGATGTAAACCGCACTGATGAGAAATAGCGCGGTATATAAGAATTGTTAAATAAATAAATAAATAAAGACATACCTCTTACAACTAGCCTACAACCAGCCACCCTAAACAAGGCCTATGTCATTACTGCCCAGCTTGGCACCAGTCCACCTGCCTGCACACTTCAAGTTCATTTCCTTATGCTAACATTTAAGATATAGCTATCTGCTCTCAACACTTGTATATTACTGTTCTCCATTGCTTTCACCCCAAGTTAAACTGTTCTATGCAAATCTGTTTGATGTTTTACTGTTTTACTTTTTCACTGTTCATGTTATTTCCAGTTCAATGTAAACTGTTCTATGTAAACTGTTTATTGTTCACGTTTATATGTAAACCGTACTGATCTTGAAAAGCGCGGTATATAAAAGCAAATAAATAAATACTCCTATAGAGGGGAAAAGACCTCAGTCAGTCCCTTAGGTCCAAAACTGGACCTTACTGGAAAAATAGGGCACGGATCCTCATTGATCTGAAAACCCCCTCTATATTTTACTTTCTGCTTTATTTAGGGGTATGTTTACTAATTCGTCTTAATGTTACCGGCACTAGTTGCAGCGTTAATGTGAAGAATGCCATATAAGGTAGTGGGTGTTCCAGAGGGAAGGTAGCAAGGAATCTGTATCATGCAATAGTGGGCGCCTTGGCTCATTAATGCGCGTTAACCCTAAGTTCATGCCAGTGCTGTGTTAGAAGCTATAAAGATGTAGCCCACTGGTTGCTGCAATGACTGCAGAGGCAGAGGTCATGCAGTGGTGTTCTTTAATAAGGCTGTCTGAGGCATCTCCTTTTAATTTAAATCTGTGCTGCCATCAAAAACACCCTCACAGTGCCGTAACCTAAGGTGCCTCATAAGGCGCCCTATAAGGCGCTCCATAGGGCACATTATAAAGTGCCATGTCTGCCAAGGCACCTTATAATGTGCCCTATAGGGCGCATAATAAGGCGCCTTATGAGACACCTTAGGTTACGGCACTGTGAGGGTGGTCTTGCTGGCAGCACAGATGTAAATTAAAAGGAAAAGCCTCAGACAGCCTTATTAAAGAACACCACTGCATGACCTCTGCCTCTGCAGTCATTGAAGCAACCAGTGGGCTACATCTCTGTAGCTTCTAACATAGTGCTGGCTGGCTACAGAAAGCCTGCAGGTCACCGCACAAACTGTCTGCTGTGGTTACCAGGATAGGGGAAACCCACCCGTACCCATGATGCACTGCACATGCAGATCAGCAGTCTACATCTGATCACAAGATGGGGTATGCGCCTCCACAGCACCTTGGCCTGGTAGGGGGAACTGACCGTGTGTGTTACTGGCACAGAGTAGCCACAGACTGTGACACTGTGCGGTTCCTGTGCGCATCTTGAGGGTGAGGTGGGGCGTCCAGTACCAGGTCCGCAGCACATGGCTTGGCTAGGATAGGTTGTGCTGCAAATCCCCATAAGTGCCAATGTGTGACAGGTAGTCCCTATAGACACGCCTGTGTCCATCTGTATTTCCCAGCCACGTCTAGCCCTTGTGGAATATGATGTACCCAGAATAGTGCATATCCTGTGTGGTTGACATGGTCACATGTTATAGGAGAGGGGTGATGTGTGGACCCAAAAGCAGATTCTGTAGCACCACCCAACCCGCCTGTTACTGTGGGTTATTACTTTCCCAGCACTATATACCATGTACCCTCGGGACATCCGTTAATCCTCTGGGCTAAGGAATCACCTTACCTTCTCTGTTTGGAATTCCAGGGGAACAAACACACACACTTGCACATAAGTAGTATGTAAGTTTATTCCACAGGTTAGAGGGGCTGTCTGTCTTTTATACATTAACAGAAACATATACATAAGTTATCAATTCATCCCCTGAGGCCCACCACAGTTTATCAGTAACTTCACAGATGTTAGTCGTCTCCGTGTAGAATAATCAATTTGTCTTAGCACAGCACATTCCCTTTCCATATACAGATATATACAGGATTCTTATTTTCCCTTGTGGGCCTCTTAGTCCTCCTGTACACACACACACTTTAAGCCTTAGTTTCCCCTATCACCGCCCTCACTGGGTCAGGGTGGGGGACAGGATCTCCCACCAACAGATCCACACTCCACATCAGAGGCAGTAGAGAGGACCACTACCCCAGTCCTGCTGGGGAATAGGCACCCTCCAGGGCAGTCAATGCAGATCTGTATGTATCACATAGGGCACTGGCAGATAGGCAGTAGGCCTGGAAAAGCTCAGCTGTCCCCCCCATCTGACATTCACCAGCAGAGGGCACAATCAGTCTTCACCCGCTGCACCCTGCAAGGTGCTCCAGCCATACACATGCTAACTGCAAACAGTCTGCTAGCTAGCACATAGTGCATGTTCCTAAAAGAACTGTGTGCACCTAAAAGTGGAATGTAAGTACACACCAAGCAATTATGTCAGTGATTGGGCCCCAGAAAAGGAAACCCATAGATATCACTTGAAAGAAATGCTGTATGTGGTAACCTAGCCATGCCCTGGTCACTGCTCAGTCAGGGTGAGACTGACCTCCCAGCATGACATCCTGTGGCCACCCTGTCTATGCAGGTAGTGATCGGGCACTACAATATCCCAGCCATTGCCCTATGCCCTGTGCAGATGCATCCTGCCCAGACCACCCTGCCTGGGCCATTCCCAAAGTACCTTGCTCCTCATTATGCACATCGGCAGGCTAACGCTGGAAACAGTGTAAGGATTGTGGGCTCAGTAAGGTGTAGGCAGCCACAAAACACTGGATAGACATACATATACTTCTTCACCTATTTCAGCATTGTGCAAAGATAGAGGTGGTTGGCAGCCCTGGCACCAGTCATGGGCACAGTGCAGGCATTGCAAAGGTACTCAATACTATTATGGTCACTCTCCGGGGTGGTAAACACTGTCAGACAACAAACAGAAAGGAAACACACTCCACATATATTAGAAAGGTTGGTATGATGAATCTCTGTTAGCTATTTGTGTGTAGGATCTGACATTCATCATAGCAATCTTTTGATATATATGGAGCGTGTTTCCATGTTTATGATGGCATTGCTAAGGTATCCAGGTGGTAGTAGTGGTGACTGCTGCTCCGCGCAGGGCCCAAATGCCTGGCTCTCCATGAGGATATGGATAGTGGGGCCTGTGGGTGTGGGTGTTTGTGCTCCTGTTGGCCGCTGCTCTAGGGTGTGCACATGTTTATGGTATATGTGCTCTGTAGGGTAAAATATAGGGACAAGGTCTGCAGAAGCCACAGCTGGGACTTGAACCTGTGGCCTTCTGCCCCTGAACAGACTGGCTGTGTGTACTGCACCAAACTGTTGCCACAGAGGTAGGTCATTTCCTGGGGACACCATGTCTGTTCTTCAGACAGAACTTGTCTGTTGCACTGCACACCATCCACCTGAAACAGGGCTTGGCCTTGGTCTGCTGTGGGAAGATGCTACTGCCCCCTCCACCACCAGCACCCCTCCACTGCCATGCTGACATGCCCTTATGCCGGTGGTGCTGATGGTGTGCAGTCCCAGGCCATCCAGTGTGCAGGTAGGCAACCGCCTATGGTGTGGGATCTGGGGTAGGGGTGCCTACATAGACACCTGCGCTTCCCCCCGGCACTGCCTGTCAATGTTATGTGCCCTTTGGGATACCTGCTGGGTACTGTTTCCTGGGACACTGTGGGACACACTCTCGTGGGCATGTTTGTCCTTGGTCAGTTGCTGGCTTGCTGATTTGCAGTTTCTGCATTCCTATGTGCCACCTAGGCATCTGCCTAGTCCACCCTGTGCCCCAGCTGCCCCACTGCATGTCCCGCCTGCAGCTCCTTGTACCCCATTTGCAGCCTCACTGTAGTGCCCTTTCGTACTTGGGCACTATGCTGTTGCTGCACATCTATCACTACTATCACTTTTCTTGGTTTCCCTGCCTTTGCTGTACATTGCTGACTGACATGGTTTCTCTCTCCTGCAAATGTGCCTCTAACGCGAGGTTTTCACTGGCATTAATTTTCAGACCTTTATTTCACAGTGTTAGCGTGCCTGGAGCCTCTCCCCGCCCACTCTCCGCCCATTGAGCCCTTCTCTCCGCCCTCTGGGGAGCCTTATTCCACCCTCTGTGTGCCTTAACGCCACAGGTGACGCTATCGCGTGAAACCTCATGCTATTGCGCGATAATGTTACTTTAGCGCGCAATAACGTTACGTATCACGCACTAACTGCGCCGTTGCGACGTTATCGCTGTTTAGTAAACATACCCCTTAGTTCATTAAAAAAACTCTCATTTCAAAAATTGTTGACTTAAAAGAACTTATCTGTGTTTAAATCACTGTGTTCAGCAGCTTGGATGTTAATTTATCTTGTGCTGTGCATTGTCTTAATTTGCATCCAGTCATTCACCCGACGTGGCCCCGTTTCACCTTGTGGTTGCTTCAGGAATATGATCAGATTGCTTGTGATTGGAATGCACTAGCACAGCGCGATAGAGACCATAATAATATGGTTGCAATTTCACTGCTCCAAGACAAGTGACCCAGCACAATTCATAGACTATTCACTTAGGACTGACACCTCTAATGAAGTGGAACGGGTAAACGTAGATTGATTGTTTATGTTGTCAGAATGTAAAAAGATTAGGGGACATGCAATGAAGCTACAGGGTAACCTATTTAAGACTAATAAAAGAAAATATTTTTTCACTCAATGTGCAATCAAACTCTGGAATTTGTTACCGGAGGATGTAGTAAAAACTGCTAGTGTAGCTGGGTTTAAAAAAGGTTTGGACAAGTTCCTGGAGGAAAGGTCCATAAACCATTATTAAAAGGGACCCAGGATATCACTGCTTGACCCAATACAAGCACTGGGGAACCTGTGTCTTTTGGGGAGACTGCTAGGTACTTATGACCTAGATTGGCCACTGTTGGAAACAGGATACTGGGCTTGATGGACCTTGGTCTGACCCAGTATGGCATATCTTATGTTCTTATGTTTTTATCAGATGGAATGGTAGTATCCCAGATGATCATAATTCTTCATTCTCTGTCATTCTTTTAGGTTCATGATTCCAGTGCTTTTCAGGCATAGTGATGTTGTAGTATTTACAGAGTTTCCAATGGATGAGGCATGCTACCTTATTGTGCTTTTGGGTATAGATATTTTCTGTCATCAGAACTACACAGCCAGTAATGAGGTGAGTCACTGGTTCCAGCTCTTTCTTACAGAATCAACATATGTCTGTGCCAGTTTTTTTTCAATGTTCGCTGTAAACCATCTCATTCTGTAATGTGCTTTCCTGGGCTGCAGCTATTAGTCTCATCCTTCAGTTTCAGTTCACCTCTCCTAAACCATTCATGTGTCCATTCTTGATCGACAAAGGGTTCTTGGAGTAACGCTCTGTATTTCCCACTGTTTCTGTAAGTTTGCCAGTTGTTTTTCCTTGTTTGCTGATCTAATTCTTTGAAGAGTTTTTCTCTTGTTTTGCAAATTCTGTTGCTTCCTTCCCTGTGTATGCTTGTGAATTCTCATTCAATCCTTCTAGTCATCAGAATGCTTGTTCAAGTTTGATGATGAATAGATTCTGGACATTCACTTATATTTCAGCAGTTTTTGTGTATTTGGATCCTATGATGCTGTTAGGTAGGCCTAGAGGCTTATAATAGTAGCCCTGTATAAGTAATCAATCTCTATGAGGCCTAGCTTTCCTTCAGATAAGTAGTAGTAATAGCAGCTCTAGGGATGTACAGTCTGGACATACACTGATTCTTGTAAATTACTTCATGGAGTTTTCTTGTTCACACATCCAGTTTTTCAAGATCTTTAAGAGGCCAGATCTGCGTGCTGCTCTTCCCTCCTGCCCTCCCCCACTATCCTTCCCTCCTCCTCCATCTTCTCCTTCCTCCCCCTCCTCTTCCTTTTCTCACTGTTGGTCGTCTTTCTATTCTATTACCTCACCAGAACTCTTAACTCTTATTTCCTCAGTGTGAAAGACCACCTGCCCTCTCAACCCCATCCCCTCTACCTGGTTTGCTGAACCTTCTCTTGCTCTCTTACCCTACATTCTAGCCATAATTAATACTTCCCTCTCTTCTGGATCCTTCCCTTCCCTCTGAAAACACACATTGGTCTGGCCCATTTTGAAAAAATCCAATCTAGATCCACTCATCCCAGCCAATTATCGCCCCGTTTCCAACCTACCTTTCCTCGCAAAACTTCTAGAAAGGATTATCTTCCAATTTTCCCAACACTTACACTTCATAAACTTTTTATATCCCCGACAGTCAGGTTTTTGTCAGGGTCACAGCAAGGATACAATTCTAGTAGCACCTCTTAACAATCTCCATTCCTCACACGACAAAGGTGACATTTCGGTGGTGGTCTCCTTAGATCTTTCTGCGGCTTTTGACTTAGTTGCTCATTCTCTTCTCCTCTCACGTCTCCAGGACGCTGGGCTTAGGGAAACAGTTTATTGCTGGTTTCATTCTTTCTTATCTTCCCGCTCTTTCTCTGTGGTCTCACCCTCCGGCCCACACCGCTCTTCTGCTCCCATCTCCCTTCCCTGTGGTGTCCCACAAGGATCGGTCCTCGCACCCCTTTTGTTTAATCTCTTCCTTGCACCCTTTGCCCTCTGCATTCAGCAAACTGGTCTCTCTGCCTTCTTCTGTGCTGATGACATCATCATTCTACATCATACTAGTCCTCTTCACCCTGATCTCACTCTGAATTCCTGTCTCACTCTTGTATCAAATTGACTCTCTTCTAACTGCCTTCATCTTAATCTGACCAAAACCTCATGTATTTGGTTTGCCTTTGGGAGCCCATGCCCTTCACTTTCACCCTCCATTGACGGTTCCACAATTCCTCTGGTCTCTTCTTTCCGCTATCTTGGTGTTCTGCTTGACTCTACTCTTTCCTTTAAGGACCATATTTCTCATTTCACAAAATCCTCTTACTTTTTCTTATGCCAAATTTGTTCTATTCGTCCCTTTCTTTCTTCTTCTGCCCTGACTACCCTTACCATAGCTACCGTACTCTCTCGTATTGATTATTGTAATTCAGTCCTCACAGGTCTTACCCACACTCAGCTACGTCGTTTGCAATTATTACAGAACACTGCTGCCAGGATTATCACTTATTCTTCTTACAGAGATCATGTTACACCACTTCTGTATCACCTACATTGGCTACCTATCGAGTTCCGTATTCACTTTAAAATTCTCACTCTAGTTCATCTACACTCTAGTTCATTTACACCCAAACTCCTCAGTACCTCACTGACCTTCTACAGTTCCACACTCCCACTCGTTCTCTCAGTTCAATCCATGTCAATCGCCTTCACCTCTCCTCACCCTCACGCACATACCTTCCATCAACCCGACATTCAGCTTTTTTCTTCCATGGTCCAGCCCTGTGGAATTCCTTGCCCACCTCACTCCGTCTTGAAACAAATTATCCTGCCTTTAAGTCACAGTTAAAAACTCATCACCACAGCTTATAACCTCTCAGCCTTTCACTCCTGACCTGGTTTATTAATGTTTGTCTAAGTTCTTCTCTTATGTATTTTCTCTACACGCTTTATAATTTCCTCTTTCCTGTCTAAGATTGTAGTTCTTTTCCTTTTTCCTGGCCTTGTGCCTCTCTTTCGTTGTTAACTTATTGTGAACCTCCCTGATGTCATATAGGGCGGTATATCAAATCCAAATAAACTGAAACTACAATACCAAAACTGTAGGAGATGACAGGAATTGCCAGCTGATTGATAGCTTTTATCTTATTCTGTGATGTTAAAGCACTTTTCAATAATGATTTTAATCTCCTATAGTATTTTTTACTGATCTTTTCTCTCAGTAATTTCTGCTTGGGTGTCATTCCTTCCTCTATTTCGATATATGTATATATGCCTTCATGCTCAAGTTCATTGATGTCACAGCCCTCAGCCAGGGAGATATTTTCTGTTTTGCTCAATTTTCCTTTAAAAAAAGTTGCCTTAGTATACATGGAGTTGCTCTGCTAATTATTGGTCACTCTAACTGTGGAAGAGTTTCAGGTCGTCTACAAATAAGAACTGAGATGTTATCTCTGGGTTGTTACCTTCTTGAGGATTCAGGCTAAATCTGTATTCCAAAAAAGTTGATGAGAGTACTCATTGGATTAAGCACCATACAAAACAGAAGTGGTGACAGGGAATCTCCCTGAAATATTCCTCTCTGGATCTTGATGTTAGGAATGATGTACTGACCATCTTCATACTCCAAAAAGTGTTTTGCCACATTATCATGGTGAACTTAATGTACTCTATCAAACCATGATTTATTTTATACATTTCGAGGTGTTTTATTAACCAAGAATGTGGGATGCTGTCAAAAGCTTTCTTATAATCAATCCATGCTATACTGAGATTTCTGCTTTTCTTACTCAAGTCTTACTCAAGCTTACTTCTGCTCTACAGAAGACTAACCAGCAAAAACTGACTGGCTCTCTGGAAGAAACACTGTGAGTTGGGGACATTTGAGAAATTGCAAGAGGTTTAGCAAGTTATTTGGCAGAGATCATTTTATTTCTTCTTCACAGCTTTTCCTTGTGGCCTTTCATTCTTCACATGGGATTTCTTTGATGTTTAGCACTTACTTTTTCTCTTCTTCATGTGTCTTCTATATTTCTCTGCAACAAGAATTCATTTCCACTTTCTTTCTTATCTTCTTTCTTATTTGGATGTTGGGTTCCCCTTCTTCTCTTCCTATGGTGGTGATCTTCTTCTTTCCCTCTCTCTTGCTGGCTATCAGGCTCAGGAAAGGGATGAAGGAAACCTTCCCTCTCAACTGGCTTTCAGGACTGGTGGGAGGAACCTTTCTCTCCCTGCCCATTTCCTAGGGGGCCTTTTATCTACCTCCTTTCCCTGTAACAGCCTGGATCTCTGATTGCTCCATCATCTGCCCTTGCCTCCTCTAGGACTCCTCCACTGCTTCAATTGCATCCCTCTTCCCTCCTTCTGTTCTTCACAACTGCCTTTGCTACAGTTCCTTTCTCTCTCTACAGTGCTGTCCTTTTAATTCTGCTATGGCTACTTCTCTTCCTAGCCCTGCTGTCACCTGCCAAAGGGGGGAAATCTGGTTTCTGTGGCCACTGTTCTCATGGCCCACAGTCCTGCTGCAGCTTTTGTGGCCCCGACCTTCAGAAGCTCTTTTCTTCTTTCCCTGTGGCTAACCTTCATCTGCCATAGTGGCTCCTCCATTCTCCTTTAGCAACTAGCAGGCCCACATCTGGGTTCAGGCCAACACCACAGAAGAAGCGATATTTAGCCACTGCTGAAATGTGGCTGCACTGAGGGTGGACATTGGGGCTACCTCTCCTCCTCTGGAGTGATAAACGTTTTCCACTGTGTTTATATTAGGAAAGTACATAAAAGGTAAGAGGAAAATGAAGACACTGGTTTATGGAAAGAAGTGGCTGAAAAGGTAAAAAATTCAAAAACTAAAAGGCCATAGATAGAAGAAGACCAAATAATATTTAGGAAGCCAAGAGAAGCTGGGAAATTAGTTAGGAGAGCAAAGACACAATGAAAGAAAATATAGGGACTGATATACAGCAGGCTGGTGCTTGGGACATGCTGGGGCATGGTTTTAGTTTAGCTTGGCAAAATGAAACTGGAAGCTTGCCTATTTCCTACATAATAATCTCTACACCTGGGAGAATCAGAAAGCCACATGCATAACAGAGAATAATAAGGATTATTTTAATGCTTAGGGAAAATTTTAGTATATTGTATGTTATGTAGAACTGTTTAATCAATATGTGTGGGAGCTACTGTACTTAAATATTGCTATGATTTACATTTCCTGCAACATTGCAGGTAGTTTTTTTTATCTAGGCAGTGAAGAACAATTTTCCCTTTATAGATAGTGACTTCTCTTATAGACACAATCTCAATAGTGGCTCTGTAAGTCTTATTTTCTTTACTTGTAGTTTCAAAACAATAACCAGTTTAATATAGTCTCAGCTGCCTTTTAATTCTGTAGCCGTGTTTATAGAAACAACTCACAGCTTAGCACAGTTTCTGGATTCACAGCTGCCTTCTAATTGTCCTTGGCTATTTTCTACTCAAGCCTTCCCACCACACTATTTTTGTCATTTTTGGTTTTATTTTCCATATTTTGCACAATTTTGACTCCTGAGTCCCAGACTCCGCTACATCGATGTACTGGCAGACCTTTTCCCTTTCATTTGATCCCCAGTCAAGAGGTATTTTGACTTGAGATAATGAGGTAGCTATTCTCCCTCCCTCCCTTTCTCTCTCTCCTTCTAGAAGCATAGGCTACACCCTCTTCTGGAAAGCTCATCTTATATCCTGACTCTCCTATCCCTTATCTATAGTATGTTTATTGAATCTGATATATTACATATTTAAGGATAGGAAAGTTAGAGGCTAATAGTAATCTGAGAATCAAAGAGAGGAAGCAATAGAACAAGAAAGAAACTAGAATATAGTTCTTATGCACCAGCCATACCTCCCTTGTGGACTGAACTAAAATAAATAAGTGTATCATCAGACAAGAAGCTTTATTCAATTAGTATGTCAATTTATTAGAGATAGTGCGCCAGGACTATTCTGAGATGTCTCGAATTTACTAGGAACAAAGGCTCTAGTTTATAGGAGAATATCAAAGAAAGCTCTTTATCTAAAGAATATTGCAGACTCACATACAGTGGCGAGGTTCTCATTACCCAAATTGCCATTATTTAGGTTTATCTTAGGAACAAAAACTCCTGTAGCTACACTAACATCCTTGCAACATGCTTGTCCTTTAGCTACTCTAATGTTCTGGATGGGAGAGTCATTCCAGTCATCAACAATTTGTAATTATTGATACAAAACAACTTCTAGCATCAAACATTGCTTTCTGACCTTCAGTTCTGCACATACTTGTTTCTTTCAAGCATAATACAATTTCAAGTTTTCCCGGCCCTTCCTCCACCCCTGGTTAAAGTTCCAACCTCAGGACTCCTTTGCATGGCTTGCCTTAGAAGGACTTCTGGCTCCAAGGGCCTCTCTCTCTCCTGTAGCCTGCTGGATTCTTAACTTCTCCCTGTGAGCTGCTCTCCCAGCCCTGAACTCTGGGCTGCAGACTCTCTTAGAGGGATGTGTAATATTTATAGACCCCATCACATCCTGTTTAAACTTGTTATATGATGATTCTAGTTGAAGATCCAGTGGGAGATCATTCCAGATCAAAGGAACCACTTTGCTAAAAGTGCTCCATCTAATACTTTTAAGGCACATCTTTGAGTATGTAGGCATTTCTAAAAGATTGCATGTGGCGGAACATACTGTAGGGTCCATATCAGTATGTAGGAAATAATGGGGCTAAATAGGAAAAGGAGGCCTGTGCAAAAAATTGTTTGTACCAAGATTGCAATTTTCTATGCTCTTCTGAACATTGCAGAGAGCCAATGATTATCTTTCAACAGGGGAATCACATGGTCATATTTTTATACTCCACTGAGAGGTTTAATGGCTGTGTTCTGAATTAGCAAGTCTTTTAGTTCATACTTGCTTATATTAGCAGCCTAGCAGGCAGTGCTGGTGCAATGATATGAGGTGCCCTAAGTGACCTCATTCCTAGTGCCTTTCTGCCCACTTTTTACCTTTAGAAATCTTCTGTGTTTGTCCCATGCTTTTTTGAATTCAGTTACTGTCCTCATCTCAACCACCTCCACTGGGAGACTATTCCATGGATCCACTACTTTTTCTGTAAAGAAATATTTCCGCATATCACTCCTGAATCTATCTCCCTTCACCCTCATCCCATGTCCCCTCGTAGCAGAACTTGCTTTCAATTGAAAGAGGCTCTCTCCCTGAACATTTATGCCACGGAGGTATTTAAACATCTCAATCATATCACCTCTATCCCGCCTTTCCTCTAAGGTGTACATATTAAGATCCTTAAGTCTGTCCTCATATGCTTTATAATGAAGCCCATTAATCATTTTAGTAGCAACCCTCTGCACCGACTCCATCCTGTTCACATCCTTTTGAAGGTGCGGTCTCCAGAATTGCACACCATACTCCAAATGAGGTCGCACCAAAGACTTATACAGAGGCATTATCACCTCCTTTTTTCTGCTAGCCATTCCTCTCTGTATGCACCCAAGCATCCTTCTAGCTTTTGCCGTCGCCTTTTCTACCTGTTTAGCTACTTTAAGATCATCAGACACAACCACGCCTAGGTCCCACTCTTCTTTAGTGGACAAAAGTACTTCACCTCCTATACTGTATTGCTCCCTTGGATTGCTGCAGCCCAAATGCATGACCTTACATTTTTTAACATTAAATCCCAGCTGCCAAATTCTAGACCATTATTCAAGTTAGTAGGGTCATGAGAAGCTGGATTGAAATATGCAACAAATGGAATATTATCCAATAACCTGAAAACCTCAGACTCTGCAGTAGCATAGCCAGTGGAGCCAGGAAGAAATTAAACAACACAAGGGCCAGAATAGACTCCTGAAGGACCCCACAAGTTAGTTCACAGGGAGAAGACAAACCTGAATTCCAATCCACTTGAAAGGACCAACCCAGAATAGGATCTAAACCAAACAAGTATTGTACTCTCATTGATAATTTCTGTGAGGTGACTTAGGAGAAGTGCATGATCAACCAAATCCAAGACAGAACTAAGATCGAGAAGAACAAGTCAAGCAGATGATCCTGAATCCAAATACACATAATAACTATGTTCCCTGTAAAATAGTTATTTCCAATGCCCTGTTCAATGTAATTTCAGTTTGTTCAGTGTAAATTGCCTTGATATCATGAAAGGCGGTATATAAGGAATGTTAAATAAATAAATAAATATCGTCAGTTAGCACCACTAGAGTAGGTTCTGTTATTTTGCCCAGTTGGGAAATGTGACTGCCTAGGATGAAGAATATTAGTTTTGGCCAAAGAGCCCTGTAATTGTCCAAAGACAATTTTCTCTAAGAATTTTGAGATACATGAAAGATTACAAAATGCAAACCAGTTGGTAGTGAGAGACAATAAATGGTTCTAATTTAGAATCCTTTAATAAAGGCCAAACCTGGGCCTCCTTCCAGCATCCTAGGAAGAGTCCTTTATCAAACTGGCATTAATGAGAAGAAGAATAAAAAGTAGAAGACCAAGAACGAAATTCTTGACCAAATGAGATGGCAATGGATCTCATGGAGAGGTAGAGGATTTAAAAAAGCAATAACTTTAGAAAGATGAAAACAATCTTCAGAGTATGGAACTATAGGTGAACCTAGAAGGCTTAGAACATGGGCTCAACATAGCATTGGTAGATAAAAGCTTATTCCTACATTTCTGTATTTCATCAGAGAAGTAGCTTGCAAAATGTTCAGAAGAGAGTGACGGTTGCTCTTGCATCTTAAGATGAAGGAAGGAATCTGACAATATTTCCACCACCTAAAAATGCTGTCTGGAGTGATTTTCATAGCAACCTTATAAGTCTTGTAATGATCTCTGTACCATCTGAGATTTTCCTAATTTTTTTCATATGCCATTTGCTTTTGACCTTCAAGAGACGCAGGCCATTATGAAACCAGGGATTCCTTCTCTATTAGTGATTCTAATTTTCTCAATGGGGCTACTTTATTGAACATATCTCTTAAGGTGGTATTCCAGTGAAGGGTTTGACCTTGGGACTCGAGTCAGACATCTAGCACACTTAAGAGTATATTTACTAAACTGCGGTAACATTACATACCGCGCGTTATGTAACGTTAACATTACTTAATGATCGTTAACGTCCCCAGCCGCGGTAAACACCGCAGAAGGTGGAGATAGGGCAGAGAGAAGGGGTCAATGGGCGGAGAGTGGGCGGGGAGAGGCCCCTTTCACACTAACGCGCTGAACTGAAGGGCTGAATCCTACCGCGAATGAAAACCTACCGTTAGATGCACATTTGCAGGAGAGAGAAACCATTTAAGTGTCAGCAATGTACAGCCTAGGCAGGGAGCCCAAGAAATGTGATAGCAGTGGTCCTTTTTCAGCAACACCATAGTGCCAAAGTATGAATGGCCACTATGGCGATGGTGCAAATGGGCCATAGGGGGCCGCAGGCGGGACATGTAGCATGGGCAGCTGGGGCACAGGGTGGACCAGGTGGGCGCCTAGGTGGCACATAGGAACATAGAAACCGGAAATCAGCAAGACAGCAGCTGACCATGGCCAAACACAATCCACCTATATCTACCTGGTTCACCCTAGCCAATAGTTGCTAGGGCACTGACCTGACATCCCCCCCAGCCATCCCGCCCCATGTGGAAGGGACATAATATTGGTAGGCAGTGATGGGGGGGGGATGTGAGGATGTCCATGTATGGCCCCCCACCTCGGGATCCGCTCCCTAGGCAGGCGCCTACCTACACAGTGGATGGCCTGGGACTGCGCACTACCAGCACCGACAGCAAATGGCCATGTCAGCTTGGCAGGGGGTGTGTGCCCGTGCTGGAGGGGGCAGTGCCACCTCCCTGCAGTGAACCTAGGCCATGCCCTGCATCAGTACGTGGTGTGCAGTGCAACATACAAAGTCTGGCTGAGGAAAAGTACAGGTAGCCCCAGGGACTATTGTGCATCTGTGGCAACAGTGTGGTGCAGTACACCCAGCCAGTGTGTCCAGAAGCAGAGGGTCACAGGTTCAAGCCCCAGCTGTGGTTCCTGCAGAGCATGTCCCTATGTTTTATCCTACAATGCAGATACAACAACAACATGTGCAAAGCCCAAAGCAGCGGCGAAGAGGGGTACAAACACCCACCTACACAGGCTCCACAATCCAAAGATGCATGGAGAGTCAGGCTGTTGGCCCCAGCATTGAGCTGAAGTTATCACCAGAGCACTACTACTACCCCCTGCACAGTTTAGCAATGTTGGCACTGTGATCAGGACCAGTGTGGCGGGCAGGGTTGCCAACCACCCCTATCTTTGTACAATGCTGCAATAGGAGTGAGCGTGTGTGTATGTCTATCCATTGTTCTGTGGTTGCCCACCCTTCACTGGGCCCAAAATGTCCCACGGTTACCAGCATTAGCCTGAATAGGTGCATAATGAGGAGCAAGGTATTTTGGGTATGGCTCGGACAGGGCAGATTGGCCAGGATGCATCTTCACAGGGTGTGGGGCAATGGCTGGGACACGTAGTGCATGACCACCACCTGCATGGACAGGGTGGCCACAGCATGGCATGCTGGGAGGGCACTCACTCTGACCGAGCAGTGACCATGGCAGGTCTAGGTTCCCACATAGCGCTCTACACTATCTGCCTCCAGTAATATATTTGTATTCCACAGTCCTGGTGTCCCAATCACTGAGTTGCCTGCTTGCTGCACATAGTTCCTCTGTGAGCAGGCTGGTGGACTGTCTGCAGTTAGACTGTGCATAGTCAGAACACCTTTAAGGTACAGTCTGACTGTGTTGTCTGCTGGTGACTGGTAGACAGTGGTGGGAGGCAGTTGGGGTTTTCCAGACCTAACCCCAGCATTGCTGCTGGTCTGCCACTGCCCCAGTCATAGGTATGGCTCTGGCCCACCAACCCTGGAGGGCTGTCTCATACAAACAGGATGGAGGTTGCTTCCCTGGGGCAGGGGCACCTGTTCTTTACCTACAAAAAGGGTGATGTGGTAGTATATACCACTGCGACCTATAAAGGGTGATGTGGTAGTATATACCACTGCGACCTATAAAGGCACTGCTACACATACCTCATGCAATTCTAGGAACCTCTCTGCCCTGATAACAGCTGCTTGTGTCAACCAGACCCTAACATGGGGTACACACCAATCTGGCTGGTGTCTGTTCCCACAGGGCCACATGTGAGTTCAAGATACAGATGGATACCAAATTACCTTTGGCTGTACTGCAAGGAACAGCTGTCACACACTGGTAGTGATGGGGATGTACAGCAGGACCTATCTCTAGTACCACATGTACTGCAGACCTAGTGCTGGGCACCCATCCTATTCCTCAGGGTGAACACAGAACCTGCACAATGGCATGGTCTGTAGCTACTCTGTGCCAGTATCATGCACTGTCAGTTCGCCTTTCCAAGCTGAGGTACCGGAGAGGTGCAGACCCCATTTGGTGATCAGCTGTAGACCGCTATTCAGCATGTGCATTGCATCATGGGTACTGGTGAGGTTACCCTATCCTGGCACTCAGAGCAGACAGTTTGTGCGGTGACCTGCAGTCCTTCTGTACCCAGACATTGCTGTGACATACACCATGGAGGTATAGCCTACTGGTTAATACAATGCCATTCTTGGCAGTGTTCATGGGTTCAGTTCCTCATTGTTCCCTCCTCTCATGCCTGTCCTACTCAAATAGTGTGCATGCCTGTAGAGGTCATATATTTGCAGCTCTGTGTTTCCAGCCCATAATACCCTTGCCACAATTGCCAACATTCCCTCGGTCCGTCTATCTGCGTCTGTCAGCTGTGTAGAGTCCTGTCTGCCAGTGCAGGCTGCCACCCCATGTCATGCCCTGCTACCCTTTCCTGCATTGCGCCTCTTCATGCTTGCCTCGCCTGTGCCTGATCTGCATGGCACCACCACTCCTCTGTCCATCCATCATTGTAACTATCCTGCCACCTCCGCCTCCACTGGGGGACACGTATTCCCATCGTCTGCCACCAATTGTTTTTCCGGTACTTTACATTGCCAACACCCTGTGCTGTGGTACAGCTGCCCCACCATGTTTGTCATCAATACTGGCAGGCACATGGGATGCCCACAGATATGGCAGGTCCAGCGGCTCCCACTTCTCCCTCCTTCACTCACCTGTTCATTGCCTTTCCTGAGTGCTCTATCTGGTGTTAGGGCTACATCTGTCTCTGTTCCGCACAGGTCATGCATGTCATCCTGAGGCACCTTGCAGTCCCTAGGGCACACTAACCTAGGACACCATAACCTTGTTAGGCCACCTTAACCCATGGTTCCATAGCCCAGGGTGCCTTCTGCGGTGCCTTGTCCAAGGGTGCCTAATATGGCGCTTAACTAAAGTAATTGGTCTTAACAGAGCACGGTTTGTAGCCAATAATGTATATTCAATTGCTCTACTATAACATTTACGTGGTGCTAAAAACAGCTGTGTGAACAGATTATATTACATTCACCCAGAGAGTCTCAGACTTCATGGCGCATTAATCAAACAGTATAAAAATACCATCAATAGCGCTCCTAGCATCAATGACTCTTCTGGGGTTTATCTTTTCATTAATCCCTCCACCAGTCTTTTCTTATAAAAAATCTTCACACTTAGAATGCAAATACTTATCTTTTTTTGACGTTCCCCAACGCCAACTTCAGGCGCCCCTTAGCACGTTTAACTCTTGACAGAGTTTCTTCAGGGGGTCAACTGTTAGCATTATGACTCATGCTACCCAAGTTCTCTCGTGTTGCTCCTCTTCTATAGTTTCTACTGAACGCCGCGCATCTGGCGCTTAGCCTAGGAGGCCCTATAGGGCGCCTTATGAGGCACCTTACAGGGCACCTTACTAGGCACCTTACATGGCACCTTACTGGGCACCTTACAAGGTGCCTTATAAGGCGCCTTACAAGGTGCCTTGCCAGGTGCCTTGCAAGGCGCCTTGTAATGCTCGTTAGTCTAAGGCGCCTTGTAACGCGCGTTAGCTGCTACAGCTTGCTGTAACGATGCAACGCCCACACCTTTATATGGGCATCTGTACCTTTACCGCGGAACCTAACATGAATGACATTACTGCAGTTTAGTAAACATACCCCTAAGTGTGACACAAACGAGTGGGGCTAGATGGCAGATGAACGACCCAACTGCCTGAGTCGAATAGTGGCGGGGACATGCAAGGCAAAACATGAGAAAGCCAGGTTTTAAAATGCCAGCAAAAAGAATAATAAAAAACAGTATGCCTGAGATCACTTGGGAGATCATTCCACAGACTGGGAGCAGCACCATATAATGTTTTAGAGTATGTGGTGGACAGACGGACTTCTCTAGCAGAAGATAAACATAACTGAAGGCCCTTAGCAGATCAAAGAGTATGATTTGAAACATAAATGTCAACTAAATTCTCCAAATTATTAGAAGTTAATCCATAGACAAGTTTATGAATAAAAGACAGCATCTTAAAATAAATCCCAGCCTTCGTAGGAAGCCAATGAAAATGAATTACTTTAAGGGGGAGGAGTTTTATATAACAGATTTGAACGATGGCCATTTCATTTTGACTAAGACATTTCTGCCAGATGTTTTATTCCCAAAGAAGCCCGGTTCTCCCAGGGGTGTAGAGGAGGGCAAATATCTAACTTGCTGTAAAGCCAAAGGTTTCAATTAACAGCTTCTTTACAAAATAAATCCAATCAAAGTTTTGACAAGAGAGCCAATGTAGTAGAACCTCACTACATTCCTCTGTGATGGGACATTGCTGGCTCTGTGCTCTTACCAGCTGGTAAACAAGAGAGGAGCCTTCCCACTGCAGACTTCTCTTTAGCAAATGGTAGCAGCAAGTTGTGGAGCTGGTAGCAGACAGTTTTCCAAATATATGAATGTGAAAAACAGCATTAAAGAGTAGAAAGCACAGGAGGATTATAAATAGAGGTGGCAAATTTGACCTCAGTTTACTTATTATGCTGGCCTGTCACACAATTAAATCAACATTTTTATTATGGCCCTATTAATACAAATTTTCTTGAATGATATGCTATAAGTACCCAGATCAGAAGCTTAATAAAAGTTATTTTAACATATATACAGCTACTCTACTCTAAGGTAGAGGACAAGCTCTGTGTAGGTCATATTAATGGAAATGGTTGAGAAACAAAATATTAGCTCTTTGGGGCCTAGATTAATACTTTTTTATACTTGCTGGATTCAGTCAACTGAAAGTCTCTTTTTTTAGTGTAAATGCTACCTCCTTATATCATAATTCCCCCCCCCCCCACACACACACACGTTTTCTATTTTCCTTTGATTACCCAGAGTATACAACAGCTTCTCCACAGAACAGGTTTCCTACAGACCAGACAATGGATGGATGCATATGTTTCTTTGAGTTTGCTTTAGATAAAAAGTGGTACTTCCCATTAGAGATTTATTTAACTAGTCTTACCTACCACTTTTCTACCAGTCAAAGCAGTGTACATTCAGAAATATATATTTTTTTCCCTTGTCCCTGAAGGGCTCACAATTTCAACAAACATACATTAAGGCAACCTACCTTGAATTTTAAATCATAAGAGATTCCTTGAACCCTTCTTCAATCTATTGACCTTGGGAATGGAGTCAGACACTTAGGGGTATGTTTACTAAACTGCGGTAATCGTGAATAACGCGCGCTATGATGCGCTAACGATCGTTAGCGAATCATAGCGCGCGCTATAACACGCTAACGATCGTAATGCCCTGTGGCGCGTTAAAACACCGCAGAAGGTGGAGAGAGGGCGGAGAGAAGGGGTCAATGGGCAGAGAGTGGGCGGGGAGAGGCTCCCTTCACACTAACGTGCTGATTTTCAGAGCTGACATCCAACGCGAATGAAAACCTGCCGTTAAAGGCATATTAAAGGGAAGAGAAACCATTTAAATGTCAGCAATGTACAGCCCAGGCAGGGAAACCAAAAAAAAGTGATGTGTGATACATGTGCACAGAACAAAAGGGCACAGAAACACTGAAAATGACCCCAACAAACTGGAAAAAAACAATAACCAAGCTGGCCAATAGTGGTATCAATGAGAAACATCAACCCCTCCCCCCCCCCGAGTAAGCACCATAGAACAGATATAAATCATGGAAGGGTCTATACTCCGTCCCCATACAAAGTGAATGGGCCCACAGTGAAATAGCGCTGCTCAGGGTTTCCTCCACCATCAGACAGGGTTCCTATGGCGTGCACATGTCCCGCAACAGCAGGGCGGGCATGTCAGAATGGAAACTGGACAGATGCCGGAGAAGGGGATACAGAGGGCTGCAGGCGGCACATGCTGTGGTGGAGCTGGGCCACAGTGCGGACTAAGGTTATGCCTAGGTGGCCCATATGAATGCTGAAACAGCGGAGCAGCCAGACAGCAACTGCTGAAGGCCCAACATGTGCACGAGTGGGTTTCCCAAAGTGTCACAGGGGATAGTACCCAACAGCTACCCCCAAGGGCACGGAACATTTGCAGGCGGGGCTGGGGGCGAGCGTGGACGTCTATGCAGGCACCCCTACCCCAGAACCCGCACCATAGGCAGCCGCCTACCTGCACACTTGATGGCCTGAGACTGCGCACCACCAGCTCCACCAGCAGAAGGGCATGTCAGCATGGTGGCTGAAGGATACTGGTGGTGGAGGGGGCAGTGGCAGCTGCCCAGAGCAGACCGTGGCCTAGCCCTGTGTAGGTGGGTGCCATGCACTGCAACAGACAGGCCCTGTCTGACCAACAGTCATGGTATCACCAGGGAATGCACCATCTCTGTGATAAAATGGTGGTGCAGTGCACAAAACCAGTGTATTCTAGAAGCAGAAGATCACAGGTTCAAGTCCCAGCTGTGGTTTCCGCCAACCCAGTCCTCATATTTTACCCACTACTATAACGTGCTAATACAGACAGAACCTTTCTTGCAGATGACGTGAACATGCCCAAAGCACCTACATTTTACCCTACAGAGCACAGACACCATAAACATGCACATTACCTAGAGCAGAGCCTCCCAAATGCAGTCCTGGAGGGCCAAACACCATTCAGGTTCCATGCTGCCTCTGATAAAGATGCCTGTGCTGCATTTCTATGCGCCACCCCCATGGTATGCAGATGTATCTCATGCATATTCATGAGGGACAGCATGAAAACCCGAACAGTGTTTTGCACCGCAGGACTGGAGTTGGGAATCTCTGCCGTAAAGCAGCAGCCAACAGGGACAGACACACCCGCATCCACAGGCCCCATTATCCAAAGCCTCCTGGGGAGGCAGGACTTTGGGCTCTGCGTGCATCTCCCATTACTAGCACTTGCATACCTTAGTAATGCCACCCTAAACCTGGGAATATGGTACACAGCTATCAAAAGGTTGCTATGAGTACTGGCAGATAGCAATTCCTAGGTTAAGTACAATTTTCGGAGTGAGCTGCATCATAGCAACCTTTCTGATGTCTGTGGAGTGTGCTACTGGTCTTGTGTCTGACAGTGTTTACCAATCTGGGTAGTGACCCCTACAGTATTGCGTACCATAGCCATGCCTGCACTGTGCCCAGGACTGGTGTGGTGGCCTGGGCTGCCCAACACCTCTATAGTTGCACAATGCTGGCATAGGTGTGGGGAGTGTGTGTCTGTCTATCCAGTGTGTGGGGGCTGCCAACACCCTCCACAGCCCACACTGCTAGCACTGTTGCCAGTATTGGCCTGCCAATGTGCATAATGAGGAGCAAGTTACCGTGGGAATAGCCTGGATAGGGTGGCCTGACCTGGCCGCATCTGCACAGGGCATAGGGCAATGGCCGGACATTGTAGTGCCCGGTACCAGCTGCACGGACAGGGTGGCCATAGCATGTCCTGCTGGGAGGTCACTCTCACCCTGACTGAGCAGTGACCATGGCATGGCTAGGTTCCCCCATAATGCTGTATAGTATTTTTCTTATGTGATATTTATGGGTTTTCTTTTGGGACCCAATCATTGACTTATCTGCTTGGTGTGTATGCTGATATCCCCGTTCTGGGTACATGCATCTCCTCCAGGACCATGCACTATGGACTAGCTGGCGGACTGTCTGCAGCTAGTATGTGTCTTGCTGGAACCCCATGCAGGGTGCAGCGGCTGGAGGCTTGCTGCTGGGGAATGTCAGATAATGGTGGGGGGCAGCTGAGCATTTCCAGACCTGCCGTCTGTCTGCTATTGCGTAATGGATGTGTACTGCTCTGCATTGCCTGCCCTGTAGGGTGTTTGATCCCTAGTAGGACTGGGCTGATGGTCCCCTCTACTGCCACCATTGCAGGGGGTTGAAAGTGGCTCTGTGGGCGGGAGGTCCTGTCCCCTCACCCTGAGCCCTAGAGGGTGCGTTGGGTGGTGGTATGTAATCTCCCTGGTAACCACAGCAGAATGTGGGTGTGGTGCCGTACAGTCTTCCTGTATTCAACCAGGTGTTTATTAGCAGCTCTAGCCCACTGGTTACTTCACTGCCCATGGAGCCAGAGGTCATAAGTTCACAACCCATAGTGGGGTTCATCGATAGGGCTGTCTTAGGCATTGTCTACTTTTATTGTATATTAGTGCTGCCAGCAGAACCACCCTCAGAGTACTGTCACCTTAGGGTGGCTCATAAGGCGCCTATATGTTGCCCTATAGGGCGTGCCTTACAAGTCGCCCTATAGGGCGCCTTATACGTCGCCCTATAGGGCGCCTTATACGTCGCCCTATAGGGCGCCTTATACGTCGCCCTATATGGCGCGCCTTACATGTCGACCTATAGGGCGCGCCTTACACGTCGCCCTATAGGGCGCGCCTTACACGTCGCCCTATAGGGCGTGCCTTACAAGTCGCCCTATAGGGCGCGCCTTACACTTCGCCCTATAGGGAGCGCCTAAATATTCCTATCAAATGGTATATAATACATGACCATGTCAGAGGGAACGTCACTATTGGAACATATTGCATAAGACGGGTACAATTTTCCTGACATATGCAAACTTTAACTCGGCTGCAGACTAAAATATTATAGTCGGCTTTCAAAGGGTTACACAGGACGCCTCAGCCAGCCTTATTCATTAGGCACACTGGGGAATCGAACCCATGACTCTTATACCATCAGTCTGTGTAGTAACCATTGTGCTACAGCTCTGTTTCTGTATTTGGGTGTCTGCGCGCTGTCTTAAGTTTGCGCGCAGTAGCAGGCGCACTGTAGCGATCGTTGCTGCGTGGCGCGCACTAACGCACACACCTGCGCGTTATCGGTTACGATGTACCGCCCATGTCCTTTTTGGAATTTCTTCCACTAACGCGGCTCCTAACACGAATCACACTAATGCAGTTTAGTAAACATACCCCTTAGTTTGATACAAATGAGTGGGGCTAGATGGCAGATGAATGACCAGCTGCCTGAATCAAATAGTGGTGGGGACCTGAGGCAATGGAGGGTTAAGTGGCTTGTCCAAGAAGCACCTGTGGGATTAGAAACCCCAGTCCTTCCAGCCCAAGGTTGCTGTCCTCTAGCAGGATTCAAACCCCTGGCCCTCTGGCCTGAGCTAGTCTGTCCCAGCCACTAGGCCACTCCTCCCTCTAGATGCACTTGTATCAGTAGTCTTCTATTGTGCTTTGCATCTGTTGTTTTCATGTTACGGTGTTAACTTTAACTCATAAGTTCCACTCATTTTCAGATCTTTAACATGTGAATGTGCGCTCATTAACGCATGCTGACTGTCAGCTGCTGCACTCTGCACTTATGTACATTGGCCCCTCTCTATGATAACAGTCATGGCCGGCCCAAGAACATCTGCCACCCTAGGCAAATCTTCAGCCATGTACCTCCACCATCCTGGGGTGACTATGGGTCTTTCCTCTCGCCCCCCCATGGTCCAACACCTCCCTTTCCCTTTCCTCTCCCCTGTCTCAGGTGTTCAACATCTCCCCTTCCCGTCTCTATCCCTTAGCTGTCTATCATCATCTCTTTCCTTTTCTACCCCACTCTCAGGTACATAGTATCTCCTCTTCTCTTTCCTACAGTTCCCTCTCAGGTACACAACATCACCACTTTCCTTCCCTACTTTCCCCGAAGGTGTCCAGGAATTCCCCTTCCTTTGCCTACATCCTAAGGTGTCCAGCATCTTCTCTCCCCTTTCCAACTCCCCAAGATGTCCAATATCTCCTTCCCTAGTCCTCCACTAGAGCCAGCCCAACCATCAGGCAAACTAGGCAGTAGCCTAAGGTGATAACTTGGGGGGGGGGGGGAGGGGGAGGGGGAGGGAAGGCAGCAAAGAGCAGAGCATTCAAAGCTAAACAATAAATTTTGACAGACAGGGGATGTATAAAGCTTAAGGCTAGCTTAGGGCACCAACACCTTGAACCAACTCTGAGGCTGGCCCTGCCCTTTACCTCAGATGTCCATTATCTCCCCTTCTGTTTCCTGTCATCCAAGTGTCCAGCAAGGCAGCGGCAGAGAAACCCATTGCTTGTGTGCAAGGGCCTTCCCGGTACTGTGTGCATAATTATCGCCTGCCGATCATGCCTGCTGTGATGCAAACTTCTTGTTGGAGACAGTAGGAGCAGCAGGCCTTGAGCCATTTATGTGCATGCTGGGGGTTAAAGACCTGCCATTGTGCTGACAGCAGTTTTCTCTGCTGCTCTCTCACAGGCTGTGAATAGGCCATAATGCTGACTCCCTGAGGTCTTTTGCCCTAGACAGATGCCTAGTCTGTCTAGTGGATCGGCCAACCCTAATAACAGTGCTAACATAACTATACTGAACCACCAAATTTGCCAATTTGGTAAGTAGCTAATCCTTAGAGAAGAACATTTTTAGTTGACTTTTTTCCTATTGAATTTTGTGAGGAGTAGAAATATAGTTGTATTTTTTTACAGGCATCTTTCTAGTACGATTATAAGAGAAGGATGTTAAACTGTTCTCGAAGAGTCTGAAAACAGGTTCTTTCCAGAATGATAGCTAGGATTGCTCCCATTGGATAAGGAATGTATAGGATGATATGCTACTGATTAAGCTTGTTCTCATTTTAATGTATTTTAATATTTTTGCTTTTCATTTTAAAATGTGATAATATAAGGCATATTTTAGAAAGGACGTGGAGAGAGGAATCACACGTCTATGTCAAGATGTGGAGATTTATGACAGTATTTTACAAGAGTTTCTGCCAAATGTAGAGCCCCTTATAAAATAGCTGCAGGAAAACATGGGTATGCTTCACCATGTCTGGCAAGAGCAGTGATTTTAAGAAGCTACACAGGGGAAAAATAGCTGTGGAATCTCCCCATACCCAACTTAAATGTGGGAGAAACTTCTTAAAATCGCTGCTCTAGCACAGAGATCATGCCTGGGCCAGCAACACTGGTTGATCCCTCTCTGATTGCTGCCCTGACACGTGCTGCCCCCCAAATCCATCTCCTCTCTCCATTCGGGGTCCAAGGCCCCTCCCCTTAACCACATTGATCTCCCAATCACCTCCCTAAACAGCCACAATCTCCCCACTGCCCCGAAGAAGCCCTGATTCCCCAGCCACTTTCTTTAATCTGCCCCATTCCCCCTGAAAGCACAGCAGCCAAGGCCCTCCCCAGACATACAATATACTGTACCCAACTCTTCCCAACTACATGCCCCACCGAATACCACATGCCCAGCAGGCTGCCCACCCCCTCACCCCCACTCCCTGATCCACAACCCCAGGCTTACCTGGGGTCATTGCTGGCTAGTGAGAGCAGGAGCGATGCCCACTTGCTCCTGTTCATCATGTGGTTGGAGATGGTTATCGTTAGGGATCATCGGCACCATTTTGGATCTACTGAGCAGGAGTTAGTGGACATCATTCTTGCTCCCACTGGCCACCAATGACACCCTCTCTCTCCCTATCCACCCCCAAATCCAGCATCTCTCCTCTCTCTCTTCCTATACCTCACATTTCCAGCATCTCTCCTCTTGCTTTTCATATCTCCCCATTTCTAGGATCACCCTCCCTCCGTATGCCCCCCTTATCCAGCATCCTGTCTCCCTGTGTCCACTCCGCCACCTGTTTCCAACCTTTCCACTTAGTGGTTACAACAGCAGCCTAGGAGCCAAAGAGACCAGGGTTCAGATCTCACTGGGATTCCTTGTGAGCTTGAGCAATTCATTTAACCCTCCATTGCCTCAAGTACAAACTTACATTATAAACCCCCTATAGACAAGAAACTACCAATGGCATCTGTATGTGTCTTGTTTTGAACTACTCCTGGAAAATCTCCCTATTTCCCCCCTGCATCCAACATATGCCATCTCTCTATGTAGTAATGTACCACTCCCCCTCTCCGTGTTTAACGTCACCTCAATCTCTCTAGGCTCCCAATGTCCAGCATCTCCCTATATCCCCCAGTTCCAGCATCTCCACACCATCTCCCTATGCCCCCCATATCCAGCATTTCCCCTCCGTCTCCCTTTGTCTCGTCCTCTCCACTCCCTCTGCATTACTGCTGCTTTTCCCAAGACTGACAGCTGCGGTTGTGATAAAAAGGGCAATAACTGTGGGGTCTTTGAGATGTCTGCAGTGCTTCAGAGGCCTACTGTTCCACCCCCTCTGCATATTTTTCGTGTCAGAGGAGGTGGGATGGTAAGGCCTTTGAAGCACGTGTGGACATCTCAAAGACCCCACGGTTATTGCTGGCTTTATTGCCACTGCAACCAACGACCTCAGGGGAAGTGGTGTTGGCATTGGCAGCCAGCAGAGGAGGAGCAGCGTTGCCATGTGCCTTGAGGGAGTAAGCAGAGTGAGGTGCATTTTTTGCTATCCCCAGAATTTGTCACCTGAGCGGCTACCTCACCCTGCCTAATGGCACGTATTTTATAAATTTAGATCTGCAAGGATTTTACGTTATAGAATATTTGTGTTGTGGTCACTTTCACAAGCCCTAGAGCAGGAATAAAGGACTGCATATAAGGAGAGGCAAAGGAGTACAATATTGAGCAAAAGATCCCAAGGCACTGGGAGAGGGGCAAAGCAGCACCAAGATTAGCAGAACGATCTCAGATCCTCTGAGCATAGGGCAAAGCAGCACCAAGAAGATTAGGTCAAAGTCAGAGTTAGAGTTTTGTGGGAAAATGAGCACATTTGATGGAAGCATGAAGATCTATCTGGGAATCTCCATAGACAGGTTTGTCTAGGAGAATTTGATGACAAGAGCCTGCTTTCTGTCGTACTGCCAGAAAGATCAGGGATCTTTCTGTGATCTGGTCCTTCGCATTACAGTCTGGACGTCTTATGAAGTTAAGTTGGATTTACCCTCTAGGTCCCACCAACCACTGGACAGTGGAAATAAGAGTGTGTCAGAGCAGGTGATCATACTGGACAGTAGCAACCGGGGTGACGGGAATAGACCAAGACACCAATATTGGGACAGACATTAAAGCTAGAAGAGGAAATTTAATGGAATGGAATGAAACTTGGTATATGGAAAAAACTAGTAAAAAGACAAATCAAGATTGAAGGTGGGCCAAATTGATCAGGGGGTTCCAGAGAAAAAAGCCCCATCTAAAAGGACCAAATTCATTTTCATGGGAGGAGTTCCCAGCTTCTGTAGCATAGAAACTTACATACAGTGAAAACAGGGCTGGCATTAGGGGACGGCTAATAGGGCAATTGCCCTGGGCTTCCATGCTACAGGGCGCTCCAAGCCTATATCAAGCTGAAGGCAGCATAGCCTGCAGGTGAGCTTTAGGGCTTCCTCGCCAGTTTTTGCCCTGGGCCCCTTCATGTTTAACAATGGCCCTGAATAATAAGCAGTTAGGGAATTTCTCCTTTCAAACTCCCTCTCTCTGTTCTCTATTCTCTATTCTCCTAACCCCTCAAACTGCCCTATCACTCAGACAAATGCCCCTATCCTGAAAAATTCATCCCCACAGCTGCCCTATCAGATCTCAAACTGCTCCATCCCAAAAAGCAACCTCCCACAATTTTCTCATCACCCTACAAACTGCTCCCCTCCAAAAATTACACCCTGCAACAGCCCTACCACATTGCAAACTGCCCCAATAAACAATTCTCTCAACTCCCCCACCACCCATAAACTGCTGCACCCCCAAAAATACTCCCCTGTAACTGCCCCACTACCTGAAAACTGCCATCAACCCCAAAAACTACCCCAAACTACCCCACCACTCTGCAAACTGCCCCTCCCCAAAAAACTACTCCTTCAACTGCCATACCACCTCAAACACTGCCCCATCCCTAAAAATTACTCTCTCAACTGCCCCACCATTCTAACTGCCCCACTCCAAAAACTACCCACTCCAACTATCACATATCTGCCCCACCATCCTGCAAACTGCCCCATCCCCCAAAATACTGCCCCTAATTGCGCCATCACCCTGTGAATTGTCTCACCCCCCAAAATCTACCCCTGCAACAACCCCACTCCCCAAAAATGCCCCAACTGCCCTATCCTCAAAATGTTCCCCATGCAACTTCCCGAACCAACAAAAACACCACACCATAACTGTCCTGCAAACTACCCTGCCCCCAAAACTACCTCCCTGCCACTCTCACCACTCCCGAAACTATGTCCTCCTGAAATGCACAGCACACACAGCAGAGATACACACACACACAGAAATACAACATACAGTTATAAACACAATAACATCACATACATGCACAGACACAAGAATTACAAATAATTCCCTAACTGTGATGTACTGCATTTTTAAATTATTCACATATATATTTCAGTTTCTTTGCTGTCATATTTACAGTGAAAGCTACTGACTGAATTGTATGGTTGTATTGTATTGATTGCTACATGGACAGCCATGGGCAGGCTAGATTAAGGCATTGGCGAACTAGGAACATGCATAGGGTCCAAAATCTAGTTGGGGGGGGGAGCACTGCTCAGGACTCAGGAGGTTAAGATTGACAACTGCCTGACTTTTTTTCATGTTACTACTGATTTTTAACACTGTTGACCACCAACTTCCCCTTGATACACTGTCCTTGCTTGAACTTAGGGATTCTGACCTGCCCTGGTTTTCTTCCTATCTCTCCCACCGCATTTTTAATGCATGTTCTGGTGGATCCTCCTCTACTGCTATCTCGCTTTCAGTCGGTGTTCCCCAGGGCTCTGTTTTAGGATCTCTCTTTTCTCTCTCTCTACACTTAGTCCCTTGGTGCACTCATCTCCTCCCCTGGCTTTCAGTACCATCGCTATGCCGATGACCGTCAGATCTACCTCTCTGCACCTGAAATCTCTCTGGGAATCCAGGTCTGGATCTCTGCCTGCTTATCTGGCATTAGTGCCTGGATGTCTCACCACCATCTGGCACAGAACATGACCAAAACTGAGCTCCTTATTTTCCCCCTAAGCCCACCTCCCCCTTCCTCCCTTCTCTATTTCTGTGGATAACACTACATCCTCCCTGTTTCCTCAGCTTGCAGCCTTGGGGTCATCTTTGACTCTTCTAATTCTCTGCACACATTCAACAGATAGCTCAAACCTGTACCTTCTTTCTGTATAACACTGGCAAAATTCATCCATTCCTTTCTGATCACACTACTAAGACCTTTATCCATTCTCTAGTCACCTCCTGTCTAGACTATTACAACCGCCTCTTCGCTGGTCTTCCTCTGAATCATCTTTCCCCACTTTAGTCTGTTCAAACCTCAGCTGCTAGCTAATCTTCTGCAAGTGTTGCTATGCTCATATCACCCCTTTTCTCAAGTCACTTCATTGGCGCCTTATCTGTTTCCGCATCCAGTTTAAACTTCTACTGACCTATAGGTATCTTCATTCCTCACTGCCTTTCCTCTCTTATTCTCACTATGCCCCTCCTCAGAAACTCCACTTTTCTGGCAGATTTCTTCTATCTCTACCATTCTCTTCTACTGCCAACTCCATACTTTGGTCTTTCTACCTTGCTGCTGCTTATGCTTGGAGCAATACTACCTGAGTCAGTACGTCAGGCTCCATCTGTGGCCTTGTTCAAATCCAGGCTAAAACCTCACCTCTTAGAGACTGCTTTTGGATGCTGACCCCCTAGTTTCCTATTCACCTCCTATGTGTTTCCTTACCATTCCCTAGATACAGTATATCCTAGACCCCAGTAGTTGTGTTGTTTGACTTGACTGGACTGTAAACTCTTAAGAGAAGGGGCTGTCTCTTACATGTCTCTGTACAGTGCTGCATACGCCTTGTAGTGCTATACAAATAAGTAGTAGTAGTTAGGGTTGCCAACTGGCTGGTTTTCAGCCGGCCTGGCCGGTTTTTCCATGGCCAGGCCGGCTGCTGGCGCAGAGGCAAAACCGGCCCTTGAAAAGCCGGTTTTTTTGCTCTGGCCGCAAGATCGGGAGCGACCAGAGCAAAAAAAATGGCTTTTCTCCCAACCCGGAGGGCTTCAGAGGGAGCCGGGGAAGCCCGCGCGAGGCCCCGGCTCCCTCTGAACAGCCGCCAGCGTGAAGAGCCTTTACCTTCACGCTGGCGGCTGTTCCTGTGAAGCCGCGATTGGTGGGAAAGGTTGAAGGCAATGCCCTTTAACCTTTCCCAGAAACGGGCTGTGATGGGAGGGGACCTGGACTGTAAAAGGGCTAGGGGGGGGGGGACATGGACTGGAAATGGGTTGTGATGGGGAGGGGGACCTGGACTGTAAAAGGGCTGTGGGGGGGGGACATGGACTGGAAATGGGTTGTGATGGGGAGGGGGACCTGGACTGGACAAGGGCTATGGAGGGGGGGGGGAACGTGGACTGGAAAAGGGCTATGGAGGGGGGGGAACTTGGACCGGAAATGGGCTATGGTGGAGGGAGGGGGAACTTGGACTGGAAATAGGCTGTGATTAGGGGGACTTGGACTGGAAATGGGTTGTGAAGGGGGGGGGGGGGACCTGGAATGGAAAAGGGCTATGGGGGGGCATTTGACTGGAAAGAAATGGGCTGTGATGGGGAGGGGGACCTGGACTGTAAAAGGGCTATGTGGGGGGGGGGACATGGACTGGAAATTGGTTTTGATGGGGAGGGGGACCTGGACTGGAAAAGGGCTATGGGGGGGGGGGACATGGACTGGAAATGGGTTGTGATGGGGAGGGGGACCTGGACTGGAAAAGGGCTATGGGGGGGGGGGGGAACTTGGACTGGAAATGGGCTATGGTGGAGGGAGGGGGACCTTGGATTGGAAATAGGCTGTGATTAGGGGGGCTAGGACTGCAAATGGACTGTGATGGTGGGGGGGGGGGTAGGACTGCAAATGGGCTGTGATGGTGCGGGGGGACTCGGACTGCAAATGGGATGTGATGGGGGGGGGGCCTAGGACTGGAAATAGGCTGTGATGGGGGACTTGGACTGGAAATGGGCTGTGATGGGGGGGGGCTAGGACTGGAAATGGTCTGTGATGTGAGGGCTAGCACTGGAAATGGGCTGATGAAGAGCTGGAATAGGACTGGAAATGGGCTGATGTGGGGCATGGGAGAATGGGATTAAAAGGGAGTGGATGCTGGGTGGGTCTAGAACTATAAGGGAACTGATTTTGGGGGAGGACTAGAATAGATGGGGAGTGAGAATGGAGAGGGGAAAAAATATTTTGTGTGGAAGAAAAGTCTATGATGGGCTGGGTATTGGGAGAGTGAGGGGCTTGAGAATGGAAGGGTGAAATTTAAATGGATGATAAAGGAATAAGGAAAGAATTGGGGGAAAGAGCAAAAGGGAAACAATCAGTATGTTAAAGCAGAAATAGAGAGAGAATGGAAAACATCTAAAAGAGAAGAAAGGACAAATGGATAGCTCGCAGAAGACACGAAGAAACCAGAAGAAAGTGACTGGAGCAATTGCAACTGAAAAATAAATCCCCTAAACAGAAGGTAGAAAAATACTTTTTATTTTGAATTTATTAGCTGGAATATGTTTGGTCTGGGAAGTGTGTATTGATAACATCTTTGCGTTTTTGTTTAGTGCAAGAGGAAATTACTTTATAGCTTTATTTCTCCAGTGTTGTACATTTCATGTTTGGATTTTGGGGTTCCCAGTTTAATTATTATCTGACCAAGGAAGTTAGCCTACACGTATCCTCGGTAATTTTTGTGGGTGGGGCTGGGGGCATGGCAGGGGTGGGACTAGGGGCGGAGAATGGGTGGAGCATGGCGAGCCACAGGTGTCGGGTTTTTCTCGGTGAAAAAGTTGGTAACCCTAGTAGTAGTACATTATTTTCTGGAAACTAGAAGGATGGCTAACATGTCTGGACATTTTTCAGAGTTTAAAATCTCTTATCGGCAGTTCTGTGATCCGCTCCCCCCCCCCCATGTAAGTGAGCCTGCCCTGCCTGCTTCCAATGTAACAAGCAGTAGAGACTGCTTGTAGGGTCTAATCAATGGAAGGTTTGGGGGGGGGGGGGGAGAGAGCACTGGAATGCTGCTCTAGTCACAGAAAGGGAGGGGCTAAGCCTGGGGAACTTTCTGTGTTGCTCAAGTGTGTGGTTGAAGATGGAAGAGAAATGAAGCCCTCACCCTCCCGCCCCCAAAAAACGCCTTTATCGGAAAAGCAGTTACAACAACTGCAGCACACAAGCCCCAATTCACAGTAACAGAGCGAACACAGAATTGTGTAAGTGAAACCACCCTCTCCTCTTATCTCCTCCCCAATCGCAGACACAGAAAATCAATGCAGATATAAATACACATAGCAAATGCAATGTGTGCCTTTGAGTCATTCCTGACTTCTGGCAACCCAGAAGCTCCTGTGTTTTCTTGGCAGTGTTACCAGGGGTAGATTGCCAGGCCTTTCTTCTGAGGCAATGGAGGGTTAAGTGACTTGCCCAAGGCCACAAGGGGTGCTAGTGGGAATTGAACCCTGGTTGCTTGGTTACTAAGCCAGTGTTCTAACCACTAGGCTACTCCTCCACTCCAATATGTATAGACACCCACACATATCCACACATGCACTGACACATACATGCAAGCAAGCATTAATGCATGGGGCCTATTTTGCAAAATACTAGCACAAATCTTGCAGAGCAGTTATAAAAGTATGTGCGTATTTTATAAACAATGCGTGCATATATTTACATGCATGTGTGCATTTTTCCCTTGGCAGTGTGAAAAGTAATTGAGGCGCTGCCGAAAAAAAGGATAGTGGACTTTCTTGGATCCAATGGGATAGAGGAAAATGTGATTTTACTAAAAGACAATCAAGCCAAATGAAGCTGATTTCCTTTACTGAGTGACCAGAGAACTAGATCAAGGGCATGTGATAGATATGATCTACATAGATTTCAGCAAAGCCTTTAATACTGCTCCTCATAGGAGGCTTATGAATAAACTGAGCAGCCTTGGGAAGGGTCCTGAGGTGGTGAACAGGATCAGAAATGGGCTGACTGACAGATGACAGAGAGTAATTGTAAATGGAATTCACTCAGAAGAAAGAAAGAGGAGTAAGGCATGCCTTATGGATTGGTCCTGGGACCAGTACTGTTCAGTGTCTTTGTGAATGATATCATTGAAGGGTTGAAAGGAAAAGTTTGCCTTTTTGCAGATGAGACAAAGATTTGCAACAAAGTGGACATCTCGGAGGGAGTGGACATCGTGAGAAAAGATCTACAAAAATTAGAAGAATACCTGGCAAGTTAAGATTTAATTTGAAGAAGTGCAGAGTGATGCACTTATTTATTTAACAGGTTGTTTATACCGCTTTATCATTTAGTCAAAGCAGTTTACATTGTATCTTAAACTTGGTAATATACCTTAAGCAGGGACATTGATAACTTGGTTCTAATGAGGTAACGGAGGATTAAGTGACTTGCCCAAGGCCACAAGGAGTGCTAGTGGGAATGCGAACACTGGTCCCAAGCCCATGCTCTAACCATTAGGCTACTCCTTCCACCTGGAGTGCAGAAATCCAAAGAAGCTGGCCAAAGACAGACGGATGCCAGGCTGCATACAGAAAGGAATAACCAGCAGAAAGGAGGAGGTAGTAACGCCTCAGTACAAGTTATTGGTGAGGCCTCACGTATAGTATTGTGTTTAGTTTTGGAGCCTGTATCTTGCAGAGGATATAGAAAAAGACTTGAAACGGTTCAGAGGAAGGCACCAAACTGATTTGCAGCCTGCGCCAGAAGGCGTATCAAAAGAGACTTGATCTGAATATGTTTACACTAGAGGAGAGGGTAGATAAGATACAAATGTTTAAATACTTAATGGGTATTAATGAATAAAGAAAAACTTGTCGAAGACATGGAAGCTGTAAAACTAGAGGATGTGAAATGAAGTTGCAAGGCGTTTAAAGGAACGTCAGGAAATACTTTTTTATGGAAAGGGTGGTGTATGCCTGGAATGTCCTCCCTGATGAAGGTGGTGGAACAGACACAGTGGATCCCTACATAGCAAGAGGATGGAATCAATGGAAACTTAACTAACTTTTACACTTCAGCAACTGCGGGGGGAGGGGGGGTGGTTAACCTGCAGGAGTAAAGGGTACAACCCTAAAAAAAGGCATGGGGGGGGGGGGTAACCTGCATGGAATGACAGGTACCACACTAGCCTCCTTACTGGGCAGACTAGATAAACCATGCTGGTCTTTATCTGCCCTCATTTACTATGCTACTATACACATAAATCATAACTATGCCTGCGCTCCACCTAAACCTTTCCCCTGAACATGTCTACACTTTTGTCATGTGAAAGTGCACACATTCTTGTTATTGCAAATGCCTTTGAAGTGCATTTTTTTTTTAGCAAGAAACATGCTGGTATTCATATGCAGAGCTCTTAAATTAATACATAAGAATTAATTAATGATAAGGGTTCTGGTACTTAGTATCACTGAGTACCCTTTAAAAAGCTCTGTACCTTTGCATGGGATCACTTTATAAGAGGCATTTTACGTGCGTGTTCGGTCATCTACATGCAAGAAAACATTTTTAAAACTACTACCTAAATGTGTATTTTCTAGCTTGCTTAGTTGGTGAATAGCTTTATGAAAAATTTCATAGTTGATTATTACTCTGGTCCAGTAGCTGCAAAAGACCCTTGTTAAGGTTCAGACCTCCATTGTATGTGCAGGAGGCATTCCTAGCTTCCCCCTGCAGATACCGCAGGGGTTTTGCATTTACCACGGTGACCCATGAGACCTATATTGGCAGGTAGCATGGGCCACCATGGTAAAGTAAAAGGGAGGAAGGATATTGATCGGGTGCACAGCCCTGATCACTGCTGATCCCCGCCAAAAGCACCAATCGGGCCCCCCCACCTCCACCCTCAGAACATTGTTTGTGCTGAGTCATCAACTATGATCATGAACCTGACCCCCTCCTTCAGCACTGATTCCCCTTGACAGCTTCCGATCCCATCCAAACCACATTACTGGCTAGTCATTTGGGGTTCCTCCTCCCCCCCCTTTCAGAAGAAGGAAACCTGGCTAGCCAGACAGAATGGGAGGCCCCCCCAGATCCACCCACTGCCCCCAATCTGAACCATGCCTGTTTTCTCTGGTGGTCTAGAGGTGAAGAGGGGCAGAAGCGGTCCTCTCTGCTCCTGCCCCTGTCGGTCCTTATAGCCAAAATGGCCTGGATCACGAGGTGCTTGCCCTCTAGCACCATGAGATTGTAGCCATATTTGTGAGGGCCATTAAGGAGGGCAGGAGCAAAGGACCACTCAATTGTGCCCCCATTCTGGCTAGCTAACTGGGTTTCCTTATTTAGAAGGGGAGGGAGTGAAGGAGTCGTAACCCTGACTGGCTAGCTGGTATTGTGATTTGGATGGGAAGAGGGGCCCTTTGGCTACCCTACAGGCTAGCTGGGAGGTTTGTCTTGGCCAGGGGTGCACCAATCCCCCCAGACGGTTCCTGATACTGAAGAGGGGGTAGTAGCCACTTGGATTTTCATTGTCGGTACAATGGATCTTTAGATCTGCGTGTAGGGGGGGGGGAGGGGGGAATCAGTGCTGGGGAATTGATTGCGGCTGCAGCTAACACTACCTCTGCATCTGCAATGGGGCCTGATTTGGCAGCCATCATGTGAAAATTTTCACGTAATGGCTTCCGGTGATCGGCATGCCTACTCCCTGCCCTGATCCCATTCTCCCCACGTTCACCATGTGAAAATTAGATATTGCAGAAAACTGCTGTGATCTCTGTATTTCTACTGCCTTAGCTGCTATTGCTGGGCGGTATTTCCATTGTAGTCCTGCGGTAGCAGCTTACACGGTGCAGTAAACATGCTTCTATGTGTCTTTATAAAATAGGTGCTCATTTGATTTTCACACTTAGGCGACCTTTTATAAAATTACTTCCTAAATATGTAAGTTATACATCTTATATTCAGAAAGCCAACTTAAATGTGTAGGTTCACTGACAACATGTATGACTTTAAATGTGTAACTTACAGCTGGCTGAATATTCAGATTCATGTGTTTGCCCAGGAAAAGAGTGGCAATAAGGGTCAACAAACAAGTTTTGAGATAATATATTAAGTTGGTCCAATAAAATATATCAGCTATAACTTGTTTGTTGACTCTTATTTCCACATATCCAAGTGGGCCAACAGGGCAAGTACAATTCTCCACTCCAGGAAGAGAGAGATGCTACGGTACTAGCAGTAGCCACACAGTGTCAGTACTTGCTATCTGCTGTTATAATGGTTGGATACTGCCACTCTGTGGCCACTTTTGCAGAATGTCTCCACAAACATGGACAGTCCTCACATGCATCATTACAATAGATAATAGGGACCATGATTGATGCTAGTGTTTACCAGTGCTTTTTGAATGTATGTTCCTGTGATGACACTGAGCTTGGTTCCTCAGCAACAAATCAGTTGACCCCTTATATATTTTTACATGATGTCATGGGGTCTGGTTAGAATATTTACAAGCAGAGGATATGACTCCCATAAAAGCGACATGCTCTTTCAATGCCGAATGACGTCCTGTTTGAAAACTATGGTCTGCTGCTGGAAATGTTGATACTAAGGGGTATGTTTACTAAACTGCATTAGTACGATTCGCGTTAGGAGCCGCGGTAGACAGAAACCCCAAATAAGGACATGGGCGGTACATCGTTGCCGAGAACGCGCGCTACAAGGCACCATAAATGAACGAGCGCTACAGGGCACGTTACCGCGCGTAAATCTTAAGAAGGCGCACAGGCATACAAGCACAGCAACAGAGCTGTATCACAATGGTTACAACACTGACTGATGGTACAGGGGTCATGGGTTCAATTCCCCAGTGGGCCTAATGTATAAAGCTGGCTGAGGCAGCACCCTTTACATTTAAGTAGTGATTGTTGAGGCATGTGACATGTATTTTAATTTGTGCTGCCAGCAAACACACCCTCACGGTGGCATAACCTAAGGTGCTGCATAAGGCACCCCATAACACACTCCATAGGGCACATTATAAAGTGTACTGTCCGCCAAGGCACCCTATAATGTTCCCTATAGGACACCATATAAGGCTGTGAACAAAGCTCTGGCTGGTTGCAGGACTGCACGTCACCACACAAACTGTCTGCTGTGGTTACCAGGATAGGGTTAACCCACCCATACCCATGATGCACTGCACATGCAAATCAGCAGTCGAGAGATGGGCACAAGATTGGGTATGCACACCCACAGCACCTCGGCCAGGTAGGGGGAACAGACCGTGTGTGGTACTGCCACAGAGTAGCCACAGACAGTCACATTGTGCAGGTACTGTGCCCACCCTGAGGTTGAGGTGGGGCGCCCAGCACCAGGTCCACAGCACCTTTCATAGCTGAAATACGCCATGCTGCAGGTCCCCATCAGTGTGTGATAGGTAGTTCTGTTAGACACACCTAGGATACATCTGTGCCCTGCTGTATGTCTCGGTCATGTCTGGTTCTTATGGGCGATGATGCACCCAGAATAGTGCATATCCTGTGTTGGTGCCATGGTTACCTGCTGTAGGGGAGGGGGGTGTATGGACCCATGGGCAGATCATGTACCACCACACAACCCACCCTCTGGGGCTCAGGGTGGGAAACAGGATCACCCACCAATAGATCCACAGTCTACCTCCCTGCAATGGTAGCAGTAGAGAGGACCATCAACCCCAGTCCTGCTGGGGAACAGACACAGCGGTACACATCCGTAACACAATAGCAGACAGATGGCAGGCCTGGAAATGCTCAGCTGCCCCCCACCATTATCTGACATTCTCCAGCAGCAAGCCTCCATCCACTGCACCCTGCAAGGTGTTCCAGCAAGACACATACTAACTGCAGACAGTCCACCAGCTAGTCCATAGTCCTGGAGGAGCTGCATATACCCAGAACGGGGATGTCAGCATACACACCAAGCAGATAAGTCAGTAATTGGGCCCCAAAAGAAAACCCATATATATCACATGAGAGAAATGCTATATAGCACTATGGGGGAACCTAGCCATGCCATGGTCACTGTTCAGTCAGGGTGAGAGTGACCGCCCAGCAGGACATGCTATGGCCACCCTGTCCGTGCAGGTGGTACTGGGCACTACAATGTCCGAGCCATTGCCCTATGCCCTGTGCAGATGCGGCCAGGCCAGGCCACCCTATCCAGGCTTTTCCCACAGTACCTTGCTCCTCATTATGCACATTGGCAGGCTAATACTGGCAACAGTGCTAGCAGTGTGGGCTGTGGAGGGTGTTGGCAGCCACCACACACTGGATAGACAGGCACACACTCCCCACACCTATGCCAGCATTGTGCAACTATAGAGGTGTTGGGCAGCCCAGGCCACCATACCAGTCCTGGGCACAGTGCAGGCATGGCTATGGTATGGAATATTGTAGGAGTCACTCCCCAGGTTGGTAAACACTGTCAGACACAAGACCTGTAGCACACTTCACAGACATCAGAAAGGTTGCTATGATGCAGCTCACTCAGAATATTGTACTTAACCTAGGAATTGCTATCTGCCAGTAATCATAGCAACCTTTTTAAAGATGTGTACCATATTCCCAGGTTTAGGGTGGCATTACTAAGGTATGCAAGTGCTAGTATTGGGAGATGCACGCAAAGCCCAATGTCCTGCCTCTCCAGGAGGCTTTGGATAATGGGGCCTGTGGGTGCGGGTGTGTCTGCCCATGTTGGCTGCTGCTTTACGGCAGAGGTTCCCAAATCCAGTCCTGCGGTGCTAAACACTGTTCGGGTTTTCATGCTGTCCCTCATGAATATGCATGAGATACATCTGCATACCATGGGGGTGGCACATAGAAATGCAGCACAGGCATCTTTATCAGAGGCAGCATGGAACCGGAATGGTGTTTGGCCCTCCAGGACTGCAATTGGGAGACTCTGCTCTTGGTAATGTGCATGTTTATGGTGTCCGTGCTCTGTAGGGTAAAATTTAGGTGTCTTGGGCATGTTTACGTCATCTGCAATATAGGTGCTGTCTGTATTAGCACGTTGTAGTAGTGGGTAAAATATGGGGACTGGGTTGGCAGGAACCACAGCTGGGACTTGAACCTGTGACCCTCTGCTTCTGAATACGCTGGCTTTGTGCACTGCACCACCTTGTTGTCACAGAGTCAGTACATTCCTTGGTGATACCATGACTGTCCGTCAGACGGGGCCCATCTATTGCAGTACACGGCACCCACCTACACAGGGCTAGGCCACGGTCTGCTCTGGGCAGCTGCCACTGCCCCCTCCACCACCAGTATCCCTCAGTCACCATGCTGACATGCCCTTCTGCTGGTGGTGCTGGTGGTGCGCAGTCTCAGGCCATCCAGTGTGCAGGTAGGCGGCTGCCTATGGTGTGGGTTCTGGGATAGGGGTGCCTGCATAGACGTCCACGCTCCCCCCAGCCCCGCCTGCCAATGTTCCGTGCCCTTGGGGGTAGCTGTTGGGTACCATCCCCTGTGACACTGTGGGAAACACGCTCGTGCCCATGTTGGGCCTTCAGAAGTTGCTGTCTGGCTGCTCTGCTGTTTCAGCATTCGTATGGGCCACCTAGGCATCACCCTAGTCCACACTGTGGCCCAGCTCCACCACAGCATGTGCCGCCTGCTGCCCTCTGTATCCCCTTCTCCGGCATCTGTCCAGTTGCCATTCCGACATGCCCGCCCTGATGTTGCGGGACATGTGCATGCCATAAGAACCCTGTCCGATTGTGGGGGAAACCCTGAGCAGCGCTATTTCACTGTGGGCTCCTTCACCTTGTATGGGGACAGAGTATAGACCCTTCCACGATTTATATCTTTTCTTTGGAGCTTATTCGGGGGGGGGGGGAGGGGTTGATGTTTCTCATTGATACCACTATTGGCCAGCTTGGTTATAGTTTTTTTCCAGTTTGTTGGGGTCATTTTCAGTGTTTCTGTACCTTTTTGTTCTGTGCACATGTATCACACTTATCACGTTTTTTTGGTTTCCCTGCCTGGGCTGTACATTGCTGACGCTGAAATGGTCTCTCTCCCCTGTAATATGCATTTAACAGCAGGTTTTCATTCACGTTGGAATTCAGCTCTTCAGATCAGCGCGTTAGTGTGAAGGGAGCCTCTCCCCGCCCACTGACCCCTTCTCTCCTCACTCTCTCCACCTTCTGCGGTGTTTTACCGCGCCACGGGGCATTACGATCGTTAGCACATCATAACGTGCGTTATGTAACGTTAACGATCGTAAGCGCAGCATAACGCGCGTTATGATGCGCTTATGATCGTTAACGTTACATAACGCGCGTTATGTACGATTACCGCAGTTTAGTAAACATACCCCTAAGTTTGGTATCTATGGAGCATTTATGTGTGTGATAGATATTGTATGAGTCTTCTGTCTACCTTTATTCTCCGTACTTTTGTAATTATTAGACCTTGATATAAACTCTTTTGTCAGTTAAAAATTATTATGTTTTTAAAGATTTTGCTTTTGTAGTGTTTCTTCTTTCATAGCTTATCGCTGTAAGATTGAATATTTAAAATTGTGATGGTATTCATTTTTGTATTTATAACTAAACACTGTGCAAATAAAGGTCAACAAAGAAATTTGTAAGTGATACATATCCAAATGAACTAACATAGCAACTAGCATTTTCTTTCCAAACACTGATATCCTAGCAAATCCAAATAAAATTTGTTCATAGCTAGTCACATTGTAGAAAGCACAATGAATCAAGATGACAAAATCGTCGTTATACAGTACTTTCAATGTATTTGACAAAAGGTAAGAATATGCATTCTCTCCCGTACCAGGTTGGCAGTAATGTATATGGGTAACAGTAATGGAACTTCTTTATGGCATGGTTACTTGCATCCACACTGCTAAGACACAGGGATTGGAGGAAGAGTAAAGAGCCACCTCCTTAAGCATGGTGATTTCATTATGGAGGTAATTTCTGAACACGAATTTGTACGTGCAGTGGGGATGTTTATGTGCCAAAAATACCCCTGACCATACTCTGAAACACTGCTGTGTGCATGTCAACAGTGCTAGCACGGGGATCTCAGAACATGCCCAGAAGGGGCGGAACGGGAGCTTGGTCAGATGCAGAGACGTGAATAGCATATTCCAGAAAGGCCTGTGTACATTCTACGATATCCCCATGGATGTCCCGTTATTCCTGCTGAAACATGAAATAAGGCCAAGACTGAGAAAATATTCTGCTGTGCTCTTCAATTTGTCCCATGTTGAAGAATGCTGTTTATTAATGTTTCTTTACCTTAAAACATTCTCTTACCTCTGCTTTCTGTTCTTTATAACTGCATCTTGTGTTTTTCTAGACAGTCTGCAGTCTGGAAAAACACAAGATGCAGTTATAAAGAACAGAAAGCAGAGGTGAGGGAATGTTGTAAGGTAAAGAAACATTAATAAACACCCTTACAGAAATATTAAGAAGAGAAATAGTGTTTAATCTGGCTATGCTGAAATGTGCTGTTTGTGCAATGAGGCCTACATCCTTCCCCAGTCCAGGATCTATACAAGCTGAGAGAATGGTGATATATCTGGAGACTGGCTACCTGGGTATGATGGCACAGGGATCATAAAAACAAAAGAACATAAGATATGCCATACTGGGTCAGGCCAAGGTCCATCAAGTCTAGTATCTTGTTTCCAACAGTCGCTATCTAGGTCATAAGTACCTAGCAGTTTCCCCAAAAGACACAGGTTCCTCAATGCTTGTATTGGCTCAAGCAGTGATATCCTGGGTCCTTTTTAATAATGGTTTATGGACCTTTCCTTCAGGAACTTGTGCAAACCTTTTTTTAACCCAGCTACACAAACAGCTTTTGCTACATCCTCCGGTAACAAATTCCAGAGTTTGATTACATGTTGAGTGAAAAAATATTTTCTCTTTTTAGTCTTAAATAGGTTACCCTGTAGCTTCATTGAATGTCCCCTAGTCTTTCTATATTCTGATGATGTAAACAATTGATCTACATTTACCTGTTCCACTCCATTCCTTAATTTATAGACCTCTATCATATCTCCCCTCAGCCATCTCTTTTCCACGTTGAAGAGCTCTAACCTTTTTAGTCTCTCTTTATAGGAGTATCCTTGCATCCTCTTTACCATTTTGGTGGCTCTTCTCTGTACCTTTTCTAATAATGCTATATCCTTTTTAAGATACGGCGACCAGAATTGCACACAATATTCAAGGTGTGGTCTCACCATGGAACGATATAGAGCCATTATAATATCCTTTGTTTTATTTTCCATTCCTTTCCTTATGATACCTAGCATTCTACTTGCTTTCTTGGCTGCCGATGCAAACTGGGCGGAGGGTTTTAACATGTTATCCATGATGATGTCTATATCTTTTTCCTGGGTGGTGGTTCCCAATGTGGAACCTTGCATTGTGTATCCATAGTTTGGGTTGCTCCTAGGTGCATAACTTTGCACTTGTCCACATTAAATTTCATCTGACATTTTGATGCCCAGTCTTCCAATTTATCAAGATCCTCTTGCAATTTTCCACAATCCTCCTGGGTTTTAACAACTTTAAATAGTTTTGTGTCATCTGCAAAATTGATAACCTCACTCATTTTTCCCTTTTCTAGATCATTTATGAATATGTCAAAAAGCAGCGGACCCAACCCAGATTCCTGAGGTACACCACAATTTACCTTTCTTCATTGGGAAAATTGGATCCCCCCCTCCCATGCCCACACAGGCCTGACCAGGGGAGTAGTCCCACAAAGCAGTTTGTGGGAAGGCAGATAGAGTTGCTCCACAGAAAGCAGATGTATACAGACTGACATACACCATGATGGAACAGGTGAAGCTGCTGTGAGAAATGCCAGTACCCAGACATATGGGAATCAGATGCCATAGCCAGAAGGCCATACTACTACTACTATTACTGATAATTTGTATAGTGTTACAAGGCGTATGCAGCACTGCACAGATACATGTAAAAGATGGTCCCTGCCCAGCTGAGCTTACAATCTAGCCAAGACAGACAACACAGCTGCTGTGGACAGGGTACATCTAGGGGGAATGGTAAGGAAACACAAGGGAGATTAGGTGGATCAGATCCAAAAGTGGCAACTAAGAGATGAGCATTCAGCAAGGATTTGAGACGGGCCAGAGAAGAAGCCTGCCATACAGACTCAGGTAGTTTGTACCAGGCATAGGGAGCAGAAAGGAGCAACACTGGAGTTGGCAGAAGACGAGAAAGGCACAGATAGAAGCGATCTGCCAGAAGAGCGGAGTTCCCGAGGAGTGGTGTAGGGAGAGATAGGCGAGGAAAGGGAGTGTGGAGCAGCAAAATGAGTGCATTTATAGGTCATAGGCATGAAAAGGGCATACATTAGTTGTTCAGCAATATTATGCATCCTTTGGGGAACTGCAGTGTTAGTTTCAGGTTTTGTATACTTGGTAAGGGTCCATCCTTAGCAGTTTAAAGTGTGTTTGTAGAGATGACCAAGGCAGGAATCACTGGGGCTATTTTAGAATACCAAATACTATTTGAAGCAATGTATGTCTGACATCCATGTTCATATTTACATTCTCTTATACCATAGTAGGGTGCACTGGGATTACCTAGCACTTTGCAGAGCCTGAGGAGGACTGGTATATGGTCTAGGTTGCAGCAGCTGTCATTTCTCATTGCTATTTATATGTAGTGTACATCAGCAAACTACTGTCAGTGTGAAGAACAGCTTAGGAGATGCAAGTTTTACAGAGGAGCCATGGCATCCATGGGTACATCCCGGAGACAGGCATTATCCGAAATGTGCAACTTTTCAGAATACAGTGGGCGTGGTGACATCCAAAACATTTACCTGTATCCCATAATATTAACGGAGGATGTGTTTCTTCATTATATCGCGTGGCCTGTGCCTACACTCCTTTACAGGCCAGCTGAATAGCGCTTTGGCCATGTTGCGCCGGATACATCTATCTCCCCAATACTGGACCTGCAGGCATGTCTAGACCCATGGATACGGAATTAGGTTCAAACGGGGCCCATTTTCAATTTAGAGATGTTATCGAATCTGCCTCCATGTGCTTTCTGCAGATGGCTTGAGCTACATACTTTATTGCAACGTCTAAGAGTACTAAAAACCAGCAGTGGGGCCAATGCAGTAACCTTGCCTTAGGGCCATAAGCTAAAGCTCCCCAATGCACTAATGAGTAATATGCAAATATGTTGCGCACAAAAAAATTGTGCTAACCTGGCAGTGCATGCTGGAAGCATGCACATATGGGTCCTTGCTAGCAGCAGATACTGTATATCTTGCACACAATTGCCTAGGTTCCAAATTTTGAAGACATCAAATATCTGGGCTAAACAGGAACCTGATTCACTGTTTGCTCCAGCACACCGCCCCTCAGCTACTCATCACCTGCCATTTTTTCCCTTTCCCCTTCAACAATGCCAGAAAAAAGTTGTAGGTACTTCATTGCAGTCAAGACAAGAAATAGGTATGAAATCCTCATGAACACTGGGCACAGAAGAATGAGCTAACCTTTTACTCTATAATTCGTCAGGCCTGGCATTAAAGCCCCAGAATTAAAAAGCCTTGTGCTCAGACTTTGGGTCTTCTGCACTCTTTGCTTCGGAGTTTAATAGCTGATACCTTCATTACTATGACATTTAAATGAGCTGGGTGCTGATGTCAGTTCAAGTGCCTGCACACAATTAGCTCACTTTATTGCACTGGCCCCAGTATGGGCAGTTCCTGAATTTTCAAAAGCAAACTGCAGGGAGCATTAACTTCCATAAATATAATAGCAGACCCGTGAGGACTAAGTGACTGCCACCCTGCAAGCACCCTGTGGGGTATCTCAATTGGGCACTACATAAAACAGAGAGTACAGGAATAGAGGTGAGAGTAGGTTGGGACTAAACCACGTGGTCTGATACTGGAGTGACTACAAGATACAGTCTAGGGATGTGAAGTCATTTGAAATAACAGAAGAAATACCAATAATGTTTCCTTTATGATTTCATTTTGTTTTCAAACAAAAATGGAAGCAAACCCCCAAAATTTCATCTGTCATTAATAGCAATATAGAAACATAGAAAATGACGGCAGAAAAAGACCACATGGCCTATCTAGTTTGTCCTTCCATATCCACTACAGCAGTCCCCTTTTATCCTTTAGACATCTTCTGTGCTTGTCCCATGCTTTCTTGAATTCGGATACCGTCCTCATCTCCACTACCTACACTGGGAGACTATTCCACGCATCGACCTCTTTTTCCATAAAGATATATTTCAGCATATTACTCCTGACTTTATCCACTTTCACTCTCATCCCATGTCCCCTTGTAGCAGAGCTTGCTTTCAATTGAAAGAGACTCTTCTCTTGTGCATTTGTGCCATGGAGGTATTTAAACATCTCTATCATATCTTCCCTATCCCACCTTTCCTCTAATGTATACATACAAGCTTTAAGTCTGTCCCTATATGATTTATAATAAAGACCTCTAACCATCTTTGTAGCCACCCTCTGCACTGTCTTCATCCTGTTTATATCCTTTTGAAGGTGTGGTCTCCAGAATTGCACACAATACTCCAAATGTGGTTGCACCAGAGACTTATACAGAGGCACTGTCATCTCCTTTTTTCTGCTAGCCACTCCTCTCCCTATACATCCAAACATCCTTCTGGCTTTTGCCTTCACCTTTTATGCCTGTTTAGCCACTTTCAGATCATGCCCAAGTCCCGCTCTTCTTCCATGGACAGAAGTACTTCGCCCCTACATTGTACTTCTCCCTTAGATTTTTGCAGCCCAAATGCATGACCCTGCATTTTTTAGCATTAAATCTCAGCTGCCAAATTCTCAACCATTCTTCAAGTTTAGCTAGATCCTTCCTCATGTTGTCTACTCCTTCATGGGTGTCTACTCTATTGCAGATTTTGGTATTATCCAAAAGAGGCAAACCTTATCTGACAGCCCTTCCGCAATATCACTAACAAAGATGTTAAAAAGAATCAGACCAAAGCCAGTGGTAATCTCCTCCTCCTTTGAGTAAGCTCTATTTACTTGTACCCTTTGTCGCTTCCCACTCAACTAATTTCTAATCCAGTCAGTCACTTTAGGATCCATCCCTAGGGCGCTCAGTTTGTTTATAAGTTATCTATGTGGAACAGTGTCAAAGGCTTTACTGAAATCTAAGTACACCACATCTAGAGCTCTCCCTTGGTCCAACTCCCTGCTTACTCAGTCAAAGAAATTAATCATATTTGTCTGACAAGACCTGCCCCTGGTAAACTCATGCTGCCTTGGATCCTGCAAAAAGTTTGAACTATTGAGAAATAGTGTACACTATGGGCGAATAGTACATACTATTGAGCAATAGTTTGTACAATTGAGTGATAGTGTGCACAAATAATGTGCACACAATAGCGTGCACTATTGTTGAATAGCACACACTATTTGCCTATAACGTGCACTTTTGTTCAATAGTGTGCACTATTAATGACATTTTCCTGAAAATGAAATTTAAGTAAAACTAAACTGAAATAAAAATCCTGCAAATACTGGAAATAAACAAAACAAACATTTTTGGCCTGCATCCCCCTAATACATGCCAACACGGATTCAGAGAAGCACACGGGGTGGAGACCCTTCTTACCACACTCTTCAGCAGCATAATATCAGGCATCGACAATACCCGCCAAGGCTTTGTCCTTGTCTTCCTTGACATCGCGGCGGCGTTTGATTCCGTGAACCATGAACGCCTCCTAGAACGCCTCAAAGAAAAAGGAATCTCCGGTAAAGCGCTCGAGTGGTGCAGGTCTTACCTCTCTGACAGATGGCAGCAGGTTCGATCCAAAGACATCATCAGAACCATTCCACCAAAGCCAAGGTGTCCCACAAGGATCCTTCCTCTCTGCCTTGCTGTTCAATATATACATGCAACCTCTCTGCAACCTGATCTGGTCCTTCAACGTGAACTGCATGATATACGCAGATGACGTGCTATTATACATGCCTTTTGCAACAGAAAACCCAGACCTCTCACCAATAACATGCTGCATAAATGAAATATCCAACTGGCTACAATCCCAAAACCTCCGGATTCAACACAAGAAGACGGAGGTCATGTTCATTACAAGAAATCGTAACTTCACTGCGCCTACAGTACTAAAGGTGAAGGAAGCTGACCTCCAGATCAAATCCGCGATCAGATACCTTGGCGTCACACTAGACCAGAACCTAAATATGCAGGCGCATATAAGTAACACTGTAAGGGCAGTATACCATAAAATTAGATCCCTTAGATACCTACGATCTCTGCTGGAGCCTGATGATTTCAGGACCATCTTTCAAGCACTAATAATTCCGCATTTCGATTATGCGAATGCAATACTGCAAGGACTCCCCCAAACCACTCTGAACCCACTGCAAATGGCAATGAACACCGCAGCAAGAGTACTACATGGAGCATCCAGGAAAGACCATGTCACACCCATTATGAAACAACTCCACTGGCTCCCGATTCAAGGTAGGATTACATTCAAGACCTTGCTACTCACCTTCAAAGCCACCATTGGTCTCTCGTCAACATCACTAACAGAGATAGTCCAGAGGACACCCCACAATAGGGACAGAAGGTCAGTAGCACAAAACACCTTGATAGTCCCAAGATCAATGACTCAATGCAGCAAGTCAACATCCAGCAGGGCATTCAAACTTTATGCACCAATGATCTGGAACAGCCTCCCTCACAACATCCGAACAATCCCAGACATATTCCAATTCAGGAAGGCTGTGAAACACTACCTCTTCCTCCTACATTACCCGGAAAACCAATGAAAGCTCAGCACCAATTACCGAAACCTCACAAATCTCCTCTGTCTGAAACCATACGAACACATGACCAGCCTGTAAATTGTATATATTGTTATTGTATATAGTTACCCTGTTAGCCAAGTTGAATTTCCTGTTCATATGTAAACACAAAGTACTATTGGAAATGTGTATGTTCGTTGTTTATTGTAAACCGCACTGATGCTGAATAGCGCGGTATAAAAGAGACTTTAAATAAATAAATAAATAAATAAATAGGATATTGGTCAGTGTGTCCATGAGGAAATTAGAGTGCTCTAGGGAGCTGACTTGGAGGATGGAAGGAGGAAGTTTCATTTCCTGTCTTTTTGAAGAGTTCCAGGATGGGGAAGGTGAAGCTCAACCTTATATAACTGATTGTGTTATAGGTCCATATATCTACAATTATGGTCAACATTATTGGCATGCTTGCTGTTCAACCCCTTAATGTCCAATATCTCCTAAAAAAGTAGCTAGTTAAATGACTTTGGACTATATATGCACAGATATTTGACACACAAAAGAATCTAATAAAACAAGACTATTTTAAAAAGGAAATAGTAGGAAATAGTATAAAAACCGTGACACTGATTATTGGCATCCTTATAAACAATTCAAATCAGTTTGAATAGAACCACCACATTTCCACTGCAGTAAAATTAGACACACCTGTGATCAATTGTCAGTATTCAGATGACTTAAATCAACCAATGAATGATGGCTCTAATGTTTATAATGGCCACATTCACTCCCTGTTCCATTTTCACATTGGTGAAGACAAGAAAGCTGCCTGAGACCGTCAGAAAAGCAATTATCACCAAACATCAAACTTCAAAGGGATGCAAGGCCATCTCCAAAGACCTTGGGATTCCTGTATCTACAGTTCACAATGTTAAGAAGTTTTCTGCTCATGGAACTGTCAAGAACCTCCCAGGACATGCTGGGAAGAGAACAATTAATCCAAGAAGTCTTTGAAGGTTAGTGTGAATTGTTGAAAAACACCACGTACAATATCCAAAGAGCTTAAGGCCGACTTGGATCAGGAACTGGTTAAAAGATAGAAAGCAGAGTAGACCTAAATGACCAATTTTCTCAATGGAGAAAGGTGAATAGTGGAGTACCCCAGGGATCTGTGCTGGGCCCGCTGCTTTTTGACATATTCATAAATGACCTGAAAATAGGAATAACGAGTGAGGTGATCAACTTTGCAGATGGCACAAAATTACTAAAAGTTTTTAAAACAGAAGAGGATTGTGAAAAATTGCAAGAGGACCTTGAAAAATTTGAAGACTGAATGTCCAAATAGCAGATGAAATTTTAATATGGACAAATGCAAAGTTATGCACTTAGGAAAGAACAACCCAAACTATGGTTACACGATGCAAGGTACCACCTTAGAAACCAACACCCAGGAAAAAGATTTAGGTGTCATCATGGATAATATGTTAAAACCCTCTGCCCAGTGTGCAGTGGCAGCCAAGATAACAAATAGAATGCTAAGTATCATAAGTGAAGGAATGGAGAATAAAACCAAAGATATTATAATGCCTCTGTATTGTTCCATGGTGCAACTGCACCTTGAATATTGTGTGCAATTCTGGTCGCCATATCTTAAAAAGGATGTAGCTGAATTAGAAAAAGAATAAAGAAGAGCAACAAAAATGGTAAAGGGAATGGAAGGAAGGCTACCCCTATGAGGAGAAACTTAGAAGGTTGGGGCTCTTCAACTTGGAAAAGAGATGGCTGAGGGGGGGGGGGGGGATATGATAGAGGTTTATAAATTAATGAATGAAGTGGAACGGGTAAATGTAGATTGGTTATTTATGCCAACAAAAAATAGAAAGACTAGAGGACACGCAATCAAACTGAAATTCGTTACCGGAGGATGTAGTAAAAGCTGTTAGTGTAGCTAGGTTTAAAAAAGGTTTGGACAAGTTCCTGGAGGACTTGGGAAATACACTGCTTGCCCTGGGAAAAGCACTGTGGAGCCTGTGTGCCTCTTTGAGAACCAGCCTGGTACTTGTGACCTGGATTGGTTACTGTTGGAATCAGGATGCTGAGCTTGATGGATCTTGGTCTGACCCAGTAAGACATTTCTCATGTTATGTTATGTATGTGATCTGGAGTTGTGGTTTCAACCCGCACCATACACCTTGAACTAAACAAAGAAGGACTTCATGGGCGAAAGCCATGGAGGACCCCACTGCTCAAAAACAGACATAAAAATGCACGCCTGATTTTTGCACAAACCCATCTTGAGAAACCACAATTGTTCTGGGAAAATGTTCTGCGGACAGATGAAACCAAACTTGAGGTCTTTGGCAATGCAGACCAGCAATACATTTATAGGGGGAAAAATGAAGCTTATAAGGAAAAAAAATCACCCTTCCTACTTTTACTGTAAATATGGTGGAAGTTCCATAATGTTGTGGGGCTGTTTTGTTGCCTCAGGAACTGCAGCCTGGAATGTTTTAAAGGAATCATGAAGTCAGAGGGCTACCAAGATATTCTGGAGCGAAATGTGCTACCTAGTGTCAGAAAGCTAGGTCTGGGTCGAAGGCTATGGGTCCTCCAGCAGGGGGACCCAAAACATACATCCAAAAGTACAAAAGAATGGTTAAAAAGGAACAAATGGGGGGGCGCTCGTGAGCCCGCTGCGAGATGGCTGCTTCTTGACTGAGCTCCGTCTTAGCCACCCCAGCAACCCCAGCTAACATGCGCTAATTGTTGCAAATTTATTAAAAATCACCTACCCCGGATCGGCGGAAGCAGGCGGGATCCCGTGGAGACCTGAATTAACGTCCGGTGCAACCTCCGGTGACCGGGGGACTGTGGAATTCGTTCCTGGAAGGAGGCCTGCGGCATACACTGCATCGCTGTCTGCATCGGGCCTGGAGCGCCCCTCAACTGACCCCGATGATTCAGGTGTATTCACTGACCGGCGTGAGAGCGAGCTTCCCCGAGCTGCCTTCTGGATTTCTGAACTGAATCGGTGCACGTGCGGCAGCGTGTTGCCGGGTGAAACACTTCTACCGGGGCTGGCCTGCATACACGTGGTCCCGGACCCCTTTTAACGGGGCCGGAGAGGGGATCTGGACTCTGTGCGGCAGTTGCTAGTGCCCATTCCATCTTTCGACTGGCGCCCCTTCCCTCTGGAGGGGGTAGGTGTACAGGATGTCCTTCTCCTTGATGAACTTTGGAGCCTCCGATCCAACTGCAGAGTCACCGGCAGTGTCAGTCTGCTAGAGGCCTAGTGTTCCATCGAGGCCTGTACTATTCAACGTGGACCCCGCGTGCCTTGCTGGGCGGTCTCTGAGCTTTCCCTGGCTGGAATCCTTTCTCAATCTGCACACCTCGCAACTAAGGGCACCTTGTATTCTGTCTCCAGGTAACCCCGCAGAGCTCTTTGCGCATTGCACTTGGCTGCTCACCTATTTGGGAGCTTCAGAGCAGTTCATCATCTTCTTGCATTGCTGTTTCCTCAATGATCTGATTCTTTCCAGACATTGCCTGTGCTTTTCTCCTCCCACTGTGAGACAGTGACTGGACTGCGGGCTTGTGGAGCTGCGCACACTGTCACCTCTCTATTGCCTCTGCCCTTGCTGACATTGACTGGAACTTTCTCCCAACACTGTGCGGCAGTGGAAGCCTTGCGGGATGGCCGCCAAAGCTAAAAACCTCGACGCTCGGGAGGGGATGCGCTCCTCCCAGCGCCTGCAGAGTAAGACCGGAGTCTCAAGCAGTCCACCCGGCCAATCTCCCCCATTAGGTTCTGATGATGACACTGTAAGTGAAGAGGAACTGGATCCTCATAAGCAACTCTCCTCGGCTCAACTCAAACAAGAGCTCCGTAAGGGCTTTGCAGAATTAGCCAATGAGCTCCGCACGCTACGGGAAGACCTGATGAAAGACGTTGCAGAACTCCGAACCGAAGTTAAAGAACTGGGAGCCCGAGTAGAGGACGTGGAGACCAAAGTGGTTGATCATGATGGGACTCTGATGGATTTACAATGTGCTCTTGACAGGCAGCGCGCGCAGGCTATGGAACTGACCTATAAAATTGATGACATTGAAAACCGCTCCCGTCGCAACAATGTGCGCTTCCGTGGAATTCCAGAGGCGGTGGGGGGTGGAGAAGACTTACCAACTGTGCTTAAGCTGCTGATAGCGGAGTTGCTCCCGGCGGAGGAACTGGCTGCACACGCTCCTGGAATGGAAATTGAGCGAGTTCACCGTGCTCTGGGAAAACCTCCCAACAACCAACCACGTGATGTCATTGCAAGATTCCTGCGCTATTCAGATGCTGAGCTCCTTATACGTCGGGGCCGGGAGAAAAAGACGGTCCGCTTCCAGGACGCGACAGTGTCCATCTACCAGGATCTCTCGACGTTCACTCTGGCACGCCGGAGAGAGATGAAACCAGTCTCGGCGGTCTTGAACAGCAAAGGGATCCGCTATTCCTGGTCCTTCCCATTTCGGATGAACTTTCTCTTGGGCAATAAAAAGATCTCTGCAAAGGACTAATCTGAAGCTTGGCGGGCTCTTCGCCAGGCGGGCCTAGTTGATGATAATGCTCATCCTCACCCGCCGCCCCCTAAACCCCAGCACTCCAAGTGGACTCGGGTAGGCAAGTCTGCCTGACGCTTTAAGCCCGCCTGACACTCTTGTGGATATTGAAGAGCTCTTTTTATCTTCTCTCTTTTAGGGAGTCTCGACCAGTGGGTCCCCTGATTTTTGGATAACTGGTGGCAAAGATTAGCCTGGGGTTCCCACTCCATTCTCCATGGGGGGCGGCGGTTGACCTGCAATTGTTTTATTGATGTTACTGTTCTGGTGGGGGGACACGATGGGATTGATGATCTGGGATGGGTGGGGGAGTAATGGGGGTAATGTTTTTCCATGTTTAGGTTGAGTTTTCACTTTCTGGGGTTCTTGGGGGTACGGGGTTTGTGGTCAATTTACCGTGTCCTGTATTAACTTAGACAGGCAGGTGGTATTGACGGGAAGGGGGGGTGGCGGGTGGGCGGGGGGGTCTCTCAACATGGAGCTGGGAAGTATGTTTGGGCTGGGGGGGTGAGTCTATGGCTTTGGTTCTTGGAGGGCGGTCTAGGTGGGCTCGATTAACTAATTTCCTGGGTTCGCTGGGGGGCGCCCCCGCTGGGACTTTCTGGATGGTCAGCGGATGTGTGGGGTTAGGTTGTAGTTCCTAATGGTGCACTTTATCTCTTTGAATGTTAAGGGTCTTAACTCCCCGCGGAAACGGTCCCTGCTGTTCTCAGAATTGCACACTTTGCAAGGGGATATTGTTTATTTGCAGGAGACCCATCTTCAAAACTCCAAGCAGGGCTGGTTAAAGCGATCCCCATACACTGAAGTGCGGGTGGCCTCCGATACGCAGGGCCGGAAGAAGCGGGGAGTGGCTCTACTATTTCACCAGAGCCTCTCCTTGCAGATTGAAGAGATAAAGCGAGATGCCCTGGGGAGGTGGCTTTTCCTGAATGTTCGTCTAGACAGACACTTACTAACCTTAGCTAATATCTATGCACCAAATACGGGTCAGGGGCCCTTTTTTACATGACTGAAAGCCCTACTGGCGGATTTTGCAAAAGGCCCCATTGTTTTGGGTGGGGATTGTAACACGCATCTAGTGCCCCATTTGGATTCTACGGGTCGCACTGGGGGGGGAATGGGGGGATCGGCAAGAGCCCTTCAGTGCTTGATGGTCGACTTAGGCCTACGGGATATATGGAGGGACACCCACGTGGGAGAGAGGGGTTACACTTACTACTCCCCGGTCCATCAGGTCCACACTCGCATTGATTATTTTTTATTGGATCAGCGCCTGATGGACGGGAGAGTGCAGGCTGGACTTGGAGCGCTGACCTGGTCAGACCATGCCCCGTGCTGGCTCATCCTCCCGGACGGCACGCATAGTGAGTACCGCCGTCTTTGGCGTTTAGACACAAGGTTTCTACGACGGCAGGGTGCAGTACAGGATCACGCCCACTTTATTAAGGAATTCTTTGAGTTTAATGATACTGGCGATGTTCCCCTTCCCACGGTGTGGGATGCTTATAAGGCCACAGCCCGCGGTCAGCTTATGGCTGAGGCAGCCCGCACGCGCAAAATGTGGACACGTGATCATGATCATCTGGTGAGGGAATCTGCTCGCCTAGGCTTGGAGCACGCCCGAACCGGGTCGAGGCAGGTCCTACGTCAGTGGCGGACGGTTTGAGCGAATTTAGATGCATGTATGCAGAGAGAATTAGATAATAAGCGTCGGAAATTAAGGCAAACTTTTTATGAGCATGGGAACAAAACTGGCCGCCTTTTGGCTTTGCGCCTGCGTCAACAGCAGTCCTCGAGAGTGGTCCGCAAATTACGCGACGCTGGGGGACAGGCGAGGGTCATCTCCTGGGAGATCCGTGATCTTTTTGCTGATTATTTGGAGCGGCTCTACAAAGCAGAGCCCACTGGTAGGGATCAAGTGCAAGATTATCTTCAGTGGACCGCTCTACCGCGTCTCTCTGACTCTGACCGGGCTCAGTTGGACTCGGAATTTACGATTGACGAAGTGGAAAATGCAATCCGGCATCTGAAAACTGGTAGCGCGCCGGGTAGTGATGGTTTTCCGGCGGAATACTATATGAAGTTCCGATCACAATTGGCGCCATCCCTGACCTGTTTGTTTAATGAGGTCCTGGGGGCAGCTTCCCTTCCCCCGTCCCAACGTGAGGCATTGATTGTGATGATACCCAAGCCCGGTAAACCCTTGCATGATGCGGCTTCGTACCGCCCCATCTCCTTGTTAAACGTTGACGTTAAAATCTTTGCTTCTGTGCTGGCCGCGCGTCTGAATCGGGTTCTTCCGGGCTTGGTTCAACCAGATCAGGTTGGCTTTGTGCCGGGTCGCCAGGCCGCCGACAACATCCGGCGTATGTTGCAGATTATTCATGTGGCTCAACGGGACCCACAACCAGCGTTACTAGTGGGGATTGATGCAGAAAAAGCATTCGACCGGGTGGATTGGGGATATCTATGGTGTGTCTTGGAGATAATGGGCTTTGGCCCTAATTATATTGGTTGGGTTCGCAGCCTTTACCAGCAGCCCCAGGCGTGCGTTCGGATTAATGGGGGTCACTCGAGACACTTCTTTTTGGAAAGAGGCACACGACAGGGTTGCCCTCTCTCGCCCCTGCTTTTTGCCCTAGCAATGGAACCATTGGCTCAGAGCTTTCGAGATCATCCAAGTTTGCGAGGGGTCCGCATCGGTACTGCGGAATATCGGATCGCGCTCTTTGCGGATGATATCATCTTATCCCTGGTGAACCCGTCCGCTTCTCTCCCAATCGCAATGCAGCTGTTCGCCACTTTTTCTCGAGTCTCCGGCTTCAAAATCAATTATACTAAATCGGAGATCTTGAATGTTGGGGTCTCTAGAGCGGTCTGTGCGGAACTTCAAAAGGCTTATCCTCTTCGCTGGGTGTCCGGTGCCCTGCGATACTTAGGGGTGAACCTGACCGTGGAGCGGGCGGATCTTTTCAAAGCTAACTATGATCCCTTGCTTCGTCAGGTTCGGCGGGACTTAGAAGTTTGGAACGGCCTGCTCCTCTCCTGGTTTGGGCGTATAGCCATAGTCAAGATGGTGATTGTCCCCCGCTTCCTTTATTTTTTTCAGGTTCTCCCGCTCCCCATCTCGCGAGCTACTCTGGCGACCTGGCAACAGTTGCTTATGAAGTTTGTGTGGCATTATTGTCGCCTGCGCCTAGCGCGGCAAGTTCTTTTTGCTCGCACGCGTTCCGGCGGTATGGGCATGCCCAATTTACAGTGGTATTCTGCGGCGGCGCAATGTCGGGTGGGAGTGGAATGGATGATTGCCGATAGCACTAAGCGATGGGTGCAGATGGAAATGAGCTTGGCGGGGGGAGCGGGGTTGGGGGATTGGCTGTGGCTAGGTCCAAAGCTTCGCCGCGGCAAATGCACCAGTAATCCCTACATTTTTCATACCCTCTGTTGTTGGGATCGCCATTTTCGAGCCCGTGACGTGGATCTATCCCCTTTAGCCCCTATAGTTGATAACGCTTCTTTCCCCCGGGTTTGAGTGACGTGGCTTTTCGGCAATGGGGGCACCTTGGCCTCAGCCGGGTCGGCCAATTTTTTGTTGATGGTCGGCTACAATCCTTTCGTGCATTGCGGGCCGAGTTTGACTTCCCGGCTGGGCATCTCTATCGTTATATGCAAGTGACACATTGGGCCAACTCTAGGTCCGTTCGGCCCCAGGTTGCTCGGGACCTGACGGATCTGGAACGCTACTGTGAGGGGTGTACTACTACAAAGGGTCTTGTGGCGACATTATATGCCCATTTGCAGGGGGCCCAGGTGTGCCCCACACGTCACAGGGTGCTTTGGAACTCTGACTTGAGTCTTTCTTATACTGATCAGCAGTGGGAGGCAATGGAAGCCCGCCTGTGGAAGAGCTCAATAGCGACTAATGCCCGAGAAACGAATTATAAACTGCTGTACCGGTGGTATATGACTCCGGTGCGGATTGCTCGAATGTTTCCCGGGGCTGGGGACCTATGCTGGCGTAACTGTGGGCAACGGGGTACCATGGGACACATTTGGTGGACGTGTCCCCGCATTCGTGCTTTTTGGAGAGGTGTACAATTCCGGATGCAGATGCTTCTGGGACTGAGCATCCCTTGGGATCCGGGGATTTTTCTCTTCGGAACCTCCGTGCCGGGAGCCTGGGCTTTGCAACTTGCCTTACTCCGGCACGGCCTGAACGCGGCCCGACTATCCCTGGTGGCGGCCTGGAAGCATGTTTTAGCCCCCTCTTTCCAGGTCTGGCTGGAACGAATGTGGGATACATACTCTATGGAACGGGGGGTAGCGGTTAGCAGGATGCGTTTGGCTCGCTTTGAATTGGTGTGGGCACCCTTTGTTTCTCGCTATGGCGCGTGATTGTTCTGGATAATTGGGGGTGATATGCTGGCCTCTCTGGAGGTTTGTTTCCTCAGTGTGTCTCTTAGCTCACCTCTGTCTCGAGCCCTAGCCCTAGCAAGCCATAGTTGGGGGGGTGGGGAGACGGGGTGGGGGGGGTGGGGGGCCCCGGGATCGGGGTGCCCTTGGGGGGGGAAGGGAGCTTGGGGGGGGTCTTGGTTTCTCTATTATAAACAAGTAAAAATGAAGACATATCGTAGATTATTATTGAGACCTGATGTTGTGTTGACACTGTTGCATCTTTTTCTTGAAGATCTTTGTGGTTTTTGTATCTTTGTAATCTTTGGAAGTCTTTCAATAAAAAAAAAAAAAAAAAAAGGAACAAATGGGGTGGTCCAAGATGGCATTTGAGTAGGACATGCTGGTTCTTGCTCCTCGTCTAAGCAGTTCCTTTTACCTTGTTTTGAGTTTCCTGCTTTTCTTTTGATGTCGAAACGCAAAGCCAAGGCCAAGGGAGGTCTTCCCCCAAAACACAACGCAGTTGTAGCTGGACAGCGGATCATTGACAGCTTTGTGATGTAGAAGCCTTTGGTGGGCGTACCCACTACTGTTGCTGGGGAGAGCCCCGGTTTGGGGAGCGATCTCAGCCCTGTGGGCCCATCCACTCCTCCTGCTCCCTGTTGGATGCAACTGCAGGCTCAGGGAGACAGGCAGTTTCAGAGGCGACATTTGGTGTTATATTGGCCATGCTGACTGCAGATTCCAGCATTTAGGGTGGGATTTTGTGCATCCAGGGACCTTGCAGAGTGTCAAACGTGGATTCGGACAGGGCCAGCCCGTCCATTGAACAAGAATGTTTTTTGCACAGGGCCCCGCGTTTCAGGGGGCCCCGCGCAAAAAACATTCTTCATTAGCACAAGTAGAAAAAAAACCAAACCGGCTGCTGCTGCTGCTGCCGCCGTGGCAGCGGCAGAATCAAATGTCCCGCCGCGGGGCCCCGCCTGCCCGGCAGAGCCTCCCTTCACCATCAGCTCCCGAGTCCCTCCCAATGCGTGGGCTATCAGAGCCGCGAGAGCTTCTCTGACCTCTCACGGCTCTGTTAATCCCGCCGGGGCTGATGGGAAATGGGCTATGGGGGGGGCTAAGACTGGAAGTGGGTTGATGGGGGGTGGGGGGTTAGGACTGGTAATGGGCTATGGGGGGAGTTAGGACTACTAAAGGGCTATGGGGGGGGGGCTAAGACTGGAAGTGGGCTGATGGGGGGGTTAGGACTGGAAATGGGCTGATGGGGGGTAGGACTGGTAATGGGCTATGGGGGTGCTAAGACTGGAAATGGGCTGATGGGGGGTTAGTAATGGGCTATGAGGGGGCTAGGACTGGAAATGGGCTATGGAGGGGTAAGGACTGGTAATGGGCTATGGGGGTGCTAAGACTGGAAATGGGCTGATGGGGGGTTAGGACTAGTAATGGGAGTAGCCTAGTGGTTGGGGCAGGGTACTTCAGGCCGGAAGGTCAGGGGTTCAAATCCCACTAGAGGACAGCAACCTTGGGCCGGAAGGACTGGGGTTTCTAGTCCCACAGGTGGTCTTGGGCAAGCCACCTAACCCTCCATTGCCCATGTTCCCTGTAAGTATTAGTGTGTGTCTCATATCCCCGTGTGTTAAATGTATCTCCCAATTGTGTTGTGACCGCTTTGATTGAAGGATAAGGCGGTATACAAAACTGTCTAAATAAATAAATAAAATAAAAACCTCCGGACTTCTGTTTAAATGCCACACACTGTTTGTATATATGTTCCGTTGTAAATAAGTTATGCTTCCAAGCATCCCCCTGCATGCCACCCCTCCCCAAGTTTCCAAATTAAGTTCTCTGTAATGGTTTGAGTTATAATGTAAACCACTTTGATTTTATGATAAGGTGGTGTAAAAAACTTGTTAAATAAATAAATAGATAAATAATGAGATTAAACACGGACCTCACCTGTGCACTTCTCATGCACTCAGAAAACTTTAAGGATGCAACATATATGTTTAGAGAGAACTCTATACAGAAATGCTAAATCTCTTGCATCATGCTTGAAACACACGATTGGAGGGGATCTCGTGCACACGCGTAGTGAGGCCCTTCTCTTATGCCTTGGGAGCCCCCCAAAAAGTCATAAAGAAGTTGAATGGTGGGTGAGCATTACCAGGTTTTCCAGTGCAAGGAAAAGAAAGAACTGTAGCTTGTGCAAAGCAACCAGTAGGTATTCCCAGACTGAAAGGAGGAACCAGAAGTGAAGCTGGCAGCTCAGGGGAAACAATGAGATACATTAAGGGTGTACAGAGAAAACAAATTTAATTTTGTTTAGTTTCCTATGGTTGTTTTTTTTTGTAAATCTTCATTTAGGGACAATTTTGTTAATATTGTGTACCTTGATGGTTTTATCTAAAGGCGGTATATCAGGAATAAATAAATAAATTATAGAGCAATCATGCATACTATTAACACAGGAAAAATCTAAAATTTTGTGTTTTTCCCTTGTTCTTTCAGGATAAAAATGATATAAAACATGGAAAATGTTGTGGACATTTCCCATGCCATTTCAATGGATGCGCATCCTTAGAATGTATGTGCGTGGGAGGACTGGCTGAAACTGAAAGCAGAGAAGATTAGGGCATAGTGTAACAAGCTAACTTTCAGTTAGTGTTTATTTCCCACCCACCCCAGGCACAATCTCTCATTTACAGGCTCTTAAATCAGTTAAGGGAAAGAAGGAATCTTATTCACTTTCAGGTTTAGCTTGTTATCTTCATCAGCATGTTAGGCTTCAGGAATAGATTAATTAGATCCTTGCATTTCATCCTGAGGTGAACTTTAAACAAAGTCCTGTCAACTTGTTAGGTTCAAGTATCCCTATTCCCCTAATTACTTTAAATAGTGAACGACTTTAAATAGCTAAACAAATCAATAAAACTATGATGCAAAATCAGTCCCATAGTGAAGGGGCTACATTGCCTTTTGCACTGAGAGTCACATGTAAGACTATATCCCAGTTGGTGAGATGTGTTATGTGTGCACTAAGTGTAAAGAGCTCCTCGCTCTCAGGGAATGAGTCCAATCTCTGGAGACTAAAGTAGCAGAATTGGAGGGGCTGAGGCAGACAGAGAGGTATATAGATGAGACCTACAGGAACATACTATTACTACCACTACTGATCATTTCTATAGTGCTACAAGTGTGCACAGTGCTATACAGAGACGGATAAGAGACAGACCCTGCGTATCAGAACTTACCATCTAGTTCTATTAAGACAGACAACACAACATCTGGGGACTAGGATATGTCTAGAGGAATTGCAAGGAACACAAAGTTGGAAAGCAGGAGACCATGTGGATCAGGATCCAAAAGCAGCCTTGAAGAGGTGAGTTTTTAGCTGGATTTGAAAAGGGCCAGAGATGGAGCCTGATGAACTGACTCAGATAGTTTGTTTCAGGCATAAGGAGCAGCAAGGTGGAAAGATCAAAGTCTGGAGTTGGTAATGCAAGAAAAGGGCATGGATAGAAGTGATCTGCCAGAAGGGTGGAGTTCCCAAGGAGGGGCGTAGGGAGAGATAAGAGAGGAAAGGTAGTGAGGAGCAGCAGAATGAATGCACTTATAGGTCAATAGGAGAAGTTTGAATTATTAATGGAAATGAAGAGCATCACCTTGGTGTGGCAGGAAGTGGTTCTGTAGCTAGGACCTGTCTTCCAGGTGATTTAAAACTCTCTTGCAGAGGAAGTGTCTCCAGGGCCATGTGCCCATGATGAAAGGGTTAGGATGACTGTTATAACTGTGATTTGATCATTAGGCATATAGATAGCTGGGTGACTGGTGGACATGAGGATCACCTGGCAACTTGCCTATCTGGTGAAAAGGTAGCGGACCTTATGCACAACCTAGATAAAGTTTTAGATAGTGCTGGGAGAGGGGCGGTGCCTGCTATCTTGGTACATTTTGGTACCAATGACATAGGAAAGTGTTGGAGGGAGATTATGGAAGTCAAATATTAGGCTTGTAGGTAGGAAGTTGAAATCTAGAACTTCCTGGGTAGTGTTCTCAGGAATGTTTCCTGTTCCATACGCAGGACCCAAAAAGCAGGCAAAGCTCCAGAGCTTCAGTGCGTGGATGAGATGATGATATAGGGTAGAGGGTTTTAGATTTGTTAGGAAAATAGGAAACATTCTGGGAAGGTGATTTTTTCTGATAGGATGGGCTCCACCTTAACCAGGGTGCTCATTTCATGGATGCAATGCTTCCAGGGGGAAGTGCAAAATGTGCTCTCATCTCCACAGTTCTTATTTCCTGCCCGAAGAAACCTGCATGAAATTATATACTCCAAACATATTGCAGGCCCACCACTGCTCATCTGAAATGGTGGCCCAGGACATGTTGGTTTCAAGACATAGTTGTCCTCTTCTGAAATACCCAGCAGGGATGTCTAAGTAGCCAGTTTTGTAGATGTAGTATTCGGAGACTTCCGCATTTGTGAATTGGCTTTGCTACGTGTAGGGGGAAGTGCTTCTCCAGTACTGGCTACCAGGATGTTCATTTTTCGGGATGGAGATGAAGCGATTTCAGAAGTCATTTATACGCGCTTCCTTTCACTGATGTCACTTCCCAGTTATTTGGACTTTCTGCTTTGGATGTCCCAGATTCTTTCTAGACGTCCCTTCTAAAATGCCACGTCACATGTATATATCGTATCAGAATTTATGACAGATGCTGCTCGGTTGTTTGGATTTATTTGCCCTTCATTACCAAAAATGATTTTGATGAATCAAGTTCCATGTGATTAATTGTCTGATGTACTGTATTCATGACAAATTAACTACACTTACCATGATTTTGGAATTGGACTGGATTTACCTTTTCTATTGAAGCCTTGAGGAATGAAGAAGGGATTTTTAAAGAGTAAGGGAACAAGAAAGGACACATTAATAAAAATGAAAATTGCAAAAGGACATACATCTTTGTGGTAACCTTCGGAGCAATGATTAAAGGAGCAGAGCACGTTACAGTTTCTGTGCCCAAAGTATTTTGAGCTCCCTTGGTTATATATAGATATAGTTCCCTGTAAGTTCCCTATAAGTATCAGTGTATGTGTCTCATATCCCTTCGTGTTAAATGTATCCCCCAATTGTGTTGTGACCACTTTGATTGAAGGATAAGCTGGTATACAAAACTGTCTAAATAAATAAATATATACATATTTTTTTCTTTGGTATATGGGATTATTTTTGTTTTTTTTATTTTGTGGTGGATTTTTGTTAATAAAAAAGATTAAAACAAGTTTTCTGCATTTTTGTTTTTCTGGTATTGTATTACTTTTCTGGAAACAATAAGGATTTGTGTTTTGTATAAATTAACTAAACCCACATACCGTATGATAGGGAGAGTTTAAATTTACTATGTTATATTCAAACACCCCCCCCCCCTCTTAACTACAAACCACAAATATATACACTAACTGAGAGTGATTAAACCATTTTTAGTAAAAACCAAATTCTTAACAAAATTTTAGAAAAATGTTTGGGACATTCATAACAAAAAATAAAACAATTCCACCAGACTTAGAATATAATTATCTGTCCCATCAAAATGACCAGGTCAATATTCAGAGATTGCGGTTGGCGTTTTTTAAAATGTCAGCCACAGCGTTTACAATGAAGCCAAATATTCAGTGCCAGAACCCAGATATCCGCTGGTGCTGGATATCCAGTTTCCCCACTAACTGCCAGCACTATTCGGATGGTGAGGATATTGAGCCGCTATCTGGATAACCAACTGCATCAAGTCAGGACTGCCTCTATTGTGGTCTAACCTTTAGGCAGATTCTTACCTAGTTAGCAGACTGAATATCGCCACTAATCGGATAACCCTGCAGACTACCCTCGCTCTGCCCATGGACCACCCTGGCACTATCGCTAGTGGCACAGTCGCCAGAGGAGATATTCAGTAGCACTAACTGCATAGTGCCACTGAATAACATGGTCAGTGGGGCTCATGCAGTTAGCAGGTGCTGCTGATTGCATAAGCCCCTCTGAATACCGGATCCTATATTATTTTTATTTTATTTTATTTATTGGTACTTGATATACCACTTTTCTTGTGTAGAAGCAAAGTGTTTTATAATTATAATTACAAAGGGCCTGACATTCAAAGGCATTTGCATGGTTTAAAAATCTGTAAACCGTGTAAATGCCGCTATTGAGGGATATTTAGTAGTACTATTGTGGTTAGTGCCGCTGAATATCCACCGGTTCCACCGCTACACACCCTGATGCTATCCGTGTAGAACTGGGACATGTTGTGTGCGTTCCGGGGCAGAGTGGAGGCAGCATCCATTGAGAACTGGGCAGTGGCGATATTGAACCGCTGCCCGGTGAGCGACCCGTGGGTAAAGAGAGACGTGGGAAAAGCTGGCCTATCTTTACCCATGGAAGCTAATCAGGCAGTGGCTTAATATTGCTGCTGCCCAGATAGCTTCTGCACCGTGTGGTGCACTGCGGCCAACTCGGATACTCAACGCTGGTGCCCGAATATAGCACCGGCATTGAATATCCGGGGTTAAAGTTCAGCAGCAATGGCTATGTGGTTTAGAGGCATATAGCCATTGCAACTGAATATCGGACCCAAAAATAATAAAGGAAAAGAATGCCATAAATTTGATAGGAAAGAGGAAGTGAGAAATCAATAGTAAAAAGTTTCATTAAAAAGGGGAGAGTGAGATTAGATTTTTATTTATTTACTGTAAATTGTACACAAAAACAGCTCATCATGATTCACAAAGTACCTACAATAACATATCAGTTTAATTCATGGGACCATATCATTTAACATGGACTATGCCCCGCGTTCTTCTACATCTACTCTTATTGGCACTTTTACTGAATCCCTTGAAATCTTTTACGAAGTCTATGTACTGTACATGCAGAGCCTCATGGTATTGACATCCAGCTCATTGTGTCCAGATAAATGACAGCTGAATAGTTTAAGTATGCTGCCAGCTAATATCACTGCATGTTTATTAAAGCACGGTGGCTGGAAGCATGGGGTTTAGCACAGCATGCGAATAGGCAGTGTTAGGGTGGAGTTGGGGCTGGGTGGCAGCATTGGCATGCGGCTGGTGCGCTCATGCTAGTGGCAAGCTAGAAGCATAAAGACACCGCTAGCGCAGGTGGAACTACTACCAGCCTCCAACCAGGCAGTAGTTGCACCTGCCTTGCTAGCTCACTGCCAACGCATACCCCAGTCACAAAAATCAAGTCATGTAAAGCCCTGAACTCTTCTACACATATACCATTGACATCTCTGGCATCCATAGGACCAGAGAGTTAGGGGGCCAAGATTGCTAGTGGCCAGGGTGAAGCCAAGAGGTTAAAGAATATGTTACATCTTGTGACGTCTGCACCCAGAATAAGGTTCCCTCAGACAGGCCCAAAGAATTAATGTGGCTACCTACACCATCCAAGGACTTCTTTACAGAGTTACCCATGTGTCAAGGGAAATCCACCATCCTGATAATCATGGACTCTTTCTTTCATCCTCAATTCTATTCTGGAGATGTCCAAAACTCCAGGACTCCAACATTTGGGCAGTCACAGACTGCGCTAAAGGTCTAAACTATCAAAATTTACAAGTACAACAATAAGTAAAAAAAGCAAAGGAAGTCCAGAAAAAATATAGAAATATAAGATGGCGAGAGTGGGAGAAAATGTCTTGATTTTCACAAAACATCTCAGGAGTAAAAGACTTACAGGAAAATTTGAGAAAAGGTTCTGGGACCCTTCATGATTCAGGAGAATATAAACCTAGTGGCCTTCCATATGTAACTCCTGATGAACCTCTGTTTCCATCTGTTTTTCCGTGTTTCCCTGCTGAAGCTGTAAGAGCAAAACCCCTTCCCTGAGCAGTATCCTTCACCTCCATCACCACCACCAGTGAAGGGTAGGTGATCAGCAGGATTTCCTGTTACAAGCTATTCTGGTTTTGAGATTCATCCATAATGAACTCCATTATTTGGTGGACTGGAAGGGTTATGGCCCAGAAGATCTGAAGTGGGAATCCACCACAAATATCCATGCAAAATGTCTGTTGGCCCATTTCCATTAAGATCATCCTGAGAAGCCAGATCTTAAGGCTTGAGGAAGGGCCTGTTCTGTCAGGGTACCCACAATGCTGCTGTCTAGAGGCCACTGAGCTGCATTTGGAGCCACAGAGCCAGATAAACTGAGGCTCAACTAATAGTTTTGAGCCAGAGGCAGCAGATGGAAAAACAACCCTTGGAGGAAACAGGCATGGAACAGTAGCCAGGTGTGAAGCAGGAACTAGGCATGAAGTAGTACCAAATGTAGCAAGGAATATTTCACTAGACAATGGAGTGGAGTTAGATAGCAGTAGACACAGGATAGGCCTACAGAAAAATATTGGAATAACAAGAGGTATGCCCTATTTTCCCCAATATTTAAGGAAGTCTACCTAGACACATCCTTGCTGGTTCAATAGTTTTTGGTGGGCCTATCCTGGGTCTACTGCTACCTAGCTTCACTCCACTGTACAGTGAAGTGTTTCTTGCTGCTTTTGGTACTGCTTCTTGTCCAGTTCCTGCTTCACGCCTGTACTGTTTCACCCTGCCTTGGTCCTAGCCTCTCTATCACGTTCTGGCCCTAGACCTTGATGCATCTTGAGTTAATATAGTGTAAGATTTAAACTATGTCAGATCAAAGCTAGACAAGAAATACAATGAAGAAAAGTAGCCTGGGGAAAAGTAGGTACAGTTTCTTGTACATAAATCAGCAACTAGATTATGGTGGATTTAGGTAAGATAAGAGCTGTCAGAGATGCAATTTCTAAATGATATTGCTATATAATTCCCTCACAGCACTGGCAATCAATCAAAGTCCCATGCAGGCATTTGTTGTGGAGATGGAGTTTAAAGAGAATGCCAGATGAGGCCATCTGGTATGGTCTATAATCATAGGAATAGATTTAATGGCAGAGTTGGCAGGCCGCAAGAAGATAAAATGTCTACTAGAAACCTTGGCTAGCCAAGATGAAAAGCACATTCTTAATTTTACTGTAGCAGCAAGAAGATCGGCTGAGATCAGTGTTATCACTCACCGATTTGGCTAAATCCAGGTCAGTATGGGAAGAGCTGGAGAAATAAAGACACCACCGAAGTGGAATAAGCTGGCCATCCCCCTGGTGCTCTCCGGATGTACAGGGCCATGACCTGAATTGGCCCTGTACATCTGGGTGCCAGTTCCGCCCACGCTCCATCCACTCTCTGCCCCCATGCTGCCCCGTTCCCTACAGCATGCACAGTGACTCTGTGCGTTCAGGGGGGCAGGAGGCAGCATATGGTGCAGGTGGCTAGCAGGGCTGGATGTCTCACCGGGGCGTACAGCCCCGCTATCTGCTTTACAGAATCGGGCCCACAATATCTTGGAGTAGAGGAAGAATGACACTCAAGCAGAAATTACTGAGAGAAAAGATACGTAAAGAATACTATAGAAGGTTAAAATCATTGAAAAGTGCTTTAACATCTTGGTATAAGATACAAACCATCAATCAGTTGGCGATTCTTGTACTCGCATACAGCTTTGGGATTGTAGACTGGCTTCTTAAAGATCTTGAAAAACTGGATGTGCAAACAAGAAAACTCCTCCATGCCCATGAGATAATTTACAAGAATCAGTGTATGCCAAGACTGTACATTCCTAGAGCTAAAAGAGGGATGGACCTCAGAGATTGATTACACATACAGAGTTACTATCATAGGCCTACCTAACAGCACCATTGGATCCAAATACACAAAAAGTGCTTAAATATGAAAGTAAATGACTAGAATCTGTCTCCATTGTCAAACTTGGACAAGCGTTCCGGCAAACAGAGAGAATGAGTGAGAATCCACAAGCACACACAGGAAAGGAAGCAACAGAATTTGCAAAACAAGAGAAAAAACTCTTCAAAGAATTACATCAGCAAATAAAAAAAAAACAAATGTCAAATGCACCAATATAGTGGGAAATACAAAGTGTTACTCTAGGAACCCTTTGTTGATCATGAACAGACACATGAATGGTTAAGGAGAGGTGAACTGAAACCGATGGATGAGAGATTGATATTGCAGCCTAGGACAGTAGATTATGGATGAGATGGTTTACAGTGAGCATTGATAAAACTGGCAACACAGACATATGTAAATTATGTAAAAAAGACCTGGAAACAGTGACTCACCTCATAGCTGGCTGTGAAGTTCTGAAGGCAGAAAGTTTTTATGCAGAAAGGGAGCACAAAGTAGTACACCTTATCCATTGGAAACTCTGTAAACACTACAATATCACTGTGCCTGAAGCACTGGGATCATGACCCTAAGAGAATTACAGAGAATGAAGAAGTTATGATCACCTGGGACATTCCCATTTGGATGGATAAGAAACTGGATGCGAGGAAACCTGATATAGTGGTAAAAGAGAAAAACACCAGACGGCATTGGTAATAGAGGTGCCGGTTCCAAGTGATTATTCTGTTAATTGCATGGAGAGGCAGAAGATCCTGAAGTACCAAGAAATTCAGTCTCAAGTCCACAGGTGTGGTAGAAAGATATAGAAATATTTCCCATTATATTGGGAGCCGTGAAGCTGTATGCACTGACAGGTGCTCTGCACGACTTATTGCTATATAGGTGCCTGCGGATCGAGTCCTTCACTCCACGGAGTTTCTACTATGTACTAAGTTCCCACTGAGGAAGGCAGCCGTGCCAAATCACAGCCATGCTGGGGTGTTTTTAGACTGAAGGACTCTTGTTTTTATCCCCTGCTCCGTTGTGTCCAGTTATTATTTCTGCGAAGGGCTGCGCTCCCCTGTGGACCTCAGACTTATTCAAGAACCAGACTTAGCCATAATCTACTTCTGTGAAATTGCACCCACATTTTGATTAGAAAGAATAAAAGAATCATGGCAGCACCTTGAAAATGTGGGACCTGATACTTAAAAGGGTCGATGTGGTTGCAGCACCTCCCAGCCGCATCCACACTGGTGATCTTGATGCTCAGTGACACCAAGCGGACAGTGCCACTGAATATCCCCACGGACTGCCTCAGAAACATCTGGAGCAGTCCTGGCAACTGTCCGGCTAGCAGCGATACTCATCTGTTTAGTGGATCACCAAACCATGGAAAGTTAGGATCAGACAATGGCTGTGCTAACGTTATGCAGTTTTTGCTATCCAGCTAGCGGCTGAATTTCATCACTGACTGCATTGAAACACTGATTGCTGCAAACTGGATATTCAGCACTGGACACCAGATAATCTCCAGCGCTGAATATCTGGTTTTAGTCTCATCAGTGGCAGCCAAGCATTTTAAAAACACAGATAGAGGAGATGGTAGACTACTTGGGAGGAGAGAGAGAGAGAGAGAGAGAGAGAGAGAGAGAGAGGTAATTGTGGACCATGTAAGGAGGGAGGGAAGAGGGGGAAAGATGCTGGATCACTTAGTAGATGGGAAGAGAAAAAGAGAGGAGATGCTGGGTATGGAGGAAGGGTAGGAAAGAAAAAGGGCCGATGATGGACATTGGGGGGGGTGGGGGAGGAGAATAGGGATACAGAGAGGAGATGCTGTGTTGGAGGGGGAGAGAGAGAGATAAGGAGGCTGGTACTGGCAGATGGTGGTGGAGGAACGATTTTGCCTCTTCTTCTTTACTTTAAATAAGGAGAAGCTCAATATCAATAAAATCGTTCCTAAAATAATAATAGGTTCCACGGTGAAAGTGCACAATTACACTTTCCAATCTTGCAACCTCATTTGGCAGTACTTGTGCAAGAAGTTACTTCATAAATATTGTTCACAATCAAAGGAAAAGCAGCAAACAGCGCAAATTACTCAATAGAAGTGTATTTTAACTCTCTACTTATATCAATACTGTCATGTCCAAAGAAACACCACATGAACCTGACCTGTCGTTCCATTTTGCTATGCTGCAGCAGAGGTAGGTGCTGTAGGATCTTCCAATGACAGTGCTATAAATATGACAATCTTCAAAACCATTGCAAATAAACAATAATTGAAATGTCAAACTTACTTGAACTAAAATGTCTACTCCATTTTTAAACCCTCCTCACTGTTAGATGCAGGTGATGATGCAACGTGGTGTTCATGTGATCACCATTAAACTTTATTATACTTCCATCAGGAACAAAAAACTGTACAATAAAAGAATGGTAATGTGAATGCAGATAATGAAATGGCACAGAACCCCCGACCCCCTCCCCACAAAAAAAAATATAGGATTTTAAGACAATCTCCTGAAAGACAAAAATGATAGGCTGAAAAAATATTATACGAGACACAGAAATAGATATCAAATGATAGTGCTCCATTCAATATCTTCATTTAAAGCACTAAGACTTACTGACTTCAACTCAAAAATCCCAAACTATTCCCATACAATTAAAAGGAAATTTCAATCACCCCCTCTTATTGATTGGTATCTGTTCCATAACAAACTATCTCAAGTCTGAAAATGAGAGTGTTCTAAACAATGAGATACCAGAGGTTCAGATACTCAACTCCAGTGTTTAATGAGTCTGACTTTCATGATCCCCAAGGACAAATGATAACATATATGATGAATGAAGATAGACAAGTAGTGTGGGACTTCAAACTGTAAGTCTTCTGATTTCCTGAATGTGTCCACTCAGTGCACGTTCATGATTGCACAAAAACTCCTCAGCTACCATATGGATAATGTCCCAACACAGGATTCAAATACTAAGAGAGGAGGTGACTGATCTTTCCTTAAACGTACAAGAGTGGTTTTAGATATTTGATTTGAAGTCAGTAGTTTCTTGTACAAGTACTGACGAACAAGACAATTAGATTGGGAAATGTGCAATTGTGCACTTTCACAGTGGGACATTCTTCTGGGATTGATGATCAATATTGGGCTTCTCCTTATTTAAAGTACAGGAGAAGAGGCAGAATCCTGTCCATATCTGATGGTCCCTCTTACTTACTAAATTTTGTGACATTGGGTTTTATTTGTTAAAGGATAGGGGAGAGGTAGGGGCAATGAATACTGAGGAAAGGGGAGAAAGAAGCAGAGGGCTATGAAGAGAGTAAGAGACAAAGATAGGAGATCATTTGAAGGAGGTAAGAGATGGTTGAGGAGGTAAAAGGGAGAATGGGAGCTTGGAGAAGGAAGTAAGATATAAGAAATGGACTGGAGATAGAAAGAGGATGAATGACGGGGAAGGAGCTGGGGTTGATGAGGAGATGAGAGACAGAAACACGTAGATGAGATTGGGGAGAGGATGAGTACAAAGGGTGGAAATGGGGATCTAGAAAGTGTTGCAGAGGGGGAATGGGCTTCCGAAGGGATGGGCTTCACCTTAACTGGGATGGAACCAGGCTGCTGGCATTAACCTTTAAAAAGGAGATAGAGCATCTTTTAAACTAGATAATGGGGGAAAGCCGACAGTCGCCCAAGAGCGGATGGTTCGGAAGAATGTATCCTTGAAGGATACTACCAAAAGCAGAGAGGTTCCAAAAAAGAGTAAAGTAGCACAAATGCCCTCGAGTATGGAGCAGACAGAGCTTAAAGATCCCAAATTACCCATGTCTACCAATAGCCAAATTAATATGAATAAAATACAGTCTCTAAAATGCTTGTATGCAAATGCTAGAAGTCTAAAAAATAAGATGGAAGAGTTAGAATATATAGCACTAAATGAGAGGTTAGATATGATTGGAATATCAGAGACATGGTGGAAGGAGGACAACCAGTGGGCACTGTGATACCTGGGTACAAACTATATCGTAATGATAGAGCTGATCAAATTGGTGGAGGGGTTGCGCTCTATGTTAGAGAGGGCATTGAGACAGAAAGGATTAAAGTTATGCAGGAAACAAAATTTGCTGTAGAATCTCTATGGATTGAAATTCCATGTAGAAAGGGGAAGGCGATGGCAGTGGGGCTGTACTATCGACCGCCTGGCCAGAATGAACAAATGGATGATGAAATGCTCAAAGAAATCAAGGAAGCTAACAAAAGTTACAGCGCAGTAATTATAATGGGTGATTTCAATTACCCCGGTATCGACTGGGTCAGTGTCACGGCAGGACATGCTAGGGAGATAAAGTTCCTAGATGAAATAAATGACTGCTTCTTGGAGCAGCTGGTTCATGAACCGACAGAGGGGAAGCCAAATTAGACCTAGTCCATAGTGGAACACCAGATCTAGTGCAAGAGATAAGGGTGTTGGAGCCACTTGGCAATAGTGATCATAGCATGATCGCATTTGATTTAATTAGTGGAGAAGGGATAGTAAGGAAATCCACAGTACTACCTTTTAACTTTCGAAAGGGAGACTATGATAAAATGAGGAAAATAGTTAAGAAGAAACTAAAAGGAGCAGTTGCAAAGGTTAAAGACTTACATCAAGCTTGGGTGTTGTTAAAAACTACTATCTTGGAAGCCCAGACCAGCTGTATTCCACGCTTTAAGAATAGTGGAAGGAAGTCCAAAAAACTGCCAGCATGGTTTAAAGGTGAGGTCAGAGAGGCTGTTGTTGCTAAAAAAGCATCTTTCAGGAAATGGATAAAAGAGCCAAACAATGAAACCTGGAAACAGCACAAGCACTGGCAAGTCCAATGCAAGGCATTGATAAAGCAGGCAAAGGGAGAATTTGAGAAGAAGCTTGCTGCGGAAGCAAAAATGCAAAATAAAGACTTTTTCAAGTACATTCGTAGCAAAAAAACTGTGAGAGAGTCAGTTGGTCCATTAGATGATAGAGGGGTTAAAGGGGCACTGAGAGGTGACAAGGCGATAGCGGAGAGACTGAATGAATTCTTTGCTTCTGTCTTTACTGAGGAAGATGTAGGGATATTACCCATGACTGAAGTGGTATTTAAAGGTGTGGAAGAATTGAAGGAAATATCGATACATCGGGAAGATGTATTATAACTATTAGATAAACTGAAGAGTAGCAAATCACCTGGGCTGGATGGTATACATCCAAGGGTGTTGAAAGAACTGAAATATGAGATTGCAGACCTGCTATTAGTAATCTGTGAACTATCATTAAAATCATCTCTAATACCTGAAGATTGGAGGATCGTCAATGTAACACCAATTTTTAAAAAGGTTCCAGGGGTGATCCAGGAAACTACAGACCGGTGAGCCTGTCGTCAGTACCGGGAAAAATGGTAGAAACCATCATAAAGAATAAAATTACTCGGCATGTAGATAGTCATGGCCTAATGGGAGACAGCCAACATGGCTTTAGACAAGGAAGATCTTGTCTTACTAATCTGTTATGTTTTTTTGAAGGTGTGAATAAACAGGTGGACAAAGGTGAGTCATTTGATATAGTGTATCTGGACTTTCAGAAAGCCTTTGACAAGGTCCCTCATCAGAGACTTTTGGCAAAATTAGAGTCATGGGATAGGTGGCAGTGTACTATTGTGGATCAGGAACGGGTTAAAAGATAGAAAGCAGAGGGTAGGGCTAAATGGCCAATTTTCCCAATGGAGAAAGGTGAATAGTGGTGTACCCCGGGGATCTGTGTTGGGTCCGCTGCTTTTTGACATATTCATAAATGACCTGGAAAGTGGAATAACGAGTGAGGTTATCAAATTTGCAGATGACACAAAACTATTTAAAGTTGTTAAAACCCAAGAGGATTGTGGAAAATTGCAAGAGGATCTTGATAAATTGGAAGACTGGGCATCAAAATGGCAGATGAAATTTAATGTGGACAAGTGCAAAGTTATGCACTTAGGGAAGAACAACCCAAACTATGGTTACACGATGCAAGGTTCCGCATTAGGAACCACCACCCAGGAAAAAGAATTAGGCATCACTGTGGATAACATGTTAAAATCCTCGGCCCAGTGTGCAGCAGTGGCCAAGAGAGCAAATAGAATGCTAGGTATCATTAGAAAAGGAATGGAAAATAAAAAAAAGATATTATAATGCCTCTATATTGTTCCATGGTGAGGCCACACCTTGAATATTGTGTGCAATTCTGGTCGCCATATCTTAAAAAGGATATAGCGTTATTAGAAAAGGTTCAAAGAAGAGCCACCAAAATGGTAAAGGGGATGGAAGGATACTCCTATGAAGAAAGGCTAAAAAGGTTAGGGCTCTTTAACCTGGAAAAGAGACGGCTGAGGGGAGATATGATAGAAGTCTATACATTAATGAATGGAGTGGAACGGGTAAACGTAGATCAATTGTTTACGTTATCAGAATATAGAAAGACTAGGGGACATGCAATGAAGCTACAGGGTAAACTATTTAAGACTAATAAAAGAAAATATTTTTTCACTCAACATGTAATCAAACTCTGGAATTTGTTAGAGGAGGATTTAGTAAAGGCTGTTAGTGTAGCTGGGTTTAAAAAAGGTTTGGACAAGTTCCTGGAGGAAAGGTCCATAAACCATTATTAAGAAGGGACCCAGGATATCAATGCTTGACCCAGTAGAAGCATTGTGGAACCTGTGTCTTTTGGGGAAACTGCTAGGTACGTATGACCTAGATTGGCCACTGTTGGAAACAGGATACTGGGCTCGATGGACCTTGGTCTGACCCAGTATGGCATATCTTATGTTCTTATGTTCTAAGAAGATGCTGGTGAAAGATGAGAGACAGATATTCGGAGAGGGAGGACTGGGGAGGTAACAGTAGAAGTGACAGATGAAAAGAGGGTGACGGAAGAATGAAGTGAGGGAGAAGGAGGAATAAAATCTAGCTATAGCTAGATAAAAAGTCAGATAAGAGAACGGAGAAAATAAATGAAAGAAAAATCAATGTCAGAGATAGATGTAATGGCAGTGGGAAGAAGACAGGAAGAATGAAGAAACAAACTTTAGAGAAAAGCAGCCAGAGAAGTGTTAAAGAGAGACCGGGTCCAACCCAATTGGAAAATAATGAGGAAAAGGTGCAAAAAAATATTTTTAGTTTTCAGAGGATAAAATATGTCAGCTTTGAAAAATGTGCAGGCCTAAATTTAGGTGCACAACTCGTGTTCCTAAATGTAGGTAAGTGTTCAGCAGAAAATTTATGGGTCAATATTGAAATGCCACAGTCAGCATTTTCTTAAATACCAGCTATGACATTTACATATTTTCTGCATTTTCAGAGCTACTCTCTGCAGAAGTAGTGATGCTGAATATATATATATACATACAGTGGTGAGCACAGCTACTATCTGTATATATATTATATATGCAGAACAGCCTTTTTGCTGTCCTAAATTTAGCCATATTGGAGGTCATTCCAGAAACTGAATAAGGGTTTGTATATGCACCGGGGACATTTATCTTCCAAAAACATTTTCGAGCGTATGCCAGTACATAGCGTCCATGGACGTTTATCTCAGTAAAACAGGGATCTGAGAACATGTCTGGAAGGGGCAGAACGGGGATGTGGTTTGCTGTGGAGATGTATAAAGCATAATCAGGAAAGGATCATTTATGTTTTGGAAGGTCCCCGCAGACATGCCTGTTATACCTGCCGGAGACATGGAATAAGGCCAGTACTTAGAAAATATTCTGTTGTGCTTGTAGAAAAGTGGTGACTAGTCTGTTCAGAAATGGTCGACTGCAGTATGGAAAACCACCACAAGATGCATTTATAAAGAACAGAAATCCGAGGTGTGGGAATCTTTTAAGCTAAAGAGGCATTAATAACTACCCTGGAAGAAATATTAAGAAGAACAATAGTGATTATTCTGGCCATCCTGACATTTGCTGTTTGTGCTAAAGGAGCTGATCTAGGGAACCCTATTAATTCCTGTGTTCTGAAAATGAGACTGTTGATGTAGGAATAGCAGGTGAGCGAGTATGGAAAGAATTCTTGTTTGGGTGAGAAACAGATCATATTTTGAGTCCTGGGACTCCATGCTATTCTGTTATATCAGCTGTTATTTATAGGTTCAGGGCATCTTTTTGGCAGATTTATGTTTTTTGTGACTGAAAGTGAGAGTATGTATGTGTGTGGTTTGAGGGTTGCATGGGAGGATCTGGTGTGCTCATCTGCAGTTTAGGGGGAACATGAATGCCTGGCCAGTATCTGAACCGTACAGATGAGCACAATGTCATCAGGTGCCAGTGTGATAGGGCAGAAAAAAAATCATAAAAGGTTCGCCATAGCTAAGTGTCAAGACATATCCCTTGCAATAGTAAGAGACCTGCAGAATAAGAGCATTCAACAGTGCAAACAGTACTGAGACATGCCCAAAAGCACCATTTATTGTGTGAGGTTGGTAAGGGTCCGTATTAGCATTGTAAAGACTGTTTTTAGAGATGACCAATGAAAGAATAACTACGGATTTCTTCTACTGCCATGTATTTTATGCTTTGATGCAAGGTATGTCTTGACAAACATATCACTTTCTACTTGCAGTTGTTATATCTTTGAGATCACCTTGCACTGTTCTGGGCTTGCAATAGACTAATATATGTAGTCTAGTTTGCATCAACATTTATATATCATCAGTATTTATGTGTAGTTTGCATCAACACAACACTGTCAGTGAGAGGAGCAACTTAGGAGATGCACGTTTTACAGAGAAGGCATGGCTGTCAGAGACGCCCACTTGTATATGGTAGAGACAGACAGGATCAGAAACGTCCATCTTTTAAAAATACAATGAGGGTGGGCACGTCCAAACTATTTGCTGTGCATTCACATGTCTCGTCATAACAGCGGAGCCCGTATTTCTCCACAGTGATTTGCTTGTGTGACACCGGAAACATCTATGCCCCTGATTCTGGACCGGCGGGCACGTCTATACCCACGGCTGTGGAATCTGGGTGAATTCAGGCCCGTTTTTGCTTTGGACGTGTCCTCGGCCTGGACTTGAATGTAATGGAAATAGCCTCCACACTATAGAATACAGATAGCAGCTGAATATCACCGACTATCTGCCTGCTTCATCCTTGCTCCACCCCGGCACTATCTGGCTAGTGACGGGATGGTCAGTAAGAAAAGGAATAGCGCCTCTGAACAAAGTGCCTCTGTAAATTTATGGACAGAGGGTTTGCCAGTGGTTCCCAGACCTTCTGGATCGAGGGCTACATTGGACCTTTGAAATCACTGAAAGATTCGAGGAATTTGCAGAACAGTCCTTGGCCCTTTCAGTGATCTCAAAGATCTGATGTGGCCCTTGGTCCGGTATCTTTCTTCCCTCCCCATAGTTCAGCATTTCCCCCTTCCCTCTCCCCTTGCCCTGCATCTCCCCTCTCTTCTATCTCTTCCCCGTCCCCCTGTGATCCAGCATCTCTTCTTTTTCTTATCTCCCTCCATTCCTGTTGCATCCTGCTAAGTCACACTCCTCTCTACCCCCCACCTCAGTCCTGAATCTCCCCCTCCCCCATGGCAGCAGCAGCAATTTAAGTAATGCTACGTCTCATCAGCCAGGAGTCTTCCCTCTGCCGCATCTTGCCCCCTCTGACTAAAATTCCTGTTTACGGCAAGGGTGGGACACAGTAGAGGCAAGGTTCTGGGTCGAGCATGAAATAGTGTTTCTTAAATTACTGCTGCTGCCATGGAGGAGACAGGAGATTCAGGGCCATGGAGGAACAGAAAGAAGGGGAGATGCTAAATCCTGCCCAGTGGGATGTACTGTAGCAGCTGTGGCCAGGAACTATGTGGCTTGGAGAATACTAAGCAGGCCAGGGGAAATAGATCAACAGACCAGTTTTAGCCCAAAGGCTGTAAATTGGGGACCCTTATTTATATGTTTAGAGGTCAATGTTAAAGGTATGGGCTCAACAAATCCCAGATGCCGGGTCATGGCAGCCAGAACTTGCACCTGGCACCTGGTATTTTCTTGCCTCTCCCCTTTAAAAAACAAAAACCACAAATGTGGGCGGCAAAAGCCCCTTCTGACTGCCCATGGGGATCCCATCTCCCGTAAGCACCACCCATCTAGACTGTCATAAACTCCTCTTCACTGGTCTTCCTCTGAATCATCTCTCCTCACTTCAATCTGTTCAAAACTGAGCTGCACAGCTAATCTTCTGTCAGTGTTGCTATTCTCATGTCAGCCCTCTTCTCAAGTCACTTCATGGCTCCCTATCCATTTCAGACTTCTACTACTAAACTATTAGTGCCTTCATTTGACTGCTCCTCACTGCCTTTCTCTTATCTCTCCCTACACCCCTTCTTGGGAACTCCGCTCTTCTGGCAGATCCGTTCTGTCTGTGCCCTTCTCTTCCACTGCCAACTCCAGACTTTGATTTTTCTACCTTGCTGCTCCTTATGCTGGAACAAACTACCTGAGTCAGTACGTCAGGCTCCATCTGTGGCCCTGTTCAAATCCAGACTAAAAACTCACTTCTTTGAGACTGCTTTTGGATTCTGATCCCCCTAGTCTCCTGTTCACCTCCTATGTGTTTCCTTACCATTCCCCACATATATCCTAGTCCCCAGATGTTGTGTTGTCTGTTTTGACTAGACTATAAGCTCTGATGAGCAGGGTCTGTCTCTTACATATCTCTGTGCAGTGCTGCGTACGCCTTGTAGCGCTTTACAAATAAGTAGTAGTAGTAGTCAGGAAGGAGAGGAATTCTGCAACTGTGGTCTGGAAGGCAGCATGTTGCCCAATGGATCTTATCTGCCATGGGCAGAAGAGGACAGCCAGATTGGGGTCTGGAAAAAAGAAAAAGATTAGATAGAGGGGCGGGGTGGGGGGGGGGTGGACTGGGGGGGGGGGGGGGTGGGGGTTAGTGAGGCAGCAAATATTTAAAGGGGCAGTATCTTAAAAAAATGGAAAGAAGATAGGGGAATGGAAGACAGGGAGTAAGAGGGCTAGAGGAGAGAAAAGGGGAGAGAGTCTGGAAGGGGAACAGAGAATGGGGAGGGAAGAGTGCTAGGTGTTCGAGGTTAAAGGGAACAGTGCATAGGGACAAAAGGGCACAATGTGTTTATGCCAATAGGTGCATCCTCCCCAGAACACACAGAAAGCACCCCACCCCCACACTACACTTGCACACAGGCACCCCACCTCTGCATGACGCACGCGCACACAGGCACCCCACCTCCACATGACAGAGAAATGCACACACACCCCACCGCTGCATGACACACACACACACACTCTCACACTGTACAATAAGCACCTCAGCTCCACACCATATATCACACACACAGGCATCCCACCTCTGCACCACAACACATAGAGGCTCCCCAGCTCTGCAGCACACACCCGTACTCCATATAAAGGCACCCACCGCCACATCCCATGCACAGAGAGGCAAACCACCATTGCACCACACACACATACACAGACACTTGCTATCTATATATTTCTGTTTAAGAATGTCTCATACAGCCCCTGCTACCATAAATCGCTCTTCAAACCGTCCCCTGACATGTATGAGTTTGCAAATGGAGGAAAGTCAGTGGAGAATGGAGACAACAGGTGGGAGGGTGCACAAGGAAGTCACAGCAACTGGCTCCTACGATGTTGGCCTGGCTCCTAAATCCAAACAAAATTTGTCAAAGCCTGGTATACACCCTTTTGAATATTGGGCCTTTAGACTCATATATGAATGAAAATAGGGGACACATTTAGTAACATAACTTACGGGCCTAAATGTAGAAACTCAGCATTATTAAAAATATAATATTGGACCCATAGTGTACCAGGGCCTGGCTAGTGATTCCTGCTAGTTTCACTTTTCAAGGCAAGCAAAGACAACAGGATGCTGAGCTGTTTGCTTTATTATATTTGAAAAGTTGGAAATGAACCCACGCGCTTCAGCAAATATCTCCTCCCAAAACATTTTAACCTCTTCAATATTTTGAAGAAATAAGCAGGTTTCAAAATTCTAGTTATTTATCTTGCGCTAAAAAATCTGTATATTTTTCTAAAAAATAATTCTTTGGGAAAAGCTCAACAGCTTTAGTTTTGACCCCAAATGTTCAGAATGTGCAATGCTTATTTTCAGGCAAGAAAACAAATAGGCAATATCTCTAATATAGTAACATAGTATATGATGTCAGATAAAGACTAGTATTGTCCCTCCAGTCTGCCCAGCAAGGGGGCAAGAGTAGGTACACCTGCTACTCCATGCAGGTCACAGCTCCCCATGCCTTTGTTTAGGAGTGTACCCAGTGCTCCGTGCAGGCCACCCTTATTTGTTGAGATATAAGAGATAGTTATATTTATTTTGATTTTATCTTGTTGCTATAAAGGGATCCACTGTGTCTGTCCCATGCCATTTTGAATTCTGTCACTGTATTTGCCCCACCACTTCCATCGGGAGGGCGTTCCAAGCATCCACCACCCTTTCAGTGAAAAAGTATTTCCTGACTTTGCCTTTCAGTTTACCTCCTTGCAGCTTCATGTTATGCCCTCTAGTTTTAAAGCTTCCCCTTTGGAATAGGTTTGTTTGTTCATTAATACCCTTTAAGTATTTAAAGGTCTGTATCATATCTCCCATGTCCCTCCTCTCCTCCAGAATGTACATAATTAGGTCTTTAAGTCTCTTCTCATAAGTCTTCTAACACAGGCTCCAAATCATTTTGGTCGTCTTCCTCTGAACTGTTTCCAGTCGTTTTATATCTTTTGCGAGATATGATCTCCAAAACTGAACACAATTTCCAAGTGAGACCTTACTGGTGACTTGTACAGTGGCATTAGTACCTCCTCCTTTCTGCTGGTAATTCCTCTCTACAACCCAGCATCCTTCTGGCTCTTACCACCGCCTTGTCACACTGTTTCGCTACCTTGAGATAGAAACAATTACTCTGAAGTCCTTCTCCTGGTCCATGCACACCAACCTCTCGCCCCTTGGATTTCTGCTTCCCAAGTGCATGACACTGCATTTCTTCACATTAAATCTTAACTGCCAAGCATTAGACCATTCTTCCAGCTTTTGTAGATCTTTCCTCAATATATCCACTCCCTCAGGGGAGCCCACTCTGTTGCAAATTTTCATGTCATCTGCAAAAAGACAGACTTTTCTATTTAGTTCTTCAGCAATATTACTTACAGATACATTGAACAGTATCGGTTCTAGGACCAAACCCTGGGGCACACTGCTAATCACCTTCCTTTCATCCGTTTACCATCACATTCTGTCATCTGTCAGTCAACCAATTTCTGATCCAGTTCACCACCTTGGGACCCATCCCCAAGCTGTTTAGTTTATTGATAAGTCTCCTATGAGGAACAGTATCAAAGGTTTTGCTGAAATCTAGACAGATCACATCCATCACATGCCCTTGATCTAGTTTTCTGGTCCCCCAGTCAGAGAACTCAATTAGATCAGTTTGGCAAGATCATCCTTTGGTAAAACCATTTTGCCTTGGATCATGCAACCTGCTGGTTTCGAGAAAGTCCATTATTTGCTCTTTCAGGAATGCCTCCATTACTTTTCCCGCTTCCGAGGTAAGGCTTACTGGCCTGTAGTTTGTCACTTCTTCCCTTTCTGACAAGCGACTAGTTATTGCTTTTAATAGAGAATGAAATTTTGCTGTCACTTTGGTCTCCTCATTTATGCCTCAAGTATGCAACACTTCACATCAGAAAAATGAACACTATAGATTTATTTAACAGCTTTTTTATACTGCTTTATCATTTCAATCAAAGCAGTTTACATTGTAACTTAAACAGGGACATTGATAACTTGGATTTTTCTGAGCAATGGAGGGTTAAGTGACTTGCCCAAGCCCACAAGGAGTGCTAGTGGGAATTGAAACCTGGTCTTGGGGGTTCCCAAGCAGGTGCTCTAACCACTAGGCTACTCCTTCACTCAGCTGTTGTTTGCAGCCATACTGTGTTTCTTAATAGTTTTTTTGAACATCCAAGTACCAAAAAGAAGTATAAGCTACGACACTGAACTAATTGTAAATCTATACATGTGATTTATGTAATCATGTGCCAGTATCTTCTTCTTTATGTTGGTAAAACAATTAGGGAGATTAAGAAATGCATTCAGGAACATAAGAGCTCTATTAAACTAGTACTGTTGGCACCACTTGTTGAATATTGGCTTAAGGCCAACCATACTTTCAGTGATGTTAAGATTTTGTTCTTAAAAAGTTAACTCCATCTCCTTGGGGTGGTGATATTGATTGTGCATTGACCAAAAAAGAGTGTCTGGGTCAAGTTTTGAGAGGAGGCAAATACTAGGGCCGCTGCAAATATTTTGCAGGTGTCTGATAGTTTATACATGTGAAATGGTATTTTAGAAGTGACAACCAGGAAGAAACTGGGACGTCCAGAGCAGAATGTCCATATATCCAGTGGAGTGGCAACAGTGAAGGGAGGCCTCTATAAGTGTCCCCATCTCTACACCAAAAAATGAATGTCCCTATAACCGGCTATGGAGATGGGCCCCAGCAGATAGCAAAACTGGTACATGCACAGGTGTAGGTCATTTCACAAATGTGCATGTCCCTGAATTACACAGCCTCAGAAATGGTGTTTGTTGTACCTGCCGGGGTATTTCAGAAGGAGGAAGATTATGTTATTAGATTTGCATGTCCCGGCTGGAAATTTCAGGAACTCAGACATTTGGCTGAGGGCTTGTAATATGCTAGGAGTATGTATTTATGTGCAGGTTTCTTCACCCAGGAAATATTAACCATAGTGAATTAAAACTCATTTTGCTCTTCCCCCTGGAAGTGTTGCAGCCATGAAATGAGCACTTTTTAAAACTTTATACGTGGTCAGGAGCAGGTCTAGGCATGGACTCTTCAACAACCAGGGCCAGACGTGGTTGTGCCATTCTGAAATTGCACTGTGATGTGCATCTCTGTTGCTCCGCCCAAGTCGCTCCTCCCCTCTGCCCTGTGCTACATGGACAAGCTTGTGCTGGGGATGTCTATATGCCCGGTTTCTAAAATGGGTTCGGGGATGTCTCTATGATTTTCACATCTGAATGACCATTTTCAGACATCCAAATCACAAATATAATTTCTAAAATAACCCCCATCGAGGGTAATTTTATAAGTTCTCAGAGTTAATGCATGAATATTTAAGGTCTATAAAATGAAGTACGCACATACTTTATAAAAACAGGGCCATACATGGTGTAAAATCACATTTACACCTATGATAAGTGTAAATGCCTGTACCGAGATTTTGCAGCAAGGCTGTTTTATAACTTATGCATATAAATTTCCACTCTGCCAATGCTCCACCCAAACTCCACTCCTGTGCATGCCCCTGCTGAAAGTACATGCAATTGTTCTTACGCATGTGCTTACAGAATAACGACCTGCCACAGTATGCACATAAGTGCAAATTTGCTCACTATGTCCTTGAATTAGTGACTTACATGTGTAAATGGTGCGTATCCTTGCATGGCTCCCTTATGACCTCTCAATTGTCTTTCCTATGTGTTTACCCCTCACTGTTTTTCCTATGGGCCCAATTCTATGCCACAAATATTCTGTGCCCACTATTCGTACCTTCTAATGTCGACCCTTTACGTCCAGGGCTGGCGGCCCGGGGCTTGGATTGGTCAGGGGGGCACCTGAAGGCATTCCCTGCAGCCTGACCCTGGTCTTAGGAGGCCGGATCGGGACTCAGGCTGCAGGGAATGAGTCCCTGAAGTCTGGCAGCTGGCATTGCGGCTCTTCAATGGAGCCGCGGTGCCATGGCAACAGTGGAGGAGTGGCCTAGTGGTTGGGGCAAGGTACTTCAGGCCGGAAGGTCAGGGGTTCAAATCCCACTAGAGGACAGCAACCTTGGGCTGGAAGGACTGGGGTTTCTAGTCCCACAGGTGCTCCTTGTGGTCTTGGGCAAGCCACTTAACCCTCCATAGCCCATGTTCCCTGTAAAATAGTTATCTCCAGGTTATAATGCCCTGTTCAATGTAATTTCAGTTTGTTCAATGTAACCCGCACTGATGCAGAATAGCGCGGTATATAAGAGAATGTAAATAAATAAATAAAATAATAAAATAAAATGACGCCATGGTACCACGGCTCCATAGAGTAGTCTTGACTGAGTTAGCTGGGGACATTCCTGTTCATGCAGGCCGGGCTGAATCGCAGTGGCGGTCTGCACATACAGGACTGATCGCGATTCTAATCCCGCGGGGCTAGATGTGCCTCGTGGGATCAGAATCGCGATCCCCTCTGTACATCCAGCTCAGACCAGACGTACAGAGGTGATCTACGTCCGGGACAGAATGAGCCCTTATGTGTTTACCTAAAGTCATCAAAATTTCTATATTTTTGTCATTCTAGTTTGGGTATCAAGATCTCTACTTGAGATCCAATGTGGATACTTCTTAAAATAAGAAATCTTTCTTTTTATATAAATATATGCTTTATTTATTTCAAACTTGTGCACGAACATGTTCTCTCGCAGTTGCACTCTTATACATCCATTTTTTTCAAGGATTTATTTTCTAAAGAAAACAGAGATGAAACGGTATTATTGATGTCATCTAACTTTACAAACTGGAAAACTTAACATTTTTACGCTTTGAAGAAGCAGCTGTGTGTGAATAACATGAGGTTGATCTCGGAAAAAAATAAAAGCTACTATTCTTGGATAGACCAAAGCACAAAGGAAAATGTGAGCTTGATTGTGACATTTAAAAAATTGCCATCATTTTTAGTGGGCAGACACATGTATACGAAAGCCCAAAATAAACTGGGATCAACGGCATGGCAGATGAAACTAATTGTATCATTGTTATCTGAATTTTTGTATGGAAGTTTACTTTATATTAGGTATTGTAAATTGGCTACTAAGGCAAGCGCATACACATGCACCTTGCTCTGGGGTCCTTTCTGCTCTTTGTTTGGATCACGGTGGTACAGTGGGGTTTCTGGTGATGTTGGGTGAAATGTTTTGTGGACCTTACTATCATTCACAGGGGTATGTTGTTAAGTGCTGCCAAGTCCATGAGAACTCATGATGATCTTGTAGATAATTATCCTAAACTGTGTTTGATCTTCAGTCAGGGGTCTAATTGTTGATAGAGTGACATCCATAGCTGCAATGCATCAATGCATCGCGCTGTTGGTCTTCTTCTTTTGTGTCGGCCTTCCACTTGTTTTGCTGCTTTTTAACTCTTTCCTCTAGCTTGTAAGTTCAAAGAGGAGGGAAGGTTGCAGACATTCTTTGAAGTAACTGCACTGCTGAGGTACGAAGCTCTTTATTAATTTGCCTGAGAGTCGGGCTGCTGAGTTTTGTAGAAAAGTCTACACTACCTTGCAAGCACTGCCATTCTTAGAGGGGCTTTATTTCAAGAAAGATAATTCTGTGACTTTTGATACAAGTTCTCTGCCTGAAAGTTCTTTAGAAAAGGAGGCTATTTTTGTTAGATAACATTGTTTTCCTGCTTAAAGTTACTAGTTTATTTTTCGAAGCTGTTTGCAGAAGGCAAAAAGAAGGAGATGTTTTTGTTTTTTTAAGCAAGGCTTTCTGTTTTGCTGCTATTTTTTCCCCTTTCCACTAGCCTGCAAGTTCAAAGAGGAGGAAAAATAGCAAATATTCTTTGAAGCAACTGAACTGCTGAGGTGTTAGATCCCTCCCTTCCCTCCCTAGCCAGTGTTGAATCTTGCTATATAGACTAGATCCCCAATTAATGGGCTAGCTTAGGTAGATTTAGCTTTGGGTAGGTAGATTATGTAGTTAAATATAAAGGCCAAATGTAGGTTCTCTGCAGAAATAGTTCAATAAAGTAGATTTCAGGTGTCTTTAATTAGTAATATAAAGATCTTAATAAATCCTTGAGGTAATTCTAAAAGAGGACATACTAAACTACGCACCCCAGATAAAAAAAACCATATTTCTCCAGGACCAAGCAGGAAGTCAGTCATCACATATGGGTGTCATCGACGCCGATGAAGCCCCAGCGGAGCATTTCCCCAGCTTTCTATGAAAGCCTTTGGGAATGCAGGCACACATGCGCGGTTCCCTTCCCGCCTAAAGGTGCATTCTTACCTCAGTCTCTCTTTTTCCGAGAAGCCCACCGGACGTGCGTCCTGTCATCCTGGATAAAAGTTTGATTTTTCGGCGATTCTCGCTATTTTTTCTTCCCGGTTCGACGCCGGTTCCCCTCCCGCCGGGTTTGGTACACCGGTATCGAGCCCAATTCTTCTTTTTCGGTTTTTGCCCTTTGTGGCTGGCGTTCGCGCCCTTTTTTGATTTTTCCATGGAAGGCCGGTCCTTTGACCTCGCGGGGACTCTTTTTTCCCCGATGGCTTCCAGCGGTTTCAAGAAGTGTGATCGGTGTAAGAAGTTGATGTCTCTCACCGACACACACGACTGCTGCCTTCGGTGCCTCGGTCCTGATCACGACCCTAAGATGTGTGGATCATGTGGGAAGATGTCTTCCAAGGCACTGCGAAGTTGCCATCAGCAGAAAGAAAGGCTTTTCTCGGACTCAGCCTCTGGCTGGACCCGGACCTCGTCTGAGGCCTCGACATCTCGGGATTCGGATCCCGAGCGCCTACGAAGCTCCTCGGACAGGGGGTACCCCGAACGGGAACGCAAGAGGAAGAAGCGGCTTGTGAGGGCGTCATCGTCAGAGGTCCCTGGCTCCTCGAGGGCCAGGTCTAAGACCCCCGACCGTCGCCCCGGGCCCATGGAACAAGAGAAGCCTGCCAAAGTTCCTCGCGTGGAGCCGGAGTCTGCTGGACACGTAAGCCCTGTGGTCCTCGAGGACTCTCCTCCCAGAGAGCCGACGTCGGGCCCGGCGTCGCCGGGGCCTGAGTCGGTGGCTGCTGCGTCTCTCGAGCTGAGTCTCAGGATGACAGCCTTGGAGAGCAGACTGTCTGCCTTCATGGAGCAGCACCGGGACATCGACATCGAAGTCAACCCCGGAGACCGAGCCGATACTCACGTCCATCATGGCTCAAAGTCGACCTCGGTCGCGGTCTCCCTCAACCTCCCGTTCGGGACCGAGGGCGTCAACTCCGGTGCCTCCGGCGTCGGGGTGGGTGCTCCATGGCCCCGCGTGGTCGGATCCTGACTCCTCGTCGGATGAGTCCGCCTGGGAGACGGAGGATGAGGAGTCCCCCGACACATTCAAGACTCGGTGCGTCCCGTCGGACTCACCGCAGTCTGAGCCCCGGAGTAGATCCCCTCCGGAGGACACCCGGTTCTCGGAGTTTGTCCAGGATATGGCCACCGCGTTGGCTATTCTGGCGGACCCCGAGGAAGAGCCTCGAGCTGAAGAGCTCGAGGCCCTACAGTACGACTCTCCTCCGAAGGAGGCCTTTACTGTCCCGGTTCCTCCGATGCTGGAACGGCTCCTCTTCCGTATGTGGGAGGCACCGGCCTCGGCGCTGGTCTTGAGCAAGCGAGTCGATTCGATTTATCGACTCCGGAAGAGCCCTGGCTTTCAAAAAGCACAGCTACCACACCATTCCATGGTGGTGGAATTGGCCATGCATCGCCTGAAAAGTCAGAAGATGCACTCCATGGTGCCCCCTGGCAGGGAGGCCTGAAACCTGGATGATGTTGGTAGAAAGTGTTTCCAGGGCTCGATGCTTGCTTGCCGTGTCCAGTCTTATCAGCTGTACATGGGCATGTACTTGCGAGACCTGGCCAAGGAGCTGGCCGGGTTCTCCGCTGGTCTCTCCGTGGAGCCCTTGCAGAGATTCAAGTCCTTGTCCTCGGGGATTCGGGACTGCTCGAAGTTCATGTCCCGCGCCGCCTACGATGGCTTCGAGGCTTCGACCCGAGTTGCGGCAGCCGGCATCGCGGCTCGACGCCAGGCATGGCTGCAGTCATCGGACCTCGATGGATTCAGGACAAGTTGGTCGATGTCCCTTGCCGAGGTGAGAACCTTTTTGGCAAGTCCATGGCCGAGAAGGCCGCACAGCTCGAGACTGAGCACCTTACACAGACAAGGCTGTCTAGAAAGACCTCTGCCCCTTCTCATAAGAAGAAGGCCTCAGGTAAGAATCCATTTTACCCAAGGAAGGGCACTGCCTACAAACAGTACCCTCAATATCAGGCTGCCCAAGCTGCCCCCCAGGGTCAGCAAGCCAAGGGGCAGGGTAATAGGCCCCATAGGCAGAGGACCCCTAAGCCTCCGGCCCCTGCTCCCACTCAGCAGGGTGGGGGTTTTTGACTCCTCCAGCATAGCCTCTCAGTCCCTGCTCTCCCAACCCTGCACAGGAGGTCGCCTCGCCCTCTTTGCCCACCAGTGGCCCCACATCACGGGGGACAGTTAGGGGTTGAACATAGTCCACAGAGGCTATGCACTACATTTTCACCAACTGCCTCCTCCATACTTTCCAGGGGAGCCTCCAAGGCCTCCCCTGCACACAGATCTTCTCCTCCAGGAGCTCCAAGGTCTGTTGGTGGACAGGGTGGTGGAGCCTGTGCCTCCCCACTTGCAAGGTCACGGGTTCTACTCCAGGTATTTCCTAGTACCCAAAAGAAGCGGTGGCCTTTGACCTATTCTGGACCTCAGGAACCTCAACAAGTTCCTGGAGAAAGAAAAGTTCAAGATGCTTACTCTTGGAACGCTTCTGCCTTACCTCCAGCAGGGAGATTGGCTATGCTCCTTAGATCTAAAGGATGCGTACACTCACATCCTTATTCATCCAGACCACAGAAAGTACCTCAGGTTCATTGTGAGAGGAAACCATTATCAGTACAAAGTACTGCCTTTTGGCCTAACCTCCGCTCCAAGGGTCTTTACCAAGTGCCTGGCAGTGGTGGTGGCCCACCTGAGAAATCAAGGCATCTTTGTCTTTCCCTATCTGGACGACTGGCTCATCAGGGGTCAGACGTGCCAGGAGGCCCAACAGGCCACTCTCAGAACTATTGCTCTTCTTCAGAGCTTGGGGTTTGTAATAAACTTTGCAAAGTCCACTTTGCTCCCCTCCCAGAACTTGGAGTTTATAGGGGCAAGGCTGGACTCTGTCCTGGCAAAGGCATTCTTGCCAACAAACAGAGCCCACAGACTGATGAACTTGGCAAATCAGTTTCTCAGCGGGCCAGTGGTCTCCGCCAGACTCTGCCTGAGGCTGCTTGGCCACATGGCCTCGACAGTTCATGTCGCCCCCAATGCCAGGCTCCATATGCGGCCTGCACAATGGTGCCTTCGGAGTCAGTGGTCTCAGGCGACAGGCAGCCTCAGAGACAGAATAAAGGTGTCCAAACCATTTCTGGACTCCCTCAGCTGGTGGCTGCACCCACCCAATCTTCTGAAAGGGGTACCCTTTCAGATTCCTGGGTACAAAGTAGTACTGACCACAGACGCCTCCCTGCAGGGCTGGGGAGCTCATTGTCTGAACAAGTGCACCCAGGGCCTGTGGTCTCCTTGGGAGGCGGCACAGCAGATCAATCTCCTAGAACTCAGGGCTATTCGACTAGCCCTCAAGACTTTCTCTCAAACCCTGGCTCATCAGTCTGTCCTAGTTCAAACAGACAACCAAGTAGCCATGTTTTATGTGAACAAGCAGGGCGGAACTGGATCCAGGCTCCTCTGTCAGGAGGCACAGGACCTCTGCTTGTTTGCTCTCAGACACAACATGCTCCTCAAAGCAGTGTATCTACCTGGCCAGGAGACCTACCTGGCAGACAGGTTGAGCAGAATTCTGCAGCCCCACGAATGGCAGCTCCACCCACTTCCTGTTTGGCTGCAGCACTGAGAGGCTCAGTTGAGCAGAGCTCCTGCTAGGGAGAGGTTCCTGTTTCTCTGCTCGTGCCTGGATGTCGGGACCTGGGCCGCCTCCGGAGGGGGAGGCCCAGGCCCAGAGGCCTGCCAAGCCGGGTGGGCCTCCTATTTTGGAAGTGGCTGGCGGAACCCGTAACCTGGAACAGCTGGAACCCCGGGAGGGGGCTTCCCCCAGTAGGACTGCACTTGGCCAGGATCGAGGGACCCACAGGTATGGAGGTATGGGCCCGCCACCCCAGGGAGGAGGCTCCTGTCTTCTCCCCAGGCATGGTGTGGAGGCTGGGTGGCAGCAGGGAGAGGCCCTGGGGAGACCCTGAAGGACCGTGGAATGTAGTACTGAGGGAGGTGGGTTCCCCCCTCCACCTCGGGTCCTGGAGGAGGCCTCTACCTCCTCCAGTGAGGATGAGGGGGAGGGGTCGGTCCTGCCTTCTTACCAGCAGCCCGCTAGGGCCCCTGAGGCAATTGTAGCAGCGGTGCGACGGCTTCGGGGTCTCCAGGAGGAGGCGGCCCAGCTGCGAGCCCAGCTCTCCCACCTGGAGAGCCTGCAGGCCACCATTTCCGGGGAGGAATGGGTGGCCTATGTCACCTATTGGAAAGGGGTGAAGCGGGCCTTGAAGGGCAAAAACCGAGAAATAATATACCTCAAGCAGCAGGGTTGTGGGTCCCTCACAGAAATATATCAGGCCTATGATAGATGGGCAGTACAGGGAGCAGTTCAGGGGGGGCCCCCGGGGGTAGGTTGGATGGCTGGGACTCCCCATTCTCATAGTCTGCCTTTTTCCTATTATGCCCCGGCGAGGGGAGAAGAGGATAGATGGTCCAAGGACCCTTACCTGAATAAGTCTCATCGGACTGGAAGGAGAGTTGCCCACTTTGTGAGCCCTGGTCCGGTCGCTGTCCCACCTCCAAGGGCTGGTATAGTGGCTCCCTGTCCAGAAAGCTCTGTTTGCAGCACTGTCAGGGAGGGGCCTGGTGATATTCTTCCCCTCCAAAAATCGCGGATTTCTGAGACCCATTTTCCAGCGTCATACACAAATCCAGAGGCAGAAGATTCCTGGCAGCATGATCACCGAGGGATGCAGGTAGAGAGAGCCACTGGTCTAGAGCAGGGAGCCCCGATGCGGGATGTCGTTCAGGGGTGTTTTCCCAGTACTTCGGACTACAAAGATGGCCGCCGTGAAGATCATGAGGTCACTTCCGGGTTTGCCAGGAAGTGTGTCACTGCTACTTCCCCTTCTCCTCTCCTGTCACTGAAGCACCGGCAAGGTTCCAGGAATGCAGACCGGATCCCCATCGGAAGGCCTGTTGTCGGAGGGGAATCGGTGCTGCCTAGTAGGGGTTTGTCTGCTGTTTCCTCCTGTCGGGGCTTGGATTCAGCAACAGCAGCTTCGGGGATGCCTTCTACGATCCCGCGGAGCAGCATTTCATCTGCTTTGGCTGAGCCCTCTCTCAGTGTGGCCAGGAGCCTGAAGACTGGCTGCCCCCCGTCCTTTGAGCCTGCTGAGTCTGTGGAAATCCAGAGGGTGGCTGATTTGTCCATTCCCTGTCTGGATCTGCAGCGTCCAGGAACTGTACAATCTACCATGGTTTTGGGTGGGGGGGAGGGTGAAAGTTCGGCCCCCCCTAATGTGGATGTTTTTCCGGTGCTCAAACAGTTACGGGATGGCCGCCCGGCTTTCCCTGAGGCGGCTGTTTGGCGCCGGAAAGGCATGAGTAAAGGGATAGGGAAAGATAGGGGGCCACTATCTTTGAGTTCTGGATCAGCGGAGCGGGATGCACCGGTGTCTATCCTGTCTGGTGGTATGGCTGAGGTGAGCCTGGCTCGCAGGGGGGTGTCCGCCCTCCCTGCTGGAGCCTTGGCTACCGGCCGGACTTCTCTGGATCCCTGTGCCACGGCTGGCACCGACGACCAGGTAGGACCTGAGAGGGCAGAGGGGCAGGGGGGTGGCTGTTTAGGGGGTTTTGCTATGCAGGGATCTGCCCCGCTGTCCCGAGATGGTCCTGCCTTGTTGGCGGTGGCCATGCAGGGAGTGGAGGACGGTGGGTTGGTGGAGAGTATGGCGGAGGGAAAGGGGGAGCGGACGACAGGTTTCGTTGTGGGGCAGGAGGGGGAGGTTGCTCAGGATGGAAGGAAGGGGATGTTAGAAGGGGGAGTGAGGGAGAGGATGGTTCCCCTGGCTTCCGGGATTGAAGGGGAGCGGGGTTTGTCCCCGGTAGTGGTGGCCGAGACCCAGGAGCCCTCTGCTGGGTCGGAGAAGCAGGATGGAAGTTTGGGGGGGTTTTCCGGTTCCCTGGGTATTAACGAGAACCAGGTTTGTGCCGCTTTAAAATTGGCTTTGGAGACCCCGACCGGCCCTCCTGGGGCCTTTGCTGCATTTCAACATCAGGCGGTGGCGACGGGGGATGATCCAGGGGTTCTCGGTAGTACCCAGGGATCCGGAAGGGAGAGCATCCCGGACTCTGTATTTGCGGAGCTGACCCTACCCAGTCCTCAGGTTGTTCCAAGTGAGGAGATCACGGATCCTGTGGTCCGGCAACAGGTTCCCCCGCAGGTGGAAGGAGGAGAACGTCCAGAAGGGCGGGGGATGGAGGCTGGGGGGTCGGCTCCCCCCCTCCGTACCTTTGCGGAGGCTCTGAAGGGGTCGGGCACCACTCCGGGGACGTCGGGGGAGGGTGGGGGAGGGGAGGTATGCAGGGAATGGTCCCGTAGGAGGGGATGGAGGTGGGGGAGGGGTGTGTTTCAATGGGGAGTCGGGGGTGAGGGCCGACGGCGCAACGTGGCGCAGATCCGATGGGCTGGGGAGGGGTCCCCTCCAGCCAGGGAACAGGTCTTGAGGATGGTCCTTGGGCTGGGGTTTCTCCCAGGAGATCTCTACGCCTTTATCCACATGAACAACACCATTGAATATGATGTTAGTTTCATGCTGAGACGGGGGCTGGAGATTTTCTGGGACCGATACCAGCAGCAGAGGGGGCAGGGAGGGTGGGCTGACTTTCGTGTTGTGCCTATCTCTCGCCAGGGGACGGTACCTGTGACCATCCTCTCCAGGAATGAGTCGCTCCCAGGGCAGGACATCCAGTTTTGGTTGTCGCGCCATGCGGTGCTCCTCGCACCCCTGGTTAAGGGCGCTGGGCCCCTAGGGGTGTGGGACGGGTCGTGGAAGGGTAGGATCCGTTTGCGTGAGGTGGGAAACGTGGTGCAGCACGTGCCCTCGGCCGGTTTTCCTCGGTCGGGATCGCATCTTGTGCTATTACCCCGGGCAACCCCGCGAGTGTCACCGCTGTGGCTCATTCCGCCATTTGAGCATGAACTGTCCCGAGCAGGTCTGCACCCGTTGTGGTGGACGGGGTCACGCTTCGGCCGGGTGTCTGCTAATTCGGTGTAACCTTTGCGGGGAGTTGGGCCACCCCTTTGCCCGCTGCCTCTCCGCGTCACACAATGGACCGGGGGGGGGTTGCCGTCACTCCACCTCGGGCTCCTGTGCGGGAGGAGGCTATGGAGGCCCCTCTCCCTCAGGAGGAGCCAGGGGGCCCTGGGGTGGAGGAGTCCATTGAACCGAGGGAGCCACCAGGGGGAGGGGATTTGGGTAGGAGGGAGGAGAGGGTTGATGTGGTGGAGGTTGATGTGTCACGACAGGATAGTGGGTCGCGGGTGGTGCCACCTCAGGAATGGACCACGGTCCCTTCCAAGGGTGGCAAGTCCAAGAGGAAGAAGCGGGAGACCTCCCCATTGTTGGAAGTAGAGCCCGTGTTGGACGTTAACCGTTTCGTCTTCTTGGCTACTGATGCGGCTGAGGTGGATGAGGGCATGCCTGTGGAGGCAGGGCTTCCTGTGCGGCGCTCGGAGCGGTTGGCGGCGGGGGCGGCCCCTCTTCCTCAGCGGCGACCTTCAAAGGTGCAGAAGGCGCGCCGCAGTCAGGGTCCTCCAATCAAGGGGGATACTGGCGCCCGACGGGTGAGGGAGGATGGCCTTGTACCCCCGCAGTTGGGTTCGGGGCCTTCGCAGGAGCCCCCTGCTGACCCGGCCGCCCTGGCCTCCCCCGCGGGGGTGGGCACTGTCGTATTGTCTCAGTCTTTGTCCAGGGAGGGGGGGGCTGCACAGGTGGTGGACCCCACGGAGGAGGTCATTCCTCCGACCCCTGACCCGTTTGTACCTCCTCCTCCGGTAGGGGCTGGGCCTGCCCTCGCGACAGCTTTGCCTGGTGGTCCCGGGGGCGCCAGCACCTCCTGGGGTGACAGGGTCGAGCGGGAGGAGGAGGAGATCCTCGAGGTGGTCGATGTGGACCAGGAGGAGTTGTTTGAGCTCGCAGGCCTGTCCTGCAAGCGGGATTCTGGGGATCCCGGGGTTGGTGAGAAGAGGAGGAAAGGGTCACTGCACTCGAAATAGGCATGGCGTGCACTCCTGCGTTCTCGTGCGCCACCATCAACGTGGCCAGCATTTTCTCAGACCAGGCGCGGGCTATGGCCTATGATTTTCTTTCTACGAGTGGGCTGGATGTCATCTTCTTGCAGGAGACCAGGCTCACCTCGCTCGCTAGCCTTCATCGGGCGAAGCGGGAGTGGAGGTGGGGCCCTTCGTACTGGTCCCTTGCGGCACAGCCCTACGCAGGAGTGGCGGTTTTGTTCACGTCTAACCGATTTCAGGTGCAGTACGTGTGGGAACTGGAGCAAGGCCGGTGTCTGCTTTTAGATGGCTACTGCGGGCCCCATCGGTTTCGTTTCGTGGTGGTATACGGGCCCCAGTCTAAGTTGGGGCGGAAGACCCTGTTCGGGGTCATCCGCCCCTACTTACACACCTCCCGTTTGGTGGTCCTTGCCGGGGATTTCAACACCACCACCTTTTTGCAGGACCGAGGGGGGGAGCGTTGCCCACCCAGTTACGAGGGCCTCTTTTTGGCCGAGATGACCCGGACGGCTGACCTCGTGGATGTTTTCCACCGGGCCTTTCCTAGGTCGCCGGGGTTCACCTACTACCATGGGACCTGCAGGAGTCGTATCGATCGGATATATGTGAGTGCCCGGGTGGAGTGTTCCCCTCCGCAGTTGCAGGCGGTTGACTTTTCGGACCACCGCGTCCTCTCTGTGTCCTTCCTGGCCAACCACGAGGAGCTTAGCAGGGGTCCTGGCCTGTGGCGACTGAATGTGCAGTTGTTGGCAACATCAGAGGTGGTCCAGGAGTTCTTGGCCTTTCTCGCAGACCAGGAGACCCTGCTGAGTGTTTTTCCTTCCCGTGGCGCCTGGTGGGATGAGGTGAAGACGCGTGCCCGACAACTCTTCCGTTCCCGGGGTACCTCCATGGCTCGATCCCGCTACCTCACTTACACTGTCCTCCGGAGGTCGCTGGATCGTTTGGTATCCCGAGGGGCAGCGCGGGAGGAGGTTGAAGAGGTGCGCGTCCAGCTCCGTGGCCTGCTTTACGATCGCCATGCCTCCCTATGCTTCGAGGGGGCGGCCGGTGGGGGCGCCACTCCAGACCCTTTCCGGACTTGCAGGGAGAGGGTTCAGCGTCGGGAGGTCATGGCCCTGCGGGGCGAGGACGGTACCATTCATACCTCCCAGGAGGACCTTTTGCGGATGGTGGGGGAATACTTCTCGGACCTGTTTGGGGATCGCCCCGTGGACCTCACCCATATCCGAACGTACCTGGGCCTTCCCCCGGTGTATTCGGCTGTGGTCCAGGCACAGGTTGATGCACTCGCTGCACCGATTCAGCAGGTGGAGGTGGAGAGGGCGATTCGTGCTATGCCGTTGGGGAAGGTGCCTGGGCGCGATGGGCTCCCTGTGGAGTTCTATCGCACCTTCATTGCCCAGCTGGCCCCCTTCCTGACCTCCCTGTTTCAGGAGATCATGGACACGGGGTATCTCCCGCGGTCATTTCGTGAGTCTGTCCTGCTGCTGCTCTCCAAGGGGAAGGACGATAGCTCCTTGGACTTCTGGCGGCCGCTCTCTCTTCTGAACGCGGACCGGAAGATCCTGGCCAAGTGTTTGGCCAACCGACTGGTGGAGGTGTCGGGCGATTTGCTGTCCCCTTCCCAGTATTGTTCCGTTCGGGGGAGAGGGGTTCTGGACGCTGTCGTCACAGTCCGGGAGATGGTGGAAAGAGGCCGGTCGCTCCAACGGGACCACTGGTTGGTCTCCTTGGATCAGTCCAAGGCCTTCGATCGAGACAGTCACCGGTACCTGTGGGTGGTGCTCCAGCACTTCGGCCTCCCCGCAGGTTTCCTCTTCGTCGTGCAGGCGCTGTACCGAGGGGGGGTGAGCTTCCCGTTTATTAACGGGTGGCTCGGACGGCCATTTGGTGTCGCCTCGGGGGTGCGGCAGGGGTGCCCTTTGAGCCCCCTGCTGTATGTTTTCTCCCTCGACCCCTTCCTTCGGAGATTGTCCTCAGGTGGGTTGCGGGGCCTGGAGGCGCCCGGTGCGCCCCCGGTGTCCGTCGTTGCTTACGCTGACGACATCTCAGTTTACGTGGACGGCACTGATGGGGTAGAGGCCCTGCGAGAGGCCGTGGAGGAGTACTCGGAGGTAGCCCATTCTGTTGTAAACCACAGCAAGTGCCAGACGCTGTGGTTGGGCTCCTCGGAGGCCTCCCCGCCTTCCTGCGCCCCCTTTCCTCCTCCCGTGGGGGAGGTCCGCGTTTTGGGCCTCGTCTTCGGGCCGGAGGACTGTGCGGAGTCCAATTGGGACCGTTGTCTCGAGACTGCACGGTGTCGGGTGCTGCGGTGGAGGGGGTGGAGGTGTACGTACGAGGAGAAGATCAAACTCCTCGGGACGTTTCTGCTTCCTCTCTTTCTGCACGTGGCCACGGTCTTCGTCCTTCCGTTGTCCCGTCAGGCGTCTGTCTGTGCTGTCTTTTTTTGTTTTCTGTGGGGTAACCGCTTGAACCCCGTCCAGCGCAACATCGTTTGCCTGGATCGGGCAGAGGGCGGTTTGGGTATGTTGCACCCCCTTGTCTTCCTGTCAGTCTTGTCTATGGCGTTCCACTTGGGTAGGATGCGGGAAGGGGGTGGGGTCTGGTGGGTGGCCTCCTATCGGGAATGGTTCTCCCGCTTCTGGGAGCAGTGGGAGGGGGCGTCCTCGGTCCCACGTGTGCGCCGGAGAGGGGAACAGGCCCCATCGTACGTATTCGTGATGGTGGGGCTCATTCGGCGGTGGGGGGTGACCGACCCGCTCGCCCAGTCCTTGGGGCGGAAAGGCTTATACCGGATGGTTCTCACCTCTCACTATCAACCAAGGTGGGCCCTGCGGGACTGTCCGGCGGATGTGATGCAGCGGGGCCTTCGGCTGTTGAACTCCCCTCGGCTACCGAAGAAGGTTCGGGATGTAGCCTGGTTGTCTTTCCACGGGCGTTTGTACGTGAGGGACAACCTCAAGTACAGGTCACAGGCCGAGCGGGTCTGTCCGAGGGCCGGGTGTGAGGGGCAAGCGGAGACCATGGACCATTTCCTCCGGCAGTGCCCCTTTAACGTGGAGGCCTGCCGGTTGGTGTCCGCTGCTCTTCACCTGCGCGACCTTTCCCTCCTCACGTATGCGGAGTGGGTGTACGGGGCCTGGTCCTTTCCTCTAAGGCAGGACTCCGGGACCCTCTACCTCGTCACGGCCGTGGTACGCTACCACCTGTGGCAAGCGCGCTGTCATGTCTCGACCCGGGGGTTGGTCCTGCCCCTCGACGAGGTGGTGCGGGACATTCTGGAGGAAGTGTCCAGCATGGCGCAACGTGAAAGGAGGGTGGTGGAGGCTCATCGTTGGGAGCGTCTGTGGCGTCACCTCACCCTTCGCCCCCCGTGAGGGGGAGGGGTTCCCTGGGGTTTTTCGTCCCTGTAGGACTGTGAGGTTTTTGTTTTGGTTTGTTGTTCCCTGGGGGGAGGGGTGTGATCGGAGGGGTTAGTTTTCCCTTCCCTGGGTTTGTCCTTCTCTTTATGATTTTGGGATGTTTTCCTCCCGGGAGGGGAGGGGGGGGGGAGCTGGGGCTCCATAAGGGGGTTTTGACCGGTTGTCCGCTTTCCCTTTCTTCTTAGAGGGTGGCCATCCCAATATTTTTGTTTTCCGTGTTTGTCTGTTCTTTTTGTTTTCTGGGCATCCCGCTCCGTTGTCTGAAGGGCAGGGCAGTACAAGGGTTCTGTATTTCCTTTGTATTTCGCTATTTGATTTGATTTGTATGATTACTTATGATTTGTTTTGATGGGATTGTGTTGGGGATGGGCTAAGGGGGCCCTTATGTTTTCATTTGGTTTGGGGGGAGGGGGTGGGGAGGTTTGTCTTTGAAGTGTTTGTCTGGATGGGATGGGTCTGAAGGGGGAGGGATAGGGATAGGGGGTTTATTTTCTGGATGGGTGGGGAGGGGGAGTCTGAGAGTCAGACAGACTGGACAGTTGGACATTTGGATTGGTGGGGGTGTTGTGCGGGGCAGGGGTTCAGGGACTGCAAGATGCAATGTGTGGGCTCTGCTGGGGTGTTCTGGTAGGGGGAGGAGGGGTCGGGCATGGACATTGGACTGAGGGGGGGAGGGGACAGGGACATTGATGAGGACCTTTTGGGGGTTGTTGTTGGGAGGAGGGCACGTGTGTTTATTACTGGGTTTGGTGGTGGGTTTGGGGAGGTGGGTCACGGGGGGGTTGTGATATTTGTTTTGTGCTATGTCGGGGGGTGGGGGTTTTGGGGGGGTGTGGGACTTGGTTGGGGTGCTTGTTTCTGCGTTTTGTATGTATTTTGTTGCTTGTTTAATAAACTCAAAATTTCCATCCCTTGGTGGTTCAGAAAGTTTTCCTGAAATGGGGACTTCCGTCCATAGATCTGTTTGTCAGTCCTCTGAACAACCAGCTGCCAAAGTTCTGCTCCAGACAACCACACCCTCTGCGGATAGCAGCAGCTGCTTTTCTGATCCCATGGTCTCAGGGCCTCCTGTATGCGTTTCCTCCCACGCCTTTGGTGGCCCGAACTCTGTTCAAGTTCCTTCAGGACAAGGCCTCGGTCCTGCTAGTGGCTCTCAGGTGGCCCAGACAGCCTTGATTTCCACTTCTGCTTCAGCTGGCAGTGGATCCCCCACTGCCTCTGGGGTTGCAACCCGACCTTCTCTCCCAGAATCAGGGTTCCCTTTTGCACCCCAATCTCAAAGCTCTCAATTTGATGGCCTGGAGGCTGCAAGGGTAGTTCTGGCTCCCTGGGGCCTACCTCAGGAAGTTGAGGAGGTTGTCCTAGCCTCTAGGAAACAATTCACTAGGAAAACCTATGCTCTCATATGGAAAAGGTTTTCTCTGTGCTGTCAGCTACGTACAGAGGATCCTTTCTCCTGTACTGTACCAGTAGTGCTTCAGTACTTACTGCACTTATCAAATCAAGGACTTAAGTCCAATTCTGTTCGGGTCCACCTCTCAGCTCTAGCAGCTCACCACTCACTGGTGGAAGGACATTCTCTGTCGGTTCACCCCTTGGTGTCCCGCTTTCTCAGAGGCTTGCTTTTGCTCAAGCCTCCAATCCATCCTCCTGCTCCTGAGTGGGAGTTGAATGTGGTCTTGCAGCAGCTGACTCGCCCACCCTTTGAGCCGATGGCTACTTGCCCTCTACGCTTCCTGTCCTGGAAGACACTCTTCTTGGTGGCCCTTACCTCGGCTAGGCGAGTGAGTGAGCTTCAGGCCCTGGTCTGTGATAGACCTTACACTCGCTTCTATGGGAACAGGGTAGTCCTTAGGACTCATCCAAAGTTCCTCCCAAAAGTTGTCTCCTCCTTCCACCTTAACCAAGAGGTGGTTCTTCCAACATTCTTCCCTAGGCCTCATGCAAGCTAGGCTGAAGCAGTCCTGCATACCCTGGACTGTAGGAGGGCCTTATCCTTCTACCTTGACCGTACGCAGGGGCATAGGAGGGCTACTCAGCTCTTCGTATCCTTTGACCCTAATAGGTTGGAGTTGGCTGTATGCAAGCGTACCTTGTCCATCTGGGTGGCTGACTGTATCACATGGGCTTACAAGGCGGCTGACCTTCCTTTGCAGGGTCGGGTCACGGCCCATCGTGTCAGGGCAATGGCTGCCTCAGTGGCTCATCTCCGCTCTGTGCCCTTGGTAGACATCTGCAGGGCTGCAACTTGGTCTTCAAGCCAGACTTTTGCGGCTCATTACTGTCTGGAGAGGGAGTCCCGTAGGGACAGTGCTTTTGGCCAAGCAGTACTCTGGAATCTCTTTGAGGTTTAGGCAACTCCTGCCTTCCTGCCCTCTGTTGGGCTACCGGTGGAGGTTGTGTCAGTGAAAAGCCTTTCTTTGCTGCTGGGACTAGAGGGAGTTCTCTTGTTCAGCCTGGGTTCCTCGGTAGCCCAGAGCTAGGAAGTCACCCATATGTGAGGACTGACTTCCTGCTTGGTCCTGGAGAAAGAGTAGTTACTCACCTGTAACAGATGTTCTCCAGGAGCAGCAGGAATCAGTCCTCACAACCCTCCCTCCTCCCCTGGGAGTTGCAGTTGTAAATAGTTTAATTTTTTCATTTTTGTGTGCTGTTCTTAGCTATGTCATTTGACTGAGGTAAGATGGCACCTTTAGGCGGGAAGGGAACCGCGCATACGTGCCTGCATTCCCAAAGACTTTCATAGAAAGCTGGGGAAATGCTCCGCTGGGGCTTCATCGGCGTCGATGACACCCATATGTGAGGACTGATTCCTGCTGCTCCTGGAGAACACCTGTTACAGGTGAGTAACTACTCTTTTTCAGTCCGAAGAGATAAGGTAAACTACTGTAGACCCCAACAGTAGTTGAACAAACAAACAGGATTACATACAGGGAATCTAAACAAAGATATTAGTTTTCACATAACAAAAGCTTTTTTTTTTTTTTTTTACTGACAGGAGTACAAGGGAAGACAGGGTATAGACTTTGGTAGGTCTTTTTTCCTCATTTTTTCCCAACAGGTACTAAAGCTCCAACAACAGAAATGGCTGGTGCCAAAGCTGTCACTCCCATTACCACTTCTATATCAGTCTAGATGGACAGCCAGATCCATTTTTCAGGATTTTTGACTGTAGCCAGAAAACTTATAGATCCCATCAGGGGTGTTTTAGTTGAACTCTCCAGTTATAACCCAAAATTGGAAGCCTTATGTATTTGTGACTAGCTTTCAAGGTCATCACAGAGAGAAATACAAATTATGCAGACAACTTCCATATTGCATTACAATGGTGATGAGCAGTGTGTGTGTGTGTGTGTGTGTGTGTGTGTGTGTGTGTGTGTGTGTGTGTGTGAGGGGGGGAAGTATAGGCCAAACCCTTTCCGTTTCTTTTTTGTTTATTTGGCTTTCTTTCCCCCAGTATTTGGGTGTTTATTGAGTTTGTTTTATACTTTGTTGAAACTCTTTTTAAAATGTACATTACATTTTATTAATGTGTATAAATTAATTTGTAGGTTAATATGGATTAAACTGATTTTGTGCATACTAAAGTTAAGGCACATTAATGAACCAAATGTGTGCTATTGAATGGGCTGGTGCTTGCTTGGAAATCTGGAAAGAGAAAGTAAGGATTGGGATGGGGTGGAATGGCTTACAGAAGGGTGAGAAAATAGGAAACAAATAGTAGAATTTACAGCTATGGAAGGCCCATTAAAGGGTGAAGAAACCTATGTCTCTATTAAATCCCTTTATGTTTGGTTCAAAGTATTTGATTGTCTTTATTTAGCTGACCATCTTTTCTAAGTTCAAATACGGGCACTCAATCAAGTCGGGGGGTTCAAAATTAAGGAAAATAAAAAATATGTTTATAATTACAATTTTAATTTTAACCCAAAATTTTAATCAGTAGGCTAGGTTTATAACTTTACTTACAAATGTGCCAATCAAGCCTGCTTGTAGTTCTCTACAGAGCGAATTTTCTTCAGAATAGCAACATTTCCACTAAGATAATTAAAAAAATTCTTGACAACTCAACTCAAAATTGCACTTTACAAATAATTATTAGACATTTGAAAGTCTCTACATGCAGTTGGGTTTTTTTCTGTAGACCACACATTGTTCATGATTGAAAAGCACCTTTCAGTTGGAGTGCTGGAACCTGCAAACAAACAAAATTCAACCAGTTTTTTATATGGTATCTCATTACTTTTGAGGTGTCCAAACACCTCCTTCCATTTTTTGTCAACTGTGTTGTCTGTTTTTTTCCATTTTTAAACTTTTTCTTCAGAAACAAATGACTTAAGACAAGAGAACTTAAACAGTTCAGTATCATTTATTGCTGACCCTAGGCCAGGTCTTGTAGACAAAACATATTCTAAAGACGACCCTAGCTCACACCACTCCGGTTGTTTTTGAAGGAGATTCCACTGTTTCCCAGTCTCCTGGAAGTGAGTGGTCCACTGATCCAAGTAATAAATGTAAGTGGCGTAGAAAGATGACACAGATTGATTGAAATCTACTTAATCAATGCTGCCCTCTTCTTCAAGATCTTTTATCTTCTTTCTGATTGTCAGAAGCAAAACCACTTCATTCTTCCTAGTTACTAACTTGTTTCTGTCACTGATTATTCCAGCCACCTCTATCATTGAGATTTTTTGACACTCAATTTTTAAAGTTGCCTTCTGCTGATTCATTCTCAAAAAAGTTTTTGATGATAACTAGGCATTTTCCCTGGCTCAGAAAATATGATTTCACTGGTTGGAACATTTTAATTAACCCCTCTATGATAGGCAGTAGAGGCAGCCACCTAGTGTTACTGTATCAAATGAGCTTTTGATAAACACTCTCAATAAAATCACACATCTCTTTAAGTTCTTCAGTTCTCACTGTAGAAATGTGAAAATGTCTGAACGTCAACAATAATTTCAATGTCAAATGGCAGTCATTCGGCAACAGTGCTGATAATATTGTGAGCTGCACAGTTTGCATCAATTAAATTACTTCCTAAATCTTTTTGCGGCTTGTAAAAAATATTGTTACTACCCCTCCTAGTGGCTCCACCAAAATTGAAATTGGTATTGTCAGCACACAATACCAAAGCTTTGAAACTTAGCCCATTGGACTCAACTGTATCAAGAATGCACTTGGAAAGAATGTCTGAGGTTTCATCTTTAACTTCATGGACATTAAGAACTTTTACCTGAACTCCTTTCTCAGGAAGAAAGTACCTTACTAAAACAGGGCACACTTTAATGCTTCAATGGTTTGAGCAATCACAAAAAACTTAAAAAACTGATCTCAGATAGGTCTTTCTTAAGAGAATCAATAGAGTCAGGTTTGAAAACATTACAGACGATTTCTTCCATTTGGGGGGTGGGGTGTTTGGATGAATGCATGTGCGTGTGTGTGTGACTGAAGTACAACGGAGTGCGTGCATGTGTATATGTTTCTGTGGCTCGTATAAATAGAGTTTCCCTTTGAAAATTTCAGCTGGAATGGAGACGTCCACTGGTACAAATGTCGAGGAGTGGAATACTTGTTTTAAAATAAGGGACATTGAGGCATCCCGACCGAAGTAATATGATTCCAAGGACAAATCTTTTAAATATGGGACTGCCCCTTATAATATGGGATGGTTAGTCACTTTATCTTAATCTCGGTTTTCTCATGTTCTTGGGTAATTCTGAAGTTTCCTTTTAGGATCCTGATTGTAAGATCGCTGAGGCAGCGGTCTGGCCTGGAAAATGTTGACCCACAAGACTGTCATCTTGCTCTTTTCTGTGATTTGTTATCTTGTGTCTGAGGGTTTATTCTTCTTCAAAATAATGGGACCACATTAACTCTCTTCATTAAATGTAGTATGTATTACCCAGTGATGGAAATGTGAACATATATACATTAATGAAATGGGCCAGATATTACAGCCAAGGCAAGCAGATATGCAATAAAATGCAGACGGCCTTTCCCCTACGGATGGGTTCATAGTTGAAAACACAAGCACTGTTAGATGTGGTGAGGGGGGAATGCGAGAACCCTCCTGGTACGCTACCTGTCACTTCAGGTGAAATAGTAGCACACTCATGCAAGTGTTGCCCAATCACACAGCAATATGTCCACCAAACCTCATGTAGTCACTTACAAAGAACCCTTCAGAAAAAAAAACTGCTGAAAATATTGTACTGGCTAATTTTAAAAGTACAATCAAAGAAGACAACTGTCTTCTATTTTCCTCCCCTAAGGTTACCAGATGCCCCTGATCTTCAGGGATTGCCCCCAATTCCCGCTTGTTTGCCAGCCTTCTATCTCCGATTCCAGTAATGGGGGCAGAGGGGGTAGAAAAAAAATCTTATTTTCAATTTTGGGATATGTTTACTAAACAGTGGTAGCGGCTTCCATGCGATATTGGAGCCACGGCCCTATTGATTTCAATGGGGCTGCAGATCTGATATTGCATGGAAGCCGCTACTGCTGTTTAGTAAACATACCCCTTAGTCCTTTAAATATGTCAGTTTTTAGAATTTGCATTCAATATTTTGCACAGTATGGGGGAAATGCATTATTGTTTCTAGTTCTCTGCCACTTTGTGTGTAAGTGGTATTGTTACTGTCATGGGAAGGATGGAGGGGCATGGTAATGACTCCCCTTTCCTCCTCCACACCTTGTTGTTCAAACCTAGAACTGGGGTATCCTTCTTCCCCCTCTCTCCTCCCCCACTCTTTGGATAAGCATCCCAGATTGGCTCGTAAAAATTCTGGTAACCTTATCCGCCCCTTAAATGGCTTTGAAAATTGTCTTCTCCAGGAATAGACCCACTGAGACAGAGAAATTATGGCTTGCTGAAGCACAGGGACATTTAACCTAAAGCACTTTATAAGCCAGTCAGGTTTTCAGGTTTTTCACAATGAATATGCAAGAGATAAGTTTGCATATAATGCAGGCAACACTTAACAATCCTCTCTCATACTCATTTGTGAGGATGTTTTATAAGGAGCCGTATAAAGTTACATGCCATCAATGCTCACAAATCATGGAGTTTCAATGACTTATGTGTGTGGATGGGCTTGAGGCGCTTACTATAGCTGGGTGCTATTTTCTAACTGCGTACTTTCATGTGGGTGTATATAGGGTGGAGCTTGAGTGCAGTGCAAATTTGGGCATAAATGATAAGATACTATTATTTATGTATATTCTTGAGAAATCTAGGTGCAGGTATTTACGTGAGCCATAGGACTGGTATAAATATTCACGCCTAGATTTAAGGCATGCCTTTGACCATTCTATAAAGAAAAGTAGATGCCTGATTGTCTTTATAAAATTGCCGTAAGATAGGTGCATTCCGGGTGCCTAAACTAGGTACCCATATAAAATTACCCTCATATTATTCTTATCCTGAAAACACGATTGGCTAGGTAATACTTCAGGACGGGGTTGAAAAGCCCTGCTGTAGTAGATAAAAAGAAAGATGGCGGTGTGTTATTGACTAGACTATGGCTGGCTAGAACCCAAATTGACATAGCAGGCTGAATACACAACTTGCCTGCAAACAGCTTTTGTGTAAAGACGTTTTACATATAAACTCAGAACTGCACATTACCTTTTAAGACATTTTTCAATAAATATGTTATTTTTTCTGGAATGTAAAAATCAAATTTGAACAATGCAGCTGTGTTATTCTTGTCTCAGCAATTTCCTTTCCCATCTCTCTGGGGTTATATGTTTCCATTGTCACAGACTACCATAATTTTGGTGCTTGTTCATCTTTTATATTGACATAAGACTAGAAAGCCACTGTTTTCTTTGTATTTCTCTATAATCGCAGTCCTTCCCAAATATACATCCAAAGGTAATACAGTCAACATAGATGCGCATACTTACAGTACCTTCTAATATTTATTACCCTTTTCTCTAGGGGTGTGTACAGAAAAAAAAGGTTGGTTTGTGCTAGTTTTAAACACATTTTCCTGATTTTCAGGCATTTTTTCATGTTTGCTTCATCTATTCATTCTTTGGCATTGCATTGTATTGTATGTGTGCTAGAACTTTAAGCGCATAAATCAGTTGTGCACACGTTAATTCAGCGGCATATGCATGTAATGCAAACTGAACAAACCAAATGGGTGCTCATACGTGCACACCTCTACTGGACACAAGGTCACAGCTGCGAACTGTAGGGCCATCATGCACTCCATGGAGATCCAGAGGTTCTTCTGACAGCAAGGAGCTGTATCAGGGCCTTTAAGGCTTATAATCCTCTCTTATCTCCACAATTGCAAGCTATATGCTAATCTTATTTTTCCATCAGATATCTTGGACCATTTTTGGAAAGATTCAATTTTATTAAAGTGGTCTATGATCTTAACTGTCTGTACTTAATTCAGAACGTAGCAGCCAGGATTGTGACTGGGTTCAAGAAGGGAGATGGTATGATGCCATTCTTTAATTTGCTGTCCTATGCCTGTGGAAGCCCTCGTGAAGTTTAAGATGTTAGTACTGATTTTCAAGCTGGCTAAACCATTAGATAAGACCAGGCAGTAACCGAGGTATCCGGATGCCCTGTCCCCGGCTTCAGCCTAAGCTCTATAGACACCCACCCCCAACACACATACCTCAGGGATCCGTGCCCAACTTGCTCGAGGTCAAATTCCCACCCCACACATGCCCCCTCCCCCCCATCCCCAACACCTGAACAGAACACGCAGACATAGGAACTGGTGAAAATTGCTTGGTTGCAGCTTTATTAACAGTATTGGAACACCGGCCCAACATGGGCCAACTGAACAGTCATGAACCCACAAGTTTTTTCCCCCTGCCCCCCCTTCCGTTTCCGGATGATGCCCCCCACCAGCCGTTTATAGCAAAGTGGTGCATCATCCACCCCCATTCCCCCTACCGCCGGCCTCACCATGTTATTAGCAAAGGCCGGCTCAAGGTTGCATTCCACCGGGCAGAGACCCGAGTCGGGACATCTCTCCCAACCTAAGGAGCGCTGCCGCTCCCGTGTAAAGCGGCATCAGCCTCAAATGCCCCACTGGGTCGGCGAGCGCCAGCTCGCTACCCCATACCAACTAGCCATGACAGAAACACCCCTCCCAGCTGCGACGCCCACCCCCAACCCACGGAATACGAGGGAGGGTGGGTCGGGACACCTTTTCACGGCAACGAGCAGGCAGGAAGAGGGAGATCGCACGCCGTCGATCTCCCTCGCTCACTGCCGCCCCGCCCCCCCAGCCGCTCTTTAACCAATTGCCGGGCTCCATTCGCCGACGCGGGCTGCCGGCACGCGCGCCACCTCCCTCGTCCACTCTGGCCCCCCCCGCAAGTCTAACTAAATGCGCCGGGACTGGGGCCCCGGGGACCCGGTTATTAACTGGCCTCGGGACCCGGCACTGCGGCATGGCCGAATTTACCTAAGGCAGCAGCCTCTGGGGTTTAGCAAAGAGCAGCAGATGTCAAAGCAAAACAATAAATTCTGACAGCCCCACAAACTCAAAGAGCCATCAGTATATTCTTTTATATGTAGGAAGCATGGGCCTTTACATACATACAATGCAAAGTTTAATATTTAAAGCATGATGCCCAATTATGCATTTTTACAGAATTGTTGTTGGAAGAGTGATGTTCAGATGATCACAACTTTTGAGTTTAGTTATCAAAATCTCAGGGGCAGGGGACAGGGAGGAGGCATAAGGTTGAAGGTTTGCCTAGGGCCCAATACCTTGCACCAGTCTGGGCCCGGCCCTGAGTACTCTATGGGATAGGGCCATCCTATTTGAATAATAGAATTAAATAGTATGTCCCTAGTAGACTGTTATGCTCTTCTCAAGAAGTCCAGCATATGGTTCTGCTTTTTCATGTAAGGCCCTAGACTTTGGAACCAATTGTCAGCAGAAAATTAAAAAATCACAAGCAGGGCCAGACCTACCCTAGGGGGACTAGCCTTCTGCTTAGGTTGCATTTAGAGGAATTACCTGACTCCCCTCTAATAGGCCAAACTTCTTCCCTATCCTCTCCCCTACCACTTTGTCCAGGATCATCCCCCTTCTTTTCTTTCCTGGGCCATTGCTGACACCCAACTTCTGGAGCTGCAGCTGCATCTTAAGTAAACTCAGCATGCCAACAGACCTTAGAGCACTTGTATGTTCTCTAAGATATGCCATACTGGATCATATCAAGGTCCATCAAACCCAGTATCCTGTTTCCAACCATGGCCAATCTAGGTCACAAGTACCTAGCAGTTTCCCCAAAAGACACACAGGTTCCACAATGCTTGTACTGGGGCAAATGGTGGATTTCCTGGGTCTCCTTTACTAATGGGTTATGGACCTTTCCTCCAGGAACTTGTCCAATTCTTTTTTAAACCCAGCTACACTAACAGCTTTTACTACATCTTCCAGTAAGGAATTCCAGCGTTTGATAACACGTTGAGTGAAAAAACATTTTCACTTATTAGTCTTAAATGGATTACACTGTAGCTTCATTGCATGTCCCCTAGTCTTTTTATAATTTGATGGTGTAAACAATTGATCTATGTTTACCCATTCATTAATTTATAGATCTGTATCATATCTCCCTCAGCCATCTCTTTTCCAGGTTAAAGAACCTCAACATTTTTAGCCTCTGCTCATAGGGGTATTCTTTCATCCTCTTTATCATTTTGGTGGCTCTTCTCTGTACCTTTTCTAATTCTGCTAAGATAAGATAAGATAAGATATGCCATAGTGGGTCAGATCAAGGTCCATCAAGCCCCGTATCCTGTTTCTAACAGTGGCCAATCTAGGTCATAAGTACCTAGCAGTTTCCCCAAAAGACTCAGGGTCCACAATGCTTGTATTGGGTCAAGCAGTGATATCCTGGGTCCCTTTAATGGTTCTATAAGAACATAAGTGGAGGAGTGGCCTAGTGGTTGGGGCAAGGTACTTCAGGCCGGAAGGTCGGGGGTTCAAATCCCACTAGAGGGCAGCAACCTTGGGCCGGAAGGACTGGGGTTTCTAGTCCCTCAGGTGCTCCTTGTGGTCTTGGGCAAGCTACTTAACCCTCCATAGCCCATGTTCCCTGTAAAATAGTTATCTCCAAGTTATAATGCCCTGTTCAATGTAATTTCAGTTTGTTCAATGTAAACCACACTGATGCAGAATAGCGCGGTATATAAGAGAATGTAAATAAATAAAATAAATAAGATATGCCATACTGGATCAGGCCAAGGTCCATCAAGCCCAGTATTCTGTTTCCAACAGTGGCCAATCTAGGTCATATGTACCTATATGTACCTAGGTTTATGGACCTTTCCCCCAGGAACTTGTCCAAATCTTTTTTAAACCCAGCTACACTAACGGCCCTTACTACATCCTCCGGTAACAAATTCCAGAAATTGATTACACGTTGAGTGAAAAAATATTTTCTCTTATTAGTTTTAAATTGGTTACCCTGTAGCTTCATTGCATGTCCCCTAATCTTTCTATATTCTGATGATGTAAACAATCGATCTACGTTTACAGGTTCCACTCCATTCATTAATTTATAGACCTCTATCAAATCTCCCAGCTGTCTATTTTTTAGGTTGAAGAGCCCTAATCTTTTTTGCCTGTCTTCATAGGGGTATCCTACCATCCCCTTTACCATTTTGGCCGCTCTTCTCTACCTTTTCTAATAACGCTATATCCTTTTTAAGATACGGCGACCAGAATTGCACACAATATTCAAGGTGCGGTCGCACCATGGAATGTTAAAGAGGCATTATAATATCCTTTGTTTTATTTTCCATTCCTTTCCTTTACCTAGCATTCTATTTGCTCTCTTGGCCGCCGCTGCACATTGGGTGGAGGGTTTAAACATGTTATCCACGATGACGCCTAAATCTTTTTCTTGGGTGGTCGTTCCTAATGTGAAACATTGCATTGTGTAACCATAGTTTGGGTTGTTCTTTCCTAGGTGCATAACTTTGGACATTAAATTTCATCTGCCATTTGAACATGCAGTTTTCCAGTTTATCAAGGTCCTCTTGCAATTTTTCACAATCTTCTTAGGTTTTAACAACTTTAAATAATTTTGTGTCATTTGCAAATTTGATTACCTCACTCATTATTCCCATGTCAAGGTCATTTACGAATATGTTAAAAAGTAGCAGGCCTAGCACAGATCCCTGGGGTACTCCAATATTCACCTTTCTCCATTGGGAAAATTGGCCATTTATCCCTACCCTCTGCTTTCTTTTAATGAGTTCCTGATTCACAATAGTACACTACCTCATATCCAATGACTTTTTAATTTCGCCAAGTGTCTCTCATGAGGGACCTTGTCAAAGGCTTTCTGAAAATCCAGATACACTATATCAACCAACTCACGTTTGTCTACCTGTTTATTCACATCTTCAAAAAAACATAACAGATTAGTAAAACAAGACCTTCCTTGTCTAAAGCCATGTTGGCTGTCTGCCATTAAGCCATGACTATTGTGGCGGGCGCGCCTCCACCAGGCGGTCGCCTAGTGAAGACGGGCTCCCATCTTGTATCTTTTAGCTTTAAACGTGTAGTTGTGTATAAAAGCAGTCCAAGTGGTTTTAAAGCAACACAGGAATTTTTATTGATTTTTAACTTGGTGCAGTTTAGTAACAGTCCTTTGTAGAAGATTCCAAACTCAACAACAGAAAACAAGGATATTTTCTCCCAAATAAAGTTCTTTACAAACAGTGTGTTTCAGTGGTATTATTTACAAGTAAATGTCTTTACTTCTTTCATTAGGAGATTTCTCATCTCAGAAACAACAGCTTTATTTGCAGTTAAAGCACACAACGGAACTCAGTAATTCTGTCGGCTCCCTTTAGCTGCTTCAGTTTAAAACACTTCTCAGCTGGTCAGCACAGAACTCAATTGCATCATCTACTTCTCTTCAACAGACAGAGCTTTGCAAGTTTTAGACTAAGAGATTTTCTTTCTCTCTTTTCAAAGCTTTCAGCTATCGTGAACCTGAGAACTGCTTCCTGAGATTCTTCCTAGTATTTTACTTCTTTCAATCAGCAGTAACACATAGAACACATTCCATTTCAGAGCAAGTGGAATCAGGGTCATCTTCCTTATAATCCACCTCCATTTCTTCCTCTGCTCTGCCTGATTGTGGAACTTGAATACGTTCAGGTACTTTAAGGTTTATATGCTTTAACAGCTTAAACAGTTTCTCCCATTGAACTGCCTTTCTTTCTCTTGGTAAAACATTAACAGGCTTTGTCTGCTTGGCTTTATCTACAAAACCCTTCTTCCTGTTCTGCGTGCTAGCAGGTATAACTATCTCCTCAGTATCTGAGTCAGAGTTATAAGCATTAACTCTTTCCAACTTTCCTCTCCTACCTTGGAGCTTAACTGTTGGAGTTTCACAGCCGTGACATCTGTTGGAGGTAGCGTCCTCTGAGTCAGAGCTGCTCAGGGAATCACTGCAGGATTTTCTTCCAGCTTTCCTGGGCTTTCTCAGCCTGAAGATTTGTCTTTCTTCAGAAGAAGCTGAGCCTTCCTGTTCTAGCTTTCTTACAGCCAGCCTTTTGCCCTTCTCTCTCCTAGAAGGAAAGTACTCGGTCTGTCCTCTGGCCTTTCCCCAGCTGCTGCTTCTCAAGCTGTTCCCGTGGCTTCCAACACCTCCAAGGCTTCTAACAGTTCTACCGAGTCTATCACTTTCTGTTTGCTTAACCTTAAATGCTGGGCAGTGTGCCTCCCCATCTGGCTCCACCCACAGGTGTCCCTTATCCTTACTTAGGGTTGCCATGGAGTCTGGGTGTGGCTTCAGCCTAGCTCTGCAAGCGTGGTTTCTTTCACTGCTTTTACTTTTGCACATGTGTTTAGGTGAGCCCATCCCCCTTAAAGAAGCAAAAGTTCCTTTTTCCTCTATTTCCCAGGGCTGTGCTACACTCTCCTTACCACACTATCTACATGTTCAGTAATTTTGTTCTTTATTATGGTTTCTACAATTTTTCCCAGTACTGACATCAGGCTCACCGGTCTGTAGTTTCCTGGATCATCCTTGGAACTCTTTTTAAAAGTTGGCGTTACATTGGCCATCCTCCAATCTTCAAGTATTACAGATGATTTTAATGATATTTCACAGATCACTAATAGTAGGCCTGCAATCTCATATTTCATTTCTTTCAACACCCTTGGATGTATACCATCCAGTCCAGGTGATTTGCTACTCTTCAGTTTATCAAATAGTTGTAATACATCTTCCTGGTTTATCGATATTTCTTTTCTATGGCATCATCTTTAAATGCCATTTCAATGATAGGTAAAATCCCTACATCTTCTGAAGCAAAGAATTCAATCTCTCCACTATGACCTTGTCACCTCTTAGTGCCCCTTTTACCCCTATGTCATCCAATGGTCCAACTGACTCTCTTACAGGTTTTTTGCTACAAATGTACTTGAAAAAGTTCTTATGTGTTTTTGCTTTCACAGCAAGCTTTTTTTCAAATTCTCTATTTTCCTCCCTTATCAATGCCTTGCATCTAACTTGAAAATGCTTATGTTTTTCCAGTTTTCGTCATTTGACTCCTTTTTACATTTCCTGAAAGATGCTTTTTCTGCCAACAACAGCCTCTCTGACCTCCCCTTTAAACCATGCTGGCAGTCTTTTGGACTTCCTTCCACTTTTCTTAAAGCATGAAATAGAGCTGATCTAGGCTTCCAAGATAATATTTTTAAACACCCATGCTTGATGTAAATAAGAACATAAGAACATAAGATATGCCATACTGGGTCAGACCAAGGTCCATCAAGCCCAGTATTCTGTTTCCACAGTGGCCAATCTAGGTCATATGTACCTAGCAGTTTCCCCAAGGGACATCTTTAACCTTTGCAACTGCTCCTTTTATTTTTTTCTTAATTATTTTTCTCATTTTATCATTGTCTCCCTTTTGAAAGTTAAAAGGTAGTACTGTGGATTTCCTTACCATCCTTCCTCCATTTATTAAATCAAATGCAATCATGCCATGATCACTTCCCAAGTGGCCCCAACACCCTTATCTTTTGCAGCAGATCTTGTGTTCCACTAAGGACTAGACCTATCCTGTCGTGTTCCTTCTGAAAGGAAGTTTGCATCAGAAGGGGCAGGATGGGCCAAGTCATGAGTACATGAGAGTGCTCAAAGGCTTACTGCCATAATAAGTATACTTAAGATACAGTTGCAGCTTGGGAGGATGACAGAGGGAGGGTGGCAGTGGCAGGGGGAATGGAAGGGAAGAGAGGAGCAATCCTTGACAAAGCAGGGGGGAGAGGCAAGAAGAAAGGCTGGACTACTGGAGGAAGATCAGGGAAGGGAAGGGGAGGTGTTGGATAACTAAATGAGAGAAGAGATGCTGGCCAAGTAGTTAGGAAAGGAGAGATGCTGGACATAAGATAAACTCCATTACAAGCATTTGCTTCAAGCTCCTGGCTTGAGTCAGACATTTAACTGCTTGATTTGTGAGTCCTGAGCCTGTCTATATTGATACATACACATACATATACATACGTATATATTATATATATATATATATATATATATATATATATATATAGTTCATCATTGTTAGGGTGTTTTTTTACCTTATCTGTACTTTTTTTAAAATACTGTTCAGCATCCTCCTATCTTCAGTTGTTTGTCTCTTGCTCCTTCTCTGCTCCCCCCCTCCACCCACCTGACCCTCTCTTCAGGGTTGGCTACAATTCCCAGCCCCCTCCCCCCTTAAACCCTCTCAGTCACCAAGTTCCATATCCCTGCCCCAAAGACTATTTGAGTCCTGAGTAAGTGAGTATACTGTAGCTCAGCTCATAGTCTACAATCTTCCCCATTATCTTTCACATACAAGACTTGAACTACACTATCTTAAAAGGGTAAGGTTAGCAAACCTGCCTGTAACCACCCTTGTAGCCTCTGAACTTTAACTGTGCTAAAACATTCCTTGGTAGGTAAGTCCAAAAGTCTTATAACCTACCAAGGCATGTTGTAGCACAGTTAAAGTTCAGAGGGGATGATCAATGCATTTTTCCTAGCCAAAAAAAAGGTGTCTGTACTCATATTCATACTTGAGATCGATTTTAGCAGGCAAGGAAAAAGGTTCTGGTACTCAATTCTTCACCTTGAACACTCTTGCTCAGTCTCTCTTCAGTCTCCTGGGCAGAAGACCGAGCACTGCTCCTATCCCTCCTTATTGGGCAGTAGATTCCTCCTCTCCTTGGTTTCTCCCTTTCAGGTTGCTAGGAAACTAAACCATCCCAGTTCTCTGTTGAGGATTTTAGTTTAGTTTAGTTGTGAATTTGATATGCAACCTTCAGAACTGAGAGTTGTTTCAAAGTGCTTTACAATACAAAATCAAAGAAAAGAAAATGAAATAACAGTTACAATCAAAGAGAAGAAAAAGGAGATCTAAGACCAAGCAGGGAGAAAGGAAAGAGATGGTTGGGAGGCGGGGGGTAACTGATTTCATCCCAAACAAGAGCCTGACTTTCCCCCAATGTCCAAGGTAAAAAGTGAGGCTTTAGGGTAGTTTTGAAGTGAGCACAGTTTGATTTGCTTCTCAAGTTATGAGTGAGGGAATTGCAATGTAGGGGGCCATAATAGAAGAAAGCTGTTTCTATAGTTATATCTAAATAATGATTATAAGCAGCTAGTAATATCAGTTGGTCTATACAGTTGGAACAGGTTAGTTGTGTGGAGCTATGTGGAATCAGAAGGTTGGAGAGGTAGAGAGAGACATTAGTGGACAATATTTTCTGTATAAGTCAAGACGAGCCCCGAAAGAGTTATGGGATAACATTAAAAAAGGTTGTATTGGCAGAAAGTGAGAGGTCTCTACAAAAGGTGAAAAAGCAAAAACGGCCAAAATGGATAACTAAAGAAACTCTGAAAATTGCCCAGGAACGCAGAGAAGCTAAATCCAAAAGAGAAAGACAGGCAATCGCAGAACTCAGAGATTTCCAACATGCAGCAAGACAAGACAAGGAGAAGTACTACAATTGTGCATGCAAGGAAATAGAAGCAGAAACTGTTACAGGAAGATCAAGATCAGCTTTCCTAAAGCTACGAGAGTTAAAAAAAAATTCCAGATTTGAATTGGAATGTTACAAGATGCTCAAGGATCCATGTTGAATGATGCGGAAAAGATCAAGAACAGGTGGAAAGAATATACAGAGTCATTATATGATCAAGAAGACCACAAGCCGTTTCAACCTGTACTTTTTGATCTGGAACCATTGATGATGAAATAAGAAGTTGAAGCAGCATTGGAAGCCTTATCAAAGAATAAAGCACCAGGCATTGATGGCATTCCCATTGACGTATTACAGCAATCTGATGCAGTCATTACCATACTTACAAGGCTCTGCCAGGAAATTTGGAAGACAACATCATGGACAACTGACTGGAAAATATCTGTGTTTATGCTAATACTAAAGAAAGGTGATCCAACTGACTGTTGAAATTATCATACAATCACTCTGATCCCACATGCCAGCAAGATTCTACTCAAGATCATTCAGTAGAGACTACAACCATACCTGGAATGAGAACTACCTGAAATGCAAGCAGGGTTCAGGAAAGGGCAAGGAACGAGAGACATCATCGTGGATGTGAGATGGATCTTTGAAGAGATTAAGATTATCAAAAGGACATCTATATGTGTTGTATTGACTACAACAAGGCTTTTGACTGTATAAACCATGAGAAACTCTGGGTCACATTAAGAAGCATGAGTATACCAGAACACCTGGTTGTTCTCTTGCACAACTTTTACATTGATCAAGAAGCAACAATTTGAATGGAACAAAAAGAAACAGAATGGTTTAAAATCAGCAAAAGTGTATGACAAGGCTGCATACTTTCCCCCTACCTGTTCAATTTATATGCAGAACAAATCAGAAAAGCAGGACTGTATGAAGGCAATCGAGGTGTGCAGATGGTGGAAGACTCATCAACAATCTTTGTTATGCTGATGATACCACATTACTGACTGAAAGTGAAGATGATCTGAAACATTTGCTTCTCAAGATCAAGGAATAATCTTAAAATCGGCCTGCACCTTAATGTAAAGAAGGCAAATATCCTGACAACTGGCAAAATCAATAAGTTCATTGTTGATGGCGAAGAAATCAAAATAGTGGACAACTTTAACCTACTTGGATCAGCTATCAATAAACAAGCAGTCAAGAAATCCGATGATGCATTGCTCTTGGCAGAATGTCTATGAAGGAACTACATATGATTCTCAAGAGCATACAAAGATTCGACTTGTTCAAGCCACGGTATTTTCAATAACGTCATATGGATGTGAACATTGGACAGTGAAAAAGACGAATACTGTCCGAACTGCCCGAAGAACAAACAAGTCAGTACTGGAGGATATCAAACCTAAGCTTTCTTTTCTTTAGAAGCTCAGATGACAAGACTTTGACATTCATACTTTGGACACATCATGCGAAGAGAGAGATCATTACAGAAAGACATCATGCTTGGCAAGGTAGAAGGTCAACACAAAAGATGAAGGCCAGAAATGAGATGGATCGATACAATAACAGCAGCTATGGGTGCCAGTCTGTCAACAATGAGCTGGCTGACTGAAGACCGAGCACAGTTTAGGACAACTATCCAGAGGGTCGCTATGAGTCGACACCAACTCAGTGGCACTTAACAAACAACAACAAGACATTTTGAATTTGATTCTAAAGAATCATAAGAGCATAATATATGCATACTAGGTCAGACCATGGTCTATCAAGCCCAGTATCCTGTTTCCAACAGTGGCCTATCCAGGTCACAAGTACCTGTTAGTTCCCAAAAAGGCACATAGATTCCACAATGCTTATCCTGGGATAAGTAGTGGATTTCCCTGGTTCTCTTTAATAATAGTTTATGGACTTTTCCACAAGAAAACCTTCCATTACATTACTTACATACTTTACCCAACACACAAAAGTCTTATCCAATCTGTTGTTATTACTGCTCTTGTAAATAGGTTAATTTCATTTTTGCTGTTTTAGGGGAACATTACTTGAGCACAGTAGGTTGCTGAACTCTGTAACCTCCTCAGGTTCAGGAACTGCTAACACCTAATCAGGAGTTAGTGGGCCTGTTTCCTGAGTGCAGTTGAAGCCTGCATAAAAAGGCTCCTTTGCCCAGCCCTTTTGAGGCTTTCTTAACCAGGGCTCCACACATCAAACAGTAAGTAAGGATTTGAGGGTTTCTTTGTTTGGTTTTTCTTTTGTTACATTGCTAGCTCTCTGACTGGGAGCTCTTAAAAGGGTTTTGTGTATATTTTTAAAAGCAAGGTTAATTTCATTTTTGCTGTTTTAGGGGAACATTACTTGAGCACAGTAGGTTGCTGAACTCTGTAACCTCCTCAGGTTCAGGAACTGCTAACACCTAATCAGGAGTTAGTGGGCCTGTTTCCTGAGTGCAGTTGAAGCCTGCATAAAAAGGCTCCTTTGCCCAGCCCTTTTGAGGCTTTCTTAACCAGGGCTCCACACATCAAACAGTAAGTAAGGATTTGAGGGTTTCTTTGTTTGGTTTTTCTTTTGTTACATTGCTAGCTCTCTGACTGGGAGCTCTTAAAAGGGTTTTGTGTATATTTTTTAAAGCAAGGTTAATTTCATTTTTGCTGTTTTAGGGGAACATTACTTGAGCACAGTAGGTTGCTGAACTCTGTAACCTCCTCAGGTTCAGGAACTGCTAACACCTAATCAGGTGTTAGTTCCCTCCCTACCCACCCCGACTCCCACCCACCCCTAGTGAGCAGTCTTGCTTTATAGGGCACCTCCCCCTTTAACAAATCACAGTGAATTGGACCAGCACATTTTGAATATAATTAAAGAGATTTAACTGCTTTTTCTCTGAAAGGACAGCTGCGAAACCAGCTGGTACTTGGTAGATCTCTCTCTTTTGCTTTAACAGATACCTAAGCTCCACAAACAGAACAATGGCTGGGAAAAATCGTATTGCTAAAGCTGTTGCCCCCGTTACAGCTTCTGCCTCGGTCCAGACAGAGGTCCTATTGCCAGTTGAAGAACCGGTTCCATGTGCAGGGTGCCTGCATGCTGAAGCTCTGAGGAAACAAGTGGAGGAACTCAGAGAGGAGGTGGTGAGGCTGAGGAGCATTCAAGACAGTGAGAAGTACATTGATGAGATGCTTCTTGCAGCAACCAGGCTCTCCAGCACAGGAGAAGATGGGTGCCAACAGAATGTCGATGGTTGGACAAAAGTCACCAGAGCCTGCAAAATCACCAATCCAACTTCTCCAGCCCTTGAATTGAAGAACCATTATGCAGCCCTGGAAGTGGAGGAGGTGAAAGCATCCCTGGAAAGGGAAGAACCAGAGTTCAAGTACCCCATAGTTGCGGAATCAGTGACCAGAAGGAAACGAAGGGTAGTGGTGGTTGGAGACTCTCTTCTGAGGGGTACTGAGGCATCCATCTGCTGACCAGACTTGATGTCCAGAGAGGTATGCTGTCTGCCTGGTGCCAAGATCCAAAATGTTACGGAGAGTTTGCAGAGACTCATCAAGCCCACTGACTATTACCCAAGGTTGCTAATCCATGTTGGAACAAATGATACTGCCAGGTATACCTCGGAACGTATCAAAAGTGACTTCATGGCTCTGGGACAGAGGGTGAAGCAGGTAGGTGCACAGGTGGTGTTCTCTTCAATCCTCCCTGTTGAGGGTAAAGGCCAAGGCAGAGAGGCTCGCATCCTGGAGATTAATGCATGGCTGCGTGGATGGTGTCTTCGAGAGCGTTTTGGTTTCCTAGACCATGGGATGCTGTTCCAAGGGTTGCAGAGCAGAGATGGCATCCATCTGTCCAAGAAAGGTCAACGCATCTTTGGTAGTAGACTGGCTAATCTACTGAAGAGGGCTTTAAACTAGATTCGTTGGGGATGGGTGAAGAAAGCCCCCAGGTAAGTGAAAGCCCCCAGGTAAGTGATACATTAAATACCTTTATGGAAATGGGTAACAGGGGTAACATATGGAAAGCAGTGTGTATTAATGCCCGTAGCAAGGGAAATAAGATCTCTGAAGTTGAAGCTTTGGTGGGAGTGGCTGACTTGGATTTAGTGGCAGTTACAGAAACATGGTTCACAGAAAACCATGACTGGGATGTAACTATACCTGGCTATACTTTATTCAGAAAGGACAGGGTAGGAAGAAGGGGAGGAGGAGTGGCACTATATGTAAAAACTACTATTAAAGCTTTGGAATTACAGAGCTTAAAAGGGAGAGAGGAGGCATTGTGGGTTAAACTAGAAATAGGGAAAGAGAAATCTATTTGCATTGGTGTGCTATACAGACCTCCCTCACAAGAGGAAGAGGTGGACAGAGAGTTAATTGAAGACATACGCAGCATTGCTAGGAAAGGGGAAGTGCTACTGCTAGGAGATTTCAATATGCCAGATGTTGATTGGCACATTCCTGCTGCAGTATCATCTAGGAGTAAGGAGATCCTGGATTCTCTACAGGGAGAACTATTCAGGCAATTGGTAACAGACCCCACACGTGAAGGGGCCATACTGGACTTGGTGCTTACCAATGGAGAAAGTGTTTCTGATGTGGTAGTGGGAGATCATTTTGCATCCAGTGATCACCAGATGGTGTGGTTCAGTATTAGGACTAGGGCTGTTAGAATCCATTCCAAGGTGAAGATCTTAGACTTTAGGAAGACTAACTTTGCAAAGATGGGCCAATACCTCAGGGAGTCGTTAGTGGGATGGGAACAGCTGGGGGATGTAGAAAAACAGTGGGCAAAACTGAAAGGGGGTATTTTAAAGGCAACCAACCTTTTTGTTAAAAAGGTAAATAAAGGCAAAAGGAACAGGAGACCGCATTGGTTTTCGAAGGAAGTAGCTGAAAAAGTGAAGAAAAAGAGGGAGGCCTTCATGAAATACAAGAGATCACAGAGAGAGGAAGACAGGCATCTGTATTTGGAAAAACTTAGAGAAGCTAGCAAAGTAGTCAAGAAGGCAAAGATTCAAAAGGAGGAGGAAATAGCCAATGCAATAAAATGGGGGGATAAGACATTTTTCAGATATATTAGTGAGAAGAGGAAGGGCAAAAGTGGTATTGTCAGACTCAAGGGTGCAGGGGGGGAATATGTAGAAGCTGATAAGGATAAAGCGGAATTGCTTAACAAATATTTTTGTTCTGTGTTCACAGATGAAGAACCAGGAGCAGGACCTCAGAAAACACCCACAAATAAGAACAGAAGCGAGGGACATCTTGAACAATTTTCAGAAGACTGTGTTCGTGAGAAACTAGCTCAACTTAAAGTAGACAAAGCGATGGGACCGGATGGGATACACCCTAGAATACTGAGGGAACTTGGGGACGTTCTAGCAACTCCACTGACTGACCTTTTCAATGCCTCGTTGGAGTCGGGAGTGGTGCCAAAGGACTGGAGAGAGGCTCATGTGGTGCCTTTACACAAAAGCGGTAGTAAGGATGTGGTTGAAAACTACAGGCTGGTTAGTTTAACTTCAGTGGTGAGTAAATTAATGGAAACGCTGTTGAAAGAGAAAATAGTGATGTTTCTGGAGTCCAGCGGATTACAGGATCCGAGGCAGCAGCATGGATTCACCAGAGGCAGGTCTTGTCAGACAAATCTGATTGATTTCTTTGACTGGGTGACCAGGGAGTTGGACCGCGGGAGAGCTCTAGATGTGGTGTATTTAGATTTCAGTAAAGCCTTTGACACTGTTCCTCACAGGCGACTTATAAACAAACTGAGCACCCTAGGGATGGACCCTAAAGTTACTGCTTGGGTTAGAAATTGGTTGGGTAGGAGGCGACAAAGAGTACAAGTAAATGGAGCTCACTCTGAGGAGAAGGATGTTACCAGTGGTGTGCCCCAGGGATCTGTCCTTGGTCCGATTCTTTTTAACATCTTTGTTAGTGATATAGCGGCAGGGCTGTCGGGTAAGGTTTGCCTCTTTGCGGATGATACCAAAATCTGCAATAGAGTAGACACCCAGGAAGGTGTAGATAACATGAGGAGGGATCTAGCTAAGCTTGAAGAATGGTCTAGAATTTGGCAACTGGGATTTAATGTTAAAAAATGTAAGGTCATGCATTTGGGCTGCAGCAATCCAAGGGAGCAATACAGTATAGGAGGTGAAGTACTTTTGTCCACTAAAGAAGAGCGGGACCTAGGCGTAGTTCTGTCCGATGATCTTAAAGTAGCTAAACAGGTAGAAAAGGCGATGGCAAAAGCTAGAAGGATGCTTGGGTGCATACGGAGAGGAATGGCTAGCAGAAAAAAGGAGGTGATAATGCCTCTGTATAAGTATTTGGTGCGACCTCATTTGGAGTATGGTGTGCAATTCTGGAGACCGCACCTTCAAAAGGATGTGAACAGGATGGAGTCGGTGCAGAGGGTTGCTACTAAGATGATTAGTGGTCTTCATTATAAAGCATATGAGGACAGACTTAAGGATCTTAATATGTACACCTTAGAGGAAAGGCGGGATAGAGGTGATATGATTGAGATGTTTAAATACCTCCGTGGCATAAATGTTCAGGGAGAGAGCCTCTTTCAGTTGAAAGCAAGTTCTGCGACGAAGGGACATGGGATGAGGGTGAAGGGAGATAGATTCAGGAGTGATATGCAGAAATATTTCTTTACGGAAAGAGTAGTGGATCCGTGGAATAGTCTCCCAGTGGAGGTGGTAGAGATGAGGACAGTAACTGAATTCAAAAAAGCATGGGACCAACACAGAGGATCTCTAAAAGTAAAAAGTGGACTGTTGTAGTTGTTGTTATGGAAGGACAGACTAGATGGGCCTTGTGGTCTTTTTCTGTCATCATGTTTCTATGTTTCTATGTTTCTAAATAACCTTTTGTAATTAAGTTCCGTTATGTTTTGTAATTAAGTTCCGTTATGTTTTATGCATTACTACCTGTATATAGTTAAAACCATGTTCCATATGGTTAATACAATGTTCCATGTAAAGTATACACTAGTATACGAAATTTGTTAACTGTTCAATGTAAACCGCCCTTGATCTCTGGAAGGGGCGGTATAGAAGAAACTATTAAATAAATAAATAAATAAGAATTGGTGAGGAGTGGTCTAGTGGTTTGGACAAGGTACTTCAGGCCAGAGGGCTGGGGGTTCAAGTCCCACCTGGGGACAGCAATCTCAGACCAGAGGGACTGGGATTTCTAGTCCTATAGGCACTCCTTGTGGTCTTGGGCAAGCCACTTAACCCTCCATTGCCCATGTTCCCTGTAAATATGAGCATATGTATCTCTCATCCCCTCATGTTAAATGTATCCCCCAATTGACCGCTTTGACCCGGTGAAAAGCAGGATATAAATACAGAAAATAAAGAATTTGTCCAAACCTTTTTTAAACCCAGCTATACTAACCACTTTTACTCTGGTAAGAAAGTCCAGAGTTTGATTACGCATTGAGTGATAAAATATTTTCTCTTCTTAGTCTTAAATGGGCCACATTGTAGCATCATTGCATGTCCCCTAGTCTTTCTACTTTTTGAAGGAGTAAACAACCGATCTAAGGTTACCCTTTCCACTACATTCATTAAATTATAGGCCTCTATCATATCTCCCCTCAGCCATCTCTTTCCAAGTTGAAGAGCCCTAACCTTTTAAGCCTTTCCTTATAGGATTATCCTTACATCCCCTTTACCATTTTGGTGACTCCTCTCTGTACCTTTTCTAATTTTGCTGTATCCTTTTTATGATATGACGACCAGAATTGCACCTAATATTCAAGGTATGGTTGCACCATGGAATGATACAGAAGCATTATAATATCCTTGATGTTATTCTCCATTCCTTTCCTTATGATTCCTAGCATCCTATTTGCTTTCTTTGCTGCCGCTGAACATTGGGCAGAGGGTTTCAGTGTATTATCTCCAATAATGCGAAAATCAGAAAGCCTTTGACAAGGTCCCTCATGAGAGACTTTTGGCAAAACTAAAGAGTCGTGGGATAGGAGGCAGTGTACTATTGTGGATCAGGAACTGGTTAAAAGATAGAAAGCAGAGGGTAGGGCTAAATGGCCAATTTTCCCAATGGAGAAAGGTGAATAGTGGTGTACCCCAGGGATCTGTGCTGGGTCCGCTGCTTTTTGACATATTCATAAATGATCTGGAAAGTGGAATAACGAGTGAGGTTATCAAATTTGCAGATGACACAAAACTATTTAAAGTTGTTAAAACCCAAGAGGATTGTGGAAAATTGCAAGAGGATCTTGATACATTGGAAGACTGGGCATCAAAATAGCAGATGAAATTTAATGTGGACAAGTGCAAGGTTATGCACCTAGGGAAGAACAACCCAAACTATGGTTACACGATGCAAGGTTCCACATTAGGAACCACCACCCAGGAAAAAGATTTAGGCGTCATTGTGGATACCATGTTAAAACCCTTGGCCCAGTGTGCAGCGGCGGCCAAGATTGCAAATAGAATGCTAGGTATGATAAGGAAAGGAATGGAAAATAAAACAAAAGATATTATAATGCCTCTATATCGTTCCATGGTGAGACCGCACCTTGAATATTGTGTGCAATTCTGGTCGCCGTATCTTAAAAAGGATATAGCGATTTTAGAAAAGGTTCAGAGAAGAGCCACCAAAATGGTAAAGGGGATGGAAGGATACTCCTATGAAGAAAGGCTAAAAAGGTTAGGGCTCTTTAACCTGGAAAAGAGACGGCTGAGGGGAGATATGATAGAAGTCTATAAATTAATGAATGGAGTGGAACGGGTAAACGTCGATCGATTGTTTACCTTATCAGAATATAGAAAGACTAGGGGACATGCAATGAAGCTACAGGGTAAACTATTTAAGACTAATAAAAGAAAATATTTTTTCACTCAACGTGTAATCAAACTCTGGAATTTGTTACTGGAGGATATTTTAAAGGCTGTTAGTGTAACTGGGTTTAAAAAAGGTTTGGACAAGTTCCTGGAGGAAAGGTACATAAACCATTATTAAGAAGGGACCCAGGATATCAATGCTTGAACCAATACAAGCATTGTGGAACCTGTGTCCCTTGGGGAAACTACTAGGTACATATGACCTAGATTGGCCACTGTTGGAAACAGAATACTGGGCTTGATGGACCTTGGTCTGACCCAGTATGGCATATCTTATGTTCTTATGTTCCTTGCATCGTGTAAAAGTAGTTTGCATTGTTCTTCCCTATGTGCATAACTTTTCACTTGTCCACATTAAGGGGCATGTTTACTAATCTGCATTAGTGTGATTCGCGTTAGGATCCGCGGTACAGGCAGAAATCCCAAATAAGGACATGGACGGTACATCGTTACCAGGCGCCATAGCCTAACGAGCGTTAAAAAACATCGTGTAGAGCACCACACAACGCGCGCCCATAAGGCGTCTGATAAGGGGTCCAGCAAGGCATCTAGAACTGTAGCACAATGGTTAATACACTGACTAAAGGTGCAGGGGATGTGAGTTTATGTTTATGTTTATTGTCTTGATTGACCGCCCTTCATTGGTAAGCAGAGCGGTTTACAAAATATATCTTCAGTACAGTGGGCACAAGGCCGGAAAAGGAAAAAGAAGTTACAATTCAGTAAAAGTAAAGAAACAAGGACAGGAGAAGAGGGTCAATAAAGGAAAAGGAGAGGCTAGGAGGGAGAGAGGTTAAAGGCAAGGGAGAAGAGGTGGGTTTTCAAAGCGTGCTTGAAAGTAGGGTGATGGGGCTCCAGGCGGAGAGTGGAGGGAAGGGAGTTCCAGAGGGCCGGACCTACAAAGAAGAAAGCAGAGGAGCGGGTGGATTGGAGATGAGCATATGAGGGGGGGGGGGGGAGATTGAGACGGTTGAGGTGAAAGGAGCGAGGAGTGTGCCGAGGGGTGTGAAAGTAGATGAGGTCGGCAAGGTACTGTGGCGTGGTGGTGTGAAGAACTTTATGAACGAGTGTGAGAAGCTTGAATTGAATCCGGAAGGTAACGGGAAGCCAGTGGAGATGGAGGAGGGGTGTGACATGGTCCCTGTGGGAGGCGGAAGAAACGAGACGAGCGGCGGTGTTTTGGATGCGTTGTAGACGAGAGAGGTGGAGCTTTGATAGGCCAGAAAGAATAGAGTTAGCAAAATCGATCCGGGAGATGACGAGGGCTAGAAGCAGGGTGGCAAGAGCGGAAGGTGAGAGGAAGGGGCGAACAGCACGGATCTGCCTAAGATAAAAAAAGGAAGATTTAGACACGTGAGAGATATGGGAAGAGAAGGAGAGATCAGAGTCGAAAATTACCCCAAGGTATCGAAAGGTGGAGACCAGAGAGATGGGGGTGGCGGGGAACGAGGGGGCAAGTGACGGGGGCTGGTGACTGTGGGGGAACCAGATAGCTGTGGTTTTTGAGGGATTAAGATGCAGGCAGTTATGGGTCATCCAGTCAGAGATGGCGGCAAGGCAGGAGTTGAGGGGAGTGATATCAGGACAGGCTGGGGATGTGTGATAGAGAAGGAGGATATCGTCAGCGTAGTAGAAGGCTGAGATACCAGATTGTTGGATAAGAAGTGTGAGAGGAGTCAGGAAGAGATTGAAGAGGAGGGGAGCCAGTACAGAACCCTGAGGGACCCCACAGGGGATGGGAAAGGGGTCAGAGGAGGGATAAGAAGGGGAGGAGGACAGAACAGCACCCGACCGGGAGTTCAATCCCCCTGTGGGTCTAATGAGTAAAGCTGGTGGAGACATCACCTTTTACTCAAAATCAGTGCTGTTTGAAGCATTTTGTTTGTTAATTTTAATAAGTGCTGCCAGCAAACACACCCTCACAGGGCCGTAACCTAAGGTGCCGCATAAGACACCCTATAAGGCACCCCAGAGGGCACATTATAAAGTGCACTGTCCGTCAAGGCACCCTAGAATGTCCCCTATGGGGCACCCCACAGGGCGCAGTATAGGGTCCCGCATTGGGCACTGTATAGGGCGCCTGATGAGGCACCCTAAGGAGACAGCACTGTGAGGGTTTGTTGCTGGCAGCACCAATTTAAATTAAAAAAAGAAAATGCCTCAGACAGCCCTACCAAATAACCCCACTGTGGGATCAAACCCATGACCCTTGGCTCCACAGGCAGTGAAGCAACTAGTGGGCCACATCGCTAGTGCTACTGACAAATCCCTGGCTGGCTGCTGAAGGACATCAGGTCACCACACAAACTGTCTGCTGTGGTGGCCAGGATTTGGGTTATCCCACTCATACCCATGGTGCACTGCACATGCAGATCTGCAGTCTATAGATGAACACAAGATGGGGTATGCACCCCCACAGCACCTCGGCCTGGTAGGGGGAACTGACCGTGTGTCTCACTGGCACAGAGTAGCTACAGACAGTAACCCAACAGGGTGACCTATATGGTGTATGAAAAGGTGCCTAGCAAGACATCCAGAGCTACAGCGCAATGGTTAATACCCTGACTAATGGTGCAGGGGTCATGAGTTCAATCCCCCTGTGGGTCTAATGAGTAAAGCTGGCAGAGGCATCACCTTTTACTTTAAATCAGTGCTGTCAGAAGCAGTTATTTTGTTAACTTTAATTAGTGCTGCCAGCAAACACACCCTCACGGGGCCGTAACCTAAGGTGCCGCATAAGGCACCCTATAAGGCACCCCAGAGGGCACATTATAAAGTGCACTGTTCGCCAAGGCACCCTAGAATGTCCCCTATGGGGCACCCCACAGGGTGCATCAAAGGGTGCCTCACAGGGCACGTGAAAGGGTGCCTGATGAGGCACCGTAAGGAGACAGCACTGTGAGGGTGATGTAGCTGGCAGCACCACTTCAAATAACAAAAAGAATATGCCTCACAGCCCCACCAAATAACCCCACTGTGGGGTCAAAACCATGACATCTGGCTCCACAGGCAGTGAAGTAACTAGTGGGCTATATCGCTAGTGTGACTAACAAATCCCTAATAACAATGTGGTCAACCTATGGAGTATAACTGTCAAATGTTCAAAAGTCGCACTCCAGATCAACAACAGTTACTCTACGTACAAACACAGAATGCTTGCCAATCAAACAAACCAAGGTCTCAGCAAACAAGGGCATATGGCAAACACGATCAAGAGCAAGGTCAAGATCATTACCAAAAACAAAAAGCCCAATAACATCACCGACCTTGTCAAACACTGAAAGCTACTGGCAAAATCCAAGGAAACACTCAACTTACTATGAATACGTGGATACAGACTAGCCAGATGCCTGTTCCCCCAGCACTAACAAATCACTGGATGGCAGCTGAAGGACGTCAGGTCACCACACAAACTGTCTGCTGTGGTGGCCAGGATTTGGGTTAACCCACTCATACCCATGGTGCACTGCACATGCAGATCTGCAGTCTATAGATGAACACAAGATGGGGTATGCACCCCCACAGCACCTCAGCCTGGTAGGGGGAACTGACCATGTGTCTCACTGGCACAGAGTAGCTACAGACAGTAGCCCAACAGGGTGCCCGATAAGGTGCATGAGGAGACAGCACCGTCGCCAACACACATCCAAGCCATGTTGCGAGGCCACCTACCTGGTGCTGCCCGTGGACCCCAACCACCCTGCCTCCCACACCACCGTTGTATCCCCAACCCCTGGCCCCATTCCATCACCTGTCCCAACCAGACTGTAAGATGCGATGAGGAGGGTGCCAGCATGACATGTCCCCACAGCACCCACCCCCACCGTATGCACATCAGGTGCATCCCCAACACCCCACAGATCCAGGTTGAAGCATGCAAAGTCAACAGGGACCATGCAAAGTCACCAGTGACGTGTCAATGTTCCACAACAATACAAAGGTGATCCCCCCCAGCTGCAATCAACAAAACACCCAGACACTTCATGGCAGCGACGGTGTGTCAGTTCTCCCAGTCAACATAGCAGGCCAACAATGAGGTCCAAAAAAGGCCCGTGTCCAACTCACAGAGGTCCATCTCCCAGTGGCAACAACACCCAGGGACAGTTTCACAGAGGTGCTGTGTCCAAACAAATGTGGCTGATGGGGTCTCCAGATGCAGTGTGGTAGATGTGCCATGTTTGTTGGCTGTGTCCTGTGTGAAAAGGGGTAGAAATAAGGTAAGGGAATGGAACACCCACACCCACCATCAGGTCACAAAGGACACAGTGACATCACAATATGTGCATCATGAATGCTTAAATATTACAACATGACAAGACCACAACACACAGCATAGTGCACATGGACCACAGCAGGAGATGGCCCTGCAGACCAGGACACCATCCCAACATGGTCATGTTAATGCCCATGTCACACAGGCATCCCAGAGGTCCACAGCATGTCCAGCAGTGGTGGTGCACAGAGATACCACAGAAAGGCACGTTGTTATTAACAGGCCAAATGCAGCATCTGCACGTGGCGTATGTCCCAGAAGAGGGAAGGTGAAACCTACCTGAAAGGTATAGCATTGGACTGATGGGGAAAGCCCGAGTCAGGCAAGGGCACAAGGGGCCCCAGTAGAGGCTGCAGACGTCAATGAACTGCGTCCATCACCATGTCCTCACGATCAGCTATTAGTGGAGCATTTCCGAGGAATGCTTTGGTGCATGGAAACAAAATGGTGACGTGCAGTGTCCTGCCAGCAAACATGAGACACGTCAGGAAACAATATATGACACATGCACACAACGTACAGAAGGGCATAAGCAGAAGGGCATAGAAAGATGGGTGAACATCACTGGACAGATGGCCAGACACATCCCTGAGACAGACAAAGGCAGAGGGGAGCAGAAGGTACCGTCAGGTAGACACGTCTCAAAGACAGAGAGACATACACCGTGAGACAAGGTAAGCATGCCACAAGCTGCAGTTGGCTGGACTGTCGACAATCAGGGACAAGTGGAGACATGGGTGCACCGAGATTGTCTAATGCCACAATGGCAGTGAGGTCTTTACGTGTGCCCAAACGGTGCAATGCCCTGTGTCTGGAGACACACATAGCCTGGTAACATGTGCACAGGTACAGTATGTAGACCCCCAAGATGTGCACAGGCAATGGTCACATGTGAGTCAAATGGAGCATATGGTGGATGGAGTGATAGGCCAAAGACATGGGCAATACCAGAGGAGCAGTGGAGAGGGAAACACATATATGTGTCATGTGGTGCTGCCACCACAGCACACCTACCTGTATGTCCACCCACCCCAGTCACCTGCATGTTGCTGTGACATACACATAGTCCCTACATGCACCACAGCATTGGGCAGTATCGGCAGCCTATCCCTGGGAGGCAAGAACACAGCAGCCTATCCTGGGGAGCCAAAACCACAAGAGACATATAGAGACATGTCATGGCAGTGCTGTGAAACACACAGATCAGCTCACACATGGTGACCCAGAAGCACATCCCCACACATGCAGCACTTACAGGAGAAGAGCTCCTCAATCAGATGTTGCCTGGCCGCCATCCCCTCACGTGTGACACCACAGCCATGTGCAGGAGGGCACACAGGATCCTCCCCGAGATCCTCATTAATATCGACTGGGACATTGTGCCTGAGAGCAATGTTGTGGAGGATGCAACAGGCCAGAATGATCTTTGCCACAGTCAGGGGTCCATACTGTAAGGCACCACCGGTTCTATCCAGACACCTGAAGCGACTCTTTAGAATGCCAAAGGTGCACTCAATGACTGAGTGGCTGGAGGCATGGGCTTCATTGTACCACATCTCTGCACCTGGCCGAGGGAGATGCACAGGGGTCAGCAACCAGGCATGACACCCATATCCTGCATCACCTGCAAACAGAAACGTCGTAAAGTCACACGTGAGATGATGGACCCATGGAATCACTGACATAGCAATGTCCAACTGGACAGCAGAGAAGCATGGACACACACATATGATGTCACATCATTGCACATAATGGCAGTGCACCAGAATCTGATGCTGGGAGACCCAGAGCCCCAGGGAAGGCCAATGGGGGCAATGCACACCTATGGTACCATGCCCAAAGACACGTCGCAAACCTGTGCCCAGACAGCAGCAGTGGCTGCTGTGAGGGCAGCTGTCCGCCAGTGGCATGGCATACTCAGAGGGGCAGAGATGCGCAGTTGTGCAAGTATGTGACCGTCATGATACAGTGCACACAGAGCATAGGCCAACGGAACACATCCCCGGGGGGGCCAGGTGGGAGTGGCAGTGGAGACAGGATAAAGTGGACAGACATGCAGCATACATGTGTGATAGCAGGTGCGCCTACAGCTCAAGACACATGTCACCCCCTACATGGCGAAAGAGAGGAGGCCCCATACACACTGTACACCATGTGGATGGTTCTGTGCCCCCAATCCTCCCCCCCCCGGATGGCACATGCACAAACCTGTGGCACATGGGGTGGGAGAGGGACACAACCCACAGGCAGACATATGTACAACTGCCCATGCAGTATGCCCGAGGCCAGGTGCAGGAGCCATGGGCAAGCCAGAGGTGTCACACGCAGCCATGGAGGGGACACACCATACGTGGCTAGAGTGCCCCTGGACATGGGAACTGGGTAAGTGAACAGCAGAGGCAGGGAACAGCCCACACCACATGTGTGCCGGGACACCCAGATGAGCACTAACACACACATGGTAGGCAGAGAGACGTGTGGCAGCGCACAGAGGTATGTGACCCCATCCCAGGTGACAGGGTGTGATGTAGTGTGAGGCCCACAATAGGCTGCACCCGGAAATACCACCACAATGTAAGGCATGCAGAGGACATAGGTGACAATGGTGCCCCGTCAACCATATACGGTAGGCGCACGTTAGATATGGTGAATACCCGCCCAGCAGGATGTAGTCCTCATATTGTCCGGCCTCAAACTGGCCGAACAATGCCGAGTGCTGCAGGATATAGGAGTCATGGGCTGACCCTGGGAACCGGGGAACCACATTCAGAATACGCATACTTGCATCACAAACAACCTGCACATTCAGGGAATGGAAGTGTTTGCGGTTGCGGTACACAACCTCCCTGTCGCATGGCGGGACCAGGGCAACATGTGTGCAATCTATAGCTCCCATCACGTGTGGTATCCCTGCAATCCGCTGGAATGCCTGTCCCAGGGCCACCCAATGTTGCCTACCATTGGGAATTGCAATGTAATTCCCAACCCGGCTGACCATGGTGGAGACAGCGAGAGAATGTTGGCCTACTCAACCCACCCACTGCGGCCACTGAGGATTGGAAACAGCCAGAGGCAAAGAAATGTAGGGCAGCCAGGAGCTTGGCCAATCCTGGTATAGCACGTGACCGGGCAGTCTGGGGCTCGAGGTCAGGTCTGAGATCCTCGTAGAACTCCCTAATAGCCCCTGTGTCCAGCCGGTAGAGGGAGATTACCTGGTCCTCTCTCATGTCCTGGAGCATGGGCCTGGGCCTGTAGAGGCGTTGCAGGCGGGGCCGTGCCTCAGCACGCCTATGGTGCCGTTGTTCTCCCACACCCACCTGTGGACCCCCCACAGCTTCAGGCCTGAGTTGCAGCTGGATAGCACCCATACCCAGTGACGCAGCCCCAGGTACATCATCTCCCTCCTCCGGAAAGCGCAGCCCAGCCAGCTCGAGCAATGCAACCACCGCACCACCTGCATTCACAGTCTGAGCCAAGATAGACACAGGATGGAGGACAGGTGGCTGGGAAATAGGGTGCAGGGCAGGGACAGAAATCACAGTAACGATACACACCTGGTGAGCCAGGAAGGTCCATCAGAAACCAGAGGAGCCAACACCCTGTACGCATTGACGCAGCACGTGCGGGAGCGTGCGTTCCCACAATGCATCCAACGAAAGACATCTACGTGACTGGGTACATGGGATGAGAGTTGGGGGAGGAGGTGGCGTGTCCCTGTGACGCAGCAGGGTGTAAAGATACTGCATAGTACACCCCATACCACACCCAGATGCCAAGGTGCGACAGGCACGCAAGACGCGTTCCCATGCACATACACGTAGCGTGCAATGTACGTCTCACGTAATGTGCGCGACTCAAATTGCACGATTTCCAAACGCGCATGGTAATGCTCCGACAAACAAAATAACATTGGGATCCTGTAGAGCATGTGAGTAAGCAGCAGAAACCACGATGGCGGTAAGAGGGCGCGTGTATGGTGTGGTGCACACCACTAGTGCCAATACTGAAGAATACTAGAACGCTGCCATCCGTCCATAGTAACGCACGCAGGATACGTCACCACGGCACGTACCTGCGTGCGCAAGAGGAATGCGTGTCGCACGGCGCGTACTCAACGCGCGTAGAGCCACATCCAAGGTACACCTATAAGTATAGTGAGCTCAAAATGGCAAACACCTCAGCACACATAACCGCAAAAGTATGGAGTGCAGAAACACAGGGACACAGGAGGCTGTAGCGGAGCAAACACCACACCCACTAGTGCCCAACCCTGACAGCGAGGGAGATGGCGAGAGGCCAGGCCCATCTGGGGCCCAGCAAAACCCCAGTGAACAGGACATGGGTGCACCAGGGGAGAGGTGCCGCAGGACCCCAGTGCCAGAGGAGGTCCGGAGGAGGGCGGTGTGCTTCAGACAGGAGGAGAATGATCTCCTCCTGGCCAGCGTCCTCGAACACTATGACCTGCTCTTCGGACGCCTCAGCTCCACCATGACAATTGCCACATGCAACAGGGCATGGGCTGAGGTGCAGGCAGCGGTGGCATCTGCAGAGGGACCCCATCGGGATGTAGAGAGCTTAAGGAAGCGCTATTATGACATAAAGCGCAACATCCGTACCGAACTCGCCAGGGAGAGGCATGGGGCACAGGGCACTGGAGGGGGCCCAGCACAGGTGGCCAACTTAACTGAGCTTGAGTGGCGCCTGGTGGAATGACTTGGGCCGATGTATATCCATGGCCTGCCCACTGCATTGGACACAGAGCACCCACATGCCGGTATGTTTGAGTGAGCTGCACCAGTGGGAGACACCACACGCACATGTGCAGGGGCGGACCAGGGGTGCGGTGGGGGGGCATTACATGGCTAATCGGGAACCGGGGGGCGACACAGGCATAGAGGCAGCTGCTGGTTCATGACCCATGGGGGGGACGTGTCGACGGTGGGCAGGGGGAGGCACAGCACAGTGGATGGGTGCAGGGGCAAGGGGGACAGGCCCACAGTAGCAGCAGAGGCTGACAATGTGTTGCAGGGGATATGGTGCAGGGCTGGTGGGGGCAGCAGGGCCACATGGGTAGTGACGTGGGCAACCGGGAAGCACACTGCACCTGTGCCTACCATGGTCAGTGTTTGCAGGGATGAAGGCGGTGATGGGGTTGCATGGGGTGTGTGGCAGCGTGCAAGGGGGGGAGGGGGCCCTGGTAGTGCAGGGCACAGGGGCCACCGGCATGGATAGAGCACAAATGTTGAGGGGGGCACAGGGGCCCTGGCCCAGACCCAGACCCATGCGGCTCACCCACACGCATGTGCCTGTAGGGGGGTGCGACAGGGGTAGACAGGCAGTCGTGCCCCATCTGACCTATGTAACATCATGCCCTACAGGTGACATTTGCTCCATTGACGTGCCAGAGGAGGCGCCAGAGGATACGGACCCTGGGTCGTGCTGCCAGATGGACCCTGTGCCAGAGGTGGCCCAGGTGGGAGCGGGGGGTCCAGCCCCACCCCCGGGGGAGGACAGCAGGCAGAGCCCACGGCCTGCACCAGACAGTGCGCCACCTACCACTGCAGCCACGGGGGAGGTGCCTGTGGATGAGGAACAGCGGACCAGGCAAGATGCGCTGTCTGCAGTGGCAGAGGTGATTGTAGAGATGCGGGCGCACTCAGTGGCGGCACAGAAGAATGCAGAGGGTGAGTGTCCAACTGTGTTAGGGTGGCGATACCTCTGTACAGGTGGCGGATGGTTCCCTGTCTCACAGTGCACAACCTGCTTTCCCCACAGATGTACGGCATGTACTGCGGGTGGTGGTCAGAGAACAGCGACGCCAACGCCGTGCGGCATGCCGCCTACAGCGCACCATGTCGGGGGTCCTGGCGGGGGTGCAGGACCTGGCCTCATCGGCACAGTGCATGGCTGCCAGCCTGGAGCTGTTGGCGGCAGGCAGAGGACCACCCACTGGACAGCAGTGGCTACCGCCACCACCACCGCCACCAGTGGCAGCAGCAGCAGCGGCAGCAAGCGTGCCACCAGCAGCATGGGGTGGGAGGGGCCGCACAAGGCATGGCAGGGGGAGGGGAAAATAAATGGCTGCAAAAGCGGCTGTAGTTGATGCCATGTGTCCTGTGTTGCTTGTGTGGGGCCACTATACACACAGCCCCCCCCCCCCATTTCCACCCCAGGGAACGACCCCGTGCCACTGACGCAACCGGCCTGTGTCCCCCCCTTCCCCAGCTGTGTCCAACATGGGTAGATATCAGATCCTGTACCTTGTCATGCCGGCACCCCTCGCCCCTGGCTAAGGGGGGCGTGGGTCCCCATAGGGCCACTCTGCAGTCTGCATATCACCTGCCTCTCTCACCTATCGGTAGTCATTGCTTGGCGGTATGTGTGCATCTCACAGGGGACATGTAGTCAGGCTGCCAAAGGGTGAGGCACATGACAGATATGTATGTTACACAATGGTGTGGTGTCACCACCTACAGGATAGGTGTCCAGGTTTCAGGGACACAGAACATTCCCCGGAAACACACAAACACCCAGAAATGTGTGTTTCTGGGGCCACCATAGTGCGAGATACACCGGTCCATAGCAGCGGGGATAGCTTGTTCCCCTCTAGCCCTGCTGCCAGTGGCAGGTTACCACAGGTACCGTCATTGCCCACGATTGCATAGCCCCACACCAGCAACAGGTACCTGTGACCTACGAATATGATGCGGGGTAGGTTACAGCTCTGTTACAGAGGCTACGTTCATACCCCGGTGCCCTCGCCCCTGCAGCAGGTGCTTAGCAGCCTCATCTCTGTTTACAACTGTGAATCCGTAGTCACGATGACTGTCCCCCCAGCGTCAAGGGGTAATCAGGGCCACCCAGCCTGGGCACTGTGGGTACCCCTCCCTGGTACACCCCCTCACAGGACAGGCATGTTTCATCCGTGTTCCGCAGACTCTGGAGCATTGCACAGAGCACAGTCCATGATAGTGCCCTCCATTATTAGGTGTCCCGCAGCCTCCCCCAGCTGCATAGGCCCCGGTTCTTTGTCCTTCGCACTGTCCCCAGCTACCAGCCTCCCAGGTGAGCGTGGTATCCCTCCTGTGCGTGGCTGCCAACCCTCCTGTGGATGTGCTACATCCCACTTAGCGGTCCCCGCTCCTGGGGGCTCCGTGCCCCTGCTCTGCTCTGCAGTGGTCCGACCCCTCCAGCCTGTGGCTGTGCTATGGCCTGTGGCATTCTGGTGCCTTGCTCCCCCTTCCCCTCTGCTGATGCCTCTGCCCTCGGCCCGGTTCCTGCCTTGGCTCTCCCTATCATATTCTGGCCTCGACTGCTGCTTCCAGGGCTCTGGCCGGCCCCCCCCCCACCCAGGTGGTGACAATCGGCCTGCCCTCCCGCACCTGCATACGTGCAGCATGCCCTGCCTATGTGGCTCCGTGCTCTGTGCACCTCCCCCATCCGTCCAACATGGGGACCCTGCGGTGTTGGCTCGGTGGAGGCCATTGTCTTCCCAGGCGTGTATGTGTCATCCCCACCCTGCTGCATGTACGAGGGGACCCTGTACAAGGGTGACCCCCCTGTCACCTGGCCCCCCCTCATACCGCTGATAGGCCTCCTTGCCACAACATCTGTTGACCTGTGCATGCTGTCTGACCTGTCCCCACGCCCAACCCTGGTAGCACACTGGTAGGGCACTGCTGGTACTTTGTACACCTCCGTGCCTGGGTTATTGCACTGTGTGCCATGGGGGTGCCCCAACCCTGTAGGCCAATCCCCTGGGATGCTCTGACACTCCTGATGTACATGGGCCAGGATAGGTGCACTGTGTGTCCTGCATGGGTATCCACATGGCACGCTGCCACCACACTGAACCGAAACACACTGTTAACTGCACATGTCACAACCTTCGGTTCACCAGGTGGCCCGATCCCCTCCCCCATCGCATCCCCACTACCAACTTCCCACTATGGGCCCCCAACGACCCCTTGGTGCACCCCCCCTCCACAGGTTGACGCCCCTTCCCGCCCCTCCACACCACCCTGTACACCCATGGCCACCCCACCCTCCTACCCCTCTATGCCCCCGTTAAGCCCCCCCCCCGGTACCATAGTAAGCCCCGTAGGGTATACCCACCAACCCACCTGGCAACAGTCACACCATCCACACTCCACTCCACTGCATCCATGCCCCCGGCATCCTGTGGCGCTCCCAATAACTCCCTCCAACCACTTTCCCCCCCTCCCCTCCCTCCGATGGGCCAAACCCCCCTACTCCCCACCCCACCCTTCCCAAAATGGGTGCCACTCCAAACCCCTGTCCCCCCCTCTCTTTGCGTATCCCCCTACTTCGCCATCCAAAGCTGGCCACCCCCCTCCCTCCAGTTTGCATACCCCCCCCAGGTCTCCTCATGTTGCACCAACTTAGCTCGACCACGTCCACCCACATTACTGATTTCCCACAGAAACACCAACCTTCCAATACTTTCCCTCATCCTCAGTACGTCCGCACTCATCCATTTTTGTAACATGGCCGATCTAGCCGCTGACACTCAATAGTTATGGGAAAGAGCAATTCCCCAGGTCCCATCCCCCTCCCCCTTCAGCAATTCCATGTGGGCTGGGGCCACTTCCATCCGTATCCCTGTAGCCCCTCTATAAAACCGTCTAGCTCCCTCCACAATGGTTGCACCTTATGGCATCCCCACACTATCTGCAAAAGGTCACCCCTCTGCCCACACCCCCTCCAACAGGTATTTGCTTGCTCCAGATAAATACGGTGCAGCCTAGCTGGGGTCCAGATCATCCTGAGCCGGTATTTAGGGGAGCTCTCTACCCGATCCGTTCCTCATGCAAGCCTCTGTTCCCCTACAGAGATGGGCTTCCACCGCTCCACCTCCCAGGTACCCCCAATTCTCCCTCCCACTGTTCCTGCCATCGGGCCTTACCCTCTGCCCTTGCATTCAGTAAGCGCTACGGTTTGGACACCAGACCCCTCATTTAACCTTGCTGGTCCATCAGTTACACATACCCCGTTTGCCAGCCCTGTAGATCCCTCTGTACTCCCTGCGTTTGCAGATAGTACCAGAGCTGCATATACGAATATAGGTCGGTATCCCTCACCCCAAACTCTTTTTTGAGCTCTGCATAGGCCCGTAACCCCACTATCGTATCCACCACCTGCCCCACCCTCTCCAACCCCTTCTCGGCCAAACATTGTAAACTCCCCCCCCCCCACCTCCCCGTGGCGAAGGCAACCATGTTCTGTACGTATATGGCCCGGGGCAGGCACTTCCCTTGCAGTAATTAACTCTTCCATTTCCCCCATATCTGCAAAGTTAACCTCCGGTACGGGTTCATGGTCCCCTACCCGACCCTTCCCCTCCCCACCCCATACCACTGCCTCCAAACACACTCCCTCTGCCTACTCCATTGCGGGGTTTCCCCCCTCTCTCTCCACACAAACAATGCCCTATGCTGTGCGGCGTCATAGCGGTTGTCCAAATTGGGAACTCCCAGCCCCCCTTCCTCCTGCGGTCGAAGCATGGCGAGCCTATCTACCCTTGCCCTCTTGCCTTCCCAAATACACATTATCGGATCGTGCATCCCCCTAAGGCACCTCCTCGGCACGTTAGACAGTAGGGCCATAAAGACAAACAAACCCCGTGGTAGCACATTCATCCTTATTGTAGCTATTCTCCCCATCCACGTCAGGTGGAGCCCTCTCCATCTTTCTACGTCCTTCCCTATGGCCACCATCAGGGGTTTATAATTCCACTCCTGTACATAGTCTAGAGCTGCTCCCAACTGTATCTCCACATACCGAGAACCTCCACGCACCCATTTAAATGGAAATGTGCCCCTCAACCTCTCCTCCAACCCCCTATCCATATTAGAACTCAATATTTCCGTCTTATCTACATTCAACTGATAGCCCGACACTTCACCATACTGCCCTACTGCCTTTAGCAGATTTGGAAGGCTAACCAGAGGGTGCCCCAAAGTATGAATAAGATCATCCGCAAAAAGTGCTACCTTACTGAGGTGCAGTGGTATTGAGCTGCCCCTGCACCTCAGTTCCACCAATATCTACCTGCCCTCGGACGTATGCTGCCAACGGTCCAATAACCAAGGGATACAATAGTGGTGACAAAGGGCACCCCTGCCTTGTTCCTCTGCCAAGCCCAATGCTCTCAGGGTATCCCCCGTTCACCCGTATTCGCGCCCGTGGACAGGCATACAGCGCTCTCACCCTCCTTAGGAATGACTCTCCCACCCCTACCTTGTCTAACACCTGCAACATAAATCCCCACTCTGCCCAGTCATAATACCTTTCATTGTCAACTGACAGATATACTGCCTCCCTCCCTGTTGTTTGTAAAGACCAGATAACATCTAACAGCTTCCGAATGTTATCGCCCCCATGCCTCCCTGTAATGAGCCCGTCTGATCCTTATGCACAGGTTTCTGCAGTACTTTCTGCAACCTACCCGCCATAATCCTAGCCAACACCTTAGCATCCACATTAATAAGCCAGATGGGCCGGTACGCTCCACAGACAGTATGATCCATCCCCTCCTTAGGAAGAATCGTTACACCCGCCTCCTCCATAGACCGGGGTGGTTCTGCACCCTGCAGCACCCCATTGCATACCTCCATTGACAACCCCCCTATCTCACCCTGCATGACCTTATAAGAGTTTGAGATGTAGCCATCCAGGCCCGGAGCCTTCCCGTCCTCAAAGGTCTTCACCGCTCCCTTTACCTCCTCATAGGTCACCAGCTTCCCCAATTCTTCCGCCGCACCCTCCGTGAGCTTACTCAGACTACACCTCACCACTAACTCCTCCCCCGTCTTCCCTTCCCCTCGCACCTCACCACTGTGGAGTTTAGTACGATACGCTACAAAGGCCTTCCTAATGTCCTCTGCCGTATATACCATTGTCCCCTCTGTGTTACGCACCCCTCCTATCGTGGATCGCTGCGTTGCGCTTTCATCCTGCAGGCCATTCTCCCCCCTGCTCGGTTCCCCCCTTCATTCCACCCCTGCTGCAATTTAGTCAGGGAAAATGCTGTCTCCGCTGCCCTTAACTGGTCCAATTCCACTCTCACCTTTTGTAGTGCACACAGACACACCTGTCACTCGCACAACACTGACACATAGCAATGAGGGACATCTGGCCATCGTAGGTATGTTGAACATCTTCACAACTTTATTTACAGAGTTTAACTATACACAGTTAGAAAATGTGATGAAAAACCAAGGACAGGACCAAATATCAATAAAACTTTATTAACAATATAGGCTCAAGAATGCCAACCAGGCAAAAAACTGCCAACCCAACACACGCCGTGTTTCGTGAATACTTCTTCAGGGGTGAAGGCAAACAATATACCTCAAATGCTCTTCACTATAAACGGCACTCTCGTTGAAACACCTCGTGCCAAGCAATCACATTATCCAAAAGTATCACTGTTCAACAGGCACTTGAATTCAAAAACAGGATCGCTGAAGGATAAGAGCCGGTAACATGGATAATACACTGTTTAGTGAGAGCAGTTCATAGTTGTGGGGCCCTGTCTGGTAGGGGCCCTGCCTCCCTGTCCCTGGTGGGCGTGGCAGGATGTGGCATGGGCCGGCACAGGGTGGGTATGTCATGCATACCCTCGCACTACACACCCTGGGGACCCCCGTCACGTGGTGGCTGGCCGGGTGCGCCCCCTGCACACTGCTCCTCCAGCCTGCGCAGCCGTTCAGCCACCATGGTCAGGGTTGCCAGGACCTGCCCCATGATGAGACCGTGCTGCCTCTGGGCGTGCGCCTGGGCACGCAGAGCCCCATCCCCCGCCTGCCCCACCCCCACTTCGCCCACCTGATCCCCCTCTGACCCCTGGAGCCCCACCACAACACCCCCCCTCCCCCCTCTGCCCCTCCCACCACCTCCCCCACCCCTCCGCCCCCTTCCCCGCCTCATCCACTCCCACCCCCCTCCTCCTCCCCATCCCCCTCCTCCCCCTCGCTGTGTCCTGCGGCACTCTCCTCCTGGACACCCCCACCGTTGTCATCCTCCATCGGCTCAGGGGCATTGGCCTCCTCCGGCCCCACTGCGCCGTCCGCCACCTCCGGCCCTGCTGCCGCCACATCAGCACATGCATCCGCTGTGGGAGAGGGGAACACGAATCATCTCCATGGTCACACATCAGCCACAACAGTCACATGCATCCTGTGAATCTGCCAGCTCTTGCCCCACAGGGCCATGTCACGTCACTCACCGTCCCATTGCGCCATTCTGTCGCGCTATACCCGTGCAATGAAGCACGGGTACCTCGCTCGCAGTTCACAGGCCTTCTTCCGCAGGTCCTCCACCTGTTGGGTAGACAACATGCATGGGCATTAGCGCACACACACCCTTTAAAGACCTTGGACACACCACATATATATCTCTGTGTGCAACAGGTGCCTGCCCTTATTGTGTGGGACGCTCATGCCCCATACGTTTTTCAGGGCCACTCCCATGTGTGCACTGCGCACGTGCATGTCTGGCGTGGACCCTATGTGCCCTGTGTGCGAGCCCCTCCAATCCAGACACAGCGCACATGTGCGGGCCATCTCCACACATCTGCCAGTGCCCATCAGCTACTGCCGGGATGGGAGGTGGGCCTCTGCAGTGCTTCCTGCTGCATCCTGGGGATATAGTTGAGCCTTGTACTCCTACACAGGGGCAGATACCTTAGCACCAGGATGGGGATGGACCCCTGAAGTGAGGCCTGCTGCATCCTGGGGATATAGCTGAGCCTTGTGATCACAAACAGGGGCAGATACCATAGCACCAGGATGGGGATGGACCCATGAAGTGAGGCCTGCTGCATCCTGGGGATATAGCTGAGCCTTGTGATCACAAACAGGGGCAGATACCATAGCACCAGGATGGGGGATGGACCCTGAAGTGAGGCCTGCTGCATCCTGGGGATATAGTTGAGCCTTGTACTCATACACAGGGGCAGATACCATAGCACCGGGATGGGGGATGGACCCCTGATGTGAGGCCTGCTGCATCCTGGGGATATAGTTGAGTCTTGTGATCGCTGACAGGGGCAGGTGACATACCCCTGTGTGTCTCTTGGCCTCTGTGATGGACCTGTGGTGTCATGTGGATAGGGCACATCACTGAGGCTGGAACATCACCACATACCATAACATTGTACTGGGTACTCCATCTCTGTGGTGGTCACAGCTACCCCCTGGGGGCAGGGCGGTTCTGTTTTTTTTGGGGGGGCAGACGTTACTCCCAGCTGGAAACACCAACACATGACATTCCCTGGCAGTGCGTGGCTGATAGGTGGTTTGGTTACCGGGTCTTCTCCTTCACATCCTAGGTTGGGGTGCCTGTCCCCATGCACTTACCTCATGTGAGTAGTCAGAGCTTCTATTGTACCTCCTGGTGAGGCGCTCCCAGGCCCTCCTTACTCTGGCCAGATTCTGCCTGCGGGATGAGCCAGGGAAGAGGCGATCCTGGCGGAGGCAGAATAGCTCAGTGAGCAGATAGAGATCTGCCATGGTGAAGGCAGGCTTCCTTGACATGGCAGCCATCTCCTCGAGAGTTGTTTGTGCTGCGTAGCCGCGTGCGTAGGTACGTGCATGGGTACGTGCGTAGCTGCGTGCGTGGGTACGTGTGTGGGCACTTGAGATTATAGGACCATGAGGGTGTTTTGCAGTTTTAATTGATGCTACCAACTAAACATGTGATAGGCTATGGCCTATAAGAGCCTGTATGTTAGGCCTGGATTTTAAACCCCCTACCTTTTAGTACTGCTGCTAAGAATCAGAATTGCCTGTTAGAGATGTCTGCTTATTGCAGAGTCTGCATGATGTCTTACAACACTGTCTGCTTCAAACATTTCTCATTAAGATACTTTCACATTCCTTTGGCTAGAGATATCCTCGATGTGGAGATGTAACTAACACTTTTAATGTGCCTTTTGATCAGCTGAATTGAGGAGGGGAAATAGAGAAAGAGGCCCAGAGAGAGTCCCTGATTGGATAAATGGGGGGGGGGGGGGGCATTGGGACCAATAGAGAGCTTGTGTGTTTTAAACTGTTCGCATATGTATATAATGGATTTGCTCCTGTTCAAGCTTGCTCACTCACTTTTGGACTCGTTCCTGTCTGGGCCTTGTGCACAATACATTGGCTTGGATTCTGTACGTGACTCCTGGTATTAATTGGTTGCATACACTCTGCTGCTACAAAAGGAAATGCCTCAGACAGCCCTACCACATATCACCACAGTGGGTCCAAACCCATAACCTCTGTCTCCACAGCCAGTGCAGTTGCCAGTGGCCTACATCTCTATAGCTCCCGCTACATGCCTGGCTGGCTACAGAGGAACTGCAGGTCACCACACAGACCGTCTGCTGTGGTTGCCAGGGTTGGATTGGACCAGCCACACCCATGATGCACTGCACATTCAAATCAGCAGTCTACAGATGGTCACATGTTGCGGTATGCACCCCCCCAGCACCTCAGCCTGGAGGGGTGTCCTGACCATGTGCAACCCCACAGCACCTCAGCCTGGTGGGGGTACTGACTGTGTGTGTTACTGCCACAAAGTGGCTACCGTCCATCACAGTGGACGGGTCCTGTGCTCACCCTGAGGGTGAGGTGGGGTGCCCAGCACCATTTCCGCAGCACCTGGCCTTGCTGAGATAGGCTATGTTGCAGGTCCCCATCAGTGCCAATGTGTGATAGGTAGTTCTTGCAAACACCCCTAGGATATGCCTGTGTCCATCTGTATTTCACATCTAGCCCTTGTGGACTATGATGCACCTAGAAAAGTGCATACCCTGTGTGGGTGCCATGGTCCTATGATTTAAGTGAAGGGGGGGGGGTGCTTGGACCCACAGGCGGATTACATACCACCACCCAACCCACCCTCTAGGGCTCAGGATCTCCCACCAACAGAGCCACATTCTACCCTCTACTGCAATGGTGGCCGTAGAGGGGACCATCACCCCAGTCCTGCTGGGGAACAGACACCCTACAGGGCAGGCAATGCAGAGCTGTACACATCCATAAAGCAATAGCATACAGAAGGCCTGGAAATGCACAGCTGCCCCCCACCACCACTATCTGACATTCTCCAGCAGCAAGCCTCCAGCCGCTGCACCCTGCAAGGTTTTCCAGCAAGACACATACTAGCTGCAGGCAGTCTGCTAGCTAGTCCATAGTCCTGGAGAAGATGCATATACACCAAGCAGATAAGTCAGTGATTGGGCCCCAAAAGAGAACCCATAAATATCACATGGGGGAAATACTATATAGCACTATGGGGGAACCTAACTATGCCATGGTCACTACTCAGAATATAATACAAATGATCCCTCCACGTAATTAGAATTGTGTACTCTAATAACGATCAGTTTTTCAACATCTCATTTCTACATTTGTTTCAGATAAGCATCAGTATTCAATATTCAATATCATTAAGTTTATTGAACATCAAGTTTATTCAACATCAACATCAACATTAATCTTGCAAGGGGTACAACATGCATGGGTCGTTGATGTTAATGGGCACTTTGGCTTGGACTTTGTTTGCCAGTGCCATGAGATGTCTGAGACTCATGTACCCCTTTTTCTTTACCACATGTCTTTACATTCTATAATCCCTTTATTAATAGTTGCTTTTTGATACATATGACTAAGGGTTGCAGCTATTCATACAGCCAGTAAAAGACATGATATGCTTTTTGAGATGTTGAAAAACTGATCGTTATTAGAGTACACAATTCTAATTACGTGGAGGGATCATTTGTATTATATTCAGTTTATTTACCCTCTGGAAACTGACGTGGAAAATTAGTGTTATTACACAGCTATGGTCACTACTCAGTCAGGGTGAGAGTGACCTCCCAGCAGAACATGCTGTGGCCACCCTGTCCGTGCAGGTGGTGGCCGGCCACTACAATGTCCGAGCCATTGCCCTATGCTATGTACAGATGGATCCAGGCCAGGCCATCCTATCCAGGCTATTCCCACAGTACCTTGCTCCTCATTATGCACATTGGCAGGCCAATACTGGCAACAGTGCTAGCAGTGTGGGCTGTGGAAGGTGTTTGCAGCCACCACACACTGGATAGACAGACACACACTCCCCACACCTATGCCAGCATTGTGCAGCTATAGAGGTGTTTGGCAACCCTGGCCACCACACCAGTCCTGGGCAGAGTGCAGGCATGGCTATGGTAAGCAATACTGTTGGGGTCACTCCCCAGGGTGGTAAACACTGTCAGACACCAGACCTGAAGCACACTCCACAGACATCAGAAAGGTTGCTATGATGCAGCTCAATCAGCAAATTGTGCTTAACTTAGGAAGTGCTATCTGACAGTAATCATAGCAACCTTTTGATAGCTGTGTACCGTATTCCCAGGTATAGGGTGGCATTGCTAAGGTATGCAAGTGCTAGTATTGGGAGATACACGCAGGGCCTAATGTCCTGCCTCTCCAGGAGGCATTGGATAATGGAGCCTGTGGGTGCGGGTGTGTCTGCCCCTGTTGGCTGCTGCTTTACGGCAGAGGTTCCCAACTCCAGTCCTGGTGTGCCAAACACTGTTCGGGTTTTCATGCTGTCCCTCATGAATATGCATGAGATACATCTGCATACCATGGGGGCGGCGCATAGAAATGCAGCACATGCATCTTTATTAGAGGCAGCATGGAACCTGAATGGTGTTTGGCCCTCCAGGACTGCATTTGGGAGACCCTGCTCTAGGTAATGCGCATGTTTATGGTGTCTGTGCTCTGTAGGGTAAAATGTAGGTGTTTTGGGCATGTTTATGTCATCTGCAATAAAGATTCTGTCTCTATTAGCACGTTTTAGTAGTGGGAAAAATATGGGGACTGGGTTGGCAGGAACCACAGCTGGGACTTGAACCTGTGACCTTCTGCTTCTGAATACACTGGTTTTGTGCACTGCACCACCATGTTATCACAGAGTCAGTGCATTCCCTGGATTCTCTTGGATTTCTGCTTCCCAAGTGCATGACACTGCACTTCTTCACATTAAATCTTAACTGACAAGCATTAGACCATTCTTCTAGTTTTTGTAGATCTTTCTTAATGTTAACCTCTCCCTCAGGGGAGTCCACTCTGTTGCAAATTTTCATGTCATCTGCAAAAAGACAGACTTTTCCATTCAGTCCTTCAGCAATATTATTCACAAATACATTGAAGAGTACCAGTCCCAGGACCGAACCATGGGGCACACCGCTAATCATTTTCCTTTCATCCGAGTGAGTTCTGTCTTCTGTCAGTCAACCAATTTCTGATCCAGCTCACCACCTTGGGACCCATCCCCAAGCATTTGAGTTTATTGATCAGCCTCCGATGAGGAACAGTATCAAAGGCTTTGCTGAAATCTAGGTAGATCACATCCATCGCATGCCCTTAATATAGTTCTCTGGTCACCCAGTCAAAAAACTCAATCAGGTTTGTTTGGCAAGATAGTCCTTTGGTAAAACCATGTTGCCTTGGATCACGCAACCTGCTGGTTTCGAGGAAGTTCACTATTCGCTCTTTCAGGAGCGCCTCCATTACTTTTCCCACCACCGAGGTAAGACTTACTGGCCTGTAGTTTGTCACTTCTTCCCTACTACCACTTTTGTGAAGAGGTACCACATCAGCCTTTCTCCAATCCTGTGGAACTTCTGCCTCCAAGGATCTATTACAAACATCCTTTAATGGCCTTGTAAGAACCACTCTGAGCTCTTTCATTATCCTGGGATGTATCCCATGTAGTCCCATGGCCTTGCCCACTTTCAGTTTTGTAAGATGTTCTAACACATCATCTTCTGTGAATGGTGTTGTATCTACTCCATTCCCATTTGTATATTTGTCAATCTCAGGTGGTTCTTCTCCAGGATTTTCTTTAGTAAAAACAGAGCAGAAGTATTTGCTTAGCATTTTCGCTTTTTTATTCTCACTTTCCACAAATCCGTTCCCAGTACTTTTGAGTCCTGCAATTCCACCTCTGTTTTTCCTCCTCTCCTGAATATACCTAAAAAAGGTTGTGTCACCACACTTCACACCTTTAGCCATATTTTCTTCTGCCTTTGATTTCGCTATCCTTATTTTTTTTTTTGCCCCTTTTAGTTTGATCCTGTATTCTTTTCTGTGTTCCTCTGTTTGTGAACTTATGAATTTTGTGAAAACTATTTTTTGCATTTATTTGTGCAGCCACTTCTTTGGAGAACCAAATGGGTTTCCTTTTCCTCTTGTTTTTATTTACTTTCCTTACATGTATCTGTTGCCATTTTTTATTGCCTCCTTTAGTTTAGCCCATTGCAATTCCACTTCTCTAATCCCCTCCCACCCTGCCATTTCCTCCATCAGGCACTTGGCCATTTTACTGAAGTCAGTGTTTTTGAAGTCTAGGACTTTGAGCTTGCTGTGACTGGATTCTACCTGGGCTTTTATCTCAAACCGCCTGTTTTATCTATCTGTTTATTCAGACCTTCAAAAAAATTTAACAGATTAGTAAGGCAAGACTTTCTTTGGCTAAATCCATGTTGGCTTTCTCCCATTAAGCCATGACTATCTACACGTTCAGTAATTTTATTCCATTTTGCCCGGTAATGACATTAGGCTCACTGGTCTGTAGTTTCCTGGATCATTCCTGTAACATTTTTTAAAAGTTGGCGGTACATTGGCCATTCTCCAATCTTTAAGTACTACAGATGATTTTAATGATAGTTACTACTACTACTACTGAACATTTGTATAGTGCTACAAGATGTATGCAGTGCTGCACAGACATATGTAAGAGACAGCCCTTGCTCATCAGAGCTTATAATCTAGTCACGACAGACAGCACAGTCAAGACAGAAAATATAGTAGCTGTAGACATGGGATAGGCCTAGGGGGAATGGTCAGGAAACACAAAGGAGATCAGGTGAGTCAGGATCCGAAAGCAGCAACAAAGAGGTGAGTTTTCAGCCTGGATTTGAGAAGGGCCAGAGAAGGTGCCTGACATAAAGACTCAGGTAGTTTGTTCCAGGTATAAGGAGCAGCAAGGTGAAAGGAGTGAAGTCTGGAGTTAGCAATAAAAGAGAAGGGCACAGATAGAAGCGATTTGTTAGAAGAGTGGAGTTTCTGAGGATGGGTATAGGGAGAGATGAGAGGAAAGGTAGTGAGGAGCTGCAGAGTGAATGCACTTATAGGTCAGCAGGAGAAGTTTGAACTGGATGCAGAAACGTATAGGGAGCCAATGAAGTGACTTGAGAAGAGGGGTTATATGAGCATGACAAGGCTGGCGGAAGATTAGTTGTGCAGCAGAGTGTTGAACAGATTGAAGGGGACAGTGATGATACAGAGGGAGACCAGCAAAGAGTAGGTTATAATAGTCAAGATGGGAGGTGACTAAAAAGTGGATAAGTGTCTCAGTAATGTGTTCAGAAAGCAATGGGCAGATACTAATAGTAGGTCTGCAATCTCATTTTTCAGTTGTTTCAACACCCTTGGATGCATACCATCCGGTCCAGGTGATTTGCTACTCTTTAGTTTATCAAATAGTTGTAATACAAGTTCCCGGTTTAATATTTCTTTCAATTCTTCTGATTTAAGGCCCGGGTAACTTTCCTACATGTTATTCAGTAAAGACTGAAGCAAAGAATTCATTCAGTCTCTCCGCTATGTGCTTATCCTCCCTTACCTCTCTATCATCTAATGGCCCAACTGACTCTCTCACAGGTTTTTTGCTACAAATGTACCTGAAATTTTTATTATGCATTTTGCTTCCACGGCAAGCTTTTTTTTTTTCAAATTCTCTTTGCATGCCTTATCAATGCCTTGCATCTAAATTGCCATTGCTTATGTTGTTTCTTGCTTTCATCATTTGGCTTATTTTTTCTATTTCCTGAAAGAAACCTTTTTGGCTGCAATAGCCTCTCTGACCTTGACTTTAAACCATGCTGGCAGTTTTTTGGCCTTCCTTCCACTTTTTTAAAAGCATGGAATATATTTGGTCTGGGCTTCCAAGATAGTATTTTTAAACACCCATGCTTGAAGTAAGCCTTTAAGCTTTGCAGCTGCTCCTTTTATTTTTTTCTTAACTAATTTCCTCATTTTATCATAGTCTCCCTTTTGAAAGTTAAAAGGTAGTACTGTGGATTTCCTTGACATCCTCTCTCCATTTATTAAATCAAATGTGATCATGCTATGATCACTATTGCCAAGTGACCCCCAACACTTGTACTAGATCCCGTGTTCCTCTAAAGACTAGATCCAAAATAGTTTCCCATCTTGTCGGTTAATGAACCAGCTGCTTCAAGAAGCAGTCATTTATTTCATCTAGAAACTTTATCTCCCTAGCATATCCTGCTCTGATATTGACTCAGTTGATACTGGGGGTAATTGAAATCACCCATTATTACTGTGTTGTAACTTTTGTTACATTCCCTGATTTTTCTTAGCATTCCATGTTCATTCTGTCCCCCACTGCCATCGCCTTTCCCTTTTGACATGAAAATTCTATCCATAAAAATTCTACAGTATATTTTCTTTCCTGAAAAACTTTAACCCTGTGTGACTCAATGTCATCTCCAACAGAGTGCAACTCTTCCACCAGTTTGAAAGTCAGTTAAGATTCTTAGGATGGGGGTGGCATGGTCAAATTTCTTTGTGGTTTTAGAAGTTTAGCTGTTGAATTTTGGAGTTGTTGGAGTTGCTGGATTGGTTCACTCCATTGTATTGCAATAATCCAAATGATTGAGAATAAGAGTAAAGATTATATTTTTGAGATTAGCTGAATCCAGGAAAGGTTTGATGGAACGCATTTTCCTAAGAAAAAATGGAAAGTGTATTTGACATCTGCTGAGATTTGCATTTCCAACGTGAGTGAAGAATCTATTTTAATTCTTTGTTTGGAGACTCCCTTTTGGCTTTTCCTTTTCCCTTATCTTGATATTTTGATTCTATGGTTGTAGTTCTCAGTTATGCCTTTTCTTTTCCTTTTTCTCCTCAACTTGAGACTGTAAGGATGGGATGCATACTCTAGCACACTATATGAAAGTGTGTGCCATCAAATCAATGCTGACTCCTAGCAACCCTGTCCTTGGGTTTCTTGGCAAGGTACAAGCAGAAGTAGATTGCCAGGCCTTTCTTCCACAGAGTAAGTCTACAGCAGCTGGTATTCCCAGGTTCTCACCCATCCAAGTACTAGCCAGGCCCAATCCTGCTTAGTTTTGGAGATTAGGCTCATTCAGGGTACACTACAGCAGAAAGAAATACTGATTCCATTCACCAGAATGTGATTACTTTCTACTCCAATGACATTTTTGAGAATTCCACATCTAAAGTCACCTTGGAAGAAGTCTCCTGTCATTCACCAAATGTTCAGAACCACATTTACAGTAGGTATCCTTGGTAGATGGAGCTTGGACTACTCCAAAGTATACTTCCGCTCTCTCACAAATTCACAGAGTTATGCGGTTCCAAATTGATCAAGAAACCTGGGATTGGTTTTTGCACTAGAGAAGCCTTTCAAAATGCCTATATAGAGCCTATCATAGGTACTCTAAGCACTTATGTCCCCTCTTGGTGCCCCAGCACTCCGACCTTGAGCCCTGGACCCCAGTTACGGAGAACGTACAGAAACCTCTTTACTCAGTTATTGAGAGAGCACAGAAACCTCTGCACCATCTATCTCAAACTTTCAAACACCCCCCACTGGGAACATCTAAAAAGCTGCTTCACATAGTCTGTTAAGAAACCATGGAAGCACAAGCCGTTCTGTGTTCTTAAATACAACTCACTTCACAGTGTCAGAATGATTGAGCACAGGAGTCCAGATTAGAAATCTCGGTTTGAAGATCTGTGCTTTAGTGTTTTACAGGTAATCAGAGAGACTTCTGGGGGGGGGGGGGGGGGGAAGGGGGAGGATTTGAACTCACAGATTTTACATTGTGAGCAAAAAGTGGATTTAAGTTACATCCTGTCCTTCCATTTTAAACAAGATTGACTGATTTGTTTTTAACTAATGTTTTTATTAATTTATATGTTTGTAAGAACAGCGGTATAGAAATACAGTTAAATAAATAAATAAAATAAATGTTTGCTGCTTTAGAGATATCTTCCAGTTTGCAGTGGACTGTCTCTTTAAGAACACTGAAGTAACAGCGATTGACATCATGATGTCAATGTATTGATATGTATCTTTATATCCAGCTGTTGGGAAGACACTGTATACAAGTACCTAGGAGAGGCGATTTGCTTGAAATTCTGTTAATATGTAAGTTTTAATGTTTCACCATTGCGTTTGAAATAGGCATTTTTGCTCCCTGTGGCATGTTATTACTTTTGCAGTTTTAGCCCCTGATGCAGGCAGAACGTGTTGAAAAAACCATGGCGATGGATTGAAGGTGTCAGGTGTTGCCATTGCAGTTCAGTAAACCCAGTGGGATGAGCACCGGTGTGTCACATCCTCTGATGTCATGGCTGCGTACCTGTGAAGATGCATACCTCATTAGTAAGGGACAAAGACTTTTAGAACCCCTTGTACACAGTTATTTAAAAAAAAGTGCTAATTCATGGTTTGTTTCCTGATGCATCTCATAGATAGAGAAGATCTGGGTACTGGAAACTGCTGCATAAGCCTCCACTGTGAGGAAGGTACACCCGGGCTGCAAGAACTAGAATAAAGCCTCCAAGTAACACATACATCTAAGCCTTCCATATACAGAGGTTGAAGACCTTGACTTTTTCAGGTGTGCTGCCATTTCCAATATGTCTGATCAAATTTTTCATAGGGCATTTGGACTTTTGAAGGGGTAGGGCTGTTGCCTGTGACTAGATGAGATTCTTCTGCTTTCGTGAGGATGATACCAGTGTATATATGAATAAAATACAGTCTCTAAAATGCTTGTATGCAAATGCTAGAAGTCTAAAAAATAAGATGGGAGAGTAAGAATATATAGCACTAAATGAGAGGTTAGATATGATTGGAATATCAGAGACATGGTGGAAGGAGGACAACCAGTGGGACACTGTGATTCCTGGGTACAAACTATATTGTAATGATAGAGCTGATCAAATTGGTGGAGGGGTTGCGCTCTATGTTAGAGAGGGCATTGAGACAGAAAGGATTAAAGTTTTGCAGGAAACAAAATTTGCTGTAGAATCTCTATGGATTGAAATTCCATGTAGAAAGGGGAAGGCGATGGCAGTGGGGGTGTACTATCGACCGCCTGGCCAGAATGAACAAATGGATGATGAAGTGCTCAAAGAAATCAAGGAAGCTAACAAAAGTTACAGCGCAGTAATAATGGGTGATTTCAATTACCCCGGTATCAACTGGGTCAGTGTCACGGCAGGACATTCCTAGGGAGATAAAGTTCCTAGATGAAATAAATGACTGCTTCTTGGAGCACTGGTTCATCAACCAACCAGAGGGGAAGCCATATTAGACCGAGTCCTTAGTGGAACACCAGATCTAGTGCAAGAGATAAGGGTGTTGGCGCCACTTGGCAATAGTGATCATAGCATGATCGCCTTTGATTTAATTAGTGGAGATGGGATAGTAAGGAAATCCACAGTACTACCTTTTAACTTTCGAAAGGGAGACTATGATAAAATGAGGAAAACAATAAAGAAAAAACTAAAAGGAGCAGTTGCAAAGGTTAAAGACTTACATCAAGCTTGGGTGTTGTTGAAAACGACTTTCTTGGAAGCCCAGACCAGCTGTATTCCACGCTTTAAGAAAAGTGGAAGGAAGTCTAAAAAACTGCCAGAATGGTTTAAAGGTGAGGTCAGAGAGGCTGTTGTTGCCAAAAAAGCATCTTTCAGGAAATGGATAAAAGAGCCAAATGACGAAACCTGGAAACAGCACAAGCACTGGCAAGTCAAATGCAAGGCATTGATAACGCAGGCAAAGGGAGAATTTGAGAAGAAGCTTGCTGCGGAAGCAAAAACGCAAAATAAAGACTTTTTCAAGTACATTCGTAGCAAAAAACCTGTGAGAGAGTCAGTTGGTCCATTAGATGATAGAGGGATTAAAGGAGCACTAAGAGGCGACAAGGCGATAGCGGAGAGACTGAATGAATTCTTTGCTTCGGTCTTTAAGAGGAAGATGTAGGGATGTAACCCATGACTGAAGTGGTATTTAAAGGTGCGGAAGAATTGAAGGAAATATCAATACATCGGGAAGATGTATTAAAACTATTAGATAAACTGAAGAGTAGCAAATCACCTGGGCTGGATGTTATATATCCAAGGGTGTTAAAAGAACTGAAATATGAGATTGCAGACCTGCTATTAGTAATAAGTGAAACATAGAAACATAGAAACATGATGACAGAAAAAGACCACAAGGCCCATCTAGTCTGTCCTTCCATAACAACTACAACAGTCCACTTTTTACCTTTAGAGATCCTCTGTGTTGGTCCCATGCTTTTTTGAATTCAGTTACTGTCCTCATCTCTACCACCTCCACTGGGAGACTATTCCACGGATCCACTACTCTTTCCGTAAAGAAATATTTCCGCATATCACTCCTGAATCTATCTCCCTTCACCCTCATCCCATGTCCCCTCATCGCAGAACTTGCTTTCAATTGAAAGAGGCTCTCTCCCTGAACATTTATGCCACGGAGGTATTTAAACATCTCAATCATATCACCTCTATCCCGCCTTTCCTCTAAGGTGTACATATTAAGATCCTTAAGTCTGTCCTCATATGCTTTATAATGAAGACCACTAATCATCTTAGTAGCAACCCTCTGCACCGACTCCATCCTGTTCACATCCTTTTGAAGGTGCGGTCTCCAGAATTGCACACCATACTCCAAATGAGGTCGCACCAAAGACTTATACAGAGGCATTATCACCTCCTTTTTTCTGCTAGCCATTCCTCTCCGTATGCACCCAAGCATCCTTCTAGCTTTTGCCGTCGCCTTATCTACCTGTTTAGCTACTTTAAGATAATCGGACACAACTACACCTAGGTCCCGCTCTTCTTTAGTGGACAAGAGTACTTCACCTCCTATACTGTATTGCTCCCTTGGATTGCTGCAGCCCAAATGCATGACCTTACATTTTTTAACATTAAATCCCAGTTGCCAAATTCTAGACCATTCTTCAAGCTTAGCCAGATCCCTCCTCATGTTATCTACACCTTCCTGGGTGTCTACTTTATTGCAGATTTTGGTATCATCCGCAAAGAGGCAATCCTTACCCGACAGCCCTTCCGCTATATCACTAACAAAGATGTTAAAAAGAATCGGACCAAGGACAGATCCCTGGGGCACACCACTGGTAACATCCTTCTCCTCAGAGTGAGCTCCATTTACTTGTACTCTTTGTTGCCTCCCACCCAACCAATTTCTAACCCAAGCAGTAACTTTAGGGTCCATCCCTAGGGTGCTCAGTTTGTTTATAAGTCGCCTGTGAGGAACAGTGTCATAGGCTTTACTGAAATCTAAATACACCACATCTAGAGCTCTCCCTCGGTCCAACTCCCTGGTCACCCAGTCAAAAAAATCAATCAGATTTGTCTGACAAGACCTGCCTCTGGTGAATCCATGCTGCCTCGGATCCTGTAATCCGCTGGACTCCAGAAACCTCACTATTTTCTCTTTCAAGAGCGTTTCCATTAATTTACTCACCACTGAAGTTAAACTAACCGGCCTGTAGTTTTCAGCCACATCCTTACTTCCGCTTTTGTGTAAAGGCACCACATGAGCCTCTCTCCAGTCCTTTGGCACCACTCCCGACTCCAACGTGGAAGTTAACGATCGTAAACCTCCGCGGCGCGTTAAAACAGCGCAAAGGTGGAGAGTGGGCGGAGAGAAGGGGTCAATGGGCAGAGAGTGGGCGGGGAGAGGCTCCCCTCATACTAACGCGCTGAATTTCTGAGCTCAATTCCAACGCGAATGAAAACCTGTCGTTAAAGGCATATTAAAGGGAAGAGAAACCATTTCCGTCAGCAATGTACAGCAAAACCGGGGAAACCTAGAAAACGTGAGCAGTGTGATAAATGTGCAAAGACCAAATGTTCACATAAAACCTTAAGAATGACCACAAGAAACATTGTAAAAAGCACAATTCAGCTGGGCAACAGTGATAGCAATGGGCAACAATGAACAACACTCCCTGGAAAGCACCAAAGAAAGAAATGATGTTTGGAAGGGTCTACGCTCCGTAGACCCTTTCAAAGATCATTTCATTGTGATGGAGCTTTCCTGGGAGTGGTGTGTAATGTTGCCCAATGATATCATTGTTGCCCAGCTTGGTTATGGGTGTTTGCCCCTTTTTTTGAGGTCTGTTTTGAGGTTTATTTGCACCTTTGTCTCCATACAAGGTAAATGAGCCCACAGTAAACCTGTGAAGAGCAGGGTTTCTGACTCGTCAGGCCGCTTTAACTAACTCCAGGGACTGCACCATCTCTGTGGCCACAGTGTGGTGCAACAGACACAACCAGTGCCTGTAAGACCAGAGGGTCACAGGTTCAAATCCCAGCTGGGGCTCCTGCCAACCCAGTCCCCATATTTTTACCCACCACTAAACAGTGATAGTAAAGACACCCCTTTATTGCAGAGAACATACGCATGGTTAATACGCCTATATTATACCACACCAAACACAGACATCAGAAACAGGTGCATTACCCAGAGCAGAGTCTCGCAATTGCAGTCCTGGAGGGTCCCACACCATTCAGGTTCCATGCTGCCTCTAATAAAGATGCCTGTGCTGCATATCTATGCACCACCCCCATGGTATGCAGATGTAGCTCATGCATATTTATGAGGGACAGCATGAAAACCCGAACAGGTTTGGAACACCAGGACTGGAGTTGGGGAACTCTGCCGTAAAGCAGCAGCCAACAGGGCCAGACACACCCACAGGCCCCATTGGCCAATGTCTCCTGGAGAAGCAGGACATTGGGCCCTGCCTGTATCTCCCAATACTAGCAGTTGCATACCTTAGCAATGCCACCCTACACCTGGGTATATGGTACACAGCTATCAAACGTTTCCTGTGATAACTGGCAGATATCAATTAAGCACAGTTTGCTCAGTGAGCTCCACCATAACAATCATTCTGCTGTCTGTGGTGTGTGCTGCAGGTCTGGTCTCTGACAGTGTGTACCACCATGGGGAGTGACCCCCAACAGTCTTGCGTACAATATCCATGCCTGAACTGTGCCCAGGACTGGTGTGGTGGGTATGGCTGCTGAACACCTCTATAGTTGCACAATGCTGGCATAGGTGTGGGGGTGTCTGTCTGTCTATCCAGTGTGTGGTGGCTGCAAACACCTTCCACAGCCCACACTGCCAGCAATGTTGCCAGTATTGAGCTGCCAATGTGCATAATAAGGAGCAAGGTACCATGGGTATAGGCCGGACAGGGTGGCCTGGCCAGGGTGCATCTGCACAGGGCATAGGGCAGTGACAGGCACATTTTAGTGCCCGGCCACCACCTACACAGACAGGGTGACCTCAGTATGTCCTGCTGAGAGATCACTCTCACCCTGACTGTGCAGTGACCACAGCAGGCTAGGCACCCCCATAGTGCTATATAGTATTTCTCTCATGTGATAGATATGGGTTTCCTTTTGGGGCCCAGTCACTGATTTATCTGCTTGCTGTGTATGCATATCCACTGAGCACATGCATTATGGACTAACTAGCAGACTGTTTGCAGCTGGTATGTGTCTTGATGGAGTGGCTTGTTGCAGGAGTATATCAGATAGTGGTGGGGTGCAGCTTACCATATCCAGGCCTGATGTCTGTCTGCGTACAGAGCTGCGGTGCCTGCCCTGTGGGGTGTCTGTTCCCCACCAGAACTGGGCTTGATGTTCCTCTCTACTGCCACCTTTGCAGGGAGGTAGAAGGTGGATCTATTGTTAGGAGGCCCTGTTTGCCGCACTTGGGGGGGGGGGTGGTGCATGGGCCACCTAGGGGGTCCATGGGGGCTACACCTGACTGCAAGGTGTTTGTGCAGAAACTACCTAACTCGCACATTAACACTGCTTTGGACCTGCGCCATGGCCTCTTTCAGCCATGGATGGTGCTGTGGACCTGGTGCTGGGCACCTCACTGCACCCTCAGGGTGAGCACAGTACCAGCACAATGTGACGGTGTGTAGCTACTCTGTGCCAGTACAACACACGGTCAGTACCCCCTACCAGGCCATTTAGATTTATAGCGTTCCAACACTATTACATTATGTATTTATTATTATATTATATTATATATTTATTACATGATTTGTTTTATTTATTATTATTATTTTTATTATGTTTTTATTATGTCTTTTATGTATTTGTTAGATGAATTTGTTTGTTCCTTCACTTTTAATATGTTATGTTTCTATGTTTATAGTAATTTTGCCTTACAACCCCTGACGAAGGTTACGAAACACGGCCTGTGTCGGGTTGCCTAGGTTTGTGAGTTAATAAATTTGTCTTCCACAATCCTCACGTCTTGGACTGTGTTTGTGCTACTAACGTGAGTACTGCCTACTTCTTGGACAGGGTGCTGCCTGGGGCAGCATTCTGCGTTAGGCACACTAGGGACTCGAACCCGTGCTGCCTGTAACATCGATGAGTACACTAACCATTGTGCTACAGCTCTGTTTCAATGATTTGTGTCTGTACGCCTTCATATGCTTAACGCGCCACGGCGCCCTGTAACGCTCGTTAGTTTTTGGAACGCGCGTTAGTCGTTATGATGTCCCGCCCATGTCCTTTTTTGGCTTTCCTTTCACTAACGCGGCTCCTAACGCGATTTGCACTAACGCAGTTTAGTAAACATACCCCTATGTTTACACGATGCAAGGTTCCACATTAGGAACCACCACTCAGGAAAAAGATTTAGGCGTCATTGTGGATAACATGTTAAAACCCTTGGCCCAGTGTGCAGCGGCGGCCAAGAGAGCAAATAGAATGCTAGGTATCATAAGGAAAGGAATGGAAAATAAAACAAAAGATATTATAATGCCTCTATATCGTTCCATGGTGAGACCGTACCTTGAATGTTGTGTGCAATTCTGGTCGCCGTATCTTAAAAAGGATATAGCGTTATTAGAAAAGGTACAAAGAAGAGCCTCCAAAGTGGTAAAGGGGATGGAAGGATACTCCTATGAAGAAAGGCTAAAAAGGTTAGGGCTCTTTAACCTGGAAAAGAGACGGCTGAGGGGAGATATGATAGAGGTCTTTAAATTAATGAACGGAGTGGAACGGGTAAACGTAGATCGATTGTTTACATTATCAGAATATAGAAAGACTAGGGGACATGCAATGAAGCTACAGGGTAAACTATTTAAGACTAATAAAAGAAAATATTTTTTAACTCAATGTGTAATCAAACTCTGGAATTTGTTACCAGAGGATGTCTTAAAGGCTGTTAGTTTAGCTGGGTTTAAAAAAGGTTTGGACAAGTTCCTGGAGGAAAGGTCCATAAACCATTATTAAGAAGGGACACTGGATATCAATGCTTGACTCAGTACAAGCATTGTGGAACCTGTGTCTTTTGGAGAAACTGCTAGGTATGTATGACCTAGATTGGCCACTGTTGTAAACAGGATACTGGGCTTGATGGAGCTTGGTCTGACCCAGTATGGTATATCTTATGTTCTTAAGTTCTTATGTTCTTATATATGTGTATATGGGTTATATGGGACTTCAATGCATCTATCATGAGTTATTTACAATATTTAGCACTATTTTGTAAGACTCTTTAAAGCGCATTCTTCTAATAAATACATTTTCACAATATTTAGTAGTGGGAACAGTCTTTAAACATATGCTGAGCAAATCGAGGACATAATAAAAGAGATCAACTCTACCACCTCTCCAGCAGATCCATGTCTTTCCCACTGGATTATGCTGCTCTGAATTAAGTTCCTTCATCTCTAGAACTGTATACCTCTCCTTCTCTAAAGCCCTGGTTCCATTACCGCTAAAAACTGCAATTATCAGACCCCTACTTAAAAGTTCCAAATTGAACCCCAGTGATATAAACTCTTATAGTCCCATATCTAGCTTTCCTTTCCTGGCTAAGATAACTGAGAAGATAGTGCAGCAGCAAATTCAAGACCATGTTGATATCCATGCTTCACTACACAACCACCAACATGGATTTCACCTACAGCATGGGGTCAAAACTCTGCTTGTCACCCTGATAAACAACCTAGTCATAGGCATGAACAAAACTAAACAAGGCTTTATCCTAATTTTCTTAGACATTGCATCTGTCTTTGACACAGTTTGCCACAACCTCCTCCTTACTCAACTACAGATGAAAGGCATTGAGAACTAGCCTTAGATTGGTGTAAATAATACTTATCTGATAGACAACAAATGGTACACATAGGTATGAAAACTTCATCCAGTTACTCTCAAATTCAGGGTGTGCAACAAGGCTCCTTCTTATCTGCTTTACTTTTTAATATTTATATTCAGTCTGTTTGCACTATTATCAAATCATATGCTTGACAAGATACTGTAGAAGGTCAACGCAAAAGAGGAAGGCCAGCAATGAGATGGATTGATACAATAACAGCAGCTACGGGTACTACAATGAGTCACCTGACTGAAGACTGAAGACTACGGGTGTCAACAATGAGCCGCCTGACTGAAAACTGAACACAATTTAGGACAACTATCCAGAGGGTCGCCATGAGTCAACACCGACTTGATAGCACTTAACAACAACAACAATATGCAGATGATGTGCTGCTTTACGCCCCTTTCTACACAGACAGTCCCAGTCACAGACTGCTTTAATGCAGTCTCAGACTGGCTGAAGCTACACAACCTAAGAGTGAATTGCAAGAAAACTGAAGTACTATTCATCACAAAGGACCCATCGTTCACACCTCCTCCCAATTTACAGGTAAATGGTGCAGAGCTGAATATGAAGCAAGAGGTCTGGTACCTGGGAATCACCTAAGACCAACATCTAAGTATGGAGTTGCACATAAATAACATCACTAGAGCAATATACCTAAAACTATGAACTCTCTGTCACCTGTGACCCTTGCTTGAAGCTGTGGACTTCCGCACCGTGTTCCAGACGCTTATCATTTCTCACTTTGATTACACAAATATCATTCTTCATGACCTGCCAGACTGCGCAATTGATCCCTACAAATGGCAATGAACACTACAGCATGAACCCTTGTTGGAGCATCTAGACAGGAGCATGTAATACCTATCTTGAAGCAACTCCATTGGCTCCCCATATCTAGCTGCCTTAAGTATAAAGTCCTTACAATGACATTCAAGATCCTACACAACCTCTTTGTAATCACCCTAGAAGGGATCATACAGTGGACACTGGACAATAGAACCAGAAGGTCTATCATGGCAAACACTGTCACTGTTCCATCAATAGTAAGAAAAAGCTCCCGGACTGCGAGGAACCGAGCCTTCAAACTATATGCACCACCTCTCTGGAACTCTCTCCTTATCCCGATCTGAGCAATCTCCGACCTGTCTGCTTTCAGGAAAGCTCTAAAGTCACATCTTTTCCAACTATGGTATGAACAAATAACATAAACCCGTCTTGGCTAACCTCCTTCTCTTAAATACATAAGCCTGCCTTGATCCAAGCTCCTTACTTAAGCCAGATCCAACTACTTATCATGGCCCAATGACCACTATGTAAATAGTTAACCCCAATTACTACCCAAGTTGACTCCCTCCCTTGTTAAACTAGGGAGCAGCATCTGAACAGCTCTCCTCCTACACCATCAGCAGCCAATCGGGAGCACCGCAGAATTCTACAAATTTGAGCACGCGGCAGGAAAGCTCTTTCTTCATCCAGTCCTCTTTCCACCACAGGACCTCCGATTGCCGATCGGGACTGCTGCAGCATCTGAACAGCTCTCCTCCTACACCAGCAGCAGCCAATTGGGAGCACTGCAGAATTCTACAAATTTGAGCACGCGGCAATAAGGTGCTAAAGTTGACGCCACACCACTACAACGTCCTCTAACACCAGCGGATCATCAAAAATCAGACCCAGCAACTACCTGACTTCTTCAAACCCTGATGCCAAGAACAGTAGTGGCTGATTACCAAAGTCCCAAGCAACAAGAATCGTAGCGCAACTACATCTCTGCACAGTCATTGCTGGCTACTTCAAGTTGAGCTTTAAGACTGTTATACCGCAAACGTAAAGCCCTTAAAGTCGTGCTCCATTTTGCACGAGCTTCCCAGTCACTCCAGATACAGCAACAATGTATACTCATAACTATGTTAGATTTTGATCCTTGAAAATTGCTGCACCCCTTCACTGGTTTTATACCTTCACCATACTGAACTCCAGTGCTGACTTGTATTATTCATGGTTACCACTGCTGCAACTTATCTAAAATCATTGCTCTTCATTGATGCAACTTTGACAAAAATCATAAAGCTACCTATTTTTTTCTCTACTCCTATCTACCCCTCCCTATCCCTTTCTTCTTACAGTGAGAATCTCCCTCCAACAAAATGAATCTCTACCCCCTCTCTACTATGCTCATAATCACAACCTTACTCACCTGCCTATTCATTTAGATCCAATGCACAAGTCTCATTTCTTTCGCAACCAGAATAAATTCCAATCATCAGTACACATTTCATCCAACATAAACCTTATCACAGACAACCTTATAACACAAACACACATAGACTAATATACATAACCCCCACCCCCTTAACTACTCTTGAGACAAGAAAAATCACCCAAACTACCTCAGAACTCTCATGCGCGTACATCATTGCCAGATCCATAAAAAAGAAAATTCCAATCATCATAGATTATGTAATACAGTCGGTAAAGATATCATTTTTATAACAGAAACCTGGCTCAATGACCAAGATAATGTCTTACTAAATCAGCTATGTCCAGCCAAATACAACATATTCCATACCCCTAGAACAAGTAAACGAGGTGGAGGGGTACTAATTATAATAAAAGAGTCATTACAAGCACAACTCTTACCCCCTAAAGCTATATCCAACACAGACATGCTAATAATTAACAGTGGAGGCTTAGCCTTCTGCCTAATATACAGACCTCCAAACCCCAATCCAGATGGCCTGACAAATATAATGGATGAAATAATCAACATACCCCCAAACATAAAAACGGTTCTGCTAGGGGACTTCAACCTCCCCTCAATACATGACTCTCACTCCTCCTCCTTCTCTAATGCAATGGAAGAACTAAAATATAGGCAAATTATCCATAACGCAACCCACAAGAAGGGAAATGCCCTTGATCTGATATTCTTACCCCATGAGATCCAAATGCCACATAACAACTCTCCTAGGATAACACCAGTGCCCTGGTCGGACCACCATCTCATAGAATTCACCCTAGAGATCAACCAAACCCAAATCCACAATGAACGAATTCACCCCAAAAAATACTCCAAATAATCAGTTAGACAGAATCCTTCACTGAAAACCTCCTTAAATCTATAGACACCAATACAAATGACCTTGATGACTTAATAAATAAATGGAACTCTACCATCTCTAGCCTAGCGACCAAACCCCAAAGAGTTCAAAACAGCTCCAAAAATCCCTCTAAACAATGGTTCTCACATGACCTGCGTCTAATGAAAAGAGAACTTAGATGAATAGAACGCTCCTGGCGAGCCAAGAAAATGGCTGAAAATATAGAGAGATATATGGATATGCTCACTAAATACTGCCTACATATCAACCTAACTAAAAAAAACCACCACACTCAACTACTCATGAGATCCATTAATAAACCACGAGATTTATTCAACATAGTAAAATCCCTCACAACCCAACCAAACACCCCAAATAATGGCCCAGACATATCCCCACAATCATTAGCAGACTATTATATGTCTAAAATAAACAACCCATCTACTCACACCTACTCTTTCCCGAATAACTTCAAACTACCAACAGAAACCTGGAACAATTTCCATTCTCTCTACCTTGAACCCTTTAAAAGGACAATCTCAACAGTGAATACTACAACATCTGCAGCAGACCCCTGCCCATTTAAATGGATCAAGGACACAATTAACGAAACCCCTCTATGATGCTAACTATTGCTAACAAATCCCTAACTCAAGGCTACATGCCACGTGAGCTTAAGAAAACTATACATCACTTATCCTCTAGCATATACCCACAAACCACAGGACTCCCCCAAGGGTCGGTACTATCAGCGCTATTATTTAATATATATATTCAACCTGTATGTCAAATTATAAAACAATTCAAGGTTGACTATGCTATATATGCAGACGACATAATGTTGTTCATGCCTTTTAATATCACATCGCCCAACTTTAACCCAATAATTTCCTGCTTCAAAGAAATTGCTACCTAGCTGAAGAACTTTGGCCTTCACATAAACTAGAAAAAAACTGAAATACTAATAATAACCAGGAATCAAAACTATAAACCCTAAAAAAGTGTTGCAGTTGATGACTGCAAACTTGAAGTTAAAGAAGAGGTTAAATATCTAGGTGTGACAACTGACAGACACTTCTCATTTCAGACCTACATCAAAAATTTAACAAAAGCAATTTGCAATAAGATACAACTCCTGCGACACTTAAAACCCCTACTACAACCCTTGGATTTTAGAACTGTAGTGCAAGCCTTAATTACTCCTCACATAGACTATTGCAATAGTCTTCTTCACGGCCTCCCTAAAGTATCCCTTCACCCACTTATCATGGCACAACATTCGGCCGCACGTATTATTCACAATTCCCCCCGCAACGAACACATAACACCAATCCTATTTGACTTACATTGGCTGTCGGTACAAAGTCGGATCAAATATAAAATTTTGATGATTACATTTAAAATCATTAGGAACATAGCACCTACTACTCTCTTCCACCTGGTCAAAACTTTACCCAATGACCTGCAAAGAAGAAAACAAATGACCAATTGCCTCTTTATTCCTCCAGAATACTGCAATACAAAACAATGCACAGGCAATAGAGCCTTCGAATACATATCCCCAACACTCTGGAACTCATTGCCACCTAACCTTCGTAATATCACAGAGCTAGCCACCTTCAGATCCCACCTAAAAACCCACCTCTTTACTGAACATTTTGGTCCCCGGCATGATTCCAACGGCTAGTACCCCCACCCAATAATTTCCTCGCCCCCCCCTTCTTAACTCTATTCCTCTCTCTCCCCCCCCAAACCTATCCCAAAATGCATTGATGTTCTGTCATTGAAAATGTAAATAAGTTATCTTAGTTAAATATGTAAACTTGCTATAATATGTTTCAGCACCAGTTCAACTGTTAACCTGTTTTATGTATACGTTGTTCATTTGTAAACCGCTATGATTACCCAAAATAGCGGTATATAAAACACACAAATAAATAAAATAAATAAATAAATTTAACTGTTCGCTTTGTAGCTGTTCCTGTTCGCTGTAAACTTGTTTTATGTAACAAATGTTTTGTTCCTTGTAAACCACACTGATTTCTAAATAGGGCGGTATATAAAACCAAATAAATAAATAAATGACTATCCTTCATATTTTTAACTTATTTTTCTAGTTTTCTTAAAAACTAAAGATGATGCACATGCATAATGTCAAAATGCTACTGCTAATTTTGTTGTTGTTAAGTGCTGTTGAGTCTATGTCGACCCCTGCAGACCTATGGATAATTGTCCATGTTGTGACTATCCCTTGGGTTTACTTTTCAGAGTGTGACTAGAAGTAGATTGCCATGCCTTTCTTCCATGCAGCAAGCCTAAAACACTTGGGAGTATGTTTACTAAAATGCATTAGCTGCTTCTGCCAGAGCGTTAATCCTGCCTTAGCCCCGTGGTAGCAGCTAACTCATCAAAAAAGCAGATATTGCGATCTGCAGCACTGACAGCATTACAAAATGAAGTATGTGCCCCCTCCACAGCACTGCTTTCCCCCCCTAGACTGTTCCTGATCCTCATCGGGTGATGCCCAGTGATTGTTACAACCACTGATTTAGGAAAAGTCCCGGCTAGCCAAATGGCTAAGTGCCCTGCCTCCTCCCCCCATGATGTAGATGTAAAAGAGTGGGGGTCCATGGCTCCCCCTCCTCCTCCCACCCTCCCTTAAAAAAAAGTGAATCCTGACTAATCATCCGACAAAGGGGGCCCCAGGACCCTTGACGCCCTCCCGGACCTCCCTCACATACTTTGTAGTCTCTAATGGTCCAGTTGAGAATAGGGCAGGAACAATCCTATATGCTCCTGCCCCACCCATCAACTAATTCAAAATGGCCATCATCATGAGGTACTGAATTCTAGCCTCTCGCTAGGGACCAGCACCATGAGATCATGGCCATCTTTGATTGGGCCTATGAGAAGGTCCCTCATGTTGACGGTCAAGGATATAGGATTGCTCCTGCTCTATTCTACACTGGACAATCAGGGACTACAAGGTATGTGGGAAGGGGGTTCTGGGGGCCCTGTGGGACCCCTCACTGACTGACTAGCCAGGATTCACTTTTTTTTAAGTGAGCGTGGGAGGAGGAAGATGAGGGACATGGACCCCCTCACCCTTTTACATCTGCATCAGGGGGAGGAGGCAAGGGGCTTTGCCAACTGGCTAGCTGGGATTTTTCCTAAATTGGGAGTTGTACTGATCCCTCCTGTGCAGCTCCCTATGGGGATTGGGAGCTGTCAAGGGGGGATTGGTGCAGTGTCAATATTGTGTTTGGGGGTGGGCAAGCCTGATCATGGAAGTTGGAGGGGGCATGGCAGCAATTGGAGTACAGAGCTGCTGACAGCTCTGTGTACTTGTTCTCTACCATCCCTCCCCATAGATTTACCACGGGGACCCATGGTACCTGCCTTGGCTGGTGCTGTTTTCCTGCAGTATCTGCCAAGGCAGGTAACACAGAGTCCCTGCAGGAAATCCAAACCTCCGTGTATCTGTAGGACCTCCCCTGGGAATATTCCCTGCCGATACCATGGGGATTTGCCTTTTGCCGTGCGGTTTTGGCAGCCTAAACTAACACAGTTCAGTAAACATACCCCTTAGTATTCCAAGGGGTATGTTTACTGAACATCCAAACACTAACCAGGCCCAATGCTGCTTAGCTTCAGAGATCAGAAAAGATCAGGTATGGTCAGGGTGGTGTGGCCATAGTGTCCATTATTCTAGGAGAGGTTATAAAGACAAAACTTAGTATCTAATGGAGCAAAAGGTTTATCTTATATGCAAAAAGATATCTTATACAATTACAGAGTTCCTAATAATGTACTTCAACTAGTACTCTTTAACCATATGCAAGACTATCAATGCATAAATACTGACATTAGCACCACATTTTGGCATTTCACATACTATGCCTGCTTCAGGGGAAATGTTATGAAAACTGCAATGGCAAAGGACTCCTTCACAGCAACTAAAGAAGAAACCATCATTATCTTTAAGCTCATATTCTGTTAAAGAATGGATAGGCTTGATGTTGCCTCAGGTACACATAGGTTGTGAGCTCTTTGGGGATGAGGGAATATATCCAGTACCTGCTTGTAGTAATTATGTAAACAGTTTTGATTGAAGGATAAGGTGGTATAGAAAACTGGTTAAATCAAAAAATTATTGCATAATGCCAGGGACTGGGTTGCCGGAGTCAGCATTGATTTGATGGCAAAGACACACAAAACACATTAGAAACCCAAACTGAAGTGCAATTAAAATAATGCAACCAGAGTTAGCAAAAATATCAAAGTAGAACATCACATTCTAAATCAAGATTCAATCCATTATGCTATACAGTATTGTAAACAGGCTACTTGCAAACTTCTGTCACCATGCTGGTGATATGGAAGAACTAAGGGGCATGTTTACTAAACACCGTTGCTGTGCGGGTTCCCGTTAGTGTGCTGGTGCCATATAAGGAGTGGGCGGGCCAGGCAGAAAAAAGCAAAAAACTGGACCGTACGTGTGTGCGTCGCGCTAATGTGCGGGGCCCACATTAGCGCGTGGGAAGGCTAAGTGGGGCGCTGCTGCAAAACCAAACAGCAGAGCCGTAGTACAACAGTGAAGACACCGACCAATGGTGCAGGGGCCAGGGGTTCAAACCCCCATTGCGCTCAACAAAAAAGACCAGCCGAAGCACCATCATTTATGGGCAAAAGTGGTTAGGAGGCATATTAATTTTGGGCAGCAGAAGGCGGCGCACTGTTATTTTTATTACGGCATGAGGCGGCGCACTGTTTAGTGTGGGTGGCAGATGGCGGCGCATTGTTAAGTTTGGGCGGCAGAAGGCGGTGCGCTGATAAATGTGGGCAACAGAAGGCGGCGAGCCGGTGGGCAGAAGGCGGCGCGCTGATGTGTGAGGGGGCAGTCCAATAGTGGGAGGGATAAGTGGCGCGCTGATGTGCAAATAAAAGGAACGGAGCCATAGCACAATGGTTAAGACACTGACCACTTGTGCAGGGATCATGGGTTCAATTCCCCACAATGCCCATTGAAGACAGCTGGCTGAAGCATTATTTTAGGGGCATTTCCATGTTGTGCGGCATAAGGCGGCGCGCTGTTAATTTAGTGTGCCACAAGATGGCGCGCTGATGGCTACAAGGCTGCGCGCGGATGCATAAACACAGGAACAGAGCCACAGCACAATGGTTAAGACACTGACCAATGGTGCAGGGGCCAGGGGTTCAACCCCTCACAGTGCCCAGTGAACAAGGCTGGCTGGGGCAGTATGTATCATGGTGAGGAGTGCTGTAGGAGGCCTTCCATTTATATTTTATTTCCCACCACTAGTAAACCCGCTCTCACAGTGTGTTAACATACAGATGCCGGTAAGGCACATGTTACAGTGCACTGTCCGCCAAGGCACCCTAGAATGTCCCCTATAGGGCACCATGTATGTTGCGACACAGGATAATGTATAGTGCACCCTATATGGATGGCAACCATAAGGTGGCCTATAGGGCGCCCTATAAAGCACCCTCAGAGGCACCTAATAGGTATAGTAAGCTGTGTGTGGTTTTGCTGGCATAGACATATGTACAGTAAATAAAAATAAAGCTGTGGACAGCCCTATCAAAGGGCCCCACAGTGGGTTTGAACACATGACCTCTGGCTGTACAGGGAGTGACATAACCATTGGGCTACAGCTCTATAGCTGATAGCAAGCCCCTAGCTGGCTGCAGAGAGCCTGCACGTCACCCCACAGACAGTCTGCTGTTGTAGACAGGATAGGGTTAGGCCACCCGTACCCATGATATACTGCACATGCAAATCAGCTGTCCACAGATGCACACAAGATGGGGAATGCACCCCAACAGCTACCCGGCCTGGTAGTGGGAATTGTCCATGTGCACCCACACAGCACCTCGGCCTGGTAGGGGGTCCTGAGCGGGTGGACTACCAGCAAAGAGTAGCTACACACCGTCACATTGTGCGGGTACTGTGCTCACCCTGAGGGTGTGATGTGGCGGCCAGGACCAGGTCCACAACACCAGCCATGGCTGGATGAGGCCATGACAGAGCTCCAAAACAGTACTAACCTGTGAGATAGGAAGGTGCTGCAGAAACATGTTGGATATCTCTGTCTGTCTCAGTTAGTGGAAACACCCATGGACACCCCCCACCCCGAGGGTGGCAAACAGGGCCCCCCACCAACCAACAGATCCCCATCCCATTCTCTCCCTCCTCCTCCTCCCCCCCCCGGCAGTAGAGTGGACCATCAAACCCCAGTCCTGCTGGGGAACAGACACCCCACAGGGCAGTCCAAGCAGCTCCACACACATCCATAACACAATATCAGACAGACTTTAGGCCTAGATATCCAAAGATGCACCCCAGCACTATCTGATATTCACCTGCAGCAAGCCATCAGCCGCTGCACCCTGCAAGGCACTCCATCAAGACACATACCAGCTGTGAACAGTCTGCTGGTTAGCCCTGATGGAAATACATGCACCCAAAACTGGGGTGGCAGTACACACAAGCAGAGAGTTCTGTGAGGAGGCCCCAACAGGAAACCCACATATATCACAAGAGAGAAACACAATGCAGCACTATGGGGGTGCCTAGCCATGCTGTCATCACTGCACACTCAGGGTGAGAGTGCTCCCCCAGCAGCACATACAGAGGTCACCCTGTCTGTGTAGGTGGTGGCCTGGCACTACAATGTCACAGCCAGTGCCCTATGCCCTGTGCAGATGCATCCTGGCCAGCCCACCATGTCTGACCTATACCCATGGTACCTTGCTGCTCATTATGCACATTGGCAGGCCAATACTGGCAGTAGTGCTGGCAGTGTGGGTTGGGGAAGGTGTTTGCAGCCAACACACACTGTATAGACAGACACACACTCCCACACCTATGCCAGCATTGTGCTACTATTGAGGGGGTGATTAGCCTTGGCCACCACACCGGTCCTGGGCACGGCACAGGCATGGATATGGTACGCAGTACTGCTGGGGGTCACTCCCCAGGGTGGTGAACACCATCAGAGGCCAGGCCTGGAGCACGCACCGCAGACACCAAACAGATTGTTCGGATGGGGTCAACTAGCAGTATGTGCGTAACGTAGGGATATCTATCAGCCTGTACTCTTAGCAAACGTTTCAGAGCTGTGTACCTCAGGTGTAGGGTGACATTGCTAAGGTATGCAGGTGCTGGTATTGGGAGATGCACGCAGGGTCCAATGTTCTGCCTCTACAGGAGACATTGGCCAATGGGGCCTGTGGGTGTGGGTGTGGGTGTGTCTGCCCCTGTTGGCTGCTGCTTTACGGCAGCGCTTCCCCACTCCAGCCCAGTTTTGCATCACACTGTTCGGGTCTTCCTGCTGTCCCTCATGAATATGCATGAGCTACATCTACATGCCGTGCATAGATATACAGCACAGGCATTTGTATGAGTGGCAGCATGGAACCTGACTGGTGTGTGGCCCACCAGGACTGCATTTGGGGGATTCTGCTGTAGTTTCTGCCCCTGTTCATGGTGTCTGTGCTCAGTGGGGTAAAAGATAGATGTATTACCATTGCATATGTCCTCGTCACGAAAGGTGTGTCCTTACAGTCACTGTTTATTTGTGGGGAAAATATGTGGGCAGGATTGCTGGTAGCCCCAGCTGGTCTTTGAACCTATGACCTTCTGTTCTTACATGCACTGTCTGTGTGCACTGCACCACCGTGTAGCCACAGCTTGGCTGAGTTCCCTGGATAGTCCATGACTGTGGATCCGGCAGGGCCTGTCTGTTGCTGTGGACTGTGCCAGCCTGCACATGGCTAGGCCTCTGTCTTCTGTCGCTAGCAGCCACTGCCCCCTGCACAACATGTACTCGTCCGCCAACAAGCTGGCATGAGCTTCTCCCATAAAAGGCAGGTGACCTGATTGGAATGTGGCAGTACGGGACTGCATTTGGGGTACTTGGCTGTGGGTAATGCCCATTGTTGTGGTGTGTGTGCGTTGTTGGGTAAAATATGGGTGTTTTCCCCATGCTTATGTCCCCTGCAATACAGGGGTGTCTGCGCTATCTGTGTTTAGTGGTGGGTAAAATATGGGAACTGGGCTGGCAAGTGCCCCAGCTGGGCTTTGAACCTTTGGTCCTAGAGGTACTGACTCTGTCCGCTGCACCACACTATGGCCACATAGACAGTGCAGCCCCTGGAGGTAGTAAGCCTGGCAGGATGGAGTCACAAACCCTGCTCTACGCAAATTTACTGTGGGCATATGCACCCTGTCTGGTGACAAACGTGCACATAAACCCCGGAAATGACCACGGGAAATGGGGGACAAAATATCACCACGCTGGGCAACAGTGATATTAATGGGTAACCATAGCAAACACTCCCAGGAAAGCTCCACAAAAGGAAATGTTTTTTGGAAGAGTCTCTGCTCCGTAAACCCTTCCAAAATTCATTTCTTTTTTCTGGAGCTTTGCTGGGTGTGTTTTCTGTATTTGCCCTTCACTATAACTGTTCCCCAGCTGAATTACTATTTTTAATAGTTCTGTTGTGGTCATTTTCTATTTTTATTTGCACTTTTGTGCTGTGCACATGTATCACACTGCTCACGTTTTGCTGGTTTCCCCGGTTTTCCTGTACATTGCTGACGGAAATGGTTTCTCTTCCCTTTAAATGCTTTCTACCGCGGTAGTTTTTACATGCAAATTCGGGCCCGATACTGTGCGGGGAGCCTCTCCCCTCCCACTCTCCACCCATTGACCCCGTACCTCCGCCCCTCCGGAGCCTTCCTCCGCCCTTCTTTAGCCGTTCCACGCCTCTATCGGACATTTGCGGGCCCGCACTTGTACGGGGCCCGTTAGTGTGCCGCGCACCTTTGCGGGGGTGACACGCACGTGTGCGGGGCGTTTATTAGCGTTTCAGTGCCGTGTTTCCGTGCGCTATTTTGCGGCGCGCACATTTCCGGTTTTTAGTAAACATCCCCCTAAGTCTGACACAAAACATGAAAATCCTTCCAAATTATATTGTTTTAATAAACAGTGTTGTGCCTGAGGGGCTTCAATTTTCTTCCTTCAGATGCAACTTCTATGTTCAATAATCCTTGTCTCAACCATCTGTTTGGTCTTTCCATCATGTTAAAAAAGATACATGAACAACAGATGATAGACAACAAAAGGTGACTGGAGAAATGAAGAAACCTATACACCTTTATAGTGACTGGATTGTTAAAATTGTTGAGGCTCCAAAGAAGTAGGACATATAGAGCACTTGCATATTTAGGTGGTGATTTTATAAAGTTATTTTGATGCATTTGTGGCTGCATATGTACATTAAGGTGCATGTTTACTAAACCCAATAGCATGAGGTTTAGTGTATAGTTTGGGTGCGGTGCTAAAAAATAGTGCAGGCCCTAGCGCCAAAAATCCTGCACTACCCCGGTAGCGTGTATCAGGACGGGGGCTGGGAGGTACAAGGGCAGACTGCAAGTGGTACCGGTGCATCACGGTTAGCCTCTGCTAACCATGCCTGGCACCCGTAGCATGGGTGCACTTAACGCCACCTTAATGGGTGGTGTTAAGTGCGCCGATTATATTGGCTTCCATGATGGTGTGCCTTAGTACCATGCTAGTTGCAAGGGGATAGTTGCACATGCCCCTTGCAGTTAGTATGGGCCTCTGCGCTGGTAACACAGCCCACATGCATGTTACAAACAAGAATTTTAGAAAGCATGCTCCTAATAGCCTAATATAAAAAGGCGACCACTGTGAAAGTCCATGCCTTGGCATGATCACGCTTATTTTGCTGGTAGGATAGCCAAGGGCGCAGTCTGGGCAGAGCATGAACAGAGTTTGCAAGTATGCCTGCTGACTATAAAATTCTCTAATTTATATGTGCGCTTGTATATTTACAGGCATCCATTTACACTATGGCACCTCTTAGAATATGTGTCCTGTTTAAAATTACAAGTGTCCATGTGTAGATAAATTTTCAATGTGAGCTTACTATACAATCTGTTACTTCTTTTACTTTAAAAATAATTGAGCTGATATTCAAGTCCGATTCAAAGATTATCTATAGAATTTTAAAAGCTATAATATCTGGCCATTTAAATGGCTTAATGCCATTATGCTATCAGGGAGGAGTGGCCTAGTGATTGGGGCAAGTTACCTCAAGCCAGAGGGCCAGGGGTTCAAGTCCCATTAGAGGGCAGCAACCTTGGGTCAGAAGGACTGGGGTCTCTAGTCCTACAGGTGCTCCTTGTGGCCTTGGGCAAGCCTCAGGCACCAAAATATAGATTGTGAGCCCTTTGGGGACAAAGGAAATTTTGTATATATACAGTACCTGAATGTATACCACTTTGACACCTAGAAAAGTGGTATATAAGCCTAGTTAAATAAATAATTATGTGCCGAGGGCAGTCCTACCAATTATTCAGATAGTTTCAATATTCAGACACTAAATAACAGCCCTAAACTAAATGGATAACTCCCAGCATGATGACCAGTCAATATATACAGGGTGGCCCAAAAAAGTGAGAACATCTTGTAGCATATAAATTATTTAAAAATTCAAAAAGACAGATGTAAACGATTGACAAATTTAAAAAACAAAGATTGCAACCGGAAATTGTCGAAATAAAGATGTCATATAGCTAAAAAGGTAAATAAGTAAACTATTTAAGCTTTTAATTTACAAGATGTTCTCACTTTTTTGGGCCACCCTGTATATTCAGTACTGTCATCTATATGAATTGCAGCAATGAAAATTGATTTTTAAATTGGTGACCACACTGGCTAAAAATTAACCTCAGTGTTTACATGTATATGCATGCCAAATAGTGCTGAGGTTAAGAGCTATGTTTTGCACTGTTTTCCTTGCTAATACTGTGAGTTTTCAATAATGAAGATGACTATATTGTGATGCTTTTCATGTGTGTTATTTTTCACGTGTATTATTGATACATTGTCTAACTAAGGGGCATGTTTACGAAAAGATAATGCACATTCATTTATTTAAAAGGATTTATATACCATTTTGTCCTGAAATCAAAGTGGTTTACACTTCAAGCAATCAAAAATCTGTGTCAGTAGGGGTAGGCATGCTGTGTTAACACTGAGTGGAGGTGATGATTTCTTGGTGCGCTATTTACAGGATGAGCTATGTACAAGTGGTTATATACAGGGAGGGTAGGGGGGTACATTGGGGGTCTTTCAAACAATAACTTAGGGGTATGTTTACTAAACCTTCTTAATGTGCGCCCAGCGTTAGTGTGCAGGATGCCATATAAGTAGTGGGCGTTTCAGTTTAAAGTAGCAAAACGGGATTAGCGCGCGCGCTCTTGTGCGCCGCGCACATTAGCGCACGAGTAACGCGCGCGGGAAGCATAAGCAGGCGCGCTGATGTGCAAACAGAGGAACAGAGCTGCAGTACAATGGTGAAGACACTGACAAATAGTGCAGGGGTCATGGGTTCAATCCCCCACTGTGCCCAATGAATAAGGCTGGCTGAGGCACTACCATTTATGTGTAATATTGCATTATGAGGCATTTTAATTTTATTTTAATTACTGCTGCTAGCAAATGCACTCTCAAAGTGCTGTAACATAAGGTGCTGCATAAGGCACCCATTAAGGTACCCCAGAGGGCACATTTTAAAGTGCACTGTCCGCCAAGGCACCCTACAATGTTGCTTAAAGGGTGGCCTATAGGGCGCCATATAGGGTGCCCTATGAGGCACGGCAAGGTCATAGCACTGTTTTTGATGGCAGCACTGTGCATTTAAACGTATGGAAATCTTAAGTAGGTGTGCTGATAGGCAAGGAGGAACAGCAGTATAGCACAATGGTTAAGGCACTGACTGATGATACAGGGGTCATGAGTTCAATCCCCAGTGTGCCTAATACTTAAGACTGGCTGAGGCATCAGCTTTGATATGTAAGTATTGTTTCCTGCAGCACTTTATTTGTATTTTATTAATTGCTGCCAGCAAACACACCCTCATGTGCCGTAACCTAAGGTGCTGCATAAGGCACCCTATAAGGCATTCCATAGGGCACATTATAAAGTGCACTGTCCGCCATGGCACCCTATAATGTCCTCTATAGGGCACCCTATAAGTCGCTCCATAGGATACTGTATAGTGCACCTTAGATGGACGGTAACCATAAGGTGCCCTATAGGGCGCCCTCGGAGGCACCTTATGGGTACAGTACGCTGAGGGTGTTTTTCCTGGCAGCACTAATGTACATTAAAAATAGATAATGCTTTGGACAGCCCTATCAAATAACCCCACTGTGGGTTTGAACCCATGACCTCTGGCTCTACTGGCAGTGAAGCAACCAGTGGGCTACAGCTCTATAACTGCTAGCAAGTACCTGGCTGGCTGCAGAAGGACTGCACGTCACCACACAAACAGTCTGCTGTGGTCACCAGGATAGGGTTAGCCTACCTGTACCCATGATGCACTGCACATGCAAATCAGTCATCTACAGATGAACACAAGATGGGGTATGCACCCCCACAGCACCTCGTTCTGGTAGGGGGAACTGACCATGTGTGTTACTGGCACAGAGTAGCTACACACCGTCGCATTGTGCGGGTACTGTGCTCACCCTGAGGGTGTGGTGGGGCGCCCAGCACCAGGTCCACAGCACCTTCCATAGCAGAAATAGGCCATGCTGTAGGTCCCCAGCAGTCCTAGTGTGTGAGATAGGTAGTTCCTGCAGATGCACTTTGGATACATCTGTATTTCTCAGTCAGGTTTGACCCTTATGGACCCATAGGCAGATTATGTACCACCACCCAACCCACCCTTTGGGGCTGAGGGTGGGAAACAGGGTCTCCCACCGACAGATCCACATTTTACATCCCTGCAATGGCAGCAGTAGAGGGTACCGCCAACCGCAGTCCTGCTGGGGAACAGACACCCTACAGGGCAGTCAATGCAGCTCTGTACACATCTATAAAGCAATAGCAGACAGACATTAGGCCCGGAAATACTCAGCTGCACCCCACCACAATCTGATATTCTCCTGCAGCAAGCCTGCAGCCACTGCACCCTGCAAGGTGTTCCATCAAGACACATACTAGCTGCAGACAGTCTGATAGCTAGTCCATAGGACATGTTCCTGGAGGAGATGAATGCACCCAGAACTGGGATGTCAGCATACACACCAAGCAGATAAGTCAGTGATTGGGCCACAAAAGAAAACCCAGAAATATCACATGAAAAAGATATTATAGGGCACTATGGGGGAACCTAGCTATGCCGTGGTCACTGCTCAGTCAGGGTGAGAGTAAACTCCCAGCAGGACATACTGTGGCCACCCTGTCTGTGCAGGTGGTGGCCGGGCACTACAATGTCCCAGCCATTGCCCTATGCCCTGTGCAGATGCATCCTGGCCAGGCCACCCTGTCCGGGCTATACCCATGGTACCTTGCTCCTCATTATGCACATTGGCAGGCAATACTGGCAACAGTGCTGGCAATAGTGCTGGCAGTGTGGGCTGTGGAGGGTGTTTGCAGCCACCACACACTGGATAGACAGACACACACTCTCACACCTATGCCAGCATTGTGCTACTACAGAGGTGTTTAGCAGCCCTGGCCACCACATCAGTCCTGGGCACAGTGCAGGCATGGATATGGTACGCAAAACTGTTGGGGGTCACTCCCCAGGGTGGTAAACACTGTCAGAGACCAGACCTGAAGCACACCCCACAGACATCAGAAAGGTTGCTATGATGGAGCTCAATCAGCAAACTGTGCTTAACGTAGGAATTGCTATCTGCCAGTAATCATAGCAACCTTTTGATAGCTGTGTACCGTATTCCCAGGTGTAGGGTGGCATTGCTAAGGTATGCAAGTGCTAGTATTGGGAGATGCACGCAGGGCCCAATGTCCTGCCTCTCCAGGGGGCATTGGCTAATGGAGCCTGTGGGTGTGGGTGTGTCTGCCCCTGTTGGCTGTTGCTTTACGGCAGAGGTTCCCAACTCCAGTCCTGGTGTGCCAAACACTGTTCGGGTTTTCATGCTGTCCCTCATGAATATGCATGAGATACATCTGCATACAATGGGGGTGGTGCATAGATATGCAGCACAGGCATCTTTATTAGAGGCAGCATGGAACCTGAATGGTGTTGGCCCTCCAGGACTGCATTTGGGAGACTCTGTTCTAGGTAATGCACCTGTTTATGGAGTCTGTGCTCTGTAGGGTAAAATGTAGGTGTTTTGGGCATGTTTACGTCATCTGCAATAAAGGTTCTGTCTGTATTAGCACGTTGTAGTAGTGGGTAAAATATGGGGACTGGGTTGGCAGGCACCATAGCTGGGACTTGAACCTGTGACCTTCTGCCTCCAAACACACTGGTTGTGTGCACTGCACCACCGTGTTGCTACAGAGACAGTGCATTCCCTGGTGATACCATGACTGTTTGTCCAGCAGGGCCTATCTGTTGCAGTGCATGGCACCCACCTACACAGGGCTAGGACATGGTCTGCTCTGGGCAGCTGCCACTGCCCCCCTCCACCATCAGTACCCCTCTGCCACCATGCTGACATGCCCTTCTGCTGGTGGTGCTGGTGGTGTGCAGTCTCAAGCCATCCAGTGTGCAGGTAGGCGGCTGCCTATGGTGCGTGTTCTGGGATAGGGGTGCCTGCATAGGTGTCCACGCTTCCCCCCAACACCGCCTGCCAATGTTCTGTGCCCTTGGGGGTACCTGCTGGTTACTATCCCCTGTGACACTGTGATAAACACTCTCGTGCCCATGTTGGGCCCTCATCAGTTGCTGTCTGGCTGCTGTTCAGTTTCAGCATTCCTAAGTGCCACCTAGGCACCTGCCTAGTCCGCACTGTGCCCCAGCTGCACCACAGCATGTGCCGCCTGCAGCCCTCTGTATCCCCTTTCCCAGCATCTGTCCTGTTGCCCATTCCGACATGCCCGCCCTGCTGTTGTGGAACATGTGCATGCCGTAGGTAACCTGTCCAATGGAGAGGGAAACCCTGATCAGTGCTATTTCACTGTGGGATCATTCACCTTGTATGGGAACGGAGCATAGACCCTTCCAAAATTCATATTTATTTTTTGGGGCTTTCTTGGGAGTGTTTTTTGATGTTTCCCATTACTATCACTATTGCCCAGCTTGATTATGATTTTTTTTTATTTTGTTGGGGTCATTTTCAATGTTTATTTTCACTTTTGTTCCGTGCACATGTATCACACATCACTTTTTTGTGTGTTTCCCTGGTTTTGCTGTACATTGCTGACAGAAATGGTTTCTTTTCCCTTTAAATCAGCTCTAACGCGAGGTTTTCACTTGCTTTAGTTTTGGCCTCGGATTTCACATCGTTAGTGTGCGGGGAGCCTCTCCCCTCCCACTCTCCACCCATTGACCCCTTCTCTCCGCCCCTGGGGAGCCTTCCTCCGCCCTCCAGGAGCTTTTCCCCGCCTTCAGCGCTCATTTGCACCACTGCGCGCGTGAGCGCGCACTAAGGCACATTTGTGCCCCGTAAAGCGTCATTATCGCGCGCTAAGGTACCTTAGCGCACGATAATTGCAAAGCACGCACGTTAAGAAGGTTTAGTAAACATACCCCTTAATATTAACTTATACAAGGACATCAATTTTAAACAATAACAATAACTTCTACAAAGAACTTTAAATTGTAAACATTAACATAATATTTTAACAAGTTAAACAGGCTTGTAACTTCATGCTCCTTTTACTATGAGCGTTCAATTGTAAATTGTGACATTGCATTTCAAACATAGACAGTCTTGTAACTTCCCATATTAAGATTGAGATTGGTGTGATTATTGGTCTTTGTTATAATGTTCAATTAATAAGGTAGTCTTGAGTAACTTGCGGAAGTCTTTTAAATCAGTTGTGGATCGTAGCTTCTCTGAGAATGCATTCCAACTAGCAGGGGCAACTAGGGAGAAAGCTCGCATGGATGTGGATTTATTGGTATTTGTAAATAATCTAGGAGTTGGTATTGTGGTTTTAGTGCTGTTTCTGTCCGGTCTTTCTTTTGTTTTGGTTCCCCTACACCAATAGAAATAAAACATGGCCCCTAAATGCCACGAGCCTGTTAATCTATTAATGTAGTATTTCATTTAGGGGTATGTTTACTAAACCGTGCACACGTGCGCGGCACACAAGAGCGGACGCTAATGATGTATTTAAGAGCTCTTAAGCGCCGTGCACGCATGCGCGTCACATTAACGGGCCGCCACACATGTGCGGGGCGCTCATGTGCGATAGAGGCGGGGAAACGCTTACGGAGGGCGGAGGAAGGCTCCCTAGGGGCATGGGGACGGGGTCAATGGGTGGAGAGTGGGAGGGGAGAGGCTCCCCACACAGGAGCGGGGCTGAATGTCGGCATTAAAAATACCGCGAGTGAAACCCTCACGTTAGAGCCGATTTAAAGGGAAGAGAAACCATTTCCGTCAGCAATGTACAGCAAAACCTGGGAAACCTGCAAACCGTGAGCAGTGTGATACATGTGCACAGAACAAAACAGCAAATATAAATGTAAAATGACCACAAAAAATTCCAAATAAATAACACCCCAGCTGGGCAACAGTGATATTAATGGGCAACCATAAAAAACACTCCCAGGAAAGCTCCAGAAAAAAGAAATGATTTTTGGAAGGGTCTACGCTCTGTAGACCCGTTCAAAAAGCACTGCATATTAATGGAGCTGTCCTGGGAGGGTTTCTCATGTTGCCCATTAATATCACTGTTGCCCAGCTTGGTTTTGGTTTATTCCCCTTTTTTGGAGGTCAGTTATGAGGTTTAATTGCACCCCTGTCCCCAGACAAGGTAAACGAGCCCACAGTAAAATTGTGCAGAGCAGGGTGTCTGACTCGTGCGGCCAGGTTCCCTATCACCAGAGATAGCACTGTCTCTGTGGATACAGTGTGGTTCAGTGGACACAGCCAGTGCCTGTAGGACCAGAGGGTCACAGGTTCAAATCCCAGCTGGGGCTCAAGCCATCCCAGTCCCCATTGTTTTACCCACCACTAAACAGTGATTGTACAGACACTCCTGTATGATAGAGAACATAAGCATGGTTCCAACACCTATATTTTACCCTACACCGCACACAAACCATAACAATGGGCATCACCAACAGCTGAGTCCCCCAAATTCAGTCCTGGAGTGCCACAACTCAATCAGGTCATATGCTTTTTGCCAGATAGGGACATGTCTGCATGTTGGCGGAAGGGTACAGGTGGTGGAGGGGGCAGTGGCTGCAAACCACAGCAGACAGTGGCCTAGGCCTGTGCAGGCTGGCACCGTCCACCGCAACAGACAGGCTCTGTCGGATGTACAGTCATGGACTCCCCAGGGAACATGGCAACACAGTGGTGCAGTGCACACAGACAGCATGTGCAGGAACAGAGGGTCATAGGTTCAAAGCCCAGCTGTGTCTACTGCCAATCCAATCCACATATTTTTCCTACAAATAAACCGTGATAGTACGGACAAACCTTTATTGCTGAGAAAATACGCATGGTTCATACGCCGATATTTTACCACACCAAACACAGACACCATAAACAGCCGCATTACCTAGAGCAGAGTCTCCCAAATGCAGTCCTGGAGGGCCCCCACACCATTCAGGATCCATGCTGCCTCTAATAAAGATGCCTGTGCTGCATATCTATGCACCACCCCCATGGTATGCTGATGTAGCTCATGCATATCTATGAGGGACAGCATGAAAACCCGAACAGTGGTCCGAACACCAGGACTGGAGTTGGGACACTCTGCCGTAAAGCAGCAGCCAACAGGGCCAGACACAACCACACACACCCCCACAGGCCCCATTGGCCAGTACCTCATGGAGAGGCAGGACATTGGGCCCTGCCTGTATCTCCCAATACTAGCAGTTGCATACCTTAGCACTGCCACCCTACACCTGGGTATATGGTACACAGCTATCAAACGTTGCCCATGATAACTGGCAGATATCAATTCCTACGTTAAGCACATTTTGCTCATTGATCTCCACCATAACAATCATTGTGATTTCTGCGTTGTGTGCTGCAGGTCTGGTCTCTGACAGTGTTTACCACCCTGGGGAGTGACCCCCAACAGTAGTGCGTACCATATCCATGCCTGTACTGTGCCCAGGACTGGTGTGGTGGGTATGGCTGCTGGACCCCTCTATAGTAGCACAATGTTGGCATAGGTGTGGGGGTGGCTGTCTGCCTAACCAGTGTGTGGTGGCTGCAAACACCTTCCACAGCCCACACTGCCAGCAATGTTGCCAGTATTGGGCTGCCAATGTGCATAATGAGGAGCAAGGTACCATGGGTATAGACTGGACAGGGTGGCCTGGCCAGGGTGCATCTGCACAGGGCATAGGGCACTGACTGGGACATTTTAGTGCCTGGCCACCACCTACACAGACAGGGTGACCTCAGTATGTCCTGCTGAGAGATCACTCTCACCCTGACTGTGCAGTGACCACAGCATGGCTAGGCACCCCATAGTGCTATATAGTAGTTCTCTCATGTGATAGATATGGGTTTATTTTTGGGGCCCAGTCACTGATTTATTTGCTTGCTGTGTATGCTGACATCCCAGTCCTGGGTGCATGCATCTCCACTGGGAACATGCACTGTGGACTAACTAGCACACTGTTTGCAGCTGGTATGTGTTGTGATGGAGCAGCTTGCAGTGGCTGATGACTTGCTGCAGGAGAATATCAGATAGTGGTGAGGTGCAGCTCACCATATCCAGGCCTAATATCTGTCTGTGTTGACTGCCCTGTGGAGTGTCTGCCCCTCAGCAGGACTGGGGTTGATGGACCCCTCTACTGCCACCTTTGTAGGGAGGTAGGATGTGGATCTATTGATGGGAGACCCTGTTTGCCACCCTTGGCCCTGAAGGAGGGGGGTGGTGGTGGTGCATGGCCCACCTAGGGGTCCATGGGGGCTACCCCTGACTGAGTCAGACAGAGATATCCAAGGTGTTTGTGCAGGAACTACCTATCTCACACATTAACACTGCTTTGGACCTCTAGCATAGCCTCTTTCAGCTATGGAAGGTGTTGTGGACCTGGTCCTGGGCGCCTCATTGCACCCTCAGGGTGAGCACAGTGCCCGCACAATGTGACGGTGTGTAGCTACTCTGTGCCAGTACAACACACGGTCAGTACCCCCTACCAGGCCGAGGTGCTGTGGGGGTGCACATGGTCACTTCCCTCTAACGGGCCGAGGTGCTGTGGGGGTGCATTGCCCATCTTGTGTTAATCTGTGGACAGCTGATTTGCATGTGCAGTGCATCATGGGTATGGGTGGGCTAACCCATCCTGGTGACCACACCAGACTGTCTGTGTGGTGATGTGCATGCTCTCTGCAGCCAGCCAGGGGCTTGCTACTAGCTATAGAGCTGTAGCCCAATGGTCATGTCACTGTCTCTGAAGCCAGAGGTCATGGGTTCAAACCCACAGTGGGGTTATTTGATAGGGTTGTCCAGTGCATCTTGTTTAATGTACATATTTTGATGACAGCAAAAACACCCTCAGCGTACTGTACCCATAAGGTGCCTCTGAGGGTGCTTTATAGGGCGCCCTATAGGGCACCTCATGGTTTCCGTCCACATAAGGTGCACTATACAATATCCTGTGACACAACCTATAGGGTGCCATATAGGGGACATTTCAGGGTGCTGTGGCGGACAGTGCAATTTCAAATGTGCCCTATAGGGTGCCTTATATGGAACCTTCAATTACGGCACGTGAGGGCGTGTTTGCTGGCAGCAATTAATAACATAAAATTAAAGTGCTGCAGGCCAAAAGATGTACAATGCAAAGCTGATGCCACAGCCAGCCTTACGTATCAGGCACACTGGGGAGCAAACTCATGACCCCTGTATGAGCAGTCAGTGCCTCAACCATTGTGCTCCACTGCTGCTCCTTCTTGCCCGTCAGCTCACCTACTTATGCATTTCATTCCTTAAACTGCACAGTGCTGCCATAAAAACCAGTACACTGACCTTGCGGTACCTCATACGGCACCCTCTAAAGCACCCTGTAAGCAACATTCTAGGGTGCCTTGGCTGACAGTGCACTTTAAAATGTGCCTTATAAGGCACCTTATGTTAACATGCTTTGGGAGCGCGTTTGCTAGTAGTGATAATTAAAATAGGAATAAAATGCCTCCTAAAGCAATCTTCCCCTTAATATGTTATGCCTCAGCCAGCCTTGTTCATTGGGCACAGTGGGGGATTGAACCCCTGATCCTTGCACCATTGGGCAGTGTCTTAACCATTGGGCTGTGTTTTGGTTCCTGTGCTTGCACATCAGCGAGCCGCCATATACCTCACAATATTAAATTGCCCCCAAAAACATTAGCATGCTGCCTTATGCCACCTGTTATTAATATGCCTCCACAAACATTAGTGTGCCACCTTATGCTGCCCATTATTTCAATGCCTCCTAAATTAATGCCTCAGCCAGCTGTCTTTAATGGGCTCTGTGGGGATTGAACCTGATCCCTGCACCATTGGTCAGTGTCTTAACCATTGGGCTGTGGCTCTGCTCTTCTACTTGCCCATCAGCGTACCACATATGCCTCCCGCGCAGCCATCTGATGCGCTAAGGTGCGGGGCGTACAAGGGCGCCGCGCACCTTAGCGCATATTTAAATTCCGGCTTTTCTTTTTCAGGACGAACCGCCCACTCCTTATATGGCACCCGCACTCTACCGCGGCCCGCATTTTACCGGGGTTTTAGTAAACATACCCCTTAGTATTTAGCTCTCACCTTTCCATTAGTAGTTCAAGGCGAGTTACAATCAGGTACAGTGAAGTGTTTAAGGAAAATTTAGAAAATTTGACAATACATTTAGTTGGAAGCTTTGGAAATACAGTTGTGGTGAGCATTATTGGCACCCTTGCATTTTAGATCTGCTGTGTACAATATCTTGAGAAATAATTCCAAGTGTATGTCATCATTTATGAATAAAAAAACAAAATATGACCTGGACAGGATTAATGACACCCTTTACTAATATTCGGTTGCACAACCCTTGGCAGTGATGACAGCCTCCAAATGTTTCTTGTAGCCATCTATAAGTTTCTTACATCTGTCTGCTGATAGTTTCTCCCACTCGTCAACTGCGATTTGTTCCTGCACATGATTGTTTCCAGGATTCCTTTTACCAATGGCAGATTTCAGCTCTTTCCAAAGGTTCTTGATTGGATTGAGGACTCATTGCTGGCCAGTTTAAAACAGTCCATTTGTTGTTTATTAACCAACCATTCTTTTGTATTTTTGGATGTATATTTTGGGTCATTGTCCTGTGATCCAGACATACTTTTCTGATATTAGGTATCACATTTTGCTCCAAAATACCTTGGTAGTCCTTTGACTTCATGATTCCTTTAAGACATTCCAGGCCTCCAGTTCCTGAGGCAGCAAAACAGCCCCACAACATTATGGAACCTCCACCATATTTAACTGTAGGAAGGGTGCTTTTTTCCTTATAAACTTTATTTCTTTGCTAGTAAAGGCATCGCTGATCTGCATTGCCAAAGAGCTCAAGTTTGGTTTCATCTGTCCACAAAGCATTTTCCCAGAAGGATTGTGGCTTCTCGAGGTGGGTTTGGGCAAAGATCAAGCATGCCTTTTTATGTCTGTCTTTGAGCAGTGGGGTCTTCCTTGGCTGTTGCCCATGAAGTCCTTCTTTGTTTAGTGTGTGGTAAATGGTGTGTTGAAACCACCTCTCCAGATTGCTCTTTGGATGTTCTATGTGGTGTTTTTCCAACAGTTCACACTAACCTTCAAAGACTTATTGGATTAATTTTCTTCTTCCAACTGCGTCCTGGGAGGTTCTTGACCAAGGAAGGTGAACTCCAGTCTTGGAGTGCCACAATCCAGCCTGGTTTTCAGGATGTCCCTAATGAATATTCATGATATGTATTTGCATATAATGGGGGGCAATGGTTGCAAATATATCTCATGAATATTCATGAGGAATATCCTGAAAACCAGGCTGGATTGTGGCACTCCAGGACTGGAGTTCACCATCCCTCTTCTTGACAGTTCCATGAGTAGAAAACCTTTTAAGAACATTGTGAACTGTAGACACAGGAATCCCATGGTCTTTGGAGATGGCCTTGTACTCCTTTGAAGTTTGATGTTTGGTGATAATGACTTTTCTGATAGTCTCAGGCAGCTCTCTTGTCTTCACTGTTTTGAAAATGGAACAGGGAGTGAATGTGGTCATTTTAAACATTAGAGCCATCATTCATTGACTGTTTCAAGTCATGTGAGTATTGCCAATTGATTACAGGTGCATCTAATTTTACTGCAATGGGAATGTGGTTCTTCTATTCAAACTGATTTGAATTGTTTATAAGGGAGCCAATAATCATGTCCTATATCAGCAAAACTCACCCAAAAATAGTTTATGATACTTCAAATCATCAAAATCTACTTCTTGAGGAGAAAAGGATCTCAGAACTATTTGAGCCGGTAATATGGGCATTACAACATGGCCCCACCCCAAATGCTCAGAACATCACCGATCCTGATAAACTCCTCTTATCCTCTTATTGTGGTTTTTTTATTCTAAAACTATCTTTAAATGTTACAGAAAACTTTTAAAACTATCTTTAAACTTTGCAGAGAACTTCTTAACATGCCGTCACCCCCCATAGAATAACATCAGCATCGACAGTATATACAATACTTCAGTTTCAGAAGATTTAACCACTTATCTGACATTGATGATTTTCCTGATGTAACCAACACCATGTGTGGTGCCATCAAGAGTTATACCACTATTTCTTCAGGGGGTTCTTTTAATCGGGTCCCATCAACACAGCAAGTCAAAACAATGGTTCTCTGAAGACCACTATTCAGGGGATAAAAGCAATAAAAATAATGACAGTCTATCCAAAATTTAACACTAACCCTATTTGCCCAAAATTTAAAACACTCTTAGCAAACACTTTCTATTCAAACCTTTCAGCCATACTTACTCACAAACTGTTGCTAGTCCTTCCTCACTGTCGGTTAACCGTGTGGGGAATTCAAACTGTCTCCTATTCGGCAACCCTTTAAACCCTTCTCCACCAATCAGTGAGCAGCATATAAAAAAAAGCACTTTTCCCAACACGCCATCCTTTCCTCACATTCAGCCTCTTAAAGGAACAGTCATGTTTTATTTGATTCTTTTATATGTCAAATATACGTGCATATATAGTCCAAAGCCATTTTACTGGCCACTTTTGTTTAGGAGATGTTGGACATTAAAGGGTTGAACTTCAAGAGGGCCAATAATGTTGACCACAACTCTAAATCTGTGCTTATAAAGAGCAACCTAGATCTTGTCTCCAGACCCTGAATTGAGCTCTCTGTACATGTTATAAATGTTCACAGCTGCACTGCTTGAGTCTCATGATATAGCAGAGACAATCCCTATGACCCCTAATGCATCTGATGGAAGAACTTTAAAACCCACATCTGCTGGGTGGGGTGGGTCATCTGAGCTCAGTGAGGCCTCAGAGAAGAGATGCCCACTGTCTATTACATTTTCTGACTACAGCCCAGATACTGAAACTTACACTAATTTTCTAAACCATTTTGAATGTCATGCCTATTTCAAGAAAGCAGGGTAGAAATCTTTCTAATAAATAAGGGAATCCACTGGACCATGAGTTTGAGCTGGATCTTCAGATTGGTAACTACATGATGGTACTTCTTTGTTTCACCATGTTGTCTCCACAGGGTTAGAACAAAGCTGCAAGCTACAGAACAGAACAGATCCAACCTGTGGAGCTCCAGGGTCAGTGTCAGCCATCTTGCTTCTGTGCCAGAACCCCTCTGGAGCATATTTTAAAATTTGGCATTAGGGGATAATTTTATAAAGGTATTTTCATGCATATATGATTGAATATGCAGGTAAAATGTGTTATATATTGACCCCAACACAGTGGCGACCTGAGAGTTTCTACTGCACTAGGCAGACCCTCCATGCTGCCCCCCCCCCCCAGACTGTGCCACCGTTTGAGCTGCCGTGCTGCAAACCCTTTGTGCTGAACTGCCGCTTCAGCACGGTGTTGGGTCTTAAAGTGCCTGCACGCATGCATGCTCATGACCTGTTTCTCCTGCCCCCCTCCAACACAACTTCCTTAGAGGGGCAGGAGCAGCAGGCTAGAAATATACACATGTGCATGGGTTTTTTAAAGCCCACCACGGCACTGAACCCCCCCCCCCCCCCACCCTCCCAGGGAAGCAGTAGCAGTTCAGCTACTGCTTCCCTGGGGGGGGGGGGTGTACACATTTTGCTATTCAGCTGATACTGATAACAACAACATTTGACTCATACACTGGCATGAAAAAAAAGGTATAGAGAAAGAATGCACAGTTTGACGTTTCATGTTTAATCCAATGTAATGTAATTCATACTATTTAAATATAATGTGTATGCTGTCAATAAGCAAGCTGTTCTACCATATAGCAGCATTGCTGCAAAGATATTATTGTTCAGTACAAAATTATGTACCTTCAGTTGCTTAAGGCATTTCTTGTCTTATTTTATGCTGATTGATCTGCCAGAGAGATAACTGCTTAGTGACTGACATATTGTTAGGCTCAGACTACACGTCCCACAGAATTGTTATGCACAACAGAAGCAGTACATTAAGTAGCCAAAACACATCCACTCCATAAATCAACATTAAAACCAGGTCGGAAAGCCCAGATGATAATGTTACCAGATTTTTTGCAGGCAAATCTTGGACACTTATCCAAAGTGTGGTGGGGGATGGGGATGGGGGGGGGGGTGAGGAAGAGACATCTTCATTCCAGGTTGGAGCAACAAGGCATGGAGGAGGGAAGAGGAATCATTACCTTCCAGCCCCTAACCCCCATTCATCCCATGACAGCAGCAATATTACTTCCAAGCAGACAAATCAATAGAGAAATAGAAACAGTGATGCATTTCCTCTGTACTGTGCAAAATATAAAGATTATGCAGATCTACTATTAGTAATCTGTGAACTATCATTAAAATCATCTGTAATACCTGAAGATGGGAGGATGGCCAATGTAACGCCAATTTATAAAAAGGGTTTCAGGGGTGATCCTGGAAACTACAGACTGGTGAGCCTGATGTCAGTACTGGGAAAAATGGTTGAAACCATCATAAAGAACAAAATTGCTGAACATGTAGATAGTCATGGCTTAATGGGAGACAGCCAACATGGCTTTAGACAAGGAAGATCTTGTCTTACTAATCTGTTATGTTTTTTGAAGGTGTGAATAAAGAGGTGGACAAAGGTGAGTCGATTGATATAGTGTATCTGGACTTTCAGAAAGCCTTTGACAAGGTCCCTCATGAGAGACTCTTGGCAAAATTAAAATCATGGGATAGGAGGCAGTGTACTATTGTGGATCAGTAACTGGTTAAAGGATAGAAAGCAGAAGTAGGGCTAAATGGCCAATTTTCCCAATGGAAAAAGGCGAATAGTAGAGTACCCCAGGGATCTGTGCTGGTTCCGCTGCTTTTTAACATATTTGTAAATAACCTGGAAATGGGAATAACGAGTGAGGTGATCAAATTTGCAGATGACACAAAATTATTCAAAGTTGTTAAAACCCATCAGGATTATGAAAAATTGCAAGAAGATCTTGATAAATTGGAAGACTGGGCATCCAAATGTGGACATTTAATGTGGACAAGTGCAAAGTTATGCACCTAGGAAAGAACTACCCAAACTATGGTTACATGATGCAAAGTTCCACATTAGGAACCACCACCCAGGAAAAAGATTTAGGCGTCATCATGGATAGCATGTTGACACTCTCCTCCCAGTGTGCAGTGGTGGCCAAGAAAGCAAATAGAATGCTAGGAAACATAAGGAAAGGAATGGAGAATAAAACAAAGGATATTATAATGCTTCTGTATCATTCCATGGTGCGACCACATCTTGAATATTGTGTGCAATTCTGGTCGCCATATCTTAAAAAGGATATAGGGTTATTAGAAAAGGTACAGAGAAGAGCCACCAAAATGGTAAAGGGGATGGAAGGATACCCCTATGAAGAGAGAATCTAAAAAGGTTAGGGCTCTTCAACTTGGAAAAGAGATGGCTGAGGGGAGATATGATAGAGGTCTATAAATTAATGAATGGAGTGGAACAGGTAAACATAAATCGATTGTTTACACCATCAAAATATTGAAAGACCAGGGGACATGCAATGAAGCTACAGTGTAACCTATTTAAAACTAATAAGAGAAAATATTTTTTTTCATTCAACGTGTAATTAAACTCTGGAATTCGTTACCAGAGGATGTATTAAAAACTGTTAGTGTAGCTGGGTTTAAAAAAGGTTTGGTCAAGTTCCTGTAAGAAAGGTCCATAAACCATTATTAAAGTGGACTCAGGTAATCCACTGCTTGCCCCAATACAAGCATTATGGAACCTGTGTGTCTTTCTGGGAACCTGTCAAGTACTTGAGACCTGGATTGGCCACTGTTGGAAACAGGATACTGGGCTTGATGGAGCTTGGCCTGACCCAGTATGGCATATCTTATGTTATGTTTTTATGTAAATTTTAAAATCTGACATATTCAAATCAGTAAATTGAAAATAAATGTTTTCTTCTACCTCTTCTGTGCCCATTGCTGGAATTAGGGGCTAGAGGCTGCCAAACAGGTGGCATTCGGGAACAGAGCTCTAATATCGGGGACAATTCCTGAAAATTGGGGACATCTGGTAACCTTACCAGATGAGTAGCTAGTTCAACAGGAACAAAGCAGGGGTGATAATGTTCCAGGCAGACACAGGAAGTACTGGAGCAGTGGCTTGGAAAACAGGAACCTTTGACAAGAACTGAAAGGTAAGCAAACATGATTTCTGGGAATGCAATGTGCAATGGCAAGCTTAGAGTCATCCTAGCGATGATGAGGGCGAATGAAAGAACACAACCAGAACAGGAAAAACTCCCCAGATAAGAAGAGTTTGCTGCAGATCCAAGAACATCTTTAAGCTGGAGCAGGGTCTGGTGCAGTAATAAAATGTGAGCCTTTATTCATACACCCACATGGTCCCTGCATATTTCTCGCATCTGCCTTCTTTGCTCTCCTTGTATTGGCCAAAGAGCAGGACTAAATGTATGTAAAACGCCAATATACATTCCCTGGGTAATTTTCAAAGCAGAACTACATGCATGCCTTCATTTTGAAAATTTGGAGGTACCTGCACATGGAAAAATATGTGTGTATTTCTAATGTGTCCACAGTTATTAAATTACCCCATGTATGATAGCAATGCCAAAATAAGCAATAAGATGTACGTTATTAAAAAAATGAATTCCTGGACATAAGAGTCATCAAAATAAGCTCATATTTTATTATAATTAAAATGTATAAACCTTTAGGGTCATCTTTGACTCATCTCTCTCCTTCTCTATACACATCCAACAAACAGCTAAACCTGTTGCTTCTTTCTCTATAACATCAGCAAAATTCATCCCTTCCTTTCTGAACACATTACCAAATCTCTTATCCACTCTCTAGTCACCTCCCGTTTAGACTATTTTAACATGCTCCTTTCTGGTCTCCCCCTGAATCACCTATCTCCTCTTTAATCCATTCAAAATTCAGCTGCATGGCTAATCTTCTACTAGTGTCAATATGCCCATGTAACCCCTCTTCTGCAGTCACTTCACTGGCTTCCTATCCATTTCCGCACTCAGTTCAAACTTCTACTGACCTACAAGTGCATTCATTCTATGGTTCTTCATTACCTCTCCTCTCTAATATCTCCATATACTCCTCCTCAAGAACTCTGCTCATCAGGCAAATCCTTCTTATCTCTGCCCTTCTTTTTTACTGCCAACTCCAGATTTTGCACATTCTACCTTGCTGCACCCTATACCTGGAACAGACTGAGCTGGTGCATCAGGATCCATCCCTGGCTCTATTCAAATCCAGACTAAACCCCCACCTCTTCAATGCTGCTTTTGTATCCTAACCCCTTATTCTCCTGTAGACCACTCTTGTGTGTCTTAAACATTTCCCCTTTGTTCTACCCTAGTCCCCTGTTGGTTGTATGCATCTGTCATGAAAGATTGTGAGCTCCTGAGAGCAGGAACTGTCTCTTATATGCTGTGTAGTGCTGCTTAAGCCTTGTAGCACTATAGAAATGTTAAGTAGTAGTCATAGTTATAGTGTATATTTCTACAGAAATGTAGATATTTGCATTCGCTGGATATAGAGGAATTTGTAACCAGAAAACAAAGTTACTCACCTGCAGCAGGTGTTCTCTTTGGTCAGCAGGATAAGTCCTCACATATGGGTGACATCACGGATGAAACTGTCATGTGGGAACCTTTCCCAGCTCCTTCTAGAAGCTTTTGGAAGGGTTCTACTGTGAATGTGTGCACCTTTCTGCCTGCCATTGCTGCGCCATTCCCTTCAATATTGTAATGAGCTAAGCCAGAAGACCACGCCAAGGGGAGGAGGGAGGGTTGTGAGGGCTTAGCCTGATTTCTATGGAGAAAACCTGCTACAGCTGAGTAACTTCGTTTTCCCCATGGACAAGCAGGATAAGTGCTCACAAACGGGATTCTCTAGCTACCTGCTGCCTCGTAACAAAAAGGTGAAGAAAAAGTGCTGCAACAGGTGGACACCATGAACAATAAGATCAAAGTGAGCAAGGCTGCGATAATTAAGAGAACCATCATTTCATGTTTCTTTTTTTTCTTTAATTTTTTTTTAGAGGCACGACAGCATAGAACAGAAAGGAACAGAGCCTAGGGGGGTTGGAGTTGGATTCTAGTCCCCCAACATATTCTGAAATACTTATTGACCGAACCTGCTGTCCCACCAGGAATTCCCATCCAAACAGTAGTGAGAAGCGAATATATGGACTGAAGTCCAAGTAGCAGCTTTGGTAATCCCTTCAATGAAGACTGAGTGCACATGGGCCACCGAAGCAGCCATGGCTCGGATATTGTGAGCCATGACTCGGATATTGTGAGCCATGACATGATCCTCAAGGCTCAAGCCTGACTGGGCATAAGCAAAAGATATGCAATCTGTGAGCCAAATCGACAGTGCATTTGGTGAAGGCACCCCCTAACCTATTTGGGTCAAATGAAACAATGCTGGGCAGATTGTCTATAGATTTTAGTCTGCTTCAAGTAGAAGGCTAAGGCTCTCTTACAGTCCAATGTGTACAGTGCACTTTCCCCCCTTGTGAGCATGGGGTCTGGGAAAGAAATTGGCAGGATGATTGACTGATTGAGGTGGAAGTCTGACACCACCTTAGGAAAGAATTTAGAATGCATCCGCAAAACCACCCTATTGCTTCTAGAACCTGGAGCTTGCTAACTCTGCATGCTGAAGTTACCACTACCAAAAATAAGACCTTCCAAGTCAAAGACTTCAGGGCACGGGCATTTAGTGGCTTGAAGGGAGATTTCATCAACTGAGTCAATACCACATTAAGATCCTAAGACACTGTGGGAAATTTTACAAGAAGCAAATCAAACATAAAATGAAAAACTAAAGGCTATAAAGAGATAGGTTTACCTTCTTACAGAGTTGGTTTTCAAAACAGACTCAGAGAGATGTAGAAGGTTCTCAAGCACTTTTTGTGTCGGACAAGCAAAGGGATCTAAGGCCTTTCCTTTGTATTAGATGGCAAACCTTTTCTACTTGAAAGCACAGGACCTCCAAATAGAATGTCTTCTGGAATCCAAGAGGACATCAGAAACAACAACCAGCAGGTTGAAAGAAGACAATGTCAACTTCTCAACATCCAAGCTGTGAGGGCTAGGGACCTTATGCTGGGATGCTGCATGGTCCCTCAATCCTCTTTAATAAGAGTTGGTGACTTGCCCAGATGCATTGGATCCAGGATGGAAATCTAGAGAAGGAGTGGGAACCATATCTGCTGAAACTAAAAAGGATCAATAAGAATCATTGTATTTCCATTGCTCTTGAGTTTCAGAAGACTTTATGTAATCAGAGTATATGTGTACAGAAGTCCCTCCCTATAGTGAAGTAGGAAGGCATCTGAGGCTAGTCTATTTATTTATTTACATTCTCTTATATACCGCGCTATTCTGCATCAGTGCAGTTTACATTGAACAAACTGAAATTACATTGAACAGGGCATTATAACTTGGAGATAACTATTTTACAGGGAACATGGGCTATGGAGGGTTAAGTGGCTTGCCCAAGACCACAAGGAGCACCTGTGGGACTAGAAACCCCAGTCCTTCCGGCCCAAGGTTGCTGTCCTCTAGTGGGATTTGAACCCCTGACCTTCTGGCCTGAAGTATCTTGCCCCAACCACTAGGCCACTCCTCCACTCTACCTTCCTTCTCTACCTTAGAGCAGAACTGATGTACCTGGATGATCTACGGAGTGGCAAAAAGATCTATTAAAGGAGTGCCCCACTCCCGAAAGATGGAGATTGCCACCTCCCAATCCGGGGTCCATTCATAAGGTTGAAGAACTCAATTGAGCTTGTCTGCCAGGGTACTGTCCTCCCCAGGCAGGTATGTTGCCCTGAGGTCCATCCTCTGAAAGATGTCAAAGTTCCACATCCTGACTTTTTCCCAACACAGAAGATACAAGCTGGTTCCTCCCTGCTTGTTAACATAGAACATAACTACTTGGTTTTTGGCTGGAATGAGCACAATGTGGTAGCTAAATAATCTATGAAAATGTTTAGAGCATTCAATATTGCTCTGAATTCCAAGAAATTGATCTGGTGGCGATCTTCTTGGGTGGAACTTGTTCCCTGAGTCTGAAATCCATCTATATGAGCTCCCCAGCCAAGCCTTGATACATCTGTTATGGGAAGATTTTGGTAGGAAAAAATTTGAAAAGGAAGACCCTTGGCCAGATTGGAATTATCCATCCACCAGGAAAAAGAATCATGGATAGGAAGAGTGACAGATATTACATTGCAGAGCCTTTTGTGGCCTGTGTACACTGAATGCTCAAGGTCCACTGAGATTGTCTCATATGGAGACATACCAAGGGAGTCACATGAACTGTTGTGACCATGTGGTCCAACATTCTCAACATAGTTCATGCTGATATCTGTTGACCCTTTCAAACATCTTCCACTATCACCATCAAATGGGTAAGTCTGTCATGTGGAAGAAAGACTTTCACCAGGGTCAGATCTAGCATAACTCCAATAATCCAAGCTCCTTCCTGGGTGGTGCTCTTGAGCAGCCAAGCATCCAAATAGGGAAACATGTGCACTCCTAGTCTACATAGAGGCACTGTGGTGAACGCATGACATTTTGTGACTACGCGAGGTGCAGAAGCAAAACCAAAAGGCAGTATGCTGTATTGGAAGTGATGCTTCCCCAATGACAAATCACACATACTACCACTGACTGGGATGTCTCTTATATGGGTATAAGCATCCTTTAGATCTAGAGAACATAGCCAATCCTCTTTTTGTAAAAAGGGTAGAAGGGTTCCCGGAGAAACCATCCTGAACTTTTCTTTGACTCAGAATTTGTTCAGATCTCTGAGAACTAGGAATGAAAAGGATCCTCCCATTTTCTTGGGCACCAGGAAAATACCTCAACTTAAACCCCTGTCCTTCCTGTCCTGGCAGAACGGGATCTATCGCATGTGCTGATGTTCTTGAAAAGAACTTCCTAATGCTGAGGGGAAATGTAATGGTTCCTTCCTGAACAATTTGAAGGGAGCTCCAATATTCAAAGTCTGTAGCCTTCCTCGACTATTTTGAGGACTCAAGAGTTGGAGATTAGAAAGGGCAACCTCTGAGCAAAGAGAGTGGGCCTCCTGCTACCTGCAAGGTCATCCAAAAAGGGTATGGGGATATTTGCCATGTTCTCTGGTAACCAGCCAAAACCCAGCCCTGGTTCTGTCTGAGATGCAGGGTAGAAATTCTGAACCTTTTCTTGCTGAGGTCGGACATGAGCAGGTTGCTTGGACTGGGCATAGCAGAAGGCAGGAAAATACCTACACCAATAAAAGTAGAAGGATTTTGTGAAACCTCCAAGATGTCATGAAGGCTGGGCTGGATGTGTACCTCAAGAGAGTTCTGAGAAAGTCAGAGTGCTGCTTGATCATGGTAGGAGTTTCTTGCATCTTATGTCCAAAGAGATTATCTCCATGGCATGGCACGTCAGTGAGTTGCTCCTGGACACTGACTTGCACATTTGAGTCTTGGAACCATGAGAGTCTCTTGACATCAAAATTCATAGAGGAGACTCTCCATGCTGCATCAAATAGATCACATGTGGCACAATGTATTTTCACACTCTTTCCTTTGCTTCATAAGGGAACGATACTGCTCAGATTTCTCTGGAGGAAGATAGTTGGACATATTGTTGAGGCTGCACATGATGTTCCATAAGTGCATGCCCATGAAGAGCTCATAGAATGCCATGCAGGATGTTAGAATGGAATTCTGAAAACACTTCCTCCCAAACGCATCCAAGGTTGGCCTCTCTAACTGGGTGTGCCAAGGAGTGTGACTTGGAGCTATTAGCTCTTTTGAGAGTAGATTTGAGGACTAGAGAGTAGTGTGGCAGCTGGAGCTTCTCAAATCTGGGAGTCTTTTGGACTATGTATGTAAAGTCAATCTTTTTAATGGAGGCACAGAGAGAGGGGTCTCCCACATTCTCATCTGTAACTTCTGAATGATTCAGCGCACGGGCGCTGGCACTGCTTCCTTAGGAGCAATGGAATATGTTTAACTGTTTATTGCAAATAGTTCACCGGTTACACGATGTTCAATGTATTATGGTTTGTTACATTGTAAACTGCCCCTGATCGCTGGAAGGGGCGATATAGAAAAGTACCCAAATAAAATAAATAAATATTAGAAGATATCCAATTTCTTGGCCCTGGACTCCTCCTCCATGCCCGATAAAAATGGTTTACATTAGCCATATCACTCTTAAAATCATAGAAAGATAACTTCTCAGGAGAGGATTTATGCCACTTATGAGGGGGAGTGGGATCAGTGGGCAACTCTGGAGACCCATTCTCCAAGAAATATTCAGTCATACTGAATTTCCCATGAGCAGTCTGAATCCAACTCAGAGTAGTACTCTAAAGACATCTGAGTCCCTGCCTAGATGGCTCCTCATTTCCTAGGGAAGATAAAGCTCATATTGGAGCTCCTAACCATGGATGACTGCCAACGCCTTAGGGAGCGATCACCTCCTGCTGCACTGGAGGGTGATATTGGCTAGTCACGTATCACTGGTGATTGTCTCACTGATCCCACTCCTGATAACAATAATAGTGCAGTGGGCTGTTGCTTGGGCCTTAACCTCTTCCACTAGGGTCTTTCCATTTCCTCCCCAGGTGCAAGATACTGTTCTACCTTAAAAAAATCAAACTACCAATAAATGTTAAGTTCCAACTGTAATATATTCTCAAACCTTTTCAGCAATCATAACTACCTTGTCCCTTGATCTGTTAGGCCTCAATTGGGGAAAACCCCCATTCCCTTTCTGACTAGGCATCTGGGTCCCTTTAAAAACCTGAGTGCAGTCAGTCCTTGAGTTTTGCCAGCAAGGCTCCTAACATGGGGCTTTAAGACAGCTCCAGAGTACTGTGTGTTCCCAGTATGGAGTCCAAATTATGTTACCCAGAGGAGTCTTTTCCTTCTGGTAACCTTGATGTCTCAGTTAAAACACTTCAAAAGAGCTTCCAATAGCAGGGAAAATTTTCAGGCAAGGGTTGCAACTGCATTCCCAAAAAAGAGAAAGTCAAAAAGTGCACATTTATAATGTACCACAATTGCACTCCCCCCCCCCCCCTTTGTCCATTTGCAGATTTATGCGCTTCTGGGTGGGGAAATCAGTGGGAAGAGACATGCTAAAGTATGTCTCGTAAGGGTGGCAGAGCTGACGGGCTATTTGGTTATGTGCATGGCGGCTGTATGAGGGATGCGTCTAAGTGGTATTTTGCGTATATTTGTGTCTATCTTGAGAGTGTAGAGGTGGGTGGGTGAGTGCGTCTGTGTGAAAGGGGTAGGGTTAGGGCTGAGGAGTGGATGTGTGTGGGAAAGGTGGGGATGAGAATTGTGTGTGTGTGTGAAGGGCCAGGGTAAGGTGTATGTGTCAAAGGTGGGGATGAGGGATGGAGTAAGGAATGTGAGGGGTATGTATGTATGTGTGTGTGTGTATGTGTGTATGTATGAGGAGTGGGAGTAAAGGGAGTTGTGTGCATTGTGTGTGTTTGTGAATGATGGCTCTGGAGCTTCTTGTGCCAGCAGGGGTTGAGTCCCTACAAGTAGGCCTAAGGAAGCTCATTCTTTCTTTATGGAGATGCATAGGTTGGTTGGGTTGTCCATTTTATGCATATTGATGGATGGAGAAAACAGCTAGACAGATGGATGAACTCTTACCAAAAGTCGCTATCATTTGAGCAAAATGTGCCTAAACATTTTTAAACTTCACTATAGGTATCAAGCCATCCTCTCAAAGGCTGTTCATAGAACTTACCATCCCTCACAAAAGAACCAAATGCTCGCAACGGACCTGCAACCGAGCCTTTGAACTTTACGCTCCATCCTTATGGAACTCACTACCGAGCTGTCTCAGAAACAATACCAACCTACCATCTTTCAGAAAACAGCTAAAAATCATTCTTTTCCAGGAATGCTTCAACACGAATCCCACCGAAAAACCCACAAACCCCTGATCCCGCCCACAACGAACCTCTGACTCAAAGCTATACTAACCTGTCTATGTCTAAAGTCTGTCCTATCCCAAAATCATTAATGTTGCCTCCTCGGTGTTGGCCCTACCCTCGTACTTAATCTCCCCACCCCTATATGTAACACCGCTTTGACCCGGTGAAAAGCGGTATATAAATGCAGCTAAATAAATAAATAAATAAAAATAAGAACTAAGTTCTCACACACCTTTTCAGTTCTTTCACACAGGCTTTATAAACCACAGTTCCCAAAATAAACAATAAACATAGAAATATGACGACAGAAAAAGACCACATGGCCTATCTAGTCTGTCCTGCCATAACAACTACAATAGTCCCCTTTTTACCTTTAGAGATCCTCTGTGATTGTCCCATGCTTTTTTGAATTCAGTTACTGTCCTCATCTCTACCACCTCCACTGGGAGACTATTCCACGGATCCACTACTCTTTCCGTAAAGAAATATTTCCGCATATCACTCCTGAATCTCTCTCCCTTCACCCTCATCCCATGTCCCCTCGTAGCAGAACTTGCTTTCAATTGAAAGAGGCTCTCTCCCTGAACATTTATGCCATGGAGGTATTTAAACATCTCGATCATATCACCTCTATCCCGCCTTTCCTCTAAGTCTAAGGTGTACATATTAAGATCCTTCAGTCTGTCCTCATATGCTTTATAATGAAGACCACTAATCATTTTAGTAGCCACCCTCTGCACCGACTCCATCCTGTTCACATCCTTTTGAAGGTGCGGTCTCCAGAATTGCACACTATACTCCAAATGAGGTCGCACCAAAGACTTATACAGAGGCATTATCACCTCCTTTTTCCTGCTAACCATTCCTTTCCGTATGCACCCAAGCATCCTTCTAGCTTTTGCCGTCGCCCTTTCTACCTGTTTAGCTACTTTAAGATCATCAGACACTACCACGCCTAGGTCCCGCTCTTCTTTAGTGGACAAAAGTACTTCACCCCCTATACTATATTGCTCCCTTGGATTGCTGCAGCCCAAATGCATGACCTTACATTGTTTAACATTAAATCCCAGCTGGCAAATTCTAGACCATTCTTCAAGCTTAGCTAGATCCCTCCTCATGTTATCTACCCCTTCCTGGGTGTCTACTCTATTGCAGATTTTGGTATCATCCGCAAAGAGGCAAACCTTACCTGAAAGCCCTTCTGCTATATCACTAACAAAGATGTTAAAAAGAATCGAACCAAGGACAGATCCCTGGGGCACACCACTGATAACATCCTTCTCCTCAGAGTGAGCTCCATTTACTTGTACTCTTTGTCGCCTCCCACCCAACCAATTTCTAACCCAAGCAGTAACTTTAGGGTCCATCCCTAGGGTGCTCAGTTTGTTTATAAGTCGCCTGTGAGGAACAGTGTCAAAGGCTTTACTGAAATCTAAATACACCACATCTAGGGCTCTCCCTCGGTCCAACTCCCTGGTCACCCAGTCAAAGAAATCAATCAGATTTGTCTGACAAGACTTGCCTCTGGTGAATCCATGCTGCCTCGGATCCTGTAATCCGCTGGACTCCAGAAACCTCACTATTTTCTCTTTCAGCAGCGTTTCCAATAATTTACTCACCACCGAAGTTAAACTAACCGGCCTGTAGTTTTCAACCACATCCTTACTTCCGCTTTTGTGTAAAGGAACCATATGAGCCTCTCTCCAGTCCTTTGGCACCACTCCCGACTCCAGTGAGGCATTGAAAAGGTCAGTCAGTGGAGCTGCTAGAACGTCCCCAAGTTCCCTCAGTATTCTCGGGTGTATCCCATCCGGTCCCATCGCGTTGTCTACTTTAAGTTGAGATAATTTCTCACGAACACAGTCTTTTGAAAATTGTTCAAGATGTCCTTTGCTTCTGTTCCTATTTGTGAGTGTTTTCTGAGGTTCTGCTCCTGGTTCTTCATCTGTGAACACAGAACAAAAATATTTGTTAAGCAATTCCGCTTTTTCCTTATCAGCTTCTACATATTCCTCCCCTGCACCCTTGAGTCTGACAATACCACTCTTGCCCTTCCTCTTCTCACTAATATATATGAAAAATGTCTTATCCCCCCATTTTATAGCATTGGCTATTTCCTCCTCCTTTTGAATCTTTGCCTTCTTGACTACTTTGCTAGCTTCTCTAAGTTTTTCCAAATACAGATGCCTGTCTTCCTCTCTCTGTGATCTCTTGTATTTCATGAAGGCCTCCCTCTTTTTCTTCACTTTTTCAGCTACTTCTTTCGAAAACCATAGCGGTCTCCTTTTCCTTTTACCTTTATTTACCATTTTAACAAAAAGGTTGGTTGCCCTTAAAATACCCCCTTTCAGTTTTGCCCACTGTTTTTCTACATCCCCCAGCTGTTCCCATCCCACTAACGACTCCCTGAGGTATTGGCCCATTTTTGCAAAGTTAGTCTTCCTAAAGTCTAAGATCCTCACCTTGGAATGGATTCTAACAGCCCTAGTCCTAATACTGAACCACACCATCTGGTGATCACTGGATGCAAAATGATCTCCCACTACAACATCAGAAACACTTTCACCATTGGTAAGCACCAAGTCCAGTATGGCCCCGTCACGTGTGGGGTCTGTTACCAATTGCCTGAATAGTTCTCCCTGTAGGGAATCCAGGATCTCCTTACTTCTAGATGATACTGCAGCAGGAATGTGTCAATCAACATCTGGCATATTGAAATCTCCTATCAGTAGCACTTCCCCTTTCCTAACATTGCTGCGTATGTCTTCAATTAACTCTCTGTCCACCTCTTCCTCTTGTGAGGGAGTTCTGTATATCACACCAATGCAAATATATTTCTCTTTCCCTCTTTCTAGTTTAACCCACAATGCCTCCTCTCTCCCTTTTAAGCTCTGTAATTCCAAAGCTTTAATAGTAGTTTTTACATATAGTGCCACTCCTCCTCCCCTTCTTCCTACCCTGTCCTTTCTGAATAAAGTATAGCCAGGTATAGTTACATCCCAGTCATGGTTTTCTGTGAACCATGTTTCTGTAACTGCCACTAAATCCAAGTCAGCCACTCCCACCAAAGCTTCAACTTCAGGGATCTTATTTCCCATGCTACGGGCATTAATACACACTGCTTTCCATATGTTACCCCTGTTACCCATTTCCATAAAGGTATTTAATGTATCACCTACCTGGGGGCTTTCACTTACCTGTGGGCTTTCTTCACCCATCCCCCTAGTCAATAGCCTCTTTTCTACCACTTTCCATATGACTTCTTAAATTCACTCTAACAACAGAAGTAACTACCACCAGCTAGTAGATAGTATCAGCAAAAGATCAGTTTATCTCAAAAAATGATTCTTTACCTTATGTAAGACCAATGATCTATTCATCTTGAAAACCTTTTTCTAGCAACACAAGCACCAACTGTACACATGAATCTTACCCAATGGATTGTACAAGAATCAAATTGACTACATCTGTGGAAGACAATGATGGAAAAGCTCGATAACGTCAACAAACACGAGACCTTGAGCTGACTGTGGCACAGATCACCAACTACTAGTATACAAACTCAAGCTAAAGTTGAAAAAGAGCATGCCATTCATGAATGTAGCAAAATATGACCTTGAAAATATACAACTGGAATTTAAAGACTGCCTGCAAAATTGATTTGCTACTTTGGATACAAATGATAGAGCTCCAAAAGAGTTATGGGATGACATCAAGAAGGCTGTGTTGGAAGAAAGCGAGAAGTCTCTACAAAAGGTGAAAAAAGCAAAAACGACCAAAACGGATGACTGAAGAAACTCTGAAAAATGCCCAGAAACATAGAGAATCTAAAACTAGAGGAGAAAGACAGGCAATCACAGAACTCCACAGAGATTTCCAACGTGCAGCAAGAGGAGAAATACTACAATGAACATGCAAGGAAATAGAATCAGAAAATATTAAAAGAAGAACAAGATCGGCTTTCCTAAGGCTATGAGAGTTAAAGAAAAAATTCCAGCCTAGAATTGGAATACTACAAGATGCACAAAGATCCATGGTGAATAATGCCAAGAAGATCAAGAAAACGTGTAAAGAATATACAGAGTCATTATACCATAAAGTTCAAGTGGACTAACGGCTATTTCAAGCTGTACCTTATGATCAGGAACCATTGATTATGAAAGAAGAAGTCAAAGCAGCATTGAAAGCTTTATCAAAGAACAAAGCGCCAACATTGATGGCATTCCCATTGAAGTATTAGAGCAATTTGATGAAGCTATGACCATACTGCTAAGAAATTTGGAAGACAAATTCATGGCCAACTAACTGGAAAAGATCTGTGTTTATACCAATATTAAAGAGAGGTGACCCAACTACTGTAGACATTATCACACAATCACTTTGATCCTACATGCAGCAAGATTCTACTGAAGATTATTCAGCAGAGACTACAACCATACCTGGAACAAGAACTGCCAAAGTGCAAGCAGGGTTCAGGAAAGAGCGAGGAACTAGAGACATCATTGTGGATGTGAGATGGATCCTTTAAAAGACAAATGAATACCAAAAGGATATCTATATATGTTTTATTGACTACAGCAAGGCTTTTGACTGTGTGAACTGTGAGAAACTCTGGGCTACATTAAGAAGCAGGGGTATACCAGAACACCTGATCGTTCTCTTGCACAGCGTTTATATTGATCAAGAAGCAACAATTTGAATGGAACAAGGAGAAACAGAATGGTTTAAAATCAGCAAAGGTGTATGACAAGGCCTCATACTTTCTCCCTACCTCTTTAATTTATATGCAGAAGAAATGATCAGAGAAGCAGAATTGTATGAAGACAACCGAGGTGTGAAGATTGGTGGAAGATTCATCAACAACCTTTGCTATGCTACCACATTACTGGCTGAAAGTGAAGATGATCTGAAAATTTGCTTCTCAAGATCAAAGAACATAGTCTTAAAATGGGCCTGCACCTTAACATTAAAAAGACAAAGATATTGACAACTGGCAAAATGAATAAGTTCATCATTGATGGAGAAGAAATTGAAATAGTTGATAATTTTAACATATTTGGCTTAACAATCAATAAAGAAAGGACAAGCAGTCGAGAAATCCGATGACGCATTGCTCTTGGTTGAATTGCTATGAAGGCTCTAGATAAGATTCTCAAGAGCAGAGATGTCTCTCTCCATACAAAGATTTGACTTGTTCAAGCCATGGTGTTTTGAATAACGTCATATGCATGCGAAAGTTGAACAATGAAAAAGATAGGGAGAAAATTGATGCCTTTGCTGTTGATGAATACTGTATATATTATGGACTGCCCGAAGAACAAACCAGTCAGTACTAGAGGAGATCAAACTTAAGCTTTCCTTAGAAGCTCAGATGAGAAGACTTCAACTTTCATAAGAACATAAGATATGCCATACTGGGTCAGACCAAGGTCCATCAAGCCCAGTATCCTGTTTCCAACAGTGGCCCATCTAGGTCATAAGTACCTAGCAGTCTCCCCAAAAGACACAGGTTCCTCATTGCTTGTATTGGGTCAAACAGTGATATCATGGGTCTCTTTTAATAATGGTTTATGGACCTTTCCTCCAGGAACTTGTCCAAACCTTTTTTAAACCCAGCTACACTAGCAGTTTTTATTACATCCTCCGGTAACAAATTCCAGAGTTTGATTGCACATTGAGTGAAAAAATATTTTCTTTTATTAGTCTTAAATAGGTTACACTGTAGCTTCATTGCATGTCCCCTAGGCTTTTTATATTCTGACGACATAAACCATCGATCTATGTTTACCCGTTCCACTCCATTCATTAATTTATAGACCTCTATCATATCTCCCCTTAACCATCTCTTTTCCAGGTTGAAGAGCCCTATCCTTTTTAGCCTCTCTTCTTAGGAGTATCCTTCCATCCCCTTTACCATTTTGGTGGCTCTTCTCTGTACCTTTTCTAATAATGCTATATCCTTTTTAAGATACGGCAACCAGAATTGCACACAATATTAAAGGTGCAGTCGCACCTTGAGGCATTATAATATCCTTTGTTTTATTTTCCATTCCTTTCCTTATGATGCCTAACATTCTATTTACTCTCTTGGCCACTGCTGCACACTGGGCGGAGGGTTTTAACATGTTATCCATGATGACGCCTAAATCTTTTTCTTGGGTGGTGGTTCCCAATGTTGAGCCTTGCATCGTGTAACCATAGTTTGAGTTGTTCTTTCCTAGGTACATAACTTTGCACTTGTCCACATTAAATGTCACCTGCCATTTGGATGCCCAGTCTTGCAATTTATCAAGATCCTCTTGCAATTTTCTATAATCCTCTTGTTTTTTTTTATTTTTTATTTATATAAGGTTTTTTACAACATAGCAGGAAAATACAAAAGCAATATACTATACATAAACTATAGCATATAACATATAGACATGTTGGCGGGAGGTGCAGTTTAAATGCCTTTTACGGGCACACTTCTCTCCGATACGGGCGTTATGTTCCCATCTCATGGAGGTGGGCAAATGGCCAAAATGCCCCTGCCCCTTGGCAGACTTAGGACATATGTGGTGGGGATGTCCGGCGATTCGCTTGTACTGGAAGAGGATAGCTGATTTTATGAGCAGGGATGTACGGCAACAGATCCGCTGGACGGCAGTGCTTGTGGTGTTAGATCAGCTTGGACCACTCCACCCAAAAGGGAAATGGAAATGCCTCTTAGTCAGGAAGGCATGTCTGGTGGGTAAAGGACCGATACTTCATAGGTGGAGGGAAGAGTCTGGTCCAACCTTTTGGGAATGGCGTAACAGCTTCCATCAGCTAATGTTCATGGAGAGGAGGGGGGCTAGAGGAAGCACTCGACGTTGGTCCTCATTCCTGTTGATATGGGAGCCATATAGTCAGGTATTGAGGCCCTGTGTTCGAAATGAAGTGCTTCAATTGGGTTAGGAGGTCTGGAGAATGGATGGGGTAAGGGTTAGGAGGTATGAGATACTAATGGAATAAGAAGGGTGTTGTAATCACTTTGTATGTTCACTAAGGGGGGTCGGATAATAAAGGGAGAGGCTGCGGGGGGGGGGGGAGGAGATTGATGGGGGATGTTGGGAGGGGGAGGTGGGGGAAAATTGTGAATGCTGTATTTATATGACTGATTTGCTGAGAAAACTTAGATTGGAAGATGAGAAATACCAGAAGTCCCGATTATGTATTTTGTTTTGTATGGTCTGTACTATGTGGACTTCAATAAATAAATAGAGTTAAAAAACAAACAAACCATAATCCAAGTCCGCATTAAGGGGGTGCTCTGTGAATAGAAAGAAAAAACCCGATGGGCTACTGGTGAAAAAGAAAATTAAGCTCCTTTAACTAAGTCAAGAGACAAAAGAAAATTCTAAATCCATACTTATCTAACTCTTATCTTTAAGAAATTCTAGAAAACATAGCGCTTACCTTGAAAAATTATAAGACACTTACAAGGAAACTTCAAATAAAATAAAGCTCCAAGAGCCAAGACACACGGGTGAACCTCCAAAAAGGCCTTGTGTAACCCTAGAGACATCTGCGAAAATCTGAATAGCTTGTCCACAAAATTTCTCAGCTTTGTTTTTAAAATAAGCACATAAGATTCTATCTTTATCCATCTCTGTTACAAAGGTAACTAACAATGTAGCTCTTGAAGGTATATCATCACAATTAGACTCCAAAAAGTCAGAAATATTCAGGGTAGAGGAAGCTACATGATCATATTGTGCTCTCCCCTCCCCCTTCCCCTCAGGTTCTCTAACTAATCTTCCCAAGGGAACATAATAAATTCTAGATACAACAATAGATTCCACATCGTTAAATAACACTGGTCAACATTGAAATCATTACTGACTTTAAAAGGCCCTAATCTGTAGCATCTTGGTGAGCTGAACACGAATATAACATAAAATTTTTTTTATTGACTCTCGTTTTGAAGATATTGCATGTAGTTCATTTTTGACGTTTCACCGTGTAAATTTATCCAGTAGGACAACAACATCCCAAATAAGCCTTGAATGATGTAATATTGCATCACATTGCATAATACCAGCATGCACACATCATCCAGAGTTGATTGCTTTTGAACAATGAAAACCGTCTTCCATCTATTCCAGTAGCGCATGCCATCCACATGAAAGAGACATACGATAACTTAAAGCATCTACTGATGTCTATTAACTATGACAAGTACAGCTGGCACCTCTGTGGTGACTTGAAGGTAGTTGCCCTTTTAATGGGACTGCAGCAGGGATATATAAAATACATGTGTTCTTATGTGAGTGGGATAGCCGAGAAAGGGATTGACACTACTTGCGGAAGGAATGGAATCGCAGACAAAATGTAACAGTTGGAGAGAAGAATATCCAGCACCTAGCTCTGGTTGAGGCTCACAAAATCCTGCTACCACCCCTTCACATCAAACTAGGTTTGATGAAAAACTTTGTGAAAGCCACAGACCGCACTTCGCCAGCTTTCCGATACCTGCATGAAAAATTCCCTCGACTCAGCGAAGCAAAGATTAAAGAGAGAGTTTTTATGGGTCCTCAGATTCGAGAGCTCTTCAAAGATGACCGGTTCAACAACTTGCTGCAGGGTGATGTGAAACAAGCATGGAATGCTTTTTGCCTAGTGTCAACAAACTTTCTCGGGAATGTTAGTGCAGAAAACTACAAGGAACTAGTAGAAGACATGTTGATGCAGTATCAGATACTTGGCTGCAATATGTCTCTAAAGATCCATTTCCTTGATTCCCATCTCGATTTCTTTCCTGACAACTGTGGTATGGTTAGTGATGAACAGGACGAACGTTTTCACCAGGATATTGCAACGATGGAGCAAAGATACCAGGGAAAATGGTCCACTACAATGCTGGCTGACTACTGCTGGACACTCCCCAGAGAAGCTCCCGAACAGCTGTACAAGAGACAGGTGAAAAAATCTAAGAAGTAGTCTATGACTTGGTTTTTTACAGGTATTAACTGAAGGCCTATTATATTTACTATTGACATGCATTTTGTGATGTAAACATTAATTCTTGTAGATTACAAAAAAACTAGAGCCAACTTTGCAATTTCACTGTCATATTCGTGTTCAGCATATAAAAATTGATAAGAAATGACTATTTTTATTTCAGTAACATGACTTTTGTAAAAATTTGTTGACCAGTGTAATAATACTTCTTTAAGGTATTTTTGAAAGAGTATTAAAGAGGAGAGATAGTGAGTCCGGGGAAAATTTCATAAACGCAAATTTTTAGAGCGCAAAGAGTTCTCCAACAACTCATTCTGGCGATGAAGCAATCGAGAGTCTTGAGAAAAAGTAGCCAAGACTCTTTGTTGAGAAAGACTCTGTGTCTCCTGAGTTTCGATCAATTTCTCCAAAGTTGACAGTCTAGATTCATGGTCAGATAGTTTTACAACCATTTCCTTAGAAAAGTCAGAAACCTTCTGTAGAGAGGTCCCAAGAGCCAACTCCATTCGGGAGACAACAGCCCAAATGTCTCTCAAGGAAACATCTATTGGTGGAGCCTGGGCTTCTCCAACAGAAGCAAATGTAATCACTGAAGGAAGAGGGGAGGGGGGTAGTTTTCCCGAGGGGGACTCAATTCTCAGAAAAGAAGAAGGAAGTGAAGCAGATCCGGTTTCAACCTGCCCCACTACACCTGGTGGGGAGTGCAAACCAGAACCCTGATTAGTCTCTAAGCTGGGCGGAACTAAACCCAATTCAATAGGAGAGGTCACAGATGAAACTGTACTCACAGATGATGGATACTCCAGTCCAGCAACAGACGACTGCGCAGAGGCCGGCAGATTGCCAACACGAATGTGGGCGTCCTTTGGCCCTACAGCTTTAACTGCCTTCGTCTGGACGGCTAATGGGTACTGCTTCTTCCTTTTCCCCATTACAGGGACTCTCTCCAAGCACCGATGTGCGCTGAAGGGGCACCAAAGGGGCAGGACTACCCCTTTAGTCACGCCCCTTCGGGCACGCGCCTGCGACCGAATCCCGCGGTGGGGCCAGATGATTTATAGCCCTTCCATATCTCCTGCCCAATCAGTGCAGTCCTTGCAGGCACCAGGAACCAATCAGGTAGTCTCTCAAACACACACAGGAAAAGACAGAGCACCTCGGCAGCCCGCAGTGGGGCTAGATGATTTATAGCCGTTCCAAATCTCGTGCCCAATCAGTGCAGTCCTCACAGGCACCAGGAACCAATCAGGTTTGTCTCTCAAACATACAGAGGAAAAGACATAGCACCTCGGTGTCCCGCGGTGGGGCCAGATGATTTATAGTCCTTCCAAATCTCCTGCCCAATCAGTGCAGTCCTTGCAGGCACCAGGAACCAATCAGGTAGTCTCTCAAACACACACAGGAAAAGACAGAGCACCTCCATCCTCTTGGGTTTTAATAACTTTAAATAGTTTTGTGCCATCTGCAAATTTGATAGCCTCATTCGTTATTCCCATTTCTAGGTCATTTATAAATATGTCAAAAAGCAGCAGACCCAGCACAGATCCCTGGGGTACTCCACTATGCACCTTTCTCCATTGGGAAAATTGGCCATTTAGCCCTACCCTCTGCTTTCTATCTTTTAACCAGTTCCTGATCCACAATAGTACACTGTCTCCTATCCCATGACTTTTTAGTTTTGCCAAAAGTCTCTGATGAGGAACCTTGTTAAAGGCTTTCTGAAAGTCCAGATACACTATATCAATCGATTCACCTTGGTCTACATGTTTATTCACACCTTCAAAAAAACATAACAGATTAGTAAGACAAGATCTTCCTTGACTAAAACCATGTTGGCTGTCTCCCATTAAGCCAGGACTATCTACTTTCATAATTTGGACACATCATGCGAAGAGAGAGATCGCTGGAGAAAGACATAATGCTTGGCAAGGTAGAAGGTCAATGTGAAAGAGGAAGGCTGGAAATAAGATGGATTGATACAATAACAGCAGCTATGGATGCTGCTCTATCAAGAAAGAGCTGTCTGATAGAAGTCCGAAGACAGTTTAGGGTCGCCATGAGTCGATACCGATTCGACTGCACTTAACAACAACCTCATTTTTGTGTCAGACTATACTGGACTTCCACCCTTCTTTGTTACCCTGGAACCAGACCCTCTCTGTTTCCAAGAGTGTTGAAAATAATTTTCTGATTACTGCTCTCTTCTCCCTCTTTCTATTTGAGTGTCAATGTTATTCTTTTGTTGTTGCTCCCTCCCTCCTTCTTGCTTTAAGTGATGGGGCATACACTCCATTGCATCACATAAAAGTCTGGCTTAGGGTATGAAATCACCAATGGAACTGTTATATTTTGTAATAATTGATATTGCGACTTTTGAAATCTTGGAAATAACATGAACTGCCTACTGACAAGGAAATAGGCTGTGAAAAATATTTTTATACTGTGTAATATTTCTCTATTGTTGCTGTCAAACAAGCTTCATATAATCATTAAATATGGAGAGTGACTGGTAACAATGCACTGGGGACAACAAATACGTTTCTTAAAATCAAGGAAAGCATGGTTTTAGGAGAAGATGAAAGGGGTCCACAGAAGGAAGCACAAAGAGGTAAGTTCCAAGAATAAAAATAGCAAGACATTCTAGATGCTACAGACTTTTTCGCGTACTTTGGGTGGTATCCTTGTGCAACAAATGGGCTTTGGAAACGCTGTTTATTTCTATGGAGTTTCCTGGATACTTGTCATTATAAAACGTAAAAATGTGGAAAGAGAAAGCAATGAAAAGGCTACTTAATGTCTCCTTTATTCTCAAGAATTTATTTGCTATTGTTTTTTTAAATATTTTGTTTTGGCACAGCAATGTCAGCAGGTGCAAAGCAAAATGTGGTACTAATGTTGCAATGTCGCGGAGATTTCCAGTAAGAGACATGTCAGTTTAAAAATGTCACAGCCTAATTGTCTAATTCCATCTTTGATTTCCACCTGTGCTGTACTGAAAATTTTAAACCATTAGGGCACAGTGCAGACAGTAAAGAAACCATGTTCTCTATGAACATCAAGGAACATTGTTCTTGCCATTAAAGGTAGGTCTTTAGGCCAGAACTCTAAAACTACCTATCGTCCAACAAACAAGCACGAACCACGCGCCACACAACAGACCCAGTCAAAAGCGTGGAGGCAAGGAAGGAACTATTTATTACCACTCTTGTATTACAAAGCCAGGCCCGACACAGGCTGTGTTTCGCTTATGTCTTCATCAGGGGCTTAAGGCTTTACCCGTGCAATTTGCCACACTGAAAATGCTCTGCAAATGATGTCCTAAAACTCAATACTGTCAGCACTAAAGGCACAACAGTACTCAGATTGTTCACAAGCAGGTATCCACAGAAAACATTTGCTATCTCAAATTATATGCGTTTGAAAGCAGAGCCCTCGCTCTCTTCCTGCACAAACTTCTGAAGTGCAGGAAGAGAGCGAGGGCTCTGCTTTCAAACGCATGTAATACAAGAGTGGTAATAAATAGTTCCTTCCTTGCCTCCACGCTTTTGACTGGGTCTCTAAAACTACCTATGCATCCTGAATTTTTATGTTGTTAATTAGCTGCTTTGTACAGAGAATTTAACTTTTTGGTGCACTCGTTACATTGTGTCATAATATCTAATGGAAATTAGATATTCAACTTTGACTGGGTGATCAGAGAATTGGATCAAGGGAGAGTGCTAGATGTGGTTTACTTAGATTTCAGCAAGGCTTTAGATATGGTTCCACATAGGTGACTTATACTGTAAATAATCTGAGTGCTCTTGAGATGGGCCCTAAAGTAGCTGGGTTAGAAACAGGTTGAGTGGGATGCAACAAAAGGTACTGGTAAATGGCGTTCATTCTGAGGATAAGAAAGTTACCAGTGGCGTGCTGCAGGGATTGGTTCCTGGCCCGGTTCTTCTTAACATTTTTGTAAATGTTGATTCCAGAAGGGGTGTTGGATAAGGTTTGCCTCCTTGCAGATAATACCAAAATTTCCAATAGGATAGATACCCTGGAAAGTGTAGATAACACGAGGAGGGATCTAGCAAAGCCTGGAAAATGGTCTAGAATTTGGTAGAGTAGATAAGATTAAATGCTAAAACATGTAGAGTCATACATTTGGGCTGAAAAAACCCAAGGGAACTGTACAGTATGGGGGTAATTCCGAGCCATGAATAGCAGGGATGGACGTCCCCCCTGTTGTGCGGGGAAGTTAGTTGGGGGCGGGGAAGAGGCAGCCCAGGGGCAGAGAGTGGGCGGGCAGTGGGCAGTCGCTGACCCTGGACGTACAGGGCCGATTTAGGAGGCTGGATCGGTGGTCGGGCTGCGGGGAATTAACTCTTTGTGCGGCAGCCGGCATCACAGCATTTAAATGGAGCCACAGCACCATGACAATATGATGCCATGGTGCTGCGGCTCCATTTAAATGTCCTGACTGAGTTAATTGGGCTTTGCTGTACATGCAGGCCGGGACTGAATCACAGTCCCGACCTGCACGTACAATGCTGTTCGCGATTCTGATCCTTCAGGGCTAGACGTGCCCCGTGGGATCAGAATCGCGATCTCCTTTGTACGTCCGGCTCAGACCAGACGTACAAAGAAGATCTACGTTTGGGGCAGAATCGGGCCCTTTAGGGGGTGAAGTAGTTCTGTATATGAAAGAAGAGGAGGACCTGGCGGTGACTGTGACTTCAGTAGCATAAATGCACAATAGGTGAGCCTTTTAATTGAAAGGAAGCTCTGGAATGAGGGGGCATAGGATGAAGGTGAAAGGGGATAGACCCAGGAGTATTCTCAGGAAATACTTCTTTATGGACAGGATGTTGGATGAGTGGAACAGCCTCAGTGAATTTAAGAAGGCATGGGACAAGTACAGAGAATCTTTAAGGGGCCAAATGGGTAGAAAAGGTGACTGCAAAAGCCATAATGATGTATGGATGCATAGGGAAAATGGAGCAGGAAAAAGGAGGTGATAGTACCTCTGTAAAAGTGTCTGGCGAAACTCTATTTGGAGTACTATGTACAATTCAGGAGACCACACCTTCAAAAGGATATAAAGAAGATAGAATCAGTTAAGAGGGTGGTTACTAAAATGGTCAGTGATCTTTGACAAAAGGCATATGGATGCAGACTTAAAAGCTCAATATGCATATTTTAAAAGAAAGACGGTAAAGGAGAGATATGACAATGATGTTTAAATACTTCAGTGGCATAAATGCACAAGAGGTGAGCCTTTTAATTGAAAGGAAGCTCTGGAATGAGGGAGCATAGGATGAAGGTGAAAGGGAATAGACCCAGGAGTATTCTCAGGAAATACTTCTTTATGGACAGGATGTTGGATGAGTGGAACAGCCTCAGTGAATTCAAGAAAGCATGGGACAAATACAGAGAATTTTAAGGGAGAAGTGGGGGAATGGAACTGTATGGATGCGCAGACTGGATAGGTCAACTAGTCTTTATCTGCTGTCATTTTCTATGTTTCTATGTAATTCGTAAAGATGATATGCAGTTATCATTACAGTTTTTGGCATAATGTTGTTGTTGTTAAGTGCCATTGAGTCGGAGTCGACTCATGGCGACCCTCTGGATAGCTATCCTAAATTCAGTCTTCAGTCTTCAGTCAGGCGGCTCATTGTTGACAGACTGGTACCCATAGCTGCTGTTATTGTATCGATCCATCTCATTGCTGGCCTTCCTCTTTTGCGCTGACCTTCTATCTTGCCAAGCATGATGTCTTTCTCTAATGATCTCTCTCTTCGCATGATGTGTCCAAAGTATGAAAGTCGAAGTCTTGTCATCTGAGCTACTAAAGAAAGCTTAGGTTTGATCTCCTCTAGTACCGACTGGTTTGTTCTTCGGGCAGTCCAATGGTATACACAGTATTCGCCGCCAGCACTATAATTCAAAGGCATCAATTTTCTTCCTGTCTTTCTTTTTCACTGTCCAGCTTTCACATCCATATGATGTTATTGAAAATACCATGGCTTGAACAAGTCGAATCTTTGTATGGAGGGAGACATCTCTGCTCTTGAGAATCTTATCTAGGTCTTTCATAGCCATTCTGCCAAGAGCAATGCGCCGTCTGATTTCTTGACTGCTTGTTGCTTCTTTATTGATAGTTGATCCAAGTAGGTTAAAGCTGTTCACGATTTCAATTTCTTCTCCTTCAACAATGAACCTGTTGATTATGCCAGTTGTCATGATCTTTGTCTTCTTTACATTAAGGTGCAGGCCCATTTTGAGACTATGTTCTTTGATTGTGAGAAGCAAATGTTTCAGATCATCTTCACTTTCAGCCAGTAATGTGGTATGATCAGCATAGCGAAGGTTGTTGATGAGTCTTCCACCAATCTTCACACCTCTGTTGTCTTCATACAATCCTGCTTCTCTGATGATTTGTTCTGCATATAAATTAAACAGGTAGGGGGCAAGTATGCAGCCTTGTCTTACACCTTTGCTTATTTTAAGCCATTCTGTTTCTCCTTGTTCCGTTCAAACTCCTGCTTCTTGATCAATGTACAGATTGTGCAAAAGTACGATCAGGTGTTCTGGTATACCCATGCTTCTTAATGTGGCCCAGAGTTTCTCATGGTTTACACAGTCAAAAGCCTTGCTATAGTCGATAAAGCACAAATAGATATCCTTTTGGTATTCTTTAGTCTTTTCAAGGATCCATCTCACATCCGCAATGATGTCTCTCATTCCTCGCCCTTCCCTGAACCCTGCTTGCACTTCAGGTAGTTCTTGTTCCAGGTATGGTTGTAGTCTCTTTTGAATAATCTTCAGTAGAATCTTGCTGGCATGTGGGATCAGAGCGATTGTGCGATAATTTCCACAGTCCGTTGGATCACCTTTCTTTAGTATTGGTATAAACACAGATCTTTTCCAGTCAGTTGGCCTTCCATATTTCTTGGCAGAGCCTTGTAAGTATGGTAACCGCTGCATCAGATTGCTGTAATACTTCTATGGGAATGCTATCAATGCCTGGTGCTTTGTTCTTTGATAAGGCTTTCAATGCTGCTTTAACTTCTTTCATCACCAATGGTTCCCGATCATAAGGTACAGGTTGCAACGGCTGTTGGTCCACTTGATCTTTATCATATAAAAACTCTGTATATTCCTTCCACCTTTTCTTGATCTTCTCAGCATCATTCAACATAGAACCTTGAGCATCTTGTAACATTCCAATTCGAGGCTGGAACTTTTTCTTTAACTCTCGTAGCTTTAGGAAAGCCGATCTTGTTCTTCCTCTAATAGTTTCTGATTCTATTTCCTTGCATGCGTCATTGTAGTACTTTTCCTTGTCCTGTCTTGCTGCACGTTGGAAATCTCTGTTGAGTTCTGTTATTGTCTTTCTTTCTCCTCTGGCTTTAGCTTCTCTGCGTTTCTGGGCAATTTTCAGAGTTTCTTCCATCATCCATTTTGGCCATTTTTTCTTTTTCACCTTTTGTAGAGACTTCTCGCTTTCTTCCAACACAACCTTCTTGATGTCATTCCATAACTCTTCTGGAGCTCTGTCATTTGTATCTAAAGCAGCAAATCGATTTTGCAGGCAGTCTTTAAATTCCAGTGGTATATTCTCAAGGTCATATTTTGCTGCATTCATGAGTGGTTTGCTCTTTTTCAACTTTAGCTTGAGTTTGCATACTTGTAGTTGATTATCTGTACCACAGTCAGCTCCAGGTTTTGTCTTTTTTGATGTTATAGAACTTTTCCATCGTTGACTTCCACAGATGTAGTCAATTTGATTTTTATACAATCCATTGGGTGAAGTCCATGTGTACAGTCGCCGCTTGTGTTGATGGAAGAAGGTGTTTGAGATGAATGGATCGTTGGTCTAGCAGAATTCTATCAGTCTTTCTCCAGCTTCATTTCTGTTGCCAAGTCCATATTTTCCAACTACTTTGCCTTCTTCTTTGTTGCCAACATTTGCATTCCAGTCACCCATGACTATCAGGATATCCTGTTTGCATGTTCTGTCAATTTCAGCTTGTACTTGTTCATAGAACTCTTCAATTTCATTCTCTTCTGCAGCTGTTGTTGGGGCATATACTTGAATTATAGTTGTGTTGATAGGCATTCCTCGTAGACGAATAGAGATTAAGCGTTTGCTGACTGCATTGTATTTCATTACAATTGCAAGTTTCTTAGAAACATAGAAACATGATGACAGAAAAAGACCACAAGGCCCATCTAGTCTGTCCTTCCATAACAACAACTACAACAGTATAGAAACATAGAAACATGATGACAGAAAAAGACCTTCTTTATTATAAATGCAACACCATTTCTTTTTTGTCTTTCATTTCCAGCATAGTAGACCATGTGATCATCTGATGCAAAGTGCCCAATGCCAGTCCATTTCAGTTCGCTGACACCCAACAGATCAAGTTGTACACGTTCCATTTCATTCTTGACCACCTCCAACTTCCCTAGGTTCATGCTTCGTATGTTCAATGTTCCAATGCGTAAGACATCTCTACAGCTTCTGACTCTCATTTCATGCGCAGCTACATCAGCAGTCAGACGTCCCGAGGGCTTTGATCCAACCACATCATAAATGCTGGCTTTACTCTGAAAAGTCTTTAGCTCTTCCCCAGTAGCTAGTTGAGTGCCTTACGACCTGGGGATCTCATCTTCCAGCACTATAGCACAATTTGTTTTGCTGTAACTATCCATTGGGTTTTCATGGTAAGATACAGAAGTAGATTGCCGGGCCTTTCTTCCGCGCAGTTTAAGTTTGGTGTTGTTCCGTTGTCACAGAAATGTGATCCTCCGCCGTCAACACTATCCCATTCTGCTGCTGCCCAGATGGATGGTTTGTCTTGGTCTGGCACCTCAGCTGAGACCTTTCCATCTTGGGAGACCCTGCCAGTAGTTAAACTACCGATAGCTTAGCTCTCAGCATCACTGGTGCACACAAGCCCTCACAGCACGACAAGCTGCAAACCAAGTGAGGGTTTGGCATAATACATGTTCAGAATATTAAAATAACATTATCTGAAGCATATATTTTTGAATGAGTTTGCTACATTTTACTTTACAGTATGTGGAAAGAGAATCTGCTTTGAAACTACTGTAGAATTCTTCCTAATATTGAACAGGCTAAGTTGGACCTATTTGAGAGACATGAATAATAGTCTAAAACAGGGAAGGACATATGGGAGGCTATTCGTGCCGGCTGCATGCCCTGACTAACTTCCCCGCCGGCTGTGCAAGGAAGTTAGTTGGGGGCAGGGAAGAGGCAGCCTGGGGGCGGAGAGTGAGTGGGCAGTGGGCAGTCGCTGGCCCTGGACGTACAGGACTGATTCTAATGTCAGCCCTGGACGTCCAGGGCCGGAAAAATGGCTGGGGAAGTTAATCCACCCCTGGGATGGAATAACTTCCCTGGATGTTTCTTTTTGGCAGACTCAGGGTGCGGAAAAGGCTGGGGGGGGGGGGGGGGCAAAGTTAATACCCCGCAGTCCAACCCTGGCCTTAGGAGGCTGGATCGGGGGTCGGGCTGCAGGGAATTAACTTTTTTATCAGTGGCCGGCATCGCAACTTTTAAATGGAGCCGCGGTGCCATGTCAATAGGATGCCATAGCACTGGGGCTCCATTTAAAAGCCTTGGCTGAGTTAGCCGGACTATGGCTGTACGTGCAGGCCGGGACTGAATCACAGTCCCAGCCTGCACATACAGGCCTGTTCGCTATTCTGATCCCACGAGGCTAGACGTGCCCTGCGGGATCAGAATCGCGATTTCCTTTGTACATCCGGTTCAGCGTGGAGGTACAAAGGAGAAGGATGTCAGGATCAGAATCAGGCCCATAATGTATAACATACTGTATAAAATGAGCTCTGTACCCCTTTTTGATTTTTAAAATAAAAAAAAAATCTTTAGTGGGTCAATGTTATTTGGATATTCAGCAACATAACTTCAAAACATCCAAGCAAAATTAACCCGAAGAAGAAAATGTGTTAACTTCCACATGGACTGTGTGGCTGAATATTGGTCTCACAGTTTTCCTATCAGCTGAACGTTACATATGTGACTTTAACAGGCATGTAAAGGGTGTGCATTCATTTTCATTTTTTTAAACAAACCACATGGGTATGTGTCTCACCTCTCATCATTCCACATGCTTCTCTCCGTTCTGTCGACAGGAATCATCTTCTTCTCCCACCCTCCTCTCTGGCACACTTGGAATCCACTCGTCATTCTGCATTCTACATTCTTGGCCCCTTTCTCTGGAATAACCTCCCTCCATCCCTCCAGCTGGAACCTTCATTCTCAAAATTAAAAACACAACTTATGACCCACTTATTCCTTACAGCGGTTGACCTTCCATCCGACCCTTCATGACCATGACCCATCTGTGTCCTTTTTTGTCTCAGCTCCCTCTGCAGCCTCTCTGAGACCCTTATTGTAGTCATGTCCTGGCTTACGTTCCTATTCATTATTGCTGCTCCTTATCCCTGGAACAAAGTCTGTACGTCAGGCTTCATCTCTGGCCCTTTTCAAATCCAGGCTGAAAATTCACTTCTTTGTTGTCGCTTGATTCGCCTAATCTCCTTTGTGTTTCCTTACCATTCCCCCTGGATGTATTCTAGGGTTACAGTTACTGTGTTGACTGTCTTGACTGGATTGTAAGCTCTGATGAGAAGGGACTGTCTCTTACATGTGTCTGTGCAGCACTGTGTACGACTTGTAGTGCTATACAAATGTTCAGTAGTAGTACTAGTAAGAACAACTCTGTATAGTGAAATATGCCAAGGCAATCTTCCTTAGAGGAAAATTGAGAAAAACTGAAAACATCTCCCTGACTGAGGACTGTGACGTCGAAGAACATGAGCAGGAAGTCATATATAAATACCTAGGAGTAGAGGAAAAAGCTATAATCAAGCAAAAATTACTGACAGAAAAGATCAGTAAAAAATATTGCAGATTAAAATTGTTATTGTAAAGTGCTTTAAGAGCGTTGGAACTTTTGGCTGTCCTCTTAAAGACCTTGAAAAACCTGATACTGTTTATGAACAGAAAACTCCTCTGTACCCATAAGGTAATCTATAACAGTGGTTCTCAAACCTGTCCTGGGGGACCACCAGTCAAGTTGGGTTTTCAGGATATCCACAATGAATATGCACGATACAGATTTGCATATAATAGAGGTAAGTTGATATGCAAACTTCTCTCGTGCATATTCATTGTGGATATCCTCAAGAACCGACTGGCTGGTGGTGCCCCAGGACAGGTTTATAAACCATTGCTCTATAAGAACCAGTGTATGCCAAGACTACTTTCCTTGAGCCAAAGAAGGAACGGGTCTCATAAAAACAGATTATACATATCAAACTACAATCACAGGCTTCCAGACCTACTTAATAGCGTCAACAGATCCAAATATGCAAGAAAGTATTCAAATATGAAAATAAATGGCCAGAACCTGTCTCCATCATCAAACTTGGGCAAGCATTCCAGTGGCTAGAAAAGAAGGGCGAGAATCCACCAGTATGCATAGTGGAGGAAGTAACAGAAATTGCAACAAAGAGAAAACACACTTCAAAGAACAGATCGGCAAATGAGGAACAATAAATGGCAAAAGCATAAATACAGTGGGAAATGCAAAGTGTTATTCCATGAAACATTTATCAATCAAAACTGGACACATGAATGGTTAAGGAGAGGTGAACTTAAACCAAAGAATAAGGAAACTGTTGCAGCCCAGGACAGTGGATTATGGACAAGATGCTTCACAGCATGCATAGAAAAATCTGGGAAAGCAGATATATATACAGATTGTGTAAGAAAGAGCAGGAAGCAGTTATTCATCTTGTAGCTGGTTGCGGAGTTCTGATGGCAGAAAATTTCTATTTGGAAAGGCACAATAAGGTGGCACATTTCATCCAGTGGAAACTGTATAACATTACTGTACCAGGAAAGCACTGGGATCATAACCCTAAAAGGATTATGGAGAATGAAGATATGGGGATCATCTAGGACATTCCCGTTCTAATTAATAAAAACTGGATGCAAGGAAACCAGATACAATTGTAAAGGAGAAAAACACCAGAATGGGATTGACAATAGAGTGTTTATTCTGTGAATTGTGTGGCGAGAGAATAGATTTTCAAGTACAAAGAAATTCAGAGACTAAGAATATGGACAGAATGATACAGAAACATTTCTCATCATGTTGGGTGCCACAGACTTCATTAAGAGGAATTTCCAAGCACAACTTGATGAATTGCCTATGCATGTGACTTGTTATGAATTCCAGTATATGTACAATGCTTTGTGCGCCTTGTAGCACTATATAAGTGCTAAGTTGTAGTAGTAGTAATAGAAGGAGGCTTCTTTGGCATGCCGCAAGATCAACACCGAGCACTAGCAGTAAATTTGAGAAATTGAGATCATACTCCACATACCCTGGCTTAGGAGTGATGCGCATTGCAGTCAAGGTATCTGTGAAATTAACCCATTTGGAGAAACTGAACCCATAAACCATGGATTAAATGTTCATGCTTTGGAAGTCGAACACGTGCAAATTCATCTCATGCCTATCCATAGTATATTTCCTGAAAACTTGACACGTCAAGGGTTTAGCAGAACAGGTTGGGCATAGCTGTTTATTCTTTGCGTTGCCCTTTTATTCAAGCTAGAGTGATCATGCAACGGTCTATTCATAAATGCAGCCACGCATGTTCTGGCATTTATCCAGGAATGAAAGAAATTCTTCTATTGGCTCCAGTGCTGTCTGTGCTACTTAATCTCTTACTTTGGACTTCAGGGTGTTTTGATTTCTCCTTCTGTCCTTCTGCCAGACAAGTTCACATTTTAGAATCTTGAAGTGAATAAAATGGGTTTAGTAGTCATTCGAAAGTGAAAAGTTTCTCTCCTGACTATTGGCCCGACAAAAATATTTGGGTGTGTTTCTGCACTGTGGGGCAATCTTTGGTCATCAATTAGCTTCAGCGGTAAAGTTTAGGACAGCCATTTCTGTGCCTAACTTTCCTCACCAAGGGAGAACCGGGCAGTGGTTGAAAATCCCCGGGTAGCACCCACGGAATGCCCCAGTGCTAATCGGCTGGTATCAGGGCATTTAGTGCTGCTTGTGGATATTCAGCAGCTCTAACCGGGTTAGTGTGGCTGAATATCCCATTGTAAATGCCTTTGAATATCGGGCCTGTAGTGTGTATAGAGGGTAATTTTATAAAGTTCTGCCTAACGTGCATTATTCTGAGTGTATTTCACATTATACTTTACCCCATTGAGGTGAATATTAATGTATCTGCTTTTTCCTTTCGTTCTTATTCTTTCCAACCCAACAGAATTTGTAAAGAATTATAGAAAAGGAGCTGAGAAAAGTCTGTCTGTTCATTTGAATGTCCGGGGGGAAAATAACTCTCCAAGAATTTAACAGAATGGGGTGAAACTTGGCATGTCGGAAAAAACAGTAATAAAATACAGAAGATCAGACTGCGGGTTGCAGAGAAATGAGTCCCCCTCCCCCCCAAAAAAATGCCCCAATATATTTCTAGGGAAGGAGTTCCAGCTTCTGTAGGTGTTAAGGAACAGTTACAGAATTCTCCCTTTCATACTGCCTCTTCATATTTTCTACTCTCTCAGACCTCTGAACTGACCCACCCCCCAAAACTATCCCTCTCCGCAGCTGTCAGACCACTCTACAAACTACTGACCTCCAAAAGCAACTCCTTAGAAACTATTCCCCTGCTACCGCCTGACTCCCTGCAAACTGCCCCACCTCGATAAACTACCCCCAGTAACTGTCTCCAGTCCCAAAAACTACCCCCTGAAAACTGACCACACAAGCCAAAACTATCCCAAACTGGCCCATAACCAAAAACTTCCCCTAGAACTGCCCCACCCCTCTGCCAACTGCCCCATCCCCCCAAAATGCACTTGCAACAATCCCAACATGCTCCAAACTGCCCTCTCCCACTAATATAACGCCCCGCAAATACCTCAACACACCCCAACTACCCCACTTCCAAAACTATTGCTGTTACTGCTCCAGCCACTCCACAAACACAGCACACACAAATACATGCACATCACACACAGATACATAGCATACATTCAGTGATTGTTAATAATAGCCCTGCAGATCTATATTTCATTTTCTTTGTTGTTAGTTCGATTGTGAAAACTACTGACTTAATCATATAGCTTTGCTCAGGACTCAGGAGGTTAGGATGGTCAACTACTTGACATTTTTCAAAATTCAATAGAATTTTGTACTTATGTCCAGAAAGCATAAGAATGGTTAATGTCTCTGGACATTTTTCTGAGTTTAAAGCCTCTGTCTGTGATTCTCTAATACTTGTATGCTAGCCTTCTCTACCTGAGACTGTGGGTAGGAGCAGTCAAATGGAAAACTGTAGAGGTGGGGCACTAGAAGGCAGCTCTAATCACAGGAAGGAAGGAGGTGACCTAGGGGAAGTTCCTGTGCCGTAAATGACATTTCTGCATGTAATGATGGGCAAAAGAGAAACGAAGCCCCCACCCCCAGAAAATGCCCCAATATATTTTTATGGAACAGTTCCAATAGCTGCAGCATATATACACTAATTCCCTGTAGCACAGTGATGAAGAAATTGAACTTTCAGACTGCCCTCCTTTCTCATTACCTCTCTTTTCCAGACACACACACAGAAAACCAACACAGATATAGATATATACACACAAATACAACCATACATGTATACACATACACACATACCAACATGCATACAACACACATTCAGCTCCCCCACACAAAAATACATACAAACAACACAGAGAAACATACAAAACAGGGATACATGCACACACCACATGTACCAAATAGACACACACCCAGGCAATGTAGATACAAAGAAAGATGTGTGAGAACATGTGCACGCATATACACACACATGTGCTCTGCGTGCTTTCCTCACTGTTCCTGGAGGCATTCCTGGTGGCGGGGTTAAGCAGGGGGAGGCGCCAGTGTATTTAATTTTGCATTTTCATCAGAAAAAGTATTCACAGAGGCAGTGCAAAATCTCTGTGGGTATCTGTTTTTTGGACAATTTTAGACAAGAGAAAATATGTTGATAATTTCTGCTTGACAACTGGTAGAAAATCCACAGGTAAGGAGGGTACCTATGGATTTTGCACCTGCTTGTATGATTTTGGAAAATTGCCCTTTATGTGTTGTAGTATCAGCTGTTTGTGTAGTTTGAAGGGCCTGGAAAATCAGAAACAAACAAAACAAAACAAATGCCTTGATTTATTAAGGAGAAAGCAGGACGGTCTCTGTCAAAGCCTCTTTTGCCATAGCAGTGCACCCAGTGGGTCTTCTGTGACCTTTTGTCATAGAGAAAAGGTCACAGTTTGTTTCAGCTACATTGCTATGTTGATTACAAGAGAAAATACTGCAAAATAAAAAGATCAAAATCATTTTTAGAGAGTGAAATGGGAGCTATTAGGAGCCTCGAAGGATGTTGCTGGATTGATAACAGTTAGTGATCACTTGGGGTTGAAGCAGGGAGGGAGAGCATTTATGATGGTGCCTCCTCTTATGTGCCACAGATTCATCAATGCTCTACATAACTTCCAATAGACCCTATTACAACTGTTGTAGTTATGAAAGCCCACATTTTTTCAGAGATTCATCTTTTGGGGTTCCAAAACACCAAAGGTGAATTGACTCCTTCTCTAAGCTGTCACCCTAGTATGGATGCCCTCAATCACAGTTTTGTTGTCTTGTAAAACTGTTGACAGCAGGATGGTAGATGTGAAGGGTACCTTTTTTGTGGTTGCTCTCTGGATGGTCACTGTACTAAAGTGCTATCGCTATACATTTTTTAGCATAAAAATCCATGGAATAAGTGACCACACAACACTTGATCCAGTTCAGAACATTTTGTATATACTTATCTGCAAAAGTCAAAGCTTAATCCTCCACTTGGAAACCATACACGCACACATATGCAGACATAGGCATGCCCACAAAACGCATTTAGTCAGAGTAGGATAGGAAATGGTATGTTGTGCATTATTTTACTGGAAAGCTAAACATGGCTCATTTCTTTTGTTAGCAGCAAGTTTTAGTATGTAGTTCCAGCTGTGACTTTTGGAGTTGACCTTTCTAATGAGCTTCAGCACGCTGTTGCCCTTATGATCTATTGCCATATGTAGTTCCCCATGATTAGATTATGCCTATTAAACTCTGTCGAAAACCATATAGGTTCTCTATGAGACGGTTCTGTCAAAATAAACATTTTTCCAACAAGACTTTGGTTACAGCTAGAGTTAGATATTAAAGGATAAATGCTGTAGTAATTATAGAAATGTCAACTATACAGCATAAGACAATGTAACATCATTCTGCAGACTTGCATTCATCTATAATTCACAAATCCTTTTTGGCAGTCTAATTTATGAAAATATTGTATCTGGGCTGGATCAGTCTAATTAGTAGACTAATTGACTGTTTTTCAAGTTATGGCAAGGATAAAGGTGACAGAATGGGCCTGATATTCCAACACCTCGGCAGTCAGCCATGGTGCTTCTATATCAGTCGTGTTTTCAGCGGCAGTATCTGGGTATGTGGGCTGAGCGGTGCTGTCCAGATAAGTGCCGGCGCTTATGCAGTCAGCATGACATTCAGCCAGCCCTTATCCGGATTTCATAGAGCTATTTACACCCACACACCGCACTACCTGGCTGACTCTTCGCAGTTTCATTGAGTGCCTCACAGTCTCCAGTCCATTCACATCAACAGCCTTGAGCTTCCTTCCCCCTCCTCCCCTCCATCTGGAACCATCCTATCCCAAATTTAAGTCACTCCTTAAAACACATCTGTCTTGCCTATGATCTCCCACCCAGTTTTCCCTGCTAGTTCCGTCTCTCCTCTCGCTTGCCCTCTCTCCCTTCTTTCGCTTCCTCTTCCTGTTTAGTGTGCTTGCTGCTTTCCTATCAAGAATTGTAGTTCTTTTCTGTTTCCTGGCCATGCCTGGCCTTATGTGTTTTGAATGCATTGTAAAGCACTCTCCTGGTTTCCGAAGGTGCAGTATATTAAGAAAGTCAATAAAACATAGAAACATAGAAATATGATGACAGAAAAAGACCATATGGCCTATCTAGTCTGTCCTTCCATATCAACAACTACAACAGTCCTCTTTTTACCTTTAGAGACCCTCTGTGTTTGTCCCATGCTTTTTTGAATTCAGTTACTGTCCTCATCTCTACCACCTCCACTGGGAGACTATTCCATGGATCCACTACTCTTTCCGTAAATAAATATTTCCGCATATCACTCCTGAATCTATCTCCCTTCACCCTCATCCCATGTCCCCTCGTAGCAGAACTTGCTTTCAGTTGAAAGAGGCTCTCTCCCTGAACATTTATGCCACGGAGGTATTTAAATATCTCAATCATATCACCTCTATCCCGCCTTTCCTCTAAGGTGTACATATTAAGATCCTTCAGTCTATCCTCATATGCTTTATAATGAAGACCACTAATCATTTCAGTAGCCATCCTCTGCACCGACTCCATCCTGTTCACATCCTTTTGAAGGTGCAGTCTCCAGAATTGCACACTATACTCCAAATGAGGTCGCACCAAAGACTTATAGAGAGGCATTATCACCTCCTTTTTTCTGCTAGCCATTCCTCTTCGTATGCACCCAAGCATCCTTTTAGCTTTTGCCATCGCCTTTTCTACCTGTTTAGCTACTTTAAGATCATCAGACACAACCACGCCTAGGTCCCGCTCTTCTTTAGTGGACAAAAGTACTTCACCCCCTATACTATATTGCTCCCTTGGATTGCTGCAGCCCAAATGCATGACCTTACATTTTTTAACATTAAATCCCAGCTGCCAAATTCTAGACCATTCTTCAAGCTTAGCTAGATCCCTCCTCATGTTATCTACACCTTCCTGGGTGTCTACTCTATTGCAGATTTTGGTATCATCCGCAAAGAGGCAACCTTACCCGACAGCTCTTCCTCTATATCACTAACAAAGATGTTAAAAAGAATTGGACCAAGTACAGATCCCTGGGGCACACCACTGGTAACATTCTTCTCCTCAGAGTGAGCTCCATTTACTTGTACTCTTTGTCGCCTCCCACCCAACCAATTTCTAACCCAAGCAGTAACTTTAGGGTCCATCCCTAGGGTGCTCAGTTTGTTTATAAGTCACCTGTGAGGAACAGTGTCAAAGGCTTTACTGAAATCTAAATGCACCACATCTAGAGCTCTCCCTCGGTCCAACTCCCTGGTCACCCAGTCAAAGAACTCAATCAGATTTGTCTGACAAGACCTGCCTCTGGTGAATCCATGCTGCCTTGGATCCTGTAATCCGCTGGACTCCAGAAACCTCACTATTTTCTTTTTCAGCAGCGTTTCCAATAATTTACTCACCACCGAAGTTAAACTAACCGGCCTGTAGTTTTCAACCACATCCTTACTTCCGCTTTTGTGTAAAGGCACCACATGAGCCTCTCTCCAGTCCTTTGGCACCACTCCCGACTCCAACGAGGCTTTGAAAAGGTCAGTCAATGGAGTTGCTAGAACGTCCCCAAGTTCCCTCAGTATTCTTGGGTGTGTCCCATCCGGTCCCATCGCTTTGTCTACTTTAAGTTGAGCTAGTTTCTCACGAACACAGTCTTCTGAAAATTGTTCAAGATGTCACTCGCTTCTGTTCCTATTTGTGGTTGTTTTCTGAGGTCCTGCTCCTGGTTCTTCATCTGTGAACACAGAACAAAAATATTTGTTAAGCAATTCCGCTTTATCCTTATCAGCTTCTACATATTCCTCCCCTGCACCCTTGAGTCTGACAATACCACTTTTGCCCTTCCTCTTCTCACTAACATATCTGAAAAATGACTTATCCCCCCATTTTATTGCATTGGCTATTTCCTCCTCCTTTTGAATCTTTGCCTTCTTGACTACTTTGCTAGCTTCTCTAAGTTTTTCCAAATACAGATGCCCGTCTTCCTCTCTCTGTGATCTCTTGTATTTCATTAAGGCCTCCCTCTTTTTCTTCAGTTTTTCAGCTACTTCTTTCGAAAACCATAGCGGTCTCCTTTTCCTTTTACCTTTATTTACCATTTTAACAAAAAGGTTGGTTGCCCTTAAAATACCCCCTTTCAGTTTTGCCCACTGTTTTTCTACATCCCCCAGCTGTTCCCATCCCATTAACGACTCCCTAAGGTATTGGCCCATCTTCGCAAAGTTAGTCTTCAGAAAGTCTAAGATCCTCACCTTTGAATGGATTCTAACTGCCCTAGTCCTAATACTGAACCACACCATCTGGTGATCACTGGATGCAAAATGATCTCCCACTACAACATCAGAAACACTTTCACCATTGGTAAGCACCAAGTCCAGTATGGCTCCTTCACGTGTGGGGTCTGTTACCAATTGCCTCAATAGTTCTCCCTGTAGAGAATCCAGGATCTCCTTACTTCTAGATGATACTGCAGCAGGAATGTGCCAATCAACATCTGGCATATTGAAATCTTCTATCAGTAGCACTTCCCCTTTCCTAGCAATGCTGCATATGTCTTCAATTAACTCACTGTCCACCTCTTCCTCTTGTGAGGGAGGTCTGTATATCACACCAATGCAAATAGATTTCTCTTTCCCTCTTTCTAGTTTAACCCACAATGCCTCCTCCTCTTTAAAGATAAAGATACAACTTAGGTCTGCTTTTCATGCAGCCCAAGTTGTCCAGATAAGTGTTGTCTGAATATTGTGGTCTAGATAGCTGCCGGCACTTATCAGGATAGCTCTGAAATGCCCTCGCTCCACCCATGGACTGCCCCGGATAGTGCTAGGTTGGTCTGTTGAGATACTCAGAAGCATTCTCCAAAATCCGAATAGGCTCCCGTTGGCTGACTGGCCTCTATGCAATAGACTCTATAGACAGCTGTGAAAGGTCCATTCTAAGAACCCAGTGACATGAACCAACTAGCCTGAATAAAGGTAGGGAAATAAAAGAGAGGATACAGAAAAGAGAAACACAGGAGGGATGGACCAAGTTCCAACTCAGTTCCCCCAGTCTAGCAGCCACTCCCAAGGTCTAAAAAAGAGGAATGAAAAGAAGCAAAGATATAGTGAGGAACTAACCATAAGGCCCTGGAGAAAGCCGACGATGAGAGGAAATGAGTTGCTCGGTGGTGGGGGAGTTGCTCTGAGGGACAGAAAGAGAGCCATCCTCAACAATCTACCTCTGATGATCAAGAAAGGTAACTGGATAGCTACCCTTCAAATTTGGTGGTAGTCATGGGATTTATGATTCTCAAAAGGCCAGTGAGTATAGAAATGGTCCAAAATCAGTTTGTGAGGTGCTGGATAACAATAGAAAAAAACAGATAAAGATACCCGAGACAGACACAGATCTTTTTCTTCTCTTTTCACCTTCTATGGCATTGGATTAGTTGGCTGTACTGCAACATCTCCAAAAAGCCTTCAATAGCAGTTTCTGTATAAGCTGAGCTATCAGAAGCAACAGATAAGGTACAGTTGCAGAACCAGTAAAGGGTAATATAATAGCTATTACAACAACTGTGTTTGGTAGATACAGTGAAAGCAAATAGGGGAATAGTGCAAGAGGGTGAAGTACACTATGCCTGCATTGAAGGGACTAGATGAGATCCCAAAGCCTTCTTGGTAACATCTGAGTAGGTAGCTGGAGCAGGAGAGTCACTGCAGTGTCAAAGGGCAGTCTGCATAGTACTCTATATATTGGATGAAATGTAAATTGCATAATAAACAAGTGGGTCACATTATTAGGAACACCTTTGGTTATCTTTGTGTGTTTCAACAGATAAAGGACTTACTTTCCTTGAGAGATTTGCAAGCAATTTCCCTCAAAGTGATTATGTCCTGCATTTTTTTTTAGTGCCATTGAGTCAGTGTTGACTCATAGTGACCCAGCTACCTCTGGGCTTTCTTGGCCATGTATCACCAGCCTTTTCTTCTGAGGCAATGGAGGGTAAGGTGACTTGCCCAAAGTCAGAAGGAGTACCAGCAGGAATTGAACCCTTGATTGTCTGGGTATTGGGCAGTTGCTCTAACCACTAGGCTACTCCTTCACTCATGTCCTGTATAGACTATTGTAATATTCTATATTTAGGTTTGTTGAAGAAATCTCTAGCAAGGATGCAACTTTTACAAAATACAGCAGCAAAAATCTCGTTTAAAGCATCTAAATGGGATTCTGTTGACCTGCTACTATACTCACTTCACTGGCTTCAAGTTGCTGCCAAATTGGAATTTAAAGTGCTATATCTAACATTTGAACCCTTATACGGTCTTTCTCCTGACTATTTCTCAACTTATTTATGCCCATGTTTGATGACTAATTCTACACATTCTGTTTATGCAAATAAACTAAAAATACCATCAGTATCTGAATTTAGATTAATAAGGACAGGCAAGAACCTTTTCCAAGGCTTGGCTCCTTTATTATGGAATAAACTTTTGTTGGAATCACATAGTGAAAGATCATATTTAGCATTTTGAAAATCTCCAAAAACTTGGTTATTTGTAAAATATTTTAAATAACTGTAATTGATCTATAAGAACATAAGATGTGCCATACAGGGTCAGACCAAGGGTCCATCATGCTCAGTATCCTGTTTCCAACAGCAGCCAATCCAGGTCACAAGTACCTGTCAGGTTACCTAAAAGGTACGCAGATCCCACATTGCTTATCCTGGGGTAAGCTGTGGATTTTCCTGGTCCTCTTTAATAATGATTCATGGGCTTTCCCTCCAAGAACTTGTCCAAACCTTTTTAAAACCTACCTATATTAACAGCTTTTACTACATCTTCCGGTAATGAATTACAGAGTTTGATTATACTGTACGTTGAGTGAAAAAATATTTTCTCCAATTAGTATTAAATGGGCCACATTGTAGCTTCATAGTGTATCCCCCTAGACTTCCTCCTTTTTGAAGGAGTAAACAACCGATTTATGTTTACCCATTCCACTCTATTCATTAATTTATAGCCCTTTATCATATCTCCCTTCAGACATCTTTTTTTTTCAAGTTAGAGCCCTAACCTTTTAAGACTTTCTTTGTAAGGGTATCCTTCCAGCCCCTTTACCATTTTGGTGGTTCTTCTCTGTACATTTTCTAATTCTCCTATATCTGTTTTAAGATGTTGTTGTTGTTAAATGCTGTCGAGTCGGTGTTGACTCATGGTAACCCTCTGGATAGTTTACTTAAATTGTGTTCAGACTTCAGTGAGACAGCTCATTGTTGATAAAGTGGCATCCATAGCTACTGCTATTATTTTGATCCATCTCATTGCTGGCCTTCCTCTTTTATGTTGATCTTCAATCTTGCCAGGCATGATGTCTTTCTCTAACGATCTCTCTTTGCATGGTGTCCAAAGTATGAAGGTTAAAGTCTTGTCATCTGAGCATCAAAAGGAAGCTTAGGTTTGATCTCCTCTAGTACTGACTGGTTTGTTCTTCAAGAAGTCCACAGCACACACAGTATTTGTCACCAGCACCCAAAGACATCGATTTTATACCTGTCTATCTTTTTCACTGTCCAAGTTTCACATCCATATGATGTTACTGAAAATACCATGGCTTGGACCAGTCGAACCTTTGTATGGAGAGAGAGACATCTTTGCTCTTGAGAATCTTGTCTAAGTCCTTAATAGCCATTCTGCCAAGAGCAATGTGTCATCTGATTTCTTGACTGCTTGTCCTTTCTTTATTGATTGTTGATCCAAGTAGGTTAAAATTGTCAACTATTTCAATTTCTTCTCCATCAATGAAGAACTTATTGATTTTGCCAGTTGTTAGGATCTTTGTCTTCTTTACGTTAAGGTGCAGGTCAATTTTAAGACTATGTTCCTTGATCTTGAGTAGCAAATGTTTCAGATCGTCTTCAGTTTCAGTCAGTAATGTGGTATCATCAGTAAGGTGAAGGTTAATGATGAGTCTTTCACCAATCTTCAAGAACTACAGGCTGGTTAGTCTGACTTCTGTGGTGAGTAACTAACTGGAAATGCTGCTAAAACAGGATAGTGAAGTTTCTGGAATCCAATGGATTTCAGGATTCAAGACAACATGGTTTTAGTAGAGGCAGGTCTTGTCAGAAAAATCTAATTAATTTCTTTGACTGGGTGACCAAGGGAGGACCCTAGATGTGCTGTACTTAAATTTTGGTAAAGCCTTTGATAATGTTCCTCACAGATGACTTATAAATATATTGAGTGCCCTAGGGATGGACCCTAAAGTGACTGGATTAGAAAATGGTTGAATGTGTGGCAACAAAGAGTATAGGTAAATTGAGCTCACTCTAAGGATGTTACCAGTGGTATGCTGCAAGGATCGTTCTTTGGTCTGATTCTTTTTAATATTTTTATAAGTAATATTATAGAAGGGCTGTTGGATAAGGTTTGTGCCTGTGCAGACGATACCAAAATCTGCAATAGAGTAGACATCCAGGAAGGTATAGATACATAAGGTGGGATCTAGCTAAGCTTGAGGAATGGTCAAGAATTTGTTAGCTGAGATCTAGTGCATTTGGGCTGCAAAAATCCAAGGGAGTGATATAGTATGGGGGGTGAAGTACTTTTGTCTGTGAAAGAAGAGTAGGACCTGGGGGTGATTGTTTCAGATTTATTTATTTATATATTTATTTAACAAGTTTTCCATATGGCTCCGTCATATATTCAAAAAGGTATACATTTAAACAACATTAACTTTACATTAAACATTGAACTTTAAATTTAACAGGGGTTTATAACTTGGTAGAATGTGGAGGGATGTTTTACAGGCTAATATTTACAGGGTGCCAGTATCTACATACAGGGAATAAATTCTATGAGCTCATGTGGTGTGTCAGTCATCCTTTATTCAGGTAGTGATGTGAGGAGGGTTATGGGAGAGATTCTTAGGAGATCCTGATGATCTTAAGATGGTTAAACAGGTAGAAAAGATGCCAGTGAAAGCCAGAAGGATGCTTGGGTACATAGGGAGAGGAATGGCCAGCAAGAAGGAGGTGATAGTGCTTCTGTAAAAGTCTTTGGTAAGACCTCATTTAGAGTATTGTGTGCAATTCTGGAGACCACACCTTCAAAAGATATACAGTAAACCGGATGGAGTCAATGCAGAGGTCAGTGGTTATGGTCATAAGGCATATGGGGATGGACTTAAATATCTCAATAGACATACCTTGGAATAAAGGTGGAAGGGGGAGATATGATAGAGAGATTTAAATACCTCCATTGCATAAATGCATAGGAGGAGAGCCTCTGCCAATTGAAAGAAAGGTCTGCAATGAGGGGGCATAGGAGGTGAAAGGAGAAAAACTCAGGAGTAATTTATGGAAATGTGTCTTTATGGAAAGAGTGGTAGATGCATGGAGTAGTGTCTCAGGGGAGATAGCAGAAATAATGATTGTATATGAATTCAAGAAAGGATGGGACAACCACAGAGGATCTCTGAAGGAAAGGGACCGTAAAACTTAGTAGTTGGTATGGAAGGGGCAAACTGTATAGGTGATATGGTTTTTGAACAAATCTCCTTGGATTCATTTTGTACCTAGACCAGCACCTTGCTACTCTTCAGGGCAGAAACTGGTTGAAATCCTAATTGCTATAAATGTTCACTAGTTAGATTATTCTCTGGCTGCATTTGTATCAGCAAAGGATGTTTCTTCTTTTCTGAAATAAGCATTGTGTTGAAGGTAAGTTCTCTTTCAGTCTATTTGTGAGCTCAACAGGGATAGAATCTACAATTACTGAAGCTTCTCACATAACAAAACAATACAAATTGGGTAACAAAGCTCACTGTGCCTGTATGACATGGACAAGTGATCTTCCTGGAACAAAAATCAGAGAAGTTATAGAAACCGCTGGTCGAGAGCAGGCCAATACTCTTGCTACCTCTCTACTCACAGGGATATGAAGTCTCTCTGATGACTCCTTGAGACACCTATATAGATTATGAGAAATGGACCCACCCTATGGGGATAGTCTCTGTCTATGCCATACATCATTCAACATACCTACTTCTAGATTTATTTTAGCTTCTTTTTCACTTTAAACAGCAGCTGTGCGTAAGGCAAACTGTTTTCTCTTCCCTCAGCTAAAATCCCATTAAGATTCATCTGTACAAGCAGCGGTTCTCTCCAGCATCCACAAACAAATTGCTTAAGCAGCTGGCAATCTACTTGAGCTCCTGACAGCCGCTGACTTTCTGCTGCTTTTGGCAGCAGGACATGTAACCTCCACGGATGCTCTGAGGGATTTTCTTTTGCTTCTTGATGGGCTTCTAAGAACTGTATAAATAATTCTTCCCCAGTTGCTGCACTGCCATATTTTTTTTCCAACTCTTTTGCACACTATTCAATGGTAGGCTTATGCCTCATGTCCAAGGCTTACATTGAGATCAGGGGGAAGCAGGCTCTCAAAGAGTTTTCACTTTTCGGCATTAACAGCTAGTTCTGGGTCCTTCATAACTTGCCAGAAATTATGGATCCTCTTCATTGTCTAGCTTAGGCTGCTTCCCTGAAAATGTCGTTTCTAGGCCTAAATTATCTTTTATAATTAATGGTCTCATATAGGCCAGTCAGCAAATTAAGGTGTTTGAAAAGGAACTTACTGTGCATTCCTTCATATAAAGAAGTACATTTATATATGACAAGAACATGAGCATTTTTGGTGGTAGCACCTTGCCTCTGCCATCAATTGCTGGAAGCTATTCAGATAATGCCAGATTATTTGTGTTTCCAGAAAGGGCTTAAAACAAGGTTTTGGCGACAAGTATTTGGGAAAGAAGAGGAGAGAGGGAGATAATTTATTTACTGTTGAGAAATTATTTTGCATTTATTGTTGATTTTTATTGTATTTTAGATTTCATTTCCTTAGAATTGTGCTTTTGGATGTTTTAATGATTATTGCTAATTATTTTGAGGGTATACTGGTGCTGATTTATAAATTTATGAAATAAAATAAATTAAAATATACAATATGAATGAATTCATGCCTCGTTGTGACTTTGGGGTATGTTTACTAAACTCCGTTGCTGTGCGGGTCCCCGTTAGTGTGCTGGTGCCATATAAGGAGTGGGCGGGCCAGGCAGAAAAAAGCAAAAAACCGGACCGTACGTGTGTGCGTCGCGCTAATGTGCGGGGCCCACATTAGCGCGTGGGAAGGCTAAGTGGGGCGCTGCTGCAAAACCAAACAACAGAGCCATAGTACAACGGTGAAGACACTGACCAATGGTACAGGGGCCAGAGGTTCAAACCCCCATTGCACTCAACAAAAAAGACCAGCTGAGGCACCAACATTTATGGGCAAAAGTGGTTAGGAGGCATATAAATTTTGGGCGGCAGAAGGCGGCGCACTGTTATTTTTATTACGGCATGAGGCGGCGCACTGTTTAGTGTGGGCGGCAGATGGCGGCGCATTGGTAAGTTTGGGCGGCAGAAGGCGGTGCGCTGATAAATGTGGGCAACAGAAGGCGGCGAGCCGGTGGGCAGAAGGCGGCGCGCTGATGTGTGAGGGGGCAGTCCAATAGTGGGAGGGAGAAGTGGCGCGCTGATGTGCAAACAACAGGAACGGAGCCATAGCACAATGGTTAAGACACTGACCACTCGTGCAGGGATCATGGGTTCAATTCCCCACAGTGCCCATTGAAAACAGCTGCCTGAGGCATTATTTTAGGGGCATTTCCATGTTGTGCGGCATAAGGCGGCGCGCTGTTAATTTAGTGCGCCACAAGATGGCGCGCTGATGGCTACAAGGCTGCGCGCGGATGCACAAACACAGGAACAGAGCCACAGCACAATGGTTAGGACACTGACCAATGGTGCAGGGGCCAGGGGTTCAACCCCTCACAGTGCTCACTGAACAAGGCTGGCTGGGGCAGTATGTATCATGGTGAGGAGTGCTGTAGGAGACCTTCCATTTATATTTTATTTCCCACCACTAGTAAACCCGCTCTCATAGTGTGTTAACATACGGATGCCCGTAAGGCACATGTTACAGTGCACTGTCCGCCAAGGCACCCTAGAATGTCCCCTATAGGGCACCATGTATGTTGCGACACAGGATAATGTATAGTGCACCCTATATGGATGGCAACCATAAGGTGGCCTATAGGGCGCCCTATAAAGCACCCTCAGAGGCACCTAATGGGTATAGTAAGCTGTGTGTGGTTTTGCCGGCATAGACATATGTACAGTAAATAAAAATAAAGTTGTGGACAGCCCTATCAAAGGGCCCCACTGTGGGTTTGAACCCATGACCTCTGGCTGTACAGGGAGTGACATAACCATTGGGCTACAGCTCTATAGCTGACAGTAAGCCCCTGGCTGGCTGCAGAGAGCCTGCACGTCACCCCACAGACAGTCTGCTGTTGTAGACAGGATAGGGTTAGGCCACCCGTACCCATGATGCACTGCACATGCAAATCAGCTGTCCACAGATGCACACAAGATGGGGAATGCACCCCAACAGCTACCCGGCCCTGGTAGGGGGAATTGTCCATGTGCACCCACACAGCACCTCGGCCTGGTAGGGGGTCCTGAGCGGGTGGACTACCAGCAAAGAGTAGCTACACACCGTCACATTGTGCGGGTACTGTGCTCACCCTGAGGGTGTGATGTGGCGGCCAGGACCAGGTCCACAACACCAGCCATGGCTGGATTAGGCCATGACGGAGCTCCACAACAGTACTAACCTGTGAGATAGGAAAGTGCTGCAGAAACATGTTGGATATCTCTGTCTGTCTCAGTTAGTGGACACACACCCCCCCCCCCTGTGCAGGGAGACTCTCCCCTCCCACTCTCCACCCATTGACCCTGTTCCTCCAGAACCTTCCTCTGCCCTCCTTTAGCCATTCCACGCCTCCATCGGACATTTGCAGGCCCACACTTGTACGGGGCTCATTAGTGTGCCACACACCTTTGCGGGGGTGACACACATGTGTGCAGGGCATTTAAACGCATTTATTAGCATTTCAGTGCTGCATTTCCATGCGCTCTTTTGCAGTGCACACATTTACGGTATTTAGTAAACATCCCCCTTTGTCTATTTGTTTCACTACTATTTTCTTAACATCCTTTAGGATGGAAATACTTGGGGTGGGGTGGGGTGGGGTGGGGTGGGGTGGGACCAGCATTTCAGACCATGCACATGGATATGTCGCCACATATGCAGCTGAGCCTGCCACTTTGCAAACTGAGATGTGCTGTGCCATGCCATGAAGCAGAGGAGTAGCCTAGTGGTTAAAGCAGAGGGTTCCGTGCCAAAAGGCCAGGGTTTGATTCCCACTAGCATGCCTTGGGCATTTAACTCTCTATTGCCTCAGAAAATCCAAGTGATCAATGTCCCTGTTTAATATACATTATCAAGTTTAAGTTACAATGTAAACCGCTTTGACAGAAATGATAAAGCAGTATAAAAAAGCCATTAAAATAAATATGCAAAGAGGCCTTGATATTCATCTGCTATCCTTCTATGAGGGGAGAAAATTGCCATAGTGATAAGAGGGAATACCCCCGTCATCCCTATTGTTGAGAGCTGGCAAAATGAGCACTTTCAAACGACTCTTCATGCTGAGAAGCAGCTTTGAATATGGACATGTTTGCTGGCAGGTTTAAATGTGTGGTGGTGTGAAATTAGATACACAGCTTTTCTTGTTGTTGTCCTAGACATGCCTTTGCCTCATCCCCATGCAACAGGAACCTGATTAAGCTGGATACATTCAAATTCAGGTCTTTTTAAAATAGCTCTTGGGGCATAGATATGTTTTTCACATGTGAATGAGCATTTTCAGAAATGCAAATCATGAATAGGGCTTTAAAAATAACCCCTATAGTAAAAAGCACCTATTTCTAGCTGTACATAAGATTTGTCCCCATTTAGCTATCCTTTAACAAAGAGCTTAGGGCCCCTTTTACAAAAGGCCAGTGACTCAACGTGCATTTTAACTACCAAAAGGGACTGCTACAACTGGAAGTAGAGTATAATCTTCTGGAATAAACTCTAAGGGGTATGTTTACTAAACCTCGCAATTGTGCGGGGCGCACTTGAGCGTGCGCTAAGGTACCTTAGCGCACGCTAATAGTGCGTTTTTGTGCCCCGCACACGTGCGCGCTGCACTAACGGGCCCGCACGCTCCGTAGACCCTTCCAAAAATCATTTCATTTTTTTGGAGCTTTCCTGGAAGTGTTTTTTAATGTTGCCCATTGATATCACTATTGGCCAGCTTGGTTATGTTTTATTTCCCTTTTTTCAAGGTCATTTGTGAGGTTTATGTGCCCTTTTGTCTCCATACAAGGTGAACGAGCCCACAGTAAAACTGTGCAGAGCAGGGTTTCTGACCTGTTCGGCCAGGTTTCCTATCTCCAGGGACAGCACTGTTTCTGTGGCCCCAGTGTGGTGCAGAAGACATAGCCAGTGCCTGTAGGACCAGAGGGTTACAGGTTCAAATCCCAGCTGGGGCTCCTGCCAACCCAGTCCCCATATTTTACCCACCACCAAACAGAGATAGTAAAGACACTCATTTTTTGCAGAGAACATAAGCATGGTTCAAACACCTATATTTTACCCTACACCACACACACACCATAACAAGGGCCATTACCTACAGCCGAGTCCCCCAAATGCAGTCCTGGAGTGCCACACCTCAATCAGGTCATATGCTTTGTCCAAGATAAGGACATGTCAGCATGTTGGCGGAAGGGTACAGGTGGTGGAGGGGGCAGTGGCTGCTAGCCACAGCAGACAGTGGCCTAGCCCTGTGCAGGCTGGCACGTCCACTGCAACAGACAGGCTCTGTCGGATGTACAGTCATGGACACCCCAGGGAATGCAGCATATCTGTGGCAACATGGTGGTGCAGTGCACACAGACAGTGTGTGCAAGAACAGAAGGTCACAGGTTCAAAGCCCAGCTGGGGCTACTGCCAATCCAGTGCAGATATTTTACCCACAACTAAACCGTGATAGTAAGGACAAACCTTTAGTGCTGAGAACATAGGCATGGTTAATATGCCTATATTTTACCCCACCGAGCACAGACACCATAAACAGGCGCATTACCTAGAGCAGAGTCTCCCAAATGCAGTCCTGGAGGGCCACACACCATTCAGGTTCCATGCTGCCTCTAATAAAGATGCCTGTGCTGCATATCTATGCACCACCCCCATGGTATGCAGATGTAGCTCATGCATATTCATGAGGGACAGCATGAAAACCCGAACAGTGTTTGGCACACCAGGACTGGAGTTGGGAACCTCTGCCGTAAAGCAGCAGCCAACAGGGGCAGACACACCCACACCCACACCCACAGGTCTCATTGGCCAATGCCTCCTGGAGAGGCAGGACATTGGGCCCTGCGTGCATCTCCCAATACTAGCACTTGCATACCTTAGCAATGCAACCCTACACCTGGGTATATTGTACAGAGCTCTCAAACGTTTGCTATGAGTACTGGCAGATAGAAATTCCTACGTTAAGCACAGTTTGCTGATTGAGCTCCATCATAGCAATCATTCTGATGTCTGCGGTGTGTGCTTCAGGTCTGGTCTCTGACAGTGTTTACCACCCTGGGGAGTGACCCCCAACAGTATTGCGTACCATATCCATGCCTGTACCGTGCCCAGGACTGGTGTGGTGGGCATGGCTGCTGAACTCCTCTATAGTAGCACAATGCTGGCATAGGTGTCAGAGTGTGTGTCTGTCTATACAGTGTGTGGTGGCTGCAAACACCTTCCACAGCCCACACTGCCAGCACTGTTGGCAGTATTGGCCTGCCAATGTGCATAATGAGGAGCAAGGTACCATGGGTATAGCCCGGACAGGGTGGCCTGGCCAGGGTGCATCTGCACAGGGCATAGGGCACTGACTGGGACATTTCAGGGCCTGGCCACCACCTACACAGACAGGGTGACCTCAGTATGTCCTTCTGGGAGATCACTCTCACCCTGACTGTGCAGTGATGACAGCATGGCTAGGCACCCCCATAGTGCTATATAGTATTTCTCTCATATGATATTTATGGGTTTCCTTTTGGGGCCCAATCACTGACTTTGCTTGTTGTGTGTGCTACCATCCTAGTTCTGGGTGTGTGCATTTCCACCATGAACATGCACTATGGACTAACTAGCAGACTGTTTGAAGCTGGCATGTGTTGTGCTGGAGTGCTTTGTAGGGTGCAGTGGCTGAAGGCTTGTTGCAGGAGAATATCAGATAGTGGTGGGGTGCAGCTTAGCATATATAGGCCTAATGTCTGTCTGCTATTGTGTTATGGTTATGTACAGAGCTGCATTGACTGCCCTGAAAGGTGTCTTTTCCCCAGCAGGACTGGGGTTGACAGTCCCCTCTACTGCCACCATTGCAGGGAGGTAGAATGTGGATCTTTTGATGGGGGACCCTGTTTGCCCTGGGGGAGGGGGGTGGTGCATGATCCTCCTGGGGGTCCATGGGGGGATACACCAGACTGAGACATCCAAGGTGTTTCTGCAGAAGCTACCTATCTCACCCATTAACACTGCTTTGGACCTCCAGCATGGCCTCTTTCAACCATGGAAGGTGCTGTGGACCTGGTGCTGGGCGCCTCACTGCACCCTCAGGGTGAGCACAGTACCCGCACAATGTGACGGTGTGTAGCTACTCTGTGCCAGTAAAACACACGGTCTGTACCCCCTACCAGGCCGAGGTGCTGTGGGGGTGCACATGGTCACTTCCCCCTACCAGGCCGAGGTGCTGTGGGGGTGCATACCCCATCTTGTGTTTATCTGTGGACAGCTGATTTGCATGTGCAGTGCATCATGGGTACAGGTGGGCTAACCCTATCCTGGTGACCACAGCAGACTGTCTGTGTGGTGACGTGCAGGCTCTCTGCACCCAGCCAGGTGCTTGCTAGCAGCTATAGAGCTGTAGCAAAATGGTTATTTCCCTGCCTGTGAAGCCAGAGATCATGGGTTCAAACCCACAGTGGGGTTACTTAATAGGGCTGCCCAAAGCATTATCTTTTTTGCTGCCAGCAAAAACACCCTCAGCGTACTGTACCCATAAGGTGCCTCTGAGGGCGCTTTATAGGGCGCCCTATAGGGCACCTTATGGTTCCCGTCCATATAAGGTGCACTATACATTATCCTGTGACGCAACTTATAAGGTGCCCTATAGGGGACATTTTAGGGTGCCGTGGCGGACAGTGCACTTTATAATGTGCCCTATGGAGTGCCTTATAGGGTGCCTTACACGGCATTTTCATTTATGGCACGTGAGGGCGTGTTTGCTGGCAGCAATTAATCAAATAAAATAATGTGCTACAGGAAACAAAACATACATTGCAAAGCTGATGCCTCAGCCAGCCTTACGTATTAGACACCCTGGGGAGCAAACTCATGACCCCTGTATCAGCAGTCAGTGCCTTAGCCATTGTGCTCCACTGCTGCTCCTCCTTGCATGTCAGAACACCTACTTATGCTTTTCATTCCTTAAACTGCACAGTGCTGCCATCAAAACCAGTGCTGCCATCAAAACCAGTGCTGCCATCAAAACTCTGATCTTGCGGTACCTCATACGGCACCCTATAAAGCGCCCTATAAGCAACATTCTAGGGTGCCTTGGTGGACAGTGCACTTTAAAATGTGCCTTATGGGGCGCCTTATGTTAACACGCTTTGAGAGTGCGTTTGCTAGTAGTGATAATTAAATTAAAAATAAAATGCCTCCTAAAGCAATCTTCCCCATAATAGGTAATGCCTCAGCCAGCCTTGTTCATTGGGCACTTTGGGGGATTGAACCCCTGATCCCTGCACCATTAGTTAATGTCTTAACCATTGTGCTGTGGTTTTGTTCCTGTGCTTGCCCATTAGCGCGCCGCCTTATGCCGCCCAATATTACAATGCCTCCTAAAACAATAGCACGCCACCTTATGCCCATCAGCGCGCCGCCTTACGCTGCCCAATATTAAAATGGCTCCTAAAGTAATGCTTCAGCCATCTGTCTTCATTGGGCACTGTGGGGGATTGAACCGCTGATCCCTGCACCATTGGTAAGTGTCGCAACCATTGTGCTGTGGCTCTGCTGTTTTGCTTGCACATCAGCGCGCCACTTATGCCTCCCGCGCAGCTTTCTCATGCGCTAATGTGTGGGGCGCACATGGGCGCCGCGCACCTTAGCGCATATTTAAATCACAGTTTTTCTTTTTCAGAAAGAAACGCCCACTCCTTATATGGCACTCGCATACTAGCGCGGCCCGCACATTACCGGGGTTTTAGTATACATACCCCTAAATCTTGGTGTAAAAGGGACTTCTTGGGGTTAAAGCTGATAAATCTGAGTATTTTAGAATTCAGTGTTTTTGCTGAGTCATTCAGGTCTTAGTACCAACAGTGAGCTTTGTATTTAAGTCAAAGCAGAGTATAGCTTAGCATAGAACATAAAATAAGAGTAAATAGACTTTGAAATACATTTGTTTCTAGAGAGCTTTTCATTTAAATAAAATCAAAGTATACCTTAAACTAGAACGTAAAATAGAGTAAATAGTTACTGAAATAAATTTGTCTCCAGAGAGGTTTTTTTACTTAAATCAAATCAGAATATAGCTTAGCGTACAAGTAGAATAGTTTCTGAGTAGAAAGAAAAATAAACTCATTTCTAGTGACCTTTACAAAGAGCCTTTTCAATTAGGAGGCAAAAGATCTGTGAAGTAGCCTTAAATGGATATTAAAGGCAAGGGACAGATCAAAGGGTCAATTTAAAAGGTCCCTTCTAGCAAACCAAGGGCTGTGTGAATCACCTAGGAAATTGGTACAACTTTATCTTAGAAGCACCGAATAGGGCACTGTGTAGCAGCCAGCTTTTAATAAATCTTCTTTCCCTCCCTCCGTCCCCAATTTCCACCCACCCCTTGGATAATCATACCTTTATCGGTACTTAAACCTCTTAAACTAAAGGAGGTGCCCATATTCACTCTCAGGTGCAGCTGTTTATTCTCATCAGGCATACATTAAGGACCTGAGATTAATTAATATTGAGGTGAACAAAGTCCATTAAATGTATTAGGTATAGTTTTATTAGTATAAGTATCCCCAGCAAACCTATGTAAGTAAACAACTTAAATACCTAAACACAATCTTAAAACTAAGATTTAATTTTAGATTTACATTTAGAACTAGGAGGGAGGAGTGGCCTAGTGGTTGGGGCATGTTACCTCAGGCCAGAGAGCCAGGGGTTCAAATCCAGCTAGAGAACAACAACCTTGAGCCAGAAGGACTGGGGGTTCTAAGCCTACAGGTGCTCCTTGTGGCCTTGGGCAAGCCACTTAACCCTCTGGTGCCTCAGGTACAAAAACATAGATTGTGAGCCACTTGGGAACAAGGGAAAAAATATATATATCTCTACAGTACCTGAATGTACACCAGTTTGACTGGTAGAAAAGCAGCATATAAGCCTAGTTAAATAAGAGACAGACCAGCAACAAGATGGGGGCTTTCCAGTCTTTTGCAATGAGTGTCACATGTATAATTTTATCCCAGTTGGTGAGGGGTCTTACATGTGCACTAGGTACAAGGAGCTCTTTGCTCTCAGGGAACAAGTCTGATCTCTAGATTCTAGAGTAGCAGATTTGGAGGACATAAGGAAGACCTATAGGGTTGTAGTAGGAAGACAGAGAGGTACATAAGGAAGACCTATAGGGTTGTAGTACTGAAGTCCCACCTCCAGTCTGGCAGCATCCCTGTTGCCTTGGAAGAGAGAGGTCACGTGACAGGAGAGCATCACCCTGATGTGGCAGGAAGTGATCATGTAGCTAGGACCTGTCCTCCAGGACCCTCTCACACTAAGGAGGTTTCTCCTGGACCATGTGCCCATGAGGGAAGGATTAGGACAGCTGTGATTTGATCATTAGGCATGTAGATAACTGGGTGGCTGGTGTATGTGAGGATGGCCTGGTAACATGCCTGCCTGGTGCGAAGGTAGCAGACCTCACACGTCACCTAGACAAGGTCAGAAAGTGTTGGGAAGGAGTGTGCTGTCTTGGTACATGTTGTTACCAATGACATAGGAAAGTGTGGTAGGGAGGTTCTGGAGGCCACATTTAGGCATTTAGGTAGAAAGTTGAAATTCAGAACTTCCAGGGTAGCATTCTCCGAAATGCTTTCCGTTCCATATGCAGGACCCAAAAGGCTCCGGAGTCTCGATGCACGGAAGAGACAATGGTGCATGGAAGAGGGTTTTGGACTTGTTAGGAAATGGAAACATTCTGGGGAAAGGAGGGGCTTTTTCAAAGGAATGGGCTCCACCTTAACTGGGATGGAACCAGTCTGCTAGCATTAACCTTTAAAAAGGAGATAGAGCAGCTTTTAAACTAGATAAATGGGGAAAGCTGACAGTCACCCAAGAGTGCATGGTTTGGAACAATGTATCCTTGAAGGATACTAGCAAAAGATTGAAGTTAGGGCATATTGACAGAGAGGTTTCAATAAAGACAAAAGTAACCCAAATGCCCTTAAGTACAGAGCAGACAGAGCTTAAAGATTTCAAATTATTCCTGCCTACCGGTAACCAGATTAATATGTATAAAATAAGCCTCTAAAATGCTTGTATGCAAATGCTAGAAGTCTAAAAATAAGATGGGAGAGTTAGAATATATAGCACTAAATGAGAGGTTAGATATGATTGCTATCTCAGCGACATGGTAGAAGGAGGACAACCAGTGGAACACTATGATACCTGGGTACAAAGTATATCACAATGATAGAGCAGATCAAATTGGTGAAGGGGTTGCACTCTATATTAGAGAGGCCATTGAGTCACAAAGGATTAAAGTTTTACAGAAAACAAAATACACTGTAGAATCTCTATGGATTGAAATTCCATGTAAAAAGGGGAAGGGGAAGGCAATGGCAGTGGGGTGTACTATTGACTGCCTGGCCAGAATAAACAAATGGATGATGAAATGCTCAAAGAAATCAGGGAAGCTAGCAAAAGTTACAGTACAGTAATAATAATGGGTGATTTCAATTACCCTGGTATCGACTGGGTCAGTATCACGGCAAGACATGCTAAGGAGATAAAGTTTCTAGTTGAAATAAATGACTGCTTCTTGGAGCAGCTGATTCATGAACTGACAAGAGGGGAAGCCATTTTGGACCTAGTCCTTAGTGGAACACAAGAACTGGTGTAAGAGATAAGGGTGTTGGGGCCACTTTATTTATTTTATTTCTTTTTTATACCGTGCTCTTTAGAATCAGTGTGGTTTACATGTATACTAACAGGTACTTTTTATGCCCTTGTCCCCGAAGGGCTCACAATCTAAGTGTACCTGAGGCAATGGAGGGTTAAGTGGCTTGCCCAAGGCCACAAGGAGTGGCCATGGGACTAGAGACCCCAGTCCCTCTGGCCTGAGGTTGCTTGTCCCCATGTGGGAATTGAACCCCTGGCCCTCTGGCCTGAGGTAACCTGTCCCAACCACTGAGCCACTCCTCCCTCCCTCCCAATAGTGATGATAGCATGATCGTGTTTGCTTTACTAAATGGAGGAAGGACAGCAGGGAAATCCACAGTACTACCTTTTAACTTTCAAAAGGGACACTATGATAAAATGAGGAAAACAGTTAAGAAAAAACTAAAAGGAGCAGTTGCAAAGGTTAAAGTTTTACATCAAGCATGGGCGTTGTTTAAAAATACTATCTTGGAAGCCCAGAGAAAGGCACATTTTCAATGCTGAAATATTTTATTCTCTAAAATATGAAAATAATTTTTGGGGCAGATTTAGATGGCAATTTTATAAAAAGACACCTCATTAAAACGCCTTTAAGGCCCCTTTGGTAAATCTATTTTTATGAAAACATACAGGTGCCTATTTGTCTTTATAAAGGATGACCCCCAAGGATCCACTTTGTCAGCTCTTTTATGTACCTTTGGCCTATTTGTGATGTTTTCCGTATTCTTGGTCTAGATTATAAACTCTATGCAGATAAAATTATGCAGTTTACTCCTTCTATTGGTAGAGTGGATGATGCAATAGCTAGGATAATATTGGGCCTATCGCAGGGTGCCAAATGGTTAACAGACTATTATCTGAGTTTGAATGTAGGTAAAGCAGAGTTTCTTTCATATGGTCATGGTACAATTGATTTGCCTTCACAAATAGTGCTTGAGGACCATTCAATTACAGTGAAGGAAGGGGTGTGATACTTACAGTAGGTATTTTGATTGCTGGAAAATTTATTTATTATTTATTGATTTAGTTATTTTTATATTATGCCATATCTGAAATCATAGCAGTTTACAGGTCGAACAAAAAATTTAACATAGCTTTACACTGAAAAAAAAATGCAAATATGTAACACATCATTTTAACTTTTTAACAAAGGAGCAAAAGAGTAGGGGTTATACTGAGACATAGGGGCTTGTTTACAAAGCTGCGGTAGTGGTTCGCGATCGTTATCGGAGCCGCGACCCCATTGATTTCAATGGGGCCGCGGCTCCGATAACGACCGCGAACCGCTACCGCAGCTTTGTAAACAAGTCCCATAGTGTAAACACGTGGTAACTTCTGGTTACCTATGGTGGGTTGAGTGGTTAGTCCTCACTACCGAAGTGCTCCAGCCTTCTTTGAAAATCAGTTAGGTCAGATATAGTGCGAATGATCTCTGGAATTTCATTCCAGAAGACTGGAGCATAGAGCGGAAAGGCTCTTTTAGATGTCGTTTGGTTGCTGTTCAGATTTATAGCAGGTATGATGAATGTATTTTGGGAATTTGCCCTTCTAGATCTGTTGCTGGGCATTTTTTGTAATAATGATTGTAGGTAAATCGATGAAAGGCTGTGGGCTACTTTGAATACTGTCAGGAAGACTTTGTATCTTACTCGTTCTATGACGGGCAGCCAGTGTAACTCCTTAAGTACCGGAGTTATGTGGTCAGCACTGGAAGCATTGCAGAGGATATGGACAGCAGTGTTTTGAGCCAACTGCAGAGGATGAAGTGTGTATTTTGGTAAGCCTTGTAAAAAGATATTGCAGTAATCAAAGTGTGGGAATATTATTGCTTGAAAAACTGTACAGTGTTTTATATTTGGAGCAAGATCATTTACGTGCTCTTCAATTAGTGCAAAATATGGCTGCACATTGGTTTCTGGTGTGAAGATCATTCACCAGTTATCAGCAAGCATCCTACAAGACTTGATAACTAAAGATTCAAGTAACCGGTCCAGGAGAAATAACAATAAGAACATCATTATCCCACCTCTTGGATATCAAAAGACCATACAATCCACCTCTGGAAGAGCAATATCGCTCTATGCTCCAACACTATGGAACTCTCTCCCCGATGACATGCGTGCAATCTCAGACATTAAGGATTTTAGAAAGAATCTAAAAACACTCCTCTTTAAGAATCACTTCGACCATATTACATAATAACCTCAAACTAACATGCCATAGCCATAGATTGTATGAAGACAACAGAGGTGTGAAGATTGGTGGAAGACTCATCAACAACCTTCGCTTTGCTGATGATACCACATTACTGGCTGAAAGTGAAGATGATCTGAAACATTTGCTTCTCACAATCAAAGAACATAGTCTCAAAATGGGCCTGCACCTTAATGTAAAGAAGACAACGATCATGACAACTGGCATAATCAACAGGTTCATCGTTGAAGGAGAAGAAATTGAAATTGTGAACAACTTTAACCTACTTGGATCAACTATCAATAAAGAAGCAACAAGCAGTCAAGAAATCAGATGACGCATTGCTCTTGGCAGAATGGCTATGAAAGACCTAGATAAGATTCTCAAGAGCAGAGATGTCTCTCTCCATACAAAGATTCGACTTTTTCAAGCCATGGTATTTTCAATAACATCATATGGATGTGAAAGCTGGACAGTGAAAAAGACAGATAGGAAGAAAATTGATGCCTTTGAATTATGGTGCTGGCGGCGAATACTGTGTATACCATGGACTGCCCGAAGAACAAACCAGTCGGTACTAGAGGAGATCAAACCTAAGTTTTCTTTAGAAGCTCAGATGACAAGACTTTGACTTTCATACTTTGGACACATCATGCGAAGAGAGAGATCATTAGAGAAAGACATTATGCTTGGCAAGATAGAAGGTCAACGCAAAAGAGGAAGGCCAGCAATGAGATGGATCGATACAATAACAGCAGCTACGGGTACCAGTCTGTCAACAATGAGCCGCCTGACTGAAGACTGAAGACTGAATTTAGGATAGCTATCCAGAGGGTCGCCATGAGTCGACTCCAACTCAACGGCACTTAACCACAACAACAACATGCCATAGACCAACTATGAATAACCTTTTGCTATGGTCTGCGATACGATATATGAAATATATAAAATGTATATAGTTAGATTTCAAATAAAATAACACTGTACAGCGTAGTTACTCACCTGTAACAGGTGATCTCCGGGAACAGCAGGAATTTAGTCTTCACATATGGGAATCGTCGGTACCGATGGAGCCTGTGCTGAAACGCTCCCTAGCATCCAATAAGAAAGCTTTTGGGAGCATCCCTCAGCACATGCATGCTGCCTTCCCACCTTTCCAACTGTCCCTCTTCAGTTAAGTTTGTAGCTGAGTGAAAGGACAGAGGGAGAGAGGAAAGAGACAGAGAAATGGAGAGACAACTCCTAGGGGAGGTGGGTGGGTTGTGAAGACTAAACTCCTGCTTTTCCCAGAGATCACCTGTTACAGGTGAGTAACTACGCTATCTCCAGGAACAAGCAGGAATGTAGTCTTCACATATGGGGACTCCCTAGCTGAAGATGCTGGGGAGATGGCCCCAGGAAGCTGCCACCTATAGTGAGGTGGGCCATGCTTCCTCCCATGGATCTCTGGCATCCTACCAGGGTTGGTGGGTAGGAGTTGAATTAAGTCTGAAAGAGATGTTGAAGAACAGCCTGGCCAAAGAAGGCATCCTGACGGGAGGCATTATCTAGGCAGTAGTGAGCTGTGAAGGTGTGCACCGAAGCCCAGGTGGCTGCTCGACAGATGTCATAGATAGACATAGAGTGAAGGTTAGCCATAGAGGCTGTCATGGCTCTCACATTATGTGCTGTGACATGGCCTTGAAGAAGAAGACTCTTACTCTCATAAGTAAAGGATATGCATTGTGCAATCCATTTAGATAGAGTTCTTTTGGAGACTGGAAGTCCCAAATGACTAGAATCAAAAGCAACAAAAAGTTGAGAAGACTTTCTATGATGCTGTGTTCTTTGCAGGTAAAAAGCCAAGGCTCTTTTACAGTCCAAAGTATGAAGGTTCCTTTCTGCATTAGAAGCATGAGGCCTCGGAAAGAATATAGGAAGGTAAATCGATTGATTTAAATGAAAAGGCGAAACCACCTTTGGCATAAAATGTGGATGAGTTCTGAGAACAACCTTATCATGGTGAAACCTTGTATAAAGGGGGATCAGCCACTAAAGCTTGCAATTCACTAATGCGACGTGCGGAGGTGATTGCAATTAGGAAGATGACCTTCCAGGATAAAAACTTTAGGGTTATAGTGGCTAAAGGTTCAAAGGGCGGTTTCATGAGCTGTCCGAGAACTAGATTTAAATCCCATGCCACCAGCAGTGGCCTGATGGGAGGCTTTGTTAATAGAAGACCTCTCATAAATCTTGCTATGAGTGGATGAGAGGAAATTGGCTGTCCATTTAGAGGCTTATAGGAAGCTGCAATTGCACTAAGATGGACTCTTACTGAATTTGTCTTTAGACCAGAATTTGATAAATGAAGTAGGTACTCTAGTACCGATTCCAAAGGTATCACAAGGGGGTTTAAGCCCTTTTGAGAACACCATATAGTAAAACGTTTCCACTTGAAGGCATAAGAACATCTTGTGAAAGGTTTTCTGGAAGCCTGAATGATATCCTTTACCTGTTGGGAAAGGTTAAGATCCTGCAGGTCTAGGCTTTCAGCAACCAGGTCCTGAGATGCAAGGACTGGGGATTCGGGTGCCATAGCATCCCCTTCTCTTGGGAGAGAAGGTATGGAACACACCCTAACTCCAGAGGTGCAGCTTGAGAGAGATGCAGAAGCAGGGGATACCACGTTTGTCATGGCCACCGTGGCGCTATGAGGATCATACGACCTCTGTCTCTCTGAAGTTTGAAAATTGTTTTGGGGATGAGGGGAATGGGTGGGAAGGCACAGAGGAAGTCCTGACCCCAGTGAAGGAGGAAGGCGTCCCTTGCCTGGTAATTGTGAGCCGGAATTCTGGAACAGAACCGGGGAAGTTTGGCATTCAGTGGACTTGCAAAGAAGTCTATGTCTGGGGTTCCCCAGATGTGAAATATCTTTATCACCTGGTCTAGGTGGAGAGACCATTTGTGAGACAGCAGTATTCGGCTGAGTTTCTCTGCCCAAAGGTTTTGAATGCCTGGAAGATATACCATGAGAAGGTGAATTTGATGCTCTCTGGTGAGGGCCCATAGTCGTAAAGCTTCGTTGCATAATGACAGAGAACCTGTTCCACCCTGCTTGTTCATGTAGAACATGGCTACTTGATTGTCCGTTTGGACTAGGACTGTCGTGTAGCTGAGCTGGGCATAGAATACTCAAAGAGCTAGATAGATTGCTCTGAGTTCTAGGAGGTTTATGTGAAGACAAGCCTCCTGTGGAGTCCAGGTACCCTGGGTGGAGAGATGGTGCAGGTGTGCTCCCCATCCCACTTGTGATGCATCTATTGTTAGGGTGGCCTGGAGTGGGGGGTTGTTGGAAAGGAGACCTCACTAAAAGATTCTCCAGTGATTGCCACCATTGTAGGGACAAGATCAGTCATTGTGAGTTTGATATCTTGTCCGACAGATGTCCTGTGGCCTGTGTCCACTGTTTGGATAGTATCCCCTGGGCTGCTCGCATGTGGAGGCACGCATAGGGAACTACATGAACTGTGGATGCCATATGTCCCAGTAATTGCAGCAGTTCTCAAGCAGTTAGGGAGGACTTTCCCGCTGCTTGAGAAGCTAGTTGCATTATGCGAAGACAGCAGGGCTGTGGGACAAAAGCCCTTGACTGTCTGGTATCTAAACAAGTTCCTATGAACTCCAGGGTCTGAGAAGGAACAAGTTGGGATTTTGGGAAATTTATGACCAATCCCAAGTATTGGAGGATTCGCATTGTGGGAGACAGTCCAGAGCTGGCTTCTGGAATCGTGGGGGCTCGAATGAGCCAGTCGTCCAAGTAGGGGAAGACAAATTTCCCTAGGGTTCGCAGGAATGCAGCTACTACTGCCATGCATTTTGTGAATACTCTTGGTGCTGAAGCCAGAGCAAAAGGAAAAACCCTGTATTGGAGGTGTTTTACCTTGAAAAGGAATCGTAAGAATTTCCTGTGATCTGGATGGATCAGAATATGAGTATATGCATCCTTTAGATCTAGAGAGCAAAGCCAATCCTGACTTTGAAGGTATGGCAGAAGAGTTCCCAGAAAAATAATTTTGAACTTTTCTCAGAACAGATATTTGTTCAATTCTCTGAGGTCTAGAATGGATCTGTGTCCTCCTGTTTTCTTTGGAATAAGAAAATAGGGGGAGTAGAACCCTGTACCCTGTTGGAGAATGGGTACTTCCTCTATTGCTTCCTGAGCAAGGAGTGTTGAGACCTCTTGATCCAGTAGATTGTCTGGAGAGATTTGGGAATTGAACTATCTTACGATTGTAGGAGGGGGCATGCTGTGAAAATGAAGCTTTTACCCCTCCCCTACAATGGACAGAGTCCAATTTTCTGCTGTTATTTGGTGCCATCTGTTGACAAAATGACACAACCTGCCTGGAATGTTTAGGATTTCTGGACCCTTCAGAGGCAGGAAAGCTAAGCTCCCTAGGAAGGAGTCAGAGCCCTTGAGGGGGCTGAGTCTGTGGAGCTGGTTGAGCTCTCGGGCCTTTTGGCTTCTTTTGTTGTCTGGATTGTTGCTGTTGTCCCTTTTGGGCAACTTGACCCTGAGCTTGCCCTTTCTGGGTATAGGATGGATAAAACTTCCTCTTTTTGCTGAAAAAGGGTTTTTTATAGGGTTTCTTTTTGGCTGGAGTGGCTGTAGATTTTGACAATCTGTCTAAAGTGAGATTGTCAGTATCTATCTCATTAGCCTTTTCCTGACAATTCTTGTCAAAGCGGTTTTCTCCTGTGCAAGGGATGTTTCCTAATTTGTCCTGTACCCAAGTCTCCAAGTCTGATGCCTGAAGCCAGGCAATCCGACGTGCACCAACGGCAATAGCAGATGTTCTGCTGATGCATTCAAAGCAGTCAAAGGCTGCATGATTTAGAAACTTGGAAACATCTTGAGCATGCTTGACAAGAGTAAGGAAGTCTTGTCGTTAGTCATCAGGGAGAAGGGAGCTCATAAGCACCAAGTCTCCTGTGACTTCTTTGAGGAACATTCCCATATATAAAATATATGAGCTGATCCTAGCTGAAAGCATGGAAGCCTGAAATGTTCGACGCCCAAAGGCGTCAAGAGTCCTGCATTCATGACCTGGAGGATTGGATGCATGTCTTTTTGCACTTTTCATCCTACGCATGGCTGATTCCACTACCATTGAATGGAGTGGCAGCTGAGTCTTTTGAAAACCAGGACATGGTGGAACTCGATACATGGTATCGAGTCTCCTAGAATGAGGAGATGTGGTCAGAGGTGTTTCTCACATCCTGAGCATCAAATCATGAAGAATTTCATGAATGGGCAGGGTAGCTGCCTCTTTGGAAGCCTTAGGGTATTGGAGTATTTCCAATTCCTTGCTCTAGGTTCTTTTTCAGGAGCTACCGTGATTGATACGCCTCGGTTATCCGAGTTATCCGAGTCATTGGAATTGGAAGATTCGAAGCATCTCTGATCCCGATGTTCATGCAAAGCACGGTATCGGTATTGATCAAAGTCGGCACCAAGTTGGTCCGGTACCAATCTGCCGATGCCCGAAAAAGTTGTTCGATAGCGAGGAATCTCTGGTCTATCGACGCTGCCGATGCCTGGGTGTTGGTACCGGTAGAAGCAGCCAGAACCCCTGAGCATGGCACCAGTAGTTCTGCTGATGTCGAGCCCTCGAGAACATTCTGTAGCCCCGTTAGTGCTTTGGAGGCCGAAGCCTCCCGCCTGGGCTGTTTTGCCGGTATAATTTCCTCAAGGGCAATGCCAATGGCTTCTAGATGCTTGGAAGGAGATCTACCCTTTGAGGACCGGCTCTTATATTTAGTTACCTGATATCCATGGGAGTAAGACGAGGCTCTGGAAGACGTCGGTGCAATGGACATCGCATCTGAAAAAAAGAGGGTACCAAGCTTTGCAGCCCGGTTCTCTCTTCCTCTTTTAGTCATTCCCATACAAGAGGAAAACTCCGATGGAGAATGGTCAGGGCCTAAACATTTGAGACACCAGTCATGGGTGTCGGTGACAGAAATGGTACTGCCACACTTAGTCCTTTTTTTAAAACCACTAGCTGGTTTTTCCATTTTTCAGGAAAATGGGGCCTAATGCCCAAAATGGCCCCTAGCACCAAAAAGAAAAAATTTCTGAAGAGAAACACTTCAGAAGTATATATATATGGGGGTTTTTTTTCTGAAAAGAAGAAGAAAAGAGAACCGGCAGTACCGGTAGGCATTGAGCAGAGGCAGGCGCGACCACAAGAAAACACGTTTAAAAAAGAAATTTTCTGCGGTGACAGGGTATGTGACCTGTCAGCTCCACGGAAAACAAAGAACTGAAGAGGGACAGTTGGAAAGGCGGGAAGGCAGCGCGCATCTGCTGAGGGATGCTCCCAAAAGTGTTCCTTTTGGACGCTGGGGAGCGTTCCCGCACAGGCTCCATCGGTACCGACAATGCCCATATGTGAAGGCTACATTCCTGCTTGTTCCTGGAGATATAGTTTTACACGGTCTCAACCCAATATACCACGCCCGTTGTACAACATTAACCTCTGTTTAACTGTTCTATGTATAATGTTTCCAAGTTTAACTGTTCTGTGTACAGTGTTTCAAGTTATAATGTAAACTGCTCTGAGTGAGGGACAAAGCAGTATAAAAAAAATGTTTAAATAAATAAATAAGTGTTTTGATCAAATTACTCCAGTGCTACAACAACCGCACTGGCCACCATTTGAATTTAGGATTAAATTTTGAGTCTTGTGGATGCTTTTTAAGCATTTGCAGATAGAATATCCATTGTGTTTGAGTGACTCTATCTTTTTATCAGTCCACATGTGCACTGCAATTGGAGGGCCAACATTTATTGGAGAGTCCCTTGTTGAAGGTAGCCAGGTTGGTCCCTATTCGTAATCGTGCGCTTTTGATCTCAAAGCATGGAATGATTTGCCTAATACTGTTTGCCATACTTCTGAGGTGTTTGATTTTAGAAAGTTACTCAAAGTTTAAGGATTTGCAATTAATGTGCCTATGGATCAGGAACTGGTTCAAAGATAGAAAGCAGAGGGTAGGGCTAAATGGCCAATTTTCTCAATGGAGAAAGGTGAATAGTGGAGTACCCCAGGGATCTGTGCTGGGTCCACTGCTTTTTAACATATTCATAAATGATCTGGAAATGGGAATAACAAGTGTGGTTATCAAATTTACAGATGACACAAAATTATTCAAAATTATTAAAACCCATGAGGATTGTGAAAAATTGCAAAAGGACCTTGATAAATTGAAAGACTGGACATTCAAATGGCAAATGAAATTTAATGTGGACAAGTACAAAGTTATGCACCTAGTGTGAGACCATGCCGGTCCTAGGCGGTTGCCTAGACCCGGGATAGCCTGGAGTTGTGGTAAATAAAGGACACTGTAGTCGTGATCCAAATGAAATTAAAGTTGGGTTTTATTCCCCTTCCCTTGAGGATGTCGTAGAATAAGGGACAACATAAAGAACGGTTGTTTTCACCAGGGTGAAGAATGTTTAACCAATAATAATCATGCTTCTTTCCAGCAATAAAGTCCAACACTTTCCAATGTGCAAAATACAGTTTCTTTCTTGCTCTTTCCGTTTAACAAAGGCTCTCTATATCATCAGTCACGCATACAGCACATTCCATCGGTTCAGGGATATTTTCTGAGCTATTGCTCTCCCATTGCATAGGGCTAGGACCTGCCCCTGTATAAGGACACTGAGCCCTATGAAGCTGCTCTCTGTGTCTTGCTCTGGGGAAACCTCAGTTGCCACCAGTGGGAGCTGCTTTTGTATGTCCCGGATATCAGGAGCTGTGCTGGGGATTTCTTCCCATGGCTTAGGCAAATAAGAGTTCCCTTGCTGGTTATAAGCCTGGCTTCTATCCCGGAGACTCCCTTTTCTCCCCTTAGCAAAAACAGGGTACTTATCTTTTCCTTTGGAGAAGATGATCTCAAACCCCTCTGCTTCCAGCCAAGGCTTCCTCTCTGCCCTGTAGCCTGCTCTTCTGTGGGAAGCCTGATTACGATGTCTGGCTGAGGGAAACTCACTTCCTGCTTCCCATGTGCTTCTTTGGACGTGACCTCTGCCTTCTGTTAACTGGACAGTTTGCCTTGGTGTGAGGACCCCTCTGGCTGGGGAGACCTTGCTGCAGTTTTGCTTATCCCACCTGGGTTTGCCAGCCTGCCTTTCTCCAGCCCTGGTTCTCCAAGGTAACGTGTCTTCCTGCAATTGCTTGGGATTTCTACTCTCACCTTCTCTCCAAGCCTGCCTGAAACAGCAGTCAGAGTTCCTTTGGTCTCTGCCTTCCTCCTGGCATTCAAGCTCCGGCTCCAGCCCTAATCCAGGCCCCAGCTTCCACTGCCAATGCTCATTCTGCTGCTTCCAACTCTCTTCCTCCTCCTTGTTCTCCTTCTGTGAGATTTCCCACCTGCTTTTATCTCTCAGCTCCTCTAACGTGGAACGTGAGTCTGAGTCCAGGTGAGCCTGATTGGCACTCTCAATTCTTACTGTGGCACTACAACCCTGTGGAAAGTTTGTTTTCCTTTTCCCTGCCTCTCTGCACTGTGAATGCTGCAACTGCCCCTGAGGCTGCAAGGTAAGCTCTTCTTCCTTTTCATTTCTTAATATTTCAGGGTCTGTGTTTTCTAACTCCTGACAGGTAAGCCCTTCCTCCACATTGTCCTTTAATGTTTCAGGCTTAGTGCTGTCTGGCTCCTGACAAGTAAGCTCTTCCTTTGCATTGTTCTTTAATGTTTCAGGCCTAGTGCTGTCTAGCTCCTGACAAGTAAGCTCTTCCTCTGCACTACCCTTTAATATTCCAGGTTTTGTGCTGTCTACCTCATGACATATCCCCCCTCTTAAGGTATTTCGGGCTGGGGAACATATGTCCTTACAGCACGAAATACAGGTTACGACAGTCGCCTTGACCGGCCGCTGTACCTGCAACTTCCCAACTGCTGCTGTCCGCTCTTGCCAGGGTTTCAGGACGTTGATGTGATACACCTGACGGCGTCCCTTGTCCTTTTCCACCACATAGGAGACTGGTCCCTTGCGATCTATTACCGTGTAGGGCCCCCTCCACTGAGCTTCAAATTTCGGCCCAGGGTCCGCTACCATCACAACTACCTTATCCCCAATTGTGAGCTGACGGGGCTTTTTCCCCCAGTCGTAATATTTCTTCTGCAGCCGTTGACTACCCTGTAAAAGCTGTTCTGCCGCCTGTGAGGCCCTCTGCAACCGCGACCTAAGTTCCTGTAGGAACTGCGGTATTCCTACTTCCTCTCATTTTGGCTCCACCCACTGATCCCTTAAAATGTCAAGTATGCCCCTTGGAGCTTGGCCGAACATTAGCTCGTATGGGGAAACTCCTAATGAGGCCTGTGTGCGCTCCCTGCTTGCATACAAAGCAAATGGGAGCATAATATCCCACTCGGCCATTTTCCCGTCCAATCCCCGCCTTAATAATTGTTTGAGGGTCTGATTAAACCGTTCTACCATCCCGTTGGCCTGGGGATGGTATGCTGATGTTTTCAAGTGACGGATCCCGAAGGCATCCCAGACTTGGGTCAAGTATCGGGATAGGAAATTGCTCCCCCTATCTGTTAGCATTTCCTTCGGGAAGCCTACTTCACAAAATATCTTGATAAGTTCCCCCGCTATTGTTCTGGCTGAAATGTTCCTTAGCGGTATAGCCCAGGGGAACCGGGTGGCCTGATCCATAATGACTAGGATATATTGGAACCCTCTAGGGGTCCTTACTAAGGGACCGACGATGTCCATCGCCATCCGTCGTATAGGTTCGGCTATAGTGGGCATTGGTATCAAAGGCACCCCCTTAGGTCTTGCGGCAGAGACCCTCTGGCACGCAGGGCATGCCTCACAGAAACGCTTGGTTTCCTGGAACACACCTGGCCAGTAGAAACGAGTCAGCACCTGGTCTAGGGTACCTACGACCCCTTTATGTGCCCCTACCGGGTGGTCATGGGCCAACCTCATCACTGTTGCCTTAAAAGGAGTGGGTACTACTAGCTGTTTCCTCACAGCCCCAGTCTGTGGATCATTGCTTTCCCTATACAGCAACTCCTCTTCTAGGAAAAATCTGGAAAGAGCATCTCCCTCGGACTGGGCATATTCAAAAGCGCGCCTTAAGGCAGGATCCGCTTTTTGTTCCTTTGCAAATGAGGGAAACTTTTGTACTAGCTCTTCGGGTACCCAGGGAAAACCTATTCCCTCTCCTGCCCCTGCCCTTAGCTGGGCCCTATTGTGGTGCTCTCGCCTCTTATCACCCTTACTTTTCTTAACTACTTTCTTTGGAGGGTTGATCAAACCTTCATGGCTGGGTAGTTCTCCTAGCCCTTCCTCTAGGGGTGTATCTTCTTCTTCTTCCTGGGGTGCAATTTCTTCCTCCGAAGGAGGGTCTCTATCCTCCTCGGATTCAAAGTTCTCCCGTGAACTGTGGGCCTGGGATCTTGTGGACACTAGTCCCCTTTTCTCTTGCCTGCCCTCCCCTATGCCCCTATAAAAATGTGGCCAATCTTGACCTAAAACTATGTCATAGGGTAAATGGGGAATTATTGCTACTAGGAGCTTCCTATGTGTGCCTAGTACTTTTACTAACACCCTATATTGAGGATAAGAGGTGGATGACCCGTGTATACAACGGATCTTGCTATTGCCTTCTGGCTGATTCAGGGGAACTGCTTCACTGTCCTGTAGAAAACTCCAAAATTTTTCTGACACCATTGTTTGTTCAGCTCCTGAATCTAATAAAGCCTTGGCCAACACCCCCTGCACTTCCACCTCAAGGCGAAAGCCTTCTTGCTTGTATTGTGCTTTTTCACCCATTAGTGCTGTGCGCTCTCTGCATTCATACCTCTTGTGACCCCTCCTCCCACATTTAAAACATATTATGCAAGAGTCATGCGCTATACCTTTACTTCTACATTTTTCTGTAGTTGGTATGCTCAATCCTGGGTCTTTCATAACTCTACCAGAGTTTGCCATGCCACGCGAGCCGCTAGCCCCTCCTTGGGATCCATGGGCTACCTGAGCCTCCATGAATCTCTCTGTTAGGAGAGTAGCCTCGTCCGTCGTCTGGCAGTTCTGTAGAGTGAGGAATGACCTTACCTCTACAGGCACAGCTTCACAGAATTGCTCTAACACAAGCATATCTAAAACACTTTCCATTGTCTTTCCTTCTGGCATGAGCCACTTCCATACAAGGCTACGAATCCGCTGGCCTAGTGCCTTCGGAGTTTCACCTTGTTGGATCTTTGTAGCTCTCAACATTCTACGGTATATCATAGGCGATAGGCCTAGCCTATCCCGTATGGCTGCTTTCACATTGGCATACTCATTAGCCTGGGCGGCCGGCATAGCCTTGTATGCCGCCAGGGCTTCTCCCGTCAGGGAGGTAGCTAGGCGAACCGTCCATTGTTGCTCGGGCCAGCCTGCACCACGAGCTACACGCTCAAAGGCTTCCAGAAAATCGTCTATATTGTCTTTTCCTGACCACTGTCCAAAAGACAAAATGCCACATGTCTGTGGGCCTACCCCACCAAAATGTCCTTCGGTTTTCCTCTCGGCTTGCCGCTCCTGCAGTACCGCCTGCAACAAGTCCGTCAGCGGCTTTTGCTGTATCTGCATGGCGGCTAAGGCTTGTTCTTGGCACTGCTGGGCAAGTTCACGTTGCTTCTCAAACTGGAGCCCCATCCACTTCAGGATATCCGCTGGTGACTCCATGTTGGCAACCTGCAATAATCAGAGAAAGAGAAAAAAAAAAACCAAGTGCGGAACCTCCCTTTTTTTTTTTTTCCACTGCTCCCCCACTGGGATTTTCAGTCCCTCAGATACCTCCTCAGAATCCCACCCTGACTATCCCAGATACTATTACCTGAGTCAGGTGGTGATTCTGGCCTTGAGAAGGTCTTTGACTGCTCCCGGTTCCTGGAGTTGTCTGGGCGTGGTTCCACCTCCTTCCTGGTTGCGTCCTATGGCGCTGGTGACTCCGTCCCTCTTGCACGGTGTCCTCTTTTCTGGCCTCCAAGAACTACGCCATTTGTGAGACCATGCCGGTCCTAGGCGGTTGCCTAGACCCGGGATAGCCTGGAGTTGTGGTAAATAAAGGACACTGTAGTCGTGATCCAAATGAAATTAAAGTTGGGTTTTATTCCCCTTCCCTTGAGGATGTCGTAGAATAAGGGACAACATAAAGAACGGTTGTTTTCACCAGGGTGAAGAATGTTTAACCAATAATAATCATGCTTCTTTCCAGCAATAAAGTCCAACACTTTCCAATGTGCAAAATACAGTTTCTTTCTTGCTCTTTCCATTTAACAAAGGCTCTCCATATCATCAGTCACGCATACAGCACATTCCATCGGTTCAGGGATATTTTCTGAGCTATTGCTCTCCCATTGCATAGGGCTAGGACCTGCCCCTGTATAAGGACACTGAGCCCTATGAAGCTGCTCTCTGTGTCTTGCTCTGGGGAAACCTCAGTTGCCACCAGTGGGAGCTGCTTTTGTATGTCCCGGATATCAGGAGCTGTGCTGGGGATTTCTTCCCACGGCTTAGGCAAATAAGAGTTCCCTTGCTGGTTATAAGCCTGGCTTCTATCCCGGAGACTCCCTTTTCTCCCCATAGCAAAAACAGGGTACTTATCTTTTCCTTTGGAGAAGATGATCTCAAACCCCTCTGCTTCCAGCCAAGGCTTCCTCTCTGCCCTGTAGCCTGCTCTTCTGTGGGAAGCCTGATTACGATGTCTGGCTGAGGGAAACTCACTTCCTGCTTCCCATGTGCTTCTTTGGACGTGACCTCTGCCTTCTGTTAACTGGACAGTTTGCCTTGGTGTGAGGACCCCTCTGGCTGGGGAGACCTTGCTGCAGTTTTGCTTATCCCACCTGGGTTTGCCAGCCTGCCTTTCTCCAGCCCTGGTTCTCCAAGGTAACGTGTCTTCCTGCAATTGCTTGGGATTTCTACTCTCACCTTCTCTCCAAGCCTGCCTGAAACAGCAGTCAGAGTTCCTTTGGTCTCTGCCTTCCTCCTGGCATTCAAGCTCCGGCTCCAGCCCTAATCCAGGCCCCAGCTTCCACTGCCAATGCTCATTCTGCTGCTTCCAACTCTCTTCCTCCTCCTTGTTCTCCTTCTGTGAGATTTCCCACCTGCTTTTATCTCTCAGCTCCTCTAACGTGGAACGTGAGTCTGAGTCCAGGTGAGCCTGATTGGCACTCTCAATTCTTACTGTGTCACTACAACCCTGTGGAAAGTTTGTTTTCCTTTTCCCTACCTCTCTGCACTGTGAATGCTGCAACTGCCCCTGAGGCTGCAAGGTAAGCTCTTCTTCCTTTTCATTTCTTAATATTTCAGGGTCTGTGTTTTCTAACTCCTGACAGGTAAGCCCTTCCTCCACATTGTCCTTTAATGTTTCAGGCTTAGTGCTGTCTGGCTCCTGACAAGTAAGCTCTTCCTTTGCATTGTTCTTTAATGTTTCAGGCCTAGTTCTGTCTAGCTCCTGACAAGTAAGCTCTTCCTCTGCACTACCCTTTAATATTCCAGGTTTTGTGCTGTCTACCTCATGACACTAGGAAAGAACAACCCAAACTATGGTTACACGATGCAAGGTTCCATATGGGGAACCACCACCCAGGAAAAAGATTTAGGCGTTATCATGGATAACATGTTGAAACCCTCCACCCAGACTAGGGGACATGCAATGAAGCTACAGTGTAAGTCATTTAAGACTAATAAGAGAAAATGTTATTTCACTCAACACGTTATCAAACTCTGGAATTTGTTATCAGAGGATGTAGTAAAAGCTGTTAGTGTAGCTGGGTTTTAAAAAGGTTTGGGCAAGTTCCTGGAGGAAAGGTCCATAAACCATTATTAAAGAGGACCTGGGAAATTCACTGCTTGCCCCAATACAAACAATGTGGAACCTATGGCGTCTAGTTCTGTAGCAGCAGAGCGCAGACAAACCAATAATACCAGGAGTCTGTTCAGAAGGTCCAAATCATTTATTTGTGCACAAGTCTCAAGCAATCATCAATTCAAAATGGCTGAGCCAAGTTTTCTGGCAATACAACAGCTTTTATAGACTTTTACTCCATTCTAGGTATAGAAAAACATTTCATTGGTCCCGGTACTTTCCCGTACCTCCCGTACCCCTTCTATTGGTCCCGGTACTGATATGATTATCCAATTATGTTCCTTCAGTGGGCTCAGCACCTGCTTACCCCCCTTCTAGTCCCAATTACAATGGCCAGTTCATCAACTTGTTACTTTCATACTTTCAAGGCCATTGAGCCAATTTGTGCATGTAGGGGAGCAGGGCTCTGCAACTCATCTGTCAGCAGTCCCAATTAAATCCCTTGCAGATGTACTTTTCTTATCAGTAACTTTTAAACATATTTTTCTGTATTTTTCCATCTTCCAGTTCTGCTTGTCTAAGATAATTTAATACTTTTACTGAGTTCTATCCTACAATAGCAGCATGTTGGGGGATGTGTAATTCCTATGAGCCTCTTCACAGGCTTCATTTACAGGTCAAGCTAGTTAGGCCTGCCTGCTTATGTCAGACACTGTGGATCACAGGCCTATACCTGCCACATTCCCCCCTTTGATTAATCTCACCCTATTACTTAATAAGGTGTGAGAATTAAATCACCTTAAAATAGTCACATCATGATTGAAGGATTTCGACTAGGACTGGCTTTATATAGGGCCATTATTTTAGTTGCGGTCTTCCGCTCTACTGTACTATCAATAGTATTATGAATAGAACGCATACAACATGGGATTAAACATGGTAATAAGAAAATAACAACAACAAGGATTAGTACCAATATAATGAAAGTTTTAAATCCTCCCAGCCATGAGAAAAGGTTAGCAAACCAGTTAGGGAATTTCAATGAGTGCCAAGTTTGCACTGGCACATAAGCATGTCTTTGCATATCTTTAGCAATTTCTTCAACTACTTGACCTTTATCATCGATTTTTAAACAACAATTAGTTAAATTCAGTTTACCACATACCCCTCCTTCAGCTGCTAACAAATAATCAAGTGCTAAGCGATTCTGATATATAGCAGTGCGCATCTGAGTACTTTGTCTAGCTAAAAGTGTAAGAGCTTGACTAGTTTCATTGGTTATTATCTCAACTACTGCTTGTAAGCGAATAATACGATTAATCATATAGACTGGGGTTCGATATCCATACATTCCATCATCATTCCAAGTGGCAGGCCCATAATATTCAATGATTCTTTCTGGTGGCCAATCATCACCCTGCCACTTCTCCCACTTGCCTACCTGGAGGGGTGATCTCTTCTGTCTCAAGGCTCTTTTGTGTCGGTGGGTAGTATATACTGGGTATCCTAATTGTTCTCCATGTTCAGTGTTTAAAAGAAAGAAAGAGGGTCTGATGGTCCCTAAGACACATGCTCCTCCCCATTGTGGCGGGAGCTGTGCATAAGCTCGGTTTCCACAGATCCAATATAGGCCAGGTGGGGCTTGCCAGGCATGGGCTTTGGCAAGATTAGTCCATAAATCAGCAAGTTCAGGAAATCTGGCTAATGGGTTAGGAGGTTCAGGGTGTTTGATTCCTGACCACCATGACGTCTTTTTGGTGGTGGCATTATAGAATTTCTGGCTAAGACAGACCAGCTGTCCTACCTGTTGGGTGAACTGAGGTCCAGTTCTGGTGTAGCAAAGACGTCCAACAATTGAGTGCGCTAACACCCATTCGCTAGTAGTCTTGTGTAATTCAGTCTGATTGTAAGTCAGAGAATAATTTAGTTCTTGAGCTTCCCATGGCCACTGGTCTCCCATTTGGGTTCCGCCACAGAAATAACAATTTGAGATTTTAAGACTAGATACTACTGCTCCAGCTAATTCTAAAAATAAATTCTGAGAAGGATGAGGGATTTCAAACTTATTTACATGCATGGCCTCATAGAAGGTATTATGGATATGATATTTAGATGACTTGTGGGCTTGGGTATTCAATCTGATATACACAATGGTTCCCGGATCTACTGCTCCACCAGCAATACGTAAACCAAACTTGTATCCTTGTTTCCATGCATTAGGATTGTGTATCTGCAAGTGTAAGGGGTTACAAGCATCTTTCTGACATTTATCATTTGTTGTTGACTTGGTTAAAGTGGCCATTCGTTTATCTATCTTTTCGTCAACTATACCCTTATTCCATGTAGCATAAAAAACACATTCCCAATCTGGGCAATAGTAATCTGCTTCAGGGGCAGTACTATAGCCTGGTTCCTTTTTACCTGTACACTTTCTCCATCCTATGGCACCTTCTGGGCACATATACTTATGGTCATTCCGATACGCTTTTTCCCAGGTACCACAGGTGGAGCGACTATCTCTGTTTATGACATTACATGCATCAAAATTCAAAACAACAGGTCTAGTAATGTCCTTAAGTGGTGGCGTAGCAGCTATTATAGGTCCATCGGCATCCTTCCATCGTATTTCCAACGTGTAATAGGATGGATTCTGATGCGGATTATAGCATACTCTAGATTTACCATTGGTGCAAACATTTAGTTCAGTGGTGTTATAAATACACCGAGTCACTTTTCCAGTGCAGGTATAATAAGAATGGTAAATCAAAGTCTGAGTTACTTTTAGTCCAGTTCGAGTAGAAGTAATGCAAGCAGTGCATGGAGGTAAAGCATACGTCAGTTCAAAACCTCCAAAGAAGGCAACCAGGGCAAAGCAAAGGCAAAGATACATGTTGATTGGAGTTCTTCTGAATCCTCAGCTTGCAGATTTTGACCACGACGTTCTTTTCTTCGTCCCGTTCGCTAATGAAGCAATTCAACGGGTGCTGAGTGTTGATTGAAGATCCTCAAGTTGTCCATCACACCTCAACCAACTTAGCAATTTCAGTTGGTTTTTGAAGTATGGTTAATCAATATAGTGTCAAAGTAGTGTGCAAAATCGCACGCAAATTGGGTTCATTGAAACAAAACTGTTGCTGCATGGAAAACAGCAATCCTCTTCGAAAGACTTGGCTACTGCAAGGCACTGTGACAAAGTGTCTAAGTTGCTGGTTGCCGTCTCAGAGTAACTCGCAAGGGTGCATCAAGATGCTGCTCTGCTGTCCACTGCTCAGGTTCAGGATCAGCGGCGGGCTTGACTCTGCTGTGGTGGATCCAGGCGTCGATCTCTGCTACCTTTACTGCAGTTGGGGTAGACAGGATGACGGTGTATGGTCCCTTCCAATGGGGTTCCAACGGTGTCTTCTTCCAATCTTTGATCCACACCGAGGTACCAGGCTGGTAGGGATGCAGAGGTTCCGTCAAGTTGATAGGCAACTGGTCTTGGATCCACGCATGGAGAGTCTGCAGAACAAAACTAAGAGCTAGGAGTTCTTGCCTGGTTATTTCTGAACCAATTTGGGCTAAACTTCCTTTAATTCCCTGCACTATTGGTGGGGGTTTACCATACAAAACTTCAAAAGGGGAAAATCCTGTTGATTTTACAGGAGCTGAGCGTATTCTGAGTAAAGCAATTGGGAGCACTTGGGGCCACTTTAGGTGTGTCTCCTGACAAAGCTTAGACATTTGGGTTTTTAGGGTACGATTCATTTGCTCAACTTTCCCTGAACTCTGGGGTCTATATGCAGTGTGGAGTTTCCATTGTATCTGCAAAGCTTTTGCTAACTGTTGAGTAACCTGGGAGACAAATGAGGGTCCATTGTCTGACCCTATTACTGCTGGAATTCCAAACCTAGGGACAATCTCTCTCATTAAAACTTTGGTAACTTCTCGAGCTTTCTCAGTTCTGGTTGGGAAGGCTTCTACCCACCCAGAGAAAGTACAGACTAATACTAATAGGTAATGGTATCCATTGGCTTTTGGCATTTCGGTAAAATCAATTTGGAGGTTGTGCATGGGGGTTACACCTCCTGACTGAACTCGGGGTGCCGTTATAAGGCCTTGCTTGGCATTATTTTTGGCACAAGTTAGACATTGACGTGCTACTGAAGCTGATATGGTTGTCAATAGAGTAATGTAAAAATGTGGTCTGAGTGCTTTTTCCATAGCACTTTTCCCATAGTGGGTGGCTTCGTGAAAGGCTTTGACAAAAGATGGTCCTAACAGTTCAGGAATTACTATTCGTCCAGGGGGTTGACTGCCCTCTGCTGGTGGCAGCTCAATCCATCCATCTCTCAGTACTCCATCTTCTTTGTTACAATAGTAATCTAATTCTTTGGTGGTATATCGTGATGTCCATAAATTCAGAGGTACTGGAAACAATGCTGCTTGCATTGGCATAGCTTGTGGTGTAATCTGTCCCGTCATAGCTGCTTGTCGTGCTGAGGCATCTGCAAACCTATTTCCTCGGGCAACTTCTCCTTTTCCTGCTTGATGTCCTCTGCAGTGCATGACAGCTACACGTGTTGGAGCCCAAACTGCATCAAGTAACATCAGTATCTCGGGACCATACTTGACTGACTTTCCTCCGGATGTGATGAGCCCTCGTTCTTTATAGAGAGCTCCATGGGCATGTAGAGTAGTGAAGGCATATTTGGAATCTGTATATACATTTAGCACAAGTTTTGCTCCTAATAATAATGCTCTGGTGAGTGCTATCAATTCGGCTTTCTGGGCTGATGTGCCTGAGGCTAGAGCTGATGATTCAACTACTTCGTGTTGAGTGACGACTGCATACCCAGCACAGCGTCGTCCATCAAGGATGAGACTGCTCCCATCAACATAATAGATTTGGTCAGGATTGTCTATGGGCACATCTGTCAAGTCAGGTCGACTGGAGAACACAGTTTCCATGACTTCAATACAGTCATGTTCTGGGAGTTCTTCGCTAATAGGTATCAAGGTGGCTGGATTCAAGGCATGACTTACTTCTAGTTGTATCTGTGGGTTTTCACATAACATGCTCTGGTATTTCAACATTCGGGAATTGGTGAGCCAATAATTTGCTTTTTGTTCCATAAGGGCAAGGACTGCATGTGGCACAGTGACTCGTATGTTCTGTCCTAATGTGAGCTTGTCCGCTTCACTTACTAGTACTGCTGTAGCTGCGACTGCTCTCAGGCAGGGTGGCCACCCTTTGGCCACGGTGTCCAACTGTTTCGATAGATATGCTACAGGTCGCTCCCAATTTCCCAATTTCTGAGTCAACATGCCTAAGGCATTTCCCTGTGCTTCATGTACAAACAAGTGGAAAGGCTTGTGAACATCTGGTAGGCCAAGTGCTGGTGATGACATCAATTCTTCCTTTAACTTCTTGAAGGCTGTATCCTGCTCAAGTCCCCACTCCAGTGGCGACTTTTCTTCTCCTTTTGTGGCTTCATATAATGGTTTGGCAATTTGGGCAAAGTTGGGTATCCAGATTCGGCAATATCCTGCCGCTCCCAGAAAGGCTCTGACTTGCTTTCTGGTTGTTGGGGTTGGTATTCTACATACTGCTTCTTTTCTTTCTCTGCCTAATCTTCGGCTTCCTTGGGTTATACGAAAGCCCAAGTATTTCACTTCTTTTTGGCATAGTTGTGCTTTTGCTCTGGAAACTTTGTATCCAGCTTCATCTAGTAACTGCAAGAGATCTTTGGTGGCTTGTATACATTCATGTTCTGATACTGCAGCTATCAGCAGATCGTCCACGTATTGGAGAAGCACTCTCTTCCCCGGGGCCACTGGATAGCTTGAAAGGTCTTGATTCAGTGCAGCACTAAAAATGGTAGGCGAATTCTTGAATCCTTGGGGTAATCGTGTCCAGGTGAGTTGGCCCCCTCTTCCAGAGATGGGGTCCTGCCATTCGAATGCAAACAATATTTGACTTACAGGGGCTAATCTTATGCAAAAGAATGCATCTTTTAAATCTAGTACAGTAAAATGGGTAGCTTCAGCAGGTATCAGTCCTAGAAGAGTGTAAGGATTGGGTACAACTGGATGTATAGTTTCAACTGCATTATTCACTCTCCTTAGGTCTTGCACTGGGCGGTAATCATCTGTCCCAGGTTTCTTTACTGGCAAAAGTGGAGTGTTCCATGGGGATTGACATACTTTTAGTAGGCCATAGTCGAGTAGTCTTTGCAAGTGGCGATGAATGCCTTCAATTGCAGCTCTTGGGAGAGGGTACTGTTTGACGTGTACTGGTGTAGCACTAGGCTTAAGGGTTACAATTACTGGGGCTATATGTTTGGCTAGGCCTGGAGGACTGCCTTCTGCCCATACTCCAGGTGGTGCATGAATGTTCTTTAAAGTTTGTTCGAAATAAGTGTCTTGGACAGAGTCATCAATGTAATACCTCCATTCTTCTTCTCGGGGAACTGTCAACAGCATTATTCCTGCTGGTTTGGCTTGGGGATTTACTGTCATTTGCATTTCTCCTTTTTCAGAGAAAGATATTTGTGCTTGAAGCTTGGCTAACATATCTCGTCCCATTAGTGGCACTGGGCATTCGGGCATATAAAGAAATTGATGAGTTATTTGCTGTCCTCCTAGACTGCATATACGATTCTGAAGAAAAGATTTTGTAGCTCTGGCACCAGTTGCTCCTATGATGGTGACTGCTTTTGTAGAAAATGGGGCTATCTTTTTGTCTATTACTGAATGTTCTGCTCCAGTATCAACCATAAAGTTCATAACTTGGTCTCCTATTTGTATTCCGACCATAGGCTCCTGGAGACCTAAAGCAAACTCGGAGCCCGGTCTGTCCTAGTCCACATCATTTTCGTCATGGATTGCCGTGGTCAATGCTTGGATGGCTCCTCCTCTTTCTCGCTGGAATTGTTCTCGATTGGCTCCTCCGCGGTTTCGGGGACGGCCTCGTCTTTCTTCTCGCCACTGATGATCGTTTTCGTCATCTTGCTGGGCGTCTTCGAGTTGCGGGCATGCATCTCTCCAATGTCCTTCTTCTCTGCAATAGGCGCATTGGTTCATGCCTAGCTGCTGGGACCGGCCTCCACCTCGGCCCCGCCCCTTCCTCTGCTCCGTCGACTAGGGATACCTCCCCTTTTCTGTTCAACTATGGCCGCAGCCAAAAAATCAGCTTTCTTCTTCATCTTTCTATCACATTCTCTCTGCCTTTCATTATCACGATTCACATACACTTTATGAGCGACTTCCAGTAACTGCGTTGTATTCATGCCCGCAAACCCTTCTAATTTTTGTAATTTACGTCTGACGTCTGGTTGAGACTGGTTTACAAAAGCAGAATTCACCATACATAAACTTCCTGATGCCTCGGGATCATAGGGAGTATACATTCTGTATGCTTCAGTTAATCTTTCATGAAACTCTGCGGGGCTCTCATCTACACCTTGGATAATTCCTGCAACTTTGGAAAGATTCATAGCTTTCTGGCCCCCCCTTCTCAGACCTTGTAAAAAGCCTTGGCGAAAACGGGCTAGGGCTGTGGATCCTTGCTCTGTATTTGGATCCCATCGGGGGTCTTCATTCGGGAATTCTCTCTGGGCCGCTTCCCGATGGTCTATTCTGTTCGTCCCCGGTCCCGGAGCTACAGGGTTATCTGCCATCCACTCAATAGCTGCTTTTCTAATTCGTGCTCGCTCCTCTGTTGTGAATAGAGTGGTCAGGAGCTGGCGGCAATCTGCCCAAGTGGGTTGGTGGGTTTCCATAATAGTAGTTACTAATTCTGTAAGTTCCTGGGGCTTATTAGTATAGGAGGCATAATGCGACCTCCAATTTAACAAATCAGTTGTAGAGAAAGGGATATACACATAACTTAGGGGTCCCGCTACCACCTCATCATTATCATTCTTTACGGGCACTCCCGGGACTTGCCGTAAGGGCATCATCTTGGCAGTAGATATCTTTTGGGATCTAAGGGATATTTTCGTAACTGTCTTATCAGGGGTCACTTTCTTCTTTTCTACATGTTTCACTTTGGATGTACTTGTTGCTGGCTTACTAGTGCTGAAAACAACGTACTTAAGGTCCTATCTTACAGAGTAAAAATACTGTTAGGCTATATGTGAATTGTCTTACTCCAAATTTTCTTAAGAACTATTAACCATTCTGTTTGTTGATTCTTAACACTTGTTCTTATATTAAAGCAACAGGTCTCAGACTTCAGAGAGCCATTGGTCGTTGATGCAAATAAGAGCATGGTCTGTACTCATTAAGGACCAATGGCTCTCTGAAGTCTGAGACCTGTTGCTTTAATATAAGAACAAGTGTTAAGAATCAACAAACGGAACGGTTAATAGTTCTTAAGAAAATTTGGAGTAAGACAATTCACATATAGGCTTACTAGTGCTGGCAACCAGTTTTATACTGTCAGCATCGCTTAGGGAATTTTCAGTGTCTAATTGCTCTGCTTCTGTATCTGACTCTCCTTTTTCTGTTTCCGACGATTCACCTTCCTGTAAAGAGGATTCATCTTCCTGCTCTTCGGTTGATAGCTCTGGGGTTGGGTCCCGCCTCGGCTGTCTCGGGGTTTCTGGGGCGGGACGCCGGGCAGCCCTTACTGGACCTGGGGTTCGAGGCTGTCGGGGAATTATTTCTGGGGAATCAGGATCTACCAGGATGGGCTTCTTCCTGGACTTCTTATCCTGCCCTTTTGTTCTAGGCTGTTCTGTTTTCTGACTATGGTCTGTCTTAGCTAACATTATCCTGCACTGTTCTTCATAACAGCGCTGCGCCCAAAGGGGCGGATCTTCACAAATACTTAACCAGGAATCTATATAGGGGTACTGATCGGGGTGCGCTATCCGCACTCTACGGTGTACTAACTGGATAATTTCTACATTAAAAGTTCCCTCTCGGGGCCAGGTGGGGTCTAAATCGGGCCACTCCCTAGTACACAAAATTTGTAAACGGGCTGCTGTCATTTTAATACCATAATCTCCAGAATATCCCTCTTTAAAGTGAGCGATCATACATTCTAATGGAGTGTTCCTAGTAGACCCCGCCCCTCCCATTTCGATGTGTGTGCGCAACAACAGACAAAAGGGAAAAGGAGGGCGGACCGTGGGTAAGGGGTCCTCACGGCCCTGGAAACGTATAAGGAGAACAAATAACAAGACAAGACGACAATCGCTTCCCCCTTTTCGCGACCTGAACGCGGTCGCCTGGTCAGGAAATGCGCTACTCAGGGGTCCGCCTTCACTTGGTCCGTGCTGCCAGACCTCTCATTCACACTTCATTCACACAATCTTGCTAGCAACGTATCCCAGAATGCATTCGTTTCTATCTATTCTGACTAGTCTTATTCAATTTCCAAAATACAAAAAGATGGGGGTTTCGCCCTGCGAATACTCATGCGGGGTTACTCGGCCCGTCTTTGAGAGGTGATCAGGCTCTCTTACCAACTACCAATTTTCTCGAGATTACAAATTCCAAGTTCCAATGGCAGCACTGCTCTTTCTATATCTGTCTAGACAACAAATCAAAACTCTACTCACCGGATCCGGTCCTCAAACTTCCCAAGCAGGCGCATGAGTTGGACCTCGGACTCCCCTCACTCGGGTTCGAGGCGTTGGCTCCAGCCGGGCTCGGCACCCGCCGAGGTCCGACCAGCTCCCTCCGATGCAAAGGACCGGCGGCGCCAGGGAGTAGCCCCCGTCGGAAGGGCGCGATCCCGGCAGGACCAAGCCTATAGAGGCGGAAAGTCGTGGTATATTGCCCTATATACACTCTGATTCCACAACTTCCCGGCCAACGCACCAAGAATATGTAGCAGCAGAGCGCAGACAAACCAATAATACCAGGAGTCTGTTCAGAAGGTCCAAATCATTTATTTGTGCACAAGTCTCAAGCAATCATCAATTCAAAATGGCTGAGCCAAGTTTTCTGGCAATACAACAGCTTTTATAGACTTTTACTCCATTCTAGGTATAGAAAAACATTTCATTGGTCCCGGTACTTTCCCGTACCTCCCGTACCCCTTCTATTGGTCCCGGTACTGATATGATTATCCAATTATGTTCCTTCAGTGGGCTCAGCACCTGCTTACCCCCCTTCTAGTCCCAATTACAATGGCCAGTTCATCAACTTGTTACTTTCATACTTTCAAGGCCATTGAGCCAATTTGTGCATGTAGGGGAGCAGGGCTCTGCAACTCATCTGTCAGCAGTCCCAATTAAATCCCTTGCAGATGTACTTTTCTTATCAGTAACTTTTAAACATATTTTTCTGTATTTTTCCATCTTCCAGTTCTGCTTGTCTAAGATAATTTAATACTTTTACTGAGTTCTATCCTACAATAGCAGCATGTTGGGGGATGTGTAATTCCTATGAGCCTCTTCACAGGCTTCATTTACAGGTCAAGCTAGTTAGGCCTGCCTGCTTATGTCAGACACTGTGGATCACAGGCCTACACCTGCCACAGTTCGACCCTGCTGTTAACCCCCTCTTGCCGTCCCCGATGAAAGCCTACCCGTATGAACAGTGTGTTTGTATGGGGAGGCTTAGAGAGGGGCCTGAGGGGGTGTCATGGAGGCGGGGTGAAGGTAGGCAGTGGGCAGTCCGCGGCCCCCAATGTACAGGGGGGTCATGGGAGGCCAGATTGGGGGTTGGGCTGCAGTGAAAGGAACTTCTGGTTGGCGACCGGGAAGCACGGCTCCTGAATGGAGCTGCGGTACCATGGCAACCCGATGCCATGGCACCGTGGCTCCATTCAGGAGCCTGCCTGGGTTAGCCGGGCATGGCTCTGTACATGCAGGCCAATCGGAATTGGGTCCCAGCCTGCATGTACAGACCCTAGATCCGATTTTGATCCTGCGGGGCACATCTACCCCCTGCACGATCAGAATCAAGTCTGCCCCTGTGTGTTCCGATTCTGATCCGGTGCACAGGAGCATGGACGTACACATTGGAATGTTCCTCCACGTGTCTTTTTGGGAAACTGCTGGGTACTTGTGACCTGGATTGGCCACTGTTGGAAACAGGATGCTGGACTTGATGGACCTTGGTCTTACCCAGTATGGCATTTGTTATGTCCTTTTGTTCTTAAGAATATGCATGTTAATTGCTTAGCCTCCATGTTAGTTGTTGGGGAGATGAGCAGTATATTCCTGGTAGTTAATGCATGATGGGCTACTCAAACATGTGCTTCATTAAGGCGGTTTCACTTAACGACTTGCATTAAGGTGGACTCATTTAGAGCCGGCTGCCGCTGAGCACATGGCAATTGTCCTGATGCTAATGCTAACAGTCTGCCTGTTCTCTGCCCATCCTGCAATTGCTGATCAATAGGCATTTCAGCATGCAGTGGCAGTGTTCCTGACTGCCAGTTGCCACACATTAAAATGCACATTAAGCATCTAAAGGGCTGTAGCTGAGCTGACCAGGCACAGTACTTGTCTGCCAGTGCCCCTGTTCCATGTGCAGATCTGCATCAGCTGTCCAGTCGCCATTAGGACTGTGGTTGCTGGTCCCACAGTCACTCATCATGTACCCCAACTGCCCCTAATGCAAAAGGTGATATTGTGTGTTTGTTGTAGGCAAACCATGTAACCCACCCTGACCCCAAGAGGGCAGTTTTGTATGTACATCGTCATCATGTGAGTCATGACACCCCCCCACCTCCAGAAGCAGGTGTCCATGGAAACCTCACTGGATATACCTTATGTTGTGTGCAGCATGGTCTACAAGGGTGACACATTAATGCCAATTAGACATGGACATATACACTTCCAAGCCTGTCTGCAAAGAATACCTCACACACTATCATTGATGGCGACCTGCAGCAAAGCTCATTGTAATCAACCCGTGTAATGTGGATCTGGAGCTGGACACACTACATCACAATCAGGGTGAGCACAGAACAAGCAAAATGTCATGGTCAGTAGGTACTCTGTGGCATCAACATGCACGGTCACTCACCCTTTCACAGCTGACGTGTAGCAGATGCGCAAACCCCATCTTGTGAGCAGATGTAGACAGCTGTTCTGCATGTGAAGTGCATCATGGGTAATCTTGGTGCTATCCTAACCTGGTAGTCATACCAGTGTGTATGTTGACCTGCACCTGTGCAGTGGCTAGCTATAGCTACATTTAGAAGAATATTGATGTAGCACAATGGTTAATACAATGACCTGAGTTGGCGAAGTCATGGGTTCATTCTCCCAGTGGGCGAAATTATTTATTTTACTGGATGGATATAACATAGCGCAAGATCATGACTTCAAAGCCTTTTAGCACATAAAACATGCAGTCTCATGCAGTGTGTATGTTGAAAGAGTGCTGTGTGGGGCAGGTTGCAATATTAGCTGTTGAGCGATATACAAACTGAGTTCTCTGGAAAACTGTTAGAGGCTACGGCCGTCTATGCCTGTAGCAGTCACTCAGAGAGATTAAACCTCTGTTTACACCCAACAACTAACTCACCCCAGTTGGCGAACCTAAGGTGGCCAGTAAAGTGCCTTAGCTGTGGCGGAACACTATCCCGGTAAGCACAGCTGAAAGTGTGTGCAGATGACCTGGTGTTGCTGTGTAGCCAGCCATTGCTATGTTAAAAGGCATAGCACACTGGTTAATACAATGCCTCCCCAGACAGTGGTGATGGGTTTGATACCCCAGTGTCTAAGACAGTTGCATATCGTGGCAGCAATAGTCTGACACATCTCTGCAGTGTGTGGCTGCAGCATAAATTTTTTTAAATGTAGACCTGTACTCCAATGTACTGAAGAGCATGGCGTGGCAGAATGTCCGGCATAAGGAGCCCCACAAAGCGGCATGGCTAAATGGCAAACAGCCTGCTATGCTGCGTATGTTAGCGCCGCCACCGTTGGTTGCCGTGTACTAGGAGTGGCAGCGCCGTGCGCGGCAGCGTGCCACCACGCATGCGTGGAGTGCGTGCCGTGTGCAGCAACGCGCATGCGCGGAGTGTGCGCCGTGCATGGCAACGCTCATGCGTGGCATCGTGCATGCGTGTTGTGTGTGCATGCGTCAGCAACCCAGTCACTTCCGTGAATATGGAGAAGCACTCACGTCAGCCAGCCTTCACCAGGCGTGACTTAAAACACCTAGAAAACCTGATCTGTACCAAGCAGACCAGGTTATTTCCAGGCTCATCTAGAAGGCAAGACCTCCACCGCTTCAGGAGGGCATGGGGGCGCCTCACTAGGCGCTTTAATCGGATTGTTGACTACCCACGTGAGGTAAGTGAATGGGGTCAGGTCACACGATGCAAGGTGTGTAACACAATATTCAGCAATCAATGCACATCTTACATGTACAACATGGAAGAGGCAACATTCTGTGCTGTAAGCAGTGCTGAAAGTAGGTGTGTATGCTGCTGTGTGCAAATATGCCGTATCCCTAGGAGGCCATGACCTGCTCATAGAGGTCAGCCATAAATCCTGTTGGTATGGTAGTTGGTGCTGTACATGTGTTTACATCAACCCTACCTCCAGGAGGCCCTGAACTGATCACACAGGTGAGGCATAATTCCTGTAGGTATGGTAGTTGCTGCTGTACATGTGTTTAAATACACCATAACCCCAAGAGGCCTTGGCCTGCATACATAGGTCGTCAGTGAGATATTCTGTTGGTACGGAAGTTGCTGCTGCACATGTGTTTAAATCCACACAACTCCCAAGAGGGCCAGAACTGATCACAGAAGTCTGTTATTAATCATGTTGGTATGTAGTTGCTACAGTTCATGTGTTTACATCCACCCTACCCCTAAGAGGCCTTGACCTGATTACATAGGTCATATTTAACTCTTGTTGGTATGGTAGTTGCTGCTGTGCATGTGTTTTAAAGACACCCGAACCCCAGGAGCCCTTTGCCTGCATACATAGGTCAGTGAGATATCCTGTTGGTATGGAGGTTGCTGCTGCACATTTGTTAAAATCCACCCAACCCCCAAGAGGGCCAGACCTGATCACAGAGGTCAGTTAGAAATCGTGTTGGTATGGAAGTGGCTGCTGTGCATGTGTGTAAATCCACACTACCCCCAGGAGTCCAGAGACCTGACTGAAGACGTCTGTCACTTATCCTGGTGGTTTGGAAGTTGAGGCAGTTGCAGCCTCATACACCTGGCCTATCCCCAGGAGTTCACGAGCTGACTACAGAGGTCTGGCTGAAATCTTGTAGGTATGGTAGCTGCTGCTGTTCATGAGTGTATATCCACCTTATCCCCAGGATGCCCAGAGATGATCACAGAGGTCAGGCATAAATCCTGTTGGTACGGTAGCTACTGCTGTTCATGTGTTTAAAACCACCTGCCTCACCAGGCCTTGACCTGAGTACACAGGTGAGGCAGAAATCCTGTATGTACAGTAATTGCTGCTGTACATGTGGTTAAATACACCCTACCTCCAGGAGGCTGTGACATGATTGCACAGGTCAGTTACAAATACTGTTGGCATGGAAGTTGCTGCTGTGCATGTCTGTACATACACCATACCCCCAGGAGTCCTGAGACCTGACTGAAGACGTCTGACAGTCCTCCTGGTGTTATGGACGTTGAGGCAGTTGCAGCCTCACACACCTGCCCTATCCACAGGAGTCCTAGAGCTGATTACAGAGGTCAGGCATAAATCCTGTTGGTACGATAGTTGCTGCTGTTTCTGTGTTTCAATCCACCACACCCCCAGGAGGCCCTGACCTGATTACAGAGGTCAGGCATAAATCCTGTAGAAGTTGCTGCTCTTCATGTGTTTGAATCACCCTACCCCCAGGAGACCTTGACCTGATTACACAGGTCATAGTTAAATTCTGTTGGTCCGTTAGTTTCTGCTGTTTATGTGTTTAAACCACCCCACCCCCAGGAGGCCTTGACCTGATTACAGAGGTCTGGTATAACTCGTGTTGGTATGGTAGGTGCAACAGTTCATGTGTTGACATCCACCCTACCCCCAGGAGGCCGTGACCTGATTACACAGATCATATTTAAAGCCTGTTGGTATGGTAGTTGCTGCTTTTTCTGTTTCAATCCACCACACCCCCAGGAGGCCCTGACCTGATTACAGAGGTCAGGCATAAGTCCTGTAGGTATGGAAGTTGCTGCTGTTCATGTGTTTGAATCACCCTACCCCCAGGAGGCCTTGACCTGATTACACAGGTCGGTTATACATCCTGTTGGTGCGGTAGTTGCTGCTGTTCATGTGTTTACATACACCCTACCCCCAGAAGGCCCTGACCTGATTATAGAGGTCTGGTATAACCCATGTTGGTATGGTAGATGCTACAGTTCATGTGTTTACATCCACCCTACCCCCAGGAGGCCCTGACCTGATTACAGAGGTCAGTTATACATCCTGTTGGTACGGTAGTTGCTGCTGTTCATGTGTTTACATCCACTCTACCCCCAGGAGAGCCAGACCCGATTACTGGGGTATGTTCGAAATCCTGGTGTCAGGGTGCATCTGTTGGTGTTGCACTGTTGTGCCTAAACACCAGTAGGCCCACACCTGATCACAGAGGTCTGTTAAAGCTGCTGGTGTCAGCGTACCTGCAGCTGTTGGGGTGTCACTGCTCTGCCCGACCCCTGGGAGGGCCTAGACCGGATAACATAGGTCTATAGCTCAGCTAGGTGGGTTTGTGCATGCTCCGGTTGCATTTGGCCACAACTGCCCTATTTACAGGAGGCCTAAGTCCTGACCACAGAGGTAGAGTTGTAAGTCTGATGTCATGGTAGTGGCCCCTGCTGATGTTCCTGGCCCACCCAATCACCGGACGAGGTCAGAACACATCGCACATGTTCCTTAGAGAGCTCATGGTGCCACAGTGGGTGTGTCGGCTGATGTGTGTGGGTCAGCCAAATACACAGGTGTCTGCCGCAGCATACAGGAAGTTTGGAAATACCTCTTTTTGAGACCAATGTGACCACCACACACATGGCATGATGCACCCATGTCATGCAAGGAGGGTGTGGGAACAGGGTAAGGGGGCTGGGGGGGGGGGTAGCACACAGTACACGTAGCTGGCACCCCACACATGGACAGACCCACAGTCACACATGCATGCGGTGCTGCCAACAGGTAGTAGAGGACCCCCTGGCCAGAGCAGCAGCAACATCCTGCTGCATGCAGTGATGTATGATATGCATTGGCCACCCACCAGAGATATCCTTCCCCTGATGTTCCCACCCATTGCATTCCCCCCCAGGTGGAGGACCAACGGAAGAAGGAACGGGAGTTGCGGCTGCACTGCCAGGATTTCCTTGACCACCTACAAAGGAAGGTGCAGCAGGAACTTGATAGTGAGTGTTGCGGCCACTGCAGGGATGTGCAATATGTCACAGTGGGCCAACAGCCTGTGTGTGGTCACACAATGTTTATGTGGTATGGAAATGGCATGATGGTGTCCTAATGACTGTCTTCCCCAACAGAGGCCGCTGCTGCTGTGGAACGGGCATGTACATCTGGGACACACACCACAAGCCGACAGCTCCAGTCCAGCCGATGGAGGAGGAGGAGGAGGAGGGGGCAGAGCCGGAGGACGACTCTGCAGAAATGGAGTGGGCGGAGGGTGATGTGGGGCGGGAGGGAGGGGAAGGTGAAGGTCATTCTGGTGCACTGGTGGGTGGGGGGGAGGAGGAGGTGGAGGAGGAGGAGGAGGAGAGTGTGGAGGGGAGGGCGAGGGTGGGTGGGAGGTGTTGGGAGGGGGGAGGGGGGAGGGGGAGAGGGTGGCCCTGTGGGTGGAAGGGGACACCACAGGGCACTGTGGGTTCCTGTCAGCTGCCGCATTGTGTGGCAATGGTGGCTGTGTGGGTACAGTGACACCACCACGTGCCACAGACAGGGCCCACGCACATGCTACCACACAGACTCCGGGCACCTGGGGTGGATGTGGTGGCAGGTGTGTCCGGGACCTGTCTGTGGCAGTGCTTGGTGTTCTGCAATGCCAGCTCTCCCAAGACTGCACCATGCAGTGGCTGGCAGGCGCCATTCAGTGGCTGGCTGCCGAGATGCACATGCAGCGTGCAGCTGGTATGGTGGGTGCATCTCGGCAGCCATTCCCTGATGGGCGTCCCTGGAGTGTCTGAGGGGCAAAGTGGCAGCCACACACATGTCCTGTGGTGTCATGTCACTCAGGCCACAGCATGGGTCTACCTGTAAATATTAGCCATGTCATATATGTAAATACACAGGTTTGGTTATACATCACACTGGTCATGTGTCTTCCTTATAGACAGACTGTTGAAGTGAGCATGGGACATGTGTGTTCATTCCTATGTGTATGTGTATTAGACATAGGTAACATACATGGACCGTCTCCACACTCATGTGTGGGGTCTGTCCAGGTGCGTAGCCGTCAGTGCCCCCTGGTGCCCCTGTGATGTACCGCACTGCTGTGTGTACCACCAGCTATGGCCACATGCTTGCTGCCTGTCATGTGTAGGCTGCATATCTGATGCTCCATGCTTGTAGGGGAATGGGGGGATGGCCAGCAGCAGGTATGTGGCAGGAAGGATGGGAGGGAGCGCTGTACCCAGAAGCTGCACAGGGGTATAGCTGGTGAGGCCGAGACAGGTCGATGCAGGTCCCGAGGATGAGCGGTGGGGAACTACAGGCACTGGGGAAGAGTGATCAGCTGACTGTATCGAGCTACCTTTGTCTGCCTGTGCCGCATGCAAGCCTATGTGGGTAGACAGCCACGTAGGCCCTGGTGTGGGCAGAGAGGATGGTCACACGTGTGTATATTAATGGAGAGCTAATGGGGTGGGAGAGAGTGACAGATCCTAAACAACAGACATGTACCACCGTGAACATCTTGCTGGGCAATGGGAGAGGTTGGGTATACCCCCATGCATAGGTAGGAGGGTGACCACATGGCACAGTCCATGCCACACAGGGCATGGTATAACGTATGTGCGTTGATTGGTGGCAATGCAGACACCACACCCCTGAGGTATATGGGTAGGCACATGTGGGCAGGGTGACAATTTGGGGTGCAGGGTACTCAGGGGATCACATTGCCACACATTGGAGACAAACACATAGGTAGTAATAGGTTGTGATGTCTTTATTTACAATGTTCACATCTTCCATGGCTGTCCATGGTGACCACGGCCCAACCCGCCCCTCTGTGCCAGGACTGCTGGTGCCGCCTCAGGCACCAGTGCTGGCTGCTGTGTACGGGCAGCCATGGCCTCCAGGGCATCTGCAATATGGAGTAGCGCCGCTGCCATTGTGTCCACTGTGGCACGCAGCTGGTGTATCTCCTGGTGAATGGCCAATAGAGCCTGACGAGTGCCTGTGGGTGAGACCAAGGTGATGTGTGAGACACCTGTTGCAACCCCCGCTGTGACACATGCACATGTCAGGCATATCCCACCAGGTCAGTCCGCAGAGCAATCATGCACGCGACGACTAGCAACGCATTACCATGTTTACATCTGTGTGTCCCATAAGCCATTCTCATGCCAGGAAAGGGTCCTGATAAGGGGTCGTGTGAATCACAGATCTCACACATGGTACAGTGTCGCAGTTCAATTTGTCAATGCTTGATCTGCGCACTGGTCGTATGAGATAAGCCAGATGATGTGGGGAGTTATGGCAGACACATATATATATCTGGGGGGCCATGTTTGCTCTAACGCTGGCGCACAGTACAGATTATGCAGACAAGCTATGCTAGGTACCAATACCCATGGAGAGGGGTCAGTCAAGTAAGCTGTCTAGGTGACCTGGGATAGGTGTTTACCGCTGTGCGCTTCCTTGGGGTATATGGCCGTGAACAGTGTGTGTATGTCTGAGCTCCTCAATATGCTGACACTTGACAAGCCATGCTACAAGAGGGGGGAACACGCATGGCACAGACCCCCCCCCCCCCCACAACATAAGAAACGATCTGCTATGTTGCCAACATATTGTGGTGCACATGGAATGTCATTGTGGATGTTACATCAACCCCCATGGGGATTGTTGTGTATGCTGTTACCCACCTTCAGCATCATGCCTTGCTGAGGCACTGTGGGCCCGCAGCTCTGCCATGATCGTAGCCATGCTGGTGGGAGGGGTGGCTGATGTCCCTGGTGCCTGCACAATGTGGTGACTCCCCTCCAGCTCTGTACCCTCTATAGCCTGTGAGTTGCTGCTAGCGGCCCCCACTGTAGTGTTGACATCCGGTGGCCTGTCCTCTGCCTCGGGCAGCACATTGTTTCCTGTGCTCCCCTCACCATTGCTGGCAGTGTCCCCGTTCATTGCGGCCTCTGGCCCCTCAGCATCCTGAGGCCCTGCCACATCTTCCTCCTCATATGCCTCCATGGTCCGGATGTCACCTGGGGGGTGGAAAAGGGTACACAGCACAGATGAGTTTGCGCAATGCACCTATATATACCTGTGTAGTACATCCCCGCCAACAGCAATATGTTGTCCATCCGTACCTGCTGTTGCTGTGCCTACAATGGGGACAGCAGATATGCCTACAGTGTGCTGTGCCTGGCAGGGGTGGGGGGGGGGGAGCAACCTCATTCCCTGGTGTAGTTGTGCCACATGGGATGCGGTGTGTGGGGTATGGTGTGCTGTGTACTGCACCACCTATCTGCAGCACTAGGTATGGACTGGCCGCCTGACCTGGGATGTGGCCTCAGCAATACATGTTGCTGTGGTGCATGTGGGAGCCCTGAGAGGGATTGTGTGCCATCATTGTGTGTGTGAGCGATGTGCTCGCATTGCCCTGAGTGGTATGCACGTTAGATGTTGCAGGATGTGTCTGTGTCATCCAGACGTGTGTGGGGGGCCTTCCACTTCACAAGACACTGTGCGGTGTGGGTGGACATCTATCCCATACTCCGTGTCTGTGGTGGGGTGTCTCGGGAGATGGGTGGAGCACTGCTGGGCATGGGGTTGCACCATGTGTGTGGGTATGGGAATGTGTCTGTGGCACTGTGGGACGTGTATAAGGGCTGATCCCAGGTGGTGTGGGGGTTGTGCTGTGTGGAGTTGGTACGGGTGTGGCAATGTGCACACCAATGTCTGGGGAGGGTGGATGGGGGATCCCTACTGTATGTTGGACACTGACAGAGTGTTCAGTGTGTGACATGTGTGTGATGTGTTTGCTGGTGTTTGTTTGCGTCTACTTCATCATCCCCATGTGATAGGCCCTTCCCTGTCAGTGGTCTGGGATATGTCCCTGGATAGGTAAGAGCATACACACGTCATAGCTGTTTTGGTGGTGTGTGTGGGTACCCCCAGGTCAATGTGTTCTGGGCTAGTTGTATGTCCCTCTTGTATGTTTCCCCCTGTCACAATGTGCTGCGTGACTGGCTGCAGATGTATGATGATTGGTTGTGACCTATATGCCAGGTACTATTTTAGCAAGTAGACCTCAGGGAAACTGAGAAATCAAGCTGATAATAATGAACACACCCCAAAAAGAGTAGGCACAAATAAACAAATCAATATAAACCCTAAGGGGCTTATTTACATTGAAATCAATGGGGCCGCGGCTCCGATAATGATCGGAAACTGCTACCGCGGCTTTGTAAACAAGCCCCTAAGACATCATAAGCCATATGTGAGGAAGGAACGCTAGACCAATCTGGGTAGGATAACTCCAATAATAGAGGGAATAGACCTCAGTTAGTCCCCCAACCACAAATCCTTAGGAGGAGGAGTCCTTCGAAGGGCAGACAAGCCCTGTAATCACATGAACTCTGCATACATCAGTGGACAAAATCACCTATATGAAAAGGCCAGAAGGTCCAGCAGCACAGCAACAATTCACAGCACTAGAGAGCAACAATGTAATAGTAATACAAAGACGTTATCTGAATAGTGGCAAATGATATCCCAATGGGGCTCTTTACTGTTACATTCTGCTCATGCATGCTGTGATCCTCTTTGATTACGGTGGGATATCATTAGCCACTCCTCAGATAGGTCTTTTAGATTACTATGACATTGCTGATCTGTAATGCTGTGAATTGTTGCTGTGCAGCTGAACACTCTGGGCTTTGCATGGAGGTTTTCTTGACCATTGATGTATGCGGTGTTCAATCAAATATGGGGCTTGTCTGCCACGCCCCCTGGTTCTCCACAGCTTTGCCATCCTCGACTACGTTCAGGACTGTGTCTACCGTGCACACAGGCCCAGGTACCTGTCACACACACCCTATACCTACCCTGCCATGTGCTGCTGTTTCATCACCCCACAGTTGCCTGTGTTAGGGCACACATGCTCTCAGGACATGGGTCCCCACCGATCCCCTCCATAGGCTGCATGTGCTTGGGCGTGCCCTGTACGTGTGCTGCATATCTACTACTACTACTACTACTACTAAGCATTTATAAAGTGCTACCAGTGCTACTACTAAGCATTTATAAAGCGCTGTACAATGAAAACACAAAAAGACAGTCCCTGCTCAAAAGAGCTTACAATCTAAAAAGACAAAGCAAGAAAAGGAGTAGAAAAAAGATAAGAACAAGGGCAAAGAGACAAGAGCAGGAGAGAAAGGACAAAGGAAAGAGGTAAGAACAAGTGTAAGAGGAAGAAGGAAAGGTGAAATAAAAGAGGGGAAGGAAGGAGAACAGCAAACTCAAGAGCCAAAGGCAGAGGCGAAAAGATGAGCTTTTAACTTGAGTTTGAAGAGGGGCAGAGAAGATGGCTGACGTATAGACAAAGGAAGTTTATTCCAAGCATAAGGAGCAGCAAGGTGAAAAGAGCGGACCTACCTGCCTGTGGATGGGTGGTGTCCAGCGCTTCAGGCAGTCCACACAGGTAGATGGGGCCAAGATGGTCTGCGAGCTCCTGCTCCAGGGGTGTGAGGGTTGGGGCAAACGGGGCACCCCCACCAGTGCCCATGGCATGTTGCCTCTCCGCCACCATGTGTGCATGGACACCACGCTTAATGTCATTGAATCTCTTCCTCAGGCTGTCCAGGCCCCTAGTTGGTCCCCCTGCCTGGGCTATGGCCTCCTGTACCTCCTCCCACACGTGTATACGTGTGGCCACAGTGGTGCTGGTGCTCAGCTGGCCATAGAGCACCTCATACAGCTCCAACACACTGGCCAGCAGGATGTGGTTTTCTTGCTGGCTGAATCTCACAGCCCTCCTCTGTTCCTCAGCTGGCATCAGTATATGCCTACGTTTGGCACTGGGTGGCCCCTGGGTGGGCTGCAACATACCCGATGGGCCTGCAGCCACCACCACAGGCCCAATACTCCCTGCCGGCTCTGGGTCCTGCTGAACAGGTGCCCCCCTTCTCCCCTCCTGCCATGTCCTTTCGCTCCATCTCCCTGCCCTCTGTGCCCTCTCCCTCCCTGTCACACATCCCTGCCCCTCGGCCCCTCTGCTCCAACTCACGCCTGCTCCTCGCCTTCCTCCTCTCCCTGCTGCCTGCTCCTCAACTCAGCTCCTGTCTCTCTCGCCTGCTCCTCACCTCCCCTCCTCTCTCTCTCGCCTGCTTTGCAACACACCTCTCCACACCAAACCTGCCTCTGACACTCTCCACTACCACTCACCAACCCAGTCACTCTCCACACCAAACCTGCCTCTGACACTCTCCACTACCACTCACCAACACAGCCACTCTCCACACCAAACCTGCTTCTGACACTCTCCTTGCTTCACCAACAACCAACAGCACACGCCTTGTCTCCCTCGCCTACACAAACCCCTCAGCATGTACCAGGTGTGCATGTGTATTTATGGCTTTTTTTTTACTCTGTGCGTGTTACGCATGCGCAGTGGTGCAAGCACATTGCACATGCGCCACAGAGATGTGGAAAGTGTGTGAGCGGGACACCACATTACACATGCACTGTGTGTGAGCATGAGGCTTGGTGGCATGCGCGTAACAGCACGCAGCACATGCGCATGTCTCATGCTCACGCACAGTGCATGTGCAACATGGTGTCCCGCACACGCACCTTCTGCATCTCTGCAGCGCATGCGCAATGCACGCAGCTGACACGCTCGTGCCACTGCGCATGCGCAACGCGCGCAGAGTAAAAAAAAAACATAACTACACATGTACACCTGGTACACGCTGAGGGGTTTGTGTAGGCGAGGGAGACAAGGCGTGCGCTGTTGGTTGTTGGTGAAGCAAGGAGAGTGTCAGAGGCAGGTTTGGTGTGGAGATTGGCTGGGTTGGTGAGTGGTGGTGGAGTTGTGTGGCTGGGTTGGTGAGTGGTGGGGGAGGTGACTGGCAGGGTTGGTGAGCGGTGGGGGAAGTGTGTGGCTAGGTTGGTGAGTGTTGGGGGAGATCAGTGTCTGAGTTTGTATGAGATAGAGGAGTTGAGGGGGGTGGAGTTTATGGCGGGCTTTGTGGTTGATGCATGTGCAGTGGGAGGTGTGCAGGGGCTGAGGTTGCCTGATGGGGGAAATGGTGTCCATGGGGCTGAGGCACAGGGCATGGGTTTAGTCCCGCTGCAACACAGACCTGCAGCTGTGTGGGCAGGCCAGGCAGGGGCTGTGCCGGCACGGCGCAGGAGTCATGCGGAGTTTCTGGCCCGCCAGCCTTGCCTCTACAGGCCCAGGGCCCAGCTCCAGGACATGCATGAGGACCAGGTCATCTCCCTCTACTGCCTGAGCACGGGGGCTCTTAGGGAGCTCTATGAGGATCTAAGACCTGACCTCGAGCCCCTGACTGGTCGGTCACATGCCATACCGGGTTTGGTCAAGCTCCTTGGTGCCCTACATTTCTTTGCCTCTGGCTGTTTCCAGTCATCTGTGGCTGCAGTGGGTGGCATGAGCAGCCCCACCTTCTCATGCTGTCTCCACCAGGTACTGCGTGCCATGATCAGCCGGGTGGGGAATTACATTGCCATTCCCAACACTAGGCAACAGTGGGGGACCCTCAACCAGGCCTTTGAGGCATTTTCCAGAATACCACACGTGATGGGAGCTATTGATTGCACACATGTTGCCCTGGTCCCGCCCAGAGACAGGGAGGTAGTGTTCCGCAACCGCAAACACTACCATTCCCTGACTGTTCAGGTTGTATGTGATGCAAATATACATATTCTGAATGTGGTCCCTAGGTTTACAAGGCCCACCCATGACTCCTATATCCTGCATCACTCGGCACTATTCAGACAATTTGAGGCAGGACAATAGGAGGACTGTATACTGCTGGGTGTGTATTTCTCATCTCTGACATGCACATGGTGATCCTCTGACTAACCGTATGTGCACATGTCTGTCTTTGAGGTGTATCCCTAGTTGTGTGTGTGTCTCATCTGTCTGTGTGTGATCTAACATTGGTGGGGGGGGGGTGCCCTCCAGCTCTTCCTTGCTACGGTGCTGTGTGTTGATGGTAGAATGGACTCTAGCATTTGTGTTGTGGTTACAGATTATGTTTATTGCAATCCTTACACCTACCCCTTGTTTTGTGTGTCATACCTTCAAATGCTGCTGCATAGTTGTGGTGTACCATCATGTGATGTCATAAGTTTGTGTCAGGATGTTTTGTGCGTTTGATTTGCATGTACATACTTCTGTCTATTTGGGTGGACATGAGCTCCTGCTTTAACGTTCCACATTTCTTTCTGCAGGTGATTCAGGATATGGGTGTCGCCCCTGGTTGCCGATCCCTGTGCGTCAACCACGGACATGTGCAGAGAGGAGTTACAATGAGGCCCATGCCTCCAGCCGCTCCGTCATAGAGCGCACCTTTGGCGTTTTAAAGCGTTGTTTCAGGTGTCTGGATAGGACCGGCAGGCCTTACAATACAAAGCACAGACTGTGGCAGAGATCATTATAGCCTGTTGCATCCTGCACAACATTGCTCTCAGGCACCATATCCCTGTCCAGATTAATGAGGATCTGGAAGATGATCCTATCTGCCCTCCTGTACGTGGCTGTGGTGGCACACGTGAGGGCACAGCAGTCAGGGGGCAGGTGATTGAGGAGGTCTTCTCATGTAAGTACTGCATATGTTGGCACATACATTTGTTTAGATATGTGTGTACCACTACTACTACTAGTGAATATTTTATCCCAATAGCAGTAAGACGCAACACTGCACTGACATATAACAGACACTGCCTGGCCATCAGAGCTTACAATCTAGTCATGACTGAACACACAGAAGATGTGAGCAGGACACAACAACGGGTGGAGGTGGATTATGTGTGTCAGGACTAGTAGGCTTGGGGGAGGTGGTAAGCTGTCACACATGATTTGTGGCTGATTGGGAAAGGGGCTGCTGTACAGCCACAGGTAGTTAGTTCGAGGATTTGGGTACAGCAAGGTGAAAGGCGTGTAGTCTGGGGTCAATAGTAGCAGAGCGGGCCATAGATGGGACCAGTTGCCTAGACGTGTGTGCTTCACATTTTGTAATATGAGTTGATTGATTGGATTATATTGTCTGATAAGCAGGGACTGTGTGCTACTTGTTTCTGTATAGTGCTACATATGACAGGTAGCACTATATACATGCTCAGTAGCAGTTGTTTTAGTGGTAGTTGAGATCAGTAAGGGAAGTTACTGCAACACCACAGTGTGACTGCATGTATAGGTCAGCAGGAGAGCCTTGATATGGATGCGGAGACGGATAGGGACCCTGTGAGGTGTCCTGACAGGGAGAGTATTATTGCCATTATGCGTGTGGCTGTAGATTGGCCATGCAGTGCAGTGATGCATATTTTGAGGCAGATAGAGATGATTCAAAGGCAGATCAGCAAGGTGTAGGTTACAGTAGGCAAGCCGGGAGCTGATTAGGGGGTGGATTGGGGTTTTAGTTGTGTGTTCAGGGAGGACTGGGGAAATATAGCTGATGTCATCTAGAAAGAAACCACAAGCCTCAGCTACAAGCTGGGTATGTGTGGAAAGGAGGAGAGTAGAGTCCAAGACAACACCTACATTGAGGACCCTGGAGAAAGGAAGGTGTGGCCACACACACATAGACGCTCTGATGGGAGGGGAGGGTTTAGGTGCACATATGGTATATCCATGCTTTGCGATTGTCAATTTCACACAGTGGGATGACATGCAGCCAGCAATGTCAGGTGGCAAGCAGACATCGGGGTGTGGTTTGGCAGACATAGCTCAGGCGTGAAGAGATATATTTGCAACTCATCAGCACACAGCTGTTCATGTAAGTCAAGGGATGAGATAGCCACATCAAGGAAATGGATATCGACAGAGGATAAGGAAGAAGCCCCTGGATATTTCCCTGTGGTACAGGAACTGACAGCAGGGTAGCAGAGGACATGGAGACACCAGAACACACACTGAAGGGGCAGTGGGAGTGATATGGGGGGCGTAGGATAGTACTGCGGCCTTAGAGCCAAGTAGGGACACGGTAGCGAGGAGACGGTTCTGTTCAACAGTTTTGGAGACAGCAGAGAGGTCAGGAAGGGGACGGACAGAGTACGGGCCCTTGTATTTTGCCACACACACTTCAGTGATAACTTTAGCATGAAGCGAGTCTGTACAGTGTGATGGGGAACAGCCAGTTTGTAAAGGATCTTGGGGGGGTCTGCGAGCTGAGGACGTGAAGGTGCAGTGTGTGTTGCACAGCTCCAACATGACATATGTATATTTCTCTTGTGTTCCTCAATCCACAGGACATACTTGGCGACCCTCCTGGTGCTGTGGTGCAGTGGCAGCTGACTGTACGTCATCCAACATGCAGTAGTCTGTGGTAGGTAGACCTACAGCTACTTTGTCTGTGACGACAATCAGGGAGAGCACATGTCTGCAGTGATCTGTCATATTGTACATATGTTGTTGTTCACCTCTTTGCCCTGCACCCCCATACCCCATATGTTGCTGTTGGCACACATATCCACATGTGTTCCTGGCCAGTTCATCTTCTCCAGCACTGTCTCTGGGACACGTCCAACAGAGCTGCGTGTGTCTGTAGGTCCTAGGTGTTCGGGTGGTGGGCTGCACGTATACCCTTCCTTGACATTGTAGCATCAGTCAACAGCAGTGTATCATTGCATTTGACAAGCCTTTATCTCCACTAATCTCCAATTGTGCACATACAGGCCGTATGCTACTGCTGGCACGCTCACCTTAGCATACTGTGTGGGTTTGTGTTTTTGAGTTGGCTGTGTGATGATACAGTGTGCAGGCATTTTGCATTATCATGTGGTGTGAGGGGTCTGTACACCTGGGGAGCGGTGGTGACTGTGCTATCTCTACCTTACTGCTGTTTACCTTGTGAACATTGTGGACATGTGTTGTGTGTTGTGAGCTGACCTATCTCTTGTGTGCTGACAGACCACTGTGCAACAGCATTTATGTATCACAGATATCGCCATAATGTGGACATGCATCAACAGTGGCTGGACATGGGGACATGGTGATTCTACACATTTCAATGACATCTTCACCCTTCACTGTGACGTGTTGTGACCTTTGAGAGTCTCAGGGGATCCCAAACAGAAACTTGCTGCGAACACACAGTAGGTTGCACTTTGGATCTTTTGGGACTGACATCAGCCTTTACATGTTTATGATTTGCTGTTTGTTTCATGGACCTTTCATGTTGAGTCTCTGTACACCAACGCTCATGCACATGGGGTGGAGCTGTGAAACGCCTGTGTAACATGGGCATAGACATGACGATATCCATGTGACACCCTCGTCTGCGGTTCCAATTCCAAATGTCCACAACATGCACTGTGTTCTGTGTTGTGATCATGTTATGTTTGCCTGTGTGATGTTTCATTACGAACATATTGATGTTTGACTCTCTGCAATTTAGCCTGATGTTGCAAGCAGCATACCAATACATTGTTTCTCCTCTTCTGACACAGGGCAGAGGACACACACAGCACATCTACTACAGTGCATCCGCCGTCGCCATCACCCACCTGTTGGAGGACCCAATAACATCATGGAACTATCCCTGGGAAATGGTGCCATAGGATGTTTGACCTCTGCGAGTGGGACATAAGAACATAAGAACATACGATATGCCATACTGGGTCAGACCAAAGTCCATCAAGCCCAGTATCCTGTTTCCAACAGTGGCCAATCTAGGTCATACATACCTAGCAGTATCCCCAAAAGACACAGGTTCCACAATGCTTGTATTGGGTCAAGCATTGATATCCTGGGTCCCTTTTTAATAATGGTTTATGGACCTTTCCTCCAGGAACTTGTCAAAAACCTTTTTTAAACCCAGCTACACTAACAGCTCTTACTACATCCTCCGGTAACAAATTCCAGAGTTTGATTACATGTTGAGTGAAAAAATATTTTCTCTTATTTGTCTTAAATAGTTTACCCTGTAGCTTCATTACATGTCCCCTAGTCTTTCTATATTCTGATAGCGTAAACAACCGATCTATGTTTACCCGTTCCACTCCATTCATTAATTTATTGACCTCTATCATATCTCCCTTCAGCCGTCTCTTTTCCAGGTTGAAGAGCCCTAACCTTTGTAGCCTCTCTTCATAGGAGTAGCCTTCCATCCCCTTTACCATTTTGGTGGCTCTTCTCTGTACCTTTTCTAATAACACTATATCCTTTTTAAGATACAGCGACCAGAATTGCACACAATATTCAAGGTGCGGTTGTACCATGGAATGATACAGAGGCATTATAATATCCTTTGTTTTATTTTCCATTCCTTTCCTTATGATACCTAGCATTCTATTTGCTTTCTTGGCCGCTGCTGCACACTAGGCGGAGGGTTTTAACATGTTATCCATGATGACTCCTAAATCTTTTTCCTTGGTGGTGGTTCCCAATGTGGAACCTTGCATTGTGTAACCATAGTGTGGGTTGTTCTTTCCTAGGTGCATAACTTTGCACTTGTCCACATTAAATTTCATCTGCCATTTGGATGCCCAGTCTTCCAATTTATCCAGATCCTCCTGCAGTTTTCCACAGTCCTCTTGGGTTTAACAACTTTAAACAGTTTTGTGTCGTCTGCAAATTTGATAACCTCACTAGTTATTCCCTTTTCCAGGTCATTTATGTATATGTCAAAAAGTAGCGGACCCAGTACAGATCCCTGGGGTACTCCACTATTCACCATTTTCCATTGGGAAAATTGGCCATTTAGCCCTACCCTCTGCTTTCTATCTTTTAACCAGTTCCCGATCCACAATAGTACACTGCCTCCTATCCCATGACTTTTTAGTTTTGCCAAAAGTCTCTGATGAGGGACCTTGTCAAAGGCTTTCTGAAAGTCCAGATACACTATATCAACCGACTCCCCTTTGTCTACCTGTTTATTCACACCTTCAAAAAAACATATCAGATTAGTAAGACAAGATCTTCCTTGTCTAAAGCCATGTTGGCTGTCTCCCATTAGGCCGTGACTATCTACATGCTGTGTAATTTTGTTCTTTATGATGGTTTCTACCATTTTCTCCGGTACTGACGTCAGGCTCTCCGGTCTGTAATTTCCCAGATCACCCCTGGAATCCTTTGTAAAAATTGGCTTTATATTGGCGACCCTCCAATCGTCAGGTATTACAGATGATTTTAATGAAAGTTCACAGATTACTAATAGCAGGTCTGCAATCTCATATTTCAGTTCTTTCAACACTCTTGGATGTATACCATCCGGTCCAGGTGATTTGCTACTATTCAGTTGGTCTTTATCTGCCGTCATTTGCTATGTTACTATGACCTTTCCAGTACTGTGGCATATTGAGTTGTCACACTTGACTATGCATGCCCAGGGTTTCAAGGACAGTCTTAACGGGACTTGTTGGGTTGCAGACACCCTTTGCACTATGGACACTGTGTACTGGTCCCTACGTGTGCAGCAGGGACTGACATTGTCGCTGTATGTTGTACATCCATCTGACATTATGTTGTGTTTTGCCCATGGGTGTGACCTGGAACGTAGGATACGCTCATCTGTTTAGTTCAACATAAGCATACAGCCATGCGTGTGGCACAGGGGGAACATTGGAGAGGTCCTCTTGTCCATGTCCACCTACCGTCCACTTGAACATGATACAGTATTTGCCACCACACCACTTTACTGCACACCAACATCTTGGATTGATATTTGCACTCACCAAGGGTGTTACAGTGCATGTGTGGCATCACTGTATCATGTTTCAACGTACACGGTGCATGTGCATGTGACTGGCTATGTTGGTGCAACACAGTATGTGGCAATATGGCTTCTGTGTGGGTTACTGTAACATGTTTGACCTTTCTTTCAATCTCTATATACAGGTTATTGTGTTTGTTTACTGTACAGACGTGTCGCTCTACATTGATTTACAAACCGAGCATTGCATGTCTGCACAGTCCTATTTATCCCCTGAGGTTCTGGCACTCACATTGCCCCGTTATATTTGGAGTGTGGCAGTGTGAGTGTCCATTTTCTTCCTTCATTTGTGCATTCCATGTAACGTGATATATGTGTACAGACACTGTATCCACAGCAACCAGTGCAGGGGGACCTTCTGCATAGTGTTATCTCTGCATGTTTCTGCGGTTTGTTTCATCTGAATTCTCTGTGTTCATGTGCCTCTGGTACCTGTTGGCATATCCTCATTTTGCATTTGACGATTGTTTTTGGTTACATTGGTGCTGCTTTGATTCCTATATCAGGCATTATGTGACAGCTGTAACATATATTTAGATATCTGTGTTTACACTTGCTTACTTTTAACAACGTATGCTGTTTCGTTTTTGTGCCTCCTGTGTTGGCGGACAGATATATTTTTAGGAACAGATCATGAATGATGTGTGTTGGGCCCTCATCATGCACCGCCTACTGTCTACATGCACACATATGTGACTAACGCATTTGGGCCGTGCAGCAGCATGTGGGGGGTGGGGGACTAATGCATACTGCACACCATGCATCTAATGCACATTATCTCTCCTGTCCATCATCTGTAGACGGGCCAGTGACTTTTCTGTGACATGTGGATTGCTGCCCTGCAAAATGTGTTTTCACTTTTTTCCCTGTTACCCAATCACCTTGGTATTATGATAGGCGGTATCTGCACTATCTCTGATGATAAACCAAAATAAAAATATGTGTTGGACGTACATTTGTCTCTGCTGCTGCTTGACCACACTGACACACATATTTAGTGATTTCTTGGTTATGTACATGGCCCACCTGTGCTCACATCCCTGTACGGTGCCAGCTGTGTCTCTGCCAGCCGTCTGCCACATCACTGGGTGTTGCGGGTTCCCATACACACATTCCCTTTGAGGTAATATCTTTGCACTGTGCTTGCTGTGTTTGTTTGCGATAGTGGTTAGGGACATGTGTTGGAACACCATAGGTTGCAGGTTTGATTCCCACATGGGGTATTTTTTTTTTTGGGTTGTACTAACCTGACCATGAGCTGCCTGCAGGTTCGTCACCTATCCACACACCCTTCCATATCTTCACTGTACACCAAAGTGTGTCCTCTGTGCTGCCTATCCATCACATATTAGCTGTTACATATGTCTCTTTCTTTGTAGCATTTACATGGGTAGTCTGCTTGGGGGACTGGCATTGCTGTGGTTCAGTTGGTCTAGGCCACACCTGTTTGCAGGTTCAATTCTCACATGCTTCTGTTCTGTTCCCTATTTTGCCCTGCTCCACAGAGCATCCCCTGCTGTCCTTTGGTTTTAGGTTCTTTCCTCTTTTGCATGCTGTATCTACTGCATAACATTTCATTGTGTGTGTGCATGTAGTTATATGTGGCTCTCGTCCCAATTACAGACTGTGATCTGATCTGTACACACCAGATCTGCATGTGCATTCCATCATGGTTACTGTTGGAGGTTTGCCTATCCTGGCAGACAGCAGGCTTTTTGTGTGATGCCCTGCAGTGCTCTTGTATGCAGCCTTTGCTACTGACCTTGCGTTGGTGGTGTAGCCTACCAGTTTGTGCACTGACATTTGTGTTAATGGTCATAGGTTTGATTCCTCTCTGTTCTCTTTTATTTGTATGCCTGTCCTGCACAGCTACTTTTCATTCCTGTAACAGTCATATCTGTGCAGATCTGTGCTGTTGGCACATTTTACCCTTATCACAGTTGCAACCATCCTTCTGTCCATCTATGTGTGTCTGCCAGCTGTGTGCCACCCTGCCCTGATGTGCAGGCTGCTACCCCATGTCCTGCACTGGTGCTGGCAGCTCTCCCTGCTTGCCTCTCCTGTGTGTGCTCTGCATGGCACTGCTACTCCTCTGTCCTGTCATTGCATCTATCCTGCCACCTCTACCTCCTCTGCTGGCAACATCTTCCCATCCTCTGCCACACACTGTCATTGTTACAGGGTACATTACCATCACCCTGTGCATCACTACAGCTGCCCCCAATATGTTTGTCCACTTTTCCAGCTGCCACATGGGCTGGACGCAGATTTGGCAGGTCCATCAGCTCTGATCTACTTCCTTCCATCACTTGTGCATTGTCTTTCCTTGGTGCTCTGTGCAGTGTTAGGGTTACATCTGTGTTTGGCCCATACCTTTCTTGCTTTTCAACTTGGGGCACCTTACTGCCCTTGGGCACCATTTCTTGAGTCACCTATACATCCTTGGGGCATCTTTAGCCACATTTTAGATTCAGCCAGCTTATGGGGCACCTGATATGGTGCCTTGGGGGTTGCCAACCTTTCATCATGCCCTCTGGGGCACATTATGACCTGCCTTGGCTGACATAGTGGTTTATGATGTGCATTCTGGTGCGCCCTAAAAGGTGCATTAGGTTACGGCACTGGGGTGTGGGTATTTTTAGCTGGCAGCACAGATTGTTGGAATGTTTCTGACTGTTACAAGCAGGAAAAGGAATTGCCTTGGCCACCCTTACTCATTATGCCCACTGAGGGATTGAACTCATGATTCCTGTCTTAGTAGTCATTGTATTAACCAGTGTGCTACACCTCTGCTGCTGTGATTGCAGGTCAGCACACAAAGTTAATGTTAATCCGTGGTAACGTGCCACAGCTCCCTCTATCACACAATAACAGACATGGTGCAGTTTATCCCGCGATAACCTGCGACTGCTACTTTAAGACTGGAACGCCCACTACCTTATATGGCATTCCTCACAGTAATGCTGGAACTAGTGCTGGCAACATTAGGACGGTTTAGTAAACATACCCCTAAGTTTGTACCTGAGGCACTGGAGGGTTAGATGGCTTGTCCAAGGCTACAAGGAGGGTCAGTGGGATTTGCACGCTGGTTTTGTCGGTTCTAGTCCCTAACCACTAGGCTACTCCTCTACTCTACCCTTGTACATGCCCACTGGGAAAGTATGTGCCATCCAGCAATGTGCACACACACTGGTCATTATTTTCTAAGAGGTCATTAACACGTGTCTGCGACCATATAAATGCATTAATGGCCAAAATAATCTTCTGTTAGGCATGTGTTTAGCACCGAAAAGTGCAATTTATAAAATTATCCACTCATCATTTTAGTTTTCCAGCTGGATCAGTCCTGGTATTCCTTTGCTGACACTGAATATACAGTACAGATTAAGTTAAATGCTGCAGCTAGTGTTTAACTTAAGCTGGTCACCACACCAGCTCAATATTGACCCTATTCTTTTTTAGTTTTACATTGGTTTAGTGTTTATAAACATTGTTTAGTGACTGGTCTTTTTCCAAAGTAGAGAGTACATGCAAATATTTACATCAGTTTCAGAGCAGGAGTAAATGATTGCTAGGGAGTTTGTATGCTGTTGAGAATTATTATAGGAGCCTAATTTCTAAAGGTATATAGGTGCTTATGTCACCTTTATCACATACCAAAATATCAAACACTTAAGCAAGGGTAAGTAAAGCCTATCTACATCATGCACTCTTGAAGAGCAAAAATGTTTTAAGGAACATCAAATCAATTTCTAGAGAGCTAAATTTATTTTATTTTATTTATTTATTTAAACTTTTTTATATATCGTCTTTCTACAATTCAAGACTGTTTACATGGAACTCAACATGTAACAGTATGGATACAGCTTTTGTATATAGAACAATAGCTTGGAGTAAAGAACATTAACAACAATCGAACTGTGCTCACAAAGATTTCATCATCGAATAATATATATTCTCCTTCATAAATGTTCATGCATCGATTTCATTACACAAAAATACACCCTTTAAAAAAAATATACACCTTTGGAGCCTGATTCCACCCTGGATGTACAGGCCCTCTATGCACCCGGTCGGAATCAGATGCATAGAGGGAGTGGCGATTCTGATCCTGGGGCACATCTAACCCCGCAGGATCAGAATTACGAACAGACCTGTAAATGCAGGCTGGGACCGCAATTCAGCCCATCCTGCACATACAGGCCTTGCCCAGCTAACTCAGTCAGGATTTTTAAATGGAGCTGTGGTGCCATGGCATCGCGACTCCATTTAAAAGCCGTGATCCCCAGCCGCCGGCACCCAAAGTGCTTTCCCTGCAGCCCGACCCCTGATCTGGCCTCCCAGAGCCAGAGTTGGGCTGTGGGGAATGCCCTCTGCCCCCTGCCGCCCATTCCCAGCCCCAGTCCTACCATTTCCTCTGCATTGGGGAAGTTATTCCACCTTAGAGGTGGAATAACTTCCCTGTTCAAGTCGCCAGCTGACGACCACTCACTGCCTGCCTAACGCAGCCCCCGATCCACCCTTTCCGTCCCCCGTCTAACTTCCCTGTACAACATGTGGGGAAGGAGGACAAGGCTGGGAAAGGGCACAAATAGCGGGGATGGACATCCCAACAGGACGTCCATCCTTCCTATTCGTGGCTCAGAATGACCCCCTTGGGGTTCAGTTCATAACTTTCATTTTTTATCTCTGTTTGTGTGTCAAAACGTTAGTCTATCAATATCAAAAATGTGCAAAAATGTCATGACTTCATGTCATTTTGTCTACATCAGGAATCAGCTCTCCTCAATGGCACCAATTACATTCTTCCTGCAGAGCTCCTTTATAAAACAAACCTAAACTAGGCTCCTTTCAAAGAGGCTTTATATGCACCCTGTTATACAGTTCTCCCTGTGTTATGGATTTAAGAAAACCAGAGTCTATACTGAATGGACAATGAACAGAAGCAGTTTTAACAGGTATCATATCTACAGAAAGCCAATATGAAGACAGTTCTCCGAAATCCATGCCAGCTGTTCAGAAAAGTAGGCCAACCCTCTTGATAAAATCAGTTTGCCTTGTTTTCAGGGTCATGAAAAAGTGGGACATCTAGTTCTAAATTAGGAAATACTTTTATTTTGCCACGGCAAGAATCAGGACAGACAATTAGCAGGCAATCATTTCTGCACATCTGGGGATTGCGAGCAAGGGCAGGACACAGGAAAGTACTTATTTCTCAGACATCTAGTTAGCAAGTTATTCAGATTGGAAATCTTTAGTTGCAAGATATTCATGGGAAAGTTAGGAATGAATAGTATGGTGGATTCATGTGATTTAGGATTCTGTATAAAAGAATATTCTATAGGCCATTACAGCAATGATTTCCAAATCTGCCAGATTGTTCCAAAGTCAGCAGGTTAAGGGATGTAGCTGCATACATTAGAAAGCAGTATATGCAAATTTATCTCATGCATATTCACATCCAGATATACTGAGAACCATTAGAGATTTTGGGGTCACCAGGGCAGATTTGGAAATCATTACCTTGTGGTGATTTATGATGAATAGTATAATAAGCATTTTTGTAGCCAGCGGTTATTTATTTATTTATTTAGCTAGGCTAATATACCGCTTTTCACTGGGTCAAAGCAGTTTATAGAGAAGCAGAATACATCATCTTAGATAACAATTAATACAGTTAACATAGTTACATGGAACCAATAACAACTTACAGTAGTTATATAATCTGTATAACAGTAACTATTTACAATCATTGAACTGTATACAATAAGGGCTATGCACAAATAGTATATTCTTTAGCTATTTACATGTGCAGGATCTGTCTTAGTGGTGTCATGTGTGTGTGTGTGTGTGGGGGGGGGGGCGTGGTTGGTGGTTTAGATGGAGGATCCAAAGTGTCCATCCAGTCCAGGTGATTTGCTACTTTTCAGTTTATCAATAAGTTGTAATACATCTTCCCAGTGTATTGATATTTCTTTCAATTCTTGTGTGGTATCACCTTTAAATACCAGTGAAGAGGGATTCAAAGCTGGAAAACACCAGTAAGGCAAAATTCTCTGAGTGACCTTTTTGTGAATGATCTAAGAATGACTGTGTGCTGCAACTTCATTCCCTCATTAAAATTCTGTAGCTGGATCCCTCTTCATCTGCCAAGGGGGCAGCCCCACAATGAAAACACAACCCTTACACCTTCAGGCCCTTGGAACTCCATTCTTCTGCGTGCTTCAGGACCTGGGTATTGAATTCTGAGAAAGGGACTAGCTGATACTGGGAGGCACTGGCGTAAATTCCATCCAAGCAACCCTGAAATGTGTGTGTGTGGGGAGGGGGGCCTGGGCAGAAAGGGGACCCATACAGTGGTGGTGGCAACAGCATGACAAACCTACTTTAACATGTTTGCCGGACTATTCTGCTCTTGTTCTGTAAGTTCCCCATGGTGAACTTACAAGAGCAGAGCAGTGCAGCAATCATGAAGTATTACACAGAGCTGGGAAATGTGAGGTTTAAGTCACTAAGCTCCAAGTACTTAGGAAAAGACTGAATCATGGAGAGAGAACCCAAGAAGTGATACAATTAAGTGGTCAAGTACCCACACATATTAAGTGGTGCCTAATGAAAAGAGGAAGAACAGGTAAAGAAGAATACTTGTTGTGTAATAGAGTTCTTAAGAAATGTTGCTAAATGTTAACAATGGTTATTTTTTTTTGTGACCCTAAAGTTTTAAGTAAATCCTTTAAGTAGATCCTTTTATAGCAACAGGATAAAATCAAGATAAACATAATTATCTCTTATATCTCAACAAATAGGGATGACCTACACGGAGCGGTGGGTACACCCCTAAACAAAGGCATGGGGAGGGGTGACCTGCACGGAGCGGCAGGTGCACCTACTCTTGCCGCCTTGCTGGGCAGACTAGATGGACCATGCTGGTCTTTATCTGCCATCATATACTATGTTACTATGTTCAGAACACAAGCATGGACTCTATTTACTGAGAAGGGTGAATGAGAGTGTGTCAAGTGTCTAACTTTAAGTACTGGTTGCCACTAAGAGGTCATTCCTCTCACGTCTGAACCAAGAGTTCAGAGAACCTCTGGCTAATAGCTCTTGGATCTGCTGTACTTCCTTTGTCTGCTTGGCAGTTATATAGCATCTGCTCTGCCTGGACCACACAGAAAGGGAAGTTACACTTGGAATAACCAGCAATCAGTGTTCTACAATATTCAACAACAAATTCAACATTGCTGGTCAACTAATATTTAAAGACAATAAACCAAAACAGTAGAATGATATGTTCAGCATAAAATGAAGTACAGAAAGCAAAATGGCAGGTTAAGCAGAAAACAGATAAATACGACACTTAAGGCAAAATTTAGCCAATAGCATACTAGCAAGGACATTTTTTTTTATAGATATATGATGTTGTATAAGGCACGTCAGCAGCTAAGGCAGCATAATTCCAATAACAAGAGAAAAAAAAATAAAGCTTTATCCAATTCCCTGGTGGTCAGTATGTTCCTGATACCTTCATTCTCTACATGAAATTAAGGAATGCTGTTCTTGGGGCTGGAAGAGCTTTCCTCTTTGAATAAGAATCCTCCAGATATAGCTGTCCATCACTACACAGCTCCAGGGCTGGCCTGTCCATTGTGCGAGAATGTTGTTTGCACAGGGCCCTGCGCTTCAGGGGGCCCCATGCCAACAACATCTCGCATATTCGCCACCAGCAGGGCATCTCTGACAGCCACCAAAGTGAACAGCACCTTTTTTTTTCCACTTCGGCAGCTATATTTTAGTTTAGGTCACTGGCAAGCTGAGTGCTGGGAAATAGGACGTTCTCTTTGACCTCTGGCATGCCAGCGGCCTATACTACAATATAGCTGCCGAAGTGAAGAAAAAGGCACTCTTACTATGGCGGCTGTCTCTGATTCCCTCTAAAGACATTCAGACAGCTCTTTGAGGGGGGAGGGGCTAAGACTGGAAATAGCTTATGGGGAGGGGGCTTGGATTGGAAATGGGCTGAGTTGGAGGGGCTTGGACTGGAAATTGGCTGAGTGGGGGAAGCTAGGACTCTAAATAACTGATGGAGAGGGGGGTTTGGACTGGAAATGGGCTGAGTGGGGGGGGGGGAGCTAGGACTGGAAATAGGCTGATGGAGGGGCTAGGATAGGACTGGTAATGGATGGGGGAGCTAGAACTGGAAATGAGCTGATGGGGGGCTAGGATAGGACTGGAACTGGCTGAGGGGGGCTAGAATTGGAAATGGACTGATGGAGGGGCTAGGATAGAACTGGAAATGGCTGATGGGGGGCTAGGACTGGAAGTGGGCTGATAGGGAGGCTAGGATTGGAAATGGGTTGATGGGGAGCTGGGATAGGATGGCTGATGGGGGGCTAGGACTGGAAATGGGCTGATAGGGAGGCTAGGATTGGAAATGGGTTGATGGGGAGCTGGGATAGGACTGGAAATGGCTGATGGGGGGCTAGGATTGGAAATGGATTGTCGGGGGGCCTTAGATTAGAAATGGGCTGATGGAGGGGCTAGGATAGTACTGGAAATGGACTGATAGGGTGGCTAGGATTGGAAATGGGCTGATGGAGAGCTAGGATAGGACTGGAACTGGCTGATGGGGGGCTAGAATTGGAAATGGACTGATAGAGGGGCTAGGATAGGACTGGAAATGGCTGATGGGGGGCTAGGACTGGAAATGGGCTGATAGGGAGGCTAGGATTGGAAATGGGTTGATGGGGAGCTGGGATAGGACTGGAAATGGCTGATGGGGGGCTAGGATTGGAAATGGATTGTTGGGGGGATCTTGGGGGGCTAGGACTGGAAATGGCTGATGGGGGGCTAGGATTGGAAATGGATTGTTGTGGGGAGCTTGGATTGGAAATGGGCTGATGGAGGGGCTAGGATAGTACTGTAAATGGGCTGATAGGGTGGCTAGAATTGGAAATGGGCTGATGGGGAGCTAGGATAGGACTGGAAATGGCTGATGGGGGGATAGGATAGGACTGGAATTAGCTGATGTGGGGCTAGGATTGGAAATGGGCTGATGGGGTCTAGGATGGAACTGGAAAGGGCTGATGGGGGAGCTAAGACTGGAAATGGGCTGATGGGGGGTTAGGATAGGACTGGAAAGGGCTGATGGGGGAACTAGGATTGGAAATGGGCTGATGGGGAGCAAGGATAGGACTGGAAATGGCTGATGGGGGGCTAGGATTGGTAATGGGCTGATGGGGAACTTGGATTGGAAATGGGCTGTTGGAGGGTTAGGATAGGACTGGAAAAGCTGATGGAGGGAGCTAGGATTGGAAATGGTCTAATGGGGAGGCTAAGATTGGAAATGGGCTGATGGGGGGCTAGGATAGGATTGGAAATGGCTGATGGGAGGGCTAGGATTGGAAATGGACTGATGGGGGGGCTAGGATAGGACTAGAAATGGACTGATGGGGAGGCTAGGATTGGAAATGGCTGATGGTGGGCTAGGTTTGGAAATGGGCTGATGGAGGGGCTAGGATAGTACTGGAAATGGGCTGATGGGGAGCTAGGATAGGACTGGAAATGGCTGATGGGGCTAGGATTGGTAATGGGCTGATGGGGGGGCTGCACTTGGAAATGGGCTGATGGGGAGATTAGGATTGAAAATGGGCTGATGGGGGCTAGGATAGGATTGGAAATAGCTGATGTGGGGCTAGGATTGGAAATGGGCTGATGGGGGCTAGGATAGGACTGGACAGGGCTGATGGGTGGCTAGGATTGGAAATGGGCTGATGGGGAGGCTAGGATTGGAAATGGACTGATGGGGGGCAGGCTAGGATAGGAATAAAAATGGCTGATGGGGAGGCTAGGATTGGAAATGGCTGATGGTGGTTTAGCTTTGGAAATGGGCTGATGGTGGGGCTAGGACTGGAAATGGGCTGATGTGGGGGATGGGAGAATGGGACTAGAAGAGAGCGGATGCTGGTTGAGGCTGGAACTAGAATGGAGCTGATGTTGGGGAAGGACTAGAAGGGGATGGGGCTGGGGGAGTGAGGATGGAGAGGGGAAATATACTTTGTGTGGGAGGGAAGAAAAATCTACGCTTGGCAAGGTATTGGGAGAGTAAGTGGGGATTGAGGATGGAGTGGTGAAATTTGAGTGAATGTAAAAGGAATAAAGAAAGAAATGGAGGAAAGAGCAACAGGAGAAAGATAAGTATGTTAAAGCAGATGTAGAGAGAGAATGGATAAAAAGCTACCGTAGAAGAGAGAAGAAAGGACAAATGGACAGCAGACGATGGAGAGCTAGCAGAAGACATGAACAAACCAGAAGAAAGTAACTGGAGCAATTGCAACTGAAAAATAAAATGCACAAACAACAAAAGGTAGAAAAATACTTTTTTATTTTGAATTTATTAATTGTAATATGTCAGCTCTGGGAAATGTGCATCGTTAATGTCTGCGTTATGTTTAGTACAAGAGGAAATTAATTAATAGTTTTATTTCTCCAGTGTTGTTGTACATTCCAAGTTTGGCTTTGGGGTTCCCAGTTTAATTATTGTCTTCCTATTTCTAAATTGTGATCCCTTGTTCTTTGTTTGGTGATGGTCTATGTTCTGCATGTGTAACCGAGCTGAGGTATTCTATTCTTGTAGTTTCTGTTTGACAGTGCCACTTGTTCTCTTTCGCCAGTAGGACATATATTGGTATTCTCTGAGATGTATTGATTTAATATTTGCAGTGGTGCCTTTTTAATAGGTAGGATTTGGTGCTTTGTGAGTCCTGGTAGTGCTGTTATGATACGGCGGGTTTGCTATGGGTTCTAAATGGCCAGTGTTTATAGTACTTCCTAATGTGCCTTGTGGTTGGCACCAGAGTATAGTAATGTAGAAATCTGGTAGTCTTTCTTTATCCAGACACTCATTAAGAGGCATGTTTACTAAACGTTAGTGCATATTAACATTATGCAAATATTTATGCAAATGAGGTCCCTTAAGCAAATAAGGCCCCTCAATGAGTCTCCGCACATGGCCCCGCACCCCCCTTGGGCCACCTCTGCACAGCTCTGTCATCAGCTGAGGAGTCTCTGGGTTTGAAAATGTTATACTGTGGGTATTTTTCTGTCAGGCCAGAAACAACAGAGCTCTCTTTCCTATGTCATCAGCATTGGTGGGCCAGACTTATCACTTGACTTTTATCAGCCTTTCCTCAACAGCAATATACTGTTCTTCCTCAAAACAAGAGCTGGGGAATGAGGAATCCTCTCTCTCCTTCCTCTTGGGTCTTGGTCCCTGCAGTCAATTTATGACTAGAGAAGGACAAAGTCCTCAGATTCCTTTGATCCCTGCTTTCTCTCTTTGGTAAAGGAAACAGAAATGTAAAATCCTCAAGCGTTTCTCTTTTACATTCCTCTCGGCAAGCTTGTAAACCATATCCTGCTGTTATTCTCTAGACCACAGCATCAGACCCCTGGCTAATGCAAAGTTCCTGTGCTGCTAGGTGCCTCCTAAGTTCTTCTACCTTAGGGAGAGTTAGCCTTGCAGTTGCTGGTTTGTTGCACAACAATATAGATCTCCTGCAGGTAGATCAATCTCTTTTCCTTTTATTTCTTTGAAGAGCTCATTAGTCTGTTGCTGGAGCGGCATGTAGGTGCCTGAAGGTTTTTTTTTGTTTAGCAGCCACTGGCTCATTTTAGAGTTTAAATCCACATAGAAAATTAACATGTTATAACCCTGCAAGCCCAACAGTCAGTTCAATGTAAGTTCTTTTAAGAATGGACTTATAGTTTGTGAGGCCCCTCAAATTTAAATAGGGACATTTATTGCAATGGATGAGTAGACTAATGGTTAGTGCACTGGCTTGGTAATATATAGACTGTTGTTTGATTCTCATTAGCACCCCTTGTGACCTTGGGCAAGTCACTTAATTCTCCACTGCCTTGGAAGAAAGGCTCTAGCAATCTACTTTTGGGTTACAGTGCTAAGAAACCCCAGGGGTCGCCAGGAGCTAGCATTGATTCAAAGGTAGGTACTGCACTTATAGTTTGATTATTTTTCTTATAGCATGCCTCATACAGTTCACTGAAATTGCAGTCTAAGTGAGGAACATAAGCATAAGATTCTTTGAAATTAAGAGAGGTTAAAGTTTAAGTTCTGTTAAGTTAGGGAAATAAGCATCCTTCATGGCAAGAGGCCTGTGAAGGGCTACTTCAATGGAGAGACCAGAAATTGCCTGTGCTGCCCTACTGAGTTGGAAGAGCACCAACAAATCATAAATGTATCTTTTGCACTCACCCCACACTTACGTGCTCTTTGGGGATATACATCTTATTTAGTTTTTGGTACTGGTGGAAAGGGTAATTTTGTAAAAGATTTTTTTGTGCATATACTCTGTTGTATGCACGCAAAATGCCTTTTATAAAAGTATCCCATGCAGAAATATGCACAGTGACAAGCAGTTATGTAATTTTATACAAGCTAAGGGTAGGTATGTTTGGATGGAGCATGGGTAGAGTCACGAATGTTTTATGTTTATGTTTTACTGACATTTACTATACAACCTCCCAAGCAAAACGAAGGATTTACAGAAACTTAAAAATAAGAACAGAGCAGAGAGGGGCTCCAATATACAATAGAAAAGCCTATCCAAGAAAGCAGACAGGAAGAAAGGATAGAGGAGGGGGGAGTTCAGGTGGGTCCCCCAGGAGCTTGGCACTGCAACTAGATGCACTCATAGACTAGGGCAAAGAGATGCATCATAAGGGCAACCTTGAACTTCTTAAGAGGGTTCAGCTTGGAGGGCCAGGGGAAGAGAATTAAAAAAAAAAAGGTGCTTTGAAAACGAAGCCTGTCTGAGGAATAGACTCGAAGTGGGCCCAAGTCACTGGAAGAATGGCCAGTTTGTATTCCTTCAGAGAGCCATAAAGGTGAGTGGGAGCATAGAGCACCATCATGGAAACTAAATAAGGGGGAAAACCCTGTTCAATGACTTATAAGTAGGGGTCAGTATCTTATATGAATCCTTTAGAATACTGACAACCAGTGGTGGTGGAAAAGCAGTGGGGTTACATGGTTATATCGGTGGGCCTGAGATAGGAGTCACACTAGCTTTTTTGAGTGTAACTGTTTGATATTATTTATTTATTTATGTGTTTTATATACCACCTATTAAATTGGGTGGAACCAACAAGCACTGCATTACAATAGTCTAGTTGGGAAATTACAGTGATGTGAATCCTAGCATGCTGAGCTGCCTGATCCAGATAAGTACCAAAACACAAGCCCGTATAGGTTCAAACACCTGAAACAATTAACAAGACAAAAAGAATCCAAAGTCTGTAAAAAGCCATCCTCACACAGAGGAAAAAGGCAAATAGCAGGGGGAAAAGAACAGAAAAAGGCAAAATCTGTTATGGGCAGGCCTCAGTCATCCGGGGGAGTGTGCAAATAACGCAGCACACCACACAAATCAACACCCTGTAATATCAGTCATAAGCCACCAGTTAGTTTATAATTTTAAATACATTTAAAAGACCTTCACTTAACTGAAAATAGGAATGCCCAACAGAAACCACCACGGAGTTCCAAGGCTCTCATACTGAAAACAAGAAGCAATCAATCTGCAGTCCAGTCGACTCAAGTTTCGCCAATGTATTCAAGGCTGCTTCAGGACACAAGGCAGAGAAATCAACGGCCCCCATATGCAATGAAACGGTCTCAACATTTGGAGACCTATATAGGAACTGGAAGCGGCATACAAGTAAGCAGTCAATCAAAAGCACTGGAAACAAATAGATGGCACTGCGTCAATGATGATGCGAAACAACAGATGGTCAAAACATGAACAAATGAGAAAAGGACTAAATTGCTGACATCCATTCAATCAAATCATTTAAGCCCAAGGGTTGCACTGCCGCCAAGCGAAAAATCCATTTTTGTTCAAGGCGGGCCAAGCGGCGATCAGCTTGTCCAGCCTGTAGATTGGGGACTACATCAGTCACACACCACTGAAGGTCATACCAGTCATGATGGTTATCAATACAATGTTGAACCATAGGCGCAGTCAGCACCAAATTCTTAAGTTGAGATTTATGTTCAGTCAGTCGCAGCAGAACCAGACGACAAGTTCTCGCAACATAGATATTAGGACAGGGGCAAATAATGATGTAAATAGCCCAAGAGGAAAAACAATTGGTAGTGTTTTTTAAATCATAAGCTGTCCCATGCACAGGATGTATCCAAGTGTTGATATCCAAAGAGAATTCACACATGCTGCAATGACCACACGGGCCATGATGCCCTTTAGGGGACACAGATGTAAAGGGTTGTACAAAATCTGCAGAGGTTAAAAAATCCCCTAAATTCCATGCCCAAGTAAACGCAATACAGGGGCCAGGGGCAAAAATTGAATGTAGGGACAAAACATGGCAATGTTTAAAAATACCGGCTGCTATCTTCTGCGCTTGGTCAGAATATTGCAAAACACAAATCTGCTTATACATCTTGTCCCTAGGGGTTGTCTGCAATAACCAACAGTGTTGGGCATACTTGGCCCAAAGAAAAGCCTTTTGAATAATTGATTTGGGATACCCACGCTGAAGCAACTTCTGGGTGAGAATCCCCACTTGAACCAAAAATTCATGCTCAGTGGAACAAATACGACGCACCCATAAAAACTGTCCAAAAGGAAGAGCCTTCTTCAGCTTGAACAGATGATGACTGGAAAAATGTAACAATTTATTGCAATCTACCGATTTACGGTACAAAGTGGTGGTTGAAGTCCCATCAGCATGTGTCACCAAAACATCCAAAAACGAAAGCTGTGTAGTAGACATAGACATTGTAAGCTGCAAACATGGATGATGAGAATTGAGCCACACTGTAAAAGCTTGTAACAAATCCAAAGTGTCCAACCAAATGCAAAAAATGTCATTGATGAAACGAACCCACAGGCCAATATTGCTAAACCATTCCAATTCCTATATAGGTCTCCAAATGTTGAGACCGTTTCATTGCGTATGGGGGCCATTGATTTCTCTGCCTTGTGTCCTGAAGCAGCCTTGAATACATTGGTGAAACTCAAGTCGACTGGACTGCAGATTGATTGCTTCTTGTTTTCAGCATGAGAGCCTTGGAACTCCGTGATGGTTTCTGTTGGGCATTCCTATTTTCAGTTAAGTGAAGGTGTTTGTTTTTAAAATGATAAACTAACTGGTGGCCTATGATTAATATTAAGGGGTGTTGATTTGTGTGGTGTGCCGCGTTATTTGCGCAAGTGTATACCCACTCCCCTGGATGACTAAGGCCTGCCCATAACAGATTTTGCCTTTTTCTGTTTTTCCCCCCTGCTATTTGCCTTTTTCCTCTAAGTGTGAGGATGGCTTTTTACACACTTTGGTTTCTTTTTGTCTTGATAATTGATCCAGATAAGAGCATACCGTTCTGAAGTGTCTTAGAGCCCAAAACATTCTTTTATCAGCTGACCGGACCTGCCGATCGATGGAGAGATGGAGGTCAAGCGCAACTCCGAGGTATGTAAATTGGTCAATGAGGGGAAAGGAGATACTCTGGAGAGAAGAGATAAAAGTGAGATGAGAGTCTCTTCAAGTTAGCCAACTGACAAATGTTCTGTCTAGGTTGAGTTTCAAATAGCTTGAGACAAGCCAGGAGCAGATAATAGAGGCAGAGAGGCATAGGTTATAAAATACTCAGCGATGCACATACTTCAGCTGTGTACACTTACAACTTCCGAATTTGTGTAAATGTATCTGCCCAATTTTTGCCATGATTTCAGCTGCTTTTGTGATGCTGTTTTCTAAAGGCACAAAGGGGAATGTTCATTAAGCAGGATTTACGGTTTAAACTGTCTATTTGTAACTAAGACCAATGTTATTCAATGGGACCTAATTACAGATAGTCCATCGTAATTATTAGCCCAGCTTAATAAACATGCCCCATTGCCGTGTATGTGTCTTTATAAAATATCCTTAAAATAGGACTAAACAGGTTCCCAAGATAGGTCTGCTAGGGAGAAAATCGAAACTAGTTAATCGTAGTCCCCATGATACGTAAACACTGTATCTGGTAATTAGAAACTAATGATCAACCAAAATATAAAACTGCATTGATGTCCAATAAGAATGCTGTCCAAATTTATGCAAATTTCTGTGGGCTAATATATGCATTTGCAACCTCTCAAAACATACTGTATCGCAAAGGCCCTGGTACATCACTGTTGGAAAGTATTAAAGAGACACACTTTAACTACCTTAAAGGCGAAAAGGAGATTTGATAATGGTCTTGAATAGGCAACCAATCAATGGATCAAGAATGGATTTATTTAATAGTGCTATGACTCTAGCATCCTTTTAATGTTTAGGAAAAAGACCCTGGAAAACACTGGACTTGATCATTAATCCTCTCCTCCAGAAACACTGGCTACAGCACTAGAATGCGTCTCAACCACAGCAATCAGAAAATACCAAATCATCCTGGGAGACATAAACCTACCATCACTACCACAATGCCAAGCCAACACCTTCATGGAAGCCATGGAACAACTTGGTTACAAACAGATAATAAACGAACTGACACACAACAAAGGTAACACCCTAGACATGGTATTCACACCCGCAGAACAACAACCAAACAAGGAAAACAATCCTGTAATAAAAATAACCCAAGTACCATGGTCCGACCACCACCAAATTGAAATCAGGATCTACACACCGCCCAGTAACCCAAAATCTGAACTACCAACACACACCCGCCGAAGATTTAATAAATACAACAGCGAAACCCTTATAAATTCCATCACCTCGCACGTAGACCTGCAAAGCACCGACCTCGACAGTCTAATAACCAATTGGAACTCAGGAATTCAAGAGATGTCTGAACCCAAACAGAAAGCAACAAACAACAACCCCAAACTCAAAACGGAATCATGGTACACTGAAACCCTGTCCACCTTAAAGAGAGAACTACGAAGAACAGAGAGAAAATGGCGACAAAGCAAAACCAACGAACGTAAAACACAATACCTAACCATACTCTCCAAATACAAGAACGAAACCAACCTAGCAAAACGTAGACACCACACAAACTTACTAAGTAAAGCATTAAACAAACCCAGAGAACTATTCGCCCTGGTCAAATCCCTCACCAAAACAACACAAGAGGACCAACACAACGATAAAATCAAGGTCCAGGCCCTAGCTGATCACTATGCTAGCAAACTAAACCCACAGATTGGACCCAAACATGCACTTCCACTAGACGTGTACACCACAGAGACACAACCCACCGAGACAGCCATACAAACACATCACCCGCTGGAACAAATTTTACAACATTGGGGACAAACAGGTCATTAATATAATCTCAAACATCAACACCACCACCTCTCCCCTAGACCCTTGCCCAGCCTCATGGGTTAAAGCAACAAAAGTAGAAATCACTCACCAAATCGCACACATAATAAACCAATCACTCCAACAGGGCACCATGCCAAACCAACTCAAGAGATCCGTCATAAGGCCAATACTAAAAAACAAGACTCTCAACAGAGAAGACCCTGCATCTTATCGCCCAATATCCAGCATAGCCCTTCTAGCAAAAATTATTGAAAAGGCCGTTCTACAACAACTACAAGACCACCTGGACAACAACACAACACTGGATGAACACCAATACGGTTTTAGGCCACACCATGGGGTCGAGACCCTACTTATCGCACTGCTGGACAATCTACTCAAAGGGATTGAAAACAAAAAGAAAATGTTCATTCTCATATTCATTGACATCTCCGCAGCTTTCGATACTGTTCACCTTCAAACACTACTGAACAGAATGAAGGATATAGGAATAACAGGAACCCCACTAAAATGGTTCTCATCATATATCTCCAACAGAATGCAACAGGTACAGTTCAATAACGAAAAAGCAGAGGCTTTCCCACAAACACAAGGCATACCTCAAGGTTCAGCTCTATCCGCGCTTCTCTTTAATGTGTACATGAGACCAATCTGCGAAATATTCAAAAAGCATAAAATCTATTATCACATATACGCCGATGATATTATGCTCTATACCCAACTCGATGCAAGCAACCCAAACTACGCGCAGCTAGAAGAATGCATAAAAGACATGCAAACATGGCTCCAGCGAAACAACATGGCCATTAACCACAAAAAAACCGAAGTCATGTTCATCTCAAGAAAATCGGATTTCAACCCGCCAGCTTTAATTACACTAGGTGAAAACACATACCACACAAAAAATGAAATAAAGTACCTAGGAGTAACACTGGATAGCGAACTAAAGATGGCAAAGCACCTCCGTCTAGTAAACAGGGCCATTTTCCACAAGCTCAGGGTTATACAACCTCTCAGGAGCATCATAGAACCCACTGACTTTAGGACAGTAGCCCAAGCCCTCATCACACCACATTTCGACTACTGCAATGCAATCCTGCAGGGCCTTCCAAATAAAACACTAAACATACTCCAGATGGCACAGAACGTCGCAGCCAGAATCATCACTAAAACAGGTGTGGCAGAACACATCACCCCGGCGCTGATGGAATTGCACTGGCTCCCCATCATAGCCCGTATAAAATACAAAATCCTGGTGACAACTTTTAAAACCATCCACAATTTGGCACCAACCTTCCTCACAAACCTAATCACCTTACAACCTGCTAACAGAAACAGGAGAACTGCCACCATAAACAACCTGCAAGTACCAATAAGTATAAGATCAGTTAATGTAGCCACAAGCAACAGAGCATACTCCTTCGCTGCCCCATCACTTTGGAACCAACTCCCACCCGAGTTGCGCTCAATCACTGACCTGATGGGTTTCAGAAAAGACCTGAAGACACACCTATTTCGAGAGGCCTACAACGTATCATAAATCAACAAAGCACGCACCAAGTGACCTACAGTGTATCATAAATCTGCGTTAAAATATATATATGTAAAAACACAAATGTTTATATACTGTAGAAAAGTATAATTGTAATCGCCCCCCCCCACATAACCATCCTGTTGTAAACTTAATGAAACATGTCATTAATCTTGTATACTTCAATGAAATCCTGTTATAATCCCATTTGTTTTAATCTTGTAATCCTGTAATTTGTTTTAACCTTGCAATTTGGAAATTTATTGTACACTGTAATGAAACACGTTTGATTTGTTTTGATAACCTATCACATAACCTTGTTAATCACACTGTAATGCTTTGAAATTTCTGTCATTGATCTGACATTCTCTGTTCTCTTAATCAAACCGCTTCTGATCGCTGGAAGCAGCGGTATACAAGTGTGTGCTAAATAAAATAAAAATAAATAAATAAAATTGCATAAAGAAATGGAATTAAGTCTACTACTGCTTTTTTATAATTAATTTTTAGAGAGTAGATCACTAAAAGAAGAAAAAGGCTTCATTGCTGACAGAAGTTTTAGAGTTTCAGGTGGAATGATAGCATGATGTACCCCTGCCAGCCTGCAGGTAGCTTTGTTCCCAAAAGAACCTTATCCAGATGAATTGCCAACTTCCAACCATCAGGTTTCACTAGATGCCAAGATTTTCACCAAGTTAGATCTCAATTGGGCTGTTCATATTAGACAGGATGATGAGTGAAAGACTGCCTTTAATAGAAGAAATGGCCATTATGAGTACACCATGATGCCATTTGGCTTTTGCAATGCCCTGGCTGTCTCCAAGCCTTTGTCAATATCTACTGAGATCTTTTTTTTCACAATATGTCATAGTCTATCTTGACAGGATGTTGGTCTTCTTTCCAGACTTAATAACATATAGATAACGGGCCTGATATTGATTTGGGCAGACTATGCGCCCCTATGGCGCATAGCCCTGCCTGATGACCTTTAACCCCAGATATTCAATGCTGGGCTCATATGCAGCCCCAGCATTGAATATCTGGGGGTCGCCGCAAAAGCCGGAAGCTGCAGTAGCTTATTGGGACGCAGCAATGTTGCATGCTGCCCGGTTATCTCCTGTGTCTTAAAGATAGGTGAGGGTTTCCTCGCCTATCTTTAAGGCACAGATCTCTAACTGGGCAGCATGTAATATTGCTGCTGCCCAGTTAGGCTTGTCGCTGCCTCTGTTCCACCCCCGACACTCCCCAACGCTAACTGGATAGCATCAATGCATGTAGGGGAGATCGGAGGAGATATTCAATGGCACTAACCGTGTCAGTGCCGTTAAATATCCCCATCTAAGGCATTTACATGGTTTACTGAGCTGTAAACCGTATAAATGCCTTTTGAATATCGGGCCCAGCATGTTCAGGAAGTTCCACCCAGGACTCTGCCTTTTTAAAAGACAGCTCAGGGCATCAGAACGTGCCTGGCAGAAATCACGAGATTCTGCTGTCTTCCAAATCTTTAGAATGCGGCATCGTCATTATTGGTCCATGGTCATGTTCACAAAGAAAGATTACTATTCATCCCTGGTTACAGCTTCCTCTCATAATCCTAAAGTTCTCTTTTCCATTGCCGCCCAACTGTCCACTTTACCATCATCCTCCTCCCCTCATGCTCCAATTGGTCCCTTTCCAGATGCCCTTGCTGACGCCTTTGCTTCCAAAGTCCATTCTGCCCATTCTGGATTACCCTCACCTGATCGTTTCCTCCCACATTCATCTTCTATTCAGTCAACCCACTCTGCTACATATACATGCCATTCCTTCACCCCATCTGATCCTGGTGTTCTCATTAGAATGATCTCTTCCATTAAGAAATGCTATGGTCCCCTGGTTGGTTAGCAGAGCCTTCCTTTGGATTCATCCCGTTCATTTGTTCTATGCTTAATTCTTCCTTTTTGACTGGTAACATCTCTTATTCCTGGAAGAAAGTTCTCATTAACCCCTTCCTGAAAGGTGCCAAGTTTGATCCTGAAAACCCTAATCACTACCATCCCATCTCAAACCTTCCATTTTTAACCAAGCTCACCAAATGTCTCATCCTTCATCAATTATCTGACCACCTTGAACACACTCTAACCTTGTACCCCCACCAATTAGGATTCTACATGTTCCATGGTACAGGAACTATTATCACATCTGTTCTCAGAGATATCCATGCCTACCTAGACCAAGGCTCCTATACCTTTGCAATCTCTCTTGACCTCACAGCAGCCTTTGATCTTGTGGATCACAACCTCCTTCTTTCATGTCTCTATGATGTGGGGCTTTGGGGGTTCTGTCTTTTCTTGGTTCACCTCTTTCCTCCATGGTCCCACATATCAAGTTCACCGGCACAGTATCACATCCACACCTTACTCTCTCCCTTATGTTTATGTTTATTAGCTTTATATACCGCTAAACGAACAGACATAAAAGCGGTTCACAAAATTCAAAATAGAAACCATTAATTGGGGAATAGGAAAAGAAGTTACAGTAATTGATAGGAAAGCAAACCAGGCGGACTCATGCAACAAGATGTTAGGGAAGAGAAGGGGAAGAGGAGGGAGAAGAGGGTAAGGTCACACAGAGGGAGTCGGGAGTTCAAAGGCAAGGGCAAAGAGGTGTGTTTTGAGATTGCTTCTGAAAGTGGTGTGTTCCTGCTCGAGTCTGATGGAGGATGGTAGGGAGTTCCATAGGGTAGGACCGATGAAGAAGAAAGCAGAGGAACGGGTGGATAGGAGGCAAACACAAGCAGGTGAGGGGAGATGTAGGCGATTGAGATGGAGAGATCGCAGTGAGCGGGCTGGGGTGTGAAAGTGGACGAGGTCAGCCAGGTATTGAGGAGAGTGAGTGTAAAGGACACGGTGGAGAAGTGTGAGGATTTTGAAATGGATGCGAAATTTGATAGGAAGCCAGTGAAGATGAATGAGTAGAGGTGTAATATGATCACGTGAGGAGGAGTGAAAAATGAGTCGAGCAGCGGTATTTTAGATGCACTGGAGACGGTGGAGCTGTGAGGAAGGAAGGCCGATAAGAACCGAATTACAGAAGTCGACGCGGGACATGACCAGGGATAAGAGAAGGGTAGTGAGCGCCTGTGCGGTAAGGAAGGGCCTGATGGCACGAATCTGGCGGAGGAGAAAGAACGAGGTTTTGGAAATGTGAGCAAGGTGGTCTCGGAAGGATAAGTCGGAGTCGAAGAGGACGCCGAGGTAGCGAAAAGAAGAGACTAGAGGGACAGATAAGCCGGAGAAAGAGGGGGAAACCTGGGGGGGGGGGTGTTATCACGAGAAAACCAGATGACAAGGGTTTTAGTGAGGTTAAGATGAAGGCAATGAGTGGTTAGCCAGTCGGCAATGGCCATAAGGCAGGAGTTAAGTGGGGAAAGATCAGGAGAGAGAGGGGAGGTGTGGTGCAAAAGAACCAGGTCATTGGCATAGTAAAAGGCTGAGATCCCGTGTTGTTGAATCAGTAGAGCTAGAGGGGTAAGGAAGATGTTAAAGAGAAGGGGAGCGAGGACTGAACCTTGAGGGACACCACAAGGAAGGGGGAGAGGCTCAGAGGCGGGTGAGGGAGTAGATGAGGGGAGAACGGAATAAGTTCTGGAGGAAAGGAAAGAGTGGAACCAGTGGAGGACAGTGCTGCAAAGACCCGCTTCCCATAGTCTGGCCAGGAGAAGGGAGTGGTCGACGAGGTCGAAGGCAGCAGAGAGATCGAGAGAGACCGCCACCGAAAGATCACCACGGTTGTGAGCTGTGTGCAGTTTGTTAAGAAAACCCAGTAAAACTGTTTTGACGCTGTGGCCAGGGTGGAAGCCAGACTGATGGGGGTGGAGAAAGTTTGTAGAGTCAAGATAAGAGGATAATTGGGAGAATACAACTTTTTCCAAGATTTTGGAGAGGAAGGGGAGGTTAAAGACTGGGCGATAGTGGGCAGGGATCATGGAGTCAAGAGAGGGTTTTTTTAGAATAGGGCGAACCAGAGCTTGTTTCTAGGGCTGGGGGAAGACACCAGAGGAAAGACTGTTGTTAATAAGAGTGAGTGCTGGTGGGAGAAGCGCTAGGGAGGGTGTGAGGAACCAGGAGGAAGGGATGGGATCAAGGGAGCAAGAGGTTTTCTTAGAGGAGGAAAGTGTTGCAAGAAGCTCGGAAGAGGTGATCGGGTGAAATGAGTGCCAAACATGGGACAGTTGAGAGGCTGGGGGGGGGGGGAGCAGGGAGGGGGGCTGGAGATAGGAGGAGGACAGTGGGGCAGGGACTGCCTGAGATCTAGTATCTTCAAGTTGAAATAGGTTGCTAGCTGTGAGGGGGTGGGTGAGGGAACGGAGGGGGAAGGCGTGGTATTGGATGGAAGGGAAGTGAGAGACTGAAGGACAGAGTAGAGGTGGCGTGTCTGGTTGGGTGCAGAGGAGATGGCAGTGGAGAAGTAGTCCTGTTTGGCTTTGTGGATTTGATTTCGATAGTAAGAGTGTTCAGACTTGAAACGTGAAAGAGTGGCCGGACAGGGGGCTTTACGCCATGTACGTTCAGCTCGGCGGAGCTGTGCGTGAAGGAGAAAGAGACCGGAGTGGAACCATGGTTGAGAGGGATGGCGGGAAGAGAGGCGGGGACAGAGAGGGGCAATGCGATCAAGAGCGGCGGAAAGGGAGGAGAACCAGATAGATGCTTGGGAAGAGGGGGAGAGGAGGGGAAAGTTGGAGGGAAGAAGGTCAGATGCAGGGGGGAATTGATGAGGGGTCTGAGAAGTAAGGCGACGAGTGTAAGAAGTGGAGACAGGTGGAGAAGGCTGAGGAGAGGCGGAGGAGGCAGAGAGGGAAGGGAAACAATGAAAGGTGAGGCAGTAGTGATCTGTCCAGGGTAATGTGAGGGTGTGAAGAGACTGGAGAAGATAGGTGGGGGCAGAGGGAGAGAGAAGCAGATCAAGGGTGTACCCGGCGAGATGAGTTGGGAAAGGAACTAGTTGAAGAAGAGACAAATCATGGAGGAGAGTGTTGAAGGAACGGTCTCTAATCGAGACAGGAAGGTCAAGGTGCAGATTGAAATCGCCGGCAATGAGCAGGTGAGGGAAGGTCAGTGACAAGTCGGTGATAGAGGAGAGAAGGGAATCCCAGAGGTCAGGGCGTAGGGCTGGAGGGGAGTAAATAAGAAGTAAATTCATGGGGGCGGGCAAAATGGAGTTGGAGGAACAGGGCTTCAGGGTAACGAAGTAGGGGGGAGGAGATGGGGGTGAAGGAGATGGAGGTACGGACAAGGGCAGCCACGCCTCTGCCAGTACGACCGACGCGAGGGATGGAGATACCGGAAAAGTCTGGGGGTAGGCAGCGGGCTAAAAGAGCATCTTCCCCTTCTTTTAGCCATGTTTCAGTAAGTAGAAGAATATTGAGAGATTCCTGGGAGATAAGGTCAGATATCAACAGGGCTTTGGATCGAAGGGAATGACAGTTTAGTAGACCGAAACGAAAGGAGGTGGGGCTGGGAGAAGGGGGGGGGGGCGTGCAGGGATGGGAGAGAGCAGAGGGTGAGTAGGGCAAGCAGGGGATGAGATTTGAAAGGGAGCAGTATGAGGAGCTGGGAAATCGAGGGGTTTGAGCAGGAAGAGGAGGGTGATTGCCCCAGAGCACAGAAATGGCAGTCATTAGGGAAGGGGGGGGGGCGCAAGACACGGCAGTTGAGAACGGGGTAAGAGAGAGCAATGACGAGCTTACCGAGGTGGAGAGGAACCAGGAGGAGCTGTTCAGCAGGAGCTGCAGGGGACCGAGGAACAAACCAAAGTAGAGAATAAGTGCGATGGTGACCGCCCTACAGGAGCCGCCCCAAGGAGTGCACTTAAGGAGCACGCCGTGCTCCTTAGGTGTGCTCCTTCAGTGCGCACCCCTGTTGCGTGCCGCGGCGACAAGTGCCACTGGCGCGTTGTTTAAGTAGTAGGGACTACCTTCAGGAGGGCACTTCCGGGGAGGGCGGGAGCAGCAACAGACCCAGCAGATGTATGCTTGTAAGTAACCTTCAGGAGAGCGACTTCCGGGGAGGGTGGGAGCAGCAACAGACCCAGCAGATGTATGCTTGTAAGTAACCTGTAACGATACAAAAGGAGCACAGAGGACAGTAAGGAACACATCCAAAATACAAATAAGAGGCAGCTGGCACAGTAGACCCTTCTGGGGTCCCACAAGGGTCGGCCCTATCCCCCCTTCTCTTTCATATCTTTCTCAGCCCTCTGGTGATGTTCATCCAATCCTTGGGCATTAACTTTTATATTTACGTGGATTACATCCTACTACTCGCCCATCTTGACAGTGTGTCCCTGGATCTTTCCTCAGTCAGCACTGCCTTAGATTCCATCACATTCTGGCTTCACAACAATGCTCTGAAGCTGAACCCTGCTAAGACATGGCAACTTGGATTACTGGTTCTAAGATCACTCCCTCTCTGGCCCCTCCCTAAGTTCTTCCCCCATTTTGCTACTCTCTTCTTTTAAGTATCTCGGCATTCGCATTGACTTGAAACTCTCTTTTTCCACTCATATTTCTCACTTAACATGATCCACATTCTCTGCTCTGCATAGAATTCGGGCACTACGGCCCTTCTTCGACCAGGCAGCTCTGACCACTTTTCTTCTTAGTACTGTTATATTTCAAATCAATTACTGCAACATCTGTTTTGCTGGACTCTCACAGCACCAACTGAAATGCCTCCAAATAATACAGAATACGGCTATTCGCACTCTCACTCACGCCCGGAAACATGACCATGTCAGACCCCTGCTGATCCAACACCATTGGCTCTCCAGAGGATTCAATTTAAAATCCTTACATTCGCACACAAGGCCTTTCATAACCATGCCCCACATTATCTGTCCTCTCTGACCATCCCCTATGCACCCCAATGCTGTCTCCCTGCATGATAATTGCTTAATCCTCCCTTCCCCCTTATGCGCTAAGTATGAATCCACAAGCCACTCTGCCTTCTTTTACATTGCATCTGCTCTCTGGAACTGCATCCTCTCCCAACTTTGGTTGGAGTCCTCATTCCCCAAGTTCAAGAGTCTCCTCTTCATTCAAGCATATAGTAGAGCCCTTCCCAGTGAGCTGCAGCTTCAAAAGAAGCCTTGTCCTTTGTCTCCATGATCTTTTTCTTTCCTTTTCTCCTCTATCCTGTTAATATATGTAGTTCCTTTTTTTTCCTACATGTGAAACTGAACATGGCCAAAACCAAGCTTCTTATTTTGCCCCCTAAAACCTCCCTCCTTTCTCACTCTCTGTGGATGTTTTTACAATTTCTTGACATACTGTCCAGGCTTAAGGGCATCAGAGCAGTTTACAATCACTATTAAAAGGTACTGGATATGTTTGCTGGTCTCCAAAGGGCTCACAATCTATGGGGCTTGTTTACAAAGCCGCGGTAGCGGTTTGCGATCGTAATCGGAGCCGCGGCCCCATTGATTTCAATGGGGCCGCGGCTGCGATCGCGATCGCGAACCACTACCGCGGCTTTGTAAACAAGCCCCTATGTGTACCTGAGGCAATGGAGGGCTAAGTGGCTTGCCCAAGGCCCCAAGGAGTGCCTATAGGACTAGCAGCCCCAGTCCCCCCAGCCTGAGATTGCTGTTCACAGGTGGGAATTGAACCCCCAGCCTTCTGGCCTGAAGTACCTTGTCTTAACCACTAGCCCACTCCTCTCTCTTAACTCTCTGCCCCTCCCTGTTTCCTCGACTCACTGCCTTGGATCATCTTTGACTCCTCTCACTCCTTCTCCACACACATCCATCTGATAGCTAAGACCTGCCGTTTCTTTCTCTACAACATCAACAAAATCCACCCATTCCTTTCTGACCACACTACTAAGACACTTATCTCCACTCTTTAATCACCTCCCATCATGACTATTATAACCTCCTCCTTGCTGGTCTCCCTTTGAATCATCTTTCTCCCCTTCAATCTGTTCAACACTCTGCTGCGCGGCTAATTTTCTGCCAGCCTTGTCATGCTCATATTGCCCCTCTTCTCAAGTCATTTCATTGGATCTCTATCTGTATCTGCATCCAGTTCAAACTTCTCCTGCTGACCTATACGTGCATTCACTCTGCAGCTCCTCACCACCTTTCCTCACTTATCTCTCCCTACACCTCCCCTCAGGAACTCCGCTCTTCTGGCAAATTGTTTCTATCTATGCCCTTCTCTTCTATTGCTAACTCCAGACTTCGCTCCTTTCACCTTGCTGCACCTTACGCCTGGACAAGCTACCTGAGTCTGTACGTCAGGCACCTTCTCTGACCCTTTTCAAATCCAGGCTGAAAACTCACCTCTTTGTTGCTGCTTTTGGATATTGGCTCACCTGATCTCCTGTGCTTCCCTTGTGTTGTCTGTCTTGGCTAGATTGTAAGCTCTGATGAGCAGGGACTGTCTCTTACATGTCTTTGCAGTGCTGCATACATCTTGTAGCACTATACAAATGCTCAGTAGTAGTAGTAGTAGTAGTAGTAGTAATGTGAGATATATTTGTTTCTATTGTAAACCGCTCTGTCTACCTAGCAAAGGGTGGTATATCAAATCTCAATAACCCATAAACCATTTTGAGGACATGCTTTTATTACTACCATCATCATCTGAGAAGTATGATAAAGTTGTACCTGATTACAACTTCCTACACCCACTCTTCTCAGTTTTAGAAAAATAGAAAATGAAAGCAGATAAAGATGATGTGGTCTATTCAGTCTGCCCATCCATGAGAACTGTTACGTTCTACAATCACTTCCTCTCCCTTAGAGATCCTATGTAATTCTCCCACACTTTCTTGAATTCAGATACATTCTCACCTCTACTATCTCCGTTGGAGGCTGTTCTACTTATCCACAACTCTGTAAAGAAATATTTCCTCAGATTACTCCTGAATTTACCCCTTTTCACCTTCATCCTATGACCCTTCATTCCAGAGCGTCCTTTAAGTTGGAATATGGCCACTTCCTGTGCATATATACCATGGAGATATTTAAAAGGCATGCTTACCTAAACTACACTGTTAATGCAAGGGTTTGCTAAGTTCATTGCATTCTTACAACAGGGCCCTGTGGCAAAATTCCCACACTAACTGGATAGCATATGATTGGGGGGGGGGCTGGTTGGATTAGGGGCATAACGTAGGCAGTGACCGATGCATCACAGTTTATCACGGATGTTATGGGTGCTTGCTAACCGTGAATATTGCTGTTTACGCAGGTGCACTCAACACTAGTAAGCGCACTTGAAGGCCTGTTAGAGCAGTGCAGCATGTTACCAATGTGCTAATAGCAAGGTGATGGTTGCATATGTCTCCGAAAGTCAGTGCAGGCTTCCCCGCTAGTTCTGCAGCCCAAACTTGTGCTAATGGCGTGCCCTTTAGTAAACATGCCCCTAAATGTCTCTGTCCTATCATCCCTTCCCCGCCTTTCCTCCAAAGTATATGTAAGAGCATTTTTTTCCCTTTTCTTTCCTTTATAACTTGCTGACCAGAAAATGATTCACAGAAATATGCAGTGAAATGTCTCACAGAATCATACAGAAACAAGTAAAATGGTGATGGTCACATAAACATTGGTAGAGGGGTTACTAATCACGCATCACATGGCTTCTTCTGAATTAGATTGAATAAAGCACTTCCCTTTCTATTAAAAGGGGGACAGATGATCAAATTTATAGTGCTTCCAAATAAACATATAGTGAGAATAAAAAGCAAAACTTTGTTATAGCATGCAGGATATGTCAACCGATGTAGTGATGAGTGCTTTTAAACTGACTGTTGCATTAAAGAACGATGCTAAATAAAGGCCCAACTATTTTATTTATTATACCATGCTCTTTAGAATCAGTGTGGTTTACATGTATACTAACAGGTACTTTTTTATTCCCTTATCCCTGAAGGGCTCACAATCTAAGTGTGCCTGAGGCAATAGAGGGTTAAGTAGCTTGCCCAAGGCCACAAGGAGTGGCCATGGGACTAGAGACCCCAATCCCTCTGGCTGAGGTTACTTGTCCTCATATGGGAATTGAACCCCTGGCCTGAGGTAACCTGTCCCAACCACTGAGCCACTCCTCCCTCCTAGTTTGCCCACCCCCATTTCTACTGTACTATATTTGGATTTTGGAGATTTTAGGGGTCAGTTTTCAAAGGCACATATCTGGATAGCAGCACTTGCTACCCGCATCAATACTAGTGAGGGCTATATTCAGTAGTACTATCCCATATGCACCCTCAAAGGCAGTTTCTCCATTGATCAACGGCAAGGAGTTCTTAGGTTGCACTGACTTTGCCTCAAGGTCAGACCTGCCGACACAGTCTGATGTTTTAGTGAGATCCACAACCACAGGATCCTCCTCTCGGGTCAAAGAGATGTCTCATGGTCTCATGATGTTCGAAGTTCAGCCGACTCCTCGCTCCCGAATTGCACCTGCAGTAACAGGAATTGCAAACTTGCCAATTAGCTGCTGAACCATGGCAGGAGAAGTCACAGGCTGTTCTGGGCACGATTGCCACTTGCAGCAGCAAGCAAATGTGGGGCTCACTTCTCTGCTAACCGCTACCTAATACCATCTTGATTGCCATTTTAACTTGGGATATTCTTTGCAAAATCACTGTAACAAATCATCATTGCATGTAAAAAAAAAATAATGGCAAAAAAGCTGAACTATGAATAAATAGCTTCTTGACCAGCAAAACTTCAATATTATAAGCTCTTTTTTCCTCTATCTCCAAATTCACTGCTTCCTACTTTCTGGAACACTAAATGCTATTCAAGATAAAATGTATCCTTCTCCAAAAATTCTGCACAATTAGGGGTGTGTTTACTAAGCCACAATATACTATTGTAGCTGCAAACGCCTGGCATTAGCTGCAAGCGTCCCTCATTATCTGCAGGGAGCATTCCCAGTATTGAAGTCATGGAGGTGGCGGTAGCTAAATCCATGAAGCCTGCAAAAATAGCAGCTACCGTGCGCTGTGAATGCCCACTGCAGTTGCTCCGATTTTGAACCCCCACTCTCCACCCAACCCCCGCCCACGTTTGCAGGCAATGCGGGAAATGCAGCTACCACAGAAATAGACCCACGATAGCTGCTTTTCTCATGCGTTAACTGTCTTTGTGGTGCGACAATTCTGCATTAGCACCACAAAGACAGCTAACGGTCTTTAGTAAACATATCCCTCAGAATTCTGTAGCCCTGCTTCCACACTTACGCAGTGCAACCCTCATGCATCTACCAAGTTAATATTTGACAAATTTGGAATGACACTGTATATCATTCACATAAATCGAGCCAACACAGTGCATTTGAATACCTAGTGTTACTGCTTTCCTCTACTTAGTTTACAGAAAAGAAACAAAACTTAAATGGAACAAAAAATCTTTTGCTGTTAGAAGCAATGGGGCCGATATTCAAAAGCAATTATCCAGTTAGTGGCATCTATTAACTAGGAAAGGGCAGGCCAGCGAGATATTCAACATCGGTGTCCATATATTATTTTATTTATTTATTTATTTATGTATTTATTTATTTAGCATTTCTTATATACCGCCTTTCATGATATCAAGGCGGTTTACATTGAACAAACTGAAATTACATTGAACAGGGCATTATAACTTGGAGATAACTATTACTGCCAGGATGGTCTAGGGGCAGAGCTTGTGCAGTTAGGAGCTATCCAGATAGCAGTGCCATACAGTCTGCTAACCAGATAACTATCTCAATAAGGTTAGGACAGCAAAAAGGCTGAGAACATTTTGCTAAAACAAGTCAGTCTGTTGTGCTGATGCGACAGGAAAGTTTGTTAGTCATCAAAATATTTTTGCATTAGCCAATTAAGTAGGGCCAGTGACAGGGTGTCAATCACCCTAGATAAACTTTCCGATTTTTGACCCCATCAAATTAACTTACAGGCACCAACCCCTTGCTCCCCCACTGAGAACTCCTGACAATTTAGGTAACTATGTTAAATAAGGCAATACCTCAAAATAAATGGAAATAGACTTATAAAATTAAAGTTTTATTACAATATTTTCATGAAAATCCTTTTTTGAACTGAAATGAGCTCACCTACACACACTAAACTTGATTCTTCTTCTTCCTTGTGAGGCTCCTCTTGGTGCATTTACGCTTGTGAGTAGCATCTGGAATGTCTCTCTGAAGCATCCAACAGTAGTCTGCCATCATTGTAATGCTCCATTTTCCCTGGTATCTCCTTTCCATCTCTTTAATGTCTTGGTGGAATCGTTCACCTTGTTCATCACTCACAGCTCCCAAATTTTCAGGAAAGTAGTCAAGGTGGGACTGGAGGAAATGTACTTTCAAACTCATCAGGCAACCTAAAGCTTGAAATGCTTTCAGCATTTGTCCAACGATCTTTTTGTGGTGAGGATCTTTGTTATTGCCTAAAAATTTCTGTACGACTTCTTTAAATGCAATCCACCCTTCTTTTTGAGGATCCATCATGGTATTGACAAACTCTTGATCAAGTATAAGCCTTCTAATGACTGGTCCGACGAACACACCTTCCTTCAATTTTGCCTCTGACAGGCCTGGAAACTCGGTGACCAAGTATTTGAAGCATTCTCCATCTCTTGGAAGTGATTTTACGAATTGCTTCATCATTCCCAATTTTATGTGGAGAGGTGGTAGAAGAACTTTATGGGAAGGTATCAAAGTTTCTCGAAGGACATTTTTTTCACCGACTGTTAGCACCCTCGGCTGCCAACTCTTCTTGGTCCAGTGATTTTGTCGGTCTCGACTGTCCCATAGACACAGAAAACAAGGATATTTGGTATACCCAGCTTGTTGCCCGAGCAGCATGCACAAGACCTTCAAGTCCCCACACACTTGCCAACCATGGTCTTCATATTTAAGTTTACCAAGAACCAATTCCAAGTTCTCGTAGGTTTCCTTCAAGTGTATGGAATGACCTACAGGTATGGAAGCGTAAAAACCGTTGTGGAGTAAAACTGCTTTGAGACTTCTTTTTGAAGAATCTATAAAAAAGATGCCATTGCTCTGAATCATATTGGATTTTAAATTGACCCATCAGACCTTCGACATCGATGCAATAAACCAACTTGTCTTCCTGGGCGAAGTAAGGAAAAAACTCCTTTTCACGATGTCTGAACCATGAAGATGACACTCCTGGCAACAATAAATTCCTGCTTTTCAGCCTTGATCCAAGTAACTCAGCGGCATCTTTGGGAAGATTCAAGTCTCTTACCAAATCATTCATCTCCTCCTGAGAAAACAATTTTGGTCTTGTATCATCTTCAAAGTCAGAACTTGATTCGTCATCTGGTTCAGGTATGACTTCACCTTCATCGAAGCTAGGTATCTCTTCCAAGGTAGCAGGGGGCTTGGGTACTGGTATATATAAGAATTTCTCACCTCCCACAACGCTAAAGGTGAGGGATGCGGAACTTCCGTGTAAATCATCGATTCGCTACCTGGGAGTCATCATAGATCAAGAACTGACCTTCAAAGATCATATAAAGCAGACCGTCAAATCCATTTACAACAAAATAAGAACTCTGAAACCATTAAGACCTCTACTCTCCCCGAATGACTTCAGAACAATCTTCCAATCACTTGTAACACCACATTTTGACTATGCTAACGTCATCCTGCATGGTCTGCCCAAGAGCACCCTCAACCCACTACAATTGGCAATAAACTCAGCAGCCCGCATCCTCTGCGGTACCTCCAGAAGAGACCACATCACCCCCATACTAACAAATCTTCACTGGCTACCCCTACAAGCCAGGATAACCTACAAAGCGTTATTACTGTCCTTTAAAGCAATCAATCAAATAGCCCCACCCTCCCTCTCCTCACTTCTTATCAACACCCCCACAAACAGGCTGAGAAGATCCGCAGCCGCTAATACCATCGTTGTACCAAAAGAATACACTAAATGTAACCAAGCAACCAGAGACAGGGCCTTCACCTTTTTCACACCAACCTGCTGGAACAATCTCCCCCCACATATCCGTTCAATAAAAGACCTCTCTCAATTTAGAAAGACCCTTAAACACTACCTTTTCTGTCTTCACCTTTTAGGCCCTGACAATACACCCCCTCCACCCATATCTCAAATCACTCACACAGCCTCAGACATTCCAACAACATAGCCCTGACAAAACACGAACCAAACTCTCTGCACTCCCAAAGTCATGATCCCAATATGTAACCTGAACTTTAAATCAGCCAATGATAAAATTCTGTTTGTATATAATTTGTATATAATTTCCCCTGTTACCTCCAAGTTACTGACCCTGTTATAATGTAAGCAAAGGATTGTTCCAATGCAAAAATTTGTTAAATGTAAACCGCGCTGGTACCAAAGAGCGCGGTATATAAGAACTATAAATAAATAAATAAATAAATATCTGTGCTATGGGGGATGGGACGAATTGACGAGTGAAGATTGGGGTATGAAATGGAATGCTTCCATTTGGAATTAAACCCTTTCACATCGCATGAACAAAAGTAACAGTCGTCACTATGGTTCTTTTGCTCTCGCCATACCATAGGAATCCCATAACGGAAAGATTTTTTCTTACCCTTGAACCAGTTTCGGAGGTCCTCAACACACCGTTTGCACACTTTATGAGGCACCCAGACTTTATCTTGATCTCCAATTTTTAGTCCAAATTATGCAAAGTATACTTTTTTCACAAAGTCTGTAATATTCTGCTGTTGCTTCAACACTGTATATTCACCACAGATGAAACAGAAACTGTCTGGCGAATTAATACACTTTCGTGGAGCCATAACATAACGGTTGAAGAATGACGAGCTAACATGAATTGCGATGAAAAAGTGTGAACAGCCTAGAACCAAGAACCTGATGATGATTCGTGCACAAGTGTGGCATGCAGGAGAGAGCAGCTCTGTGTCTGTACACGAGACGTCACAGTACTGGCCACGCCCCCCTGCACTGACTGGAGCTGCTGCTATCTGCCCTGTGTCTCCCTCCCACTGGATTCTTCAGGAAAGATTAACCCCTTCTACCATTAGAAGCACGGACTTAAAACTTGCTTAGCTTATGTATATATTGCTGACCATCAGATTTACAGTGCTATTTTTTTTTTACATAACTCGGACAACCCCTTTAAGGTTTTTTTGGCATTTTATATCTTAAATGCACTTATGTGAATTAATTAATAGTAATTTGAATTAATTAATAGTAATATGAAAAAATTTGATAAATTTGAAGACAATTTTGCATGTTGTGGCAAATCATGACGTCTAGGAGTTTTTTCAATATTTTATTTGTTTTCAGCCCACCAAAATACATGGAAATTAGATGAAAATAATCAAACAGCTTTTTAGTCGCAGACCTGTGAATTAAACACAGTTCTAAAAATAATCAGGGTGGGCATGATCAGTGGCTGCCCTTGTAAACCACCTCACAAAAATGAATGGGGCAAAAGGTGTTCTGTCTAAATCCGTGGCCCCCCCATTTGGTTTAGTGATGGCAAAACTAACTGAAAATGCTGCCATTTGTCATGTTTTACCATCAGAGCAAAACCAACTGCATGTTCCTATTAGCTACACCTACACTCAGAGCCACAGGCCCCTGCTGAACGTTTTTCTTTCCTCTCAGGTCTTCATAACCAGGAATTCTTTGCCCTTGCCCTGCACTTTATTGCCAGCACCATCCACCCATAAGGCCATTCCATGCATTCACCATGCTTTTTATAAAGAAATATTTCCTGATATTGCTTCCAAATCTATTGCTTTGATTCTTACACAGTAACTTCTTTTTCTAGAGTATATTCCTGTTCTGAAAAACATTTGCTTCTAGCAAATTTTATATTCCTTTGAGGTATTTTAATGTTTCTATCATACTGTATTCCACCATCTTTCTTCTCCTCTGCAGACAAAATCTCCACCATTATACACTGTGAAATGTCCTTAATATATACACCTAAATTTCTGTTGGATTTTTTTTTAAATCCTTGTAATGTATCCATTTATATTGTGCTTGTTCATTTCCTAGAATTAAGGACAGGTATTGCTTTAAAAAGGTAAAGGCTTAAAAGAAAACATCTCACCTTTGCCCTTTGAAAAGCCTATATGAGAAAACCAGGAACTGGGGTGGGTGGGTGTGGGGAGAGGGAAGGTGGAATTCTAATCTCAGTTTTCCGCTTCTTTGCCTTTTCTCCCAGCTAGAGCACCGCCTATCACATATGAGATGGATATTACCACAGAGAACCGTTATCAGACACAACTCAAGATTCAAACAGCCCCAACAAAAAGCACCCAGGAACCTCACGCAAACAAGCAAGTTTTACTCTCTCTTTCTTCGTTGAGGCTTACATCTGAGGCAAAACTGGCTATTAACTACAGATAATGGGTACGACTGGCTTTAAGTGAATTACAGTTGTTATTGAAGGTCACGATAAAGGAGTACTTTAAATGCATCTCTTTCATCCCAGTTTCATAACAGTTAATTAAGAATGCAGCCAATCAGACAGTGGGGTTTTATTGTAGCACTTACTTCTGACCGAGCAGCATGTAGATTTTAATGAAATACTTGACTGAACGTAAAAAATGTAAATTAGTATGTCAAACCCCAAGGAATTTCAGGACAATAAAATCTATCCTCTCCAAAAGGTTTAGTAAGCAGTCATTTAATAAACAATTTAATTATTGTGAAGTAATTCGCCAGACAAGGCATTTACTGCAAACATCCCAAATGAAAGACTCATCTGATTAGCCAAGCAGCACTGTCGCATTTCTAAACGAAATAAGGTTTGCTTATGGCAGGAATATTGTTGCTGCACTGAAAACTCTTCTCTCAGAGCTCATAGGCATGAAGGATTTGGAGTTATTAGATATTGGGTTAAAGTAAAAATTGCTTGGGTGGGGGGGGGGGGGGTATGGACTGATAGGAGCAATGTGTTATGGCTGAGAGCAGTAAATAATAATCCCAGTGAAAGCATAAAAGATTAATTCATCCAATAGGCAACTTACTGGCAGATACACTCCAATTTTGAGAGGAAGACTCATTTGTTTCTTGTAAGGCATTAATACAAGGGAAAATGCTTTTGAGTAACAGATTTATTTATTTGAAGGACTTGCACTTTGTGTAACCTTAGTACAGCTGCGAAGAGTCCCAGTTACTAGAGAGAGACTTTTGTCTCAAACCGATGTAACTTCTGCTCTATGAGTGAAGTGTTTTCTCTACACTGCAAAGATTACTGAAGGGAAAAGAGAGGAGTGGAGGAAGGCAGTTGCCCCAAGGCCCTCACAGTTCGCACAGCCGCGCCATTTTTTCTTAAACATCATCTTTATTAGATAAAATAATCTCATAAAGTTTCAAAAGTAAAGAACAGTTTAAAACTCATAGGGTCAATATTCCATAGGACTTGTATGTTTAGCAGCTGCGGCACTATGAGGATGTGGCAGTCTGAGGACAGTGTCACTGGAACTATACGGATAGTGCCAAGGCAGAGGTAAGGCAGAGGGAGAGTGGAAGACCAACTATATAGAATGTAGCGAAGAGCTGCTATCCATAGAGCTAAGCAATTTAATTAAGGGATCCAAAAAAGTAATCCTTAATTAAATCTATAGATAAAGGAGCTGATTTTATAAGGAGCTGCATAAAGAATACATGCCATTAATGTGTGAAAGCCATCTATTTTCCAGGACTTACATGCGCATTTCCAGTAGGCGGTCACTGTTCTATAAGCTCATACTGAAGTCCTATCGCATGCAGTTTCCATGTGCATGTACACAGCATGCATAGCTGGAGCACCTATTTACACAAGTAAGCTATAAAATACTTAAGCGCATTCTTAAAAAATGGAGACATGGGCATTTACACCTACCATAGAACAGGCATAACTGCCACAACTAGTGTGCTGCATGTTCTTACATTACTTAAAGCCATATTTTATAATGCTCTTACTTTGCCTTGCTAAAATAGACATCAAATATGCATATGATAATACGTGTTAACTCTGCTGCAGTTTATGAAATGATCCACACAGTGGCTGAATATTGCTGCTATACATTTACTGTAGCTGGGGACTGTGGCTGTCTTATCTATCTCTCTCTCTCTCTCTCTCTCTGTATATACATATATCTATTCAGCATCATTTCCTATCCGTATAGTGGTGCTAAATAGACGTCGATTTTTTAAAAAAAAGCTGCATCCAGTGTTTAAAACAAATAGGCTCATATCTGCCACTAAAAAATTGAATCCAACAGTTCTGTTTAGATTACATCTTTGATTAAGCAGTTGGGTCTTATCATTTTTGTTGTAACTGCACAGGCTAAATCCTGATTCCTCTTGCAGTCTTAAGACAGATCGGTTCACACTTTTCATTCTTTCAGATCTTCTCCTTTAGAATGCACTATGTTGCATCTTCTTCTATAATACCAGGTTTCTCACTCAGACGTGAGTCCCTGGGAGGCACCCAGCTTCCTCTTTTATCTCTAAGACACTCACAAAAAGTGATACTTTGAACAAGTATTCACTTACTCACCTCTAATATCTAAGCAGGATATCTCGGAGTGTCTGTGCCAGGGATCTTTTCCTCAAAATCCTCAAAATACTATCACTTCTGAATTTTCTGCACTTTGGGGCAAAGGCTTCAGCAAAATACCACACAGATTTCCATATCTTCCCCCCTAGCTGCACAGGAAGCACTGAGGTTCAGTGGTATACAATCTAGATTTGAACTTCCAAGGCTTTTAAATGGGGTGCACCCCCTGGACTGAACCAGCACTTTGGGAATGCTGAAATCATCAGGATCTACCCTGACTTGTTCCCCCAGACTTCTTGCTGAAAATGGTTTTAAGCACTGGGTATCTAAACTTCATCAGACTCCCTAGGGCCTCTACTTCGTTCCAGTCTTTCTCCCTGTTAGGCCTATCCGGTCTGTGACACATCTTACCTTTGTCCTAGGTCTTGCCAGCCTTGGAGAGAAGGGGAACACCCTCCTAGTTCTTAGCAGGAACAAGCCCTGAGCCCTAGGAGCTCCAACCACCAAAAATTGAGTTTTTATTATGCAAGGACTTTAACAGCTCTCTGCAAAATTAAGGGATCAAAAAAAGAAATCCTTAATTAAATCTATAGCAGTCCCTTTTTGTAGTTTATCAAGACTACAAAAAGGCAGGAAGCTAACCGAGCAGCGGCGATAGTCAGCCATTGCCTGACTCATTTTGCAGCAAACGTTAGGACAACCTTTTCTGTGCCTAACTTTTGTCGCCGTGGGATAACCGGGCAGCAGCTGAATATCACTGCTGACCAGTTACTCCAGGTACCGCCCACAGAATGTCCCCAAATCTCCCCGATGTTAACTGGTTAGCACTGGGGCATGTAGCGATGGTACCTGTAGATACTCAGTGGCACTGACCATGTTAATGCCGGTGAATATCCCACTTAGTGGCATTTATATGGTTTGGAGGTCTGCAAACTGTGTAAATGCCCTTGAATATAGGGCCCTAAATAAACAAAAAAGAAGCCCTAAAGTCCTTTAAGGATGCCACAGAGGAACTGAGTTCCACAAGAGCTACCTGAGCCTTCTCATCCCAGTAGTGAATATATTGCAGGCCAAGTCACAGAGTGTTTGGCAGTGATGGATTCACTGCTGAGGTTTTAGTGATGGTGGACTTCTTGCTTGCTCAAGTGGAAAAAGGTTAGAACTGCTTATGAAGGAGGATGCTAATATGTTAGCTGGTCTCTGTGACTCACAGATGAAAGGATGTTCATACCTGTATTGCAGTTCAATGACTTAATGCAAAGAAAAGCTGGTGATTGAGGTGGAGGAAAAGAAGCACCAGAGGGGGGAGGCGGTGGCTGTAGTAATATAGCTGAGTAAATTCCAGGCATGCCAGCAAGCAGCATTCCCAGCATGAGTATGACTCTATCACCTACCACTCCCCCCCCCCCCCCGGCTCTAGGTGCCCATGGGCCATGAGCTCCAGCTAGGGAAAGTCTTAGGTGACTGAAGCCCTATCTACAATGCTAAGCTGCAGAGATCAGCTTACCACAAGTTAGACTCTTGCACATCTTTCAGTGACGTGCGAACTTGCAGAGCCCTATCAAGGCCATGGACACAGATCCCTTGACATACTGAGAATGCATGTCAGCCCTGGCCAAGATTGCTCAACATGTACTATTCTGCTCTCCAACCAGTGTGCCCAGTGAACGTATATTCTCCATGGCAGGGCATATCATGGCTCCCCATCATTCACAGCCAGCACTGGACGGGGAAGAAAAGCTAATGTTTCTGAAGACAAACATCCTTTTGACTGATTCCCCTTCATTGCCAATTAACTGGGAGGGGGGCAGAGTGTAGACCTATACAGAAGGACAGTTGCCCACACTCTTTCCCTTCAGTGTCCCTAGCTGTGCTTATAAGAATTTGTACTACAGTCTTTCCAGAATGGAGCCCATTTCCAGTGGCTACCTTTCAGTCCTCCATGAAAAAAAAAAAAGAAAAAAAGACAGAAATTAAAAATATCACCTCTTGGCCACTGCTGGGCCGAAAGCTCACAGTGTGGCTGTTACTGTGAGACTTCAGCCTGGCAACTGCAGGCGATAGATGCAGGGCTGAAGTCTTGTGGTACGACTGTTATTGCGAGATTTCCCAACAATGGGAAATAATGGCTGCTGGGCCTCAAAAATTAAAGAGGAGGTATATTTTAAAGTGTTTACCACTCTGCCTTTGCTGCTGCTGTGTGGATCCCCTTCCTGCCTGGGTTTGTCCCCCCCGCCTTGCGAGGGCTGCTTGGGCAGAATTGCCTTAGGGGCTTCCAACCATTTAGAGTTTTGTGCTGGTCCTGCTGGCATAAGTTGGGGCCTCACAGTAAATCTCGGTAGATCACTGATCTCCTCAACATTTTACTCCTCTCAGAGCCTTGGTGTGCTAATGCTTGCACAAATTGTGCTGCTTTGCCCTCTTCCCTATGTTGAAGCGTTTACGAATTTGTGCTCGAAGAGGAATTATCAGCAGAAAGAAAGAGGTTCTAATACAACCGTATAAGTCACTGGTGAGGCCTCACTTGGAATACTGTGTTCAGTTTTGGAGATTGTATCTTGCAAAGAATGTAAAAAGAATGGAAACTGTTCAGAGGAAGGCAACCAAAATGATTTGGAGCCTGCGTCAGAAGCCTTATGAGAAGAAACTTGAAGACCTAAATATGTACACTTTGGAGGAGAGGAGGGATAGGGGAGATATGATTCAGACCTTTAAATACTTAAAGAGAAATAATGAACAAACAAACCTCTTCCAAAGACGGGGAAGCTATAAAATGAGAGGGCATAACATGAAGCTGCAAGGTGCTTGGAATGCCCTCCCGATGGAGGTGGTGGGGGCAAATACAGTGACAGAATTCAAAATGGCATGAGACAGACACAATGGATCCATTTATAGCAACAGAATAAAATCAAAATAAAATGAACCATCTAACTTCTCAACAAATAGGGGTGTCCTGCATGCAGCGGTGGGTTCACTCCTAAACAAAGACATGGGGTAGGGTGGCCTGGCATGCACAGAGTGGCACCTACTCCTGCCATCTTACTCTGGCCATCTTACTGGGCAGACTAGATGGACCATACTGGTCTTTATCTGCCGTCATTTACTATGTTACTATGCTACTATGTACTGCTTTGCCCTTCTGATGGTGGTTTCTGGCACTCCTGTTGCCACTATACGTACTCTTTGCCCCTTTGTACTGCCCGTTGGGGTTTTGTGATACTCTTGATGGCTTGTAGTGCTGTTAGAGATGCCTGCCATCACGTTTCAAGAAAGTCTGATTGAATATAGATGGAAAACCTTTCTATTTCATGGCAAAACAGCTTCTCCCATAGACTTTTTTCTAAGTGCCATCAAGTCAATGCTGACTCCTGGCAACCCAGCAGCCCCTGGGTTTTCTTGGCAAGGTATGACTGGAAGTAGATTGCCAGACCTCTTTCTTCTGGGGTGATGGAGAGTAAAGTAACTTGCCCAAGGTCACAAGGATTGCCAATGGGAGTCAAACCCAAATCTCCTGTGTGCTAGGCTGTTGCTTTAACCACTAGGCTACTTCTCCACTCCCCATAGACTTTAATAGGGGCAAATTGAATGAATGTTTGGTTACCAAAAACTAACCAAAAGGACACATTCTGAAGAACCAAATATGAGCCGGAAAATCTTTGGTGTGCACATGTCTAGTATACACCAAATCGTCCCTATGCCCACCAGACAAACATGTCCAGCTGCCCTAGTGAGACACACTTTACCATGGCTGTTTCAACCCAATCTCCCACACAGACATGCCTGAGTCTGTGAATGGGGAAAGAGGAAACATGCCATTTTGTCACACTACACATGTGCACTTTATAACCTGTGTAACATTGTTTTCTCTTCTTCTTACGAAATTGAAACTAGCAGAAATTTCACAAAAGGAACCCAACTTGCTGATCAAAACTGTGCTGGACATTTAAACTTCGAGGATCCTGCAAGCAGGGCCTGTATTTGGGTTCGAAATGTGGCATATCATGGAAGATTCCTGATTTGCCTGTTTTGTTCCAGTCGCGCTTCATTTTAAAGAGGTAAGTACAAAAAAATAAAACTGATTAAAACTTTTGGGATCTTTTATGTTAGGGTTATTCTGCTAGCAGAGACGTTTGGCAGCGTGACAGCCACAAAACAGGTTTCCCCAATATCTATCAATTATCTTCACAGTTGTGGACAGTAATGGGGATATTACAGTACTATCTCCTCTGGACCTTGGGGATGTTTTACTGCCAAACGAGCACTTTTCAGATGCCTATTCATGTTCTGGAGCAGGTATTGACTTGGACAAAGGCAGAGACGGGCCGACTGTTTTTGAAATCAGGTGCACAGGTCTTAGGTCTTTGGAATGTCCCAGACATGCTTCTGTCCTAGATGGATGCTCCTGCACTGGGCACATTTTCATAGCCATTTTTTAAAAATAGCTCCAAGAACATTTCCATGATTTAACATCTATGTACCTGTTTTAAGAAGTCCAAAGCATGAACAGAGCTTCTAAAATGACTCCCTTTGTGTCCAGCAGCTGTCTGCTGTGTTGTTGTTGGATGCATTCAAGTCAGTGTTGACTCCTGGTGACCCTATGGATAGTTGTCCATGTTGTGACTATTCCCTGGGTTTTCCCGGCAAGGTGTGACTGGATGTAGATGTCTAGGCTTTTCCTCTGCACAGTAAACTTACAGTGTCTGGCATTCCAAGATGGTTTCCAATCCAAGTACAATTCCATCACATTATGCATGTGCTTAGTTATAAAATTACCTCCAAACTTAGGCTAATAATTATTTTAAGATATTTTTGGATCTTAAAATGCAAGCTCTGGTGCTCATGCCTGCAGAATATGTCATGCTAGGTCCTTTGAATAACCAGCTTTGTTCTCAGGGAACCATTTCATTAAGGCCAACTTGTTTAGGGCATTCTTCACAGACATCCTCTTTTCCTGTTTTGTTCTTACTTCATCTCTGCTCTGATATCTATATCTACAATAATGATCTACGATATATATTGAATCAAAACTTTCTCTGTCATTGTAGCACCGCATCATTATTTAAAGACTTATTCTTAGTTGCTGCTTCAAAGGCCCGAGCTTTTACTTCCTTCCTGTTCATCCATAGTCCCCCTGTGTCTAGCATTTCACAAAAAAGACAAAGGCTAACTTGATTTAATCTACCAGACTGATGTCTCCTCCTGTGATGAATAGATTTTAGACTATCTGTATTGTCAGCCCAGTCTTTGAATGGGGAACAGGATAGGTGCAAGGAAGGTTGTCTGAATGTTCTCTGTAGACTCAAACTAAAGAACCTTCCCTGAAATATCTTATGGTAGGATTTCTCCTCAGGCTCGGGGGGCTCTCTATTGCAGGAAATTCTCTGAATATTTTGAGGCCGATATTCAAAGGGTTTATACTTCTAAATTTGAGAGTTAGGTTCCTAAATTGGCCTACGTTTATACTGAAAATTTCACTAAACTCCAAATATAGGCTCATAAAAAGTATCTGGTAAGGGGTGCATATTTATGGGGGAGAGGGTATGTAGGAGCTTAGCACTGATTTTCAGAGCTAGGCTCATAGATTAGTCTCATAAATCTAGGCAAATGAATGGAAGGCCTAAATTTATAAGCATGGGATCGATTTTCAAAAGCCCTTATCTGGATAACAATGGAGATTATGCAGATGTGGGCCCTGAGGGAGATATCTAGTGGTACTATCCGAATAATGGGGGACACAAGGAGGAGCTACCTCCCGCAGAGAGTCCAAACAAACACAAGGAGCAGGAGATGTTTAGAAGAGAGTCTTTATTGTGCACAGGACACCCCAACGCGTTTCGGCAACGCCTTCCTCAGGGGGAGGAACACTAATAAATACAATCAAAATGTGTACATTAAAAAACAATGTGTACATTAAAAAAACAGTTAAAAAATATATACTATCCGAATAATGCCACTGAAGATCTTCACAGACCACCTTGGCACTATCGGGTTAGTGCAGGGGCACTCCCAGGCAGAGTTAGGGCTGTGCAGCCACTATCCAGATAATAGCGGCACTTATCCGGACACTGATGATTTTCAGTTGCTCTCTGACTAAATTATCTGGATGGACTGGGCAGCAGAAAAAGCTGTCCTAAATTGCTGTCCAGATAACTTATCTGCTTATGGCTGAAAATGGCCACTATCCAGATAAGAGCTGCTGAATATCTGGTGAACTCGCTGCCTTGGCATTAAAATATCAAACTCTATAGTTTTTAAGCCTCTAAATTCAGATGAATTTTCAGCTGAAAACGTAGGGATTCTTTTACTATAATGCAGTAAATATTTTGCATTTATGTTACATTAGGCACAGCGCTAAGTGGAAACTGCTGAGGGCATGGCCAGCATCTGCCCCCAGTCACTACACAGGGCAGACATTTAGCGCACAGTAAATCCATAGTCAGAGCAGTAAGTGCATCCATGCTATGAGCTGATGCAGTTACTGTTGCCCCATGAGTTAAAAGTGACGTCTTACTCCCCATAACCCTATCAACATCAGCATCGCCACAATTAGCATCACCTCCCACTTAGCATCACTTCCCAAAGAGTATCATCCTCTCCAAAGTACATCAACCCCCCTTGAAAAGCATCACCCCTCCCCCCCCCAGGGAAGCACCTAACCCTCCCCCTAACCTCTGATCCTCCCGCTAGTACTTAGCACCTGAATGTAACTTCCTTAACCACCTAGCTGCTAGCTGCTCTTGGCGGTATATCAAGGTTTCTCAGGGGGACCCATAGAAAGAGGGGGCCTATTTATAGTCGCTCAATCCCTTGATGCTCCTGTCACATTGCCACTGAAGTTCAAATGGCAGCTCTGACCCTTAGCAGTCGTCTTTGTAGGGGACAAGCTGCCAAATAAGGAGTGCGTGGTAAGTGCTGAAGCTGTGCAGTAACTGGTATCTCACACTAATTCCTGAAGCCTGTGCATTAGCAAAAGGGCTCCGTAGGCACCTACGTTTAGCTGAAAACATAATAAATTTAGGAGCTTAACTTTATTTGACTATTAGGCCCTTTCTGTTTCACTGTCCCCATCCACACACTTCATCATTTCATCAATCCTTGGGCCAAACATAACATAGAGATTAGGGGTATCCATTCATGAGAGTATATTCAGTTCATTTGGGCACCTAAAAATTTAAAGTGCATGCATATGCCTATGAATTAATGTGTGTGCAATCAACTTGTGCACTTAGGGGTATGTCTATTAAAGGTCATTAGCTGTCATTGTGATGCTAATGCAGTGAACGTGGGACAAACGCAGCTACCACAGGTAATTTTCCATGGTAACTGCATTTCACGCATTAGCAAGTGGGTGAGATTTATTTATTTATTTTAAAACTACTACTACTACTGAACATTTATATAGCGCTACAAGCCGTACGCAGCGCTGTACAAAACAAACAAGTAAGAGACAGTCCCTGTGCATCAGAGCTTACAATCTAGTCAAGACAAACATAGAAGGTGTAGGCAGAGATAGCACAAATAAAACATTTGTTAACCGCCTTATGCACACGGCATTCAAAGCAGTGAACAACAGATAAAACACCAACACAATATTCCCCCACTAGCCCCTCTCAGCAGGGCCCCCAAAACACTCCTAAATAAAAATAAAATGAAGAATTAAAATAAAATACAATACACAAAGAGGCAACTGCTGCCAACTACTGCCCTGCCGGACCAACATCCCCCCTGCCATGCTACCCACTACCCATCAACCAACCCCATCAGCCTTTTGGAAAGAGCAATGTCTTCAGCTGCCTCTGGAATGTTAACAGAGCTGTCCCTATGCGCAAGGCAGAAGGCAAAGCATTCCAAATAGTTGGGGCTGCCATGGAAAAAAACCATGCTCACCAATGCTGCAGGTGAACCTTGGTAGACCCCGGAATGGTCAACAACTGCGTCCCTGTAGACCAGAAAGTCCGCCTGGGCTGATACCATCATACCAACTCCTGTATATAACAGGGCCCCGAGCTCCATAATAACATGAAGACAAATGGCAGTACTTTGAAAATACACCTTTGCCTAACCGGTAGGCAACTGGAACAGAACCCCTGTGACAGAATCATATTTCCCTAAGCCCCATAATAGTCTAGCTGCCATGTTCTGGACCATCTGCAACTTCCTCATCAGATAACTCGGCAGCCCAAAATATATGGCATTACAATAGTCAAACCAGGATAACAACAAAGCCTGCACCACCACGCGTAAAGCATTGTGATTTGAGAACAGCCAAAGCTGTCACACAACTCACAGATGTCCATAGGCAGTCTGGATGCCTGGGGCACTTGCTGATGCAGACTTAGGTTTTCATCCAGGAGGACCCCCAGGTCCTGGATCTCCCATCTCCAGTCCAGGCGAATTCCCCCAATGGAGAGAGCCACCTGCAGGCTTGCATCCACCAGCATCCCACACAAGAATACCTCAGATTTTGTGACATGAAGAACCAAACGGTGCGCCTGTAACCATGCAGCAATATCAGCCAAGCATTGATTGGCACACTGAAGTACCACAGTCTCTTCATCATCCACCACAATAATCAACTGAATATCATCGGCATGCAAAAAACCCGAGAACCAGGGCCGGATTTACCTATACGCCAACTACGCCGTGGCGTAGGGCCCACAGCTGACAAGGGCCCAGTTTTTTATTGCTTGTCTTACAGGGCGCCAGATTTAGGAGAGATGTCTGTTAAGAACCAAGAGGTGAAGCCCTCAGAGGAGACCTCTATCGAAGAACAAAAGGTGAATGGGCTGAGGATGGTTCGGGGTTTCTGGGCAAGGACCCCAAGTGGTCCTTGTATATTTTCGCGCTTTGGTTGCAGATTTGGAAGCCCTTCGGGATTTGTGTGTGGGCCGCGTGGTGGGCTTTTGGTGTGTGCAGGAAGGTCTCGCGTGCTGTTGTCTTTGCTCCCGCGCTGCAGTCCTCGGCTGTTGTGTGTACACAAGATGAATGTTCAAAGGAAAGGCCCTGACCTTGCCTTGCTCCCCGCCGCTGGTGGCGGCAGTCCAGGGCGCAGTCCCAGCACCGTCTCTCTCGCTCGACTTGACTGGTCTCTTGGAAGCCGCAAGTTTTTTGGACCATGCCCAAGAAGAGGCAGCGGTTTTGCTTCCTACAAAGGAAGTATCCAGAGTTTAGGGTGACCGGCGTGCTGCGGTAATGTAAGTTAGGGGTTATTGGTCTCGAGATTTATTGTGGCTATAACACAAACTAAAAAAAAAAAAAGTTTATAAAGTTCCTTCTTGGTAGTGTAGAGGATGTGCAGTTCTAGACATCTAAATTCGTTCTACTTTTGAAATTTTTTTTCTTGTTATCGAAACAAATTGCATAGATGTGCGGTAAATAGCAAAATACCGGTACATTTGCTCCCCCCTTGAATACCATTAACTTTATTGCTACATTCGGAGCAATGTTTGTAGCATTCGAGAAATAGTACACAAGTTTGTATCTTTTTACATACACAGGAAGTGGCTTTTAGTTTTTGTTTAACATTTTGGAATGGGACGTCTTGTTTTTCAGGGTTTCACAGTGTTCCTAAGGTTATATTAAATTATTCCTGAGTGAAGGCACAGCATATAACGCTGACTTTCATTTTGTCTGCCCCTCCCCCTATAATTAGTTTGAAGTTTTAAGCAAATGAAGATTGAAAGGATAGTAAATGGTCTGTTGCAAAGATATTTTAAATGGCTTATTTTTTTGCGTTGCTGACACATCTTTTTGTCTAGGTAGAGAAACAGTTCTACTCATTTGATAATGATGTGTTCAGATACGTTTTATTTTGCTTTCTGTAAAATCTTTTGTCAAAACGTAAGATGTGCATTGTGACCAGCATCATAACTTTCTTGATTTACCTTCCAGTTATCCTTCCTCTGCAAATATTTTCAAGTAAAGTGTGTGTGTGCTTGTGCATGTTGTGGAAAATTTCACTTAATACTTATAGGAGTTTGGGATTTTGTTTTTTTGTCCCTTCATAGGGACATTTCATTCTGGTTATATACAACCTGTGATTTTGTTATGGGATCGCTTCTCATGTCAGACTTACTGTAAGTGTAGCTTATGAAAAGGTGACCTTAACTAAACTGCATTATGTATTTTAGTTGTTGTTTTTGGGGAGCTAGCTCTCATGCCAAATTGTTAATACTGTACTAAATCTCTTCCTGTAGAATCAAAACATTTCTAATTAAGAAGTGCAGAAGTAGCACATTATCTTAGTTTTGGAGAAGTCAAATTTGATCTTTAAAAACAATTTACAATGTTGTCATGTAGGTTACAATAGTTTTTCAAAGGCTAAATATCCATAATAGAATTGAGAGAAGGTCCTGATTCTTAAAGATCTTTAACAATGGAAAGGCTAGACTTAAGGTCTTAATGCAGGCAGTAACAATTTAACCCCAGAAATAGGGAGTCAGGCAGCAAATCCCCGTATCTTAAAAAGGATATAGTGTTATTAGAAAAGGCTCAGAGAAGAGCCACCAAAATGGTAAAGGGGATGTAAGGATACTCCTATGAAGAAAGGCTAAAAAGGTTAGGGCTCTTTAACCTGGAAAAGAGACGGCTGAGGGGAGATATGATAGAAGTCTATAATGAAAGGAGTGGAACAGGTAAACGCAGATCGATTTGTTTACATCATCAGAATATAGAAAGACTAGGGGACATGCAATGAAGCTACAGGGTAGCCTATTTAAGACTAATAAAAGAGAATATTTTTTTCACTCAACGTGTAATCAAACTCTGGAATTTGTTATCAGAGGATTTTGTAAAAGCTGTTAGTGTAGCTGGGTTTAAAAAAGGTTTGGACAAGTTCCTGGAGGAAGGGTCCATAAACCATTATTAAGAAGGAACCCAGGATATCAATGCTTGACCCAGTACAAGCATTGTGGAACCTGTGTCTTTTGGGGAAACTGCTAGGTATGTATGACCTAGATTGGCCACGGTTGGAAACAGGATACTGGGCTTGATGGACCTTGGTCTGACCCAGTATGGCATATCTTATGTTCTTATGTTCTAAAAATTGAAAAAATTGTTAGCGTTCTTAAAATTAAATTTAAAAAAAAACGCTGGCTGCTGCCGTGGCAGCATGGACTGTCCCGCGGGGCCCCCTCTGCTGCCGCGGCAGCATGAACTGTCCCGCGGGGCCCCCTCTGCCCGGCTGAATCCGTCCATCCCTCCCTCCCTCCGTGCCGGCTTTTCCCATCAGCCCCTGCGGGCTTAACAGAGACGCGAGGGAGACAATCTCCCTTCGTGCCTCTCAAAGCCGGCACGGAGGGAGGGAGGGAGGGATGGATTCAGCCGGGCAGAGGGGGCCCCGCGGGACAGTCCATGCTGCCGCGGCGGCAGCAGCAGCAGCCAGCGTTTTGTTTTTTTTAAATTTAATTTTACTTGAGCCGATGGGGGGGGGGGCTGGGATTGGAAATGGGCTGGGGGGGTTAAGACTGGAGGTGGACTGCCACGAAGAAACCAGAAGAAAGTGGCTGGAGCAATTGCAGCTGAAAAAAAATGCACAAAAGGTAGAAAAATATCTCTTTATTTTGAATTTATTAATTGGAATATGTCAGTTCTGGTAAATGTGCATCATTAACGTCTGCGCTTTGTTTAGTACAAGAGCAAATTAATGTATAGTTTTATTTCTACAGTGTTGTACATTCCAAGTTTGGCTTTTGGGATTCCCAGTTTAATTATGAAGTCAGGGCCAACAGCGCGCAGCTGATCCGGCGTGCTCGTTTTTATCTTTTCTGGGGGCCCACAATTTTTGTTGGCATAGGGCCTCACTCAAGGTAAATCCGGCCCTGCCGAGAACCCATATTTTCGAGAAATGCCACCTATCGGACTCATATAAATATTAAAGAGGATCGGGGACAAAGCCGATCCCTGTGGGTCCCCACAGACCAGCTCCCGCACCATAGAAGACTGAGCCCCTAACGTACCTGACACTGCCTGTCAGACAGAAACAAAGTCACCCATTGGAAGACTGTTCTACCCATTCCTAAGGCATGACAACATGCCACCAGAATGTCCCAGTCTACCAGATCAAAGGCAGTGGACAAGTCCAACATAAGCACCAGAGCAGTTTTCCCTCCATCCTTTGCCTTCCCAATAGGCCCATCACGGACACTATCAGGGATTCTGTATCAGAACCCTTCTTAAAACCGACCTGCCCCCAATCCAGCCTCCCTTCTCGATCCAAAAACTCAGTCAGCTGAAGTAAAACCACTTTCTTCACAGTCTTAGCCATATTCGGCAAAGATAAAATAGAGTGCAGGTAAGAACACTGCAAGTCTGTCCTTTTCTTGGGGATTGGAGTAACCATAACCTCTTTGATTTCCATGGGGTAATACTAGAGGTGGGATTAGCCGGTTTGGCTCGGTTCACATGAACAGGTTCCTGCTGCAGCCTGGGTTTGCTGAACTGGTCCAAACACAGTGTTGCAATGTTAGCTCTGCAGTGGTGGGAATCCCCCCACCCGACAGTAGTTTGACGCATAGGGGGGATCGTGGCATCGGGAGAAGACCCCGATGCCATCAATCTACTGTCGCATGTGGGGACTGGGCCGCTGGGTTACCAGGGAATTGCATACCCTTGGTGGAGGACAGTGGCCCAAGCTGCAATGCCTCCACATGAGGTGCAGCAGCCCTCCCACGTGTGTGGGAGGGCTGGGACAGAACTGGTTTCTCGGTGGATCGGATCCCACCACTGGGTAACACCCCTGACACAGGGAGTCATTGACCAAGTTGACCAGTCATGCCAACACTGACTTCAGAGCTCTGAGCAAGAGCTGCCCAGGTATAGGATCCAAATACATTCAAGTTAGCTATAGCCCATGGAGCAGCTCCTGTACATCGGTCACCAACACACCCAAGAAGGACGTCCACTTCACCCCTGTCTCTCATAGGCTCTCCATACCCTCCCTGCTCCCCCTTTATCCATAATTCCTCCACTTTAACCACAAAATAATCCACAACCTGATTAACATCCACAATCCTAACCCCCTCATCCCAACCACACCCTGTCCCAAAACTTGATGTGCCACATGAAAACCACCTATGGCTTATTACCAGCAGCCAGAATCTGGGTAGAGCATACCCTCTTGAAGGCAATGATGATATGTATTAGTGCAGTGACACCACTGCCGCTGATTTTCATCACTCTTTGACATGTGCTAGTGATGTTCTAACCGGCACGCCTCTTTCTTTGCACCTCTCAGCTAACCCACACATATCACATTAGCATCACATCCTCTAAAGCTTCACCCACCACCCCATCCAGTCCCTTACTTGATCCTCCACATAACACCCCACCCCTTCCATCCTGCGACCCACAGTCGTGAACCAAAGTCCAGTCTTGTAAACAATCCCATGCCTCCCACACAAAACCCGCTCTGCAACCCGCCCCTCCATACCCTTCCAGATGAAACCAAAATGGATCAAAAAATTATCCGACCATGGAACATGGACTCCCATTTGCACCTCCATATACCATTGCCCCCAAACCCCCTGACCAAGATATACAATCTAACGTATTCCCCTTACAATGAGTAGGCCCACAGAACAATTGCTACAACCCCATATCTGATAGAAGCGATAAAAAACTGTATTGCTCTCCCAGGATATTCTAAATTAAACTCCCCAAGCACCAAAAGATCTTGAAACTTCAAATGAGTCAGAGCAATCCTATCCCCTAGTATGCCCTATTGATCCTGGGATTCCCCGGAAGGCAATACAGCAGCCGATCATAAAGTGCCCCAGTAACTCCATCAACAAGCCTTCACAAGGCCTGGGGGCCTCCCAGCTCTGCTGCCGTACTGTGCATTTCTTGTGATGTACTAAGGCTACCCACCTTTCTTTTCCCCACCTGTGCAACTTGAACACAAGCATATGCCTCTGGACCAAGTAACAACAAAACCCTAACCATTTGGTGAAAAAATAAACTACCCAAAAAAATCACCAAAACAAACCCCAAGAAAATTAAATTAAACAAAATTATTTTTGTCGGATGTTTTCAGGAAAGGAACATTGTATCAAAACTATGTTCACCACACAGTCACATACATTTTATTATAAAACTTTGAAAAACTTCACTTAGCTTGATCAATTGCAGACTACTCAGGCACGCTCAGGCACGACGTGCACGTTTCGGGTGAAAACCCTGTTTCAAGTGCCGCCATTAGTAAATTCATCTGTCTTCTGAAACGCCGGAACCAGCTGTTTCCTCAAAAAGGGTCTGATACTTTTTTGAATGGCCATCAATCGCTGTCAATCAATACAGCCTACCAATAAAACACCAGGAGCACCCCACCAATCAGGGGAACCCCGGGATCACCAGTGGCGTCAACAAACACTGAGCCAATCAATCTCTTTGTTAAGACCATCAGGATATACTGTTTGTAAATGGAAGATCCAACGTTGCTCACAACTTTGCAATATGTTGATACGATTTCCACCTCGCGGAATTTACTAATGGCGGCACTTGAAACAGGGTTTTCACCCGAAACGTGCACGTCGTGCCTGAGCGTGCCTGAGTAGTCTGCAATTGATCAAGCTAAGTGAAGTTTTTCAAAGTTTTATAATAAAATGGATGTGACTGTGTGGTGAACATAGTTTTGATACAATGTTCCTTTCCTGAAAACATCTGGACCAAGTAAGGCACACCCCACACCCCTCCCAACCGAGAACCATATTTCTGTTACAAAAAAGAAATCTAACCCTTCATTCCTAATCAAGTCAGTCAAGAGATGCCATTTCTGGCAAGCCGAATGTGCATTAACCAAAGCACACTTCACCCCATCCTCCTCTACCACCCCCTCTCCCTCCTGGCAAGCACATGTAACACCCCTGTGGACAGAGAGTGGACGTGCATGTATCATGCAGTGACTGTGGACAATGACAGCATTTGGTCGCCACATGTTTTTTCAGACATCGTGGATGCAGCTAGCGCCACTGCTATGGGTGGCAATAGCTGCATCAGCGATGCTGTCTTGCCATGATCTCTACATTTTCTTGGCATTATCTACTGGGGAAATGCTGGGCATGCCCCCAACAAATAATGCACATCTTTTGCATTACCACTCGTGATGGCTGCAAGAGCCGATCTCTCTTTACTAAACATACCTCTTAAAGTTCTAGCCTGAATACAATGTGTGCCTAAAAAACCAATAGATGAAATAAATATGAAAAAAAATCCTCAAAATTGAGAAATTTAAGGGCTCTTTTGCTAAAGGTTAATGCCAGGGCTGGTGCTGCTATTAGGTGAACTAGGCAGTCACGTAGAGTGTTGACCCTCCAGAGCACACCTTCTGCCCACTGGCACCTCTGCCACTCCTCTCCAGGACTGGCAGTGGTGGCAATGGTCCCAAAATTGTGATGCAGCACTAACCTACTGTCTCCGGGACTGAATTGCGGTTTCTCTCTTGCAGAATCTGCAACTTCCACCCTCTCCGAAGCAAACTTCCGGTTTTTGCAAAATTGGAAGTCAGCATCGGAAGGTGATGGAAGCAGCAGACAGTGCAAGAGAGAAACTATGACACAGCCTTGGAGGCAGTAGGTAAGTGCTGCATTGCGGTTTCAGGGCCATTGCCGGCTCTAGAGAGAGACGGCAGTGGCAGCAATGGGAGTGGGGGGGGGGGGCAGCAGGGTGCAGCAGGATGAACGACCAACCTAGGGCAGCTCCAGTTCTTGCACTGTCCCTGGTTAACATTAATTAACTTCATTAATGCGAGTTAAATGCCACTGTGCCCATAGAACGTAAAGGGCTATGTGCACTTAATGTGCGTTAACTTCATTAATGTGCATTAAAACCTTTAGCAAAAAGGCCCCCTAGTTTTAAAAGAGAACGAATTGAACATTTTTTTGGCCATGCACACTCTTATTAGAGATCCTACCTGCTTTTGCTAGTTATTAATTTTCCCATAGGCTGACTTAGAACACAATCTACAGAGGGCAGTTTTCAAATCTTTTTACATGGGTAAACAGCTGCTTGTCGATGTAAAAAGCACTGCTGATAATTTCATGCATCCTCTGTGTATTACCTGCTAGAAAAAAAGGCTAAAGTCTAGGTGGCAGTGGAGAGAAGGAGGCCTCATTTCTATGACGAGCTGCATGAGGTCCTTTTTGAAAATGTGCTTGTTGGCCTATAGAATAATGCCTCTAAAGGCCTGCAAGCCCTGCAACGAGTGCAAAAATTGATGAAATCACTACCAAAATAGTTTACATAGAACATCAATCTTGAATCTTTTTATTTTTCATAGTGACTGGATCATAAGTAAAAATAAGTCAAAAATGAAGGAGACAACAAAATTTATATCCATATTTTCATGGTATCAGAGGATTTGAAAATACCTGAAGATCAGAAAAAGGCTGCAAATAATGGGGGTATGTTAACAGTCCCATAAGGCTATTCTATCCCTATTTCATAAAGCTAAATTAGTGCCTATGTGCCTTTTTAAAACAGGCACCCGGAACCGGCCCTAATAGCATGCAAATTCAAATATACATATTTACACCCGCCCTGCAGATGGTATGAATGGGTGTATGTGCTTTATAAAATATGAATGGACATCACAACTCTGCCTCCCCTTAAGCCAAAAATCCATCTGTGGGGGTGCCTCTGCATGGCCTGAATGAAGGCAGGTCACATACGTTCTGCACGTGCATACAGCCATGCTATTTTATAAAAGGCCTTTTTTGGGTGTAAAATAGCCTTTACTGGTAGAAAAGTCTTTAGAAAATTATCCTGAACATGCCTCAACTGGAATTAGAACCCACAAATATCCAGCATAAAGATGCATATCTACCAATCCATCCAAACAAGATCTTTCTACTGATCAAAGAGGAACATCCCCATGACTTTTCCTCTGTTGTAGTTCTAGTCTTTAATTACTAGTGGATGGCTCACACTCCAGCTTCCACAAGGAGTATAGTAGTGTGCTGTGTTAGTTCGCTTTCCAAAGGTCAACAATAATTTTAAAAAAAGACATGGTGATAAGGTTTTTAGTAGTCTATCCTAACACACATGTAAAACCTTCTTGGTACTTCCTTTATTTTGGTATCCAGAAGGCTGTATAGATAGATGAGGAAGAAGACTTTTGTCTTACCTTTGGGTTTCTGTAAGATGGGAACTCCAGGGCTCTGTATTCAGTAGACACTTTCTCTTTCTCAGGAGTAACTCTTCAGTCATCCAAATGAACTCAAAACTCAGTCCAAGTTTTGGCTCAATGATAAAGTAAAGTCTCAACTGAGTGATATCTAAAAAAACACACAAAAATACCATTCACATGACAAGAATTGAAGTAATATAAGTGAAAACCCTCTGGCTCTCTCTCCCCTGGAATCTCAGTCTCTATCTTCTCTCTTGAAGCGATGCTCTCTTCTTCTCCTTTATCATCTGGACTCAATGAGTCTTCTTCTACTATGGGTGACCCAGTATTTGGAGCCTGTAAAATAATATACACCAGCACAATCCCAACTCCTTCACCTCTTCTACTTTTCCAAGGTTCCTAGAATTTACTAGGGTGCCTGCGTTGGCAATTCTTAAAACTTCTTTTTAGTTCTCTGGTTCAATGAGCTACTTTGAGATCTATAGAGAACAAATTTGAAAAGCACAGACTTATCTCTTCTTAAAAGACAAGTACCTTTTTCTTTTTGTCTGCCACTTTTTCCTTCATGACCCTCTCCTGTGAGTCCAGGGACTCTGACCTTGACTCCTGACTCTCCTCAGGAAGGTTTTAGAAGGTTGTCAACTTCTTTGCTGCACTTTTCTCTAACTTCAGGCTTCCTTTATCCCAAGACCTAATGAAGTCAGCAATTCTAACAGTTAATACAGGGAGGAAGCAATGTTCTGGACCTTCTTCACGTCAGCATGAAAAAAATAAAATTAGATGGGGTAGGAAACAATGTACTATTATGGATCAGGAATGTGTTAAAAGACAAAAAACATAAAGTAGGGTTAAAGAGCCACTTTTTTCAGTGGAAAACAGCGAATAGTGAACTAACCCAGGATTTGTGCTGGGCCCGCTGCATTTTAACATATGCATACAGTAAATGTCCTGGAAATGGGACAACATGTGAGCTAATGAAATTTGTAGATGACACAAAATTATTCAGTGTTATTAAAACACAAAAGAATTGTAAAAAATTGCAAGAGGACTGTGAGAATTTGGGAGACTGTGCGTCCAAATGCCAGATGAAATTTAATGTGGACAAGTGCAAGGATTTGCACTTAGGGAAGAACAACCCAAACTACTGTTACATGATGCAAGGTTCCACATCAGGAATCACCACCCAGGAAAAAGATCTGGGCCTCATCGTGGATAATACATTGAAACCCTCTGCCCAGTGTACAGCTGTTGCCAAGAAAGCAAACAGAATGCTAGTGTAGCTCCACCCTTACCTCAAAGAGCTTACTGTCAGACTCATTTGCAACAGCACCAATGATGTTTAAATGAAGTCAGATGTCTCCAGTGTTGGAGTTTGGCAGTTTCTTCAGGTGAAAGCTGACAGATTTCACTAACCTCGTCTTATTCTTCCTTTACTATGAGGCAAGTAGCGAGCAAGAGGTAAATAAACTAAAGTGGATAAGCCGCTATCAAGACGATGTTACAGGTATTAATTGTAGCTAGGTAGTGGTTTGTAATAATGGACTACATTGAAGACATTTGCTTTCAGAAATAGAATTTTCAGTGCAATTTATTAAATACTACAATAGTGTAACCATCCAAAATATTCTTCTCAACTCCCACTAACATTTTGCTCACATCAACATGACAATAACAAAGGTAAGTGTATTCAGTCACAAAAAGTAACAGACAATTCCCCTGTTTCAGACTGCAGTTTCCCTCCAGAAAGGCTGCTCACTCAAGAGATTCCTGCAGAGATCCCTGCATCTCCCCCACGTAAACACAAACCTCTGGAGGCTGCAAAACATCCCTGGAGGGGAAAGAAACCTATCTAACTGCCACAGATAGCCATGGACAGCACTTTCCCAGCCTATCCAGGCAAAATTTATTTTATTTTAACCCTTAGGTTAAACTAGGATGCCTGAGGGTTGAATACATTTACCTTACTCATGTCGAAAAGAAAGGGAAAGGCAAAGGTTTATCGTGTCGAACCTCATCCTACAGTTCCGGGTCCCATGGACCGTTATGTTGTCATACCTGTGGCTGCTAAGAGGGAGATTCGGTCAGGAGTTGTCACTGGGAGTGAGGAGGGCTTCCAGCATACTGAGGATCCTGATACCACTCTTTCCTGAGATTATACGGCATCTGCCACAACCTTCAGGGGAGTTCTCTCCCTGCCCTCTCTGCTCAGGCACCTAGAACGTCAGAAACCGGCATGGTAAAGGTGTTAGTGCGGTAAGAGTCGATGGTCGGAAGTGAGATGATTATTTCTGAAGTCTTCAGAAGCTTTCGTGAAGAGGAATTGGCAATGGAAGTACCCAAGGCCAGAGGCCTTGGTGCAAGTAATGCTTTGGAGACACCTTTTGCTGCTTCTTCGCCTATTTTCTTCCAACTTCCTTGCCCTACGAAGATCAATCTGGACAACATTTTGGGATGAAATAACTAACTTATCCACAGCTATTTCTCAGCAGACAGCAGCAATATCATCTAAGGCAGAACAGAACACGTTGAAATTGGATTCGTATATGACGGTGACTAATGATTTAAAGATTAAAGTGGATGAGAGTGCGCAGAAGTTGGTTTCTTTTTCTGACATAACTGAGGCTCTATCTAAGGATAATATAGCTTTAAGAGCAAAAATAGAAATGCTGGAGAATTCTGCCCGTGCATCGAATCTGCGGATCCTAAACTTTCCTAGATCTGCTGGGACATCTGCATTGGATATATTTAAGATGTATTTGATTGAGATTCTTTCTGTTCCACAAGATTTGATTACACCCATTTCAAAAGCATTTTACTTACCGCAAGGAAAAAAAGAGCTAGGAGCTATTGGTCCTGATACTAACATGGACGTACTTAATGTTTCTGATTTACTGAGCTCTTCAATCTTAGAACCTTCTTTGCAAATTTCTACATTATTGGTAACGTGTGCTTTAGGGGTATGTTTACTAAACCGCGCTACTGTGCGGGGCGCACTTGAGCGTGCGCTAAGGTACCTTAGCGCATGCTAATGATGCGTTTTTGTGCCCCGCACACGTGCACGCCGCACTAACGGGTCCGCTCATTTCCCAGGGGCGGAGAGACGGGGTCAATGGGTGGAGAGTGGGAGGGGAGAGGCTCCCCACACAGGAGCGGGGCTGAAATTCGATGAAAAAAATACCGCGAGTGAAAACCTCGCGTTAGAGCCGATTTAAAGGGAAGAGAAACCATTTATGTCAGCAATGTACAGCAAAACCAGGGAAACCTACAAAACGTGAGCAGTGTGATACATGTGCACAGAACAAAATAGCAAATAAACATTGAAAATGACCACAACAAAATTCTAAAAAAATATAACACAGCTGGACAACAGTGATAGTCATGGAAAACATCAAAAATCACTCCCAAGAAAGCCCCAAAAAAGAAATATGAATTTTAGAAGGGTCTACGCTCCTTCCCTATACAAGGTGAATGATCCCACAGTGAAATTGTGCAGAGCAGGGTTTATGTCTCCTTTGGCCAGGTTTCCTATCTCCAGGGACTACACAGTCTCTGTGGCTACAGTGTGGTGCAGTGAACACAGACAGTGTGTTCAAGAGCCAAAGATCACCAGTTCAAGTCCCAGCTGGGGCTCCTGCAAACCCAATCCCCATATTTTACCCACCACTAAACCAAGATAGTAAAGACCAACCTTTTTTGCAGATAACATAAGCATGGTCCAAACACCTCTATTTTACCCTACAGAGCACAGACACCAGAAACATGCGCATTACCTAGACCACAGTCCCCTCAATGCAGTCCTGGAGGGCCACATATCATTTAGCTGTGATGCTGTCACCAATATAAGGCCATGTCAGCAAGGTGGCGGAGGGGTACCGTTGGTGCAGGGGGCAGTGGCTGCTGCCCACAGCAGACGGTGGCCTAGCCCCCTTCATGTGGGTGCAGTGCACTCCAGCAGACAGGCCCTGTCTGACAAACAGCCATGGACTCCCCAGGGAATGCACTGGATTTGTGCTAAGATGGTGGTGCAGTGGACACAGCCAGTGCCTTTAGGACCAGAAGGTCACAGGTTCAAAGCCCAGCTGGAGCTACTTCCAATCCAGTCCACATATTTTTCCCACAACTAACCCGTGATAGTAAGGACACACCTTTATTGCAGAGAACATACGCATGGTTAATACGCCTATATTTTACCCCACCGAGCACAGACACCATAAACAGGGGCATTACCTAGAGCAGAGTCTCCCAAATGCAGTCCTGGAGGGCCAAACACCATTCAGGTTCCATGCTGCCTCTAATAAAGATGCCTGTGCTGCATATCTATGCACCACCCCCATGGTATGCAGATGTATCCCATGCATATTCATGAGGGACAGCATGAAAACCCGAACAGTGTTTGGCACACCAGGACTGGAGTTGGGAACCTCTGCCGTAAAGCAGCAGCCAACAGGGGCAGACACACCCACACCCACAGGCCCCATTGGCTAATGCCTCCTGGAGAGGCAGGACATTGGGCCCTGCGTGCATCTCCCAATACTAGCACTTGCATACCTTAGCAATGCCACCCTACACCTGGGTATACGGTACACACCTATCAAACGTTTCTTATGATTACTGGCAGATAGCAAGTCCTACATTAAGCAAAGTTTGCTCATTGAGCTCCATCATAACAATCTTTCTGATGTCTGCAGTGTGTGCTTCAGGTCTGGTCTCTGACAGTGTTTACCACCCTGGGGAGTGACCCCCAACAGTATTGTGTAGCATATCCATGCCTGTACTGTGCCCAGGACTGGTGTGGTGGGCAGGGCTGCTAAACTCCTCTATAGTAGCACAATGCTGGCATAGGTGTGGGAGTGTGTGTCTGTCTATACAGTGTGTGGTGGCTGCAAACACCTTCCACAGCCCACACTGCCAGCACTGTTGCCAGTATTGGCCTGCCAATGTGCATAATGAGGAGCAAGGTACCATGGGTATAGCCCGGACAGGGTGACCTGGCCAGGATGCATCTGCACAGGGCATAGGGCACTGGCTGGGACATTTTAGTGCCTGGCCACCACCTACACAGACAGGGTGACCTCAGTATGTCCTGCTGGGGATCACTCTCACCCTGACTGTGCAGTGACGACAGCATGGCTAGGCACCCCCATAGTGCTATATAGTATTTCTCTCATGTGATATTTATGGGTTTCCTTTTGGGGTCCAGTCACTGATTTATCTGCTTGTTGTGTGTGCTGACATCCCAGTTCTGGGTGCATGTATTTCCACTGGGAACATGCACTATGGACTAGCTAGCAGACTGTTTGCAGCTGGTATGTGTCTTGATGGAGTGGCTTGCAGGGTGCAGCGGCTGAAGGCGTGCTGCAGGAGAATATCAGGTAGTGTTGGGGTGCAGCTTAGCATATCCAGGCCTAATGTCTGTCTGCTATTGTGTTATGGATGTGTACAGAGCTGCAATGACTGCCCTGTAGAGTGTCTGTTCCCCAGCAGGACCGGCATTGATGGTCCCCTCTACTGCCACCATTGCAGGGAGGTAGAATGTGGATCTGTTGATGGGAAACCCTGTTTGCCACCCTCAGCCCTAAGAGAAGGAGGGTGGTGGTGCATAATCCACCTAGGGGTCCATAGGGGCTACACCTGACTGAGACATCTAAGGTATTTCTGCAGAAACTAACTATCTCACACATTAACACTGCTTTGGACCTGCATCATGGCCTTTTTCAGCCATGGAAGGTGCTGTGGACCTGGTGCTGGGCGCCTCACCACACCCTCAGGGTGAGCACAGTACCCGCACAATGTGACGGTGTGTAGCTACTCTGTGCCAGAAAAACACACGGTCAGTACCCCCTACCAGGCCGAGGTGCTGTGGGGGTGCATTCCCCATCTTGTGTTTATCTGTGGACAGCTGATTTGCATGTGCAGTGCATCATGGGTACGGGTGGGCTAACCCTATCCTGGTGACCACAGCAGACTGTCTGTGTGGTGACGTGCACTCCCTCTGCAGCCAGCCAGGGGCTTGCTAGCAGCTATAGAGCTGTAGCACAATGGTTACTTCACTGCCTGTGAAGCAAGAAATCATGGGTTCAAACCCACAGTGGGGTTATTTGATGGGGCTGCCCAGGGCATTATCTCTTTTTAATGTACATTATTGCTGCCAGCAAAAACACCCTCATCGTACTGTACCCAAAAGGTGCCTCAGAGTGCGCTTTATAGGGCACCCTATAGGTTACCTTATGGTTACCATCCATATAAGGTGCACTATACGTTATCCTGTGGAGCAACTTATAGGGTGCCCTATAGGGGACATTTTAGGGTGCCGTGGCGGACAGTGCACTTTATAATGTGCCCTATGGAGTGCCTTATAGGGTGCCTTATGCAGCACCTTCAATTACGGCACGTGAGAACCTGTTTGCTGGCAGCAATTACTAAAATACAACTAAAGTGCTGCAGGAAAAAATATGTACATTGCAAAGCTGATGCCACAGCCAGCCTTACATAGTAGGCACACTGGGGAGCAAACTCATGACCCCTGTATCAGTAGTCAGTGCCTTACCCATTGTGCTACACTGCTGCTCCTCCTTGCATGTCAGCGCACCTACTTATGCTTTTCATTCCTTAAACTGCACAGTGCTGCCATCAAAAACATTGCTGTGACCTTGCGGTACCTCATACGGCACCCTATAAAGCACCCTATAAGCAACATTCTGGGGTGCCTTGGCGGACAGTGCACTTTAAAATGTGCCTTATGAGGCGCCTTATGTTAACGCGCTTTGAGAGTGCGTTTGCTAGTAGTAGTAATTAAAATAAAAAATAAAATGCCTCCTAAAGCAAACTTACCCATGATAGGTAGTGCCTCAGCCAGCCTTCTTCATTGGGCACAGTGGGGGATTGAACCCATGATCTCTGCACCATTGGTCAGTGTCTTAACAATTGTACTGTGGTTCTGTTCCTGTGATTGGGCATCAGCGCGCCGCCTTATGCCGCCCAATATTAAACTGCCTCCTAAAGCAATAGCACACTGCCTTATGCTGCCCATGATTGAAATGCCTCAGCCAGCTGTCTTCATTGGGCACTGTGGGGGATTGAACCCCTGATCCCTGCAACATTGGTCAGTGTCTTAACCATTGTGCTGTGGCTCTGCTCCTCTGCTTGCACATCAGCGCACTGCTTATGCCTCCCGCGCAGCTTTCTCATGCGCTAATGTGCGGGGCGCACATGGGCGCCGCGCACATTAGCGCATGAATAATCCTGGTTTTGCTTTTTTCAGCCAGACACGCCCACTCCTTATATGGCACCTGCACACTAGCGCGGCCCGCACATTACTGGGGTTTTAGTAAACATACCCCTTAGTCCTTGATAGAGATTAGATATTGAAATTCTATTATAAAAACATTCTTTTCTTTTCTATGGTGCAAAAGTATCTATTTTCCCTGATGTTGCCCACGAGACCCAGAAGAGGCGGAAGCAAATTTTGCTTTTAAAACCTGGAATGCTGCAGCTGGGTGCTTCGTTCTACTTATGTTTTCTATGTAAGTGTTTAATAGTATATAATTTGCAAAGATATTTTTTTTTCAACCAAATGACTTATTAGCATTTATAAACGCCAGGGTGTCCATAGTACCATTTTTGACTGACTAGGAAGCAGTTGCTTGACCGTATAAAAGTGTAATCAGCTCAGGCCCTCCGTATGCATCTTTCTAAATAATTAGGATGAATGTTTATTCTGTTACCGCATAAAGATGTGGGGTTGCCACCTATCCCACTGTTGTTTTTTCTTCCCCGTCCCTCCCATATGTGGACTTCAGGGATTTCCATTGATAGTTTTCTTTGGTGTATATTTTCTTGTATTTGTTTGCTTTTGGTTTCCCTTTACTGTACAAGTTTGTCTTGTTAACAAGTGTAAAATTTAATAAATATTACATAAAAAAAGGAATGGAGAATAAAATGAAGGATATTATAATGTTGCTGTATCGTTCCGTGGTGCGACCACACCTTGAATACTGTCCACAATACTGATCGCCATATCTTAAAAAGAATATATCAGAATTAGAAAAGGTACAGAGAAGAGCAACAAAATGGTAAAGGGGATGGAAGGATATTTGTATGAGGAAAGGCTTAAAAGATATGCTTTGTAGTAAACCTTTGTAGTCTCCTGTTCTTAACAATGTTTTATGTAACCCAAGTACATGCAAATGTTCCTTGTTTTCAACCAGTTCCATGTAAACCGTTTTGACTAGTAGAAAAATGGTATAGCAAAATCTGTAAAATAAATACATAAATAAAAGGTTAGGGCTCTTCAACTTGGAAAAGAAACGGCTGAGGGGAGATATGATAAGCGGTATATAAACCAATGAATGGAGTGGAATGGGTAAATGTAGATTAGTTGTTTATGCCTTCAAAAAGTAGAAAGACTAGGGGACATGCAATCAAGCTATAATGTAGCACATGTAAGAGTAATCAGAGAAAATATTTTTCACTCAATGAGTAATTGAACTCTGGAATTCGTTACCAAAGGATGTAGTAAGAGTTGTTAGTGTAAATGGATTTAAAAGAGGTTTGGATGAGTTCCTGGAGGAAAAGTCTATAAATCATTATTAAAGAGGACTGGGCAAATCCACTGCTTACTCATGGGACAAGCAGAATGGAATGTGTCTACCTTTTGGGAACCTGACAGGTACTTGTAGCCTGGATTGGCCACTGTTGGAAACAGGATACAGGGCTTAATGCTTTATGCTTTATACTTTATGGACCCTTGGTCTGACCCAGTATGGCATATCTAAAGAGCCCCATTCATATCCCTTCATCTTACAATGCAGCTCCTTCTGGAACTCCTCCGATCCAACTAAAACCATGCCAGGACTCCTCTTTAGCTCTCCCCAGTACCTGACAACTCTAACCTAACAAGAGGAGAACCTCTGATATCTTCTGCTAGCTCTAACATTATTTGTAAGATTGTTCTGGTTAGTATAGCAATGCACTATAACCCATAAGAAGGCCATAATGCACATTCATGTCCACTGGTGTTATTTTGCAAATGATACTGGAATTGACAGAAGGTAAAAGAGTTTGGGCAATTTGTGGTGGAATTGGGGAGTCCTGAGGAGTTGGTTTGGATAAGGCTGAGGAGAGGATGCACCTTGAGGAGTCTTTTTAATTATTTTTATAGACCATTTTATCTTAAAATCAGAGTGGTTTACATTTAACAATAACACATTTACATGTCCTATGCTGGGAGATGTGTGGCCAAGATAATGGCGTAGCCTAGTTAGCTCTGTGTTACCTTTATGCCTAAACATAAAAGGAAGGCTGGGAAAATGACCTCGAGTCCTGTGCCATCAACGTTTGTAGGTCCCATGGATTGTTTCATGAAGGGAGCACCAGTGATGGATGTTGCTGGGATAAGTCCGATTTTGATGATGCCATGATCTGGAGGTGTGGCGTTGCCCTTAAACATTGATGTATCATTCTCCCCAGACACGCAGACTCTGTCGCCTTGTCCACGGAACAGTGCACCATGGACCCAGGGTTCTGGCCTCATGTATTGGAAGTCAGTGTTCGTGGAACCCCTGTTTAAGGAGAACCACCGGGTAGTGTTGCTATGCAAAAGGTCCCCTGACACCCAGTGGTTGCAACAGGTGGATGGGGAAGCCCTCAGGATGCAATGGTTGGCAGCTGCGACGCTTGAGAAGGAGCTGGTTCTGGTGGCTCAAGATTTGCCTTCTTCTGCTATGTCCTTGATGTCCTTCCTTCTTAGGCCTCAGGTTTTTACTTTCGAGACAATTTGGGATGGCATTGTGCAAATATCTCTTCTCAAACAGTTGAATTAATGACTAAGGCACAGTCTAATGCCGAATCCATTAAAGGTAATTCTAATGCTTTTGACTGTCTTAAGATCCGGTGAAAGATCAAGCTACTAATAGTACTGGGTTTTCAGATATTAATGAAGTTTTGGAGACTTTAGAAAATATTTCCTGAGCAGTGAATCTGAGAATTCTGAATTTCCCCATGGCAATGTTTAAATAATATCTGGAAGAAGTTCTGTCAGTTCCTAAGGATTTGATGCCTCCTATTTCTAAAGCGTACTACCTTCCAATTGCAAAAAGACTTCCAGAAGAACAGTCTAATAATTTTGATGTTTTGAATTTGACTGACATTTTGGAATCTTCAGTAACAGAATCTTATAGTCCGGCCACGTAATTGATAATCTGTGCTTTAGCTACTGATCGTGACTGGATTCTTAAGTTATTTTCAAGAAGAAAGCAATATTGTTCTGTGACTTCTCTATTTCTAATTTTCATGACCTAGCAAGTGTAAGAAAACATAACTTTTTACACAATAACAGACTCCTAAGTGAGGCAGGGTTATTTTAATTACATTCTTGCAAGAACGGGCGAAATGCTTGACTGAGCATTCGCACACATCCTCTGTTTCACAGTTCTTTTATAGTATAACTGGTCCTCTCCTACTTCTAGCAGGTCAATATTTCATTGGCTAATAATTGCCTCACTGCGAGTCATTACATACTATTCCAGCATGTCAGTATTCCATTGGCTGATAATTGTCTCACTCCACTTCTTTATACCTCCGCACCTGTTACAGGCTACGTGTTATTAACCATATGACAGGCTACGTGTTATTAGCTACGTAGACTTTCCCTTCCCAGGATGCAGGCATACAGCAAAGTGAGTCAGCTAGACATTACATACAAAATTATATTACAGAATGGTGAATAAATGGAATACAAGCATTATATTTACATTGTAAAAATAACATATCACATTTGTTTATATGAAACCCCTCCCTCTTTCTTTTTAAAGTTTTCTTGTTACTTTTTACATTTACTCTACAGTTCCATAGGAAGCTTCTAATTTAGATAACATCCTTCCTAACTCTCTCTCTTCCCCTTTATTATCCATTAATAACATTGCACCTTTGTGCACTGGAGTTGATACAATCATTTGTTTAGTGCTCGCTGTCTCTATCAATCCTTGAGTTAACCCTCCTATACACGGTATTATGCAACACCCCACCGTAATTAACACTCCAATTACAACAAGTACAGAGGTAAATATAGATGCTACCACCCCCTTCCACTTCCCAAACCATGATTCCAATCATCCAGTGAGAGAGGTATCTGTACCTGAATTTTCTGCCAATTCCTCTGCCAAGGTAGTTAGTCCTTGCAGGGCTTTAGTGATAGTACCAGGGGCTGTGTTATTGGGGATGAACATACATTTCCCCCACCAACATTACACATGCCCCCTTTTTCAGCTACCATCATATCTAAAATCATTCAGTTCTCCCAGGCCATTCTGCTAGTGGCGTCTAATTGTTCTGCAATACCCTTTATTGCATCCTGGGTATAATTGATAAACCACTGTTGGTTATAATATCTACATTTTTGTTTATCATAATTACCCATAACAGGGATTCGAATCCAGCTGCAATCTGGTTTCGTGCTTTATACTGAACCGGAACCCCCCGAGGGACTCCTATTGCGTCTATATATGTATATATCCTGTCATCAAATGAGGCTCCCAAAGTACTCCTCCTTTTCCTTTGTATTTGCCCCTTGTCCTGTTCTGTGAACGCCAAGGTGAAAGGAACTGCCAATTGAACTATTGCACATGTTCCCAACATAGGGTAGGCAATGTTGGTCTCAACATCTGCCCTCCACAGTACCACCACAGGTCTTCCCTAGGGATTACCAGGTTGGAGTAGTTCTTCTCTTCTCTTTCCATCCCTGTCAGGTTTAGGCTTAGAACCCAGGTATTCAGTTCCCCCACTTCCCTCGTGTAATTCTTTTCCCGCCTGGTGAGACAGGGAGAGTGATTTCCAAACACTGCTGAAAATGTGGGGGGGAACTTTTACCTCCTTCAAGTCTGTAGGGGGAAAGAGCAAATTCAATGACTTGCAACTTTCATTTCCACAAGCCGTTTTTTCCTGATACAGAGATATGAGGCATCTTACTCCATTGGAATCTGTATCCCACCTCAAGGGTTAGGGCACAACCTGTGCAATGGGCCTCCTGGAGGCACATGCGTAGCAATTGCTACGGTTGAGACTTCCTACGGTGTATTTAACCCATTCCACCCAGGCGTTCACATCCCCATAACCAATGTTCCCTCTAATTTTCTGTAGGCTGTGTGCGCATAAAATATCAGCGCTGTGCAGCTTTTGAAGGAAGGTAAAATGTTTGTGCGCCACATAACGACACTCGGAGTTATATACTTTAAAATTTGACTACACGTCAGAATACAGTATGTACACCACATTGATTTTAATCAAATTAAATGAAAATAGACAATTACTAAATCAGGAAATTTCTAGTAATTACAATCACTTTTAAATTTTAAGACGTCTGTTTTCTATCAGAATCAGAGCCGTAATTTTTGTGCGCTCTGTTGTAAAGTATGTGCGCTTGCTCGGCGAGGTGTGTGCGCACGCACACGCGCACAGCTTAGAGGGAACAGTGCCCATAACCCGTTTCCACCTCTAGAGTGTCCCTCAAATCTTTCATCTCCACTATTTTGACTGCGTTAGGGTCCTTATGCTGGGGAATGGTGTGGAGACCTGATTCTGATTCTTGAGGGGTATTCTTATCCTCAATCTTCCTAGGGGATCTTGTCCACTAACGTCTATTCCTAGTCCATAGGTCCCATTCAGTGAGTCATCCCGTCCAGAGAGGGTGACCACGATGGGGTTGCAACTTCCTGGGTTACATTGCTGAATGCTGTGTTTCTTTATCATTGTTATTTTCTTTTGAACTGGGTGCCTCTTCCCCTCTGGGAAGACCCAGCCTCCATCCTCGGTGGTCCACCAAACTTGTGACCACCCGTAACAGGGCATCACGTACACAAGTGTCTGGGCATTCTCTGGACACACATACTTATGACTATTTCCCCACAACTTTTCGTAGTATCCCCCATCACAATTTATCACTTGGGAGGCATCAAATTCTAGGCTCACTGGTCCCTCTCCCTCTGGTATGGTTACAGTAAATATGTTAGGGTACATCCTTCCCCACATCGTGTCTGTGTTTGTATTTGTTCATCCATCCATCCCCATCCTAGATCCCATTTCATTCCCCTTAACAGAGAAAGTGATTCCCCCATCATAGCAACATCATCCACTTTCTTTTGTCTATGTTATAATTTTTATTAGTCCTTTTTAACCAACTCCTCTCCTGTTCTTCTGTATTTCCTTGTTATTTTTCAGGTGCAGAGGGTCATTAGTTCCCTGGACCTTCCATTGTGTGTCTGAAGGAGCTTCCACCGGGCCTTTAATTCGTGTATAATGAGTCCAACTTTTTTCCACAGTTCTTACAGCAGTTTCAGTATTCAGTAAAACCTGGAACTGACCTTCCCAGTCTGGTGGCAATTTGGACTCCTTCCAGGATTTTATCAAGACCCACTGTCCTGGTTTGAGACCGTGAGCTGCAAACTCCAAAGGGGTTGTTTGTGCCAACAGTCCTTTATTCCTGAGAACAGATAAAGAAGAGGACAGCCCAAGAATATATTCTTTAAGAAACTTATCTTTAGTTTCAAACTGGGGAGGTTCCTTTAATTGTCCCATATAGGGTAATCCGAATAACATTTTGTAGGGGGACAATCCTAAATCTTTCCAAGGGGTTGTTTGGATTCTTAACAATGCTAAGGGCAAACACTTAGTCCAAGGTAATTTTGTTTCTAACATCAATTTGGCTAACTGCTTCTTTATAGTCTGATTCATGCGTTCCACTCTCCCTGAGGAGGGTGGATGCCATGGAGTATAGAAATCCCAGGATACTCCCAGAGTTTCCATTATGTTTTGCAATACCTTGGCTGTGAAGTGACTTCCCTGGTCTGAATCAATGTGACCTATCATCCCATATCTTGGAATGATTTGTTCCAAAACCATTTTTTCTACTCCTATTGCGGTGGCAATATGCTACTGGTTGTCTCTTCCCTGCCCATTTTTGAGTGAGAACCCCTAAGGCTACTCTGCCATTTACAGTAACAAACAAATGAAAGGGTTTGTTCAGTGAGGATAAGGCCAGAACCGGGGCTTCTACCAAGCTCCGTTTTAAATCCTTAACCAACCCTTTCTCTTCTTCTCTCCAAGTTATAATGTTAGGTTCCTCTTCTAACAGTTTTGAATATAATCCTTTAGTCTTTTGGGCATATGAGTCTATTCATAATCTACAATACCCGGTTAGTCCTAGGAACTTCCTTAGTTCCCTCTTTGTCCTAGGTAGGGGTAAATCTATAATCCCTTTTATTCGTTCTGGACTTATTCTCCTTTTTCCTTCACTAATTAGATGTCCGAGGTATTTTACTTCTTTCTCTACAAATTGTAGTTTAGTTTTGGAAACCCAGAACCCTTGCATTCCCAGAAACTCTAATAGAGCTTTAGAGGCTCCACTTACTTGGGTCTTCTTTTTCCCTGATATTAAAAGATCATCTACATATTGCAAAAGAATTACGCTGGATGGTGTAGAAAATTTTTCTAACACCTGTTCCAGCACTTGTCCGAACAAGTTAGGTGATTCCGTGAACCCCTGGGGTAATACTGTCCACCGAAACTGTTGTTTCCGACCAATATCAGGGTCTTCCCATTCAAAAGTAAGCATGTCCCTACTTCTTGGGTCCAAGGGACAGGACCAAAATGCGTCCTTCAAATCTATAACACTAAACCATTTGTGCTCATAGGGTATTTTACTCAGTATTGTATAGGGGTTTGGTACCACTGGGTGCCTTATACATACTATTTGGTTCAGTCTCCTCAAATCCTGTACTAACCTATATGATCCATCTGGTTTTCTTACTGGCAAGACGGGAGTATTAAATGGGGACATGCATGGTTCTAATAGTGCATCTTTTAACAAACTTCTTATAACAGGCTGGAGGCCCTTACAACCTTTAAAAGAAATGGGATATTGTTTTTGGCGCACTACTTCGCCTTCCTTGTTCAGTTCAACTTTCAATGGCGGGATGTTCAGTCCTCCCCTATTTCCTTCCCTTGGCCAGACTTTAGGGTCTATTTGACTCTCTTCTTCTTCGGTGAGGGCAGCCATTTCTATAATGATTTGGCTGTCTCACCTTTATTTCTAAGTTTAACTGTGTAATCATATCCCTTCCTAATAGATTACTCCCTGCTTCTGGGATATACTTTACAACAACTGTCCCTCAATCTCCTCATGATCCATTTTTAACAGGGTGGGCTAAAATATTGAGACCTGAAAACCCTCTCCTTTTACCCATGAGACTGTAAGCTTCTGATTTAATATTCTCATTCCCTCTGGTATATAATTTAAGGATGTCTGGGCAGCTCCTGTGTCTACTAAAAATACTACTTCTCCCTTCGGCCCCACCTTCAAGTTTATCAAGGGTTTTCGGTGGGACCTTAAATTGAGAAACCCCTGACACCCCTAATCTTCATCAAAACTCATCAGTGGTAGCACTCTCTCTTCTCATTTTAATTCAGGACACTCTCTTTTAAAGTGACCTATTTTTCCACATTGATAGCATCCTGCTCGGACTTGGGGTCTGGACCAGAAACTACCAACTTGATACTCCGGCCATCCTTGTCCTGCACTCTTGTCAGCCCATCTTCCCCCTGAGCCTCTTCCGCGTCCTCTTCCCTTTTGCCATATACATTTTCCCACTCTTCCACCCATTTCATTTTCTCCAATTTTCTTTTTATATCTGACCAAGATTTTGTCACAAAATGGACTTTAAGGAGTTCCCTTCCCAGGACATCCTCTGGATCCATTCCTAAGTATTTTCTCATTTGGTCTCTCAGCTGCTGCAGAAAAACTGCCGGGGCCTCCTCCTTCTCTTGATGTATTATGGCCATAATTTCTCTCATTATTTGTTTGTTTATCATGTGCCTGCCATCTGGCAAAACCCATTTTCCCCCTTCTCTTTCTACTGCCCCTATATCTTTGAGTTTTCATTTTTCCCTTTCAGTAAATAAGAACATAAGATATGCCATACTGGGTCAGACCGAGGTCCATCAAGCCCAGCATCCCGCTTCCAACAGTGACCAATCCAGGTCACAGTACCTAGCAGTCTCCCCAAAAGACACAGGTTCCTCAATGCTTGTATTGGGTCAAGCAGTGATATCCTGGGTCCCTTTTAATAATGGTTAATGGACCTTTCCTCTAGGAACTTGTCCAAACCCTTTATTTTTTTTAAGCCCAGCTACACTAACAGCTTTTACTACATCCTCTGTGTAATAAATTCCAAAGGTTGATTACACGAGTAAAAAAAAAAAAATTTTTTTTCTCGTATTAGTCTTAAATAAGTTACCTTGTAACTTCATTGCATGTCCTCTAGTCTTTTTATATTCTGATGACATAAACACATGTTTACCCGTTCCACTCCATTCATTAATTTATACACTTCTATCATATCTTCCCTCAGTCATCTCTTTTCCAGGTTAAAGAGCCCTAACCTTTTTAGCCTCTCTTCATAGGGGTATCCTTCCATTCCCTTTACCATTTTGGTGGCTCTTCTCTGAACCTTTTCTAATAATGCTATATCCTTTTTTAAGATACAGGGATTTGCTGCCTGACTCTCTATTTCTGGGGTTAAATTGTATATAGGGGTTAAGTCTTCCTCTAAGGCAGCTCCCTTAGCAGTTTTATCTGCTAATCTATTTTTCTCTGACTCCAAAAGAATTCCCTGCTTAATGACCGTTTTCATGATCACTGCTTTTTCTTTTTTTTTTTTGGCAACAGCTAACACCTGCTGAATTAATCTTTTTCATTGTTTACATACAAGTTAAGGATTTGACATAACCACTCTTCGTCTGTGCCAAATTTCAGCCAGAAAACTGCAGCTAGCTTTATGTCCATGTAACTCAGCAATTCTTAAAACACTTCTTTGCTTTATCCTTAAAAAGGTTACCCTGTAGCTTCATTGTATGCTACTAATACCAACATCCTCCCTAATTGACTGTCTGGAGGAATGTCCCCGGGGTCTTTATCCCTGACCCCATCCTTTCTCGAGCTTCCTTTAGAATTCCTAATCTCATCGAGACTTGTTTCACCAATGTGCTTTTCACTTCGTCTCTCTCCGGCTGCACTCCTCACGGATGTGTCGGAACCGCGGATTGAGACTCCACACTCACTTCGTGTCTAGGATACGTCTCATACACACAACAATTTGTCTCGATACCCAACCACCAAGGCAATACTTTACAGTCTTGTTTCTTACCTTGGTCCATGTACAGAGTTACCTGGTTGCTTAATTAATACCTGGTCTGCTTCACTGAGTCTGTATTGATTTTTCCTTCATGGTCTCAGGATTCTGCTGTCAGTACACTGTTGGAGCCCCCCCCCCCCCCCGTAGTTGATAAATGAGGCCGTTGAACTCAATGGGACGCATCTCCCCATCCTCAATGGTGGTGGTCTCCTCCAGCGATGACACAATCCTGGACACGAGCCCCCAATCTGTAAGAAAACATAACCTTTTACACAATAACAGACTTCTAAGTGAGACAGAGTTATTTTAATTACATTCTTGCAAGAACGGGTGAAATGCTTGACTGAGCATTCGCACACATCCTCTGTTTCACAGTTCTTTTATAGTATAACTGGTCCTCTCCTACTTCTAGCAGGTCAATATTTCATTGGCTAATAATTGTCTCACTGCGAGTCATTACATACTATTCCAGCATGTCAGTATTCCATTGGCTGATAATTGTCTCACTCCACTTCTTTATACTTCCGCACCTGTTACAGGCTACGTGTTATTAACCATATGACAGGCTACGTGTTATTAACCATATGACAGGCTACATGTTATTAGCTACGTAGACTTTCCCTTCCCAGGATGCAGGCATACAGCAAAGTGAGTCAGCTAGACATTACATACAAAATTATATTACAGAATGGTGAATAAATGGAAATGTAAGGCCGCGGGCCCCGTGCCCGTGGCCGCGTATAACCGGGGGGGGGCGGCAAGTCGCTCGCGCCCACCGTGTTCCGGCGGCGTGCGGGACGTGGTGGGTATCGCATGGGCCCGGTGACCTCATTGGCTCCCGTGGCGTTTTGAAACGCGCGGGAGCCAATGAGAAGGCTGGGTCCATGACAGCAGAAGGGGGGTGTGGGGCGGGGACACGGTTCTGCTCCGGCTGTTGTCGGTTGAGCAGGAAGGCGCCGGAAGTGTCGGGGAGCTGCTGCTGGTGAGCCGAGAGAAGCTGGGGTCTCGGCGGCGGGAATTGTCGTCCAGTGTGGCAGCGGTGGGGGGTTTTCAACGGCGGCGGGGTTTTTCCTGGCGACAGTTGGTCCTGTTTGACGGCGGCGGCCCGGGCAGAGAGGCAGGGGGTTTTTATCTTCCTGGCAAGTGGTTCCCATTCCTGGTTAGCAGCAGGTGTGTGGTCTCGGTTCCCTGTGGGCTGGGTGGTGCGGGGTGGTGGCGACTTTAATTACAAAAAAAAAAAAAAAAAAAAAGGAGATGAATTGACGGTTATTGCAGGACAGGGGAATGAACATCAGCCAACATTTTTCTAATTCTCTGTTGTTTTTTGCTGTGGGAACTTTACAATATTGGGACTTGTAAAATGTAGATATTTATTTATTTTATTTATGTATTTCACATCTCTTCTATACCACACTAGTATCATCAGCGCGGTTTACATGGAACCAAACATATCCATACAGAAAAACTGTAGTGCATTTTACAAGTAACAGGAATTTGAACTTGGTATGTGGGGAATATGTGGGGAATCACTGCTGCTTTATCAATGCTTGCAATATCAGGGCTCTTTTGAGGAGAAAAAGCGGGAGCGAACATTCAGTTGCTTGGGCCAGGGGGTTGTTGTGCCTAAAGGCGGGGAGTCCTTATCAATTCTTTTGTGAGATTCTTGGGATGTTTGAATGGTCTACCACTGGAGCAGGCTTTTATTTGTGTAGTTTCCTCATCTTGGAGAGGCTGTTTCAGAACAGCCGTGTAGCACAATGGTTAGGACACTGACTGATGTTGCAGGGGTCCCAAGTACAAATCCCCAGTGTACCTAACAAATAAGGTTGGCTGAGGTAGTTCCTTTAATGCAGAGCCGTTTGTGGACAGTTTGCTGGTCTGTGCAGCTAGAACAAATTTATGTATATATTGCTGGAGTATGATTGTATAATCATTGTTTAGGCATGACTGTGTTGTTGATGTCCTGCTTTGAATAAATATTGGAGTGTTTCATGTTTTGTTTTTCTCCATGGACAAGTGGGATAAGTTCTCACATATGGATGGTGGCACTGAGGGAGCCCTGTGCTGGGCTTACTTTCAGTTCCCTGGAGGCATGGGAGGTATCTCGGGGCTTGGAGTGGCCCTCGGGCCTTTTTGGGCGGCCCGGGTGGGGGGCTCGGTGCCTGCGGAGGGCGGCGGGGGTTTGGACCTGCCAGGGGGTGGCGGGGGTTGGTGGAGGCAAGTCTGGGGGGTTTGTCGGCTGTTGCAAGGGGTGGTTGCTCGCCTGCTTGGGCGCATTGGCGGAGCGTGGGTCGGGGCTCTTCCAGTGCGGAGTAGCTGGGGGCGTGGCAGTCCCAGAGGGCTGTGGCAGGTGTCCCTTCGCCTTTTCCTGTTTTTTCTCCGCATGTTTCTACAGGATGGCACTACGTGGGTCATCCTTTGATGGCTGCTGCTGGACGGACGGATGGTGTGGCGGCGAGCACCGGCGGAGGCCCCTTGCTTGTCGGAACCGGGTGAGAACCTGTGGCTGCGGCATGGCCGCGACGGGAGACGAGTGCGGCTGCTGCAGGTGAGTTGGATGCTGGCGCTGCTGTGCGGGCGGCTGGCGCTGCGGTGCGGGTCGATGGTGCAGTGGGGGGAGATGGTGCTCGGTCAGCCGAGGCGGGTGGGGAGTGTGGGAACGAGAGGAGGCTGCATTCTTGTCACCGGCATTAGGCCTTCGGGATCCTCCTCTTATACAACTTCTGAGTCCTCGTCCGGTTCTCTTTCGGACAGGTTCGGCTGTGGTCGCGCGGCCAATGGTGACGCGGGGCGTGCAATACCGGTCGGTGCGGCGCCCTCGGGGCGGTTTTCTCTGAGTTATTGGGAGGGAGTGCCAAGGAATCTTCGGAAGAGGAGTGTGAAGCGTCGCTACTTAGATATATTTCGTTTGCGTGAAGGTCGCAAATGGTCAGGGGACAGTCAGAGGAAGCGTAAGGAGGCTGAGAGGGCGGGTAGGGTGAGAAGAGTGGTGCGGAAGGTGGTCAATTGGACTCGGGCCTTCCTGCGTTTGGCTAGTGAGTAGTATGGTATGCTTCTGGCTTACGCGGATTCCATCTTAGAGGCATCACAGACTCATGAGGGTTGGGGCTGGGCTCAACTATGATGAGAAATTCCGTGATAAGATGGAGGAGATTCAAATGCTTTCCTGGGGAATGCACGACATTAATCTGTGGCTGACGCAGATGGCGATCAGACCGGTGGGCGGAAGTGTGAGCAGGCAAAAAGGTGGATTGTTCGTCACCACGAGGGCGGATCTGCCCTTTCGAGCGGGCGTGCCCCCGGTGGTGCAGGAAACTCCAGGGGGGGGGGGAGCGAGGGACCTGTGCTGGCGGTTCAACAAAGCTTCATGTCCCTTTCCTGATTGCACATTCCATCCCGCTTGCTCCATCTGAAAAAGGGGCCACTCAGCACTCAAGCATATCACAAAGAGAGTTGGGTGAGCCGCGGTCCCCCCCCCCCCCCCAAGTAGTAGAAGCTCGTGGAGTTTGTCCCCCACTCCGGTTGCGATTGATGTTTTTAGGTCTGTGGCTTAGGAGATATCCGAGGAGCCAAGTCAGCTGCAATTTCGAGAATGAGTTTCGGGAGGGGTTTCCTATACCGGGAGTAGGTAGGGTAGGGGCGAACAAGGCCGGGTATTCGCCTTCCGTTCGGCATTTTGTGCGGCTGGTGTGGGATCAGTTGGCAACCGGGATTGAGTTGGGTAGGGTAGCGGGCCCTTTCAGAGAACAGCTTTTCGCCGACTTTTTGGTGTCTCTTTTGGGTATCATTCCTAAGAAGGAGACGGAAAAGTATCGCTTCATACATAAGCTTCCCTTTCCCATTGGTTACTCAGTCAATGGTCACATGCCTCGGGAATGTTGCGTGGTACGTTATGCCTCCTTAGATGAGGCTGTGTGGGCGCTACGCCTCCTTAGATGAGGCTGTGTGGGCCTGGGTGCTTGCTGGCGAAAGTGGATATGGATCCACCTTCCGTTTATGACGGTGCACCTGTCAGCCTTTTCATTTGTGGGGGTTCTTTTTGCTTCGAAGGACAATTTTACTTTGATAAGAGCAGGCCTATGGGTTGTTCAATTTCCTGTGCTTATTTCGTGCAGTTAGCTCGTTTTGAGGCTGGGGGGTGACTTCAGCGGATCTGCAGTTGTATACCGATGCGGCTGAATCTTGTGATTAAGGCTTGTCACGGGGGTAGCTTCTCAACGGGGGCTGCTGCAGTGTGGTCTCCTTTTGGGTACTTCAAGGATGGGTGGAAGGTCCAGCCTCTCATGAGCGGGGTCCGTAGGGTCGGCAGCTAAGGCTGCGGGATTGTCGCGGACTGCTGTCCGGAGAAATCTGGCGGGCTTCTCCTTTTTTGGCTCGGGCCCTGGGGTGGGGAGGTGCGGGTGGGGGGTCTTTTCAACGCGGACGCTTTTGCGTGTTTGGGAATGATCCTGCCCTTCTTCGGTTGATTGGCGGCGCCACATCACGCATGACCTGCTGCGGCGTTTTATGCGGCGCATTGCCCCAGATGTTTTCGTCATCATAAGAAATGGTGCAATTTCGGACTGTTTTTTCAGTAGCCTGATTCGGCGGGGTGAATTGGCGGCGGAGGCGGGTCGGATTCGCGATGGAAGGGAGGTCCAGCTAAGTCAGGTGCAATGGATCGGGGGTGGGGTTCGTATCCGCCTTGCCCGTTCTGTGGGCTGTCTCTGGCAAGGGGTGGTATGTGGGTCGAATTGGCAACGGTTCGGGGCTCGTGTCCTGTGGCGTTACTGCAGGCATTGTTACGCGTGCGTTCGGTAGCCTTTTATACATCAGGTTGCGCGGGTTCTTATGCGTTTCAGTTAGCGGCGGTCCTTCGGCTGTCGTTACGGCGGATTGGTGCGGACCCTGGTGCGTCTGCCCCCTCACTCCTTCCGGATTGGGACGGCGATTAGTGCAGCTGCTGCTGGACTGCCTGAACAGGAGATACGGTGGATAAGTCGATGGCTGTCGCGGGCCTTCCAAAACTACGTGCGTTTGTAAGGGTGTGTGTGTGTGTGGGGGGGGGGGGTGATAACTGTTCTGTTCTTTCTGTTGCAGATGCACGGCCAGGATCGTCTTTTGGGATTGGCCACTCCTTTATGTGCTGGGCTGGTCGGAGAGCAGAGATGTGACCATTACAGGGGCTGGGCGAGCATGGACTTCGGTGGCTCCAGCTTGTGCCCTTGCTTCGGCACCACCAGCGTTGAAGAGGCACACCGGACATCCTGCTGCTCCGCTTAGGTGGCACTGAGCTGGTTTCCTGGCATTGTCGACAGTTGATTCGTGCAGTTCTAAAGGACTTTGGGGGTGGTGTTGGGAATGTTCAGATGTCATGTTGGTTGGTCTAGTATCATTCCAAGGCCGGCCTGTGGGGGGTCAGCGACGGTGGTCACGGGGTGTGGCGTAGATTAACCGTCAAGTTGGCAGATGGGTGGGGGGTGCAGGGTGGCTGGCAAATCCTACACCCTGGGGGGGACGTTCAGTGCGCGGGCCTCTACAGGTCTGATAGCGTGCACTTGTCCCCGGTGGGGTTGGATGTATTCCTTATCAATTGGCAGGAGGCCTTGGAAGTTATTAGGTCGGGGGCGAGGACTGGTCGCAGCTTACCTTTGGGGGGCGGCTCTGGTCGTGGCTGACCTGAGCCGGTGGCGGGATCCCGGAGGTTTCCGGGGTCCAGAGCCGGTGGCAAGCATGAGGGCGGGGGTGGGGTACCCCCGACCCGGTTAATCCCTCAGGTTTTTGCTAATAATATGGCGAAGCCGGAAGAGGGAGGGTGTGGAAAATTGTCGGGCCTGTACCCGGCGGAAGCGGATGCGGCATCACCTTGCTACTAACATGGCGTGTGAGGGCTCGCTCTGCTTGGGGGGGGGGAGTTATAATGTGTCAATTTGTATTGGTTGATTTGTTAAGAAAGGTTATTAAAGCTGCGACCAGTTTAAGTCCATGATTGTTGTCATGTGTTTTGTTTTGAATGCAGTGTGGGAGGGGAAAGTTAGGGGGGGTGGCTTAGAAGGGCGGGAGGCGACGTGTCCGCCTTACCCGGTTAATGTAAGGCCGCGGGCCCCGTGCCCGTGGCCGCGTATAACCGGGGGGCGGCAAGTCGCTCGCGCCCACCGTGTTCCGGCGGCGTGCGGGACGTGGTGGGTATCGCACGGGCCCGGTGACCTCATTGGCTCCCGTGGCGTTTTGAAACGCGCGGGAGCCAATGAGAAGGCTGGGGCCATGACAGCAGAAGGGGGGTGTGGGGCGGGGACACGGTTCTGCTCCGGCTGTTGTCGGTTGAGCAGGAAGGCGCCGGACGTCCCACCCGCCCTCCCTTCCTTTGGGGATGCTCGGCTACGGGGGTAGTGGGTTGTTGCAGCTTTGGGGGGGGGAGAGTGTGTTTTGGCGGGATCCCGGAGGTTTCCGGGGTCCGGAGCCGGTGGCAAGCATGAGGTCGGGGGTGGGGTACCCCCGACCCGGTTAATCCCTCAGGTTTTTGCTAATAATATGGCGAAGCCGGAAGAGGGAGGGTGTGGAAAATTGTCGGGCCTGTACCCGGCGGAAGCGGATGCGGCATCACCTTGCTACTAACATGGCGTGTGAGGGCTCGCTCTGCTTGGGGGGGGGGGAGTTATAATGTGTCAATTTGTATTGGTTGATTTGTTAAGAAAGGTTATTAAAGCTGCGACCAGTTTAAGTCCATGATTGTTGTCATGTGTTTTGTTTTGAATGCAGTGTGGGAGGGGAAAGTTAGGGGGGGGTGGCTTAGAAGGGCGGGAGGCGACGTGTCCGCCTTACCCGGTTATACAAGCATTATATTTACATTGTAAAAATAACATATCACATTTGTTTTTATCACAAGGGAGACCCAAAAACGACGACGTCAGTTTTTGCTGCAAAGGCCAGGAGTGTTACAGCTCGGTGGTTCTTTCTATATGGAAATTTCCCTGTAAATGTTTGTTGTTGTTGTTGCTGCTTAGTTTCCTATAATTCTACCAAGTATGTTTTTTCAGCCAAATTAGCTGGCTACCTTCTTAAGCTCTAAGATCGCATTGTCTCCCCTTGCTCCCCATATGGAAGTGTCTTAAATCCACACATTTAGGTATATTAGTTATTGGGCTGGGCCTACATCTTTTGATTTCCTTTATTGATTTACTTATGTAATCATTTTTTTCTTCTACATTCCCCGCACTATTGTGAGCTTGTAGGGGATTTGCATGATATTTCACTTTGAATACTTCCTTTGCCATTTACTTAGGATATCCTCTTTTTCTGTACAAGATGTTTATCTTGGATGTAATTTTGTTTAAAATTCATAAATGATAAATTTAAAAAACAACAACAAATTTACATGTAGTTCTTGTGTTTTGAGTGCTTAATTAGGTTTTCCTAGGTTATGGTTCATTTCTGTTCCCTAAAGAGCAGCGTCTTTAATTCCTTACAGAATATTGGAAGTCCTGGTGCATATAGTGAGAAAGCATGTGCACTTGAGGTTTGGCTGCTCTTGGTTTTCTCGAGTGGTGTGGCATACGTATTCTGTGTACAGAGTCTCCTTGCTCTATTGTTTGGAGTTTTGTGAAGATGGACTGTAGGTAGGGCGAAGATAAATTGTGAGTTAATTTGAAGGTGGTTATCAGAACCTTATACTTGGTTTGACTTATCAAGAGTAACCAGTGCAGTTATTTTAGGACAAGTGTGACATGGTTAACTCTTGATGCTCCATCAAGGATTTGGGCAGTTGTGTGTAGAAGTGGGGGGTTTGGTTTTAGAATCAGATAATTAGAAAATGAGTAGCTTTGGGGGTGCTCTGTTGGGGGATAGGTCATGCAGTGACATGGGGAAGGTCTGGAAAGGGCGAGAACTTCCCTATGCTGAAAGCCTTCTGCACTTTGGTCTAGTTAGTGCTGGGAAGATGTCAACAAGTAAGGATTTGCTGAATTTGGCAATGCTAAGATGGCCATACTTACTTAAACTTGGACAGTATAGTGCAGCTGTATTCTGCATATCATTAGCTCGATACCAAGGGAGTTTAACTCTGACTTACATTTGCTAGGCAACTTGTATTAATTGCCGATTTCAATGCCGCTGGGTACACAGGCCCATGAAGGCTGGATTAATACAGTTACCTTAATGTTTAAATATTTTAAGTAGCTTATACACTTACAAATGGCACTGTTGCTAATGCAAGCAAAGCTGCATCTATTAGTCTGAGAAATCCCTCTGTCTGGAGACATGCCGACAGCAAACCACAATGCTGTTTTCTTTTTAATATGATTTACAGTCTTGAGAAATGCACTTGTAACCAAGCTTTTAATAAAGCCTCTTAAAAAGCTCTTTACTGCTACACAACTGTCAACTTCTTCAGCCTTGATCTATAAAATCAGACACAGTTACCATTAGGTAGGAGCTTGTAGAGAAAGAAAACAAAAATATAAATAACCTGAAAAAAATGTTACTCCACATGCCTGATCGGCATCCGGCAACAGTGAGCGGGCTGTGAAGCTCCTCCCGCTCCCTGCACCAAAGGCCAATCAGGCCCAGCATCCCCGGACTTTTAAATCAGCACTGGAAGGTGTGCCTGCATCTGAAGACCTCGCCAGAGGACCTTTTGGCATAGCCCTTAGGTGGAGATTGCTGGAGAAAACTATTAAAAGTATTTTAGCACACCACGTAAGAAAAGACACATTCCGAAAGTTTCCATATACCCACATGATACACTTCACTTTCACCATGCTTTCACTATATCTAGCAGTATACACTGTATTTGCCCTCTTACTCATGACAACAGCCCACAATACCCTCCTCACTCCCCAGTACTCCCCTTTCACCCATCACAAATACCTTACAACATTCACTCCCATCATCAGACTACAGCTACACCCATCCAGACGCCTCATTAAAATACAAACCGCTCCCCACATCACCCCCTCTCCACCACCCTTGAAACAACAACACAACAACTCTGATGTGCACTGATCAATGCCAGGTCAGTGAAAAACAAAATACAGATTATCACAGACCTGCTCACAGATTACCAACTTGACGTTCTAGGCATAACTGAAACATGTCTCTCTGCAACTGATAATGGCCTCCTCAACCAGCTCAAAACAGAAGACTATTTACTATTCCACTGCCCAAGAAACACGCAAAGAGGGAGAGAGATACTGCTGCTAACCAAAACATGCCTACACTTCCGTCCTCTCTCATCAAAGAGCACCATCACAAATAACCATTTGACCATCATCCTATACTGGCCTCCCACCCCCTCCTCCATGGATCTATCCAGCATAATAGAAAACATCATGGAAAATTCCAAATCCAAGAAAGATCTTCTCATCCTAGGTGACTTCAACCTCCCTTCACTACCTACTATCGTGGCAAACACCTTCTTCTCAGCCATGGAATCGATGGGTCTCATCCAAATTGTGACTCCACCCCCCCCCACACCCTTGACCTAGTCTTTACCCCTACCCTCCCTATCCATACTAGCCACCCACACTCTCTATGAACCTATCCAATTCCATGGATGGACCACATCCTCTCTTTCCCAAAAACCACAACCAACTCTGCCAGAACTACATCAGATCCCATGACGCTTTAGTCAATTCAATAAAGACACTTTCCTGGAAGACACCCTTCCAAACCTAACAATGGACACATCTGACACAACAATACTGACAGACAACTGGAACATGGTGCTTAATGATGCAGCTAGCCTCCACCACACCAACACAACTCCTCCAGAAAACAACATATCTGCAAAACTCCCTGGAACTCCCATATTCTACGCCAACTAAAAACCAGACTAACAGAATGGAAATGTTGAAAGACTACCCAGATCGAAACAGATAACTTGCACTACTTATGAATTACCAAACAACCACAGACAAAGCCAAAAAGGACTACCATACAAAGATCATCAATACCTCTATCAATTGCCCACAAGAGCTATTTGACATAGACAACTAACAGAACCACCCATAAACCACAATACAACACCTTCTATCAGCCATCAACAACTAGCCGCACACTGCAAACAGCTACACCCCAGACCAGACCTCACCACTACCCTACCCATGCAAATTCCTCCTAACACCACTTGCTGGTCCACCTTTCATATGATCACTAGTGGTGAGATCAAGAGAATTCTAACAATGCTTAACACATCCACCTCATCACTTGACCCATGCCCAGCCACATGGGTCAAAGCTGCAAAGATTGAACTTAGCCCATTCCTCACCAAAATAACAAATGAAGAACTGCAACAAGGAGTAATGCCAAACTGTCTCAAACTTTCCTCTATCTGCCCCACCTTAAAGAAACTGAACCTCGACAATAAAGACCCCGTTTCATACAGACCCATCATCAGTCTCCCCTTCCTGGCCAAACTCATAGAGAAATCTGTTCAACTCCAGCTTCAAGACCACATTGATGAACACTACCTACTTGATCTTCAACAGCATGGGTTTCATCCTCTACATGGAGTCAAAATCCTAATGACAGTACTAATCAACACATTAACCCAAAGAATACAAGGCCGCTCACAAGCCTATCTGCTTATATTCCTCGATATTTCTATAGCGTTCAATATAGTGGACCATGGCATACTTCTGCAATGACTACAGTCTTACGGCATCCAAGATACAGTTTTCAGCTGGTTTCAATCATACCTCACTGATAGACGACAACAGATAAAAATGGGTACAAGCACCTCCAAACCATACCAACAAACCCATGGAATACCCTGAAGTTTAACACTATCTGCACCCCTTTTCAACTTATATCTCTAACCCCTCTGCTCAATCATCAAAATCACAACATCCACTTCCACCTATATGCCAATGACATAATGCTATACTGCCCAATCCACATAAATCAACCATCATACACACAGATTCAAGACTGTTTCATTGACGTCTCCCAGTGGCTTTCAACAAACAACCTGTCAATCAACTACAAAAAGGCCAAGGCACTGTTTATTACAAGGAACCCTCATTCATTCCTCCAGGCATGATAACACTAAATGACATTCTGATAAAGGTTCAACCAGAATTGAAATACCTCGGGATCACTCTCAATCAGCAACTTTCCTTCAAAACTTAAGTAATGAAGACAGCCAAAACTATCGACTTCAAAAGGAAGACCCTACAATGACTCCATCCCCTTCTCGAAGCAATCAATTTCAGAACAACCCTACAAGCTCTCCCTTTCCCTAATGCAGACTATTGCAACAGCATCTACCAAGACCTACCACAAACCACCCTCCTCTCCCTTCAAACTACACACTGCCGCATGAACAATCCAGGGTGCTACTAAACATGACCGTATTACCCCAATCCTAAAACAGCTCCGCTGGCTGCCACTTCACAAAAGAATCAAATATAAAGCATTGCTCCTTACACACTATTTACTACACTCCCAACCATCTACCCAACTTCAATCCCTCCTTCAGAAACCCTCTACAAACAGACCATGAAGAATTACCACAACCAACAAACTCACCGTACCACATTCTAAAACAAAATTCAACCAACAAATCTGCCATAGAGCATTTGAACTCTACGCACTATCCCTCTGGAATTCTTTGCCAGACACAACAAGGAATATCACTAACATCTTCTCCTTTCACACTCACCTGAAAGCCGTCTTATTCATTGAACACTTTGAACCCTCCACCTGATCGCCCCCCTCCCACATATTACACCATCAAGACAGGATCTGCTTCTGTAAATAGTTAAGGAATTAATATAATATCCATACACTACTCTCATACTGTATATAGTTCAATGCTTGCAAATATCATGTTGTTATACATAATACATAACAAAAGTGTTAATAGCTCCATATAATTTTATTAATATTATAATACTGCTTTCAGTGTGCCATATTGCATCGTTTTGCTAGCCAGTGCCTTCATATAGCATTACCACCTTTTGCAGGCAACGTTCCAAGCCTGTTAGCTTTCAGGATAAACATTGGGAGGCCAATATTCAAAGGATTTATGTTCCTAACTTTATGCTCCTAAATTTAAGTTTAGAGAACTTTTAAGAAAATATTTAGGCACTCAGCCGTAGTAAATTTTCAGAGACTAATTTACGAGCATAACTTTCAAGTTAGGAGCATAAATCCTTTGCATATTAGGCTCATAAATCCTTTCAATATTGGGTCCTTAACAAGGGCAGCTCAAGACAATCTGCTGCCTGAGGCAAAGGATGAGATGGTGTCCCCTCCCCCCCACCTCCAAGCGGGGAGGGGGCTTTCTCAAAACTCCAGTCAGGGACTGAAGCAAACAAAAAAGCCAATTAGGTCATGTGGAAGAAATGCACGATATTTGCACACTAAGGAGCTGAATGAAAGAGCGAGAACCACAGCACAATTTATAATACCAAATAACTCATTTTTACATTGTTGTTATAAACTGTATTATGGTTCTTGCTTTTTCTTTTTGATCATATATTTTACATTCACAGAACCCCATCTCTCAACAACGGTGCGGAGCAGAGCTAGGACATTCGCCCACAGAACTCAACATCTAAAAAAAAAAATCTGATTTTGGTCATCTCTCCTAACAACAACAAATATTCTCCAATACCTGGCATATTATGAACACAAAACCCTACAACAAAGTCTCTGAATATCTATACAGCAAATATACCATACCATACCATACCATACCATACCAGCACCAACTTCCAAAACTCACATAAGGAGGCTACCCAGAAAAAAGCAGCACTGTAAATACTGCAGTGGGCCCTGGAACACCCAAACACCTATTTGAAAAGCTGAACAACTTAGAATACTACAGTATAGATACCTACATACAAACTCCATGTTAACAGAACACCTGGCCTCAGTCACACACTAAGAACAAAGACCTCACCAAGTACAGAATAAGTGACCATAACCTAAAGTAAAAATATGTAGATAAAAGTTAAACTGAAACCCCAAGAAACCAGACTCCGCATGTGGTGCAACACCAAAGAAATAAGAGATGCAGTTCCCCATACTGTGTAAAATATAAAAATAGTGCAAAGTTCAATCATAAAATTGAAAACAAAATTATTTTTTTCTACCTTTGTTGTCTGACCATTTTATTCTCTGATTCATGCTGGTCCCAATCTGAGGCTTCGGCTTTCTTCTGTCTTTTCTTAGCTCTCTTTCTACGGTCTCTAGTCCATCTGCCATTTCTTGTTTTCTTCACTTCCTTCTGTCTTGGAGATTGATTTTTTTCCTTTCAGATTTCTCTCTCTCTCTGTCCACCCAGATTTCACTTCTCCATACCATCCAGTTCTCAATTTCCTTCTTTTTTACGCCATCTACCTACCGCTTTTAAAACTTCACCCAATCCTTCCATTCCCCAGCTATTCTTTCATGGTCAATTATTACCTAGTCTTTTGTTCACTGTCTCTTCCCCTCCATGTCTAAAATCTCTCACACCCCATCCAGTGTCTCTCACTCTCTATGGTTCTCTCTTTCCTCCATCAAGCACCTCCGCCCTCTCTTTCCTTCCTTGTCTGCCCTTTCACTTCTTATTCCCCTGCAATCAGCACCTATCCCATCTCCATACCATACCATACCATCCCCTCCACTCTCTATTACTCCAATGTCCAGCATCTCTCCATCTTTCTCAACCTTTTAATTGCATGTCCATCTTCTCCCATTTCTCTCCTATTACCCCCATGTCCTGCATTTCCTTCTTCCCTTATTACCCCGAGTCTAGCATCTCCCTTCTGCACCCCCCCCCCCCCCACTCCTCAAGTACAGCATTTTCCCATAGTCTCCCTATAAACTCTGGCCAACATCACCACTCCATCTCCCCTCCTTGCTTTTCTCTATGCCCCTTTCCATGTCCAGCATCTCTATCTCCCTAGCCCCCCACCTCAATTTTCTCCCCGCTGCCTCCCTATTCTCCCCCTGCACCCAGCATCTCCCTTCTGAATCCCTGTGCCCATTTATGTCCACCTCCAAATGCACTGGTCCAGCATTTGTCTTCATGCTTCCTCACCCCCCTCTGTTGTCCATCATTTGCTTTCCTGCTCCCCCCCCCCCCCACTGTTGTTCTGCATCTCCTCCTCTTACCCCTCCCCTCCACGTGTCCAGCATTTGTCTTCCTGCTTATCCCCCCCCCAATCCAGCATTTGTCTTCTTACCCCCCCCCCTGTTGTCCAGCATTTGTCTTCCCCCTTCCCCGGTGTCCAGCATTTCTCTTCCTGCTTCCCCCTCTCCCGTATCCAGCATTTGCCCTCCTGTCCCTGCCCACGATTGTCCAACATTTGCCCTCATGTCCCTACCCCGTATTGTTCTGCATTTGCCCTCCTGCCCTTGCCCCTCGTTGTCCAGCCTTTGCCCTCCTGTCCCTCTTCTCCCCATTGTCCAGCATTTGCCTTCCTGTTCCTGCCCCCTGTTGCCCAGCAACTGCCATCCAGGAAAAGTGTGGGGTTTTGGAGATTCCAAGGCCTCAAAGCCCTTCCTGGTTTCGTCCCCTCTGATACGAAAAGTATCATCAGAGGGGGTGGGACCCATTGGAGCTTTAGAAACCTGCCTTAGTTGGATGAGCCGCAATTTTGCTTTTAGTTTTTTTTTTCCAAAAAGTTTTTTTTTCGAAGTTGACAACTTTGAAGAAAAAAAACTGAAAGCAAAATTGAGGGATCTTCCAACTCTGGCAAGCTTCTAAGGCTCCAATGGGTCTCACCCCCTCTGATGATGCTTTTTGCGTCAGAGGGGCAGAACCAGGAAGGACTTTGAAGCCTCGGAGTCTCCAAAACCCTACATTTTTAAGAGTTTTTTCAGTCTCTAGTTTGCCGCCGCTGCCCTAGTTTCGTCGGATCAGGGGCAGCGGCGGAGGGAAGTGGGGGTCGATTCTGCCACTGCCGACCTAGGAGATGTAGAGGTGGCAGCGGCTGGTCTACTAGGTTTTTTTTTTTTTTACCATGAAGGCACTTGGCTGTTTTGGGGGAATTTTTTGCCACCCCGAAAACTTTGCCGCTTGAGGCAGCTGCCTCACTCTGTCTCATTATCGAGCTGCCCCTTGTCTTTAACCTCCTAAGTGTGGCTGAAAACAGGGCACAAATTTAGATGCATAACTTAGGTGCTTAAATTTAGGAAGTCAACTGTTTTTTGAGTATCAGGCCCTGGATTTATTCTGATATGCTTTGAGGACCTGATATTTGAAAGACATTTAAATACCACTGAATGGGATGTTCAGCGGGACTAACACAGTTAGTGCTATTGAATAGCCCCGATTATCTCCCTTACATGCCCCAAAGCTAACCGGTTAGCATTGGGGCGTGTCATGGGCGGAGCAGAGGCGACGACAGTTTCTATCCGGGTAACAGCGATATTGCACCACTACCCAATTAGTGACCTGTGGGTAAAACTAGGTGAAGCAAAAGCTGGCTTAGTTTTACCTGCAGGAGCTAACCGGGCAGGTCATGCCTCTGGCCTTCCCTCACTCCTCCTCCAGCCCGTTTTCTCTCGCCCCCATCCTGAGTTCCCCCCACAACCCCTCTATACGTGTGGGGCGCTCAGGATCAGGAATCAGCCCCTGGCGTTTAGTGTGGATGAATGTCCACATTGGACATACATCCCCGCTAAACGCTGCTCAGAATCCACCCCTTAGCTTCTGCAGCTCTGGGGCATGTGCAGCAATCCTGAATATTCAGTGTCGGGGCAGCATATGACCCCCTGGCAATAAATATCCGGGCTTAGAGGCTGGCTGGACGGTTATGCGCCATAGCAGCGCATCACCGGCTCAGTTCAATATTAGGCTCTGAATGTTTGCTGGTTCAGTTTCTGACTAATTATTGGGCACTGTGCTTGTGATCTTAAATGTTATTTTTTCATGTGAAGTGGCATTTTAGAAAGGGCATCTGGGGAACTACTGCAATTGAGAGAGGAGGTCGGGGCCCTCTACATCGGGCCATCGGAGCACCGGGACTGTGCCTTTCTGCAGATGCTGCCTTGCCCGGTTTCCAACGGGCAGGCGCGATATGGGCAGCTTGATCCTGCTGGGTCCTGGGAGGATATAAGAGCCCTACCTTGTGCCTTACCATCTGGGAACTACTGCAATTGAGAGAGGAGGTCGGGGCCCTCTACATCGGGCCATAGGAGCACTGGGACTGTGCCTTTCTGCAGATGCTGCCTTGCCCAGTTTCCAACGGGCAGGCACGACACGGGCAGCTTGATCCTGCTGGGTCCTGGGACAGGGCTAGAAATTTATTTTCTTGTTTCTCCGCAACTGTGGAGCGCGACCGTGGGGCGTGTTCGAAGGGGCGTGTTTAAAGGGGCAGGTTCTGCCCCTTTGACGCCCCTTCGACGTCACTACAACGTCAGCGGCATTTGAAATATTGTGGTTATTTCTTTGCATGTCAGCAGAGGTATGTGGGTTTGCCTTTGGCCATAGTCCTATTTTATTCTTGATGAGTCGATTTTTCTTTTGAATAAGTATGGGGAAGAGGAAGGCTAAGGTACAAGTTAAAGCTCCGAGTACCGAGTCAGCTGGTTCTAAGCAGACCGGTCCTCTGGATAATCATTTTACTCCTATTCCCTTGGCTCAGTCTTCACCGGAAGGAGCTTCCTTAAGTCCCAATGGGAGATCCCTTCCACCCCGTCCTGTCTTGTCCACTAATGAAGGCTTGGGGACTCCGTTTGAATTAGGCAGGGGGAATAAGCCAGTGTGCTTACCTACCCCTGTTTATATTGCCACACAGGAAGGTTCCTTTGAGTTACCAGTTTTGCCCTCAGATGCTGAGGTTACCTTGAAAGACCTTTGGGGGGGCCATGAAATGTATTGATTCCAAAGAGTCCTTAGCTGTAGGTTCTCTGTGTAAATTCTCTCAGGAAGCTGCAGCATCCTTGCAGCAGCTAGATGAGAAGGTAACATTAATTGATGTGGCTGTTACAAAATTAGAGTTTCAAGTTCTCCCTTTGCAGTCCATAAATGTGTTAGGTATAAAGGATTCGTTAGTATTACATTCTAAAGTGGAGTCTTTGGAGAACTCTATGCGTAATCGTAATTTACGATTTTTAAACTTTCCTCAATCTGGATTGTTGTCACCAAGGATTCTTTTAGAAAAATATATTAAAGAAGTGCTAGCCATATGAGAGGTAATTGAAGTTGCTCAGATATATTATCTCCCTACTGGGTCTAAAAAGGTTAATCCTGCCGAGGGTGAAATGCATGAGATTGTTCCTTCTTTCACCAATCTTACTGCATTTCTTGAGGACTCCCTAGATGAAATTGCTACAAGGGCTACCTTATTGGTAACCTTTTTATCTGTAGCAGTTAAACAACGTATCTTAAAAGCCTTTTTTAAGGTAAAATCTCTTAAATTTTGTGGACAGCCTATCAGCGTTTTTCCGGATGTTTCACGTGTTACACAATTGCGCCGAAAGCAGTTTCTTTCTCTTAAACCACAGGTTCTGGCCTTGGGTGCTTCTTTCTTTTTACGCTTTCTGTGCAAATGTCTTATTACTTACGAGAATGTTTTGTATGTCTTTATGGACATATCTCATTTGGAAAAGTTTCTGTTAGATAGGCAGGTTTCAAAGGGGGTAGGCAATGGCTAATTATGTCACCTCTATTGATGTATTCCATGGTTTGGGATTAGTTTTCTCTTAATGTTGGATTTAGCTTATTAATACTGCAGTGGGTTTCTCTTGATGTGGTCTGGATTATTAGCTCTTTATGAAACGTATTTCTTTTGTGAAATTTCTTTGATCTGTTTTAAGGTGCTTCTAACTGTCCTTTCTGTATTTTGGTTATTGTATTATGACTGAAAATTTAATTTAAAAAAAAAGGCATCCTAGTACAATCTGGGATGTTCAGGTTAGAATGTGCAGAAGAACACCGGGGATGCCTATCTTTCGGCCCAATTTTGGAAACTTAGATGCCTCCGATGTAAATACTTGTGCCACCATCCATATAGATGTCCCCACTATGAAATATGGGTGGGGACATCCATCGTAAGTAAAATTGCTTATGGGGATTCTAGTGGCATGGCAAAATGAAAACATGAGCCCCATCCTCTGTCAGTGTTCATTGTCAAATTGTAAAATAAAGGGGACATGAGTGTACCTCCATCTCCACACCCTCCACACATTTGTCTGACAAACCTAGCACTTTTCAGATGCCTGTAATCTTTGATGCAGCTCAGGACATCCAGGACATTTCCAAAATTAGGCGGGGATGTCCAAATTCTTAAGAACACCCTGGTCATGCCTATACCATACCCTTGTTCCAATTTGGACATCCTTGTGCTGAGGACATCCAAAGACCCAGCTTCTAAAATGGCTCAAGGGATGTCTCTGTGCTTGGGATGTTCCTATGCCCATTTTCAGATGTCCAAAGCACAAATAGGGCTTCTAAAATAACCCCTTTAAGGCATTGTGCAACAACAGCTTCAAGACCACCTGGATACCAACAACATCCTGGACCCACAACAACACGGATTCCGACCATCACATGGAGTTGAGACCCTCATGATATCACTACTGAATACCCTAATCAAAGGTACACAGACAAAACACTCTGGGTATGCAATGATCTTTCTAGACATATCCGCAGCATTTGACACCATCTCCCACAATACACTCCTACATAGACTACAAGAGATTGGCATCAAAGACATCGTGCTGCAATGGTTCCACTCCAACCTGACCAATAGACAACAGGTGATCCGCACAAGCACGGCAACCTCCCCCCCCCCCCTTTCGACAGCACCAAGGAGTACCCCAAGGCTCCACACTATCAGAGATGCTCTTCAATATCTACCTACAGCCACTCTGCTCGGTAATACGTGCTCACAACATCAACTACCACATCTACGCAGATGACATAATGCTTTACGGACCCATCACAACCACAAAGCCAACAAACAATCACCTATCAGACTGCTTTATTAATGTCTCCAACAAGAGAATAACCTCTCCATCAACCTTAAAAAAAAACGGAAGCCCTCATTGTGATCAAGGACCAAAACTTCACCCCACTGCCACACCTCACCTTGGGAACCACCCAAATACAAGTCCAACCCCACATAAAATACTTGGGAATCATCATTGATAAAGCGCTTGCATTTAAACAACAGATCAAAAAGATGGCTAGAGCAATATTCCACAAAGCAAAGACTGTACAACGGCTTAGACCACTCATCGATCCACAGGACCTCAGAACAGTCATGCAGGGCATGACGCTCCCCCACCTGGACTACTGCAATGCAATTTATCACGGACTACCCGCCACCCACACCAACCCACTATGAACTGCCTTAAACACCACTGCAAGAATCATCCAGAAGGCAAAAAACACGATCACATCACCCCAGTCCTGAGAGAACTTCACATCCTGCCCCTCGAAGCAAAGATTAAATACAAATCCCGCCTACTTATCCACCAAGCCCTCCATCAAACCCAGACCACGCAACTTCTGACTCTACTACCTCACCCTACTCTCAACAGACCAACCCATCAGACCACCAACAACACTCTCACTATCCCCCATGAATGAACTAAGTTCAATCAGCAAACCTGCAACAGAGTATCCGAACTGTACGCACCCTCCCACTGGAACTCCCTCCTGAGCCAGATCCGAAGCACCAAAGACCTATCCACATTCCGGAAACATTTAAAAACCATCCTGTTTCATGAATATCTTGGACCTGAAACAGACATCTCTCAGTAACTGTTCAACCGAACCCTCTGACCTACCCCCGCAGCAACCATCTAAGAGACTTCTGTAAAACGTCAATTGTCTAGTACTGTTACTTTCTGTGAAGATCAACTATGGTATCCCCCCTGGTGACGGCCCCCATCCCTCTCTCTGTCAACTCGATTATTGCCCCCCTTTTCATGTTAAACCTCTTTGACCCGGTGAAAAGCGGGATAGAAATGCAGTTAAATAAATAAATAAAAATAAATTATTTTATTGTATTTATTTATTATTCTATTCTTTAAGTATTGAAAACGACTTCTGATGATCCTTAGTTTGGGAAGGAGGTTAATGAATATTACTTAATAAACAAATAAATACATGACAAATACGTACAATTCTGCTGGTTTTTTTTATTAGTTCTTACTAACAGTTTTTCTCAGTAACAGACGTGAACTCATTATTCATGCTGTGTCCTGATACCTCTCTAGCTGATGGTGTGATGCTGTTCAATTGCTGGTGTGACTTTCTACCCTGCTGTTAAGCCCATGTCAGTACTATAACAGTTGACACCGGAGGAGCGAGAAAGCAGTGCGTCTCTTATACAACGTGGGAGCTTGACAGGAGCCTCATATAGCAGTATCCGGTTCTTGGTACTTCATCTTCAAAGGCAACTCTTTTTCAAAATGCAAACTGCTTTCATATCTAAACAGGCTGTCATAGGTGATAGTGATTTTTTTGACTAAAAATCGCTTATTTATTAGGATATAGCTCATACCTTTTCATCGGTAGCTCAAAGTGAGTTACATTCAGAATAGTAGTTATTTCCTTGTCTCCAGAGGGCTTGAAATCTAAATCTAGATTTACTACTATGTGGTTAATCAAATAAAAAAGCATCAACCAAAAGTGCTGAAACTATGCCGCATTAGGTGTGACACCACCACGCTGACTCTTGGTGGTGTGGAAAGCATTTCTCTGGCAGTTAACACAGTGCACTTCCCCTAATATGTGCCACATTAGGGCGGATGCACTTAACTCCATCTACTGAGGTGGGTTAGGTCACCCCACGCTAATTGCAATGTGAACCTGGTGCTAACTGCGCTGAACTCACAACATCCATTCTTCACCCCTAACACCCACTCGTGTCCCTAATGTGGGATGCACAGTTAGCGTGGGGATCAGCCTGCGCTGTCACGACTCCACACTAGATGGTAAGGCATGTACAAGGAGCACTTTTAGCATGTGGCAGACACACACTGCCCTTTAGTAGAAGACCTCCTTAGTGTCTATTAATGTGATTTAAAAGAAACTCCATTATTGCCAGTGCGGTCCATTTGCTAACTACTTGTATTAATTGTAGTCAGTGTAAATTAACAGACATTTGTGCATTAATATGGGTTAGTCAATATAGTCCTAAATTTATACTGGAGGCAATGAAGGCTTAAGTGACTTATTCAAGGTCACAAGGAGTATTAGTAGGACATTAGTGTCAGAGGTTAGCAAATGCCCTTTTGTGGACTGCAAACTAGGGATGTGCATTCAATTGAAATACTTCCCATGTCATTTAATGTCTTTAACCCAAACTGATAGAAAAAATTCTGAAATGTTGGTGTTTTTTGTGTCACTAACAGGGTGCGCTATTGGTAACATTAAACTAAAAAAAAAAGAAAAAATCACCTAAAGGACCCATATTCCTCCTCTGACTCTCCCCGCATGGTCAGAGTAGCAGTAAGGGGAGAGCAGGTGGGGGGGGGGGGAGCGGGAAGGGGCGGAGTGAGGGCAGAGCGGGAGCAGGGCAATGCGGCAGGACGTACAGGTCCAATTCAGGTCTCGGCCCTGTATGTCCTGCGAGGTCAGGGGGAATGTGCTGCTTATTCCACCTCAAAGGTGGAATAAGCAGCTTTAACTGGGCAATCAGGGCCGGAACCCCCCCCCCCCCAAGAGGCCGGGGCCGGGTACAGTTAGGTCCCCACTGCCTGATCCTGGCCCTGGCTGCCGAGCTTTGAGTCGGGTGATGGGGAAACAGCAGGTCGACGCCACAGGAGTCAGGGGGTCTGTGGGGAGAACATCCTCACGGGTCTGCAGGGGTATGCCAGGCTATCTCAGGGCCCGATTCTGCATGCCGCAAGAACGTTTTGCTCCCTCATTACAGAATCGGGGACATGGGATGAGGGTGAAGGGAGATAGATTCAGGAGTGATATGCGGAAATATTTCTTTACGGAAAGAGTAGTGGATCCGTGGAATAGTCTCCCAGTGGAGGTGGTAGAGATGAGGACAGTAACTGAATTCAAAAAAGCATGGGACCAACGCAGAGGATCTCTAAAGGTAAAAAGTGGACTGTTGTAGTTGTTGTTATGGAAGGACAGACTAGATGGGCCTTGTGGTCTTTTTCTGTCATCATGTTTCTATGTTTCTATGTTTCTATGTTTCTAATGGGCCTGTCCTGCTAAGGGCCGTCATGTCCCTTTTTGAATCAGGCTCAAAGAAAATACAAAATCTAAAAAATGACATGGGAATCTAAATAAAACAAACATTTCTGGCCTGCACATCCCCTACTGCAAACTGGCTAAAAGACAGGAATCAGAGATAAGGACTAAATAATCACTTATCTACATTGAAAAAGTTAAGTAGTGCAGTGCTCCAAGCATCTATACTGCGACCTGTGCTAATGTCTTCATAAATGATATGAAGATAGGAGTGATGAGATGATGAAATTTGCCAATAATGCAAATGTTTTGACTTTTTAATTTTCTGCTGTGGAAAATGCAACTCTATTACAAGCATTGCTCTAGGTTCTCCCACACGCCTCATCTCACTGGCCATGGTGGTGGTCTTGGGTTTCTTCTCTCTCATTCCTGGCAATTTCAACCCCTTCTTCTGCCTCAGTCTCACTCTTTTCTCTCCTTTGAAGTCCACTCCATCTGCCTTTTTACTCCACTACCTCTCTGGATAGTTGTTATTTATCGACCGTCTGACGGGTCCACCTCTACCTTTCTCACTGACTTTGACTTGGGCTTTCCTTCTTTCTGGATTTATCTTTCTTTCTCGGGGATTTTAATATTCATGTTGATAATCCCTCTGACCCTTATGCTTTAAAACTCCTTTTCCTTATCTCCTCATTCAACCTCCAGCTTTGCTATACTGCCCCACTCATCAGCATGGCCACTACCTCTGACTTGCCTTCTTCTGTAATTGCTTACCCACAAACCTCTGCACCTCAGTTCTTCCCTTATCTAACCATCACCTACTAAGTTTCACTCTTAATCACATCCCACCTCAACTTCACCCATTCTCCCCCTAACATTTTAGAAATCTTCATGCTATTGACCCATCAACTCTCTCCACTACTGTTTCATCACCTCTTTCCTCGACTATCTGAGTCTGTGGATGAGGCAGTAGCTTCCTGTAATACTGCACTTTCCTCTGCTCTGGATGATCTTGCTCCACCCATGTCATGTCCTCTGAGGCATATTGCACCTCAGCCCTGGCTGTCTTCAACTACCTGCTATCTGCATTCCTGTGCCTGCCCAGCTAAGCGCATTTGACTCAAATCCCATACCCTTGCAGACTTCCTACACTTTAAATTCATGCTCGCCTCTTTCCAGTCAGCCATAGCACTTGTCAAACAAGACTATTATGTCTATTTGACTAACTCTCTTGCCTCTGACCCTTGCCATCTCTTTTCAGCTCTCAACTCTCTTGACAAGGTGCCTCTGCCTCTGACCCTTCCTTCCCTTTCTGCCCAAACCTTGGCCAACTATTTCCATGATGAAGTCATAAGAACATAAGATATGCCATACTGGGTCAGACCAAGGTCCATCAAGCCCAGTATCCTGTTTCCAACAGTGGCCAATCTAGGTCATACGTACCTAGCAGTTTCCCCAAAAGACACAGGTTCTGCAATGTTTGTACTGGGTCAAGCATTGATATCTTCGGTCACTTCTTAATAATGGTTTATGGACCTTTCCTCCAGGAACTTGTCCAAACCTTTTTTAAACCCAGCTACACAAACAGCCTTTACTACATCCTCCGGTAACAAATTCCAGAGTTTGATTACACGTTGAGTGAAAAAATATTTTCTTTTATTAGTCTTAAATAGTTTACCCTGTAGCGTCATTGCATGTCCCCTAGTCTTTCTATATTCTGATAATGTAAACAATCGATCTACGTTTACCCGTTCCACTCCATTCATTAATTTATAGACTTCTATCATATCTCCCCTCAGCCGTCTCTTTTCCAGGTTAAAGAGCCCTAACCTTTTTAGCCTTTCCTCATAGGAATATCCTTCCATCCCCTTTACCATTTTGGTGGCTCTTCTCTGAACCTTTTCTAATAACGCTATATCCTTTTTAAGATACGGTGACCAGAATTGCACACAATATTCAAGGTGCGGTCTCACCATGGAACGGTATAGAGGCATTATAATATCTTTTGTATTATTTTCCATTCCTTTCCTTATGATATCTAGCATTCTATATGCTCTCTTGGCTGCCGCTGCACACTGGCCCGAGGGTTTTAACATATTATCCACAATGACGCCTAAATCTTTTTCCTGGGTGGTGGTTCCTAATGTGGAACCTTGCATTGTGTAACCATAGTTTGGGTTGTTCTTCCCTAGGTGCATAACTTTGCACTTGTCCACATTAAATTTCATCTGCCATTTTGATGCCCAGTCTTCCAATTTATCAAGATCCTCTTGCAATTTTCCACAATCCTCTTGGGTTTTAACAACTTTAAATAGTTTTGTGTCATCTGCAAATTTGATAACCTCACTCGTTATTCCACTTTCCAGGTCATTTATGAATATGTCAAAAAGCAGCGGACCCAGCACAGATCCCTGGGGTACACCACAATTCACCTTTCTCCATTGGGAAAATTGGCCATTCAGCCCAACCCTCTGCTTTCTATCTTTTAACCAGTTCCTGATCCACAGTAGTACACTGCCTCCTATCCCATAACTCTTTAGTTTTGCCAAAAGTCTCTCATGAGGGACCTTGTCAAAGGCTTTCTGAAAGTCCAGATACACTATATCAACCGACTCACCATTGTGCACCTGTTTATTCACACTTTCAAAAAAACATAACAGATTAGTAAGACAAGATCTTCCTTGTCTAAAGCCATGTTGGCTGTCTCCCATTAGGCCATGACTATCTACATGCTGCGTAATTTTATTCTTTATAATGGTTTCTACCATTTTTCCCGGTACTGACGTGAGGCTCACCGGTCTGTAGTTTCCCGGATCACCCCTGGAACCCTTTTTAAAAATGGGTGTTACATTGGCGATCCTCCAATCTTCAGGTATTAGAAATGATTTTAATGATAGTTCACAGATTACTAATAGCAGGTCTGCAATCTCATATTTCAGTTCTTTCAACACCCTTGGATGTATACCATCCGGCCCAGGTGATTTGCTACTCTTCAGTTTATCTAGTAGTTGTAATACATCTTCCCGATGTATCGATATTTCCTTCAATTCTTCTGCACCTTTAATACCTCTTCAGTCATGGGTAACATCCCTACATCTTCCTCAGTAAAGACTGAAGCAAAGAATTCATTCAGTCTCTCCGCTAGCGCCTTGTCGCCTCTTAGTGCCTCTTTAACTCCTCTATCATCTAATGGTCCAACCGACTCTCTCACAGGTTTTTTGCTACGAATGTACTTGAAAAAATCTTTATTTTGCGTTTTTGCTTCCACAGCAAGCTTCTTCTCAAATTCTCCCTTTGCCTTCTTTATCAATGCCTTGCATTTGACCTACCAGTGCTTGTACTGTTTCCAGGTTTTGTCGTTTGGCTCTTTTTTCCATTTCCTGAAAGATGCTTTTTTGGCAACAACAGCCTCTCTGACCTCACCTTTAAACCATGCTGGCAGTTTTTTGGACTTCCTTCCACTTTTCTTAAAGTGTGGAATACAGCTGGTCTGGGCTTCCAAGATAGTATTTTTCAACAACACCCAAGCTTGATGTAAGTCTTTAACCTTTGCAACTGCTCCTTTTAGTTTTTCTTAACTATTTTCCTCATTTTATCATAGTCTCCCTTTCGAAAGTTAAAAGGTAGTACTGTGGATTTCCGTACTATCCCCCCTCCACTAATTAAATCAAAGGCGATCATGCTATGATCACTATTGCCAAGTGGCCCCAACTCCCTTATCTCTTGCACTAGATCTGGTGTTCCACTAAGGACTAGGTCTAATATGGCTTCTCCTCTGGTCGGTTCATGAACCAGCTGCTCCAAGAAGCAGTCATTTATGTCATCTAGGAACTTTATCTCCCTAGCATGCCCTGCCGTGACACTGACCCAGTCGATACCGGGGTAATTGAAATCACCCATTATTATTACTGCGCTGTAACTTTTGTTAGCTTCCTTGATTTCTTTCAGCATTTCATCATCCATTTGTTCATTCTGGTCAGGCAGTCGATAGTATACCCCCACTGCCATCGCCTTCCCCTTTTTACATGGAAATTCAATCCATAGAGATTCTACAGAAAATTTTGTTTCCTGCAAAACTTTAATCCTTTCTTACTCAATGCCCTCTCTAACATAGAGCGCAACCCCTCCACCAATTTGATCAGCTCTATTATTACGATATAGTTTGTACCCAGGTATCACAGTGTCCCACTGGTTGTCCTCCTTCCACCATGTCTCTGATATTCCAATCATATCTAACCTCTCATTTAGTGCTATATATTCTAACTCTCCCATCTTATTTTTTAGACTTCTAGCATTTGCATACAAGCATTTTAGAGACTGTATTTTACTCAAATTAATTTGGCTATTGGTAGACATGGGTAATTTGGGATCTTTAAGCTCTGTCTGCTCTGTACTCGAGGGCATTTGGGCTACTTTACTCTTTTTTGGAACCTCTTTGCTTTTGGTAGTATCCTTCAAGGATACATTCTTCCGAACCATCCCCTCTTGGACGATTGTCGGCTTTCCCCTATTACACCACAAGATTACACTCAGTGGTGGGACTGAACTAATGAGGAACCGGTTCGGCCCCAGCCCTCCGTTGTGCGTGATGTCCAGGTCACTGCATTTCACATGGAGGTGTTGCAGCAGCAGTACATTTGGGTTGCTGCACACTACCAAGGTACAGGAACCTGGCTGTTGCCCTGCGGCCTGATCCCCCACCTAACAATGATGTGATGGCATTGGGGGCTTCTCCTGATTCTGCAATCCCCTGATGCCATCAAACATTGTCAGGTGGGGGATTCCCGTTACTGCTGTGCTGGCGTTTCAATGCCATGTGTGATCCAGTTTGGCGAACGCTGGCCACAGCAGGAACCAGTTTGCACAAACAAGGCGAACCGGCTGGATTCCACCACTGATTACACTCCAGTTCCCCATGAGGTCAACTCCATCCCCTCTTCCCCCTCTTCACTTGCTACTCTTCCCCTCCATCTCTGCCACCCTTTCTTCCTTTTTTAAGATTCATGGTGAGGAAACCACTCATCTTTCCTCCTCCAAACTCACTACCTGCTCCTCTGATCGTTTCCCACCAAAATTCTAAGCTCCATCTCCTCCACTGTCATCCCTTCCGTTTTTCATATTTTCAACCTATCTCACTCTACTACAACTCATTCTGCAGCCTTCAACTATGCTGTGGCCATACCTCTCCTCAATAAACCCTCACTAGACCTTACCTATCCTTCTAATTACTGACGCATCTCCCTCCTCCCCTTCATTTCTAAACTATTTGAATGTGTGGTTCACTGCCGTTGCCTTGACTTTCTCTCCTCTGAAGCCCTTCTGGATCCACTGCAATCTGGCTTTTGTCCTTTACATTCTACTGAAATGGCTCCTGCCAAGGTCTCCAGTGACCTGTTCCTGGCAAAATCCAAGGGCCTTTATTTCAGCCTCATCCTGCTTGACCATAGCATGATCGCCTTTGATTTAATTAGTGGAGGAGGGATAGTAAGGAAATCCACAGTACTACCTTTTAACTTAAGAAAGGGAGACTATGATAAAATGAGGAAAACAGTTAAGAAAAAACTAAAAGGAGCAGTTGCAAAGGTTAAAGACGTACATCAAGCTTGGGTGTTGTTGAAAAATACTATCTTGGATGCCCAGACCAGCTGTATTCCATGCTTTAAGAAAAGTGGAAGGAAGTCCAAAAAACTGCCAGCATGGTTTAAAGGTGAGGTCAGAGAGGCTGTTGTTGCCAAAAAAGCATCTTTCAGGAAATGGAAAAAAAGAGCCAAACGATGAAACCTGGAAACAGCACAAGAACTGGCAAGTCAAATGCAAGGCATTGATAAGGCAGGCAAAGAGAGAATTTGAGAAGAAGCTTGCTGCGGAAGCAAAAACGTGAAATAAAGACCTTTTCAAGTACATTCGTAGCAAAAAACCTGTGAGAGAGTCAGTTGGTCCATTAGATGATAAAGGGGTTAAAGGAGCACTAAGAGGCGACAAGGCGATAGCGGAGAGACTGAATGAATTCTTTGCTTCGGTCTTTACTGAGGAAGATGTAGGGATGTTACCCATGACTGAAGTGGTATTTAAAGGTGCGGAAGAATTGAAGGAAATATCGATACATCGGGAAGATGTCTTACAACTATTAGATAAACTGAAGAGTAGCAAATCACCTGGGCCGGATGGTATACATCCAAGGGTGTTGAAAGAACTGAAATATGAGATTGCAGACCTGCTATCAGTAATCTGTGAACTATCATTAAAATCATCTCTAATACCTGAAGATTGGAGGATCGCCAATGTAACACCAATTTTTAAAAAGGGTTCCAGGGGTGATCCGGGAAACTACAGACCGGTGAGCCTGACGTCAGTACCGGGAAAAATGGTAGAAACCATCATAAAGAATAAAATTACTCAGCATGTAGATAGTCACGACCTAATGGGAGACAGCCAACATGGCTTTAGACAAGGAAGATCTTGTCTTACTAATCTGTTATGTTTTTTTGAAGGAGTGAATAAACATTTGGACAAAGGTGAGTCAGTTGATATAGTGTATCTGGACTTTCAGAAAGCCTTTGACAAGGTCCCTCATGAGAGACTTTTGGCAAAACTAAAGAGTCATGGGATAGGAGGCAGTGTACTATTGTGGATCAGGAACTGGTTAAAAGATAGAAAGCAGAGGGTAGGGCTAAATGGCCAATTTTCCCAATGGAGAAAGGTGAATAGTGGTGTTCCCAGGGATCTGTGCTGGGTCCGCTGCTTTTTGACATATTCATAAATGACCTGGAAAGTGGAATAACGAGTGAGGTTATCAAATTTGCAAATGACACAAAACTATTTAAAGTTGTTAAAACCCAAGAGGATTGTGAAAAATTGCAAGAGGATCTTGATAAATTGGAAGACTGGGCATCAAAATGGCAGATGAAATTTAATGTGGACAAGTGCAAGGTTATGCACCTAGGGAAGAACAACCCAAACTATGGTTACACGATGCAAGGTTCCACATTAGGAACCACCACCCAGGAAAAAGATTTAGGCGTCATTGTGGATACCATGTTAAAACCCTCGGGCCAGTGTGCAGCGGCGGCCAAGAGAGCAAATAGAATGCTAGGTATGATAAGGAAAGGAATGGAAAATAAAACAAAAGATATTATAATGCCTCTATATCGTTCCATGGTGAGACCGCACCTTGAATATTGTGTGCAATTCTGGTCGCCGTATCTTAAAAAGGATATAGCGATTTTAGAAAAGGTTCAGAGAAGAGCCACCAAAATGGTAAAGGGGATGGAAGGATACTCCTATGAGGAAAGGCTAAAAAGGTTAGGGCTCTTTAACCTGGAAAAGAGACGGCTGAGGGGAGATATGATAGATGTCTATAAATTAATGAACGGAGTGGAACGGGTAAACGTAGATCGATTGTTTACGTTATCAGAATACAGAAAGACTAGGGGACATGCAATGAAGCTACAGGGTAAACTATTTAAGACTAATAAAAGAAAATATTTTTTCACTCAACGTGTAATCAAACTCTGGAATTTGTTACCGGAGGATGTAGTAAAGGCTGTTAGTGTAGCTGGGTTTAAAAAAGGGTTGGACAAGTTCCTGGAGGAAAGGTCCATAAACCATTATTAAGAAGTGACCGAAGATTTCAATCCTTGACCCAGTACAAGCATTGTGGAACTTGTGCCTCTTGGGGAAACTGCTAGGTACATATGACCTAGATTGGCCACTGTTGGAAACAGAATACTGGGCTTGATGGACCTTGGTCTGACCCAGTATGGCATATCTTATATTCTTATGTTTTCTAAGATTTCAGAAGAGAAAACCTCTCATATTCTTTCTTCCTCTAAACTCACTTCCTGTTCTTCTGATCCTGTCCTCACCTGTATCCTTAACATGATCTCCTCCTCTGTCATCCCTTCCACCTTTCATAGTCTCAACCTATCGTTCTCCACTGCAACTGGCCCAGCAGCCTCAAGAAACCTTCACTTGACCCTACTTCTCAGTCTAATTATTGACCCATCTCCCTTCTTCCCTTCATTTCCAAACTTCTTGAACATGCAATTCTCTGTCATTGCCTTATATTCTCTCAAACCCTGCTAGATCCACTACAATCTGGCTTTCGTCCCTTACATTCTGCTGTGATGGCTCTTGCCAAATTCTGCAGCGACTTGTTCCTGGCTAAATCCAAGGGCCTTTACTCAGTCCTAATTCTTCTTGATCTTTCTGCTGCTTTTGACACTGTTAACCACTACCTTCTCCTCGACACATTGTCCTCACTTGGTTTTAGGGGCTCTGTGCTGTCTTGGTTCTCTTCTTATCTCTCCCATCGCTCTTTTAGTGTTTGTTCTGGTGGTTCCTCCTCTACTACTATCCCACTCTCAGTTGGTGCATCCCAAGGGTTTGTTCTAGGGCCTCTCCTTTTCTCTCTCTATTCCCAGTCCCTTGGTGCTTTCATGTCCTCCCATGGTTTTCAGTACCATTTTTATGCTGATGACTCTTAAATCTATCTCTCTACACCTAATATTTCTCCGACACTCCAGGCCCCACCATTTCTGACATCACTGACTGGCCAAAACCAAACTTCTTATTTTTCCCCCTAAACCCTTCTCCCCCCTTACTCCTTTCTCTATCTCTATAGGTTACCAGTTGTTAAGATGACAGAGGTTTTTGAAGATTTGCAGAAGGATCTTGTGAGGTTCGGAGATTGAACATCTAAATGGCAGATGAAATTTAGTGTGGGCAAGTACAAAGTGATACACACAGGGAAAAATAACCCTTACTACACGTACAAGAAGCCCATTCATGTGTGTAAGTCATTGAAAATACATGATTTACGCTCACTGATAGCACGTATCTTTACGCGGCTCCTTATTTAATTACCCCGCTAATATGGGGTAGTGCTGTGGAAAAATGACCAGAGAGATAGACCTGAAAGAACATTGTTATCTCCCTGCAGTTGTATCTCTGGTCTAGAAACATAGAAACATGACGGCAGAAAAAGGCCATATGTCTTATCCAGTCTTCTCTCCCATACTAACTACTATAGTCCCATTTTTTCCTTTAGAGATGGTCTGTGTTTGTCCCATGCTTTCTTGAATTCAGATACTGTCCTGGTCTCTACTACCTCCACTGGGAGACTGTTTCACAGTGGCATCTACCACACTTTCCGTAAAGAAATATTTCTGCATATTACTCCTGAGTCTATCCCCTTTCACCTTCATCCTATGCCCCCTCATTGCAGAGCTTTCTTTCAATTGAAAGAGGCTTTCTTCCTGTGCATTTATGCCACAGAAGTATTTAAATGTCTCTATAATATCTCCTCTCTCCCGCCTTTTTTCCAAGGTATATATATCAATCCTCCCTGTTGAGGGTAAAGGCCAAGGCAGAGAAACATCCTGGAGATGAATGCTTGGCTGCGTGGATGGTGTCATCGAGAGCATTTTGGTTTCCTGGACCATAGGATGCTGTTCCAAGGGTTGCAGAGCAGATATGGCATCCATCTGTGCCAGAAAGGTCGACATGTCTTCAGTAGCAGACTGGCTAATCTATTGAAGAGGGCTTTAAACTAGATTCACTGGGAATGGGTGAAGAAAGCCCCCGGTAAGTGAAAGCCCCCAGGTAAGTGAAATATTAAATACCTTTATGGAAATGGGTAAAAGGGGCAGCATATGGAAAACAACGTGTATAGATGTCTGTAGCATGGGAAATAAGATCCCTGATGTTGAAGCTTTGGTGGGAGTGGCTGACTTGGATTTAGTGGCAGTTACAGAAACATAGTTCACAGAAAACCATGACTGGGATGTAACTATACCAGGCTATACTTCATTCAGAAAGGACAGGGTAGGAAGAAGGCAAGAGGAGTGGCACTATATGTAAAATATAATATTACAGCTTTGGAACTACCAAGCTTAAAAGGGAGAGAGGAGGCACTGTGGGTTAAACTAGAAAGAGGGAAAGCGAAATCTATTTGCATTGGCTTGATATACAGACCTCTCTCACAGGAGGAAGTGGTGGCTGGAGAGTTAATTGAAGATATACGCAGCATTGCTAGGAAAGGGGACGTGCTACTGATAGGGGATTTCAATATGCCAGATGTTGATTGACACATTCCTGATGCAGTATCATCCAGAAGTAGGGAGATCCTGAATTCTCTACAGGGAGAACTATTCAGGCAACTGGTAGCAGAACCCACACATGAAGGGGCCTTACTGGACTTGGTGCTTACCAATGGTGAAAGTGTTTCTGATGTCATAGTGGGAGATCATTTTGCATCCTGTGATCACCAGATGGTGTGGTTCAGTATTAGGACTAGGGCTGTTAAAATACATTCAAAAGCGAGGGTCTTATACTTTAGGAAAATTAACTTTGCCAAGATGGGCCAATACCTCATGGAATCATTAGCGGGATGGGAACATCTGGGATATGTAGAAAAACAGTGGGCAAAATTGAAAGGGGATATTTTAAGGGTGACCAACCTTTTTGTTAAAATAGTAAATAAAGATAAAAGGAAAAGGAGACTGCTATGGTTTTTGAAAGAAATAGCTTAAAAGGTGAAGAAAAAGAGGGAGGCTATGAAATACAAGAGATCACAGAGAGAGGAAGACAGGCATTTACATTTGGAAAAACTTAGAGAAGCTAGCAAAGTAGTCAGGAAAGCAAAGATTTGAAAAGAGGAGGAAATAGCTAGTGCAATAAAATGGGGGGGGGGGATATGACATTTTTCAGATATGTTAGTGAGAAGAGGAAGGACAAAAGTGGTACTGCCATACTCAAGGGTAAAGGGGAGGAATATGTAGAAGCTGATGAGGATAAAGCGGAATTACTTAGCAAATAGTTCTGTTCTGTGTTCACAGATGAAGAACCAGAAGCAGGATCTCAGAAAACACCCTCAAACAGGAATAGAAGCGAGGAGCATCTTGAAAATTTTTCAGAAGACTGTGTTTGTGACAAACTAGCTAAATTTAAAGTAGACAAAGCGATTGGACCATATAGGATACACCCTAGAATACTGAGGGAACTTGGGGACATTCTAGCAGCTCCACTGACTGACCTTTTCAATACCTCGTTGGAGTTGGGAGTGGTTCCAAAGGACTGGAGAGAGGCACATATAGTCCCTTTACACAAAAGCAGAAGTAAGGATGTGGTCAAAAACTACAGGCCAGTTATTTTAGCCTTGGTGGTGAGTAAATTATTGGAAGCGCTGCTGAAAGAGAAAATAGTAAGGTTTCTAGAGTCCAGCGGATTACAGGATCCGAGGCAGCATGGATTCACCAGAGGCAGGTCTTGTCAGACAAATCTAATTGATTTCTTTGACTGGGTGACCAGGGAGTTGGACCTAGAGAGAGCCCTAGATGTGGTGTATTTAGATTTCAGTAAAGCCTTTGACACCGTTCCTCACAGGCAACTTATAAACAAACTGAGCATCTTAGGGATGGACCCTAAAGTTACTGCTTGGGTTAGAAATTGGTTGAGTGGGAGGTGACAAAGGATACAGGTAAATAGAGCTCAGTCTGAGGAGAAGGAGGTTACCAGTGGTGTGCCGCAAAGGATCTGTCCTTGATCTGATTCTTTTTAACATCTTTGTTAGTGATAAAGCGGCAGAGCTGTCGGGTAAGGTTTGCCTCTTTGTGGATGATACCAAAATCTGTAATAGAGTAGACACACAGGAAGGTGTAGATAACATGAGGGGGGATCTAGCTAAGCTTGAAGAATGGTCTGGAATTTGGCAGCTGAGATTTAATGTTAAAATTGCAAGGTCATGCATTTGAGCTGCAGCAATCCAAGGGAGGAATAAAGTATAGGGGGTGAAGTACTTTTGTCCACTAAAGAAGAGCAGGACCTAGGCGTGATTGTGTCTGATGATCTTAAAGTAGCTAAACAGGTAGAAAAGGCAACAACAAAAGCTAGAAGGATGCTTGGGTGCATAGGGAGAGGAATGGCCAGTAGAAGAAAAGAGGTGATAGTGCCTCTGTATAAGTCTTTGGTGTGACCTCATTTGGAGTATTGTGTGCAATTCTGGAGACCATACCTTCAAAAGGATATGAACAGGTTGGAGTTGGTAGAGAGGGTGGCTACCAAAATGGTTAGTGGTCTTCATTATAAAGCATATGAGGATAGACTTAAGGAACTTAATATGTACACCTTAGAGGAAAGGCGGGATAGAGGTGCCATAATTGAGACATTTAAATACCTCCGTGGCATAAATACACAGGAGGAGAGCCTCTTTCGATTGAAAGCAAGCTCTGCTATGAAGGGACATGGGATGAGGGTGAAAGGGGATAGATTCAGGAGTGATATGTGGAAATATTTCTTTAGGGAAAGAGTGGTGGATCCGTGGAATAGTCTCCCAGTGGAGGTGGTAGAGATGAGGACAGTATCTGAATTCAAGGAAGCATGGGACAAACATAGAGGATCTCTAAAGGGAAAAAGTGGACTGTTGCAGTGGTTGATATGGAAGGAAAGACTAGATAGGCCATGTGGTCTTTTTCTGTCATCATGTTTCCATGTTTCTATATTGAGATCTTTAAGTCTGTCCCCATATGCTTTATGACAAAGTCCACTGACCATTTTGGTAGCCACTGTCTGCACAGATTCCATCCTGCTTATATCCTTTTGAATGTGCGGTCTCCAGAATTGCACACAATACTCCAAATGAGGTCTCACCAAAGGCTTATACAGAAGCACTATCACCACCTTCTTCCTGCTTGCCATTCCTTTCCCTATGCACCTATGCATCCTTCCGTCTTTTGCAACATAACCGTGAGATCTCTCAAGCAAGGATGATAAGATTAGCATGTACTGTATCAGCTAATATTTGCTGAGGGTCTTGGTTGGGTCTTGGTGCATGAGAAATGGCCTTAGCATGTACTCTAGGCTTTAGGTGGCAGTGCTTGCAATGAACATGGGTACTTTAAGCCTTCATGTGGCCAACTTTCAAAGGAAGACCATCCATAGTTCCCCTTTGAAAATGAGTGGCTGAAGGAATTTTAGGACATTAAACTTGTTCTTTATATGGCATCTTAGCAGGTAAAATAGCACAAATACATTTGTAAATGTCCTATCTTAACTTATATTTACCCATAGGACTTCTTCCTTTTATCCCAGCCAAAAATATGCATATCATGAAAACTTATATGCACTTTTAGCCAGACTGAGGGGGGGTGGGGTGGTGAGGGAGCTATTTAGTAAATAAACTGTCGCGCCCTCGCCCCGCCTAAGCGGTTGCCTGACAAGGAAAGGGGCGAATGTTCCTTTCAATTGTACTCCAGGGCAAAGGCCTCTGGGAGTTGTAGTTAAATTGTAGTTGTAAAAAAATGCTGAGCCGAGGGTTGAAAGCAAACACAGGAATTTTATTCACCTCCCATAATAAACAGGAACTTCTTAATGAAGCTTGGCTTTTCACGTGTACAGACTTTTTACAGGAAAATAAAAGATAGCACTGGTTCTTGCTTACTTCAACAAGGCACATGTGGTTTCTTCAAAAGTAAAGCTTCAATTCACATTGTTTAACTGAAACTTAAATGTCCATTGAAAACTTCAATGCTACAAAACTCAAGCAATAAACCTTTCTTCTTAGCTTATTTCTTCAGGGGTTTTAATTAGCTTCCTAGAGACTTCAGGCAGTCCTCCTTAATAAGTCTCTTTCAAGCAGCAACCATGCTAATTAAAACTTCCTGGCTTCTTAGCATAACATGCACAGCAAACACATGGATATTTCTTCAAGGTTAGAATTTCCAAACATTCTTACTTTACTGCTATGGACAAATCACACTCCATTTCTATCTCAGGCTGACTCAAGACAGTATCATTTTCTCCCAGTTCCATTGATTCACATTCTGAACACGATGGATCTGTGACGTCGTTGTAAAACAGCTGTTCCCCTCGAGACCTCTCTCGGTACACAGAGCTGTTATTACCACAAGCTACTTCCTGGTCCTTTAACAGACCTTTTAAAAGCTTTAAAACATTCAGCCCTTGTTTGTTAAGAGGATTTCTTACCAGCCCTTCCTGGGTTCTTGAACCACCTGCAGGCTTTCTGTAACCCTGGTACTGGTTTGAATGTTGGAGCTGCCTTTGGGAATATCCTTCCCTCAAACTGCCGTCTGGGAACCTTTCCTGAGAGCTTTGGCTATAATCCTTTTGAGCAATACCTTTGGAGATTCTTTTCAGCAGTGCTTCACTGCCACTCCCCTGGCCATGCTGGTTCCTGGATGAGTTAGCCTTCACGTCTCTCTCCCTCCTGCAAGAGTGAAACTTTCTCAGACTGAGGTTCCTGCTCAGACTCTGCCTCTGAATCAGACTCAGCTCTCGTCCTCTCATGCCTTCCTGTTACTCTCTCTGCTGTCTTGTTCCTGTTTCCTGCTCTCGCTGTTAATCTTGCTGCTCTATCTTTCCCTGTTCTCTGGGGCTTATATGAGTGGGTCTGACCTGTATCTTTCCACCCTGCCCCCAGCTGTCCTGCATTACCACCCTCAGTTACCATGGAGCTGGGGCGTGGCTTTTGGACAACAACTTTTGACAGGTTTCTTTCAACGTTAGCTGCACTTTTAAAGTGACCATTTCTTGCATTTTCCTTCTGATTATGGGAAACTGCCTGCGCTTTCTCTATCTCCATAGGGACCTGGCTGTCTTCGCCACCACAAAACATTTACCTTAAATAAAGGTAAATGTTTATTTACTAGAGTAGATGGCATTTAAAATTGCCTGCCACATACATAGGCCCCTTTTTGTCTATGGGAATGGTGATTACATAGGTCCCTATGTGTGGACAATATCTGCTGAATTAAAATATATTATTGGTCAGAGAATATTTGTGCACAAAGTGGCATCCTTATATGAAATTGTATCTGTTGTTTACTGTGCTAATTTCCAGAAATGTGAATAAGGTGAGAAAAATGTCAACATCCAAGTTGTTATGCATGAAATTCTTTGTTTCCTTGAATACCTCGGATCAACTATGTTACCTTGCATAGGAACAGATACACTAAGGGATTGCTCTCATTTTGAGCCTAATTTGGCACGTTTTTTTTCCTATGGATATAAAATGGAAGAAAAGTCTTAGAGATGTTTCATTTATGACATCAAACCCAACATGTGCCAGTCAGATACAGGTGGAAGGTAATTTGTTCACTGTACTGAGAATGTCTGCTTCCAAGAGATAAGCAAAACTTCACGGGGACAAATTTAAACTCTCAAAAACGACAACTTACAGACAAAAAGTGTAAGCCATATTATTATCTGTGTCTTACTGCTGGCCATACAAATTTTGAAAGTAGCGTGCAATAGATGCTAAGTTTTTTTTAAAAATGTAAGCAGGCATTGGATAAACTTGAGAAAACATAAAAGAGGACTTGAACCTGCAACCTTTTAACTCCTAATGAGAAGCTCATGGGCTGAGCAGAAGGACAGCTCTATAAATGGTTTCCTAGGAGAACCTTATCTACTTTAGCCAGGTTGCTCATATCATCCCAACAATCCCAGGGAACATTTGTAAAATATTTTCTTTTCAGGTTAATGCTGGCTTAATTCTTTCCTTTGATGCCTTTTAGTATGTTCATTGATTGTAATTAGGGTTCCATGTGACCCATGAGACAGAAATATTGAGCTTGACTATAAAGTTGTGGTTAACATTATTGGCCCCCTTGTATTTTAGATATGTTGTTTACAATATCTTGGGAAATAATTGGAAATATTCCAACTGTATGTCATCATAATATTTTAATAGTATGTTCAAATGTATACAACAACAAAAAAAGATATCCATGCAACTTAGATATAGTAATTTCTGAGAAAGAAACTAAATATGACCTGCACAGGATTAATAGCACCCTTCACTAATATTTGGTTGCACAACCCTTGACAGTGAAGACAGCCTCCAAATATTTCTTGTAGCCCTCTATAAGTTTCGTACATCTGTCTGCTGGTAGTTTCTCCCACTCTTCAACTGTGATTTGTTCCAGCTCATGATTGTTTCCAGGATTCCTTTTACCAATGGCAGATTTCAGCTCTTTCCAAAGGTTTTTGATTGGATTGAGATCAGGACATATTTCTGGCCAGTTTAAAACAGTCTATTTGTTCCTTTTTAACCATTTTGTGTACTTTTGGATGTATGTTTTGGGTCATTGTCTTGCTGGAGGACTCATGACCTTCAACCCAGACCTACGTAGCTTTCTGACACTAGGTGGCACATTTCACTCCAAAATACCTTGGTGGTCCTCTGACTTCATGAATTTTTTAATACATTCCAGGCCTCCAGTTCCTGAGGCAGCAAAACAGCCCCACAACATTATGGAATCTCACCATATTTAACTGTAGGAGGGGTGTTTTTTTCCTTGTAAGTTTCATTTCTTCACTTGTAAATGTATCACTGGCCTGCATTGCCAAAGAGCTCAAGTTTGGTTTCATCTGTCCATAGAACATTTTCCCAGAAGGATTGTGGTTTCTCAAGATGGGTTTGGGCAAAGATCAGGTGTGCCTTTTTATGTCTGTTTTTTAGCAGTGGGGTCCTCCTTGGTCTTGCCCATGAAGTCCTTTGTTTAGTGTGTGGCAGATGGTGCGGGTTGAAATCACCACTCCATTGCTCCAGGTCAGCCTTAAGCTCTTTGTATGTTGTATAGGATGTTTTGCCAACAGTTTGCACTAACCTTTGAAGACTTCTTGGATTAATTTTCCTCTTCCTACCATGTCCTTGGGAGGTTCTTGACAGTTACATGAGCAGAAGACTTCTTAATAATATTGCAAACTAGACACAGGAACCCCAAGGTATTTAGAGATGACCTTGTACCCCTTTAAAGTTTGATGTTTGGTGATCATGGCTTTTCTGACAGTCTCAGGCAGCTCTCTTGTCTTCACCATGGGTGAAAATGGAACAGGGAGTGAATGTGGCCATTTTAAATATTAGAGGCATCATCCATTAGTTGATCCAAGTCATGTGAGTACTGACGATCACAGGTGCATCTAATTTTACTGCAATGGGAATGTGGTTCTTCTGTTCAAACTGATTGGAATTGTTTATAAGGCTGTCAATAATCATGTCCTGGCAATGTCCCAGTTTTTATACTATTTCCTTTTTAATTGGTCTTGTTTTATTTGATTCTTTTATGTGTCGAATATGTGTGCATATATAGTCCAAAGCCATTTCACTGGCCACTTTTTTTAGGAATTATTGGACTTTAAGGAGTTGCCAATAATGTTGACCACAACTTTACTTCAATGCCTTGTAACATAGGCATTTGTTACAGAACATGCTCTACACTTTCAGCATGAAAGAAATACTATTCCAAAAGTAATTAAAAATAAGAAACCAAATAGTCTTTATTGCTTAAGTCTTCACACACTTTGTCATAGCAAATCCAAATTAACTCTATTTCCAAAAAATGCCTTAACATGGCCCACAATAAGTTAAAAAGAGCCCACCTGTGTCCAGTCACAGTAGCTGAGCTGATTTTAATAGTCCTGGATGAGGAACCAAGCTCTTCTGTTATATGAAGTGAATTTGAAGGTTCTGCTTTACTTCAATGGCACAGATCTCTAGTGGCTCTACTAGAATATTGGATTGTGACCCTACCAACCAGATAATAGTGGGAAGAGACTCTCAGGGAGGGAAATTCAAATGGACATAAATACCCAGCACCCAGGCAGTTATCTGTCTTTGGCTGGATATGTCATTGTACTATGAAGATGCTGATGAGTGGCTGGCTAAGCCATACACCTTAAGGAGCAGTGGATATACAGTAGAAAGGTGACAGAGGTCCTCAGGCCTCTGTACTGGATATGATTTATGCCCTGGTTGCTTAAGCAAGCATACCATTGTGCAACAAAGAAGAGAAGTAATATCAGGAAGGAGGAACCTCTTGAAAACAGAAGGAGCCCATGATCCTAGAAACGAAGGAGAGGATTCAGAGGATATCCCGTGGATCTGTGTCAGGGAAGGTGAGGCTTTACAAAGATACATATCTGTTATCACGTCCAAGACCAATGTGCAGCTCTCTGGAGTATTCTGGGGACGATGTTCCCCAACTGTCAGGGGGAATCCATTGTATTTTTTTATTATTGTCAGTGATCCCTCAAGATCTTTCAGTGAACCCTTGGTTTAGAACAACTAATTCTGGCCTGGACTGATTTATTCAGAGTCGGTGAAGCAAGGAGTGGGTAGGTTCAAGGTGCAAATGGCCTTCCAGTTTTACTGGTCCCAACCTAGAACCCTAACATTTCCAGAGAGTTAAGCCTGAAAGGACAATGTTGTTTCCTTGAAGTTGTACCCCTGATCTGCTGCATTGCAGAAATTAGCTGTTGTGATTGTTCCCAGACTGGCAGGAGCTACAGAAGCAAAGGTCTAACCATGCCAAATCCAAGTTGCCGAAAGAACTCCAGACTAGATTCAAAAGTAGAGCGGCGGAAGGCTATAAGAAAATTTCAATGTGTTTGAATATCTCTTGGAACACTGTCAGGTCCATGTTTGTGTAGTAGATCTCTTGGTGAATTGGTGTTTATGGCATTTCTAATGGGGAAAGCCAGCTAGAAAAAACAATTCTATTATTCATTCTGCAATGTCAGAGCAAATGGTATCCTTGCATCACCATATAGTGTCACGTCCTCTTCTTTGTATAGGCGGATGCCTAGTGGAAGAGGACGGACCACATTTGTGTATCCCTATAAGTGCTGAGGGTCTTGTGTTCCATGTAGTTGTGGTCAAGACGAAAACAGCCAAGGATTTAAGGGTAACAATAAGTTTTATTGTTGCACAGGTATTTTTCTACTACCCCTACCAAACATAAAGAATAAAGGATTCTTCTCCATACAGAAATAAAGTCAACTGATACAGCAAGGTCCATGTGTTATACATCCACGCATGATTGCTTCAAACAACTTTCCCAAACCTTCTTCCAGTTGCAAATTCACTTTACTTATCCTTGGGTTAGTTGAGGCATCCAATCCAAATCATCAACAGCTCTTTCTCTTCATTAGACCAATTGCTGCATTTGTATAACAATCAATAAAACAATAGCATTCTCTTCATTCGAAGTTGCCAAACTGGCTAGGCTTCACACTTCCAGCATCTTACTGCCTTTCCCAGTGTTAATCTCTCAAGCCAAGTTTCAGGCTTCTTCCAGCACTTAAAACATCAGCATAAAACGTTAGCAGCTTTTACTCCCTTTGGCAATAAGCACAGTCTGTCTCCATATCAGAACATTCACTCTCTAAAGGGGCTTCTTCAATTTGCATAGCCTCTTCCTCCGAGTCTGATACAACCTGCCTATTCTCAGGGTTCTCAACAGTAGGCTTCCATTGCTCTAACAGGTTTTTAAGCTGTCTCCAGCGAGACTTTTCATTAAACTGAGGTATAGGGGATGAACCAAGGAGACCACTCTCCTTTAACACAGATTTAAAGGTTTCAAAAGGGCTCACCTTTTTCTTAGCACTCCTTGACTTCTCTGGTAGTGCTAGAGGCAACCACTTGTCCACAGACTGCTTCACCTGGACTCTTGTACCATGCTTCCCAGCAGGGTCTGGCTCGGACTCCTGTCTCCCAAGCTTCTGGTCAGCTAATTGCTTTCTATCAGCTGAGCTTCTCTCGGAACTGGAGCTACAGATACGCTGCCTGCAATAAGAATCCTTATGCAGCTTTCTAATAGGGCCTTTACTTCTGCCTATTCTCCCACCTTCCAGGACAGCTTCTAGAGAAGACTCATGAGAAGAACTACTCTGACTTCTGGACAAGCTATCCAGACTTTCCTCCCGAGGATTATTTCTTCTTCTCTCCCACTTCTCTTTGCTGCTTCTCCCGTGGTTTTTTCTGTCTCTCTCCACGTCCCTCTCACTAACTGTTTCTTCCTGCTTAAGTGTTTGGGGCTGTCCTATGGGCTTTGACTCCGCCCCTCTGCTTCCCACGTCAGCTCCCTTGGTCACCATGGAGCTGAGGTGTGGCTCCCTCTCTAGCTTTCGGTGCATAGAGTTTTTTTCATTTGTTGGAGGTTTAACCCTTTCCCTTCCTGAACTGCTCTTTGCTTCAGGGGAAAAAGACTGGTTTCTCCTACTTTCTCCAGGGTTTAACCCTGCTTCGCCACCACAATAGACAGTACATGCCATCAGCACTTGGATTAACTCTGATGCACACATTAGATATTAGGGTATTTTTATTACTAGTATTTATCATTTGTATAGCACTACAAGGCATATGCAGAGCTACAGTATATTTATTTATTAGTTTTTTTATACTGCTTTATCATTTTAGTTAAAGCAGTTTACATTGTAATTTAAACTTGATAATGTACTTGGATTCATCTGAGGCAATGGAGGGTTAAGTGACTTGCCCAAGGCTACAAGGAGTACTAGTGGGAATGGAACCCTGGTCTTTTGGCTCCTAAGCCAGTGCTCTAATCATTAGGCTACTCCGCCATTCCTATATACATACTGTACATGTAAAAGACAGTCCCAGCTCAATAGAGCTTGCAATTTATTCAAGATGGACAAACAGAAGAAACAGAGGATTAGGATAAACAAAATGTAATGGTTATAACAAAGATGGGTGGTAAACAGGAGAATAAGGGGGACAGGATCCAAAAGTAGCCTTGAACAGGTGAGCTTTTAGCCTGGATTTGAACAGGGCCAGATTTGGAGCCTGATGTACTGACTCAGGTGGTCTGTTCCAGACATACTGTGCAGCAAGGTGGAAAGAATGAAGTCTGGAGGTGGCAGTGGAAGATAAGAGAATGGATAAAAGTGATTTGCTGGATGAGTGGAGTTCCAGAAGAAAGGTGTGGGGAAAGATAAGAGAGGAAAGATAACGAGGAGCCACAGAATGAATTCACTTGTAGGTGAATAGGAGAAGTCTGAACAGGATGTAGAAATGGATTTGGAGCCAATGAAGAGGGTTACATGAGCAAAGCTGAAGATTAGCCCGTGGAAGAGTATTGAATGGATTGAAGGGCAGAGAGATGATTCTGGGGAAGACCACTGAGAAGCAGGTCGCTATAATTTAAATGGGAAGTGACTAGAGAGTGGGTAAAGGGTCTTGGTAGAGTGTTCAGAAAGGAAGAGATGAATTTTTCTGATGTTGTAGAGAAATAAACAATACATTTTAGCTGTCTGTTGAATGTGTGCAGAGTGAGAAGAGTCAAAGATGACCCCAAAGTTTTGAGCTGAGGAAACAGAGAGAATGATAGGGTTACCCTCAGAAAGAGAGAAACTAGAAAGGGGGAAGGTGGATTTAGAGGGTAGGATAAAGAGCTCCATCTTGGCCACGTTCAGTTTCAAATGGTGGTGGAACATCCAGGCAACTATGTCAGGCAAGCAGACTGAGATACAGGCCAGTATTCCTGGAGAGATTTCAGGTGCAGAGAAGTAAACCTAAGAACCATGAGCACAAAAATGGTACTGAAACCAATGGGAGGAAACCAGGGTACCAAGGGAGTGGGTATAGCGAGAGAAAAGAAGAGGTCCCAAGCCCTGAGATACATCAACTGAAATCAGGATAGCAGTGGAGGATGATCCACCAGAATACACACTAAAAGTGCTCTAGGAAAGATAAGAAGAAAGCCAAGACAGAACAGAGCCGCTAAATCCAAGCAAGAACAGGGTATCAAAGAGAAGGTGATGATCAACGGTATCAGAAGCAGCAGATGGGTCAAGAAGGATGAGGATCAAGTAAAGACTCTTGTATTTGGCCAGGAGCAGGTCACTGGAGACTTTGACAAGGCCATTTCTGTATAAGGTAAAGGATGAAAGCCAGATTGCAGTGGATCCAGAATGGCTTGAGAGGAAAAAAAGTCAAGATAGTGACACGTTTGAGTAGCTTGGATGCCTAAGATTACTTTAAAAGAACCCCAGGGCCTTCTGGCTGAGATTGGGAAAAATGTTAATTTCTTAAAAATGTCAAGATTATTCCACAGTCATGACCTATATGGGAGCGTGACAAGAGGCAAGCCACTGCTGAAGAAAACCCATGACATGCCACATAGCATTTGCAAAGAAACACTTAAGAGGCACAGTATGTATGTGGGAGAAGGGTTTTTTGCTCTAACTAGACCAAAGTCAATCTTTTGTTCTGAGTGCTAAGTGATAACAAACACAGCACATCACTCTGCTAACACCTTCCCTACAAGAGTGCCCAATGCAGAAGGGCGATACAGCATGATGGAGGCAGTATTATGTTGTGCGGATGCTTTGCAACAACAGGAACAGAGAGGCAGGGATAAAGAGATGGTGCAAAGCACGGGTAGATCCTGGAGGAAAACCTGTTTCAGTTTGCCAATGACATAGTACGAGGGGAGAAGATTCCGCTTTTAACAGGACAATGATCCTAAGCACAAAGCAAAAGGCACAATTGAGCAGCTCAGTTAGCAGAAAGAGAGAATTATCCTCCAGTGATCCAGTCAAAGCCCAGAAATGAATCCAACAGAAAATCAGTGGCAAGACTTGAAAGACTGCAGCCCACAGAGGATCCTCAAGCGATCTGAAAGAGTTTGAGCTCCTCTGTCAAGAAGAATGGGTAAAAATGGCATATCCCTCTCTAAAGAGCAGGCAGACACTTATCCTAAATGACTCATTTCATTTCATTTCATTTCCTGAATTTGTATACTGTAAATTCTACATTTTCTGAGCAGTTCAAATAAACACAAAATCAAATGTACAATTTTTATATAAAACTAGATATACAACAATCATGGCTGTTACTGCTGCAAACAAGCTTCCACCAAGAACTGAGTCAGAGTTCAAACACTTAAGCAATCAAGATTTTTTGGTTTCTTATTCTTAATTACTTTTTAAATACCTTCTGCATCTGATTCTAACATGCTTTGAACTATCAGAAAGGCATGAGGTAAATACTAAGGGTCTGATATTCAGAGGGATTAAAACAGTTGAGAGACCCGCTAACCACTTTCCTCCTGCTGGCCTGGGGAAATTCAGCAGCACTAACGCATTTAGCGCCATTGAATAATTGCAGATGTCACCACTGTGCATTCCAATGCTAACCGGGGGTGGCACTTAGCAATAACCGACGTATAGAGCAAGATGTGTAGAACACTGATACAAACTCCAACTTTAATATATTTTAAACTGCTGGAATGATATTCAAAAGCATGTATCTGTCTTATCCATCGCTATCCATGACTATTCAGTGGCACTATCTGGGCAGCGCTGTTGAATAAACTTACAGATGACCTCAGCATTAAGGAATAGCGCCAGGGCAGAGCAGCGTCTTACCCAGACAGTGCTGATATTCAGATCACTATTTGGATAACTACATGGCCATAGTTAGGGCAGCAGAAAAGCTCAGTATTGCCACTATCCCCATAGCTCCCGTGGTGACTGTTTTGTACAGATATTCAGCACTACCTCCTGCAATCTGGATATCAGTGCCCAATATCAGATTTATCTTTAAATGTTACATCATTTTAAAAAAATTCTGACTGCAGTCTTGAAGTATTGATGCATATATTGAATAAATGTGGAGAATGTGAAAGATGTATAAGGTCATTTCTTAGCAGTAAGGAATCTGCTTAAAACATTTTTTTGTGTGTATGTCCTGTAGCTCGTTTCTATGGGGGTTTGTAAGGAAGGTGTGTGACAGTAAACCACTGAAGAAAATAGATATCTTTTTTGTCTTTAATGTCTGGAATTTGACTCCCCCTCTTATTTGATTTATTTATTTAAAAACATTTACATACATGTAACACATTCTTTGTTTTCTGCTTCAGAATTTCCATTTCATAAATTCTTGTTTGGGAATGTATTGTGAAAATTGCTAAAAAATAATGTATAAGAGTATAAAGACTTTTGCAATGCGCTGTAGAGAATATCAGAATGCATGTGGACAGATGTGCACAGGCAAGAAATATTTGTTTAGGTTTCATTTTTTTCACAAATGCTTTACCCATTTTTTGTGTTTTTTGGCAAGGTTCAATATTCATTTGAATGGGGAATGCCACACAAAGGAGTCCTCAGCCGGGCAATCAGCATGACGGCCTCAGGTCCTTACTCTCCCCCCTCCCCTCTTTCCCTCCCTTCCCCTCTCCTCGTATTGCAATGAAAATTCCATCCTCTTATAAACACAATATTTGTTTATTTGACAATATTGGAATTAACAGAACAACACTGTTGGCCACAGCACGCCATCCATACTCATATGATTCTGCATTACAATTTTCAAATTCTATTATGAACAACCAGCGATTAAAATTTCTTTCCTGTACTTATTTTTCTAGTTTTTCCTTCTAGAGAGTCACAGCCAGTTCCTTTTTCATGTGCCCGGCAAAAGGGGGATTGGAAAATTGGCCGTCAAAGCCTTTTTCCGGCTGCCCGTACTCGTCGATGTGTTATTGCCCAAAAGAGGTCAGCAGCATCGCTGTGAGCATTGATGCTAGTTTTTCTCCCTTTCCCCCCCACGCTGTCAAAGCGAAAAAGTGTGTGGGGGGGGGGGCAGGGGCCCTCTGAGCGATGTTCCTGCTTGCCCATCGGAGGGAAGGGAAGAAGAGGACGTGCCGCAGCCCCGGCCGCCTCTTCTATACCTGGCTGCGGCCCGCCCTCTTCCCCCCCACCCCCTTCCCCAGCCAAGGTTAACCCTTGGCCTGCTACTGCCCCGCCTGTGTCCGGCCGCATTTATTTGTGGCCAGGTTTTTTACTAAAGAACACTTTGCAGGTAGCCCACACCAATATCATGCAGCCGTGACACTTAGCAAACACTCATTTCTAGGCTAACTGCATTATAGTGGGAAATGGATGGGCTAGAGGTAGAGAGTAGGCATGGTGAACACCAGGCAGTGTGTAGCTATACACGGCACACTAACACCACGTCTTGCAAATAGCATTGGTATAATTACATCCTCCTCAAAAGGTGAAGTGAACTGCATTCATGGTATTAGTGACCCATGTTATTGAATGATGCTGTGAGTTACCTATCGGGGAAATGCTGTCCACGCATTCGGCTGGTAACCTGGTGGCTTTGCACTTAACATACCTTGGTTTTGCACACTAAAGGCATGTTATGTGCAAACCACAGTGCACTGTAATAAAAAGGCCCCAAATGTTTTAAGGCGTGCTAATGAACTGAACGTGCATTAAAGAATGCACATTCCTACCGACAGGGCAGGAGAAGGATGTGCAGTCATTAGCATACATTTAGTTTGTGAACACGCTTTAAAAATTTTAAAAAACTTTAAATCATCCAAAATACAGCAGTAAAATTGATCTATAGGGCTCACCGCTTTGATCATGTTTCACCCTTCTTGATGAAGCAACAGTAGCTGCCCATTCTTGGCCAAATACAATTTAAAATTGTGATCCTTGCTTGTCAGGCTTTTTATTCAGCGTACCCTATCTACACACCCTCCTCATACCCTATGGCCCACAGACGACTCTTAGGGGTATGTTTACAAAAAGACATTAGTTGCTACAACAGGGCTAATGCAGCTTTACCCCACACTGGTAGCAGATACTGCAGGAGAAATGCAGATAAAGCAGGCACTTTTCTGCAATATCTGCATTTCATGTGGTGGACCTGGGGCAGGGAGGAGGCATGCTGATTGTCAGCAGCATTTGTGTGAAACTTTGTCATGCGATGGCTGCAGAATTGGGCCTCATTGCAGCTGCAGATAATGCCATCCCAAGAGGTGGTGTTATCTTCCGGCAATCCTCCATGGCAAGCATCGTGGCAGCAACTGTCTGCCCTGCAGCCAAAGCATACCCCATGCCCCGATTGCTCTCTCCTGATGCAACAATATTGTTGAAGTGACAGATTTAAAGATTCGCGGCATCAATAATATTTTAAAAAGTGCCTGCCCCCTTCAGCACCGATTCCCCTGGACAGCTCCCAGACCCTATCAGGAACTGTCCTGATTGTTCATTTATTTATTTATTTAGCAAGCATTTGTAGCCCGCTCCTTCCAGCGATCAGAAGCGGGTAGGATTACTATTGTGAAACTGCCGAATCAAGGCAGGTACAAATTTTGTTTACATACAGATTGTCAGAAAAGCACATCATACAGAGTTAACACTTCTTAGCTATGGGGGAGTTCATTTACATATATACATAAGTACATATATACAGGATAATCTTCTTGGACACAGTGGTCATTTGAAATCTATTGAGTTTTGTTGTGATGGATTTGTGGGTGGGATGATGTTTTGTTGTATGTTTTATTGAGTTTTATTGTATTATACAATACAAATGCAGTTAATGTGGAGCCCTTTCCCTTAGCGCATGCCACCTTAGCGTGAATGCACTAAATTCTACTTATTGAGATTACATTAGGTAATCGCACAGTAATGCAGTTAGCAAGTGGAATAAACCCAGCACTAAATCTATGGAAAACACCATGCCCACTCTCCATCCCTACCCCGCCCACTTGCTAGTCTAATGTGAGTTTGACAGCATGGGAATCATCCCGCGCTGTCATGCCTCTGTGCTAGTTGCCAACTTGTGTCCCAACATGCATTCAGCGCTCACTAGAAAACGTGTTGTCAGATAACACCCGTTAGTAAAAATACTCCCTTTGTGTCATCATAGCAGATCCTCCTGACCATTTCTTCGGTTGCAATGGCCAATTTAGTAGAACCCTGACAGAGAATGTTTACTGACATTGTGGAATTCCATTCCAGTTTATCTGAGACTAGAATCCAGCTATTTGCAGTTTAGAAAGTTAGCTAAGAATGGCTGTTCCAGCAGGCTTTCTCTAGATTTTAGCTCAGATAATGTAATTATTTTGCAGATAAAATAGGAACAAATGGGCATGGAGTTTTCTAAGGTTTTATGTAATGAGGTTTAATTGTTAATATGTTGTTTCATTTACTGTATTGTTCCTGATTTTGATTTGATTAATGGATTTATGGAAAAGTAGGTAATCACATTTGGAAAAGTAACTAAATAATTTAAGACAGATTTTCCTTTACTGCTGCATGCCCAAATCAACAATCAGGGTGGTTTGCAATTAAAACTGCATTTCAGTATCCAAAAAAATCAGATAGTGTTACTCAGATATTACTATGGGTATGGTAACTTGGATCATTCTTTCCTTCTACCATAACCCCTCAACATACAGGATACCTAATATGAATGATGATTTCTGCTAAGTGAAGACCTTATTCTCTTCGTTCCCAGTAAGGCATGTATTTTCATATTTTAAGTATAAATTTTTTTTCATCACACCCGTTTTTATGTTTAATTTTTCATTGTCTAAAAGTCCTATCATTTTTCTTTGACATCTGCTGTTCTTTAGGATAGTGAGCAGTAATTTAATCAAAGTTACCTTCCCACTGAGAAGTGATTTGATAGTAATCTTTGAAGCAGGTTATAAGGATGATCACTTGTCGCTCTCCTTCTCCAAGGATGAAAGAGCGAGAAGTAGTGGGATTATTTTAGAGCAAGGGAGATTTGCATGGATGTTATGAAAAACCTTCTAATTGTGAGAGTAGTCCGGTAATATATCAGCTTCCCTAAGGGGGTTGTGGAATCCCCATCGCCGGATCTGGATGTTAAGGACCGGTTAGAAAACTCTTTGCCTGAGATTATATAGTTAGGATTATAGACTAGATAACCTTTTGTGGATCTGTGACATTCCTACATAAAAATTGAAACCCTATTTCAGTTTGCTAACAAAACATTTTCACACATTCCATCTAGATGACCACACCAAACTATATATAAAGAAAACCTGAAAGCAAATAAAATCACAAAAAAAACCTTGAGTTACCATATTTAAAACAGGAGCATGGTAGAGAGGTTAGAATTAGGGCAGGATGGATCAGTGCAGGTATGGAGCAGAAGCCATTTGTAGTAGAAGGAACATGCCACAGGAGCATGAAATGGAGCTGGGTGCAGTAGATGCAAGACAGGTCCACCAAAAATTGCAGAACCATCAAGGGTATGTCTGGCTGGGCTTCTTTATATTCAGAGTCTAGGGTGGTGTGGGCTTCTTCTGATGCTCCTGTTCAAGGTTCCCAAAGATGTATGTTACACTGAGCTGACTACAGGTGACTGGTCTCTGGATTACACCATCATGCGTTTGATCCCTCATACTTTTAGATAAGCACATTCTGCCATTTTCTCCTCAAAACAAAAAAAGAGAGTCTTCCAAATATAATAAATAGAAAATATTTATTATACAGAATTGAAATCATTTTGACAAAAATGTAATCGAGCATTTAACAAGCTAGTAGAATGAACTCTTACAAGAAGCATGTTAATTTGCATAATTACTGTACATACACTGAGATGAGTTCCTGCCCTTTGTATGTTTTCTTCTATTGTACACAGATTTATGCTTCTAGCTTTTAATGGCTTCAAACTAATTGCTAATACAGTAGATTTAATTCCAAGTCAATGCCCACTGCCAGTATTAACATAATTAAAGTAATATGCTCAGTGCTTGGTATTGATCAGACAGGTTGGAAACCTGAGCTATTTTGAAGCAATAGGCTGAAAAGCTATTTGTCTTCTGAAATAAACACAACCAAATCATTGAATAAAACTGCTGACTTATACTTATTCAGACCCAAATCCAGCTTTATTTATGATCCACTAAACCATGTAAGCACAAAGCGGCATATAAATTAATAAACCTACACAGGCATTATAAATATGAAATCCTGGTGACTGACTGAAACAAAGAGGACAAAGCTGTAGAGCAGATGACCTCATAATGTGCTTTGTTTTGGATTGGTGTCCATGTAAACACACATGATGATATTATGAAGGATGTAATGCATTTGGGGGAGGAGAGTTGGAGGACAAGACTAGATTTGGTGTAGTATTAGAATTATATTTGGAAATATGAAGTTGTGAATGTAAAGATAAATCATCTTCATTTCCATCAATGGTTATCCAATTTGTTTGCATAATTGCTGTTTTAAGTCGATTAAAATAACAGTTTTAGGTATGGGTTTGGTAAGGAGTGCAATTGCAGGATGACTTCTTGATTCTTATGTTACATTTTCCTTGATTCTTCATGCACGTTGGAGAATGCATTTTTAGCATTTTGTGATGGTGGTGGTGGTGGTAATGTGGTTGCAAGAGATTTCAAGGAGAAAATGAGTGGCATGAAAGCAACATAGTCAGTGGCAATCCACATGTTAGCACTGAATGCGTCTAATGATAATGCAGAAAATATCACAGCAATGCTGAGAGTAATCTGTGAACTATTATTAAAATCATCTCTAATACCTGAAGATGGGAGGATGGCCAACATAACACCAATTTTTAAAAAGGGTTCCAGGGGTGATCTGGGAAACTACAGACCGGTGAGCCTGACGTCAGTACCGGGAAAAATGGTAGAAACCATCATAAAGAATAAAATTACTCAGCATGTAGATAGTCATGGCCTAATGGGAGACAGCCAACATGGCTTTAGACAAGGAAGATCTTGTCTTACTAATCTGTTATGTTTTTTTGAAGGAGTGAATAAACAGGTGGACAAAGGTGAGTCGGTTGATATTGTGTATCTGGACTTTCAGAAAGCCTTTGACAAGGTCCCTCATCAGAGACTTTTGGCAAAGCTAAAGAGTCATGGGATAGGAGGCAGTGTATTACTGTGGATCAGGAACTGGTTAAAAGATAGAAAGCAGAGGGTAGGGCTAAATGGCCAATTTTCCCAATGGAGAAAGGTGAATAGTGGTGTACCCCAGGGATCTGTGCTGGGTCCGCTGCTTTTTGACATATTCATAAATGACCTGGAAAGAGGAATAACGAGTGAGGTTATCAAATTTGCAGATGACACAAAACTATTTTAAGTTGTTAAAACCCAAGAGGATTGTGGAAAATTGCAAGAGGATCTTGATAAATTGGAAGACTGGGCATCAAAATGGCAGATGAAATTTAATGTGGACAAGTGCAAAGTTATGCACCTAGGGAAGAACAACCCAAACTATGGTTACACGATGCAACGTTCCACATTAGGAACCACCACCCAGGAAAAAGATTTAGGCGTCATTGTGGATAACATGTTAAAACCCTCGGCCCAGTGTGCAGCAGCGGCCAAGAGAGCAAATAGAATGCTAGGTATCATAAGGAAAGTAATGGAAAATAAAACAAAAGATATTATAATGCCTCTATACCGTTCCATGGTGAGACCGCACCTTGAATATTGTGTATAATGCTGGTCGCCGTATCTTAAAAAGGATATAGCGACATTAGAAAAGGTTCAGAGAAGAGCCACCAAAATGGTAAAGGGGATGGAAGGATACTCCTATGAAGAAAGGCTAAAAAGGTTAGGGCTCTTTAACTGGAAAAGAGACGGCTGAGGGGAGATATGATAGAAGTCTATAAATTAATGAACGGAGTGGAACGGGTAAACGTGGATCGATTGTTTACGTTATCAGAAAGACTAGGGGACATGCAATGAAGCTACAGAGCAAACTATTTAAGACTAATAAAAGAAAATATTTTTTCACTCAACGTATAATCAAACTCTGGAATTTGTTACCGGAGGATGTAGTAAAGGCTGTTAGTGTAGCTGGGTTTAAAAAAGGTTTGGACAAGTTCCTGGAGGAAAGGTCCATAAACCATTATTAAGAAGTGACCCAGGATATCAATGCTTGACCGTGTACTAGCATTGTGGAACCTGTGTCTTTTGGGGAAACTGCTTGGTACGTATGACCTAGATTGGCCACTGTTGGAAACAGGATACTGGGCTTGATGGAACTTGGTCTGACCCAGTATGGCATATCTTATGTTCTTATATCTTATGTTCTTATAAAATCTGTGCTGAGATGGAACAGATGGTATTAAGGATACTAAAGAATATACTATAAAACCACCAGTAGAAAAGTGATTAGAACATAAGAACATAAGAACATAAGAAATGCCATACTGGGTCAGACCGAGGTCCATCAAGCCCAGTATCCTGTTTCCAACAGTGGCCAATCTAGGTCATACGTACCTAGCAGTTTCCCCAAAAGACACAGGTTCTGCATTGCTTGTACTAGGCCAAGCATTGATATCCTGGGTCCCTTTTTAATAGTGGTTTATGGACCTTTCCTCCAGGAACTTGTCCAAACCTTTTTTAAACCCAGCTATACTAACAGCCCTTACTACATCCTCCGGTAACAGATTCCAGAGTTTGATTACACGTTGAGAGAAGAAATATTTTCTCCTATTTGTCTTAAATAGTTTACCCTGTAGCTTCATTACATGCCCCCTAGTCCTTCTATATTCTGATAGCGTAAACAATTTATCCACGTTTATCCGTTCCACTCCATTCATTAATTTATACACCTCTATCATATCTCCCCTCAGCCGCCTCTTTTCACCAGACACATAAAAAAATCAATAGGAAAAGAGATAAAGGTATAACGCAGCAAGTTAAGAAAAGATTAAAGACAGACTGAGGTTGAAATGGTCTCTTCGAGGACCATAATACTTTGGATGCCACAATAAACAATGGAGAATGAATTTAGTCTTAAACATAAAATTCTACCATTCAACATAGCTACCAATGGTAGAAATATTTTTTGCTACCCCAGTTTTCACTCTGAAGTTTAAATATTGGTATGTGTAGTATTTCTAAAAAGTAATACTTGTGTACAGTCACAATACATTTCCGACACTGAATGTAACAGTGAAGACTCTGAAGAGCTTATTATCAGTAGCATATTTTCACATCATAAAATTTCTGCAAAAGAAGCCCCTTTTTTAATATAAGGGCAAGAAAGACATCTGTCGCAGCTATAAATGTGCACGTCTTACAAATCTTTCAAGGATTTTTATACATTTGTTGCAATGACATAGAAAACATGACTGAACGATAAAATATCAATAGCATATTTGTAAGACAATACTCCATTGGCAGTTGACATTCTATTTCAAGTACACTGTACAGACGTACACTCACGTTAAAAAAAACCCTCCAAATCTCACTTTTGTTTCTACAATGAATTCTGTGAGATTGATAAAGAATTGCCCTTTGCTTAAGTTGTTTTAGCTGCTAGTGGCGGTAGCAAGAAATTATGCATGAAAATTGCGTGAGAAATATAGGAATGTTATTGTTATCGAAGGTAGAGTTCTAATGGCCATGTTATTTTTGGAGAAGCCTAAAATCTCTCTATGTTGCAATGTCTATTACTGAAGAACCCTAAAAAAATGCTATGGTGAGTGAGCTGTTTGGACAGTTTTGTTTCCTTTTTCAAATGTCCTGCGCTCTTGAAACCTCATGTACCACATCATCTATTTTGGGTTGGCCGTTTAAAAAATAGTTTTAAACCTTTAGCACCTTACAAACATGAGCACAGAGTAGGTAGCTTTTATTCTGTGGTCTTCGTTATGAATGTTCATTAACTGTATTCAAATCTTCTGCCTCCTCCTTCACCCCAGAAAATAATACATAATAACTAATTAAGATCTGGCATGGGAAAGAAACAAGCTGTGTAGACCACATTCTCAGAAAGCCCAAAAGACGATTACATGACATTCAGCTTTCTATGTGTTATATGCCCATGGCTTATGTCTATACCTGATTCCATTTTCTGTACTGCTCAAATGCACCCATATGCAAACTAAGCACACACAATGTCCCCCACAGATTGCAATGTTCTCAATCTGCTTCCTTTGGCTCAGATCTCAGAACTCAGTTTCATGTAATCAATGGAATCAGTTCAGTTGATGATATTTTTTCATAGTTATTATCATAAATTTCCAAGTTTATTTTTAGTACTGATGTCATAAATAGTCAAGTGCATTGTTTTGTTTAAAGAATTCAGATAGCATGAATTATGTGCTTTCGTCAGATTTTCATTTGATTTGGTGTATAGTAAAATGAAAATGACAAGAACTTCAGCCCTCAAAAAGTTAGGATTTGTTGACACAGGATGCACCTTGAATTCCATTTTTGTATCTCCAGGCTTTCCAGTTCCAAATGGTCTGAGTCCATCATCTACAATTCTTGACAACTTGCATTTTACAAGGTAGATGAGCTTTGCTTATAGTCCCTCAGAATGACCGAGGCGTAAGTAGTGCTTGGAGGCGTGCAGAGCATTGACTCTGACACTGGAGAACTTGGCACAGAACTTCCTGAAGCAATTGAATCTCGGAAAGGAGATGGAGGAGTCAGGGCTGGTGAGTCCTCCAGAGTCAACTTGCTTGTAACCAGCTCCTCCTCTGGATTTTCTGTGCTATCGTACATATACTCTTGAATAAGGTTAAATTTCTCATTTTCTGCCTCCTCCGCTGGAGAGATTGTCTCCTCATTAAAAAAATTCATTTGGAGAGGAAGTATTTGTTGCTGAAGCAGTGGAGGCTGGTATGAGGGTCTTATTCCATTTCCTGGCCCAGACATGCTGATTACCGAACTGAATTCTGGAATACCAGTTGTCAGTTTATTAACCACACCATGCAGTTGATCCATGATTGACCTCTGGGGTGGGGGATGTTTAGGAAACTGTTCAGAAAAGTAGACGTGGGCCTCTTCTGCAGCTTGAGGTGGAGGAGTTGCAGTCACTCGCCTGTGCACCACCATGGAAGGACTACTGGTCTGATTGAACCGCACTGGCTCACTCTCCTCCTCTTCGACCACATTGTACAAAGTCTTAGTGCTGCTGATGTCTGAAAAGGTCAAGCTCTTTCCCTGGCCCTGGTAACTTTTGGTTAAGGGTTTGATGACTGCTGTCTGATTGGATCCTACTTCCTTGTGCTTCACATGTAGTGACAGCCTGTGCCACATGTGCTGTCCCTTCTGTACTTGTCTTCCACCTGGTTCAGACCATGATACAGACTTTCCATTAGAACTATGAATAAAATAAAGATGGATTTATTTGAATATAAAACATGCATAATCATTTCTATTAATAGAAAAATAGAGTAGATGGCAGATAACCACTGAAACATCCATCTATTATGTCCATTCTCCCTGCCTTTTGCAGTTTCACAAACTCTAGATGACCTTTGACTTCTCCGGTACTTCCCTACCTTTAGTGATCCTAGGCATGTGTCTCATATCTTTTCGAATTCTGTTAATTGTCCTACCTGTCGCCTTTTTTAGGAGGCTGTTCCATACATCCACTGCATCCACCACACTTTCTGTGAAGAAATAGACATTATTCCTGAGTCTACTCCCTTTGCCATCGTAACCACTTTATCCTAGAACTTCCTTTCCATTGAAAATACTCTTAACGCTTACTCAAATTGCAATGCCATGGACACAATTAATTGCATAGACTACTGTTTAAACAGAGAGAATGTATATATTGTAGCTTTTTAATGATGCAGCTTTTTCTTTCAGTTAAAAGAGTAGCAGAGAAAAAAGGCTTGAAACAGTTATTCCAACATTATGTAGTGGCAGCATAAGAGTACTCTACCGAGACATAAAACTATATTGAGGAAAAAAGAGTGGATTTTATCTTGGTATAAATTTTCAGTTTGCTCATTTTAACTTGAAGGTCTGCAGCTATGATTACTTCTGATCTGGTTTGATATGACAGAATTGAGAACCTTTAAGATTAGACACTTATGCATGTTTAACTAAACACTTTAATAAAAGTTATTAAACTATATTTGCTTTTGAAATGACTTTGAATAAAAGGACAGCTTTGCACTAATTTTGATGTCTTGAAATTGTCATCACAGTTTATAACTCAGAAAAATGAAAAAGGTAAGCATTTTTAATCCAGAAGAAAGTCACACATACTGTAACCCTGCAAATATTAACCTGCAAGCCAGGAGCTTTCTGATTAGGCTCGATTACTCATGCAAGTCTGAACAGTAGCTGAATATTGTGCTGCACACAATAATACTTCTGTCCATTTCTAACAGGATTTTATATGGGAAATAAAACACAGATTTTACTAGTGTAAGACAATATGACATACAAACAAGGCAAAATAAATGCAAAATCGTTTTACCCCATGAATCTTTTCTGATTTACATTTTTATTATAATTTGTATTTGAACATTTTGTGCTTATTGTTATAAGCATAGAAGTCATCATGCCCAATCTACTGATTATAAAAATACCTCTTTTTGTGATTTTTACATTGTGTAACCTACGTGCTAAACAACATTAAAATTGGCTGTTAATGCCTTTTAATACACTGGCAGTTTGGGTAGTGTCAGCCTGATCAGGTCTCTATTCCCTTCCTTCCCCTCCCTTCTCCCATATCAGCAAAGAAGGGCACTTCTGCCTATAAAATCATCTAAAAAATGCCCATCACCCTCACACCCCCTAAGTCTGCCAAGAAGGGGCCATTCCTTTGGCAATTCCTAGAGTAAGCAAAGAGCAGTTCCCAAGGCCTATTCTTTTTCCATCCCATAGATCTTCCCCTTGCCTATTCCAACCAAAGATATTCCAGTATGGATGGGGGCAGGAGAGAGGACAATTCCTACCTGCCATTGGCTCAACTGGCAAAATTGGCACCAGCTGATTGAATATGTCCTTTTGTGCTGTAAGGTAAGGGAGTACATCAGGTCATACGATATAGATCTATTAAATTATAACTGAAATGCAATGGGTAAATGCAAATGGGTTGTTAACTCTTTCAAAAAGTACCAAGGGACATTCATGGGCATGTTTACTAAAGGTTACTGTGTGTTAACTACAGTTAATTCATGTTAAGTGTTGCCATGGCCCTTTTATTTTTGTGGGCCATAGAAGCACTTAACGTACTTTAACTTCGTTCATGTATTATATCCCTCAATGAAGTTACTAAGGGGTATGTTTACTAAACCGTCTTAATGTTACCGGCGTTAGTTGCAGTCTTACTGTGACGAATGCCATATAAGGTAGTGGGCATTCCGGTCTTAAGATAGCATTTCGGGTTATCGTGCGATAAAGTCCGTTATCGCGCGATAGAGGGAGCCGTGGCACGTTAACGCGCGTTAGCCTTAATTAGGCACGCTGACCTACAAACACAGTAACAGAGGTGTAACACAATGGTTAATACAATGACTGCTGAAACAGGGGTCATGAGTTTGATCCCCCAGTGGGCTTAATGAGCAAGGTTGTCTGAGGCATTACCCTTTACTTTAAATCAGTGCTGTCTGAGGCATTTTCTTTTTTAATTTAAATTAGTGCTGCCAGCATACACACCCTCACAGTGCCGTAACCTAAGGTGCCGCATAAGGCACCCTATAAGGCACTCCAGAGGGCACATTATAAAGTGCACTGTCCGCCAAGGCACCTTACAATGTTCCCTATAGGGTGCCTTATAAGGCACCTTATAGGGCGCTTTATAGGGCACCTTATAGAGCACTTTATAGGGCGCCTTATGAGGTACCTTAAGGTTACAGCACTGTGAGGGTGTTTTTGCTGGCAGCACTAATTTAAATTAAAAAAGAAAATGCCTCAGACAGCCCTATCAAATAAAACCACTGTGGGATCAAACCCATGACCTCTGCCTCTACAGTCAGTGAAGTAACCAGTGGGCTACATCTCTATAGCTACTAAAAAAACCCTGGCTGGCTACAGAAGGACTGCAGGTCACCACACAAACTGTCTGCTGTGGTTACCAGGATAGGGTTAACCCACCCGTACCCATGATGCACTGCACATGCAGATCAGCAGTCTACAGATGATCACAAGATGGGGTATGCACCCCCACAGCACCTCGGCCTGGTAGGGGGAACTGACCGTGTGTGGTACTGGCACAGAGTAGCTACAGAACGACACATTGTGGGGGTACTGTGCTCACCCTGAGGGCGAGGTGGGGCACCCAGCACCAGGTCCACAGCACCTGGCTTAGCTGAGATAGGCTATGCTATAGGTCGCCATCAGTGCCATTGTGTGATAGGTAGTCCTTAGAGGCACACCTAGGATACACCTGTGTCCATCCGTATTTCCCAGTCATGTCTAGCCCTTGTGGACTATGATACACCCAGAATAGTGCATATCCTGTGTGGGTGCCATGGTCACATGATTTATCTGAAGGGGGGTGTTTGGATCCATAGGTGGATTATGTAGCACCACCCAACCTGACCTCTGGGGCTCAAGGTGGGGGACAGGATCTCCCACCAACAGATCCACATTCTACATCCCTGCAATGGTGACAGTAGAGGGGACATCTTCCCCAGTCCTGCTGGGGAACAGGCACCCTACAGGGCAGTCAATGCAGATCTGGACGTATCCATAAGTCAATGGCAGACAGACATTAGGCCTGGAAATGCTCAGATGCCCCCCACCACTATCTGACATTCTCCAGCAGCGAGCACAGTGAGTCTCCAGCCATACACATGCTAACTGCAGACAGTCTGCTAACTAGTCCATGGTGCATGTTCCTGGAGGAGATGTGTGCACCCAAAACTGGGATGTGAGCACACCCATCAAGCAGATAAGTCAGTGACTGGGCCCCAGAAAAGAGAACCCATAAATATCACTTGAGAGAAATACTATATAGCATTATTTTATTTATTTATCTGCATTTATATCCCGCTTTTCACCGGGTCAAAGCGGTTGGGGGAAACATTTAACACGAGGGGATATGAGACACATACACTAATACTTACAGGGAACATGGGCAATGGAGGGTTAAGTGGCTTGCCCAAGACCACAAGGAGCAGCTGTGGGACTAGAATCCCCAGTCCTTCCGGCCCAAGGTTGCTGTCCTCTAGTGGGATTTGAACCACCGACCTTCTGGCCTGTAGTACCTTGCCCCAACAACTAGGCCACTCCTCCTCCTGCTCAGTCAGGGTGAGAGTGACCTCCCAGCAGGACATGTCCATGCAGGTGGTGGCCGGGCACTACAGTGTCCCAGCCATTGCCCTATGCCCTGTGCATATGCATCCTGTCCGGGCCATACACACAGTACCTTGCTCCTCATTATGCACATTGGCAGGCTAACACTGGAAACAGTGAAAGCAGTGTGGGCTCAGTAAGGTGTAGGCAGCCGCAACACACTGGATAGACAGACACGCACTCCCACACCTATGCCAGCATTGTGCAAATATAGAGGCTTTTGGCAGCCCTGGCCACCACACCAGTTCTGGGCACAGTACAGGCATGGCTATGGTACGCAATACTGTTGGGGTCACTCCCTGGGGTGGTAAACACTGTCAAAAACCAAAACTGAAACACACACCACAGATATCAGAAAGGTTGCTATGATGCAGCTCTATCAGCAAATTGTGCTTAACTTAGGAATTGTTATCTGCTATTACACATAGCAACCTTTTGATATATGTGTAACGTATTCCCAAGTTTAGGGCGGCATTGGGAGATGCTGCTGCATGCAGGGCCCAACAGCCTGACTCTCCATGAGGCTTTGGATAGTGGAGCCTGTGGGTGTGGGTGTTTATGCCCCTGTTGGCCGCTGCTCTAGGGCAGAGGTTCCCAACTCCGGTCCTTGTGGGCCAAACACTGTTCAGGTTTTCATGCTGTCCCTAATGAATATGCATGAGATACATTTGCATACAATGGGGGCGGCGCATACTAATGCAGCACAGGCATAGTTATTAGGGACAGCATGAAACCTGAATGGTGTTTGGCCCTCCAGGACTGCAGTTGGGAAACTCTGCTCTAGGGATTGAACATGTTTATGGTGTCTGTGCTCTGTAGGGTAAAATATAGGCGTTTTAGGCATGTTTATTTTATCTGCAATAAAGGTTCCGTCTTTATTACCACGGTTTAGTACTGGGTAAAATATGGGGAAAGGGTTGGTAGTAGCCACAGCTGGGACTTGAACTTGTGACCTTTTGCTCCTGAACACACTGGCTATGTGTACTGCACCACACGGACAGTTCATTCCCTGGGGATACCATGACTGTTTGTCAGATAGACCCTGTCTGTTGCATTGCACAGCACCCACCTAAACGGGGCTAGGCCATGGTCTGCTGTGGGCAGATGCCACTGCCCCCTCTGCCACCAGCACCCCTCCGCCACTATGCTGCCATGCCATTATGCCAGTGGTGCTGGTGGTGCGCAGTCCCAGGCCATCCGGTATGCCGGTAGGTAGCTGCCTATGGTGTGGTTTCTTGGGTAGAGGTGCCTACATGGACATGCACGCTTCCCCCCCCCCCGCACCGCCTGCCAATGTTATGTGCCCTTGGGGGTACCTGCTGGGTAATCTCCCCTGTGACACTGTAGGACACACACTCGTGCCCATGTTGGACCCTCATCAGTTGCTGTCTGGCTGCTCTACAGTTTCAGCATTCCTATGTGCCACCTAGGCATCTGCCTAGTCTGCACTGTGCCCCAGCTGCACCACAGCATGTGCTGCCTGCAGCCCTCTGTATTCCATTTCCAGCATCTGTACAGCTGCCCTTTCCTACATGCCCACCCTGCTGTTGCATCACATGTGCACGCCATAACAAACCTGCCCAATATAAAGGGAAAACCCTGATCACCGCTATTTCAATGTGGGATCATTCACCTTGTAGGGGGATAGACCATAGACCCTTCCAAACATGATATCTTCTTTTTTATGCTTTCTCAGTAGTGTTTCTTTATGTTTCTCATTAATATCGCTATTGGCCAGCTAGGTTATTGGGATTTTAAATGTGGTTCAGGTCATTTTCTATGTTTATTTGCCTTTTTGTTCCGTGCACATGTATCACTACTATCACGTTTTTGGGTTTCCTTGGGTTTACTGTACATTGCTGACTGAAATGGTTTCTCTTTCCTGCAAATGTGCCTAGCGAGAGGGTTTCACTCGTGCTAATTTTCTGCCCTTCATTTCACGGCGTTTATGTGCAAGGAGCCAGTCACCGCCCACTCTCCGCCCATTGACCTCTTCTCTCTGCCCTCTGGGAAGCCTTACTCCACCCTTCAGAGCCGGATTTCACAGCGTTAGGGTGCCTTAATGCCGCAGCCACGTTATCGCACGATAAGTGATGTTATTGCGCAATAATTATTGTGCGATAACGTCACTTATAGTGCGATAATACTGCCGCTGTGACGTTAAGATGGTTTAGTAAACATACCCCTAAATTATACACTTAAACAAACTAGAGAAAATATTTTTCATTCAATACACAATTAAGTTCTGGCATTTGCTGCTGGAGGATGTGTTAAAAACAGTTAGTATAGTTGGGTTTGGACAAGTTCCTGGAGGAGAAATCCATAAAACATCATTGACCAAGTAGACTTGGAGGAAGCTGCTGCTTATCCTTGGGTGTAAAGAGCGTGGAATCTATAAGCTCTTTGCAATCCTGCAAGGTATTTGTGACCAGGGCTAGCTACTGTTGGAAAACAGGATACAGGACTTGATGAACATTTTGAGTTGACCTAGTATGACAGTTCTTAGGTTAGGTTGGCTAGCACTATTTTGACCTCTGAAGTCAATGGGGCAAAAGAGTGAGTGGATTGGATCAAATTGGTCTTGAGGGAGATATATCTCATAAAACACAATTGTTTACTGACCTGGACATAAGCTACACCTTTTGAGGTATAGTTAATTTTCTGCTATCCCTGTGAGTTAGCACACATCACAAAGCTCAAAATCATTTGTAATAGCATGTACAGTATTAGTTATTCATGAGTTGCAAAGCATGCATGGGAAAACCCCCCACAAATATGTTCCTGCTTTTTGCGTGGGCAATTTTCTAAGGAAAAAACATGCATGCGCTTGCTTCTCCTAACTTACCCCCATGCTGAGAACGCTTAACCCCATGATTTTTAGAGGCATTAATAGATGGGCCTAGGTCCTGTGTAGTTCTATCCATGTTTGGAAGAGGGGAAAAGACCATTTCCATGGGTAAAACACAATTTTAGAATGGACAAGGCTTTGTTACCCTTCCTGCAGGGAAAAAATGCTTATATTTCGGTGCATACATACAAGGTGTTTGAATAAGAAAAAAGTGATCTAAATTCATGCAACAGTTCAACGTGTATGGAACATTTAAAAAATAACAGACAATAAAACAAAAAAATTCCTCTGATACAAAAATGTACATTTTTGTAGTGGTTTCCAACTGTCAAAAATAATTTTTATGAGATTGCAAATATTAAAAACAACAGGTTCATTGCCTGTAAAGCCAGTATAAAGTTAAACATCCTGTCAATTTGGTAGTTATTCTCTACATGCATGGATCACAGGTAGTTATTAATATTTATTTGTTCTGTTTATACCACCACAAATGAACTTGCTGGATTATGAAATATGTGGTTTCCGTGCTTGAGAAAATGTAGCATACAGTTATATTTACTCATGAATGTCAGACATTTTCAGAATTCCATCATGATATTCACTGGAACTTAATCTAATTTTTATATGTCAAGGATAGTTTTTAATTAAGGATAAATTACTGGTACCATCAATCCTTTTTGCATGACAAGCCATTAGCGTCTTTGGCATTTAATTTTCACTGTACCCCCAGCAACTAAAGAGGGCATTGGAATGTATCTTCTGATATACTTTAATCCTTTGTCAGTGGTATCCACAGGAGCAAGATTTGAATATAGAAAATTCAATGTATATAATAAGAGCATATTTAAAAATATATACATTCTTCCAATAAAATACAAAAGTTTTGATTTATGAATGTCCGCATAATACAACAGATAACATGTCAAAACATTTGAAGTAAGATTTTAGAAGGGATGTCTATGAAGAAACTGGGACGTCCAGAACACAGCATCCAGAAATCCCGAGAAGTGGCAGCCATGAAGGGAGGCACATATAGGTGCCTTTTGAAACTGCTCTCTCACCACAGTTAATATTTCCTGGCTGAGAAACCTGCATGTAAATACATACTCCAAACATACTAATGGCCTGCTGCCGAACATCTGAGTATCTGAAATGGCAGGTCATGATGTGCAAGTCTCATAACATAGTCGCCCCTCTTCTGAAATACCTCTGCTGGCATATCCAAGTACCTGGTTCTGAGACTTTGCAATTCGGGGCATCCACATTTGTGAATTGGCCTACACTTGTGCGCTTATCCAGCCTTTCAATCTGCAAAGGACCTGCCTGCATAACTTGTTACAGGAATGTTCATTTTTTTGGGGTGAAAATGGAGTGATTTTAGAAGGCACTTATATGTGCATCCCTTTACTGTTGCCATCCACCTGATTTTTGGCCATTCTGCTCTGGACATTCCAGATTCTTCCTAGACATCTCTCTAAAATCTCACTTTATATGGACATCAATATGTAAAATGGGCCTTTTCTAAAATTGCCTTCAATATCGTCCTGCTAGACCAGTCCAGACAAGTGGGTTGTATTCCCCTATCAGCAGATAAGTGGAGACAAAGAACCAATGAATGCCCAGGTTTCAATGACATCATTCCCATGCCTCTATCCAGCTTGGTCACCAGAGGTCCCTTCGGTATTTCTTTGTCTCCAGTAGATGGTGGATGGATTTTCTCATTTCTGTAGAAAATCTGAAGATTGAGAGGAAAAGAGATTGATTAAACCAGGGGTGGCCAACTCTGGTCCTGGTGCACCATGATCCAGCCTTGTTTTCAGGATGTCCCTAATGAATATTCTCTCTTGAAGTCAGCTATGGCCTTCCTTTCTGATGCCATGTATGACCTGGTGTGCCTGGCAGCCAGGAATGGTGCCCTGAATACTGTGTCAAGGCACTGGATTTGGCTCCATCACTGGGCGGCAGACACATCCTCCAAAGCCTAGTGGGTTCAACTGACCTTTAAGAGGAAGCTCCTGTTTGGAACAGATTTGGAGAAACTGGTGAAAGACCAAGGTGAGACAAAATGTTACTGCCTTTCAGAGAACAGATCCAGGGGCCTGTGAAGCAAGCGAGTGCCCCTTTTTCATCAGCCTCTGCCCTACCAGCAAGGCCATGCTGGCTGGATTCCTGGGAGTCTTGGGATTATCGGTATTATTTATTTATTTTTATTTAGCATACATTTGTATACCGCTACTTCCAGCGATCAGTAGCGGTTTGATTACAGATGGGAAATTGTCAAATCATGACAGAAATTTAGAGGTATATACACATTAATTTGAAGGGAAAAGCACAGCACACAGTGAATAGGTCTTAAGGAGAGGAGTCAGAATTTACATATGTACATATTTACATAACTGCATCTATGTTTCAATTGGGTGGAATCTTGTAGACCCCTAGGATTCACATCAGATTGTATTGACACTGGAATAGATGTGTCTTGAGTTTTTAACTGAAATCCATAAGGTCTTTGATAGCTTGTAGCTCAGGCGGTAGTTGGTTCCAGAGGGTCGGGGCTGAGTATGAGTATGCTCGGTGGCTCGTACTGGTTTTTACAGATCTGATATCAGGAGGAACGTGGAGTATGTTTGAGTTGATTGTTCTTCTGCTTCTGTTGGGTGGTTGCGTGCTGATAAGGGTGGAGAGAAAGGACGGCGCTATGTTATGTATGAGTTTGAATATGGTTATTAGTGTTTTATATTTTACCCGGGCAGCAATGGGGAGCCAGTGCAGCTCTATCAATACAGGCGTGATGTGTTCAGCAAGGTTTTTTCTCATGATGATCCTGGCCGCCACATTTTGGGCCATTTGGAGAATGTTAAGGGTTTTCTTTGGAAGGCCCTGTAAGATGGCGTTGCAGAAGTCGAAGTGTGGCATAATGAGTGCTTGCGCCACAGACCTGAAATCGTGAGGTTCAATGATGCTCCGTAGAGGTTGTAGGACTCTAAGTTTGTGGAAAACGGCTTTGTTGGTTTTGCGGAGGTGCTTTTCCATCTTTAGGTTGCTGTCAAGTGTTACCCCCAGATATTTTATTTCATTCTTTGTGTTGTACGTATTGTTACACAGGGTGACTGACGCAGATGGGTCAAAGTTTGGTTTTCTGGACCTGGAAAACCTTTCTTCCCCTCTGCTTCAGGGTTCCAGGCTTGTGCTCAATCCTTTCATGGAGCATGAGGACCCAAGGATGTGGCCCCCTCCAGAGGAGGACCTCCCAGACCACAGAATGAAGGTTTGGGGGCCCATTCCCTGGTACTTCTGGTGGGCAGTAGGCTTCACCTTTTCTCTCAGGAATGGGCCCAGGTTACCAAGGATCGCTGGGCGCTAGACACCATTCAATTCAACTATGTCCTAGAATACAAGGAGCCGATTCCCAATGCATTCATCATCTCCCCCTGTAGGTCTGTGATCAAAGGTTCCACGGTGCAGATCACCTTGGACAGGTTGCTTCGCCTGAATGCGGTAGTGCCTGTCCCCCCAGATGCCCTTGGAGCAGGGGCAAGGGCAGATACTCCATCTACTTTGTGGTGCCAAAGAAGGACAGTTCCTTCCAGCCCATCCTAGACCCCAAAGGTGTCAATGAGCACTTGCACATCCTGCGCTTTTAAATGGAAACCTTGCACTCCATGATTCAAGCAGTGCACCGAGGAGAAATCTTGGCTTCTCTGGATCTGGCCAAGGTATATTTTCATATCCTGATCCAGGCAGATCAGAAGAGATATCTGCATTTTGCCATGCTTGGCTCTCATTATTAGTTTGCCGTCCTTCCTTTCAGGCTCTCCACCACCACCAAGAATGTTCTCTTAGGTCATGTTGGTGGCGACTGCGGTGCCGTAGCACCAAGGGATCTGTGTCCATCCCTATTTGGATGACTGGCTCATTTGGGCCCATTTCCTGTGAGAAGCATATTGGGTGACATCCTGAGTGGTGTCCTTTTTGGAAAGCCTCAGCTGGGTGATCAATCAGGAAAAGAGCCAGCTTTTTCCATCCCAATCCTTGGAGCTTCTGGGATCACGTTTCGACACTCGAGTGGGCAGAGTTTTCCTGCTAGAGGAGAAAGGCAGAATACTGTTAAATTGCCTGGCAATGTTCTGTGCACAGTAGGCCTCCAGAGTCTGGGATTATCTTCAGCTCCTTGGATTGATGGCAGCGACCATAAGGATGGTCCCGTGGGCACATGCTCATATGTGGGCTGCTCCAGCGGTCCTTGTTGACTCAGTGGTCCCTGAGTTCTCAGGAGTTTGAGCGCAGGATCCCACTCCTTTTGATGGTGAAGTACAGCCTGTGGTGGTGGTGGCAGCTTTGTCATCCGAGGAAGGGTGTTCCACTGGACAATTTTTCCTGGATCCTACAGACGACAAATGCCAGTCTCTTGGGCTGGGGAGACTGTATGGCCTAAGGCTGTTGGAACCTCAGGGAATCAGTGTGGTCCATCAACCACCACAAGGTGAGGGCCATAAGGTTGGCTCTTCTGCATTTCCAGCCCCTAGTCATGGGTTGGGTGGTTTGAGTGTTTTCAGACAATGCCACAGCAGTGGCTTAAGTCAATCAGCAGAGCGGTACAAGGAGCACCGCAGTGGTTCTGGAGATGGATCTTCTATTTGCCTGGGTGGAGAAGAACCTCCTGGTCTTATCAGCTCAACACAATGCCGGAGTAGACAATGTGGATACAGACTTCCTCAGCCAGCACTTGCCGAATTCTGATGAGTGGGAGTTGAGTCAAGAAGCATTTCAGCTGATTCTGCACCACTAAGGTCGCCCTAAAATGGATATGATGGTGCTTCTTCAGCACCGCATGGAGATACGGTCTGAGGGCATCGATACCCTGACCCAGCCTTGGTCCAGTCAATGGTTGCTGTACGTGTTTCCTCCTTGACCCCTGGTGCAGCATATGATTCAAAATATAGAGCACCACCCAGGCAGGATTATTCTGGTGGTGCTGGATTAGCTACTGAGAGCATGGTTTTGGAGACCTGATGAGGCTCCTTCAAGTGCCTCCTCTTCAGTTACCTCTGTCTTGGGGACTATTGTGGCAGGGAATGATCGCCCTGGAGGATACGGCTCCCTCCTTGCTTACAGCGTGGCTTTTGAAATGAGACTGATAGTGCATAAGGACTTCTCTCCAGAAGTAATATCTACTATACTTGGTGCCCAGTGGAGGTCTACCAAGCTAGCATATGTACAGATATGGTGCCTCTTTGAGCATTGGCGCAATGCAGGGCACTTAGCTTCTGAGGAGCCAAGGCCTTTCTGCAGGATGGCTGAGACAATGGCCTCTCACTTAGCTCCATGAAGGTTCAGGTGGCAGCTTTGGCCTGTTTCCATGGTCTGGTGGTGGGAAAGTCCTTGGCTTTGCACCCGCACGTCTCTTGTTTTCTCCAAGGGACTCAACGTCTATATTCTCCCTTCGGGCTGTTATCACTTCCTGGGATCTGTCTCTGTTGCTCAGGGCCCTGATGGTGGCCCATTTTGAGCCATTGGAGCACACTACCTTGAAGGAATTGATGCTTAAGACTGTCTTCTTGGTCGCAATTTGTTCTGCAAGGTGAATCTCTGAGCTGTAAGTTCTGTCTTGCTGAGATTCTTATCTATCCTTTTCAACTGAGGCCATTTCTATTCAGCCTATGCCTTCCTTCTTGCCTGAAGTGCTGTCTCCCTTTCATATGCACCAGGTGGTCTGCCTGCCCTCCTTCTCTAAGGAGCAGTGCTGGTGGAAGGATAAGGATCTTCACCTTGTGGATGTTCGGAGGGTGCTTCTCCGGTACTTGGAGGCTACAAATTCCTTTCAGAAGTCAGACCATTTTTTGTGCTGTTTGCTGGTCCACACAACAGTGAGGTGGCAGCCAAGCCGATTTTGGGGTGCTGGATTGAGGCTAGTGCCTTAATGTATCTATTACTGAAATGGCCAGTTCCTGAGGGTTTCAGCATCCATTCTACCAGAGCACAAGTGTCCTCGTGGGCGGAGCGGAGATCAGAGACCCTTGCTGACATTTGCCAGGTAGCAACATAGGAATCTATTTCCACTTTTGTCAAGCATTGCCGCTTGGATGCCCTTTGGCCTTTGGCTTGAGAGTTTTGCGAGCTGCTGTGTCTTCTTCACACCCAGTGGTGTTGTAGCTTTGGTACGTCCCAATTGTCTGGTCTGATCTAGGAGGATGATATGAAAGATGACATTTTATTTACTAGATAATGTCCTTTCCTTGAGTCCTGCTGGACCAGTCCAGGGTCCGCCCCTGAAACTGTAATACTCTGTTTTTTTTCTGCTGCGTTACCCTTGGGTCTGCCATGATTTTATACTTGGCTCGGCAGGCTCATCTTCTACTGACAGCCTTCTTTTTCTACTTCACAGTACATAGTAACATAGTATATGACGACAGATAAAGACCAGTATGGTCCATCTAGTCTGCCCAGCAAGCTGGCAAGAGTAGGTGCACCTGCCGCTCCATGCAGGTCACCCCTCCCCATGTCTTTGTTTAGGCGTGTACCCACTGCTCTGTGTAGGGTAGCCCTGTTTGATAAGAGATAGTTAAGTTTATTTTAATTTTATCCTGTTGCTATAAAGTGATCCACTGTGTCTGATCCATGCCATCTTGAATTCTGTCACTGTATGGAGGGCACTCCACGCATCCACCACCATTTCAATGAAAAAGTATTTCCTGACAATGACTTTCAATTTACCCCCTTGCAGATTCATGTTATGCCCTCTAGTTTTACAGCTTCCCCTGTCCCTCCTCTCCTCCAGAGTGTACATATTTAGGTCTTCAAATCTCTTCTCATAAGTCTTCTGACGCAGGCTCCAAATCATTTTGGTCGCCTTACTCAGAACCGCTTCTAGTCTTTTTATATCCTTTGTGAGATATGGTCTCCAAAACTGAACATAGTATTCCAAGTGAGGCCTCACCAGTGACTTGTACAGTGGCATTAGTACCTCTTCCTTTTTGCTGGTAATTCCTCTTTGTATGCAGCCCAGCATCCTCCTGGCTTTTGCCACTGCCTTGTTGCACTCTTCGCCACCTTGAGATCCTCAGAAATAAATACATAGTTTGCTACTGTTGACTACTCATTGTTGCCCATATTTGAGGTTGTGTGAGGCTTTCTCTGTATCTCCCATATGCTTTGGGACAAATACTGAAAGGACCTTTGGTGGCTGAGCCGGATAAAGGCATGGGAGTGATGTCACTGAAACCTGGTATTTGCATTGGTTCTCTGTCTCCTCCAATCTGCTGATGTAGCAGGACTCAAGGAAAGGACATTATCTGGTAAGTAAAATGTCACCTTTTTCATGTGGATGCGATTTTCATGTGGAAATAGCCATTTTTATATGTGTAAATTGTGAATTAGGTATCTAAAATAACCCCTATAATGCCTACAGACAGCAAAGGGGAGCTGGCAGTTGAGGAGCTCATGCTGTTGTTCAAGAATTCACTCTAGACTGAGGATAGGGATATTCCTGATATGCTGGGGTCCCAGGTTGATTCCAACAAAACTGTTATTGGTGGTGATAGTGTCAAGACCCCTGGAGAAGTTCCTACTAGCACTTCTGAATACACGCTGAATGAGAGACCATCTGACAAATTTTCAAAGGACTATGAGACTAGAGAAGCATGAAAACAGTAATGACCCCAGCTATTCCTGGAATGAAAATACATTTCCTGTCTGGAATTGGGCATACAGTATGTCTCAAGATATCCCCAATAGAGTGATGGATTACTTGAAATTTCATCAAGATAAGGGAGAGGGCAATCGACACCAGGAGAAAAGCATTTGCTATATAGCAGTTCAGACTGAAATAGTCCAGAATGTATCTAAGAAGCTGGAAGAAGCTGCCCAATCAAATTACCCCCCCCCCCCCAAAAGAGAGACTGCAAATCAGAATGTCTCACTGGGAGCAGTTTTGCTACCACTCAAAAGGTGGCCATCAGCAATGAAGGGAACAAGCATTACTTGGTGGCTGTAGGGCTACAGCTGCCACTAGAGTTGGGAACTTGCACTGTTTTTTTTACGTCAGTTTCTAGAGGGTATATAGACTGAAGAAAGTATGGGTAATCCCTCCAAATAACAAAAGTTGTATGCTCTACTAAGAATCAGCTATTCAACACCATAGAAAAGTAATAATAGGATAGCATCCATAGAATCTGTTAACATATTTAAACGCCCATCATTTCTATTGCAAAGCAACTGTTTATAAACTGACTATGGAATACAGTATTCCATAGTCAGTTTATAAACAGTTGCTGTGCGATAGAAATGATGGGCGTTTAAATATGTTAACAGATCCTATGGATGCTATCCTATTATTACTTTTCTATGGTGTTGAATAGCTGATTCTTAGTAGAGCATACAACTTTTGTTATTTGGAGGGATTACCCATACTTTCATCAGACTAGAGTTGGGAAAGCACTGTCGGTGCCTTTATTTTGGGCCAAAGGAAGAGACATATGGAGGAGACCAGAAAGGATTTGGAAGAAGAGGTATAAATAGGGAGCACAATATTGTAAGTGATTCATGATGTTAGCAGGCCTGCTAACTGCGTTAATCGCGGTGACCAGGATATTCAACAACACTAAATGGTTAGTGCCGCTGAATATTCACGGGTGCTGCAACTGAATGCCCCGAGCAGAGGTGGTACTCTGCAATAACTGGACAATGACAATATTCAACTGCGGCCCGGTTATTATTAAGAGGTGAAAGTTAGGCACTTTAAAGTCTTAATATTGCCACTGTTCAATTAGCTTTGCCGCTATCCGGCCAGCCCAGATATTCAACTGTGGTGGCCAGATATGGCCCTGGCAATGAATATCCATGTCTTCAGTTCAGCGGTGATGGCTAGCTGCTTAATAATGGCTAGTCATTGCCACTGGATATTGGACTCAATGTGTTTTAAATGGCCACCCTGACTGTGAGCTTTACCAAACTTCTAGAAAAGATGACTGCCATTGTTCAAACCATGGGTGACTATCTCAGGCTAGCTACTGCAAATGAGGCTAGGTCATCCACAAATGACTATATGGAGACCATTTTTCAAATCAGTGGATCTTCCAATGAATGAAGATCCCAGAGAAGGTCAAGGATTATTCTAAGCCTTTAAAACCATTCTGCACAGGTGACTTATATATAAATTGAGCATGGACCTAAAGTGACTGACTGGGTTAGAAACTGGTTTAGTGGGAGGTGACAAAGGGTGCAGGTAAATGGAGCTCACTCTGGTGTGCTGCAGGGATCTGTCCTTGGTTCAATCCACTGACGTTCATAAAACCCCATGGGGTTTTTTGAACGTCAGTGGATTGCTACATCACCATTTAAAGCCCATATCAAAATGTGGTATCGGTTTATTGATGACGTTTTTCTGTTATGGGAGGGATCTGCAGCATTGCTGTCATCATTTTTGGTTTGGATTAATGGATTGGATCAACATATCCAATTCACTCATACAATAAGTACTTCTGCCCTTGCCTTTCTGGATGTGATGGTGGCAAAAGGTCCATCAGGATGGCAGACATCCATTTTAAGGAAGCCAGTGGATCGGAACACTTTCCTCCATTATACCAGTGCTCACCCTTTACGGTTGAAAGATGGCTTACCGACCTCACAATTTTTGAAGTACCGTAGAAATTGTTCCGACACACAGGAATTTAAGAACCAGTCCAAAACATTGGTAGCAGATTTTCAAGCACGAGGATATCCACTTAATGTCGTGAGACGTGCTTATCGGCAGGCGTTATATAATGACAGGGTACAGTTATTACGCCCACATGACAAGCCTGGAGATAGCATAGCCAACACCGATTGTATTAATCTCATCACGAGGTATTCTCCTCTGAGTTTCAAAATTCAGAAAATAATTTCTAAACATATGAATGTGTTAAGTAATCTTCCGGGGTTGGAAAATAATAGAATTAGATGTGTGTGGCAACGTGGTAAAAACCTTAAAGAACGATTGAGTCCGGCAGTCTTGCGGTCTGTAAGCTCACAAACAGCTTCAGAAATGATGACTGGACACAAGAAGTGTGGTCGATGTAAGATTTGTAATAATACTTGGAAGACAGGGAAATTTACATATAATGGACATGAGTATTTTCTAAAGGGAAACACCTCCTGTGACACCAGTTTTGTGGTATACGCCATACGATGCCCCTGTAATCTCCTATATATTGGAAAGACGATCAGATCCTTTCGGATCCGAATACAGGAACACAAAAGTCGACTGAAACACGGAGTTATGATGGCACCGCTTGTCCATCAGTGCAAAACGATGGGACATATTTTTGAGGTTTTACAATGCTTTTGCATTGAGGAGGTCCCTCGGGCAGCTAATGGGAAGTCACAAGAGCAGTTATTATTGTATCGTGAACAATGGTGGATTTTTACTCTGCGATCTGTTTCACCAGGTGGGCTTAATGCAGCCATAGACTGGGGAGGTTGTCTATAATTTTTGTAGCACAGCTGTCAAGAATGCAAAGCATATGGATTTGATATGAAAGATCTAAACCTGTTTGCCTTCAGATAAGTAGTTGAAGTGTTCTCAACGATGCATCGTGAGGAGGAGCTGAGAAGCAAGCAATTTTGTTCTTTCAAATAATAGAGTGAAAGTTCCTGAATGAACACTGACGTCACTGGGCCATTTAAAAGCAGCCTTTAGGGGCTGGTCCGCATGCGCGGCGTTTTTTTGAGAAACTGAAACTTGCAGGAAATGCTCCTCTGATTTCAAACGAGGGCAGCATCATCTAAAGATTTCAGGTATGGGGTTTTTTAGATATGTTTTGAAAATCTGTATAATAATTTTTTAATGTGCACAAATATGAGGGAATAAGTGGATGTGGTGTTTTAATGATTTTTACTTATTTATAGTGGTACGTCCCCCTGAAGAAACTCAAATTTATTGAGTGAAACGCAATGGATGGTGCCGATACTACTGGCGTTGGGGAACACTAAATCAAGTTAAGTAAAATTGATTCACAAGTATTGTAGAAGATGTGGGTGTGCTGGGAGAAAAAACAACAAATAGAGACTGTTTGAGCCGGTGAACTGTCATTGATGCTATCGGGGCACTGCTTGATACATTGTATCTTTGTTACGTGCCGATTTGTCTGAGACGTTCCCGTGCCATACTATTGAACATACCCTACTACATTGTTTCTTCTCATATTAGAGGTTAATAGTAGAGTAATTTACACAGTATCAGATAAACCATATGGGGACAGGCTTAAAGATCTCAATATGCATTCTTTAGAGGAAAGGCGGGATAGAGGAGATATGATAGATACATTTAAATACCTCTGTGGCATAAATGCACAGGAGGAGAGCCTCTTTCAATAAGGGGACATAGGATGAGGGTGAAAGGGGATAGACTCAGACGTAATATGTGGAAATATTTCTTTACAAAAAGAGTCATAGATGCGTGGAATAGTCTCCCAGTGGAGGTAGTAGAGACGAGGATAGTATCTGAATTCAAGAAAGAATGGGACAAACACAGAAGATCTCTAAAGGAAAAAAAGGGACTCTAGCTGATATGGGCAGACTGGATACGCCATTTGGTCTTTTTCTGCCATCATGTTTCTATGTTTCTAAGTTACTAGATTTATTTATTTATCTGTTTATTTTTTATACAGCCTTATCTGGGAATCAAAGTGGTTTACAAGGAACAGGAATTTATAAGGTTTACATAGAACTTTTAGATATTTAACAGTGACGAACAGTAGTACCACAAAGGAGAGCTATAGCCTATGGTTTTAAGGTATTAACAGTTAGAACTTATATACAGCAACTTATATACAGAGAGGGGGAGGGGAGCCTGAGGTGGGGTGGGAGGAGGGGGTGGGAGGAGTGCAGAAGGATGTATGTGAGAGTGGGGATTTGCAGCATATGCGTCGAAGGTTGTTGCATTGGGGGAGCATTGCTCAGCTGTTGAAGTGTTCCTTGAATAGTAGAGTTTTGAGGTCTTTGCGGACTTTCTTTAGCTCATGAGTTTTCCTGAGGTTGCTGATGAGTTCATTTCACAGGTCGGGTGCGTAGGTGGAGAAGGCTCTCTTTTGATTCATCCGTATTATTTCTGATGGCAGGTCGAGGAGGTTTATGTTGCATTTATGCCTTGTTCTCTTGATAGTTGTGTGTAGATGAGGGATTCTAGGTATGTTGTTGATTGTTCATGTAAAGTTTTGAAAATGTTCATGGTTGATTTGTATTTGACTCTGCTGTGTACAGGTAGCCAGTGTAGATTTTTCATAATTGGTGTGATGTGGTTCCTCTTTTTTGCATTTGCTCTTGTGCCTGCTGTGGTGTTTTGGGCCAAGTGTAGTTGGTGAAGAGCATGTTTAGGGAGTCCTTGGTAAATACTATTGGCAAGTAGGTGGGTGAAGTTTGTTTCTGTTGAGAGTTCGGTAACCAGGAGGGGCACCAGCCCCCTGACAGTGTGCTGATGGCATCGGGGGCTTTCCACAATGTCTAAGTCATCTGAGGTAAAGTGTCAAATTTCACCTCAGATGACCCTATTTCTCCAGGACAGCATGCCAAACTTGAACTCGACTTCTGTGTGCATGTGCTTGCTCTTCCAGTTTATTGCTGACTGTTTTGCACACTGGGTAATTTGCATATGCATCTGATAGCAAAGAGTCAGCATTAAACGTGCAATATGAAACCCTGAGCTAGAGCTTTAAGCACTAGGCTCTAGCACAAGGTTTCTCCATCGGCCTTGACAGTGTCCTACATGGCTATGTAAGTCATCAGCTCTGTCAAATATCGTTAAGCAAGGTCATACAAAGCTTTGAACAATACTGATAAGATTTAAAAATTAACTCTGTAGTTAATATTCAGTCATGGCACTCAGGATTTATTTTTTTAAAGCTGAGGGTAAAAAATATGTGGATATTTAGTGCTGCTGGCCGACGTTGAATATCCAGATAGTAAGGTAAGTGCCAGAACTTATCCGGATAATGGCAACATTCAGTCCACCATCCAGATAACTTATAAAGGCAACTTAGAACAGGAAAAAAGCTGTCCTAAGTTATCTGGATAGTGGACTGAATCATGCTGTTATTCAGATAAGTTCTGGAATCGCCCTGGCTGTGCCCATACTCCTCCCTGGCACTGTATGGATAGTGCCCAGGTGGTCAATCATATTTTCAGCAGCACTGTCTGGATAGTGAAGCAGAAAATATGTGGGATAGGCTTAGTCAGCAGCTCTTATCCGGGTAACAGGTCCTGCTATCCAGATAAGTGATGCTGAATACCTGTCTGTTTGTTTTTCGCTGGCAACCAATAGAATTCTTGCATAGCTAATAAGATATGCTAATAATATTTATTGAGAATCAATTAGTTGGTGCTGTTCTGAACTAATGGAAGCCTCCGCAATGCGCGCTCTGGCAAACACAAAAATATTAGGGGTGTGCATGACCAAAATAAAATTTGGTTCATGCTTATTTTAAACAAATGTTTCCTAATTTTTGGGCATTTTTACATGTTCATTTCACCTATTCATTCTTTGTGTGCACATTGTATGTGCACTAGATTTTTAAGCATGCATATTGGTTGTATATTTATTTATTTATTACTTTTATATACCGCGCTCTTTAAAATCAGTGCGGTTTACAGGTAACATTTGTATATGAATTAATACATAGATACATCCGTGTACAAGCAATTTGCACACACTTTAAATTTGTAGGCACTCAAATAAACCAAATACATACTCAGGAATACACACCCCTAAAAATAGGGCATTGAAATAGTTCAGTTTTGATGTAATCATTGCCTAACTACAAATGCTTAGACTTGATGCAGAGTCGTGTTATTTTTTTTTACCACAGCTGAGATTTGTTTATCTAATTCTAAATTAGAATCAATGATGACCCTTGCATCCTCGTTTTCAGCTGCTGTATTGTCTGTCTTGACTAGATTGTAAGCTCTTTTTACATGTTTCTGAGCAGCACTGCGTAAGCCTTGTAGCACTATATAAATAATCAATAGTGGTAGTAGTAGTTTGATCTATACATGGCAAGACCACACCAGCTAATCTGATCGCTTCACTATTCCAATTAACTGCAGGTTTCCTAATCCACAATGGAGGTCGATATTCAAAAGATTTATGTGATTAAAAATTACTTTAAAACACATATATTGAACTGTTGAATGATTTCAGCTGTGCCCTCTTTGTAAAAGCTGTTTGCACAAAATTGCTCTGCACACAGATTGATCTGTACATTAAGGGAGTTATCCCCAGGTCTAAAGAGCAGCAGCATGTAAAAAGTAATATTAAAGCTATAGAATTACAGGGCTGAAAAGGGAGTGAGGCAGCACTGTGGGTTAAACTAAAAAGAGGGAACAGAAAATCCATTTGCATTGGTGTGATATACAGATCTCCTTCACAGGGAGAAGACGTGGACGGAGTGTTCATAGCAGACATACACAGCATTGCCATGAAAAGGGAAGTGCAACTGATTGGTGATTTAAAATATGCTGTATTTAGAGAGATCACGTGAGCGCATGAGCGGGTGAGGAGTTCCTTGCTGCACTCCCGGGCCGCCCTGCTGAATCGAAGTAAAGGCCGCAAGTTGGGAGAGTGGGTAGCAGAAGCAATCGAGAGAAGGCTCGGTAGTGGAAAGTGCCTGAGTGTCATGGGCTTGCGGACACAATGTGATCGGCAGCGAAAAAGGAGAAAACCGCGACTGCATGTGAAACCAAGATGGCGACTGCGACGAGAAATGGTAGCGTGCTGGATTCCCCGGGGAAGAAGAGTGTAGAATCAGGCCCGGAGGAAGCAGCACAGGAGGTAGTCAAAATGCTTGAGCCTAAGTTTGACAATGTGATGAAGAAGTTGGAACAAATGGGTGAGACCTTTGCTGAGATAACACGTAGAGTGGAGGAGGTGGAACAGCGAGTGACGGCGTTGGAAGATACTGAGCTAACACTGGAGCGAGACACCCAAAAACATCAGAAGCAGATTGAAGCACTGATGCTAAAAGTAGATGATCTTGAGAACAGATCTAGGAGAAACAACTTGCGCCTTGTGGGAGTGCCGGAGAGCTGGTCAGAACAGCAACTGGCAGAATTGTTTGAGGTGTGGCTGCCGAAGGAGCTGGGCCTAGAGACCATACAAGGCAAGATAAAAGTGGAAAGAGTGCATTGGCTGGGTCAAAGGATGGAAGGTAGAGAGAGACCAAGGCTGGTGCTGGCGAGGATACTAAACTTCCAGCACAAGGCCTTTCTATTACAGGCCTACCGGAAGCAACGCGACCTAAAGTTGAACAACAAGTCTATACTTAAGTTCCAGGACTACTAGGCGGCGCTTGCCGCAAAAAGGAAAGAATTTTCTACGATTTGTAGCGAGCTGACATGTGGAGGCAAACGCTTTGCTCTGAGCTACCCAGCCACTTTGAGAATATACCACAAGGGAGCGACACATGCTTTTGAGCAGGCGGTGGTGGTGAGGGAATTTGCGGCCGCATTGCAAATGGAAAAGACACCTGATAGAGTATAGCCTGGACATATATGTTGTTGGTTTAGCACTTTGGAGACTTAAATAAGGCTAAGGCTCTCTGGACGGTGGAAAAGGGGAATGCCGCGGGTGAAGTTATGTTATGATGAATAAGAGAGAACCGCCACAGGGAAAAGAGGACGACCGCCCTTCCATAGGCACGCCAGAGTCTTGGAGGCGGGGTGGCCCAGAGGTGTGGACAGTGATCTAACCCCAGTGTTTGGGGGCTCTTGCTATGGCAAGACGGACTGATAATAAGAAAGGGGAGGGAGGGGGATGGGGGGAGTGTTGAGGGGAATGTGTGTGTGTGTGTGTGAGTGTGGTGTTAAGTGTGAGGCTTTTGGTTAGATGTGTGAGTTTTGACGGGATTAATAGGGGGAGGAGGGTTGGGGTGGGGGAGAGGAGGAGGCTGAGGGTGTGGGGGGGATAAGGGGGAGGGAGGGGATGGAAAAATGGAAGGGGAGGGAGGAAACGGTCGGAGAAAGGTTAGGTCAAAGAAGGAAATAGGGCAATCCCAGAGGGAATATTGTGCGCATGGGGTGTTGGAGCGTTGCTCTAAAGTCGGGGCTGGGCGACTTCTGGAGCAAAAGGAGATGCCACATATGCGAATTGTGGATGCGTTAAACAGGAAGGCTACATAATGTAAAGATAATTTCATGGAATGTGGGGGGGGGGGGGGGATTGGATCACCAGTTAAACGAACCAAAATCCTCCAAACTCTTAAAAGGAAAGGGGCACAAATAGCGCTGCTGCAGAAGACCCGAGTGCTGTCGAGCATGAGAAACTTGCCAGAGATTGGGTAGCGAGCACATATGGGGCAACATCAGGTGCCAAGAGGGCGGGGGTAGTAGTGCTGGTGAAAAGAGGCTTGCCGCTGAATGTGAGCAAGTGTGAGGTGGACCCCCAGGGGAGATATATTTTGCTGCATGCCAAGTTATACAATGAGGAAATTTGGATAGGGAATGTGTATGCCCCAAATGTATACAATCATGAGTTCTTTAAATCCCTGCTGGGGTTTATTAAGAAAGAAGGAAGGAGAAAACTGATCATGGCAGGAGATTTTAACTGCCCGCATGACCCAAAACTGGATAAATCAGGGAATAGTGGGAAATAAGCGTGGTTGGGGTGGGTTTCCTTTGTAGATTGGGGGACATGGTAGATGTGTGGCGTACCTTGCATCCTGTGATGCGTGAATACACACACCAGTCAAGAGCCCATCAGACTTGGTCTAGAATTGACTATATCTTGGTGAGCGAAGGGGGCCTTTCACAGACTGTGCAGGCAGGCATTGAACCGGTGGTGGTGTCGGACCATGGGATGGTATGGGTGACCCGGGATAGCCAGAGCCCACCGACATCGGGGTGGAGGTTTCCTGTATATCTGTGGGAAGATAAAGATTTTTGAAAGTTCCTAGAAGAGCAGTGGGATGAGTACACCTTGTTCAATGATACCCCCCAATGTTCACCCCTTTTGTTCTGGGAGGCTAGTAAAGCAGTGATGAGGGAGGGCTATCATAACTTATACTATACAGAGACGTAGACATCTGGATCACGGTTTGTTGGTCCTAGAATGAACCATGCAGGATCTACAAAGGAAACTTAGCAGGGCAAGGGATAGGTCCATACAACAGGAATATACTAGGTCCCAAGCGGCACTTAATGAACTACATAGGGGAGATATGATTCAGACCTTTAAATACTTAAAGAGAAATAATGAACAAACAAACCTCTTCCAGAGATGGGGAAGCTGTAAAACTAGAGGGCATGACATGAAGCTGCAAGGTGGTAAATTGAAAGGGAATGTCAGGAAATACTTTTTTACTGAAAGGGTTGTGGATGCTTGGAATGCCCTCTCGATGGAGGTGATGGGGGCAAACACAGCGATGGATTTCAAAGTGGCCTGGGACAGACACAGTGGATCACTTTACAGCAACAAGATTAAATCGAAATAAACGGAACCATCTAATTTCTCAACAAATAGGGATGTCCTACATGGAGCGATGGGGGGAGGAGCGGTGGGTTCACCCCCAAACAAACAAAGATATGGGGAGGGATGAAGACATGGGGAGGGATGCACCTTCTCCTTGTGGGTGCACCACTAAGCAAAGACATGGGTAGGGGTGCACCTACTCCCTAAAAGACATGGGAAGGGGTGCACCTACTTCTGCCATATAGCTGGGCAGACTAGATGGACCATACTGGTCTTTATCTGCCATAATTTACTATGTTACTCCAGAGACGGGCTACAATGTCCCTGCAATATTACAAGCACCAGCTCTATAAATATGGCAATAGGACAGGAAGGCTGCTAGCTAAATTGGTTAGAGATCCAGGGGAGCGCGCTTTGTCCCCATTCTTAGGGGGGAGGGAGGGGTTCTACAACACCAACCGCATCAGATAGCAGATATCCTCCGGAAAGTTTATGCCCAATTGTACAACAGAGGAGGAGAGAGAATATGAGCAGGGCAGGGAATTTTTGAATGCACTGGAGCTCCCCAAATTACAGGAGGAAGATCTACAGCGGTTAAATGCTCCGCTAACGGGGGCGGGGGGGGGGGGGGGAATCCAAAACGTGATTAGGAATGGGAAACTCCACAAGACTCCTGGGCCAGATGGATTTGGCGCAGAGTACTATGAGATGCTTGAACGTAATCTAACGCCCACATTGTTGGCTATTTACGAAAAGGTCCTCCAGGATGGATGTTTCCCCAGGGACATGAGATGTGCAAACATCACGGTGATCCCAAAAGAAGGGAAGGACCTGCAAGATCCAGCCTCATATAGGCCCATATCGCTCATAAACATTGACATAAAGATACTAGCATCAGTCTTAGCGGGGAGATTAAATCCCATACTACCCCGGTTGATTGACACTAGGCAGGTGGGATTTGTCCAGGGACGGGATGCCCCAAGAACATTGCAAAATTGATTCTGGGAATAGAACATTGTGTGACAGAGGAAACTGAGTTACTTCTGGTAAGCCTCGACGCTGAGAAAGCGTTCGACAGGGTGGCCTGGAAGTACCTGTGGGACGCACTGCAGAGATTTAGGTTTCATGGCACCTTTGTGCAGTGAGTCCAACTTTTGTAGATGACACCTATGGCAAAGGTAGGGGTGGAGTGTTTTCATACCCCTTCATTTTAGAAAGGGGCACATGGCAGGGCTGTCCCTTGTCCCCTCTCCTGTTTGTACTTGGATTGGAACCCCTTCTAAGGGCAATACAAAATGAGGCACAGATAGTGGGTGTAAAAATGGGAGGGGAGGAGATGAAGTTAAGCGCATTTGTGGATGATATGCTCCTGTGTTTAACCGAGCCACAGGGGTCGCTCACACAGACATTTCAACTGATAAAGCGCTTCGGCAGTTTCTCTGGGCTCAAAATTAACACAGCTAAGTCAATGGCCCTAGATGTAGGGGGGAGAGCGAGACAGGGGTGGATTGGGACATTTCCGCTGACATGGGCACAAGATTCAATTCGATACTTGGGCATACAGCTACCGGACAGCCCAGAGAGGCTGTATAAGTCAAATATACCGGAGATGGTGGAGAGAACCAGGGCAACCTTTAATAGGTGGGTGGCGCTCCCCTTGTCCCTGAGGGGGAGGATAGCTCTGTTCACGATGGTGGAACTCCCGAGGTGGTTATATGTACTTCGGCTGCTACCTATCTGGGTGTTAGCTGGAGATTGGAGGAGCTTCGAAAAAAGTCTTAATGGCTTTTTGTGGAGAGGCAGGCGAGCCCGTATTCCTTTGAGGGCCCTGAAGAGGCGGAGGGAGGAGGGGGGATTAGAGCTCCCTTCAATTCGTAATTACAACCTCTGTTACATGGTAAGACACATTCTGGGACTGGTGATGGAGGAGGGAGGGTGTGCCCCAGTACACCAGCTAAACTGGATGGTCTCCCCATATCATAGTTTATACATATTGCATTCAGATAAACAAATGCTATCAGCTCGCAGAGGGGGAGGGATGTATATGGGGACTTTACGTGCTGCATGGCGAGCCTTGTGTGCCCGCAGTGGATGGAATTGGAGGTGTTTCCTGTTGCTTCCATTGGTGGGGAATCCAGACTTCCCACTGGGGTTTGCATCGTACACGCTATTTCATAGGTGGGCACAAAAGGGGATAGTTTGCATTGGAGATATATGCAAGGAGGAAGGCGGGAGTATTGAAAGCTTCCAGAACTTATGTACCCAATACCATCTGCATAAGCATGAGTTGTATGGTTTTTTTCAAGCTCGGCATTACGTTAGTGAGCTGGTGAGGAAAACTCCCGCACTGCTGAGTTCCAGGGGCCCGAGGTTTGCTATGGGGGGAATGGTAGAGAAAGACCCATTGTGATGTAGCAGGCTCTTATGAAGCAAGAGAAACTAATAGTGATCCGGTGGAGAGAACCGGTACTGAAGGGGAATGCAGGATTTTCTCTGAGAGGAAAAAAGAATGCAGAGCTAATCAGGAACCACTCCTCACTTCAAGGCAGGTGAAAAGCCAAGTCCCTGATTGGGCACGCCCAAGCAGGAGGCAGGCAGTGCAGTACTCAGCTAGCTTGTTAAAAACCCAGAAACAGTTAGAGAAGCCAGGCAAGCCAAGGAAGCAACGTGACAACCAAGGACACAAGCACCTGGACGAGGACAGGTCAGATGACCAGGAACAGGAACCGAGAGAGAGAGAACCACTAAGCAGCTGTGATCCAAGAAGGAGCAGACAGGAACTGGGAGACTCAGGGGCAGAGAAAGATTTCTGGAAGCAGAAGAATTCTAAGGCACTGAGAGACCCAAGGCTGCAGCTCAGGAGTTTAAAGGACCCAGAACCTTGGAATAAGAGGCAAAGGGATAAGGAATTACCCTGGAAGAAGCCCAAGCACAAGGTATCTGGTGGGTGTGGCACGGCTAGCAAACTTAACAGTGGAAAGCCAGAAAGAGTGAATTTTAATTGTGAAAGACAGGATAAAGGCAGAAAGTTTGATAATAACTGGTCAAGCCAAGAAAAGCCTGACTGTTTTCCTTTTAACACTCTGAGAGACTCTCTAAACACAGCTGGAGCGTTTTACCCTGCATTGCCATGTGGAGATAGGTGGGGGAAGGGAAATGCTTACAGGCTGAAATGTTGTCCAAGTAAAAGCACTGATAATTGCCTAGAGATAAGAAATATAAACAAGCATTTACCTGAAGGAGGATTTGCTCAGCCTAGCTCAGAAAATACACAGGCTGAATTACTTCTCAGTGAATTCAGAGAGTTTCTTAAAAGCAGAGCAGTTTCTACTCAGAACGTAGCAAAGCCATTGATCAGCTGGCCAGAAGAAATGCCTTTAATTTCTTTGCCATCTACAGAACAGGAAGTCCCGATGGATTGCTCTACTTGTATGATTCCAAAGGACATTTAACTGATTTGCTTGCCAGTGTTGTATATAAGAAAATAGCAAAGTTACCTCACTGTTTGCTGTGATAAAAGGGCTTATCTGAAGAGAATAAGTGAAAGCATATTCTGTGCAATTCAGGAGCAGTGCTGGGATCAGAGTTTTCTGTTACCTTAATGAAAAGGAGATCACATGACAGGGGAATGTGATCAGTAATGGACATTCAGTCAAGCAGTGAAAAAAGCCTTGTTTAAGTTCAGTTTCTCCATCTTGTTTTGTGCCCTATTATTTCATTAACGTCTGCTGCATTTGAACTGCGTAAGTGGGAAATAAACCTCATAGAAAAGAAATATTCTTTGCCTTGCCTTATCACTTGAGCACCAACACAACTACAACATTAACCCTCAAGGGCATTCAAGGCCAGCCCCTCCCTTAACCCTCAAGGTCCAGGGAGTGGGTGGGTGACACCATGCAGGGAAGAGTGTAGGAATCTAATACGCCCAATAGGTGATCAGAAATATCTATCATTGTTGGCACAACGTTGGCTTAGGGATGGTATGGAGGGGGCCACAATGGAGCTCTTGCAAAGTGCATTTGGAAAAATTCCCTCAGGGGTGAAGTGGATTTATTTGCAAGAACTCCAATATAAATGTCTATGGAGAGTATATACAAATGAAAAGTGGGTGTTCAAGGCTGGGTTGCGGGTAGATGAGAAATGTAGGTGGTGTGAGATGATGGTGGGGACTTTAATGCACAAATTTTGGGAATGTCCTGAGGTGCAGAGTCTGTGGCTTCAAGCATGCACCAGGATGGCGGGATGGCTGGGGATGCAGACTGTCCTTCAGATGAAGGTCTGTTTGTTGCATAGTTGGGAGAAGATAGGCCAAAGACTTGGGGCTCAGCATAGGGCACTTTTGGAACATGGTTTCCTTGTGGTCAAGAAGGTGCTACTGAGTAAGTGGATTGAAAGCTCTCCCCCGAATGTGGGATTTTTGGAGCAGTCAATGATGGATTTAATGCAAATGGAGAAGTTAACAGCCAGGCAACTAGGAGGGAAGCTTTGGGAAGCCTTTGTGGAGTTATGGTTGCCTGTTATGAACACCTTATCTATGAAAGAGCGAATCGCAATGTTAAATGTCTGATAATGGGTTGTCCTATGAGATTAGTACTCCTTAGGGAAAGAATAGAAATGGATGGGAAGGGAGGGGGGAAGTATAAGGGGTTGTTTCTTGGATTTTGGGCGTGGGTGTTTGAATTGAAGTTTGTTTGCGTGTGTGTTTATATCATATGTTTACAGTATTTGCTTACATTATATACTCTGACCTATTAGGGATCGGTGATAGTGTCATGCTAATGTTGTTGAAGTGTGCACCATGTACTCCCTAACTCAGGGCGTAGTAGAAAGGTTAAAAATGTTGCTGTAGAGCTGCATCAGAGGTACCTGAGAGCAGCGAGAAGTCTGAATATGGGGATACCTATGCCTTGTATTGTTGAGGGGGTGAGTGGACCCCGAGTGTCGTGATATAAATGATTGTAATTATGTGTGAAAAATAATAAAAAAGAGTTGGAAATAAAATATGCCGTATTTAGATGGCACATCCCTGCTGCGATGTCATCTAGAAGTAAGGAGAGATCCTGGTTTCTCTACAGGGAAAACTACTCTGGCAACTGGTAACAGAATGCACATGTAAAGGGGCCATACTGGACTTGGTGCTTATCAATGGGAAAAGTGTTTCTGATGTTATAGCGGGAGATCATCTTGCATCCAGTGATCATCAGATGGTGTGGTTCAGAATTAGGACTAGGGCTGATAGTCCATTCAAAATTGAGGGTCTCAGACTTTAGGAAAACTAACTTTGACAATATGGAACAATATATCAAGAAGTCATTAGTGGGATGGAAACAGCTGGGGGATATAGAAAAGCAATGCGTAAAACTGAAAGGGGATATTTTAAGGGTCACAAAACATTTTGTTAAAAAGGTAAATAAATGTAAAAGGAAAAGGAGGCCACTATAGTTTTCAAAATAAATAGCTGAAAAGGTGAAGAAAAAGAGGATGGCCTTCATAAAATACAAGAGATCACAGAGAGAGGAAGACAAATATCAATATTTGGAAAAACTTAGAGAAGCCAGGAAAGTAGTCAGGAAAGCAAAGATACAAAAAGGAGAAGAGATAGTCAATGCAATAAAATGGGGGACAAGACATTTTTTAAATATGTTAGTGAGAGAAGGAGGTGCAAAAGTGGTATTGCAAGACTCAAGGGGGAAGGGGAGTAATATGCAGAAGCTGATGAGGATAAAGTGGAATTGCTTAACAAATATTAATGTTCTGTGTTCACAGATTTAGGGCCAGGAGAAGGACCTCAGAAAATACCACAAATAGGAGCAGAAGTGAAGAGGATTTTCAGAAGACTGTGTTTGTGAGGCACTAGCTAAATTATAAATAAACAAAGCAAAGGGGCCGGATGGGATACATCCAAGAATATTGAAGGAACTTGGGGACATTCTAGCGGCTCCATTGGCTGACCTTTTCAATGCTTCTTTAGGGTTGTGAGTGGTCCCAGAGGCCTGGAGAAAGGCACATGTGGTCCCTTTGCACAAAAGCAGAAGTATGGATGAGGTTGAGAACTACAGACTAGTTAGTCTGACCTCTGTGTTGAGTAAATTAATGAAAACACTGCTAAAACAGAGGATAGTGAGGTATCTAGAGTCCAATGGATGGCAGGATCCGGGGCAGCATGGGTTTACCAGAGGTAGGCCTTGCCAGACAAATCTAATTGATTTCCCTCACTGGGTGACCAGAGAGCTGGACCGAGGGAAAACCTAGATGTGGTGTACTTGGATTTCAGTAAAGCCTTTGACACCATTCCACACCCTAAACTGAGAACCCTAGGGATGGACCCTAAAGTGACTGACTGGGTTAAAAATGGAATGAGTGGGAAGCAACAATGTGTACAGGTAAATGGAGCTCACTCTGAGGAGAAAGATGTTACCAGTTGCGTTCCGCAGGGATCTCTCCTGGGTCCAATTATTTTTAACATCTTTGTTAGTGATATTCTGAAAGGGCTGTGGGTAAAGGTCTGCCTTTTGCGGACAATACCAAAAATTGCAATAGAGTAGACACCCAAGAAGGAGTACATATCATGAGGAGGAATCTCGCTAAGTTTGGTTAAAATTTGTCAGCTGAGATTCAATGCTAAAAATGCAGGGTCATGCATTTGGGCTGCAAAAATCTAAGAGAGCAGTACACTATAAGGGGCGAAGTACTTCTGTCCATGAAAGAAGAGCGGGACATGGGCGTGAATGTTTCTGATAATCTTAAATTGGCTAAACAGGTAGAAAAGGTGACGGTGCATGCCAGGAGGATGCTTGGGTGCATAAAGACAGGAATGGTTAATAGAAAAATAGAAGTGATAGTGCCTCTGTATAAGGCTCTGGTGCAACATCTTTTGGAGTATTGTGTGCAATTCTGGAGACCACATGTTCAAAGCATATAAACAGGATGGAATCAGTGCAGGGGGTGGCTGATAAAATGGTCAGTAGTCTTTATTATAAATCACATGGGGGACAGACTTAAAGATCTTAATATGTATATATTAGAAGAAAGGCGGGATAGAAGAGATGATAGAAACATTTAAATATCTCCATAGCATAAATGCACAAGAGGAGAACCTCTTTCGACTGAAAGTAAGCTCTGTAACGAGGGGGCATAGGATGAGGGTGAAAGGGGATAAACTCGAGTAATATGCAGAAATATTTCTTTACGAAAAGAGTGGTAGATGCATGGATCAGTCTCCTAGTGGAGGTAATAGAGACAAGGATAGTATCTGAATTCAAGAAAGCATGGTACAAACACAGAAGATTTATTTTATTTATTTATTATTTTTATATACCGCGCTCTTTAAAATCAGCGTGGTTCACAGATAACAATTTGTGCAGAACAGGTACACCATTAAGCACTTACATTGAACAGGGGATCGAACTTGGGTTTCAACTAGGGTAACTATATACAACTATCTACAGTTATCTACAGTATGTATATGAGTTGTCTGTCATTCACAAGTTTTCAAAAGGAAGAAAAGGGACTAAAATACATAAAAAGATTCAACTTGTCCAGGCCATGGGATTTTCAATAATGTCATATAGATGAGAAAGTTCGACAGTGAAAAAGATATACAGGAAGAAAATTGATGCCTTCGAATTATGGTGCTGGTGATGAATACTGTGTATATCATTGACTGCCTGAAGAACAAGCCAGTCAGTACTAGAGGAGATCAAACCTAAGCTTTCCTTAGAAGGTCAGATGACAAGACTTTGACTTTCATAGTTTGGACACATCATGCGAAAAGAGAGATCATTGGAGAAAGACATAATGCTTGGGAAGGTCACCATAAAAGAGGAAGGCTGGCAATGAGATGGATCGATACAATAACAGCAACTATAGATACCATGCTATCAACAAGCAGCCGCTTGGCTGAAGAGTGAACAAAGTTTAGGTCAACTAGGCAATATGATCTTTTTCTGCTGACATGTTTCTATTAACATTTGTAGATTGGCATACACCTGTAAATGTCATTTTAGATGAGGCTTTTGCAGATGTGGGAATGCTCACCACCTCTATGTTCTCTGGAGTAGTGGTACAGGTGCAGAGAGGGAGTGGTTTGGGAAGGCCTACAATGTACACATGAATTCCCCATTTCATATAAGGAATCCAAGTCTCATTGCCAATTTATAGATGTCAGCATTTACACCTGTCCCAGGCATAAATAAGTTGCAGTTAGTAGGGACAGATGTGACCCTCCTGCCATGAATTAACTCACACCACCCAATCTCCCCTTGCATCAGTTCAAAACACCCTGATCCCCCCCCCCCCACCACATAAGCACATAAGTCAAATAACCATTACCCCCCCCCCCCAGTGCCACCCCCTCCCGGCAGAACATCCTCTTCCCACCCTCCAATCCCCATCCCCTGGCTTACCAGGGGTCATTAGTGGACAGTGGGAACAGTGCGAGCAGGAGCGATCCCACTCACTCCTGCTAAGCATGTGGTCAGATCAAAAATGGCCCCAATGACTCCTAGTGATAATCTTGCACTATTGGTCATTGACAAAGTGGGATTGAGAAGTGTGAGCCGATGCAGGGGTGGGTTGGGGGAATTGAGCTGATGTGGGGGGATCAGAGGGTGTGAGCTGATATGAGGAGGATTGGGGGATGCAGACTGATTCAGGGGAGAGGGCTTAGGCCCTTTGCTTTGGTGGGTAGGGTAGGAGGTAAAGTCTAGGGATGGCACTGAGGGAGTGCCCGAGGTTGGGGCAGTCATTGAGACAGAGGGGCCATACCTGTGATGCTGAATTTGGTATTCTGCCTTTGTATGTGTGCGGGGAGGGGGGTCCACAACCTTTTTTATTCCTGTGTAGCTTTTTAAAATTGATGCTCCTACCAGACATTGAGAGGCATATCCATATGATCCAGCATCCACTTTACAAAGGACTCTACGTTTGGTAACTACTTCTAAAATGCAGACATAATTGTCCCCATGTCCTGACATGGATATGTGAATTCCCCCTCTCTGCATCCTTTCTTAATGTGCCTTCATGGGGGTAATTTTATAACAGGGCACTTAGACTAATACGGCAGATAGACCCCAGATATTAGCCTATTTTATAAAGACACATAGGTGCCTATTGGTCTTTATAAAACACTAACATAAATTCTGCAGAAATTATGCTTACATGGAATGTATGGGCATTATGCCTGCTCAAGAGCAGACATAAATATTAGTCCTTCGTATTTTAAAAAATATGGATGCAAATCATGACTCTGCTCAAACTCCTCAGCTGAACATGCATAATCTACAAGTGCACGCCGACTTCCACTGCATGTACTTGTACAGTAGAGAATGTTTTATGCATGAAAAAGGTTTATAAAATGGCCCTGAGTGACGATAATGTTATGACAGGGTGCCTAGGTTGGGAGGCCAAATGGGTACCTATTTTGAGACTATTTCATAAAGACAAATAGGCGCCTACATAAAACCTGTCAGAATCACAACTAAAATGAAGCTGTGTGCATTTACAGTGAGTCAATATACATGGCTGAAGTATGCAGAGAGGCAAACATTTCATAACTTGTGTGCATATTTCGTGACTCAGCCCGAACTATGCCCCCAAATACACCTACATGAAGGTTGCCTGAAAGTATGTGCCTTCCTGTCACAATAGATATACCGTGGGGTCATTTTATGATCCTTTTTACACTAATTAAACAAGATTCACATGCAAAAATTCCTTGTGCAAGACCATGTGTGTGCTATTAGAGATAATTCTGAGAACCAATTTTAAACAGGCACATAGGCGCCGATGTCGTTTTTGTAGAACAGGAATAAAAGAGTCTCTGCAGCTTTTCACATTGGCACCCTTCTCTAAAATGATCCTTCTATAGAAGGAAACCTTTACTAAATAGCCCTATTACTTTTTTTTTTATCAGCGCTAGAATCTTATTGTTACTTAATATTTTGCACCAAGTAAGTGACGGCTTTTGATCGGTGTTGACAAGACTGACCTGAAGCAGGGCGTTTTAAATTTGAGCCCGAAACGCAGGACTGTGTCGTGTGTGTGTCTCTCACCTGAAAAATGTGCCGTGGCAGTTAAGTTTTGGTTTATAATTAACTTTTACTGCTGGTTTGATTAAAAAGGACCAAGATTTACCAGGGTCCAGGGGTCTGGTTCTTATGGCCCTGGACAGGGTATTATATGGTCCGACAAAAAAATGTTTTCTACACGGGAGTGTATTTTGTTCCCCCTCACTCTTGATGTTGATGTATTGATTCGATATGAGCCGAGTGGGAGTGGTTTTGGCTCACAGGAATTGGCTTGGTGCCTTTTGTGTTTGACTTAATATTTTGCAGCAGCATTCAAATTATTTTAGGTTTGCTTTTCCGTTTTTTTCCCCCTTTGAAAATACTGGGAACATTTCACTGACAAATCTTGACTAGATTGTGCTTAGAACAAAACACTGGCAAATCCCCTGACCCCCTTTCCAGTTGTCGATGAAACTAACAATATGTTATTCATCACAGGTGTTAACACGTGAGCTGTTTATCTTAGTGCAATCCTCCTCGGTTGCTACTGACCTGATGAATGTGTCTTAACAATAGAAAGCTTTTCTAAAAATATTTTGTGTTTCATCCTATCAAGTTGTATTACCTACATTGTACCACAGAATGCAATATGTTAGTACAGCACAACAGCTATTTAGCCCATTAGCCTATGCAGCTTGTAATTAGCATAGCATAATGCTGGCTCTAAATATAAGTGCCATCACGTAAGGTGTAATTAAGCAATAGTCCCCATTGTTGAGTGCCGTGCTGAGCCTTCCACCCAGGAGCCATAACTCGGATCAGAGGCAAATTACTTTCTGCTAGAATTCAAAAGTAAAGAAAAAAGGCTCCATATTTATTTTACAAAAGAAACGTAAATGGCGTTAGCAGATAAGAACTGTTTGATCCACCCAGTTTTCCCAAATTGCCTCCAAAGTATTCTACACAATCTGTGATTTCCGTCTCTTCCCTTGCCATGCATGCGGTGCTTTTGAGAGTAATTGGTCTATGTATGAAGGGCAAGATGATGCCTATGGCCTTTATAAAACTGCCCCACAAAGCTCCTGAAATTGTGACTGGTGTAAATGTATGCACATATATTATACACTGACGTGCAATTTATAAAGACCATAAATAATCCTAACTCTAACCACACTCTTACCAAAGCCTGCCCCTACACGCACCTACACCCAGCTCACGTGATGGTATCATCATTGTGCATACTTGAATGGTGGGGGGTAACTTTTTAAGTGGCCTTTTATGTGCAAATACTGCCATATATGGTGAAAAATCCCTTATAAAATGATCCCATTTGTGTCTGCCCCAAGCATACTCAAATTCTGCCACTGCCTTCCTTTCACCTCACCTGGAAATCTGTTCCAGGTATCCATGTCTTTCTTAGTGAAAGAATTGTTTCATATTTGTTGTGAGCCTTCATCCCTTCACCTACATAGAACCCTTTGCTCTTGTGGTTCTCATTGTACGTATTATGAAAAGTAGTATGCTTGTTTTGTTAGTCTATTTGAACACAGTGAAGAGAGACCACATGTTCAAAGACAAGAATCAATTCACATGATGGACAACACATCAGGTGCCACTAAGCAAATCAAGGTGACACCTCTGTGAGGGATGGGCTTCTCGGGACCAAAGTGCTGTATCAATGATCTTATGATTAGAATACTAAAAGAAAACTGGAAGACAATCCAGGAATTTCACCAGGACATCTGTAGATGATCAGATACTTTGAAACTAAGAAAGGACTTAACAAGGATGTGGATTTTCTAACATAATTTAAACCATAAAATTTTACTGCTCTATCACCTTCTAATCACCCATCTGTCTCTACTTCCTGCCCCAACCCCCACCTTTCCTCTTCAGGCTATCACTGGAATGCTTTTATGATTCTAGTATTGTCATCTTTCATTCATTCCAACTTGATCTGAGGAAGGGGTTTTAGTTCCAGAAAGCTATTAAAAATGTATTAAGTTAGTCCAATAAAAAGATAACATTCTATTAGGTAATGTGATACGTTTTTTGCGTTAATCCACTTGAATACAGTAGACTAACATAGATATTGTTATGGTTTATCCAGTCTGCCCAGTAGGGTTGCTAGGGCAGAACCTATGGCACAGAGCAGGTTTCTTTCCCTATGACTTTGTTTTTTTTTATTTTTGAGGGGTCGGTTGTACCTGCTTTGTAGTATAGGATACATTCCCTATGCATTTGTTTTTCAACAAAGACCAAACATATTTTACGTGATTAAGCCACCAGTCCACTGTGGGATCAGCAAGGCTGTTATTCTTTCTGCAATCACTCTGGGTCCAGGAAGGATAACACGCCTCATAATACAACTGAGATAGTTGTGCCTGTGAATGGACTCCCTTGTTGTACGGCAGGGGCCCTGGACTGGTTGCAGAAAGAACGATAGCCTTACTGGTCCCAAAATGGGTGGGTGAGTTAATGAAGCGCAATATATTTAGGGATTGTTGAAAACTAAAGGCATGTGGAAAGTAAGAAAAATTGCATGCAGTACTCAAGCTGGGGCTCCCACCAGAGATAAGTTCAGAGGTAATATTATTTTTTTTCTTACTGCTACTGATTTATTTATTTATTTATTTATTTGAAAACTTTTATATACCGCCCCTTCCCAAGATCAGCGGCGGTTTACATAGAACATTGGTGAACAAATACATAGAACATTATGTAACATTGCAACTATGTACAAGGAACATTATAAACAAAAGCAATCATGTATAGCTCATAACAAGAACCTTTGATTATTTAGACAGTTAATTATTTACAGAGGTTACAACAAAAAAAATCTTGATTATTTGCAGAACTGTGGTATTTACAGCCTGTAACATAGCCTGATACCTTTCTTTATCTACTCATGTCTTCTTTTACACTGAGATAATGAACCCCAGGTCTCTTTTCTGTTTAGTGACTTTGATTTCTTTCCCCTCTAATTGACATTGTATGTTTGGATTTTTGTACCACAAATTCATGATTTTGTATAGGTTTGGATTAAAGCATGTCAAATTAGTGTGATAGTAGAGAATCTTGAATTCACAATCTTTAAAATAGCATCTCTACTGCTACTTGACGTCCAGTCTCTGCTGTGCATATGTGAGGGTCCTCTGATGCTCCGGGTCTTGGGGGGGGGGGGGGTGTTCAAGAGAGTAAGATAAGAAGCTTCTTTTCAAATTTTCCTTTTGCCTGCCTGTCAAGGCCTTGCATCCAAATTGCCAGTGCTTATGTTGTTTCCTCTTTTCATCATTTGGCTCCTTTGTCCATGATTTTTTGGCTATAACAGCCTCTCTGACCTACCTTTAAACCATGTTGGCAGTCATTTGACCTTCCTTTCTTAAAGTGTGGAATACATCTGCTCTGATCTTCCAATATAGTATTTTTAAACAACACCCAGGACTGATGTAAACTTTTAACTTTTATAGCTGTTCCTTTTATTTTTTTCTTATCCATTTTCCTCATTCTATCATAGTCTCGCTTTTGAAAGTTAAAAGCTTATGCGTGGATTTCCTTGCCGTCTTCCCTCCATTTATTTAATCAAATGTGATGATGTTATGCTCACTATTTCCAAGTGGCCCCAACACCATTACCTCTCTCACCAGATCTTGTATTCTAAGGCCAAGGTCTATACGGCTTTCCCTCGTGTCTATTCTCTGAACCAGCTGCTCCATGAAGAAGTGCTTTATTTCATCCGGAAATGTAATCTCCCTAGCATGTCCTGATGTGACTTTGACTCAGTTGATACCGGGGTAATTGAAATCCCCCATTTTTACTGCTTTATAATTTCTGTTAGCTTCCCTAATTTCTTTTAGCATTTCATCATCCATCTGTTCATTCTGGCTGAGCGGATGGTAATACACTCCACCTCCATTGTCTTCCCCTTTTTACATGGAATTTCTATCCTTAGAGACTCTACAGTGTATTTTGTTTCCTGCAAAACCTTTATCCTGTTTGACTTAATGCCCTCTCTAACATAGAGTGCAACATCTCCACCAATTTGATCTACCCTTTCATTGTGATATACTATAATTTGTTCCCAGATATCACAGTGTCTGACTGGTTGTCCTCCTTCCACCAGGTCTTTGAGATGCTAATCATATCTAACCTTTCATTTAATGCTATATATTCTAACCCTCCCAGCTAATTTCACAGACTTCTAACATTTCCATAAAGTCATTACAAAGTTTGTTTTTTGTTCATATTAACAATCTGGTTATCAGTTGACAAGGATAAATTTGGAGCTTTTAACTCTGTCTGTTCTTTACTTAAAAACATCTGGGTTACTTTTACCATTTTTGGAACATCTCCATTGGGATGCCCTGACTTCTCTGTTTTGTTTGCATTTTTCAAAGATACTTCTTCTGAACCATGCACACTTGGGTAACTGTCGGCTTTCTCCCATTTTCTAATTTAAAAGCTTCTCCATCTCCTTTTTAAAGGTTAGTGCCAGCAGCCTGGTCCCACCCTACTTAAGTTGGAGCCCTCCTTTCAGAACCCCACAATTCCCTAGAATGTTGCCCAGTTCCTAACAAATCCAAAACCCTCTTCTTTGCACCATCGTCTCATCCATGCATTGAGACTCTGGAGCTCTGCATGTCTCTTGGATCGTGCGTGTGGAACGGGAAATATTTCTGAGAATGCCACCCTGGAAGTTCTAGATTTCAACTTTATACTTAAAAGCCTTAATTTGGCTTCCAGAACCTCCCTCCCACACTTTCCTATGTCATTGGTACCAATATGTACCAAGATAGCAGGCTTCTCCCCAGGTGGTACGTCACATCCATTACCTTCGTATCAGGCAGGCAAATTACCAGGTGATCCTCATGTCCACCATCCACCCTGTTATCTACATGCCTAATGATCGAATTGCCAACTGTAATGGCTGTCCTAACTCTTCCCTCATGGGTACATGGCCCTAGAGACACCGCCTCAGAGTGAGAAGGTATTACATTACTTGGAAAACAGGTCCTAGCTACAGGATCACTTTTTGCCACACCAAGAGAATGCTCACCTTTCAGGTAGCCTCTCTTCTCCAAGGCAGTGAGAGACTACCAGACTAAAAGTGGGACTTTTCTATTATGTCCCTGTAGGTCTTATCTATATATCTCTCTGTCTAAGTCTGTTACTCTAGCATCCAGAGATCAGACTTGTTCCCTGAGCGCAAATAGCTCTTTGCACCTAGTACACACATCTTACCAACTGGGAGATAATTATACATGTGACATGCAAAAAGCTGGGCAGCCCTCATGTTGCTGCTGGATCTAATTAATCTATTCCTAAGCCCTAATAGCTTGCTGATGAAGATAACTGGTGAAACCTGAATGTTAATAAGATCCCTTCTTTTCCATTAACTGGTTTAAGAGTCTATAAACCAAAGATTGTGCCAGAGGTGGGTGGGTGGGAGCCGTGGTGGGTGGGTTGGTGGGTGGAAAAATAAATACTAACTGAAACTTTGCTTGTAATACTATATCCTGACTTAATATAACTCAGAATTTTAAAATAGACTAAATCCAAATAATGCCCTTAACCCCAAGATTTTGAGAATTTCCCTGCAGGTAAATATAAGTGCAGATTGCTTCCCAGCAGTTAAAGCTCCTCTCTCAGCAGTCTTTGCATGCCAAAGTGGTATTCAAAGAGGCATTGAATGACAACCTAAAAGGCCCACAAAGATGCAAAGCAGGATAAGGATAAGGAGTGACCCAAAGAAAGCCAAAGCACACTGGTATCAGAGCTACGCAGCAAGAAGGATGCTAGTTAACCCACATGACATTAAAAGAGAGTGAAGGTTATACAATGACAATCCAAATGTACCCACAAAGATGCAAAGCAGGAGGAGGAGACAGTGTAGCCCAAAGAAAGCCAAAGCATACAGGTCGCAGAGCCATGCAGCAAGGAAGCATGGACCACCCAAATCAGCAGTGGAGGGGCAAAAGGCAGCTGCGAGGCATGTCACAAGAGTAATGCCAACAGAGAGATGCAGGCAGCAGTGATAGAGACAGGCAAGGGGAAAAGATGTCTTTTTTTATTTTTTTTTATTTCTTGTTTTAGTTTTGTCATGCGTGCTTGAACAGACTCACTAGAAACGTGGTATCATGCTGCAGAATATTTGTGCATGCTGGAGCGGGAGCTGCAAGTGATGCAATATGGCTGGAGTTTGGATCTCAAGGGCAGGGCTAGCAACACAGGTGCAGGCCGTGACAGAAATGGCAGTACAGTGATACTGGCATCAACAGCAGAGAGAGACTTTTTCAGTTCTTTTTCTTTTATTTCCTTTCTGTTTGTTTGAGGGATTGCTTTTTTGTTAAGGTAACCACTGGAATTGGACACCATCCCAGAGAGACTGCAGTGCAAACTGTCAAAAACAGAGGTAGGCACTGAAGGCAAAGAGTATGGGCAATTGCCTCTCAGTACAGCTTTACAGTCATTCCTCCTTCCAGTTGCATGAAAATGAAGGCAAACCAAACAATAGGTGGTTTATCTTCATAAACAGTAACTTTTACACCAACTCCGGTGCTAACCATGATCAATGTGAATCCATGATATTCCCTGTCATGTAGAATATGTGTTCACTGGGCACAATGGTTGGAGGGTTGGAGAGGAAATGTTGGGCAACCTTGGCCAGATCTGGCTATATTGCTGACTTGTGTGCCCAGTAATCCAAAGGAATTGTGGAGTGGAGGAGTAGCCTAGTGGTTGGGGCAAGGTACTTCAGGCTGGAAGGTCAGGGTTCAAATCCCACTAGAGGACAGCAACCTTGGGCCAGAAGGACTGGGGTGTCTAGTCCCACAGGTGCTCCTTGTGGTCTTGGGCAAGCCACTTAACCCTCCATAGCCCACATTCCCTGTAAAATAGTTATCTCCAAGTTATAATGCCCTGTTCAATATAATTTCAGTTTGTTCAATGTAAACCACACTGATGCAGAATAGCACAGTATATAAGAGAAAATAAATAAATAAATAAAATAAATTGTGAGTGTAGCCTCAACAGGCTCTGCAAGATACTGTGCTGCTGAAATCCATGCAGGAGTCTGATTTGGGGTATCTAGGGCTTCAGTCACCAAAGAGTTTTCCTTTCTGTGGTGTGGAGGAGTGGGTAGGTGAAAGAGTAGTGCTCATATTACTTGTACTGCTTGACAGTATGCGTAGTATTATTTCCAGTGCTGCATCTCCACCTCTTTGCCTCTAGCACTTCCTTTCCTCCACCTCAATCGCTAGTTTTTCCTTCTAGTACGTCTAGAAGGGTTACAAACTTTTTTCTACTTGAACATGCAATAAATCTACCCTCACCAAAACCTATGACTGTGTATTATTGAGGACACAGGGCCAACTTAAGAGGTGAGCTAGTGAGGCACTGGCTCAGGCTGTATCACAATAGGGGCTCAGGAAGCCTGTCTCACTGGCTTATTCTCTGCCTCCAGCGCCGTGGCTGTTTTCAACATTAACAGCCTCGGGAGCATTTGCTTTCGCTCCCGTGGCTGTGCTATACTCAAGCTGTGGGAGCTCTGAGATTGGGTGAAAAAACAGAAGAAAGACTCTAAGATAGACTGGGTATTGGGAGTTGAAGGGGGGGGGGGGCTCGAGACTTGGGTGGGATTGTGAGGGGGAACTTGGAGCTGATTGGGGGGATAGTGGGGACTAAGAAATCGACCAGAGATTTGATGACTGTGGGGGCAAGGTGATTGGGTGAAGGGTAAGAGTAGGGGTGTGAGACCAAGTGCAGAAATATGAGGAGTCGAGAAGGTTTGAAGAACTTGGAGGGGTTGGGGAGGGGTTGGGGGGCAGTTGAAAAGGACAAAGTGATATGGAGTAGGTGAGAGTCACAGGAAGGGAAAAGTCTTCCTTGAAGCAGGTAAAATAGGGTAGAAATGGGGGAAGTGAAAGAGGAAATGGAAGCCTGAATGGGCGTAAGCCACTAAGGGCCTGGAGGTGAAGAAAGGATGAATACTAGAGAATGAGCTGGGGCTGTTGAAAGGATGAGAAGCAGAAGGTGGTAAATGAGATTGGGGAGGAAATGATGAAATAGAAAGTGGATGAATGGAGGGGGTGGGGGTAAGGGTGAGGATAGGATGTTGGCAAAGGAATGAGATAGCTGTGGAATGGAAGGACAAGGGAAGTAAGATTAGGAAATGGAAAGCTGGCAAGTAGGTGCACAGTAAAAAGAAGAAAACTGAAGACTAGGAAGGAGAAAGAGGAATGGAATGAGCTATAGTTAGGTAAAAGGTAAATGAGAAAAATAGAAAGATCAATGTTAGAGAGAGATGTACCAAAGGAAAGGGCAAAGAAAGCAGAGAGTGTGAAGAAACAGAAAATGGAAATGGGATCTTGGAAAAAGACTTAGACAACCAACCAGAGGAAGTAGAAAAGAGAGACTGGGACCAACTGACTGGAAAAATTAGATAATCAGACAAGAAAAGTACAAGAGAATGTCCATTTTTAGGGAATGAAATATGTGAGCTTTGAAAATATGCATGTCTTATAGTTCATTACAGGAGGGAATGCATTTCTGTTTCTCTTTCTTTTGTGTTTCACAGCTTTGTTTCTAATATTTGGGGTTTTCCCATTTCATTATTTGTCTTATATAGTTTCTTAATCTTTAATTGGTGATGGTCTTTTTTTCATGTGCAGCCAAGATAAGGGATTCTGTTAAAATGTAGGTTCCCTCTAGGAAACTGTAGTAGTTCAGCTTGTTCTCTTTTTCAACTGGGGGTTACTGGTGTTTTAGAATATTTGCAGTGCTGATTTTCCATAGGTAGGGTTGGTACAATTGTTGATGCCAAGTGTCTATTTGCAGGGTCTTGTGTTATGACACAGAGGGGGTCATTGTGTGTCAGACGTGCAGGGCTGACACACATGTCTCAAATCAAAATGGGCATACTTGGAACATGATTCTGAATGCACAGGCCTGCACGTGCCTACAGGTACGGAATACCAGAGATAGACGTGCACAGTGTATACAGTACATGCAAACCCTATGCAGCCTGCTTTGTGTTGTGGATGTAGGAGGCTGTTTAGACATCCCCGAGCGCACCGTATTCTGTACCACGGCACGCGTAGGATATTACCTGTCTCAATGATATACCCGCGAACGCCACATTCCCGAGAAAAATGTGCCTCCCCAAAGCCACCCAAACATGAAAACCGATGGGAAAGGACAGCTGCCGCAAAACAGATCATACACTAGACACCCTATGTCCAGAACCACACACAGCGAACCCCGTGCACCCCAAGAACGTGTGCAAGACTAAACAGATGAACATGCATGTTGGGTCATACTGTGCAGCAAATGGTAGTGGCATTAGGAACCTGCCCTAGTGAGCCATGCCTTGTCATCACTGCCAATATGCCTGACACTGCTAGGGATGGACCACCACCAGGTCCATCTGTCAGCCCATTACAAACTAACTGAATCCTTAGGGCATGCATTGCCCCTGCCCCTCTGTAAGCCAGGCAGAGCGCACACCCCATCGGAGCTGCTTTTGGGTCGTATTCGCCGAAACACCCCTGTGGGCCCTGACCATATTCCCTGGAAGTACCCTGTTCACAGCACTGTGTTCTCTGTACAGGTCAGATGGTACACTCAGCCTGGCAGGGATCAGCTGTTATGTATGTGCAGCGCTGTGTGCACCTTGTGGCACCATACAAATGAGCAGCGGTGGGTGTTGCACCCCCTATCCTGGGGATCCCTTAGTAGTGACAGGTGTGTGTTTTAGCATGGGGATAGAGCAAGCCTGTTCTGATGTCACCTGCCCATACAGGTTGGCGCCTGGTGATGCCGTGGTCATCCCTACAGCCAAGGTAATGGTGAGGCATTCCATTGCTCCAGATATGCGGATGGGCACACCAGATCCATCTGTGCAATGCGCAGACCACACACACACACACGCACATACACTCACTCTTCCCTGTGGGCAGTATCACATCCCTCTGCCAACACACCACCCAGCACCTGTCAGTAGCAGCTGGTACATCATTGTGGCATGGGGTCAGTGGCTACATCAGCAATCCCCTTTTTCAGGACATGGGACTTTGGAACCCAAGCTTTGCTCCTTTATCACAATCATCCATTGTCAGCATAGCCAGGATCTATACTATTGCTGCTCTTGTTATTACATTAGGAGTGCTTAATTCCATTTCCCTACCTTCCCCTGTCCCACCCCTGTGCTCCATGCCCTTTATTGATACATCATGTGGCATTCCAGACCGCAGACACACCGGTGCAGAACATATTTGTCACAGTCATTCATCTATATGGAACGCAGTGCAGTGGTGAGCAGAATAGTTTCTAAGTCCAGCCCTTATTCCATGTTTCTGCAAGAATAATGTCGGTGTCCATTAGATCTGTGGAATGTCAGGCCTACTTAAACAGATCCAGACGTCCAGACCCGCTAAATGGCTGGAGCCCTCTGGCAGCAGCAGAGCTCCCCGCATGTACAGGTCACTTTTGCAGGGAGCTTTGTTCATAGACAGGAGGGGGTGGGACGAGGGATGAGCGAGGGCAGTTGGCAGGTGGGGCTGCGACTCTGGATGTACAGGATCAATTCTGAGGTCGGCCCTGTAAGTCTGGGGTCACACGGTTAGGCGGGGGACCTATTCCACCTCAGAGGTGGAATACGTCCCCCTGGACGTGGGTGGACAGCAGAGGCTGGAGGAGATGGAAAGGTGAGGGGTGAAGGGGGTTCCCTGTAGCCCAACCCTGGCCACAGAAGGCTGGATCAGGGGTCAGGCTGCTGGGAAAGAATCTTCTTGGTGGCGGTCGGTGATGCTGGCTCCTGAATGGAGCCACAGTGCTATAGCAATGGGATGCCAAGGCACTGCGGCTCCATTCAGGAGCCTGGCTGAGTTAGTTGAGTAAGTGCCAGAAATGTGGCCGATCAGAATCATAGCCTGGACTGAACATCCAGGTCGGTAGACCCAATGCTAATCCTGCAGGCATGTCTAGCCCCCATGGGATCAGAATCGGGTGTTACCACTGCACGCCCTGATTTTGACCGGCTGTACAGGGGCAGGATGTCTACAACTGAATTGGCCCCACTGTGTACAAATACATATACACTTGCTCCTGTATATAGGTTTATTATAGCCAAAACCTCGGCTGCTTTTGTGGGAAAATGGTATCATGATACACGGGCATCTATTAATCTTTTTAAAATAGGCCTAAAGCAAGCACCCATTTGGCTTCTCCACCTAGGTGACTATTTATAAAATTGCCTTCTAATTGTATGCATATGCTATGGATGCTATAATTTAGCAAACATGCTAAAAGGTTTAGGGATATATTTACTAACGCCTTTAACACATATTGAAGAATGTTAGTAAGGTACAATAAATGTTAGTGCAGGGTTTACCACCTGCTAAGTGGGCTTCGATAGTGTGGTGATGCACATGCAGCAGAGCCCTTTAAAACTGAAAAAAAAGAGGTTTTTTTTCATAAACGGGGGATGGGCTCACCAAAGCATAGCTCCAAAACAGAAAGAGAAACTAAAGCACATACTAGCAGGGCTAGCCTGAAGCCACACCCAGCCTCTAGAATAGTTGCAGGCAGAGAGAGGGTGGGGCCAGGGAAGGAAACAAGCCACAGAACATTTAAGCTGCGTCACACAGGAAGTGAGGCAGAACAGGGTTTCTCAGCAGAACCGGCAGGACAAGGAAGAGAAGCAGCAGAGCAAACAGGACGTGCTCAGGCACCGGAAGGACTGCAGAGAGAGACTGCCAGAGGGCAGGAAAGACTGCAGGCCAGAAGCCAGGAGGAGAGGCAGAGAGTCCAGAGAGACCAGGGGAAGAGGCAGCATTACAAGGCTGTGAGACCTGGTGGTTCAAAAGGGACCAGCCACCACTCTCAAGGCAAGTGTCAAGGTTGTGGGCAAGAAAGGAGCTGGGGAAGAAGTCAGGACTATACGTCTGATTCTGAAGGCAGCAGCTCAAGTCCTGGGCCCTTGAACAGACAGTACAGAAAGTCTGATAAAAGGAGGGTTTCTGCCAGCCAAACAACTCATATATTCCCTGAGGTGGAGTTGTTAAGGGAGAGAAGGGCAAGAGGTTCTGACCCAGTTAAAAGGGGGAGCCAGAAGCTAAAATGGGGAAAGCTTTTTAAACTTTTAAAAGAAGTGCAGCAGAGTGTGCCAGAAGTTGCCCCAAGCCCTGAGCTTTATAATTCACCGGAAGAAATGGAAGTGGAGCTTTATACAGACAGTCCAGTGTCTTCAGCAGAGTCAATGGAGTGTGGACTTTGTGTGAGCAATGTTTAATGTTTTATGGAAGGCTGTATGATACAGATTAAGAAGATAACATATGTGCTGGTATCAATGAATGCCTAGGAGAAGGGCAGTCAAAAAGATAGAAACCTCGTGTTTAAAAGCAGCCAGTTTTACCACTGCTAAAGCCCGGTTAAGAAGGCTAATGGTTTTAAACTAAGTGGCAGCACATGGCTGGTATCCTAATCTGCAGCAGCTGAGAATGTGAATTCAAAACTGTCTTATTGAAGTTTTGTTGAACTGTGCACTTAACAGTATTTTGCTGGTTTTGTTAAATGGAAGAAGGAAAAAGTTAACAAGAGTGGAGAAAACTACTTGGAGAGTTTTTGCTGAGAAAGTTATTGGAGAAAGTATCCTATTTTTGGTTATATTTTTGGTTTGCCTTATCATGGTCATTTGTCAAATTGATTCCACGAAGAAACAATAAAAAGCAATTTATTTTTACAAATTGTCCTGTGTCCTCATCCACTCGTACTGCTTACAAAGCAGGCCACAACTACACAAAAAGAGTGATGACCAGCGCACCCCACTAGGCAGCCGCCTAGATGGACTGCGCGCCGCCACAATAGTTGTTACCATGCACAAACTTAGCCAGTATGGTAAACACTCCACGCTAACCACTGAGCACATGATATGGTGGAGACTGGGTAAGTTAGAGGTGGTTAATGGTTTATGGATTATTTAAAATTTGATACACCATCCTTCAGGTCATATCAGAACAGTTTACATAAAATATAATTAAAAGACAAATGAAAAGAATGCCATTGGTAGAAAGTAAAGAGCGTACAAGCACACAAGAGAACGACATATAAAAACATATGGACAGAGAGATATGCAGGCAGACCAAAGAGGCTCTTATCGCACTGGTGCTCTATTAAATGCTTTTATGAATAGTGCTTTTAGTGCTGTTTTGAATTTTTGAAAAGTGTTTTGTTGTCTAAGATCGGGGAGGAGATCGTTCCAGAGACTGGGGGCAAGAAAGTGGGCATTAACGGTGCATTGTGGTTAGAGCGGGTCATTGCTGAAGTTAGCGTGGGTTATTTGTGGGGTCACTGTAGGGGTTTGGTGGACAAGAAAAGGCCAAACCAAAACAAAAATAGACCATGAGTGAAATTGCAAGTGTACTGAGGCGCTACGTGACATGCCAGAGCTTTGGAATGGAAAAAGGGTAGGTGGGGGAGTTTGGAGTTACAGTTGCGGGTAGATGCAGATGTCAGCATAAGCAGACAAGGGGAACAAGAAGCCTAAATGTCAGTATTCGAGACATGTAGCGTGGGGGTTGGAGCTTGGGGGCAAAGGATGCATAACACAGTTTTATGGTCAATTCAATGGAGCAAATTATCTGTTGAGCTGTAAATGAAAACTATTGCTCCAATAAAATCTCAAGAACTCTAATCCATAACACGTTCCCAGTCATTAAATAGGTAATTTAAACAGTGTTGTTAAAAGCAACGGGTCTCAGACTTCGCGCGGCGTTGTCAGAACCAAACAGTTTGGAAAATGGAATGAGACCTGCAATGAAGTTCACGCGTAAAGAAGTTAAGAACATTTGGAGAAGAATTCGATATTTGGAATAAGTAAAAGGAGGATGAGTTCAGGAACCTTAGCTCCTGACGAAACAGCTTGGCAGTGAAACGTAGCAGCGCTGAGACTGGCGTTGGGCAGATTTAAGATAAGCACATATCCTTCTCTTCTTGAAGTTATAAGTTCCTTTTTCGAAGTTATAAGTTGACTAATAAGCAACAGTAGGGGTCACTGATGCAAAATAGAGCATTTGGTCGATGCCATATGAAGACCGTAGCTCTTCGAAGTCTGAGACCCGTTGCTTTTAACAACACTGTTTAAATTACCTATTTAATGACTGGGAACGTGTTATGGATTAGAGTTCTGGAGATTTTATGGGAGCAATAGTTTTCATTTACAGCTTGGCAAAGGATGCATAGCTAACAAAAACTTAAAAGAAAACTGTGGAAAAACAGCTGGTGCAGACACAAGTGGAACAAAAACCACATGAGCGGAACAAGATTGTGGTTTAACACAGAGTCCAGACATCTGGAACAAAGGATTAAGTCATTAGAAAAAATCCCGGAACTACAAATATTTATTTATTTATTTATTTACATTCTCTTATATACCACGCTATTCTGTATCAGTGCGGTTTATGGTCCTGAGCCCGGGTATATAATGTGACAGAACCAGATAGGCAGGGAGTTTGTCTCCTGTGCAGTGAAGGCTGCGTAGGGTGCGGATTCCCTGGGTTCTCTACATTCCCAGTATTCCCTGTGTACCCCTTTGTTGGGGGAGACTAGTATCCCATGCTGCAAAGGCCGTGTGGACTGCAGGTTCTTCCCATTTTTGTATGCCTGTGGTAAGTGTTTGTGCATGTTTGTGTGTGGCTTGCTTGTTAGGGAAAGGGAAGGGGATATAATAGAAACAACATTTATCAGCTCTGTGTGTTTTGTGTATAAGCTTATAAGCAAGTTAGTAAAGAAAGGTTTTCTGGTAGGCTTTCTGCAGTCATTTATGCTGTGTACCTATTGCACAGATTCTTCGGTTTGCTATGTGCGCCAGTAAATATCCACCCTAACTTGCTGCTTTGACTTCCTGTGACTTGGCAGCTTTCTATAAGAAGGCAGAACAAAAGTAGCAGTGCTTTTCTGTAAAAGCTTCTTGCAACACTGATAATAAAAGGATCCTGTGCAAAAAGAAATCTGTCTGGACGACGGGAGCGTCAATTACGATGATATTTGGTCCAATGAATGGACTGGGTGTGAATTTGAGTCCTGTGTGTTTGTAGGTGGTTGTATGACAAAGGGGTGAGTGGTGTCCACCAAGTGATCTAGTAGCGGAGGAGGTTGGTAAGGTCCTTCTCCACTAGCATTTTCCCCTGGATGGTAAGGAGGTCCGGGGTGACGCCCGTCTCTCCCACGGGGTGACCGGATTCCCTTGGCCATACACATTGCTGAAGTTAGCGTGGGTGCCACCTCAATGGGTGGATCTGCATTAATTGTGGTTGATGGTTTATGTGGCAAAGTGCTTCTCACCATACTAACTGCATAGGGACATGCCAAGCACCTCCTGCGCTACTTTTTGCACCAAATACATACTCCCTTCACGTACTTTAGTAAACATGCCTCACTATTAGTAAATAGGTCCCACTGCATAAAATGGGACCTGTAGTAAATAACAAAAGTTTTAGTAAATTTAGCCCTTAGTCCATTCGCTAATTGAGTGGTATTGTAGTGGGCACATTAAAACAGTTACCATGTGGATGATAAGAGTTATTTTTAGCCTGAGAGCTTTATTCCATAGGCGCCTACATTGAAATTTAACTTTTACAGCAGCACTATTAGCTAGATTCCTCAAAATAATTAATGATGGCTCTGTCTGTTTCTTTCAGATTTAAACTCTGGAGAGATTAGACACTTGAACTTCACTGGTATATTTTTATCCCAATTATCCAGAAAGTTAAGGAGCGGCTTTATGAGGAACTCATGTAAACCGCAATGCAAACTGTAATTGCTTTCAACGCCTTTTTATAACTTGCTTTATTTGGATGGCACCTTGACAAAAAGAACTACGAAAATGGTTAAATTTCCCCAAAAAAACATTATTGTTAGTGAGATGCTCAGCATAATTGTGTTTTTTGCAGAAAGTGTTGCTTCTCTTCATAGTTAAGTTTAACAGTCTACTATATAGTTGCAGACAAATTATTTTTTAAAGCAGTATTGCTAGTAAATATATTTTCAAGAAAATCAGCTTATTTCAGGCAATTACTGATATCATTTTTCAAAGGGTTCTTAAAATTTTCCTGGCAAACTATTTGTGTTTGCATTTCTGTTTATACCAGGATTGCATAGCACTGATCCCTGAGGGTGTAAACAGGAATAGTTATGGAGTTGTCTGCAATGAATATTCATAATATATATTTGCATGCATTTAGGGCCTAAGCACTCAGATTTACTTCATACTTTTAGCATGTACATCGGTAAACAAGTCAGAACGGTTTGTAACAGGCTATCAAACTTGCATGGCAGATAAATGTGCACAAGTTACATTAATTTTCTAAGCAAATGCATGCCTAAACATCCGTTTGGAAATTATGCTATGGAATGTTGCATAAATGGAACATTGCTATGGAACATTGCATTGATACCTGCTATTTAAAGTGCACACAAATATCCAAGTTTATTTTATTTGCATTCATGCATAGTCTGTAAGATAACACACATTACTCATAACTCCTCCCCAATCCCACTCCAGGGAATGACTCTGCTTAGGTCAAATAAATGTAGGCACCCACAAGCTATGGAATGAACTTTAGATGTCTTGGGCACCGTAGGTCATGTGGAGGATAATTTTGTAAAGCGCATGTGAAAAATCCAAAGAGTTCCTGTTTTATAGAGGTACATTCAATCTATTGATATCCTCTAGTTAAGACCTAAATAACAGCCTCACGTGAACTTACTGTACATTATAGGCATAAAATGTTTTTTAAGGATAATCAAAATTTGCTTCATGCTCTCAAAATGTCATCATTGGTTCAAGTTTTCAGCCACAACATTTAAAGTATGGTTTATATCAGAAAAATGTGTCAAACTTATCTTTCTCAATAGGACACTATGAACTACTGAGAAAGTTAAGATGGGCTAATTTTTCTGATATAATCAGCACTATAAATGATGTGACCCGATATTCAAAGGCTTTTACATGGTTTATAGACTTGTAAACTGTGTAAATGCCGCTGAATGGGCTAGTCAGTGGCACTAACGGTCAGTACCACTGAATATGCCAGATTAATGCTGCTGCACACCCCTATGCTAACTGCTTAACATCATGGTATCGTGGGCGGTTCTGGGCATTCTGGGGGTGGCACCAGTCACTAACTGGCCAGCGGCAATATTGCAACGCTGCCCGGTTAGCACCCGCAGGTAAAAGGTGCAGAAAAAGCTGGCCTATCTTTGCCTGTGGGAGTTAACCGGGCAGTGGCTTCATATCAACGCTATCCGGTTAGCTTCTGCGGGTTTATGGGCTGTGTGGCAAACCTGGATATTCAATGCTGGGCTGCATATGACCCTGGCATTGAATATCCGGGGTTAAAGTTCAGTGGCAATGGCTACGCCCTGTAGCAGTGCATAGCCATCCCAAAAGAATATCGGGCCCGATGTTGCTAAAAAACGTGGACTGATGATGAAATTTTGAGAGCTTGAAGCAAATGAGTTTGCTCCTGTTTTATAAAGGCAATAGAGGTGCCTATATGCATTTATAAAATATATTTGTACAATGACTCCTAGTGGTGAACAAATGCTCCTGAACAACTTTACATCTGCACTGAGGAGGGTGTAAATATGTGTGTGGGAGAGTAGAGTGGGGGAGTAGCCTAGTGGTTAGCGCAGTGGCTTGGTAAATACAAGACCAGGCTTCAGTTCCCACTAGCATTCCTTGTGGCCTTGGGCAAGTCACTTATCCCTCTATTGCCTTAGAAGAAAGGCCTGGCAATCTGCTTCCAGTTACACTGCCAAGAAAACCCAGGAGCCATTGGGTTGCAAGGAGTCAGCCTTGACTTGAAGGCACACATTGAAAGCTCTAGGCACATAGTTGTAAATTTTATAAAACGCACACATATATCTCAACTTGGCTCATGTTCCACCCAAATTATGCTCCTATGGATGCCTAGACCCAGCATTCAACACAGTACCCTTTGAAGTTATTTCAGATAAGTACAATTTTGATGTTAGACTGTACAATTTTGATGCTGTACTGTGTTTTATTTCATGTTTGGTGTTTCATGAACTTTATGAGAAAGTGACTTTGAGTTTTCACGTTTCATCTATAAGAAGATATATGCATAGGCCGAGGGGCAGGGTCCCGGCGGCCGTGGGTAACCGGGTGCTCGGCCGGTGCGGGGACCCTGGCCCACGGACGTCATCGGCGGAAAGGGCGGGAGCGCGATGATATCGAGGGCGATGGTGCCATTGATTGGCTCCAGCCGCGCGCGGGAGCGTGGTGGAGTCTGGGAGGCGGGTGGCGTGTGGCCTGGAGGGGAGGAGCCAGGAGTCGGCAACGGTTGCCGAAGCTCCTGCTCCTCCTCGGGGACGAGGCCGGCTTCTCCTGTGTGCCCCTCGTCCTTGCGGCAATTCGGGCCTGTTCGGAGGGCTTCGCAGAGGGCTGGAGTCGCGGAGTCCTGGCGGAGGGACTCGGGACGTCTGGGTGGGCAACCCGGCGGCTTTGGGCACGAGCGAGGAGGGACGCGCGCTTCGGGGCGGCCGCTGTCGGCGGAGCGGCTCCCGAGGCGGCGCGAGCGTTTTGCCCCTTGCGTGCTCTGTCTGGCGGAGCCTCCTGCGTTTGCGGCCAGGCGGGTGGCTGCAGCTTCGCGGCCGGCTTCGGGCGCCGCTTCCTGCCTGCAGGTTGATGGACGGTTTCCAGCTGCTGTCCCGGGCCGCCAGTGCTGAGGGGGAGTAGGAGGCGGCGTGTGTCATTCGCTGAGGAGCGTCCGTGGCCGTTGTTTGTGTGTCGCTTTGTTGGGTTTGATCGGGGACGGTCCGCTGTCGGCCCCTCCGTTGTTCCTTGGTGTGGGGGGAGTCCCTGCTCTGATTCTGGGGGTGCCCTTTCTTCGGTTATGTCATCTTGACCACAAGCCTTGCTGCTTTTAATTTATGATTGAAATAATTGATTTTATAGTAACAGAGAATTAAATTCATTGCACAAGAAGGAAGGGAAATTCTGGATTTTAAAAATATTTTCGTCAGCAAGGTTATATTCCTGCTTAGTCACAGGGGACATATTCAGCGGTGGCAACTAGTACAGTTCAGCAGCTGCCTCTTGCTGTTTTACATAACCTGGGATTTTCAGTGCCAGGGCCCTATCCAGCTATCGGCATGGAATATCTGCTTTGGCGGGATCGGGATTTAGCTATCTGGTCCACAATGATATTCAACTACTGACCGGATAGTTAAACCAGTTAACGTTAGGCCAGTCGTGGTTCTGTCTAATTTTAGCCAGTTTAGAGGCTCAATATTGAAAGACAGCCTGATTGTACCGGGTTGGATACACAGTCCCGCCCGGTGTCTCACATTCCTGGTGCCTGTGGCGCATTACTGGAGCGGCTGTATAATTTGAGAATAGGGGGGAGCGTTCGTGTGGACTTTTTCCTCTTGCTGTGTTGCTGCGGGGGGTTGAGGGGGTCCTCGGCGTCTTAGCAGGCAGACTGGCTGATAGGTGGGTTAGTTTTGCAGCTCTTGGTCTATTATAGCTACAGATGCTTGATTTTACTGCTGTAAACTGCTGTGGTGTCTGGATACTAAGTTTAGTAATCCACAGATGCATAATGTTTTGTTGGTCCCTTCCTTCAATATTTCGGTTACCCCAGCGCTGGCCCTAACCTTGAGTTCTTCGGCGCCTCTTCCATTATTAGTGTGGTCGACTGGGTGGTATGGTAAGGCGAGATTGGACATTTGCGGCCATAGATATGACCGGAAAGCATATCCTGGGGAGCCGGCGGACGATAGTAACCCAGTACATGCAGGTACTTCTAAAGTAAGTTAGCCAGGCTTCTCTTTGGTCTGGGTATTTGATCCCCTAGGCTGTTGCCTATGCCTCAATTCGAGCCGGCTTTCAAGGTTCAAATGTTTGCCCTTTGCCTTGCGGCATGAGGGCTGGCAGTGCGGGATGGAAGTCCCTGGCGGGCGGGCTCAGCGGTGAGTTTGTCTTGGCGCATCCTGGGGAGCGGCATGGACTTGGGAGCTGGGGGGTTCAACGGGAGGTGGAGGTGTGTGCAGTGGCTGCGGTGGCCCGGGGGGGGCTTTGGCGGTGGACGGGGTTGGCCGGCGGCTGCTGGGGTGGTCTGCAATGCGTGGGGGGGGGGGGTTGGGACAGAGGGTTTCCCAGCTTCCCGGGGGCAGATTGCCGGATCGTGGGGGACTGGCTGTAGTGCCCTGGGATGATCGGGAGGGAGGACTAGCCTGGCGGCAGAGTTGGGGTCGTGGCACCCTAGGGTCTTCAGTGCTTCCCCACCTTGGGTTTCTCTGTGTTTTCTTTTATGTCTCCGCAGGTGGCGTCAGAACTTGGCTTGCAGACTCGGCGATGGACCATGCGACACCGAGGCAGCAGGTGAGTGCTTGCGGACCGGGGGGACGGGGCTGTGATCGCGGGAGAGGGCAGGATACCGTGCGTTGGCCATCGTGGTATTAGTGTGGCAGCGCCGCTATTCGGAGCCGTCCACTCTGCGGCGCCGACTATTCGTACGCGTGGAAAGGGGCGGTAAGGGCACGGGGTCGGGAAGCGGCGTGCTGGGGGGGATTTGGCGTGGGGAAGGTCTCCAGACCGTGCGCCAGCGGAGTTCGAAGCGGTGTTCTGCAGAGTGTTTAGCCTTTTCCAGGTCAGTTGACGGTCGGAGAGGGTGGCGAGACGGTGCTCGGTTCGGGGGGGGGGCCTCGGCGGTAGGTTGGCTAGGGCAGTTACGGCGTGCGCAGGAGATGGAAGGGGGGTCTTACCAGGCGGGCTGGAGTGGTGGGATTTAACAGCTAGGAGGCAGTGGGGCGGGGGTCTTCTGGCCCACCTGGGAATGCCCTTATCAACCGGTCTCCTCGTTCAGTGGGGTGACCATTTCAGTCGCTGTGAATACTCTGCCGAATAAAGGGGGCCAAAAAAAAAAAAAAATTAAACTACATTCCTAATAATGACCGGGCATAGATCGTAATGAATCGAACTGCGCTGCTGAGCCAGTTCCTCAAGCTCTCCGGGAGGGGTGGTTGGCCTGTTGCTCCGGTGGTTATGGGCTTACAAACTGGGCTGCGGTAAGACCTGGATCGGGGGGGGGGGGGTGCTTCTGGCGGGCACAGCAACTGCGGGCGCGTTCCATGTGGGCACTTTCCTTGCATGGTTAGGGCGTAGGAGGTGGAGCTGCCGGGGGCGGAATCCAGCCCCTTATGGGTGTATATCAGCAAACAAATAACTGTATAAGTAACATTAAAAAAAAACAAAACCCAAAACCCAAACACACACAAGGTTTTCCCTCGGTGATTTCGGCCGGGCCGTTACTTGGTTCCGGGGGCCTATGCTGCCGGATCGGGGGTGGGGGTTGAGGGTCATGCGCCTTCGGGATCGGAGTGGGGGCGACTGTGAACGGGGAAGTTTGTTTGGAATTGCATGACTTCGGGGCTGTGCTGTGTTCCTTTCGTGGTTTGGTCGTACCGGTCTGGCTGGGGGGGTAGGTGATGGGCCGGACAAATGGTGTTCCGGAGTAGTGCGTGGGTGTTTGGGGCAGTACCATCGGTGGGGTGTGGGGGGCTATTTCACTGTGGGGTAGAGTGCTGGTACGCGTCGGGTATGCAGAAGTCCCGGTGCTGCGAATTACGGCTTCCTCGGCTTTGCTGAGGCAGTGGGTGGCGACCACTCTCGGAGTGTGGGGGACTGCTCCGCGGTATGTCGGATTCAGTGGCAGGCGTGTGGATTGGGGTCGGTGATGTCTGGAGAGAGACCGGCATGGGCATGACGGCTATATGGGGACGGGGACCGCTAGTTATCGGTCCGGGTCTTCCGTCCGGGGTCGGGCGGTATGCGGGCAGCTCCTCGCCCGTTGGGTTTGCAGCCAGTCTAAGGCTATCTTGCCTTACGTGAGGGTCGCGTAAGGGGGGCTTGGGAGTCAAGCGCTGCCGCGGGCAGGGCGGGATGCGTGACAATGCACCAATGGGCAGGGGAGTGATGAGGTGTGCGCCCGTTGCGGCCGAATGCTGGGATCGGGCTGGCGTATCCTCTCTGGGTAGCTTGGGTGGGTGGACGGTTTTCCAGTCCCCATTGGGGGTTGGTGGCGGTCCAAAAGGTTGGGTGGTCCAGCATGCATATGCAAGGGGCGGGCATGCCGCTAGGAGACAAAGGGGGGGGGGGTATTCGGATCAATGCCTTTGGGGGCTACCGGGGACTTGCTGCTCTGCTACGCTGGAGGGCAGTTGAGGTCTGCTGCCTCCCTCTTCCGGGCTGGGATGCCTGGTATACTTCGGGGCCTTCTATCTGGGGGGGGGGGGGGCTGGGCCAAGCCAGCAGTGTTGGGGTGGGTCGGGGTCTAGAGGGACAGCAGGAGGCGGTGCATTGGCGGGGCGGCGGTTGTTGCATGGTCATCCAGTTTTTGGGGGGCGACTCGTGGAGGTTGGGGCGGGGGTTGCTGAGCTAGGAGTTGTTAGGCCCTGGCGGTCGGGCCAGGGTTTCCGGCTGGTTTAGGCTCTCGGGAGGCGGGGGTCACAGGATTTTCGCTGTCTGCTGGTGGCGGGACAGACAACCTAAGCCCCCTTTTGCCCATGGGTCATTCCTTCGGGACGGGGTCGGTTCGGGAGAGACGGTGTGGACCACTCCGCTCCTGATCCGGTGGGGACATCATTTATGGCGGGGGAGTGTGGTCGCAGTGTATGCAGCCCGTAATTTGGCTGGGGCAACAGAGGATGAGACGGTTTGGCTCCGGTTACATGTGGGGGGGCGCTGATGGGGTCGTGCCACCGCCCTCGGCTCTGGTAGGTTATCTAGGCTATCCAACCAGGAACCGAAGAGACCGGGCCAGGGAGGGGGGGGGGGAAGGGGCTTGGCGGTGCGTATCCGGCGGGTGGCTAATCCTGCATTCCTGAGGTGCGAGTATACGGCGGTCCGGGGGGGGGAAGTCTTTCTCCTCTAGGGGTGGCGGAGTGTTTGGTCACCAATGGCCGGTGTGTTGGGTATGTGTGATTCGGCAGGGGGTGCACCTGGTCGCAGCTTGGTTTGGGGGGGGCGGCTTCGGTACAATAATTTCGCCAGTGCTGGAGGAGGGATCTCGGAGGTGTCCGGGATCCGGAGCTCTAGGCCGCACTGGGGCCGGGGCGGGGTGCCTTCGACCTGACATTAATGTCCTCTGTGCCGGTGGCGGGATCCCAGAGGTTTCCGGAGTCCGGAGCCTTAGGCTATACTTGGGCCGGGGGCGGGGTGCCCCCGACCCGGGCATCCCCTGGCTGACTTTTGCTTTACATGGCGAGGTCGGGGAAAGGGGATTAGGAAGATTGCGGTTGGCATGACCGCGGCAGAAGCGGAGGCAGGGTCACCTTGCTGATAGCATGGCTGGTGAGGCATTGCTCCGCTGCGGGTCACCTTGCTATAGCATGGCTGGTGAGGCATTACTACGATGTTTTGATTGTTATGAGGATTGTTCTTGAACTGTAATGTTCGGTATGTTATAAATTAATAAAGCTGCGACCGGTGTTTTTCCCAAGAGTGGTGTATGTGTGGATTCTTTGGGACAGGTGGGTGGGGGGGGGGAAAGGGGGGATGGTTGAAGGGGCCTGGAGCACCGTGTCCGAGCTACCTTGGTTAATGCATAGGCCGCGGGGCAGGGTCCCGGCGGCCGTGGGTAACCGGGTGCTCGGCCGGTGCGGAGACCCTGGCCCACGGACATCATCGGCGGAAAGGGCGGGAGCGCGATGACGTCGAGGGCGATGGTGCCATTGATTGGCTCCAGCCGTGCGCGGGAACGCGGTGGAGTCTGGGAGGTGGGTGGCGTGTGGCCTGGAGGGGAGGAGCCAGGAGTCGGCAACGGTTGCCGAAGCTCCTGCTCCTCCTCGGGGACGAGGCCGGCTTCCCTCCCTCCCTCCCTCTTTTAGGGATGTGGGTTGGGGGGCTGAAGGGGTGTCGCAGCTGGGGGGGGGGGGGGCAAGATCCCGGAGGTTTCCGGGGTCCGGAGTCTTAGGCTATACTTGGGCCGGGGGCGGGGTGCCCCCGACCCGGGCATCCCCTGGCTGACTTTTGCTTTACATGGCGAGGTCGGGGAAAGGGGATTAGGAAGATTGCGGTTGGCATGACCGCGGCAGAAGCAGAGGCAGGGTCACCTTGCTGATAGCATGGCTGGTGAGGCATTGCTCCGCTGCGGGTCACCTTGCTATAGCATGGCTGGTGAGGCATTACTACGATGTTTTGATTGTTATGAGGATTGTTCTTGAACTGTAATGTTCGGTATGTTATAAATTAATAAAGCTGCGACCGGTGTTTTTCCCAAGAGTGGTGTATGTGTGGATTCTTTGGGAAAGGTGGATGGGGGGGGGGGCTGAAATGGGGGGGGGGGGAAAGGGGGGATGGTTGAAGGGGCCTGGAGCACCGTGTCCGAGCTACCTCGGTTAATGATTTTATCAATTAAGGCCGCAAGCCATTAATTTGGCTAATATCGGCTTGCTGTGCCATAAGCATCTTAATATATGATACCTTCAAAAACCTCTTTCCTAAAAAAAATCATTTTCTGTATTTAAAAGTACGAATTATTGTCAATGTCTCCTTTGATCAAGTGCATGTGAGGTTCCTCTTTTCTGTTTTTAGCTTTAAAAATAATATTAAATCAACATAATTTCAGGGTTTATGAGGTAAGGAGGAGACACTGTCGGTTAATCTGGAAAAAGGGAATGGAACATCTGTTTACTCCGATGTGATAAAAAGACCTTCTTCATAGGCAGAAGAGGCAGAGATTTAATTGAATGCATAAACAATATTGCTAGAAAAGGAGAAGTGCTACTGATGGGTGATTTCAAAATGTAAAATATTGATTGGGACATCCCTGCTGTGGTGTCATCTAGAAGTAGAACTGTTTAGGCAATTGGTAACAAAATCAATGCAGAAGGATACCATATGGAACCTAATGTTTACAAATGGGGGGTGTTTGTGATATTCTAGTAGGTGATCATCTAGTATCCAATGATCACTAGATGGTGTGGTTTGGTATTAAGACATGGGTGGAAATGGTTAAGTCAAGTATGAAGGTCCTCGATGTCGCAAAAATAACTTTGCCAAGAAGGGAGATTACCTCAAGGAGTGATTAGCAGAATGGGAACATCTGGGGGGAGTAGAAAAGCAATGAGAAAAACTGAAAGGAGATATTTAAAGGCAACAAATCTTTTTGTTATGAAGGTAAATTAAAGTAAGAGCTAAAGGAGACCACTATGCTTCTCAAAAGAAGTAGCTGAAAAGGTAAGGAAAAGAGGTGAGCCTCATGAACTAGAAGAGATCAAAGGAAGAGGAAGACAAGCAACAATATATGGAAAAGCTCGGAGAAGCTGATTAAGTAGTCGAGAAAGCAAAGATAAAAATGGAAAAAAAAATAGCCAATATAGTAAAATATGAGGCAGACGTTTTTCTTATAGACATGTTAGTGACAGGATGAAGTGCAAAAGTGGTATTGTCAGACTCATGGATAAAAGGGAAGAATATGTAGAGGCTGATGAGAATTAAAGGGAATTGCTTAACAAAGGTTTCTGTTCTATGTTCACAGATGAAGGGTCCAAAGTAGAACCTTGGAAAACAAACACAAATAGGTATATAAGTGAGCTAGATCTAGAATGATTTTTACAAGATTATGTTCATGAGGAACTAGATAAACTAATGGGGTCTTTTACTAAAGGGTGCTAGCTGCCACTGCGTGTCCCATGACAGTTAGTGTGGGACAATTTCCATGCTAACCGTGCAACCCACATTAGGGTTGTGAGTGGATGGGTTAGTGGAGAGTTGGTGTGGTGAGCTCAGAGCAGTTAGTGCTTTGTCCACACCACGTGCTATTGCATTAGTGAGGGTTCACCTAATGCTACCTCAAGAAATGGAGTTGTACACCCACGCTACTGTGACCCGCATTGGGGAAAGTGCTCTACGTTAACTGCTGGGGAAATGCTTTCAACAACTCCCGACGGTTAATGTGGTGTGGTTGCACCTAACACACCATAGTTTCAGCACTTTTGGCACATTAGGGGCAACACACTAGCATCCTTTAGTAAAAGACCCCCTAAAAGTGAACAAAGCAATGGGGCTACATAGGATATATCCAAGGGTACTAAAGGAATATAGGGTAGTTTTGGCAGTTCCACTATATGAGCTTTTCAGTACTTATTGAATGGTTACAAAGGACAGAAGAATGACAAAATGACTCAACCAGCACAAACTGGACATAAACTAAAAGAAAACTGAGGCTCTTCACATTATCAGGAACAAAATATTCACCCCGCAATCAACCATAAAGATATTGAGCAACAACATAACAGTGAAGCAAGAAATAAAATACCTCCGAGTCACCCTGGACAAAAACCTCAACTTCCAGTCACATGTAACAGCATACTGTAAGATGAAAATCATGCAACAACTCAAACCCCTATTCAACCAGAATGACTTCAGGACTGTCTGTCAAACAACAATCATACCAATACTAGACTATTGCAACTTAATTTATCAAGGACTCATTAAATACACCTTACACTGCCTCCAGATGGCTCAAAACACAGCTGCCCGCATCATAACAGAAATCCCATGACAAGAACACAGAACCCCCATCCTGAAACAACTGCACTGGTTTCCAATACATGCTTGTATCAAATAATACTCAATACATTCAAAATCATACACCATGCATCTGTTGACACACTCCAATCACTCAAAATAAGAGACCCTGAAGCCAGACCATGGAGCGCCAACAACAAAAAACACCTCATAGTCCCTAATAACAAGACAAGAAATAAGCAGACAACTTGTAACAGGACATTGTCTATATCAGCACCAACAATATGGAACTCTTTATCAGAAGATCTCAAAATGACTACAGATATAAGAGACTTCGTCAAGAAACATATTTATTCTCTCAACATTATGGAAATATCACTTAGCCCAGAATGAACATCATGGACCATTGTTACCCCCAGACCTTGTTTGCACTTCAAGTTTGTTGCCCTTGTTATAATGTAACCGTTGAGTTGAGATATAATGTAAACTGTTTTGACTTTATGATAAAGCAGTATAAAACCCATTAAATAAATAAACAAACAGAAGAAGGATGGATGGGGACTCATTCCAAAACAGTAGACATAAGAAGGAGGGTGGAAATTACAGGCCAATTGGTGTGACATACCTCTGTGGTGAGTAAATGAACAGAAATAATAATAATACTTATTATTATTATTATTAAGCATTTATAAAGCTGTGACATAGGAAAAGCTGTGAAAACAGAGATAAGTACAGTTTCTGGAATCCAGGGCAGGATTCAAGGCAGACTAGTTTTCCTAGAGTAGATGGTATCAGATAAATCTGATTAATTTCTTTGACTAGGTGATGAAAAAGTTTGATAGAGGGATAGTTCTTGATATGGTTTACTTACAGTAGATTGCAGCAAAGACTTTGACATGGTTCTGCATAGATGACTTATAAATAACCCGAGTGTCCTTGGTATGAGCCCTAACGTGGCTGACTGAGTTAGAAATTGGTTGCATCAGAGGTGAGAAAGGGTAGTGGTAAATGGTAAATCTGTAATAGGGTAAACACCCTGGAAGGTGTGGATAACATGAAGAAGGATGTAGCAATGCTTGAAGAATGGTCTAGAATTTGGATGCTAAGATTTAATGCTATAAAATGCAGGCTCATGCATTTGGGCTTTAAAAAATCCAAGGGAGCAGTACAGAATAAAGGGGTAAGTACTTCTTGTGCAAAAAAGAAGTGTGGGACCTGGGGGCAATTGTATCTGATGATCTTAAGGTGGCCAAACAAAAAAGGTGATGGCAAAAGCCAGATGGATGCTTGGGTGCATAGAGAGTGGAATGGCCAGCAGGAAAAAGGAGATGATAGTGCCTCTGTATAAGTCTTGTGTGAGGCCTCATTTGGAATACTGTGTAGAATTATGGAGACCATACCTTCAAAAAATATGAACTGATTTGTTCCAGAGGACACCTATTATAATGGTCAGTTGCCTTCATCCTAAAGTATACAGTCTGAGGTAGACTTAAAGATCTCAATATATATACTTTGGAAGAAAGGTGACAGAGGGTAGATATGACAGAGACATTTAAATACCTCCATGCGATAAAGGCACAGGAGGAGAGCCTCTTTCAATTGAAAGGAAGCTCTGGAACAAGGGGGCATAGGATAAAGGTGAAAGGAGATAAACAAGAGTAATCTAAAGAAATACTTCTTTCCAGAAAAAGAAGTGGATTCATGGAATGGCCTTCCAGAAAAGGTAATGGAGATGAACACTGTATCTGAATTTGTTAAAGCATGGGACAAGTACAGATGATCTCTAAGGGGTTGGGCTGGGGGAGGAGAGAGGGCGGGGGGGGGGGGGGAGGAGAAGCGACCCATGACATACAGGGCCTATTCTGAGGTTGGCCCTGTACGTCCGGGGTTGGCAGTTTAGAGGGGGACATTTCCATAATGTTCAGAGAATAAATATGTTTCTTGCAGAAGTCTCTTATATCTGTAGTCATTTTGAGATCTTCTGGTAAAGAGTTCCATATTGTTGGTGCTGATATAGAGAATGTCCTGTTACAAGTTATCTGCTTATTTCTTGTCTTGTTATTAGGGACTATGAGGTGGTTTTTGTTGTTGGCGCTCCATGGTCTGACTTTAGGGTCTCTTATTTTGAGTGATTGGAGTGTGTCAACAGATGTATGGTGTATGATTTTGAATGTATTGAGTATGATCTTGTATTTGATACAAGTATGTATTGGAACCAGTGCAGTTGTTTCAGGATGGGGTTTCTATGTTCCTGTCATGGGGTTCCTGTTATGATGCGGGCAGCTGTGTTTTGAGCCATCTGGAGGCAGTGTAAGGCATATTTAATGAGTCCTTGATAAATTAAGCTGCAATAGTCTAGTATTGGTGTGATTGTTGTTTGACAGACAGTCGGACGTTGGGAGACGATGGAGCTGGGCTGGACCGAAGAGGTGAGGGGGTGCAGGAGGTTGCCGCAGCCCGACCCCGGCCATGGGAGGCCTGATCATGGATTGGGCTGTGGGGAAAGAATAAAGGTTTTGCAGTAAACAAAATACACTGTAGAATCTCTATGGATAGAAATTCCATGAAAATAGGGGAAGACAATGGCAGTGGGGGTGTATTACTATCACCCTGGCCAGAATGAACAGATGGATAATGAAATGCTAAAAGACATCCGGAAAGCTAACAAACGTTACAACACAGTAATAATAATAGGTGATTTCAACTACCTCGGAATCGGTTGGGTAAATGTCACAGCAGGACATGTTAGGGAGATACCCGTGTGTGCACTTATAAAATTATCTGTCAAAGAATGGATTTTTGCTCACACTTTTTCAGGAGTAGCTCAGGGTGGGTTACATTCAGATATAGTAGGCATTTTCCTGTTTACAAAGGGCTTACAAGCTAACACCTGGGGCAATGGCGGGTTAAGTGACTTGCCCAAGATCACAAGGAATGACAGGGGGGATTTGAATGCTGGCTTTCCTAGTTCTCAGCCCACTGCTGAATTAGTCTACTCCTCTACTCCACTCGCCATAAGAAGGAGTTATGCATTTAGTACGTCTGGAAAGAGATCTAACCTATATATTAATGAGTCCCTGTAGTGGACTTTCAGGGAGCAGATAGATCTGGGACTCCCCCAGCAGGTCACTTAGGTTGCTGACTGCAAATTGGAAAGAGGAAACACCAGAGTCTATGATTTCTGATCTTACACCAGCAAAAATGTACAGTTGTTTGATATTTAGGTAGAATCTGCTAGATTCTTGTTAATTTCCTCTATAAACAATAGTAGGATAAGGATTAGAATTGTGAATATGTATGATTTAAGCCTACCATGGGAACTTCTAAATTTAAAAGGTTTATTTTTGTTGATTTTCTTTGAATCATAATGCTAATCTTCACATTAAATCCACCTGCTGTGGAAAAGCCCCTCAGTCCTCTAATCATTGACAGGGGCTATGCTACATTCACGGTGACAAGTATGCATTACGCTGAATTTGTTATAATAATTCAATACAGAGCCTCCATTACACTAACAGCAGTACTAATCTTACAAAATAAAATGCGTATTGCACATGCAATAAAAAAAAATCATTGGATGGAATTTATTGACATTTCAGAAATGTGTCATTTAAATAGTAGATGAGCCGATTCTTTTGTGCTACTTTCAATTCTGCAGCAAATCAGGACCGCAGACATCGCACAATCCAGAGGCAATGAATGAAAGACCTCCAAAGCTTCAGGTCTGCTTTGAGCTCCAATTATTGCTTCCAATTCACTAGCCCCAGTTTCTTTTTCGAACGATATACTTACTGCAGAAGGAACACTCTTCATGCTGAAGATCTATGATATGACATTGTGTAAAAATAAAAAACCTCCACAAATGGATTTAGGCTATATGATGGACATGTGGAGAACATCCCATTTTTTAAATGATGGAATAATGAGGACATTAAAAATTCAGGACTGATTTGAACAATATTAAAATCTGTTGAAAAAATGTTAAGGAATATGGCTGCATCATTCATACTTTCTACAATGCCAAAAATCTACAGAAGGAACAGATTTTGTTTGACTCCCAAATGACTCTTTATGAAATGAAGCAAATTTGTCATTTATGAGGAATAAACTATTATAACTTTACCGAAATACAGAAATGAATGCTAGGATGGCAGGAAATGATTATGAGGCCTACATAGCTTGCCTCATGTTCTCTACTTGTTGCATAAATGCAGATCCTATCTAATCTGACTTTGGGGGTCATTTTAGAAGTTTTGCACAGGAATTATGTAAATGCTATTATTCACACATGTTGGTGCTGATTATAGAAAGTGACCATTTACATATAGAACTGCCGTGGGGTACACAGGTTTAAAGGGGTGTGTTCTGGGTATGGCCACATCTCAATTTTTTTTTTTAAAGTTATTTCACTCAGTTTCTTAATTGGCTCTTATTGTATGAGCACTTTTATGAAATCTGGCACTTAACACCTGCAACTAGCAGAAAATACATGTGCATATTGCAAGATTAGGATTTATACATGTATTTACTGTAATTGTCACATGTAAAGCCCTGAGTGATGCTGCTCTTTGGTTGAACGTATTTTTGTGAAATTAGTGTGCCTACTGTACATGATAGAAAGTTCATCCATATTTCCCATCAACCTTGTATGTGGTTTACAAAAGACTCCATATTCAGCAGAGCGTTTGGTAAAATACTTAGGTAATTCTTAACGTCCTGACTTGGATGACTCATTTCCCATGTGGAGGCACTATACGAAATGGGGCTATGTTCTTTCTCTGTTAAACTGCTGTTCCATGTTTTCATGAAATATGATAGTATGTTTGCCCCCTTTATCCTTGATGGGAGATTGTTTCATGCCCCTGCTGATCTGTCTCACATTGCTAGTGTGTAAGGAAAAAGTTTCCCTACCTGCTAATTTTCTTTCCTTAAATCCTGCTAGACCAGTCCAGACAAGTCGGTTATGTTCCCCAGCCAGCAGATGGAGGCAGAGTAGAAGACCTTTCAGTGATGTCATCACTAGTATATACTCTGTTAAAGATACTGTAGATGTCATTGATGTGTGTAAGTTCATAGTTTTAAGGACTTACAAGCATAAATAAGATTTACATGTTTGCATTAGGTGGCTGCTATTCGCTAAGTGCGAGCTCAATTGCTCCTGTATGTGCTTCCAGTATGGTGAGCACAGGAGCTCAAATGTATGTGGATAAGTTATAAAATACTATAACTTATGCGTGTTCTTGACAAATCTAGGCCTGGGTATTTATAGCTGTCCTAGGGCAGGCATGACTGCCAAGCCTAGATTTAGGTGCAATTTTACGCCCTATTTTAGCAAGTACACAGATACTTCACTTTATAAAGCAGACTTCAAATACACACGTGGCAACATGCATTGACTTTGCTGGAGTTTATGAAATTACCCTCCACATGTATAAGTTTATTTGTATATTGACCCAACATCTTTGTTAGTGATATAGCGGAAGGGCTGTCAGGTAAGGTTTGCCTCTTTGTGGATGATACCAAAATCTGCAATAGAGTAGACACAAAGGAAGGTGTAGATAAAGCGTAGTTACTCACCTGTAACAGGTGATCTCTGGGAACAGCAGGAATTTAGTCTTCACATATGGGTATCGTCGGTACCGACGGAGCCTGCGTGGGAACGCTCCCCAGCGTCCAATAGGAACGCTTTTGGGAGCATCCCTCAGCACATGTGCGCTGCCTTCTCACCTTTCCAACTGTCCCTCTTCAGTTAAGTTTGTAGCTGAGTGAAAGGATAGAGGGATAAAGGAAAGAGACAGAAAGATAGAGAGACAACTCCTAGGGGAGGTGGGTGGGTTGTGAAGACCAAATTCCTGCTGTTCCCAGAGATCACCTGTTATAGGTGAGTAACTACGCTATCTCCAGGAACAAGCAGGAATGTAGTCTTCACATATGGGGACTCCCTAGCTGAAGATGCCAGGAAGATAGCCCCAGGAAGCTGCCACCTGTAGTAAGGTGGGCCATGCTTCCTCCCATGGATCTCTGGCATCTCACCAGGTTGGTGGGTAGGAGTTGAATTAGGTCTGAAAGAGATTTTGAAGAACAGCTTGGCCAAAGAAGGCACCATGACGGGAGGCTTTATCTAGGTAGTAGTGGGCTGTAAAGGTGTGTACCGAAGCCCAGGTTGCTGCTCGACAAATGTCATCAATAGACACAGTGAAGGTTAGCCATAGAGGCTGCCATGGCTCTCACATTATGAGCTGTGACATGGCCTTGAAGAGGAAGACTCTTACTCTCATAAGCAAAGGATATGCATTGCGCAATCCATTTGGATAGAGTTCTTTTGGAGACTGGAAGTCCCAAATGACTAGAATCAAAAGCAACAAAAAGTTGAGAAGACCTTCTATGTTGCTGTGTTCTTTGTAGGTAAAAAGCCAAGGCTCTTTTACAATCCAAAGTATGAAGGTTCCTTTCTGCATTAGAGGCATGAGGCCTCGGAAAGAATACAGGAAGATAAATCGATTGATTTAAATGAAAAGGCGAAACCACCTTTGGCATAAAGTGTGGATGAGTTCTGAGAACAACCTTATCATGGTGAAACCTAGTATAAGGAGGCTCAGCCATTAAAGCTTGCAATTCACTAATGTGACATGCAGAGGTGATTGCAATTAGGAACAAGACCTTCCAGGACAAAAGCTTTAGGGTTGTAGTGGCTAAAGGTTCAAAGGGCGGTTTCATGAGCTGCCTGAGAACTAGGTTTAAATCCCATGCCACTGGTGGTGGCCTGATGGGAGGCTTTGTTAACAGAAGACCTCTCATACATCTTGATATGAGTGGATGAGAGAAAATAGGTTGTCCATTTAGAGGTTTGTAGGAAGCTGCAATTGCACTAAGATGGACTCTTACTGAATTGGTCTCTAGACCAGAATTTGATAAATGAAGTATATACTCTAGTATCGATTCCAAAGGTATCATAAGGGGGTTTAACCCCCTTTGAGAACATCATATAGTAAAATGTTTCCACTTGAAGGCATAAGAGGCTCTTGTGGAAGGTTTTCTAGAAGCCTGAAGGATATCTTGTACCTGTTGGGAAAGGTTGAGATCCTGAAGGTCTAAGCTTTCAGCAACCAGGCCCTAAGATGCAGGGACTGGGGATTCGGGTGCCATAGCATCCCTTTCTCTTGGAAGAGAAGATCTGGAGCAAATCCTAACTCCAGAGGTGCAGCTTGAGAGAGATGTTGAAGCAGGGGATGCCACGTTTGGTGTGGCCACCATGGCACTATGAGTATCATACGACCCCTGTCTCTCTGAAGCTTGAAGAGTGTTTTGGGAATGAGCGGAATGGGTGGGAAGGCATAGAGGAAGTCATGACCCCAGTGAAGAAGGAAGACGTCCCTTGCCTGGCAATTTTGAGCCGGAATTCTGGAACAGAACCGGGGAAGTTTGGCATTCAGTGGACTTGCAATATCTTGGCCACCTGGTCTAGGTGGAGAGACCATTTGTGAAGCAGCAGTACTCAGCTGAGTTTGTCTGCCCAAAGGTTTTGAATGCCTGGAAGATATACCATGAGAAGGTGAATTTGATGCTCTCTGGCGAGGGCCCATAGTCGTAAAGCTTCATTGCATAATGACAGAGAGCCTGTTCTGCCCTGCTTGTTCATGTAGAAAATGGCTACTTGATTGTCCATTTGGACTAGGACTGTCTTGTAGCTGAGCTGGTCATGGAATACTCGAAGAGCTAGATAGATCACTCTGAGTTCCAGGAGGTTTATGTGAAGACAAGCCTCCTGTGGAGTCCAGGTACCCTGGGTAAAGAGATGATGCAGGTGTGCTCCCCATCCCACCTGTGATGCATCTGTTGTTAGGGTGGCCTGGAATAGGGGATGCTAGAAAGGAGATCCCAATAGAAGATTTTCCAGTGATTGCCACCATTGGAGGGACAAAATCAGCCATTGTGAGTTTGATATCTTGTCCGACAGATGTCCTGTGGCCTGTGTCCACTGTGTGGATAGGGTCCACTGGGCTGCTCGCATATGAAGTCGAGCATAGGGAACCACATGAACCATGGATGCCATATGTTCCAATAGTTGTAATAGTTCTCGAGCAGTTAGGAAGTACTTCACCGCTGCTTGGGAAGCTAGCTGCACTATGCGAAGACAGCAAGGCTGTGGGAGAAAAGCCCTTGACTGTCTGGTATCTAAATGAGCTCCTATGAACTCCAGGGACTGGGAAGGAGCAAGTTGTGATTTTGGGAAGTTTATAATCAATCCCAAGTATTGAAGGATTCGCATTGTGCGAGATAGTGCAAAGCTGGCTTCTGAAACCGTGGGGTCTCAAATGAGCCAGTCGTCTAAGTAAGGGAAGATGAATATCCCTAGGGTTCACAGAAATGCAGTTACTACTGCCATGCATTTCGTGAATACTCTTGGTGCCGAAGCCAGACCAAAGGGAAGAACCCTGTATTGGAAATGTTTTCCCCTGAAAAGGAATTGTAAAAATTTCCTGTGATCGAGATGGATCAGAATGTGAGTATATGCGTCCTTTAGATCTAGAGAACAAAGCCAATCCTGACTTTGAAGGTATGGCAGAAGAGTTCCTAGAGAAATAATTTTGAACTTTTCTCGGAACAGATATTTGTTCAGTTCTCTGAGGTCTAGAATGGGTCTGTGTCCTCCTGTTTTCTTTGGAATAAGAATATAACATAAGAACATAAGATATGCCATACTGGGTCAGACCAAGGTCCATCAAGCCCAGTATTCTGTTTCCAACAGTGGCCAATCTAGGTCATATGTACCTAGCAGTTTCCCCAAGGGACACAGGTTCCACAATGCTTGTATTGGCTCAAGCATTGATATCCTAGGTTCCTTCTTAATAATGGTTTATGGACCTTTCCTCCAGGAACTTGTCCAAACCTTTTTTAAACCCAGCTACACTAACAGCCTTTACTACAAATAGGGGGAGTAGAACCCTGTACCCTGTTGAAGAATGGGCACCTCCTCTATTGCTCCTTGAGCAAGGAGTGTTGAGACCTCTCGACCCAGTAGATTGTCTATAGAGGTTTGGGAATTGAACTGTCTTATGACTGTAGGAGGGGGCATACTGTGAAAATGAAGCTTGTACCCCTCTCCCACAATGGACAGAGTCCAATTTTCTGCTGTTATTTGGTGCCATCTGTTGGCAAAATGACACAACCTGCCTGGAATGTTTAGGGGTTCTGGACTTTCCAGAGGCAGGAAGGCTAAGTTCTCTATGAAGGAGTCAAAGCCCTTGAGGGGGCTGGGCCTGTGGAGCTGGTTGAGCTCTAAGGCCTTTTGGCTTCTTTAGTCTGGATTGTTGTTGTTGACCTTTCTGGGCAACTTAACCCTGAGCTTGCCCTTGCTGGGCATAGGATGGATAAAACTTCCTTTTTTTGCTGAAAAGGGTTTTTTTTTATAGGGTTTCATTTTGGCTGGAGTGGCTATAGATTTTGACAATCTATCTAAAGTGATATTGTCAGCATCTATCTCATTAGTCTTTTCCTGCCAATTCTTGCCAAAGAGATTTTCTCCTGTGCAAGGGATGTTTCCCATTTTATCTTGTACCCAAATCTCCAAGTCTGATGCCTGAAGCCAGGCAATCCGACGTGCACCAATGGCAATAGCCGAGGTTCTGCTGATGCATTCAAAGCAGTCAAAGGCTGCACGATTTACAAACTTGGAGACGTCTTGAGCATGCTTGACCAGAGTAAGGACGTCTTGTCATTTGTCATCAGGGAGAAGGGGGCTCATAAGCTCCAAATCTCCTGTGACTTCTTTGAGGAACATTCCCATATATAAAATATATGAGCTGATCCTAGCTGAAAGCATGGAAACCTGAAATGTTCAACGCCCAAAAGCGTCAAGAGTCCTGCATTCATGACCTGGAGGATTGGATGCATGTCTTTTTGCACTTTTCATCCTACGCATGGCTGACTCCACTACCATTGAATGGTGTGACAGCTGAGTCTTTTGAAAACCAGGACATGGTATTGAGTCTCCTAGAATGAGGAGATGTGGTCAAAGGTGTCTCCCACATTCTGAGCATCAAATCATGAAGAATTTCATGAATGGGCAGAGTGGCTGCCTCCTTGGGAGCCTTAGGGTACTGGAGAATTTCCAATTCCTTTGCTCTAGGTTCTTTTTCAGGAGCTACAGTGATTGAAAGGCCTCGGGCCACATCACGAATAAAATCCTGAAAAGACATGTCTTCTGGAGGAGACATTCTGCATTGGGGAGAAGAGGAGTCTTCCGGGAGAAACACTTTGGTATCGGCAGAATTATCAGAGTCATCGGAATCGGAGGATTCAAAGTATCTTTGATCCCGATGTTCATGCAAAGCACGGTCTCGGTATCGATCGAAGTCGGTACCGAGTTGGTCCAGTACCGATCTGTCGATGCCAGCAAAAGTTGGCATGGGAGAAATTCCCACCAGGGCCAGTACCGTCGGTGCTGGTACCGGCATCGGTACCAGTGCCCGTTGAACCACCGGTGTCCACGGTACTGCAGCTGTAAGGAGAGCTGCAAGACTGCGCTCGATAGCGAGGAATCCCTGGTCTATCGATGCTGCCGATGCCTGGGTATCGGTACCAGTAAAAGCGGCCGGAACCCCTGAGCATGGCACTAGTAGTTCTACCGAGGTCGAAGCCTCGAGAACATCCTGGAACCCCATTGATGCTTTGGAGGCCGAAGCCTCCTGCTGGGGCTGTTTTGCCAGTGTAGTTTCCTCAAGGGCAATGCCAATGGCCTCTCGATGCTTTTAAGGAGAGCTACTCTTTGAGGACCGGCTTTTATGTTTAGTTACCTGAGATCCATGGGAGGAAGACAAGGCTCTTGAAGATGTTGATGCAATGGACCTGGCATCCGAAGAAAAGAGGGTACCGAGCTTTACAGCTCGGTTCTGTATTCCTCTTTTAGTCATCCCCATACAAGAGAGACACTGAGATGGAGAATGGTCAAGGCCTAAACATTTCAGACACCAGTCATGGGTGTCAGTGACGGAGATGCTACCGCCACACTTAGTACATTTTTGAAACCACTAGCTGTTTTTTCCATCCTTTAGGAAAAATGGGGCCTAATGCCCAAAATGGCACCTAGCGCCAAAAAGAAAAAGTTTCAGTCCCGGCCGCGAAACAACGCGGCCGGGCACAGGCATGCGATGGCTCGCCAAGGTTTCGGTGGGGGGCCGGGGGGACGGCGGGGGGAGGGGGGGCGGGCAAAGAGCCGAGTACAAAAGAGCGCGCCCGGCGTCTGCTCGGCCTCTTTGCCGCTCACCCCCCCTCCTGGAGGAAGCCGGACAGCGAACGCTTCTGCGCGACACGGAGACAGAGGATCTGCGAATTGGCCCGCTTCAATGGCAGCCGGAGACAACCGAACTAAACAGAACAACAGCAAGTATGGGAAAAAAACGGTTAATGCACTGGGGTAGAGGACCCGGGGGGCAGAAACAGTCAGGGAGCATCGGGGTCAGCGGCGCTTCCGCCATGTGCGCGGGGAGCCCCCTCTTAACAATGCCGCCGAAGTGTTCAGTAAAGGTGGGGGGGAGGGGAAAAGCGCGAAGCTGAGAGGCTAGCAAACTTCTTTAAAGAAAGCCAGCAGCTTACCTTTACAAGCGGTATCATACCCCGAGGGCCAGTCCGGGGCAGCAGTTCCGGTTGCAGAGGCTTTAAAACCGCAGTAGAGGGCAGCGATGCAGCGCTTTATGAGCCAGGAGGGAGCCAAATGTACACGTGGCTGGGCTCCGTGACCGAAGCCAAGTACTCTTCTTCAATATGTGACCTCATACAACAACCCATGCCCAACAGGATAAGAAGAACTGCTGCAACCAACATGCTAGCAATACCAAAAGCTATGACAAGATGCGCCATATCAACTTCAAATAGAGCCTACAGCCTGAGCGCCCCAAGCCTCTGGAACTCCTTACCACCACACATCAGAGCTATCCCCAATTTGAGCCAGTTCAGGAAGGCCTTAAAACACCTCCTCTTTATTAAATACCTCACAGCCTCCCTCGAACCCCAGCCACCAGGTACGAACAACACACAATGACCCCATCTCACATATATACAGTTACCAATTTCAGTATCCCATTTGTGTACATAGTTTACCAATTTCAGTATTCCATTTATGTACATAGTTTCCCCCGTTATCCAAGTTGATTGCTCCTGTTCATTGTAATGACCTGACTCTTGTTCATTGTCGGATTCTGTTTTGTTTTGGTTTTTTTTCTTTTTTTCAAAGGTTTATTTATTCAGAACATAGTAAAACAAAGGCACACAGTGAAAGCGAACAATTTTTTTCACTTTTGATAATAAAGGCAGCCCCCAGGTGTGGCTGTGTCTTGTCCACCTCCCGGGGTTAATAATAACACCACAAATATAATAACCAAACACAGTACAGTAACCAAAAACAACAGATCATAAGGCCATTCCATACAACCCCCCCATTCCCCCCCTCCCTTCCCCCCCTCCTGATACTGATTCATATGAGGATATCGTAATATTGGAGCACTCACAACTCAACTGATTACCATCCAACCTTTAGCACCTCACTACGGATCTTCGGCCCCAATTTTTGAATATAGGGCATCCAAATCAGCAAAAAAGTGGTCCAGCTTTGGGGATGTCCCTGCGCACTTCTACGTTCCATCAGCATCAACTGATGGAAACTGTTACGCCACTCCAAAAAGGAGGGGACCACCGGCTCCCTCCAGTGACGCAAAATAGGGCCTTTACCCACCAGACAGGCCTTTCGTGTTAGTATCCGCTCCCACCTCCCCCTAACCCGGGAAGGGCCCAAGTGGTCCAACACGACCAGGAAAGCCGTCCAGTCAATCTGCTGACTCAACAAACCTCCTAGATACGCCCCTATACGCAGCCAATATTGACGGATAGGAGAACAGCCCCACCACATATGACCCAGGTCCGCTAGAGCACAGGAACATTTAGGGCAACCTCCCTCCGGAGTAAGACGGCTGCGCATCGCACGTCTCGGAGAGAAATGAGCTCGAAGAATAGCTTTAAATTGTATTTCACGCCATCGGGCCCCCTCCACCAGCCGCGCAATGCGACCCAGTGCACCCCGCACCGCCCCCGGCACTATTCTTTGGCCTAGGTCTTTTGCCCACGCATTTTCCACTGAGGAGTAATCCAACGGCAAACTGAGCTGATCCAACCTCTGTTTTAACTCCGCTATGGTCGGGGGAGAATCCCCCCCCAAGGCAAAAAATTCTAATATCCGTGTTGAGTGTTGTATAGTTAATTCCCGAGGAGACAAAGATCTAACATAATGGGAAAGTTGTGCATACGCAAGAAAAGGACACCCCGAGTGGCAGGTCATATTCCATACATAATACCGTTAAGGATTTACAGCTCCCATCCTGCTCCACCACCTGTCCCAGTCGCCGTAACCCTAGTCGTTCCCACTGCCGAAAGGGAGCCGACTCGAGTCCCGGTACAAAGCACGCGTTGCCTTGTATGGGCAACCAACACGAATCCGCAGGGGAAGTACCCCAGTATTTATTTAACTGTTGCCAGGTACGTCGTGTCGCTTGTATCAAAACACTGCGCATCGTGCGAGATGGCAATGCCCCTCGCTGCAAGTGCAAAACCGCCTCCAAAGCCTGAGGCGCCACAAAGGCCTCTTCCAGCGCTCGAGGGGTATAAACCTCTGTATCTCCTAGCCAATCACCAAGATGCCTCGCCTGACACGCCAGCGCGTATCTCCCAAGATCCGGAATCCCAATCCCACCATAGCGCCACTTCCCTCTCAACCGATCTAATGAGATGCTTGCTCGGGACCCCCTCCATAAAAAGGCCCGAATCTCCCGTTCAATACGCTTCAAATCACGCCACAGCAACCACACCGGGAGAGTTTGCATCCAATATAGCACCCTGGGGAGAATCACCATTCCCAAAGCAGCTACTCTACCCAGAAGGGATAGCGGAAGGGGTGCCCAGGCCTGCAGCTGCGCTCGGAGTTTCGCAAAAACCCGTTCAAAATGTTTGGTATATAGCAGCGTTGGCCTCCTTGTTAACAAGATACCCAAATACACGAAGGATTCCTCCGCCCATGTAAGTGGAAAACGTCCCAGCCAACTCCCCCTGAGTGTACCCCCCACATCCAAGGCTTCTGACTTATCCATATTAAGACGAAGTCCTGCAAACTGACCGTACAAGGAAAATTCCTCCAATAAATGAGGCAGGGACTGCTGAGGAACCGTAAGGTGCACCAGCATATCGTCTGCAAAGGCAGCTATCTTGAACCCACAGGGTCCAATACGTACTCCACGTATCCTTGGGGACTCCTCTATCCTCCGTATCAGTGGGTCCAGGGTCAGCACAAAGAGCAAGGGGGACAAAGGACATCCCTGACGCGTACCTCTCTCCAAATTAAAGTTCTCAGACAGCACCCCATTACAAAGGACTGCAGCCGTGGGGCTTGCATAAAGCAGCCCCACCATCTTACAGAAGGGACTTCCCAAGCCATAGTAGGGCAAAAGACGCTCCAAATACTCCCAGTGTACCTGGTCAAAGGCCTTTTCGGCATCAAAACTTATTAACAAAGAGGGCATGTCCCGTTCACGAACCCACTCTATAGATGCCAAAATCCTCCGCAGGTTCCGCACGGCGTAGCGCCCTTTAACAAAGCCAACCTGTGAATCATGGATCAGGTCCCCCAAGACAGACGCAAGTCGATCAGCCAGGACTTTGGCCAGCACTTTCAGATCAAAATTTAATAAGGAAATAGGTCTATAGGAAGCCGCCTGGGTGGGGTCCTTTCCAGGTTTCGGTATTACCGTAATATGTGCATGGTTCATCCCCCAAGCAAATCTCCCCTGACCAACCCTGCAATGGTACATCTCCACCAAGGCCTGGGGCACCACATCCTCCAGTATTTTATAAAATTCGGCCCCCAACCCATCAGGTCCTGGTGCTTTGCAACAACTGGCCTGGTGAATAACTCTATACACCTCTTCCACCGCCACCGGGGCATCAAGCTGCTCCCGTTGGGCCTCCGACACCTTCGGCAATTGTAGCTCCCGTAGATAGTTCTCCATTTCAAATACAGATCCTTCCCTCCGCGTGTAGAGCTGCTTAAAAAAGGATCGAAGCACGCGAGCAATAGCTTTGTTCTCTTTATACAACTGTCCCTGATCGTCTCGCAACGCCGCTATTGATCTAGCCCCTCGGCTACCTCGTAGGCATCGTGCGAGCAGCTTCCCGGGTTTATCCCCAAAGCGGTATAACTGGTACCGATAGTACCAATGAGACTTTTTCGCCCTTTGATGGAGAAGTTCATTGAGAGATGTCTGCAACTCCCAGTGCCGCCGCTTATTAGCCACCGAGGGGTCTCCAGCACAGCGCCGCCTTGCTCTCACCACTTGTTTTTCCAACTGGACAATTTGCCTCGCCAAGAGCTTACGTTTTCTTGCAACATATGCAATTATATCCCCGCGGAGCACCGCCTTGGCCGTTTCCCATAGCAGCTCCGGGTCGTCTTTATGCTGAGCATTATGAGTCATAAACTCCTGCCAGCACTGAGTCAAATACATTCGAAAATCAGCATCGTGGTACAACCCCAGCGGGAATCGTCATATCCTTGCCCTATCAGCGGATCCCCCCCACACTAAATCAATCCACGTTGGAGCATGATCAGATATTTCAGTCGGACCTATTTGTGCCTCCCCCACCTGTCCAAACAACCTCTCCGACACTAGGACATAATCCAATCTGGCACTGGAACCATGGGCCCTTGACTGATGAGTAAAATCTTTTTCCTGCGGGTGCAGTAAACACCAGGGGTCCACTACGCCCAAACGTCGACATAATCTCTGCAAAGCTTTAGAGGTGGGGGCCCTCCCTCTACTGGCTCCAGTCCCGGACGTATCCAGCTCGATATTGAGCACGCCGTTCAAATCCCCAGCCAATATCAACGGGACATCCGGGAACTGTTCCACACGGGAGGCCAACCGAGCATATAATTCCTTGTCTAAGACATTGGGACTATACACATTCCCTAGTATAATAGGCCTACCGTCAAGGCAACCATACAGCAGGATATACCTACCCTCCGGGTCTTTATACTCGTTTTCCAGCTCAAAACGAACACGCTTGCTTATCAAGATGACCACTCCCCCCTTTTTTCCCTGAGCTGGGGCCCCCCAACTTTGTCCCACCCATCCCCTTTTTAATTTAACATGCTCTGCGGCCGTCTGGTGGGTTTCCTGTAGCAGCGCCACATCACATTTTAATCTGGCCAAGGCCTGCAACACCTTATGTCGTTTAATAGGATTGCCTATTCCGCAAACATTCCAAGAAATAAACTTCAGGGTGGATAACAATCAGAAACAGCCTGCAGAATCTGTACATAATAGAAATAAAGGCGAACCTCCCCAGCCTGAGGTCCCCCTGCGAGCCTGAGCTTGCTCCCAGTTGCCCTGGCATGGACAGCTCCAGTATGTATCAGTATCTCACCCCGTCCCCCCCCTCTCTCCCCCTTTTCTTGCATGCCCCTCTCCATCTCTTCACCTGCGCTCCCCCACCCCCCCTCCCCCCCCTGGCCCCCCTCCCTCTTCCCCTCCCCCCTACACCCCTACCCCTCATCTTTCCCAACCATTCCTCCAACTTCTCACTCCTATAATCACGCATGATGTGCTCCGGACCCCCCTCGACCACCCCTACCCTTTAAGACGACCCATCTCCCCATCCCACTCCACTGTCATGCCCCCCTCCCCGGTACTTCATTCTCATACATTTCAACCCCATTCGCTGCCCTCCCACACACATCCACCATTCAAGCAGTCAACCCCTCCCCCCCCTCTAACTAAACCTTAACCGACATCAAACTGCAACAATACTATAGAATCCTAAAACATACTACCAAAGCCTAAACCCCTTAGGTCAATTAGCAATCCCCCCATCGTCCCAATCAACCCCTGGTACTAGGTTCAGCAGGGAGACGCCCTCTATCAACCCCTCCCCACTCCAACCTACAATGGACAAAAAAGGCAGATCAGCCCTACTTTTCTCACTAACCAGGCAAACAGCACAGGGAAAAACATAGTAACATTATATACTATCCCGCTGGAATCAGATGACTTCGTCGGTGTCTATAAAAGGGCTCTGATTTTCTCAGAGCAGGGTGTATTGTCAGGTTCCCATCTGGCCTTCTCAGTAAATCACCACGGCCAGATACCAGAGGCAAATTAGGCCAGCCGGTTGGGGACACAAGTCATCTCGCCCCTTCGGAGGGCCAGGCAGTGCTCCAGCAAAAACCTGACCGGCCCTGTTTCTCATATGGCGCTATCTGCACCATTTCCAGGAAAGTTCTGCAGAGCGTTCATTTTCAGCCCCAGGCCACAAGGCCCCATGAAACCGGGTTGTAATCCATCCATCCATCCGGAGGTATCGCCAGCCGTTATCAGACTGTCAATCGCAACCCTCACCTCACTCTGGCAAAGGTTGTCTCACCCCAGATTTCAGCTTTTCTATGTAGGGAGTTGCAGCAGTGGCCGAGTCAAAAAACCCTGTGCACTCCGTTATGCGTGATATGTAACCGGGCAGGGTACTGTACCGAGAATCGGATGTTAGCCTGTATCAGTGTTTGACATAAGGGCGCATAGGCCCTCCGGCGCTGACTTAGGGCTATGGAGTAATCTTGAGCAATACGTATCCGCATGCCATCCTTTTCAACAGCACCCATTTTTCTTGCCGCTCTCAAAACACAGTCCTTTTGCGGGTAATGCAAGAATTTTGCTAGAACCACTCTGGGTCGCAGTTCATTTCCTGCTCTCGCTCCAACTCGATGGACTCGCTCCAACATAATCCGTCCACTCTCCTCCTCCTCCTTTATCAGAGACTTGGCTAGGGTTTCCACGAACGACTTTAAATCTTTGTCTGAAATGCGCTCCGCAACCCCCAGAAATCGCAGGTTGTTGCGTCTTGAGCGATTCTCCATGTCATCAAGCTTAGCTGCCTGCGTTTCCAGCACGGCCTGCACTTTCCCCAATTCCTGCTTTAAGGTTTGTACCTCCTCTTCTGTGTGCACGATTCTGTCCTCCGCGGCCTGTAGTCTCGAACCCATGCCATCCATTGAGATCTGCAGCGCGTCAATTTTTCCATGTAGGGCATCAAACTGTACTGACAGGGCCCCAGATACCGCCGCGGAGATCTCCTCTAACGATGCCAGGCCGGCAGCCGGTACACTCGGCGATGGCGAATCCGCCATCTTTTGTGAGCCCACGGCCCGATCTTTTTCTCGCCGGGTAGATTTCACCGCCGCTGCCATGGAAAATTTTTGTGCACAAGCCGTCTCCGCCGCCTGCCACTCTCCGGAGGAACAGTTTCTGGCTCTCAGGTCTCCAAAAAAACGGCTCTATTGGACCGATACAGAGGTTGGGGGTCCGGAGCCCAGGCGATTAGCGTCTGCCCAGGCTTACCACATCACGTGATCCTCCTTCTGTTTTGTTTTATGTAAACCGCGCTGATCGTAAATAGTGCGGTATATAAGAAATGTAAAATAAAATAAAATAAATAAACTGGGGGTAAACAAAGGACACGTGGGGGCAGCCAGATAGGGATGATCAGGGAGTAGCCCAGAGGGTTCGTTGTTACATTCAAATAAATATTACAAAAAAAAAAAAAAAAGAGGGATGACTGCTTGCAGAGAATAAAGTGTTTAAGCTAGTACAGATAAACCAGGGGTCTCAAACACGCGGCCCGCGAGAGCATCTTGTGCGGCCCGCGAAGCACTTACCGGTGTCTAAAAAAAAAAAATAAATCCAAACTTGCCGCCGCAGTATTAGGCGTCCCGCGGCCCCTCTGCCTGCTCTGAGTCCTCTCCTCCCTGCAGCATCAGCTCAAAAAGTGGCGGCTTTCAGAGCCGCGAAGAGAGAGAGTTTCTCTCGCGCGGTTCTGAAGACTCGCTGCTCTTCAGAACCGCGCGAGAGAAACTCTCTCTCTTCGCGGCTCTGAAAGCCGCCACTTTTTGAGCTGATGCTGCAGGGAGGAGAGGACTCAGAGCAGGCAGAGGGGCCGCGGGACGCTTAATACTGTTGGCATTGGGATCAGGGACTGACTGCTGCCAATAGTGGCTATGTTTTAAAAAAATAATAGTCCCGGGTGAAAAACTGACACTACTCAAATTTCTCTGTGGCTGACTATGTTGTCTGTGTGAGTTTGCCATTGGTTCATAGACCCATCTGTCTGTTCATGCAACTAATAGTGAGCTCATCATTTTGGAAAATAAAAGAAAAACACAGTTTTAAGAAAAAGGTAGGAGAGTCTATAAACATCAAAATAAAAGGCTTGTGCAACAGCTGGTGTAAAAATGGCCAGAGTGCACATGAGCTCTTTGGTCATATCATCAGTGCAAGACTTGGGGATCCTCTCCCATTGCTCCTGAAGTAGAGAAAAAGCAAGCAACTAGCCAGAGATGTCATTCCCAAATCCCAGAAACAGAGAATGTAGTAACACAGGGCCAGGGATCCCTTCCCTGGGACCCAAAAAGAGACAGGATGAATGAAGGAACCAGAGATCCTCTCCTCACAGAAGAATAAAGCGAGCATAAAGCTGGATGCCACCCTTTGAACAGCATAAAAGGAAGATCGTGAGTATAGGATCAACATAAGCAGAGAAGGAACATGGGGCAGAAGAATCCTCCCCCCAGGACCTTGAAGGAGAGAAACTGCACAGAACCAAAAGATTTCTCTCTCCAGACATCAGGAACAGAGAGAACAGAGAGCTAGGAAATCCCTTCCTTAGGGTTTTCAAGCAGAGAATGAACACAGGGCCAGAGATTCGAGCCACAAAGGTGAGAGCATCCCCCTCCATGTGACCAGAAAAGATATGGGAGTGGACACAGGCCCAGGGGCCCATTCTCCATGATTGTTCCCTTACATACAAGAGGAAATCAATTTATAGTTTTATTTCTACAGTGTTGTACATTCTAAGTTTGGCTTTTGGGGTTCCCAGTTTAATTGTCTTCCTGTTTCTAAATTGTGATTCCTTGTTTGGTGATGGTGTATGTTCTGCATGTTTACTAAAAGTTAGTGTATATGCAAATATTTATGCAAATGATGCCCTTATGCAAATGATGCCATTATGCAAATGAGGCCTGCGTCTTGTGCGGCCCCCGGGTTACTCTACAAGTCCTCATTTGGCCCTCAAAGCAATTTGAGTTTGAGACCCCTGAGATAAACAATGGGGGCTGTGAATACAAGTATAAGGCTGCCATCTGATGGAGAAATGCGGTACTGCGGACTGTTAATATGATGTGTATTTCAGGCTATTGAAGGCATAAGGAAATATCTTTAATGGGTTATGGGGTACAAGCAGTTAGATAGGCATACACGAAGTGAGCGATATTATAGGAAATGGAGGGAGCACTACCTACATATTGTTGACCATAGGAATCGAGAAGAGCACGAGATGGAGGCATGTACCCTTGATAGTAATCTAGACTTACCATTACCTTTGGTTAGTAATTCTATCCTAGTTAAAGGATGCCGAGAAAGGGGACACAGAAGACTTCAGGGACATGGGGCGCCAAGTCTACATCGAAGGCGGCTCCAGCATCAAAAGCGAGGGCAGCGGCTGCGTCAAAAAGGGGAGAGACACAGAGGGCTGGCCGCGATGCCACTACCCAGGCAGCCACAGCGAAGCAGCGGCGCAGTAACTGGATGAAGGTGCCACATCAACGGAAAAGCTCTGCCCCGCCACAAGGGCAAGAGCTGGATGACCTGCTCCAGATGGTTCGAGATCAGGTTACCCAACACGGCCTGACCGCAGTAAAGCAACGACTGGGTACGACAAGCTGCGTGAACGAGGAAATGCCGTCGACGAGCGGCAGCACAACAACACCCAGCTCAACGCATGGTAGGTCTGGGCGTGAAAAGGGGGTGCCAGAGTCATCAACATCATCATCTGATGAGTCCAGTTCAGACAGTGGGAGGGACATAGAATGGGCAGACGTGATGCGATATGCACTAAAGAAATTTAAAAGGAGGAAGGGCCCAAAACAATCTAATCCCCTCAAACGGGCATGGTCGGGTGACAGTCCAAGCGGCAAGGACCAGGCGTCCACGCCATATGGAGCGGCCCAAAGAACGCAGCAGGACTGGCGCGACACCAGTCGTGACCCACGCTGCGGGGTGAGCTCCTTGGCTGTGTCGGTACCCAAAAAGATAAAGAAGAGGATTTGGAGGAGAGAATATATTGACATATTCTCTCTCCTGCTCATGGATCAAGCGGATGAGTCAACCAGTGGAAAGGATAAGGAGAAAAGAAGCGAGAGAGATAGGAAACCTAAAATTCCCAAATCCATCAACAATTGGGTGGCAGCATTCTACGTCTTTATGAGTGTGGTGATGGAAAAGGAACCCGAAGCGGGGCCATACCTGACCAGGTACCTGGACACAATCACCCGCGCACACAAACAATACGGTGGATGGGCCTGGCTAAACTATGATGTGAAGTTCAGGAGAAACATGGCTGACGATCCCACACTAGCATGGCACCTTAGAGTGCTGGGCATGTGGACAGAAGAAATGGCACCCAATAGGCCATGGTGTCAGGATGGGCTGCAGCAGCCGCTCCCGAGCACCCAGTGGCAACAGCCCTTTCAGAACAACCAATGGAGGCAGGCCAATCAGGTACCAGGGAGATGGGCATGTAGGCAGTACAACACAGGGAGTTGTACTTGGCAGCCGTGTAAATTCAAGCACTCCTGCTCAGTATGCGGAGGAGGACATCCTGCTTTCACATGCAGGGCTGCAAGGGAGGCGAAGCCTTTCAGAACAGTACAGCAGCGATCCACAGAAGGGGTTGGCGCCAACACCCATCAGACTTGAGCGTATGCGGCCATGGCTAAGAGCATACCCTAAGCGAGACATAGCTATCAGTATAGAAGATGGTTTCTCACAGGGTTTCCGCATTCCATCCCTAATCTTAATGAACATAACAAAAACGCGCTTACTGAACAACCCACCATCTGTCCGAAAACACAACGAGATCGCCCGCAGCAAGATAGCAAAGGAATTAGGTATGGAGAGAATAGCAGGTCCTTTCCAGTCACCCCCATTCAAGGACCTCGTAGTCTCCCCATTGGGGGTCATACCCAAAAAGGAGCCGGGACAATTCAGGTTAATTCATAACCTATCGTACCCCGAGGGCCAGTCCGTCAACGATTATATCGATCCGGCATTATGCTCGGTCAAATATGCAACCATGGACCAGGCAATTAGACCCATATGAAGCAAGGGGCCGCGAGCACAACTAGCGAAGGCGGACATCGAGTCTGCGTTCCGCTTATTGCCGGTTCACCCCGAATCTTTTCCACTGTTGGGCTTCTCGTTCAATGGAGAGTTCTTCTATGATAAATGTTTGCCCATGGGATGCGCAGTATCATGCGCATACTTTGAACAATTCAGTTCATTCTTACACTGGGTGGTCGAAGACCTGGCTGGCCCCAATACGGTAGTGCATTATCTGGACGATTTCCTATTTGTGGGAAAAGACCATGACGACTGCAAAAGGATATTGGATATCTTTGAGCAGACGGCACGGGCGTTTGGGATCCCGTTAGCAAAAGAGAAGACAGAGGGCCCAAAAGGGATCATCACTTTCCTGGGCATACAATTAAATGTGCCGGCACACAGGTCGCGCTTGCCAGCTGAGAAAGTGCTGAAGTTGAGGAAAGATATGCAACTACTGCACAGCCAGCGGAAAGCGACACTACAACAATTCCAGTCCATGCTGGGCCTCCTATGCTTTGCGTGCAGGGTGATACCCATGGGGAGGGTGTTCTGCCGGCGTATGGCATGGGCAACAAAAGGTATAGCGAAAAGATACCACCGCATCAGAGTCACCAAAGAGATACGGGAAGACCTGCAGGTCTGGGTACAATTCCTTCGCGCCTTCAACGGCCTTGCCTTCTGGCAAGCGCTCCCGGTATCTAATGCAGAACTGGAATTCTTCACCGATGCCTCGGGAGGGATTGGTTTCGGCATATACTATAAAGGTGCGTGGTGCTCTGAGACATGGCCCAGGGAGTGGCACATGGATAGTATCACCAGGGACATCACGTTCTTGGAGCTGTTCCCGCTAATGGTTGCCCTGTGTATTTGGGCCCACGAGCTCGCCAATAAAGCTATCACCTTCCATATCGATAACCTAGCGGTGGTGTGGGCAGTGAACAGTATGAGAGCCAAGACGCCAAGGGTAGTCGCACTATTAAGGCGAATAGTGTTGCTATGCCTGGCACATAACATAGCCCTTAGAGCAGAGCACATTGAAGGCGAGAATAATAACATTGCCGATGCTCTTTCTCGTTCTAAGATCGGGCTTTTTCACCAGCTGGCGCCCGAAGCCGATGAGGTCAAGACATCAGTCCCGTATCAAGTCTGGGAGTTTGGTCCACCGAGATCTGGGAGCTCCTGTTAGGAGCTTTAGCCAAGAATACCCGGCGCAGATACGTAGCGGCATGGGAACAATACCAAACATTTTGCAGAGAGGCCGTAATCCAGCAGGAAGACAGATTAACAGTGGCAACGATTCTGAGATGGATTATGCACTGCAAAACCAATGGCTACACAAAGGCCGCGGTACAAGCCCGTTTAGCGGCAGTATCATTTTTTGCAAAGGCGATGGGGAAGAAGAGCCCCAAGGCTGAGTTTATTGTAAAGAAAGTGATGAGAGGCTGGTCCCGGGAACAGCCATGAAAAGTGGACAAATGCCGCCCGATCACTCATCAGATGCTCCAACAACTGATGGTAATGACCAGCCAAGTGTGTTACGATGAGTACGAGACGAGGCTGTTTCGATGCGCCTTTTCCTGGGCCTTCTACGGAGCATTTCGAGTAGGGGAGCTTGTGGCTTCCTCATCCGCGGAGCAGGGGACAGCCTGCGGAGGTATGGAAAAGCGAGATGTGAGCATACTCACTAGGGCCGTAGAGCTACAGTTGCGCCGCTCCAAGACCGACGCGGAAGGAAAAGGGGCAAAGGTGGTGCTGTCGGCATTGTGCAACAACCCCTCATGCCCGCTGAGAAATGCTTTAGCCTACCAACAGTTACGGGTGTGCTCAGAGAATCAATGGTTCGTACATGCGAACGGGGCACCCTTATCACGTTTCCAATTCATCAGAGTACTCAAGCTAATAATTGAACGAACTGGACGGGATGCAAGCTTATACGGCTCGCACTCCTTTCGCATTGGAGCTGCTTCTATGGCAGCCAGCATCGGGATGTCCAGAGAGCAAATAATAAGGATAGGCCGATGGCGCTCGGATAGATACAAACTGTATATACGTCCAGCGCAGTGAGCAATGATGGACTAAGTAATATCAACCAAAAAAAAAAATAAGAACAATAACCTGTGTAATGGCATAGAGCTGGATTTGGTGGCAATGGTAATGTATAGATGCATTTTGTGTACAGACAAAGCGAATGATCATTGTTGTATAATTACGGCCGTAATCATATCTTTCTGGTTGTGATCCATGCAGGGGTAAGTTGCCACCTATGGCCACGAGAAGTGTGGATATGTGGCCATTTATTTGTTCACTGGGCCCAAAAGCGGACTCGGTGCAGACCGCAGGGGTTGAATTTGGGATTACCAAGTGCAGACGTGGCGGTGGTGTGGCTAGGATGACGGGGTATGGTGTGGGACCAGCTGATGCCATCCTTGCTCCAAAGGAAGAGATCGACCGGGAACCCAGCGATGATTGTGATCCATTTGGGGGGCAACGACCTGGCGTCTACGCGCAGCGTCGAGCTCACCAAAAAGATGCAAAGCGACCTGCTAGCACTGGCTAACGCATTTCCCGGGGCGATCTTGGCATGGTCACACATCATACCGCGGGCATGAGGAGGGGAGAGAACTCGCACAGGGCAGTTGAGAGGACAAGACGAAAAGTGAACAGATGGATGGCCCGCTTCATGGGAGCCATAGGGGGATACAACATCACGCTCGACCTCATAGAAGAGAGATGCCCGGGATTGTATCGCGCAGATGGAGTGCACTTGTCCGACATTGGAATGGACATTTTTCTGTGCGTCATACAAGATACGATCGAACGACTATGGCAGAAGCAGGTGTTGGCCACAGCTGCGTGCTGATCGGTGGGGCCCCGTCAACAAGCGAGGATTCGCTGTCGACGGGGTTGGCTGGAAGAAACGCACCCGGTGAGAGAGAACACAGCCTAGGCCTTAAGTAAAGGGGGAGAGGTACAGGAGCAAAACACGGACCTGTCCCCGGAGAGAGTAAGATGGTGACAAGAACACCGTGCGGAGGGCCCCCTGCCTGGCTTCGACGGCGGGCAAGGGGGTAAAGAAGAAAAGGTTGCCAAGTCTGCTTGAATGGCAGGCGTAACAGCTTTTGAATGAAGGACATGAAAGACTGAGGGGCGGAGAAAATGCTTTTATGGCATAATTTCGCCGCCGGACATTTACAAAGACTGCGGGATATTGTCTGTGTCTCTCGAGGGGGTAAAAGGAAAGAGGTGTTACAAGGAAGTTGTATACTGTGTTGTGTGGATTGTTACGTGCATGCTGTGGCCAACAGTTTTGTGCTGTTAATAACCATTTGTGTGTAAATAAATAGAATTAGTCTGGTGAAAGAAACCACTGGTGTAACATTGTGACTTATTATAGGGGAGGGTCGCTGGGAGGGCGGGGGGGGGAGGGGAGGCGGTAGGGTAAAGGGAGGGGAACCCGAGGCGGTTATGCCAGTTGCGTGGCTGAGTCCCGGCCGCGAATCAACGCGGCCGGGCACAGGCAAGCGATGGCTCGCCAAGGTTTCGGTGGGGGGGGGGCGGGGGGACAGCGGGGGGGGGGGGGCGGGCAAAGAGCCGAGTACAAAAGAGAGCGCACGGCATCTGCTCGGCCTCTTTGCCGCTCACCCCCCCTCCTGGAGGAAGCCGGACACCCGCCCGACCCGCCCAAGTAGGGAATGGGGGGGGGGGGGAAAGAGTCGCAGCATGCCAGGCTGCTGGAAGAAACGCACCCGGTGAGAGAGAACACAGCCTAGGCCTTAAGTAAAGGGGGAGAGGTACAGGAGCGAAACACGGACCTGTCCCCGGAGAGAGTAAGATGGTGACAAGAACACCGCGCGGAGGGCCCTCTGCCTGGCTTCGACGGCGGGCAAGGGGGGGTAAAGAAGAAAAGGTTGCCAAGTCTGCTTGAATGGCAGGCATAACAGCTTTTGAATGAAGGACATGAAAGACTGAGGGGCGGAGAAAATGCTTTTACGGCATAATTTCGCCTCCGGACATTTACAAAGACTGCGGGATATTGTCTGTGTCTCTCGAGGGGGCAAAAGGAAAGAGGTGTTACAAGGAAGTTGTATACTGTGTTGTGTGGATTGTTACGTGCATGCTGTGGCCAACAGTTTTGTGCTGTTAATAACCATTTGTGTGTAAATAAATAGAATTAGTCTGGTGAAAGAAACCACTGGTGTAACGTTGTGACTTATTATAGGGGAGGGTCGCTGGGAGGGCGGGGGGGGGGGAGGGGAGGCGGTAGGGTAAAGGGAGGGGAACCCGAGGCGGTTATGCCAGTTGCGTGGCTGTGAAGAGAAACAGTTCAGAAGTATATATGTATATATATATTTTTTTTTAGAAAGGAAGAAAAAAGAACCGGCGGTACCGGTAGGTGTCGTGAGGAGGCAGACACGACCACAAGAAAACTATTTTAAAGAAGACATTTTTTGCGGTGACAGGGAATATGTCCTGTCGGCTCCATGGAAAATGAAGAACTGAAGAGGGACAGTTGGAAAGGCGGGAAGGCAGCGCGCATATGCTAAGGGATGCTCCCAAAAGCGTTCCTATTGGACGCTGGGGAGCGTTCCCGCGCAGGCTCCATCAGTACCGACGATACCCATATGTGCAGACTACATTCCTGCTTGCTCCTGGAGATCATGAGGAGGGATCTAGCTAAGCTTGAAGAATGGTCTAGAATTTGGCAGCTGGAATTTAATGTTAAAAAATGTAAGGTCATGCATTTGGGCTGCAGCAATCCAAGGGAGCAATATAGTATAGGGGGTGAAGTACTTTTGTCCACTAAAGAAGAGCGGGACCTAGGCGTGGTTGTGTCTGATGATCTTAAAGTAGCTAAACAGGTAGAAAAGGCGACGGCAAAAGCTAGAAGGATGCTTGGGTGCATACGGAGAGGAATGGCTAGCAGAAAAAAGGAGGTGATAGTGCCTCTGTATAAGTCTTTGGTGCGACCTCATTTGGAGTTTAGTGTGCAATTCTGCAGACCGCACCTTCAAAAGGATGTGAACAGGATGGAGTTGGTGCAAAGGGTGGCTACTAAAATGGTTAGTGGTCTTCATTATATAGCATATGAGGACAGACTTAAGGATCTTAATATATACACCTTAGAGGAAAGACGGAATAGAGGTGATATGATTGAGATATTTAAATACCTTTGTGGCATAAATGTTCAGGGAGAGAGCCTCTTTCAATTGATAGCAAGTTCTGCTACGAGGGGACATTAGATGAGGGTGAAGGGGGATAGATTCAGGAGTGATATGCTGAAATATTGCTTTATGGAAAGAATGGTGGATCCATTTAATAGTCTCCCAGTGGAGGTGGTGGAGATGAGGACTGTAACTGAATTCAAAAAAGCATGGGACAAACACAGAGGATCTCTAAAGGAAAAAAGGGGACTGTTGTAGTTGTTGATATGGAAGGACAGACTAGATAGGCCATGTGGTCTTTTTCTGTCATCATATTTCTATGTTTCTATATATTTTTCAGTATCATATTTTAACTGTGTATAGCCCCAGGCAATTGTATAACTTCCTATATGACATGCTCAAGGGATTTCTGTGGATAAATGGAATTTACCTGCAGAAAATCTCTTTTGAAATTTGTCTGGGACCTCATTGGGGAAATCTATGTATGTTGCCACTAAATCAGTGAATCCACAAAATTACTGGTCTGATTCAGAACTCTTAAACTACCAATAAAATGTAATAGTTCATTGTTAACCAAGAGAGAAGCAAAAAGCTCAAAACTTATCCAAAAATGTTTTTCTTCAAAGGAGCAACTATTTGCAAAGAAGGTCTCAGTAACCCTTCGGCGTTATTGTGCAGGCTCTTGCCAATGCACAAAAAATACGCCTAGTAACATCAATAACCCTCTGTTAGAAGCTAGTGCAACTGAACTAAGTGGGCAGTTTCTATTTTTAATTTATTGTTATTATTGTTATTGTTATTTCTCAAACACATCTCCCATAAACATAATAAGAGTGTTACTTAGCTCCACCGTTCTCAGCTCACAGCTATGTTATACTTCAAATCCCAACACCATTCGTTGATGTTGCTCTGTAAAGGACTATCGTTTGTTCCCCGTCTGAGATTTGATTGTTTCCAATTTCGCATCAATTTTGAAAATCTCATCCAGAAGTTGAGTTTGAAGAACTATTTTTCAGGATCTTCTTCGGAAGCTCGTTTGGAATTGGAAGATGATGAACAACTTGTGAAGCGGGTCCGGCTTCCACTGAAGTCTACTTGGTCCCCTCCGGGCCCATTGCATCCTGCATTGGAAGTCTTTCGGGACCTAGTATTAAGAGAAGTCCAGGGACTTGAAAGCCAGTACCATCTGCACTGTACAGCGTTGTCTAGAGATGAAATAGCAGCTCTCCGAGAGTTACAGAACCGCGAGGACATTGTAATCAGGAGAGCTGACAAGGGGGGGGGGGGGGGCTATAGTAATTTTGGCGAGAGAATATTATGAGTTGGAAGCCCTTTCTCAATTGCAGGATTCTGAGGTATATACAGTTTTGCACACAGATCCAAAAGAAGTTTTACAAAAAGAAATTTACGCCCTCACTGTGGTCGCTTTGCAAGCACAGTTAATTACTCGAAAAGAATTTCAATATTTGAACTTAAAGACCCCTACGACACCGCGCTTTTATACGGTGCCAAAGATTCATAAAATTTTGCTTAAACCCCCGTGGCGGCCCATAGTGTCAACTAAGGGCGGTGTGTTGGAGCCGTTGTCCACCTTTGTGGATTCCTTTATACGTCCCCTTTTAGAAACTATTCCCTCTTTTTTGAAAGATACTACACATTTTTTAAATGTATTACAACAGGAAGGGCGATGGGCGGGGAGTGCGGATGTCATCCTTGTGACACTAGATGTGACGTCCCTTTATACTAATATCCCGCAAGCGGCGGCTATTGATGTTATACAAAGAGTGTTGCACAAACGGGGTGATCTGTCATTGTCCAAGATAGAGTTTATTCTTAATTTGGCACGTTTAGCAATCCACCAAAATTGTTTTAGTTTTCAAGGAGTTCTTTATCAACAAAAATCAGGGGTTGCTATGGGAGCCACGTGCGCCCCGTCTATAGCCAATTTTTATATGGGTTATTTTGAAGAACAGTGGGTGCTCACATCTAGTTACATTTCTAATATTATAATGTGGAAAAGATTTATAGATGATATATTTTTGTTATGGCGGGGCACCCAGGACGAATTAGAGGTTTTTTTGGGTTGGCTTAGTAGCCTTGATAGCAATATTAGCTTTACCCATGCTTATCATCCGAATACGCTTCCTTATCTAGATGTGCAGGTTGTAAGAGGGCAGGGCGAATGGATAACTAAGGTGCATCAAAAAGCCACAGACAGGAACACCTTTCTTCATTTTCAAAGTTTACACCCTAGGGGGTTAAAAGAAAGTCTTCCATTTTCCCAGTTCTTACGTTTTAGACAGAATTGTTCTGATGTGGCGGATTATAAGTGTCAGTCTAGACCAGTGGTTCTCAACCTTTTTTGTACCGTGACCCCTTTTACCGTTGGTCAACTTGTGATGACCCCCAATGATAAAATCAAATGCGTCTCTCTTCCTTTACTGTTAACGCATTGTCGCTGTAATCATTTGTTGAATTATTAATATATTATAGGCCTTTGCAATATGTTTTTATTTATAAAACACTTATTTAAACCACAATAATTAATCACAAGTAACAATATTTGATTTCAAAATTATGATGATTTTGTAGTCAAATCACTAATATGAAATAAAATTATTTTTTCTACCTTTGTTGTCTGACCAATTTATTCTCTGATCATGCTGGTCCCGATCTGAGGCTTCTGCTTTCCTGTCTTCTCTTAGCTCTCTTTCTGTGGTCTATGGTCCATCTGCCATTTCTTATCTCTTCTTTCGTTTTCTTCACTTCTTTCCATCAGCCTATTTCCAGTCCCAGTAACCCTCCCCAGTATCAGCCCCTTTCCAGTCCTCACTCCCAGTACCTTCCAATGTCAACTTGCATTCCCATGACTGCCACTGGTGTCCATTCCCTTCCAGTCCCCCTCCTTCCCCACTGACCAGTCCCTTCTAGTACAAATACCATGGCAGCCCCTCTCAGATCCACTCCCTTCCAGTTCCATTCTCCCATCCCCTTGTATCAGCCCACTTGTAGCCTTAGCCCCCAGTTTTCTTCCAGGGCCAGCAGCTCTATCCTCCCCTCCCCACAATCAGCCCATTCCCAGTCAAAGCCCCCCAATCAGCTCACTTCTAGTGCTAATCCCCCCTCAACCCCATTACCAGTGCTAGCCTCCCCTAATCAGCCCAATACCAATCCTACCCCCCCATCAGCTCATTACCAGTCCTAGCCTCCCCTAATCAGCTCATTTCCAGTGCTGGTCCCCCCTCAACCCCATTACCAGTGCCAGGCTCCCATAATCAGCCCATTTCCAGTCCTAACCTCACCGATCAGTTCATTTCCAATGCTAGACCCCCATCAGTCCATTACCAGTCCTACCCCCCCCCCTTGATAAGTCCATTCCCAGTCCTAGCCTTCCCTAATCAACCCATTACCAGTCCTAGCCCCCCCCCATCTGCCCATTACCAGTGCTAGCTCCCTCATCAGCCCATTATAATCCTAACCTGCACTGTCTCTCGCCTCTGTCCAGCATTTATCCCGTCTGTCCAGTATGTCCCCCTGTCTCTCCCCTTTGTCCATTCCAGCCCCCTCCCTCCATGTCAGCCCCATCCTTCCATCTGTCCATGTCAGCCCCCCTCCCTCCATCCATGTCAGCCCCCATCCTTCCATCTGTCCATGTCAGCCCTCCTCCCTCCATCCATCCATCCATATCAGCCCCCTTCCTCCCTCCCTCCCTCCATCCATATCAGCCCCCTTCCTCCTCCGTCCCTCCATCCATGTCATCCCCCATCCTTCCATCTGTCCATGTCAGCCCTCCTCCCTCCATCCATCCATCCATATCAGCCTCCTTCCACCCTCCCTCCATCCATGTCAGCCCCCATCCTTCCATCTGTCCATGTCAGCCCCCCTCCATCCCTCCATGTCAGCCCCCATCCTTCCATCTGTCCATGTCAGCCCCCCTCCATCCCTGCCCCCATCCTTCCATCTGTCCATGTCAGCCCCCTCCCTCCATCCATATCAGCCCCCTTCCTCCCTCCCTCCATCCATGTCAGCCCCCATCCTTCCATCTGTCCATGTCAGCCCTCCTCCCTCCATGTCAGCCCCCATCTTTCCATGTCCATGTCAGCCCCCCCCATCCCTCCATGTCAGCCCCCATCTTTCCATGTCCATGTCAGCCCCCCCCCATCCCACCAAGTCAGCCCCCCACTGCCGAAGTCAGCCGTTTTGCAGGTTCCCTGCCCCCTCATCCCCTCACCTCATGTCTGCCTCTCTTTTAATGCAGCCGCGGTTCCCTGCCTCTTAGGGAACCGCGGCTGTACCTGTAAAATCGTTGCGGAGCCCTTCCTGTCTCGACGGGCTCCGTGCAGCATTGTCCCGCCTCCAAAGGAAGTTGTTTGCCACTTCCTTTGGAGGCGGGACCATGCTGCACGGAGCCCGTCGAGACAGGAAGGGCTCCGCAACGATTTTACAGGTACAGCCGCGGTTCCCTATGAGGCAGGGAGCCGCGGCTGCAGAAGAAGGCAGTGAGTTTAAAGGAGTTTGCCGCTGCCGAGAAGCGGACTCGGCAGCGGCAGCAACTTGTGCGCGTTTTTTTAAAACTTGGCGGAGGCTAAGCGACCCCCGCCAAATCCTGTGGCGACCCCCGTGGGGGTCGCGACCCACAGGTTGAGAACCGCTGGTCTAGACGTTTGTACGATAGCTTTCTAGAGAGGGGTTATCCTAGGACTGTAGTGAAAAAAGCCTACTCGAGGGCACTTTACAATCATAGGGAGTTGCTGTTATTGCCCCGAGATAGAGGAACTACTGATTCCACTACGGTTAATTTGATTACAAAATACTCTCCCCTAAGTATGGGTATTGTAACCACCTTTTAGTGCCCCCAGCCGAAGCGTGTAGGGCTTAAGCGACCTGTTATCCTTCTTTGAACAGTTGTCTGACCTTTTCCTGAGGCAAAGCCTTTTGGGAAATGTAGTTTCTTTCACTGTCCAATGAAGAGTAGTGTGTGAACTCAAAGTGGTTTTAAGCAAACAGGATTTATTTCCCCTCCGGGCGGATTTCAGCATGGAACAAAGGTAACACAAACCATATATTTCTGGCAAAGGACAAAATGAAAAGTCTCCAACAGAAATAGCTTAACTTCAGCAGTAATAAACATTTGCTTCCCAGCAATTAGAACAAACAGTTCTGTTTCCCACAGCTTTGTACTTTTTCTCTTAACACTCCTGCAGTTCTCTGCACTGCTTAAACTCAACGCAGGGAAAATATCTCATTCGATATTGTAATCGTACAGTCCATCAGTTCTTCAGATATGTTGCCTAGCCCTGGCTCTGTTTCCATTAACTCCTCATGGAAGTCAGGCAGAAATGTTTGCAACGGTGTTTCAGGGGCCACGCCCTTCCTGACTGGTTTAGGCTTTATATCATACTCTTGGCACATGTATTGCTGTAAACAATCATCCTCATTACAGGTATTAAAACCACAGTCCCAACCCTTTGGGTAAGTAAAATCACATTGATTATCAACAGCCTTATTTGAAACCCAGTCTCTGGGCTTACCTCTTCGTCTGCCTGCAAACGGCTTTCTCTGGGCTTTGGAAACAGCTGTTGATTCAAAACCTGATTTGTGAGCTGTGGGTTGCAACTGCCTTCCTGGCTTTTTCCTATCCTTGTAATTTCCAGAATACTGCCAACAGCCTGGCCTGCTTTTGCTGTATTCTTCTCTTGAAAAACACTTTATAAAAGTTCCCCTTCTACCTTTAAACTTGGCTCTGGCTCTGGGCTTGCCACGGTCTCTCTCCCATGGTTCTGGGCTGGAACTAAACCGGTAGCTCTGCCTAGGCCTAGAACTCGGACTCCTCCCTGGTCCTCCTCTTGGTCTGTTAGCTGCTCTCTTTGCTGGCCTCTCACCGGAACCCTCGGTTGGCCTTGAAGGTAACCTCCCAGCTGAGCTTGTGTTGGAGCTTCCTCTGTGGCTCTTAGTCAAGACCCTTTTCTTTCTACTGAGGCCTCTTTATGTGTCTGCCCTCTAGGGCAGTGCCTGACTCCTCCTCCTAGCAGGTGCTCTGATTCGGCTCGTGACTCCTGAGCTAACTGGCAGCACGGGCGTGTTTCTTTCCCTTGTGTCTGTTTTCCCTGGTAACTACTAGCCATGTGCTTTTGTTTACCATCCAGCACTGCTTCTGATTCCTCCATTTTGGCTCTTTCTAAAGGGCTGGAGGAATCCACCATGTCACAGTATACAGCGTATTATAAGAAAATATAGTGCTGTGGTGAAAACTGTTCCTGGTTTAGCAGATAAGAAGATCCGGTGTGTCTGGCAGAGGGGGCAAAATTTGAAGGAGATACTGAGTCCCGTGGTCTTGAAATCGGTAGTAGATGAGGGACGTGATTCACAAGGCACAGGGCACAAGAGTTGTGGGATGTGTGACATCTGTGATATAACGATAACAACCCGGTCGTTTAGTTATACCGGAGTTACGGTTACGTTGAGACAAGCCACTGATTGTTCTTCTGATAATGTGGTGTATGCTATTGTATGCCCTTGTGGGCTGTGCTACATCGGAAAGACAGTGCGCCCTTTTAGAACTCGTATGAGGGAGCATCGGAGTCGGCTGCATTGTAAGGTGAAAGAGGCCCCCATGGTGCGGCATTGTTTATTGAAGGGTCATATTTTTGAACAACTTCGATGTTTATGTATTGATAGAGTGTGTAGGGGACGTGATGGAAACTCTGTAGATGAGACATTGATTTTTGTTGAACAGAGGTGGATTTTTCGTCTTAATATTCTTGAACCAAGGGGTTTAAATGCGGCTATTGATTGGGCGGCGTGTTTATGATGGCTCTGTTTGCCAATACACCCTGTGATGGTTTATTGGGTAGGTATTGGAAATTGTTCTGTTGTGGAAAGGGTTAGCTTGGATTTACATTTGTTAGTAGGCTCGTGTATGGGGAAACTGGTGGGATGTTAGCTGCCTATGGGCAGTTAGTCGTCAGACAAGTAGCTTCTAATGGAACGAATAAAAAAGTGGGGTGGTTTAGTTTTTGTTTTAGAACTGATTGGTTCCCGCTTTAGGTTCGGGACCCTTTAAAGATGGAGTCTGGGGTAGTTAAATGCATGCGCGACGTTTTCTGGCTCGAATGAGGAGAGTGTTGTGTTTGGAAATACAGGTTTTGAATTTAGAGCCATAGTAAGCGTGGGCAGCTGTTTCGGTAAGATTGTATTTTTAAATTTTCGCGCACATTTATTAATGAATAGTTTTACTTGTAGAGAGGATGGCAATGGTTAGTACAGTGGGAGTGATGATTTTTATGTTTTGTTTATCTTCAGCACTACGCACTTTGTAATGACCGATCCCCTGAAGAAACCAGTGTAGTGAAACGCAAGATCGGTACCGGGGAATGGTGTTGGGATTTGAAGTATAACATAGCTGTGAGCTGAGAACGGTGGAGCTAAGTAACACTCTTCTTATGTTTATGGGAGATGTGTTTGAGAAATAACAATAACAATAATAACAATAAATTAAAAATAGAAACTGCCCACTTAGTTCAGTTGCACTAGCTTCTAACAGAAGGTCATTGATGTTACTAGGCATATTTTTTGTGCATTGGCAAGAGTCTGCACAATAACGCCGAAGGGTTACTGAGACCTTCTTTGCAAATAGTTGCTCCTTTGAAGAAAAACATTTTTGGATAAGTTTTGAGCTTTTTGCTTCTCTCTTGTTTAACAATGAACGATTACATTTTATTGGTACTAAATCAGTGAAGGCATGGCCGGATGCCCTCTACTACCAGCGGCCTGAAGGAATGGAATTCACTCTGATTTTCTGAAGCAGAAAGATAAGCAGCGTGTCTTTTGAAACACAGAACTATGTTGAATGGGATTTAATAAAATATTTATAAACGGAATGAATAATTACTGAGTTTTAAATTGAGTAAATATATACTATACCAAAGAAAAAGGACCAATGATGAAATTTGGAGTAAAAGCATTTTTGGCTACTCCTTAAAAATGTTCTAGTTTTGATGGTCTGCAAAAATGTTGCTATTTAAATTGATAAGAGCAGAGCTCTCTACAGTGTATGTGATATATATTTTGCTGATACAAATTCTGTTTAGGATGCTTTTTTCTAGTGATTTTTAGCCTATTTCATAAAGGTAATGTATGTGCTAATGTGCCTTTATGAAGCAGACTCCCTACAAGCTTGTGCACAAAGTTACTTCTGCTCCTTATCAGGTCTAATTTCATTTGGTGGAGATGGGTGAACAAAGGTCTTAGGTAAGTAAAAGCCCTCAGGTAAGTAAACCAGTAATAGCTCTGTAGAAATGCCTGGAAAGCGATATGCTTTAATGCCCGTAGTATGAGAAACAAGATTCTGGTCCTAAAGGCTATAGTGGAAGAGGCTGGCTTGGATATAATGGTGGTCACAGAGATATGGCTCATAGAGAACCATAACCCGAATTTAATTATACTGGGCTATGATTTATTCAGGAAAGACAGGGTAGGAAGAAAGGGAGAAGGAGTGGCATTCTGAAGATAAGGACCTTACCAGTGGCATGCTCTAGGGATTAATCAATGGTTCAATTCTTTTTAACATTTTTGTAAGTGATATTGCAGAAGGGCCGTCGGGTAAAATTTGCCTCTTTGTGGATGATACCAAAATTTGCAATAGAGTAGACACCCAGGAAGGTGTAGATAACATGAGGTGGGATCTAGTGATGCTTGAGGAATAATTTGGCAACCAAGATCTAATGCTAAAAAATGCCGGGTCCTGCATTTAGGATGCAAAAATCTAAAGGAGTAATACAGTATAGAGGTTGAAGTACTTCTGTCCATGAAATAAAAGAGGGACCTGGGGTGATTGTTTTTAAGATGGCCAAACAAGTAGAAAAGGCAGTGGTGAAAGCCAGAAGGATGCTGGCTGCATAGGCAGAGGAAAGGCCAGCAGGAAGAAGGAGATGATAGTGCCTCTGCTTAAAGTTTCTCGTGAGATTTCATTTGGAGTACTGTGTGAAATTCTGAAGATCACACTTTCGAAAGGGTATAAACAGGATGGAATCGGTGCACGGGTGGGGGGGGGGGGTGACTGCTAAAATAGTCAGTAGTCTTCATCATAATGTGGGGACAGATTTAAAGATCACATCAATATTTCCCCTCCTCTCTCCCCATTATCTCAACTCAGCAATAATAGTTAAATGATGATGTTAGACCGTTCCACCTTATGATATTTCACTGTATATACCTGCTCTGTTAAATGTTATTTATGACATGTCTCTATACCCACTCAAGATCTCTAGTCTGATGTATTTGCTTTTATTTCATATGCTATTCCCCAGTTAATCCTTGTTTTATTCCCCTGTTACCTGTAACTTGGACAAGTTCTCTAAATCTGAGTGTATTTTGTTTAATGTAAACCGCACTGATGTCAAATAGCGCGGTATATAAGAGTTGTTAAATAAATAAATAAAATAAAAATATGAATACCTTGGAAGAAAGGTGGGAGAAGGGTGATATAAAAGAAATGCTTAAATACTTCTGTGGCATAAATTAAAGAGATCTCTGGAACAAGGAACATAGGATGAAGATGAAAGAGGACAGACTCAGGAGTAATTTGAAGAAATGCTTCCTTATGGATAGAGTGGTGGATGCATGTTTATAGTCTTCCAGTAGAGGTGGTAAACACAAGGACAGTATTGGAATTCTAGAAAGCATGGAACTAACAAAGACCATCTCTAAGGGAAAAGAAAGGATTGTAGACCTTAGGAATTGGTATGGATGGACAGACTGGACAGGCCGTATTTATTTATTAGGGCACTTGATATACTGCTTAAGAGCCAAGGCCATTACAATGGTCTACAAACAATACAAATAGGAGTAACAGAACAGCAAGAAAGAGAGGGTAAAAGTAAAAGAAAAAAAAGAGAGGGGAAATTACAATTCATATACAGGGAGGGACGCTGAGAGGTAAAAGAAAAGAGAGCAGGCAGTTCTCTGGGGAAAACGGTTAAGGAACAGGAGACTGGGAGTCTTTATCTGTCGTTGTTCTGCTATTGTCTATGGTTTTGTCTTGTAACGTGCCCAGCTTTCACCTCTGTGCATGACTACATATATACCATGCACTACGAGTTGGTTGCATTTACTTTTATTCATGTATATCTCTTGGAAAGGTTACAAATACTTATTTCTGCATTGTTTTGCATGCAGAAAAGGATTATACATTTTAATGCAAACTTTTCCATGTGCAAAACACTGTCTTCTGCACATAAAAGGGCTTTAATAAAATTACCCCAGAGGTTACACACATAAAAGTACACACATGACAGCAAGGCATGTGCCTTTACATGACCAACTTGTAGGCATGTTCTGAGGAGGATTGGCATCATGAACATAAGAACATAAGATTTGCCATACTGGGTCAGACCAAAGGTCCATCAAGTCCACTCCTCATATGAAAGATTGAGCCCTAGAGGCAGTACCACAAGACTATTGCTGCCATTTTGAACCCTGGTGGTTTCAGATCAGGGGTGAGGGTGGGGGGTGGGGATTGCTCCACTAGCAACCAGGGAAATACCTTGGTGAATCCCTGGGGAGGCCAGGGGTTGGGAGAGGGTCACAGTATGTTATTGAGGGGATTTGGAATGAGGGCTTCTCTTTGGGAGATGGCTTCTGGTCAAGGAATGACTGTTGAGGAGGGTGCTAATCAAGGGCTACTGTATCAGAGATCTGGATCAGGGGGATGATGATTAGGATAGGGGTTGCTGTCTAGAGATGGCGTGCTGACTGGGGAGGTTGCTGTCTGGGTGGGGGCTGCTGATTGGAGGATTGCTGCCTCAGGGAGGTCTGGATAGGGATGGCATTGATGGTAGAGGGGGATCAGGGCTTGGGAGGGTTGGGGATCAAAGATGGGTGTGATCCGGTTGAGGTAGAGTCTCCAAGGCAGCATGTCACAGACATTCTTGTTGAGGGCTCATTTATGGCACACTGATCTCTTCCACAGTCACCCCAAGAAGTTTTACATGGGGCTTAATAGTTATTGGGAATCCTGAAATAGAATGAACTCCAGAAAGATTCTTATTGTTGGCCCTAGAAAAAAATGACAGCTTCTGATTTTTCAAGATTTACCTTTAATTCATTCTCCATAAGTCAACTGGCTATTAGAATCAGTTTGTTTGTTATGCTAACAGATTGGAAGGAGTGGCCTAATGGTTGTGGCAAGTTGACTCAGGCTGGAGGGCCAGGGGTTCAAATCCCACTGGAGGGCAGTAACCTCAGGCCAGAGGGACTGGGGTTTCTACAATGGTCAAGCTACTTAACCCTCCATTGCCTCAGGTACAAAACAGATTGTGAGCCCTTTCTGGAGAAGGGAAACATATACTGTACCTGAATGTACACCTCTTTGACCTGGTGAAAAGCTGTATATAAGCATTACTAAATGACAATCCTTCCATTAGGCAGTGTAGGAACGATCATTCAAATATGATGAAAACCACGCCCACACAGTTTCTCTCAGACTTGATCAAGGAGTTTTTGAAGTAGGATCTTGTGGTTGACTAGATCAAATGCTGTCAATAAGTCTAATGATATTAACGAGATATGATCACCAATATCAATTTGTCTTTACATAATTCACAAGGCAAATAAAGTGTTGCGGTACTTTATCTTTATCTTTATTCCCAAATTTGATATACCGCTTTGGTCGAAACATATAAGCGGTTTACAATAATAAAAAGACTACGCTCCCTAACTATAGGAAAAAGAACGCCATAATAAAATAGGAAAGAGGGACAAAGGACAGTGCAAACTTACAGTAAAATGCAACAGACACAACAAGACCAAACTCAGGAAGGGATGGTAGTGGGCAGGTCGAAAGCTCGTTGGAATAAATGGGTTTTTAACAGTTCTTTGAACTTTGAATAAGAGGGTTCTAGATGGAGGGAAGTAGGAAGGGCGTTCCAAAGAACAGGGCTGAGAAAAAAGAAAGCTGTATGACGGGTTTGTTCTAGATGAGCCTGGGATGGTGATGGCAGAGACAAACGATTAGCATACAAGGAACGCAGGTGACGGTAAGGTGTATGGAGGGAAATGAGTTTACATAAGTACAATGGGGTGGATGTATGGATAGCTCTATGTGTCAAAATGAGAAATTTATATTGAAACCGGAAACGAAGAGGCAACCAGTGAAGATGATAGAGAATAGGGGAGACATGGTCAAAACGATGAGCAAATGTAATAAGGCGAGCAGCGGCATTCTGTATGAGTTGGAGACATTGCAACTGATAAGCTGGCAGATTAGCCAGGAAGATATTACAATAGTCAAGCCTACTAGTGACTAATGCCAACACCAAAGTGATCAAGGAACTAATGGGAAGAAGGGAACGAACAGCTCTGATTCGACGTAGTGCTGCAAAAGAATGGTGGGTAAGAGTAGAAATATGAGCATGAAAGGAGAGAGATGAATCTAAGATTACTCCTAGGTAACGGAAAGAGGTGACAAGAGGGATCGGAGTCTGATCAATCAAGGGTGCTATTGTTGGACAGGAGCCAAGAAATGGCTGGAATCTCGTTTGCTGAAATGAAGGCTGTTAATATCAACATATTTGCTTAGTTGATTAGCTACTATCTTCTCCGTAGCTTTTAAAATAAAGGAAATATTAAAGATATGTTTATAACTGGCCCTATTGGAGAGATCAGCTTTATTATTTTTCAAGATAGGTCGAATGCAAACTTGTTTACAAAGACCTGGGACTCCTTCTTGCATCAAACTGCTACATGCCATTGCATGTATAAAAGGGACCAGATGTTCTTTCAATTCCTTAGCATGTTTAACTGGATCTGATTATAAGGTAGAAGATTTCATCACAATAATATTTGGTCAATTTCTAGAATTATTGATAAGTTAAAAGCTTTCCAGAGGAGCCACTGCTGAGGGACTCTGAAGATGCCCGGGCATCACAGAAGGTGGTTGGCTTCGGGCTCTGTGTCAGGGAAGCCAGAGCAGATCCGGACCATGGGAACATCTTCTCCTGCAACTCCGACTGCTTCTTGTTGGTTTGAGGGGTCATGGCCTGACACAGGTCGCAGGAGGTACTGTCGTGGTCCAGGCCAAGGCAGTGCAAGCAGCAGTCGTGGGTGTCTGTGACAGACATAATTTGACTGGAACGATCACACTTTCTAAAGCCACCGGGAGACATGGTGGATCACAGCCAGACAGGGTCGATGACCCCTGGGTGAAAAAGGGCACTAACGCTGGTCGAGGCGAGCCTTGATGAAAAAAGAGAAAGGAGCCGAGAAGAGTGCCAGGGACGGCGTCGGCTCGAAGAGGGAAGAGGTACTGGTAAACAAACCGGGAAAAACTCACTAAGAGGATAATTTTTAAGGAATTTTTCAGGGGACACAGGACACGTGTCCATTGGGCTCCATGTAAAAAAGGAGACTGAGCAAGATGGCACCCTTGAGCGGGAAGGGGACCATGCATGCATGATAACATTCCCAAAGGCTTTCTGGAAAGCTAGGGAAATGCTCCGCGCGTGCTCCATCAGTGCCGACGTCATCCATATGTGAGGACTGACGTCCTGCTTGTTCCTGGAGAATGTACTTTGCAATTATTAGACATCTGAGAGTCTCTACATGCAGATGGTTTTTTTTCTGTAGAACACACTTTGTTCATGATTGAAAAGCACCTTTCAGTTGGAGTACTGGAACCTGGCAAACATAAAAAAAAAATTCTGTATCCTAGCTACTGCTCCCACCTCCCCCAGCTCCCTATTGGCTGGCTCTGTCTGCTGAAGCCTATTGGCTGGCTTTGTCTGACTGATGGTTGCCTGGGTCCTGGGGAGAAAGCAGAGCCAGATTTGTCAGATGTGTTGAGGACTGAGGAGTTTAGGATTGCCAACCATCTAAATTATTTTAGGATTCTACAACTTTGTAAAGTAGCTGTCTTAGTCAGAATGATGTCTAAATTGTCTGGGTATTTTTTTAGAGTTTAGCTCTACAGCTTACCAGTGCTTCCCCCTCACTTTGCAGAGTAATGGGTAGGTTCCAGCCAATGGAAAGGCTGCACTAGTCACAGTGATTTTCTGCACAGGGCTGGTAGAAAGTCAGTGGAATAAGTGGGTTTCTTGGTAGGGATGAGTGGGGTTGCTGAGAAAGGGTAAAAGGTGAGGAGGCTATTGCAGGCTGAGAAAAAAAACCTGGTAGCAAAAGCAAGAACTGGGGGCATTGAAGTAGAGGAGTGCAGAAGCAATACAGCATCAGTAGACAGTTAGAGACAGAATCTGTCGGCCTGAAAAGTGCAAGTGTGCATGTATGTAGCTGATTTGGGTGGAGGTGGTGGTGGGGGGGGGGGGTGTGGATGAATGCATGTGCATGCGCATGCATGTGTATATATTTTTGTGCCTCTGATGGAAATAGTTTCATACAAATAGAGTTTCCCTTTGAAAGTTTCAGCTGGAGTGGAGAAGTCCATTGGTACAAATGTGCAGGAGTAAAGGAGTGGGACACGTGTTTTAAAATAGAGGACAATTAGCCATCCCATACCTTAAGGGAAAAATAATGCCAGCTCAAAACTGACTTAATTTTTCCAACTGGGAACATAGAGCCGCTATCATGTGAGATCAACCCCACTAGACTCTAGGGACTTCAGAGCTAGGCCACAGTGGCCTAGGGGGATTGGAGAGGGATTTTTTGGGAGGATGGCTTTTGAGTTCAGGGGAGGAGTTTTTGGGTGAGAGGATGTACTGAGTTTGAGGGTGCCAGTGAAGGAAGATAGTTTTGAGGGGAAGGAACTGAGTCATTGGTAGTGCTGTAAGAAGGGGACCCCTGGACTACCTGTTTTATTGCTAGGTGAGACCCTTTTAATTTTGCAGCCAGGAACATCAGGCTGTGTGTTAGGGGCCCAGTACGCCCTGCTGAGAAAAGTAACGCCAGCTTTGAGCTGGCATTATCCCCATGGAAGAATGCAGCTTGTGTGATTTCAGCCCTCTTCTGGTACCACAGAGGGAAGAAAGTCAATGATGGTTTCAGAGCACAGATCTGGCAGTATCAAAATCCTATGGTTGGAACAATATAAATCCATTTCATTAAATGATTGTTGGTAATATAGTGATTACTGCAAGCTGTGTTATTCCTTTACTGGAGGAGTCAATAACCTGTAGTTCAGATTTACCCACAAGTTAGTGACTTCAGCAGTAAACTAAGTTGTGCTAAAACTCCTGATTTTCCCACAGTTTAGTAACTACCTTCCTTAGTCCATAGCATACTTGATTAGAAGACATTGCAATGCCAAAATTAGCAATGCCCACAAGTAAATGAAGGAACTTCAGAAGCAAATTAGGTTTCAGTGAGTGCACAGTAAATATGATAGTATTCTGCCTTCCATGTGCTTTTCAAAAATACCAGAGCTCTGTGTGGGTGATAGGGACAGTTAGCATACTGTAGAGTAAAACACCGACGACATGAATGCTGGATCCCTGTTGGAATTGACTACCCGAGGAGATCCAAAGTGGCAACTTATTCAAAGAGTAAGTAGGCACAGATTTTGGTATCATTATTCCTACAGGAAAATGTCTCTCTCGAGCTGAAAAAGTATCTACAACCACAAGAATACAGTGGTAACCATCTCCAGAAACAGGGAGACATTCAATGAAATTTATTGATAAGCAGAACCAGGGTCCCATTCTGTAATGTTGTTTAGTTGAGTTTAGTTTATTATTAAATTTGAAAGTTTGCCTATGACCTTTGATTTCAAAGCAAATTACAATGAAATAAAACAGGAAAAAGTGCATGCCAGGCTAACAGGTTACTTGCTATACTGTAGGGAAGGTGGCTGCAATTTCAGAGTAGCCACAAATAGTTAGCCTAGTTTATCAGTTCCCTTTAAGAGTAGCTCCATTAAAATACTAGGAAGTGGATTCTTAATGACATCAGATGGGGAGGAATTGGGAAGGCATCATGAGAAGATGAAGAACAACTAGGAAGGCAGATATTTTTGGAATCAGAAAACAGAGAGTCAGAGTAGTTTAAATCAATCGTATGATCCGTGTGAACAACAACAGTAACTGGAACAAGAACTCTAGCTCTCTTACCCACTTTCTATTCAAAAGTTGGATTGGTGATCTGATTATAGTATGTAACGGGATGTATGCAGTATGGGGTGGTACAAGGGCGTCTTTCAGGATATGGGTGAAACAATGCCATATATTGTGATAATGAATGAACGATGGGTTAGGAGGCTGGCATGATGCCTCAACAGGTGGAATAAGCTGTTTTTTTGTATACAAAAATTGAGTTTTCTAGTGAACACAGAAACAAGGAATCATGAATCAATAATTAAAAGTGACAGTTGTGGGGAAAGGTAGGTAGTTTGCATATGTTCTAAGTGCACAGAAAGGGTTTCCAACTCAGCCTGCTGAGCAGATCTGCCTTCAATAGAGAGAACTTCCATGATTAGTGGGGAAGAGACTTAAAACATCGCATGGGCGAGTAGCACCCTCTTCTGGTATCATAGAGGGATGAAAGTTAGTGATGGTTTCAGAGCACAGATCTGACAGTATCAAGATCCCATGACCGGGACAATATAAAGTCCATTTCATTACATGATTGTTGGTAATGCAGTAAGGAGACTTCTCAAAGGGTCATGAGCTGACTGGGCTGTAATAGGGCTGTAATAGGGGTGGTGAACCACAAGGGTGTGGTTGTATTGTAAGGCTTATAGAGTAGTGCTGCATATTTTCTCACATTGCGACCAGTGAATTTCCACCTAATCTTGTAAGTAAAACCCCATGCCTACTAAGCTAAAAGGTTTAGAAGGTGTATCACATTCCTGCCACAAGATGTAGGAGAATACTAGAGTAGAACATCATGGTCTTCAGATAAAAGGCTCAGGCCAGTGAGGGGAACAAGGAGAACTGGAACATGTAGGATAGGCCTCTCTAAGCATATCATAAGCAGCTTGGTATTCTGTGTGCATTCAAAGGAGCAGTTCATTTTGGCGAGGGCCATCAAGAAGATGACAATTTCAGTATACCTAGTGATGTGCCTCCTAACAAACCTGAAAGCTTCCAAGAATGCAGTGGGCTGAGGACGGTTAACCAGAAACTTAAGATGGACACAAATTAAACTTCATCCATTTTTAACTATATGGTAACCTACAATTTCAACTCAGCCTTCATCAGTTTGCACTTTTGAGAATAATTAATTGGATCTACTCTAAAATATACTGAGACTTGTCTACTACCTTTTATACAGAACTCTCTGTGATGAGGATGTCATTTACAGAGTGTAGGACCTGGTTCTTTTAGAAATCTAGCTTTGCTTCCATGATGCGATGATGGTGGAAAAATGCAATAGTCCTTCGAGCAGGTGTGTAAAGACATAGGGGGTGATATTCAAAAGGGTCTAGCTGGTTAGAAGGACCTGTTTACTGGCTAAACCAAGCAAACCCAATATTCAGGAGCACTATCCAGATAGTGCCACTGAATATCCCCCCAGATTGTAAGAAAGATGCCCGTTTAAATCCAGGGCAATCTGTGAGCTGAGCAGGGGTGGTTATGGTAGCTATCTGGCCAGCTGTGATATTGAGCTGCTAACTGAATTGCCATATAGCATAAAGTTAGGACAGGTCAATGGCTGTCCTAACTTTATGTGGTTTAGCTGTCCAGTTAGCGGCTCATTATCGACAATCAAAAATTTTCTTTTTAGATAACCAGTCAAAAAAATTCTCCTAGGGAAAGACAATTAAAAAATTCTAATCAACATATTTTTCTGAAGCCAAAGTCAGGCGGACTAGGCAATACCAAGAGTGATCCAGCACCTATGGTACAACATTGTTTAAATAAGGGTCACATTTTTGACCAGTTAGCTTGGTGAATTTTTGACCATGTTCTCCCATCTTTGAGGACAGGGGAATCATAATGCAGCACTTAATAGTTGTGAACATTAGGGGCCCAATTTTCAAAGCCCTAGGCGCATGCTACATGTGTAAAAGATGGCCTTACCTGTGTAAAACCGCTATATCCATGTAAACCAGATATTCAACAAGGTGGCTTGAATCGGATAGGCCCAGCTACCTGCACAGTAACAAGTGCCAAGGCCAGGGGTGGAATGGGGGCATTTCATTCCCAAACACACGTAAAGTGTATTTCTGAAAGCCACGTGCACCGATATTGGATGTCACTAACCACGTAAGTCCAAGCGATGTTTCCCAGAGCATATGACTGCTGATGGTGTGTGGCGAACCCATGTAGTGGCGTTACAGGGCATAGTACAGCGAAGAGAGTGTGTGCAGGCCTGTGCCCAAACTGTGCAGAGGTAAAGCGTTGCTGGATCAGCCATGAAGCCATGTGGGCCATGCATATGGTGTTCCAGAGGTGGAGACTTGCCTGCTGTGCTCGAGCACAGTGAAGGATGTGGCAGGCAGTGTGAATCAGCAGGCAGTAGCTCAGCACCTGAGACGCAGGTACCGTGCCCCACGTGTATACAGGCTCAGGGTGAGCTACCTGTAATTGAAAGAAGAGGAGGTCTACCAGAGATACAGACTGGATGCGGCAACGATAATGGAGTTGTGCAGCTTGCTCAGTGTGAACCTGAAGCCCTCCACTTCCAGAAGCCAGGCCCTGCCAGTGGCTACAAAGGTGGCCACTGCCCTAGGATATTTGCGCCATCTCAAAACCTTCCCCTGGACACAGCAGATGCGGCAAGAGACCATGCAGACATTCTACAATGTTGCTGGATTCCCATCGGTGCTTGGATCTATAGACTTCACCCACATTGCACTACTGGCACCAGTGGAGCAGAGGGCATATTGGAACAGGCATGGTTACATGTCGATGAACATGCTGGTTGTTGTGGATGCCAACATGATCTTTACTGATGTGTGTGTCCACTACCCTGGGTCCTGCCATGATGCATTTGTCCTTGCCAAGTCCAGCCTAGGGATTCGAAAATTGGGCCCCTAATGTTCACGACTGCTCTGGTCGTATGCTCTGGGACAGGCAGCAACCAGGGGCCAGCTCAGAGATGCATGGCTGCTAGGAGAGTGCACACATATGTGAGCCACAGGACAAGCCCAGAACAAACGGTTGCTGAAATATGATGCTATGTGTAATGCACACAAGTGGGGATCTCCTGTATGTGCTACATATGTACTGCAACGCATGATGACCACTGCGTGCACATGTGCTGCTGTTCCGCAGATCCATGAGCACAGCAGGCCATGTCGCACATTGTGGAGACAACCAGAGGAAATTCCATGGCCAAGAGCAGACAGCACGCACCCAACATGTGGCATGTGGAGGAGCACAGGCTAGCACCATGTAGTACAGCCACATGGCAGCAGCCCAAGTAGGGCACATCATGTCTGCTCCCATTCCAGCCAGAAGACCCCCCAACCCCATCTCTGTGCCATGCCCCTGCCCCCCCTTTCTAACAGGCTAGCCCATGTCACCATCCCCCATTGTCCTGCCCCAAATTCCTGATTGCCGCAAAAGCCATATTTTGGTGTCCTCTCACTGACACAGTGTCCCTGAATGTTACATATTGCATCCTGCCCTGCTAGTAGATGGTATGTTGTACGAGATATGACAAAAAAGAAATGAAACTATGGCAGCCATGCCCATGACTCAATGCCAATTAACTAACCGCTTATGTCACTGTGTTGTGCAATATCTTGCCACTATTCTGCTATAATATTTTTCATCTCTCTCACTCTGCTTTTCTTTTTCAGGTTTTTTGGTAGCACACTGCTCCATTGCTTTGTCACGCAACTGGAGGTGGCAGAAATATGGAGCAAAGAATCAACTTGAAATTTCTGGTTAAGTTGGAGAAGGGCCCAACTGAGTGTCTCCAACTTCTTGAAAAGGCTTATGGAGAAGATGCAATGTCAAGGCTGTGTGTCTTTGAGTGGCACAAACACTTCAAGACTGGCCGTGAGGAGGTGGAGGATGACTCCAAGTCAGGACGGCCTTCCATGACAAAGACGGCTGAGAACATTGACAGAGTGAACCAGCTGGTGCGGAGTGATCGCAGATTTACACTGCGGATGACAGCTGAGGAGCTCAGCCTGAACAGGGAGTCAGTGCAGACCATCTTGGTGCAGGAGCTGGGGATGCGAAAGGTGTGCGCAAAGATGGTAGCGTTCTCCGAAATGCTTCCCGTTCCACGCGCAGGACCCAAAAGGCAGGCAGAGCTCCGGAGTCTCAATGCGTGGATGAGACAATGGTGCAGAGATGAGGGGTTCGGATTTGTTAGGAACTGGGGAACATTCTGGGGAAAGGAGGGGCTCTTCCGAAGGGATGGGCTTCACCTTAACCGGGATGGAACCAGGCTGCTGGCATTAACCTTTAAAAAGGAGATAGAGCAGCTTTTAAACTAGATAATAGGGGAAAGCCGACAGTCGCCCAAGAGCGCATGGTTCGGAAGAATGTATCCTTGAAGGATACTACAAAAAGCAGAGAGGTTCCAAAAAAGAGTAAAGTAGCCCAAATGCCCTCGAGTATGGAGCAGACAGAACTTAAAGATCCCAAATTACCCATGTCTACCAATAGCCAAATTAATATGAATAAAATACAGTCTCTAAAATGCTTGTATGCAAATGCTAGAAGTCTACAAAACAAGATGGGAGAGTTAGAATATATAGCACTAAACGAGAGGTTAGATATGATTGGAATATCAGAGACATGGTGGAAAGAGGACAACCAGTGGGACACTGTGATACCTGGGTACAAACTATATCGTAATGATAGAGCTGACCAAATTGGTGGAGGGGTTGCGCTCTATGTTAGAGAGGGCATTGAGTCAGAAAGGATTAAAGTTTTGCAAGAAACAAAATTTGCTGTAGAATCTCTATGGATTGAAATTCCATGTAAAAAGGGGAAGGCGATGGCAGTGGGGGTGTACTATCGTCCGCCTGGCCAGAATGAACAAATGGATGATGAAATGCTCAAAGAAATCAAGGAAGCTAGCAAAAGTTACAGTGCAGTAATAATAATGGGTGATTTCAATTACCCCGGCATCGACTGGGTCAGTGTCACAACAGGACATGCTAGGGAGATAAAGTTCCTAGATGAAATAAATGACTGCTTCTTGGAGCAGCTGGTTCATGAACCAACCAGAGGGGAAGCAATATTAGACCTAGTCCTTAGTGGAACACCAGATGTAGTGCAAGAGATAAGGGTGTTGGGGCCACTTGGCAATAGTGATCATAGCATGATCACCTTTGATTTAATTAGTGGAGGAGGGATAGTAAGGAAATCCACAGTACTACCCTTTAACTTTCGAAAGGGAGACTATGATAAAATGAGGAAAACAGTTAAGAAAAAACTAAAAGGAGCAGTTGCAAAGGTTAAAGACGTACATCAAGCTTGGGTGTTGTTGAAAAATACTATCTTGGAAGCCCAGACCAGCTGTATTCCACGCTTTAAGAAAAGTGGAAGGAAGTCCAAAAAACTGCCAGCATGGTTTAAAGGTGAGGTCAGAGAGGCTGTTGTTGCCAAAAAAGCATCTTTCAGGAAATGGAAAAAAGAGCCAAACGATGAAACCTGGAAACAGCACAAGCACTGGCAAGTCAAATGCAAGGCATTGATAAGGCAGGCAAAGAGAGAATTTGAGAAGAAGCTTGCTGCGGAAGCAAAAACGCAAAATAAAGACCTTTTCAAGTACATTCGTAGCAAAAAACCTGTGAGAGAGTCAGTTGGACCATTAGATGATAAAGGGGTTAAAGGAGCACTAAGAGGCGACAAGGCGATAGCGGAGAGACTGAATGAATTCTTTGCTTCGGTCTTTACTGAGGAAGATGTAGGGATGTTACCCATGACTGAAGTGGTATTTAAAGGTGTGGAAGAATTGAAGGAAATATCGATACATCGGGAAGATGTCTTACAACTATTAGATAAACTGAAGAGTAGCAAATCACCTGGGCCGGATGGTATACATCCAAGGGTGTTGAAAGAACTGAAATTTGAGATTGCAGACCTGCTATCAGTAATCTGTGAACTATCATTAAAATCATCTCTAATACCTGAGGATTGGAGGATCGCCAATGTAACACCAATTTTTAAAAAGGGTTCGAGGGGTGATCCGGGAAACAACAGACCAGTGAGCCTGACATCAGTACCGGGAAAAATGGTAGAAAACATCATAAAGAATAAAATTACTCAGCATGTAGATAGTCACGACCTAATGGGAGACAGCCAACATGGCTTTAGACAAGGAAGATCTTGTCTTACTAATCTGTTATGTTTTTTTGAAGGAGTGAATAAACAGGTGGACAAAGGTGAGTCGGTTGATATTGTGTATCTGGACTTTCAGAAAGCCTTTGACAAAATCCCTCATGAGAGACTTTTGGCAAAACTAAAGAGTCATGGGATAGGAGGCAGTGTACTACTGTGGATCAGGAACTGGTTAAAAGATAGAAAGCAGAGGGTAGGGCTAAATGGCCAATTTTCCCAATGGAGAAAGGTGAATAGTGGTATACCCCAGGGATCTGTGCTGGGTCCGCTGCTTTTTGACATATTCATAAATGACCTGGAAAGTGGAATAACAAGTGAGGTTATCAAATTTGCAGATGACACAAAACTATTTAAAGTTGTTAAAACCCAGGAGGATTGTGGAAAATTGCAAGAGGATCTTGATAAATTGGAAGACGGCATCAAAATGGCAGATGAAATTTAATGTGGAGAAGTGCAAGGTTATGCACCTAGGGAAGAACAACCCAAACTATGGTTACACGATGCAAGGTTCCACATTAGGAACCACCACCCAGGAAAAAGATTTAGGCGTCATTGTGGATACCTTGTTAAAACCCTCGGCCCAGTGTGCAGCGGCGGCCAAGAGAGCAAATAGAATGCTAGGTATGATAAGGAAAGGAATGGAAAATAAAACAAAAGATATTATAATGCCTCTATATCGTTCCATGGTGAGACCGCACCTTGAATATTGTGTGCAATTCTGGTCGCCGTATCTTAAAAAGGATATAGCGATTTTAGAAAAGGTTCAGAGAAGAGCCACCAAAATGGTAAAGGGGATGGAAGGCTACTCCTATGAAGAAAGGCTAAAAAGGTTGGGGCTCTTTAGCCTGGAGAAGAGACGGCTGAGGGGAGATATGATAGAAGTCTATAAATTAATGAACGGAGTGGAACGGGTAAACGTAGATCAATTGTTTACCTTATCAGAATATGGAAAGACTAGGGGACATGCAATGAAGCTACAGGGTAAACTATTTAAGACTAATAAAAGAAAATATTTTTTCACTCAACGTGTAATCAAACTCTGGAATTTGTTACCGGAGGATGTAGTAAAGGCTGTTAGTGTAGCTGGGTTTAAAAAAGGTTTGGACAAGTTCCTGGAGGAAAGGTCCATAAACCATTATTAAGAAGGGACCCAGGATATCAATGCTTGAACCAGTACAAGCATTGTGGAACCTGTGTCCCTTGAGGAAACTGCTAGGTACGTATGACCTAGATTGGCCACTGTTGGAAACAGAATGCTGGGCTTGATGGACCTTGGTCTGACCCAGTATGGCATATCTTATGTTCTTATGGTGCCCAAGCTTTTATCGGATGACCAGAAGGAGCACCGTGTCAATGTATGTCGAGACTTGCTAGAGAATAGCGGAGAAGATCCAGAGTTCATTGGCCGAGTCATCACAGGAGATGAGACTTGGGTCTTTCAATATGACCCTGAAAGCAAGAGACAGAGCCTGCAGTGGAAGACTCAGCTGTCACCCAGACCCAAGAAGGTGCGCATGTCCAAATCAAGGATCAAGGTCATGCTGATCGCATTCTTCGACCAGAAAGGAGTGGTCCATCATGAGTTTGTGCCTGAGGATCAGAAAGTCAACCAGGACTTCTACCAGCAGGTCCTCAATCGCCTCCATGACCGGGTTCAGCGCAGGAGACGGACTCTGTGGAGCTGCTCCACCACAACAATGTGCCTGCACACACTGCGCTCAGTGTGAGGAAGTTCTTGGCCAACAAACAGATCACAGCTCTCGACTACCCTCCTTATTCCCCAGATCTTTCATTGTGTGACTTCTGGCTCTTCCCCAGGCTGAAGACTGTGTTCAAAGGAACTCATTTCGCCTCTGTAGAAGAGATCAAGGCCACTGTGATGAGGAAGCTGAGGGACCTCAAGGAGGAGGACTTTACTGAGTGCTTCCATACGTGGCAGAAGCGAATGCAGAAGTGCATTAACTCTGGGGGGGGGGGGGGATTACTTTGAAGGGGACAATGTGTAATTTCTCTGTAGATGTTGTAATAAAACATTTATGGGACAGTCTTGTTTCTTTTTTGTCACACCTCGTATGCTGACTGTAACGGCCCAAAGACTGTAACCAACATCTCACATTGCCCCCACAGGCAACCGTGGATATCTCCTGAGGACCTGGCTGCTGACCCCAGCGCCACCCCATGGCAGAAGAAGCAGTACAATGCTGCCTAGCAGCATACCTGGGCAGTTGTGGAATGAGCAATAGGGGTGCTGAAAAGCCACTCCCAGTGCCTCGACAGGAGGGGCAGGGAACATGTCTACAGCCTGGAGCGTGTTGCCAGATATTTGCATTGTGCTGCATACTCCACAACCTTGCACAGATGCGGGGAGTGCTGGACCCAGAGCCTGCAGTTGCGGAGGTGTGTGAGGCCGCAGAGGCAGCAGATGGTGATGGCACAGAGGCCAGGAGCCAGCAGCAGGCCTAGGCATTGGCCCACTATGTGCCGCAGGTACGAGACAGTATCCTATCACCTGGATAGGATACACACATTCACCAATAAAGTGCTCACAATGATGCTACATGTGCAGTGTGTTTATTTCCCCCCATGTGTGACCCCTGCTCCCGGGCTCGCAGCTGGCCATGGGTGCTTGCTGACATGTGCACTGCGACAGAGTGGAATGATGTCTGATGACGTGCTGGCAGTGTCATCACCCTCCCCATCAAGACAGACCACTGCACATGGTTCAGGGCTACCAGGTGGCTGTGCTGGTGCACTAGCTGTCCTAGCACCCACTCCCTGGGCCCATAGGAGACCCACCAAACTGCGCAGGGAACCAGCAATTGTTGCCTGGTATGCCATCATCTCCCTCATCAGACGCAGGTGTCCCTCCAGATGGCACTCCACTTGCAGTTGGTGTTCTTGGCATGCCTCAAACTCAGCCTCCCTCACCTGTGTGGCTGCCTGCAAGTCCTGCCATATACCGTGCAGCTCAGCCTGTGTGCCCTCAGTGCCAGTTACCAGGCGTGCACCCTCCTGCAGTAACTCCTGGTCCACATCTGTGCTCCCTGTGTTCACAGGGTCTTCCAGGATGGCAAACCATGCTCAGCGAGTGGGGCATCATCTGTTTCCACCTCCCCAGCACTGGCAGACATACTGGCCTGCTCCACTGCCCTGGGAGCTGCATTGACCTGCTCCTCTGCCCTGGGTGGTGCACCAGACTGAACCTCAGCCCTGGCAGGCACACTGGCCCCTATGGCTGTGCTGCATCTCGGCTGTGCACGGGCATCATCTGCGATGGGTGGTGAGGCTCCCCCTAATGCTTCGGTTCCAGGCTATGAGGGTAGGGTCCCTGGCAGGTCTGTGGGAGAGAAAAGGTGGCAGAGGTTAGTGACATGGGTTTTCAGATCGGCCTATGAGGTGACACCAAGCCCACTATGGAACTGGAGGTGGATTCCTGGTCCTCACCATCCCCAACCCACGCAGCACCCAAGGTCTGACAAATAGACAGGCAGGCCCTGGGTGGACAGAACCATGGTGGAGATACATACAAGGCCATCACAATGCCATGTATGTATCTCCATGTTACTCATGAGGGTGAGTAGGGGTGCCCAGGCCTCCTCTGTGCCTGGAGTTGAGCTGTCAAAGCCAGCAACCCCTGAGACAGAGACTTCCTCCATGAACTGCAGCTCCAGTTCCTCCAGAAGGGTGAGTCTGCACTGCTGCATAGGTGGCAACCAGCTTTTGCTGGCCCTTTTCCCCTTCGCAACCTGCCATACCATCTGCCACTTCTTGTGGGTGGGTTGCTTTGTGTGGGTATGGCTCTCCATGTTCCTGTTGTAGTGGGGAATGGCATTGACCCTCCTGATGTTATCATAACATGCTGACAGCTGTAAGCTGGCATTCTCCGCCACCAAGTGGGCAGCGTGCTGCTTCAGGATGAGCCCCAGAGCCATAGCAGTCTTGGGGGGTGTAAAATTCATTTCCGGGTTCGCTTTGCTTCTCTCAGTGCCATGTCTGCCATTGTGTAGCTCAGGCACTATAGCCGTGTCAGGCACCTGCGTAGCCCCTTTAACACATACACGGTTACGACATAGAGCCATGCTATGCTCTGTCCACAGGCATATCCAGTACCCACGTAGGTTCTTGAGTGCTGACAGTATAAAAATCTGCATGACAGCTAGTTGCCATAGGACGCCATAGCCGCACACCACTGCGAGACGGAAACATATAGAAACATAGAAATATGACGACAGAAAAAGACCACATGGCCTATCTAGTCTGTCCTTCCATTTTTTTTATTTTATTTTATTTTTATTTATTTAACGGTCTTTTCTATACCGCCCCTTCCAGAGATCAGGGGCGGTTTACATTGAACTTTAAACAGAACAATTGTATACTTCTGTATACATTTACAAGGAACATTATGCTTTAACTATATACAGGTGTGCTTACAGGGAACATATTTTGAACATATTTTGAACAACATTTTTTAAATATTTTGAACATTAACTATAACAGAGCTTTTCAAACTATTTACAAGTTATATACATGGAGCGCATCTTAGTTAGTTACAGTGGTGAAATAGTCAACTGTTTGAGTGGTTCATTAGCGTGTTGTGAGGGGTTAGAGAAATTTTCTGTGTTAGTCATTTGTTCTGTCTTGGGTACAGTGTATGTGTTTCTGTGATTGTATTGGTGAGGTTCTTTGTTGGTAGGGGATTTCAAAGTGTTTTGTAAAGAGGTAGGTTTTTAATTCTTTTTTGAATTGGTGAAGGTCTTTTATCATGCGTAGTGTTAATGGTATTTCATTCCAGAGGGTGGGGGCAGCGAAGGAGAAAGCCCTGTCACTTGTTGTCGCTTTAGTTTTTCTAAAATTTGTTTTTATGTTGAGGGAGTGGGTTGCGTTCTGTCTGCGTGATCTAGTATCTGATGGGGGGTGTATTAGGGTGGATAGTTGTGATGGGGAGATGTTGTTGACGATTTTGAATGTAGTTAGGAGGATTTTGTATTTTATTCGGCTGTTTATAGGGAGCCAGTGTAAGTCTAGGAGAATTGGGGTGACATGGTCTGTTAGATTAGCTTTAGTGACCATCTTGGCGCATATGTTTTGGGCTCTTTGGAGATGGTATATGCTTTTTACTGGAAGTCCATTTAGGAGACTATTACAATAGTCGAAGTGGGGGGTTATGAGTGTATTGACTACAGATCTAAAGTCATCGGTGTTGAGTAGGGGTCTCAGATGTTGTATTGTCTTGAGTTTATAAAATATGGTTTTTTACTGTGTGTTTTATGTGTGGAATCATGGAGAGTGAGTGGTCTAAGATTATTCCAAGGTATTTTACCTCCTTTTTAACAGGTATAGGTGTATTATTTATTGTGATTGTATTGGGGTATATGTAGTCAGTGTCTGATTTCCTCGTTATGAACATTGCCTCTGTTTTTTTGAGGTTAATGCTTAGGTGGTTGTCTTCAAGCCATTTAGTAGTCTCGTTCATACATTGGAGTAGGCTATCATATTTGGGATTCCATAACAACTACAACAGTCCCCTTTTTACCTTTAGAGATCCTCTGTGTTTGTCCCATGCTTTTTTGAATTCAGTTACTGTCCTCATCTCTACCACCTCCACTGGGAGACTTTTCCACGGATCCACTACTCTTTCCATAAAGAAATATTTCCGCATATCACTCCTGAATCTATCTCCCTTCACCCTCATCCCATGTCCCCTCGTAGCAGAACTTGCCTTCAATTGAAAGAGGCTCTCTCCCTGAACATTTATGCCACGGAGGTATTTAAACATCTCAATCATATCACCTCTATCCCGCCTTTCCTCTAAGGTGTACATATTAAGATCCTTCAGTCTGTCCTCATATGCTTTATAATGAAGACCACTAATCATTTTAGTAGCCACCCTCTGCACCGACTCCATCCTGTTCACATCCTTTTGAAGGTGCGGTCTCCAGAATTGCACACTATACTCCAAATGAGGTCGCACCAAAGACTTATACAGAGGCATTATCACCTCCTTTTTTCTGCTAGCCATTCCTCTCCGTATGCACCCAAGCATCCTTCTAGCTTTTGCCGTTGCCTTTTCTACCCGTTTAGCTACTTTAAGATCATCAGACACAACCACGCCTAGGTCCCGCTCTTCTTTAGTGGACAAAAGTACTTCACCCCCTATACTACATTGCTCCCTTGGATTGCTGCAGCCCAAATGCATGACCTTACATTTTTTAACATTAAATCCCAGCTGCCAAATTCTAGACCATTCTTCAAGCTTAGCTAGATCCCTCCTCATGTTATCTACCCCTTCCTGGGTGTCTACTCTATTGCAGATTTTGGTATCATCCGCAAAGAGGCAAACCTTACCTGAAAGCCCTTCCGCTATATCACTAACAAAGATGTTAAAAAGAATCGGACCAAGGACAGATCACTGGGGCACACCACTGATAACATCCTTCTCCTCAGAGTGAGCTCCATTTACTTGTACTCTTTGTCGCCTCCCACCACTGTTCCCTCTAAGCTGTGCGCGTGTGCGCGCGCACACACCTCACCGAGCGAGCGCACATACTTTATAACAGAGCGCACAAAAATTACAGTTCTGATTCTGATAGAAAACAACACAGACATCTTAAAATTTAAAAGTTGTTGTGTATTTACGGTTTTTCACAAGTTCTACAATATTTTCTAGTGCAATCAATGTGGTGTACATACTGTATTCTGACGTGTAGTCAAATTTTAAAGTATATAACTCTGAGTGTCGTTATGTGGCGCACAAAAATTTAACCTTCCTTCAAAAGCTGCACAGCTGATATTTTATGCGCACACAGCCTACAGAAAATTAGAGGGAACATTGCCTCCCACCCAACCAATTTCTAACCCAAGCAGTAACTTTAGGGTCCATCCCTAGGGTGCTCAGTTTGTTTATAAGTTGTCTGTGAGGAACAGTGTCAAAGGCTTTACTGAAATCTAAATACACCACATCTAGGGCTCTCCCTCGGTCCAACTCACTGGTCACCCAGTCAAAGAAATCAATCAGATTTGTCTGACAAGACCTGCCTCTAGTGAATCCATGCTGCCTCGGATCCTGTAATCCGCTGGACTCCAGAAACCTCACTATTTTCTGTTTCAGTAGCGTTTCCAATAATTTACTCACCACTGAAGTTAAACTAACCGGCCTGTAGTTTTCAACCACATCCTTACTTCCGCTTTTGTGTAAAGGCACCACATGAGCCTTTCTCCAGTCGTTTGGCACCACTCCCGACTCCAATGAGGCATTGAAAAGGTCAGTCAGTGGAACTGCTAGAACGTCCCCAAGTTCCCTCAGTATTCTCGGGTGTATCCCATCCGGTCCCATCGCTTTGTCTACTTTAAGTTGAGATAGTTTCTCACGAACACAGTCTTTAGGAAATTGTTCAAGATGTCCTTTGCTTCTGTTCCTATTTGTGGGTGTTTTCTGAGGTCCTGTTCCTGGTTCTTCATCTGTGAACACAGATCAAAAATATTTGTTAAACAAGTCCGCTTTATCCTTATCAGCTTCTACATATTCCTCCCCTGCACCCTTGAGTCTGACAATACCACTCTTGCCTTTTCTCTTCTCACTAATATATCTGAAAAATGTCTTATCCCCCCATTTTATTGCATTGGCTATTTCCTCCTCCTTTTGAATCTTTGCCTTCTTGGCTACTTTGCTAGCTTCTCTAAGTTTTTCCAAATACAGATGCCTGTCTTCCTCTCTCTGTGATCTCTTGTATTTCATGAAGGCCTCCCTCTTTTTCTTCACTTTTTCAGCTACTTCTTTCGCAAACCATAGTGGTCTCCTTTTCCTTCTACCTTTATTTACCATTTTAACAAAAAGGTTGGTTGCCCTTAAAATATCCCCTTTCAGTTTTTCCCACTGTTTTTCTACATCCCTCAGCTGTTCCCATCCAACTAACGACTCCCTGAGGTATTGGCCCATCTTCGCAAAGTTAGTCTTCCTAAAGTCTAAGATCCTCGCCTTTGAATGGATTCTAACAGCCCTAGTCCTAATACTGAACCACACCATCTGGTGATCACTGGATGCAAAATGATCTCCCACTACAACATCAGAAACACTTTCACCATTGGTAAGCACCAAGTCCAGTATGGCCCCTTCACGTGTGGGGTCTGTTACCAATTGCCTGAATAGTTCTCCCTGTAGAGAATCCAGGATCTCCTTACTTTTAGATGATACTGCAGCAGGAATGTGCCAATCAACATCTGGCATATTGAAATCTCCTATCAGTAGCACTTCCCCTTTCCTAGCAATGCTGTGCATGTCTTTAATTAACTCTCTGTCCACCTCTTCCTCTTGTGAGGGAGGTCTGTATATCACACCAATGTAAATAGATTTCTCTTTCCCTCTTTCTATTTTAACCCACAATGCCTCCCCTCTCCCTTTTAAGCTCTGTAATTCCAAAGTTTTAATAGTAGTTTTTACATATAGTGCCACTCCTCCTCCCCTACTTCCTACCCTGTCCTTTCTGAATAAAGTATAGCCAGGTATAGTTACATCCCAATCATGGTTTTCTGTGAACCATGTTTCTGTAACTGCCACTAAATCCAAGTCAGCCATTCCCACCAAAGCTTCAACATCAGGGATCCCATGCTACGGGCATTTATACACACTGCTTTCCATATGTTACCCCTGTTACCCATTTCCATAAAGTTATTTAATGTATCACCTACCTGGGAGCTTTCACTTACCTGGGGGCTTTCTTCACCCATCCCCAACGAATCTAGTTTAAAGCCCTCTTCAGTAGATTAGCCAGTCCACTACTGAAGACGCGTTGACCTTTCTTGGACAGATGGATGCCATCTCTGCTCTGCAACCCTTGGAACAGCATCCCATGGTCTAGGAAACCAAAACGCTCTCGATGACACCATCCACGCAGCCATGCATTTATCTCCAGGATGCGAGCCTCTCTGCCTTGGCCTTTACCCTCAACAGGGAGGATTGAAGAGAACACCACCTGTGCACCTAACTGCTTCACCCTCTGTCCCAGGGCCATGAAGTCACTTTTGATATGTTCTGAGGTATACCTGGCAGTATCATTTGTTCCAACATGGATCAGCAACATTGGGTAATAGTCAGTGGGCTTGATGAGTCTTGGCAAACTCTCCGTAACATCTTGGATTTTGGCACCAGGCAGACAGCATACCTCTCTGGACATCAAGTCTGGTCGTCAGATGGATGCCTCAGTACCCCTCAGAAGAGAGTCTCCAACCACCACTACCCTTTGTTTCCTTGTGGTCACTGATTCTGCAACTTTGGGGTACTTGAGCTCTGGTTCTTCCCTTTCCATGCATACCTGGATGCCCAGATGGTAATACCATGGTAGGATAGGATAGATAGAACAGTATGCAGGCATGGCTGCCCTGGTGTGCAGGCAGGCGCACGCATTGCTCTGAGCGTGTGCCTCCATGGAGCAAGGGGCATCCTGCATATGTTATGCCGCTGTGCCACACTTGTTCTGACTGCTGCCTGTTCTGCATGGGTATGGCACAGAGGTGCTATCAGTGGTAGTTGCTCTGTGTGGGTATGGCACAGAGGCACTACCAGCAGCAGCCACTCTATGCTGTATGGCACAGAGGCACTACCAGGAGCAGCCGCTCTGTGTGGGTATGGCACAGAGGCTCTACCCATGCAGAGCTGGGGCTGCCGCTGGCATTGGACCATTGCTCCTGCGTGGTGTCTGTGGTGGGCCAGCGGTGTCTGGGGCCTCCCTGGAATTGGCTGTGGGGGAAGAGGGAGGGTGGGTTAATAGTCCACAAAGACATGGCCCTGGGGTGGGACTGGCGCACCTCCGGGGGGCCTACACATGCATTGAACACCCACCTTCAGGCTATGGGGGCATGCCATCCCACAGTGCACATTGCATACCCTCCTCTTTGCCCATCTCCAGCTGTTCTCCCTATCACATGCTAAGCTGTGGCTTGCCTGCTCCCCTGGGTGATGGGCATCCACAGGGGCAGGTCAACTATGGGCACCTGGGGCCACTATTGGTGGTGTGTGCCCCTGTACTGCCCATCTGTGCCATGTCCTGCCCATGTGTGCGCACACCTGCACATATTGGGTGCTGGCTGGTGCACACATGGGATAGTGGCACTGGGGGATGGCACAGCTGCCCCAAGAACATCCCTATCATTATGTATGGGGGTTCCACCACCAGGTGGTCTGTCTGCACCTGTCTGACAGCCAAGGCTGCCACCCCCTGGCTGCCTGTTGCTCCCTGATGTGCTGAAGCTGGTTCGGTCGCTTCCAGGGTATGTTGCATGCCGTATTCACTGTGGGATAGAGGGTGAGGGGACACACGTGGGCTCAGTTTTTTGCTTCCATATCACCTGTTGCGCATACTTGTATCCTGCCACAGCCTCGTGGCCTGCCCATCCAGGGGGCAGGGGCATACCCATGGGTAGCAGGTGTGGAGCGCATGTGATGGTACACCTCTGGCATCTGGCACTGGATTCCTACCCACTCCTCCCCTGGACCTTTGAAACGTGACCTGTGCCACCAATAACAGTGCCATCTGGACCACTGATCTACCCGTGTCACCCCTCTGGCCCCTTCTGCCACCTCTGCAGATCTCCCCTCTTCTCTTGCTCCCATCTGTTGCATGCAGGCTTGCCTTGGCACCATGATACATGGTTGTGGCCATGCATGGCCTTGGCTGTGGGCACGTGTCATGCCACAGGGCATCCACTGCCTCAGGGGCCACATCAATTCATGGTTTGTTAGGCACCGTGCAGGTTCTGTGGCATCACATCATTGACATGCTGCCAGAGCCGGACAGGGGGTGCGGGCAATGGTGGCAGATCTGCTTGCAGGAACAGATGGACAGCACATATGTGGATTCTACCATTGGCCCCCTCAGACCCTTGGGCTGGGGTCACAGGGGCTGGGGGCTGGGGCGCATGGCCAACAGTGTCCCCTGGAGTGGGCAGCCCAACCACAACTCCCCCTGCACCAGGCATTGCCATTGCTGTGCGTGCCCTGTGATGTTGCTGCCAGTCGCCACCAGGGGGTGCAATAGTCTCCCTGCCTGCTGTGTCTGGATATGCCTCCTGCTGCAGGCAGCCAGGGATGGCACCTGCACCAATGCATGGCCTGTCCCCCCACTGACACCTGTTCTGCAAACACTGGGGCTGCCACCAGCATGTGGCTTGGCATCACAACCCTGTCTCCCTCTTTGAAGCTACTGACACTTCATCAGGAGTTAGTGGGCCTGATTAGCCTGTGAAAGAACTGAGAGCAGTTGAGGCCTGCATAAAAGGCTTTAGAGCCTTGCACTGTTGAGGCATTCCTAATAGGGGCTATACATTTCAAGCAAAGATACCTAAGTTCCACCAACTGAACAATGGCTAGGAAAAATTGTATTGCTAAAGCTATTGCCACTGTTACAGCTTCTGCCTCTGTCCAGACACAGGTCCCAATTGCAATTGAAGGACCGGTTCCATGTGCAGGATGCTTGCATGCTGAAGCTTTCAGAAAACAAGTCGAGGAACTCAGAAAGGAGGTGGCGAAGCTGAGGAGCATTCAAGACAGTGAGAAGTACATTGATGAGATGTTTCTTGCAACACCTAAGCTCTCCATCAGAGAAGAAGAGGGGAGCCTACAGAATTACAAAGGTAGGACACAAGTCACCAGAACCTGCAGAATCACCAATCCAACGTCTCCAACCCTTGAGCTCGAGCACCCCAAAGTTGCATAATCAGTGACCAAAAGGAAGCGAAGGATAGTGGTGATTAGTGACTCTCTTCTGAGGCATCCATCTGCTGACCAGACTTGATATCCACAAAGGTATGCTGTCTGCCAGGTGCCAAAATCCGAGATGTTACGGAGAGTTTGCCGAGACTCATCAAGCCCACTGAATATTACCCGATGTTGCTCATCCATGTCGGAACAAATGATACTGCCAGGTATCCCTCTGAGCTTATCAAAAGTGACTTCATGGCTCTGGGACAGAGGGTGAAGCAGATAGGGGTGCAATCATCCCTGTTAAGGGGAAAGGCCAAGGCAGAGAAGCTCGCATACTGGCGATGAATGCATGGCTGCGTAGATGGTGTCAGAGAGCATTTTGGTTTCCTGGATCATGGAATGCTCTTCCAAGGGTTGCAGGGCAGAGATAGTGTCTATCTGTCCAAGAAAGATTGACATGTCTTCAGTAGCAGACTGGCTAATCTATTGAAGAGGGCTTTAAACTAGATTCATTGGGGATGGGTGAAGAAAGCGCCTAGGTAAGTGAAAGCCCCCAGGTATGTGAAACATTAAATAGCATTATGGAAATGGGTAAAAGGGGTAACATATGGAAAGTGGTGAGTATAAATGCCTGTAGCATGGGAAATAAGATCCCAGATGTTGAAGCTTTAATGGGAGAGGCTGACTTGGATTTAGTGGTAGTTACAGAAACATGGTTCACAGAAAACCATGACTGTGATGTAGCTATACCAGGCTATACTTTATTCAGAAAGGACAGGGTAGGAAGAAGGGGAGAAGGCATGGCACTATATGTAAAAAATAATACTAATGCTTTGCAACTACAGAGCTTAAAAGGAAGAGAGGAGGCACTGTGAGTTAAACTAGAAAGAGGGAAAGAGAAATCTATTTGCATTGGCAGGATATACAGACTTCCCTCAGAGATGGAAGAGGTGGACGGAGAGTTAATTGAAGACATACGCAACATTGCAAGGAAAGGGGAAGTGCTATTGATAAGGGATTTCAATATGCCAGATGTTGATTGGCACATTCCTGCTGCAGTATCATCTAGAAGTAAGGAGATCCTGGATTCTCTACAGGAATAATTATTCAGACAACTGGTAACAGAACCCACACGTGAAGGGGCCATACTGGACTTGGTGTTTACCAATGGTGAAAGTGTTTCTGATGTTATAGTGGGAGATCATTTTGCATCCAGTGATCACCAGATGGTGTGGTTCACTATTAGGACTAGGGCTGTTAAAATCCATTCAAAAGCGAGGGTCTTAGACTTTAGGAAAACTAACTTTGCCAAGATGAGCCAATACCTCAGGGAGTCATTAATGGGATGGGAATAGCTGGGGGATTTAGAAAAACAGTGGACAAAACTGAAAGGGGATATTTTAAGGGCAACCAACCTTTTTGTTAAAATGGTAAATAAAGGTAAAAGCAAAAGGAGACCACTATGTTTTTCAAAAGAAGTAGCTGAAAAAGTGAAGAAAAAGAGGGAGGCCTTCATGAAATACAAGAGATCACAGAGAGAAGAAGACCGGCATCTATATTTGGAAAAACTTAGAGAAGCTAGCAAAGTAGTCAGGAAAGCAAAGATTCAAAAAGAAGAAATAGCCAATGCAATAAAATGGGGGGATAAGACATTTTTCAGATATCTTAGTGAGAAGAGGAAGGACAAAAGTGGTTTTTTCAGACTCAAGGGTGAAGGAGAGGAATATGTAGAAGCTGATGAGGATAAAGCAGAATTGCTTAACAAATATTTCTATTCTGTGTTCATAGATGAAGAACCAGGAGCAGGACCTCAGAAAACACCCACAAACAGGAACAGAAGTGAGGGGCATCTTGAACAATTTTCAGAAGACTGTGTTCATGAGAAACTAGCTAAACTTAAAGTAGACAAAGTGATGGGACTGGATGGGATATACCCTAGAATACTGAGGGAATTTGGGGATGTTCTAGCAGCTCCAATGACTGACCTTATCAATGCCTCATTGGAGTCGGGAGTGGTGCCAAAGGACTGGAGAGAGGCTCATGTGGTCCCTTTATACAAAAGCGGAAGTAAGTATGTGGTTGAAAACTAAAGACTGGTTAGTTTAACTTCGGTGGTGAGTAAATTATTGGAAGCGCTGCTGAAAGAGAAAATAGTGAGGTTTCTGGAGTCCAGCAGATTACAGGATCTGAGGCAGCATGGATTCACCAGAGGCAGGTCTTGTCAGATTAGTCTGATTGATTTCTTTGACTGGGTGACCAGGGAGTTGGACTGAGGGAGAGCCCTAGATGTGGTGTATTTAGTTTCAGTAAAGCCTTTGACACCGTTCCTCACAGGCGACTTATAAACAAACTGAGCACCCTAGGGATGGACCCTAAAGTTACTGCTTTCGTTAGAAACTGGTTGAGTGTGAGGCGACAAAGGGTACAGGTAAATGGAGTTCACTCTGAGGAGAAGGAGGTTACCAGTGGTGTGCCCCAGGGATCTGTCCTTGGTCTGATTCTTTTTAACATCTTTGTTAGTGACATAGAGGAAGGACTGTCGGGTAAGGTTTGCCTCTTTGTGGATGATACTAAAATCTGAAATAGAGTAGACACCCAGGAAGGTGTAGATAACAGAGGAGGGATCTAGGTAAGCTTGAAGAATAGTTGAGAATTTGGCAGTTGAGATTTAATGTTAAAAAATGCAAGGTCATGCATTTGGGGTGCAGCAATCCAAGGGAGCAATATAGTATAGGGGGTGAAATACTTTTGTCCATTAAAGAAGAGTGGGACTTAGGTGTGATTGTGTCTGATGATCTTAAAGTAGCTAAACCGGTAGAAAAGGCGACAGCAAAAGCTAGAAGGATGCTTGGGTGCATAGGGAGAGGAATGGCCAGCAGAAGAAAGGAGGTGATAGTGCCTCTGTATAAGTCTTTATTGTGACCTCATTTGGAATATTGTGTGGAATTCTAGAGACCGCACCTTCAAAGGGATATAAACAGGATGGAGTCAGTACAGAGGGTGGCTACTAAAATTGTTAGTGGTCTCCACTATAAAGCATATGAGGACAGACTTAAACAACTTAATATGTACACCTTAGAGGAAAGGCAGGATAGAGGTGATATGATTGAGATGTTTAAATACCTCTGTGGCATAAATACACAGGAGGAGTGCCTCTTTCGATTGAAAGCAAGCTCTGCTATGAGCGGAGATGGGATGAGTGTGAAAGGGGATAAATTCAGGAGTGATATACGGAAATATTTCTTTACGGAAAGAGTGGTGGATCTGTGGAATAGTCTCCTAGTGGAAGTGGTAGAGATAAGGACAGTATCTGAATTCAAAGAATCATGGGACAAACACAGAGGATCTCTAAAGGATAAAAGGTGACTGTCCTAGTGGTTGATAGGGAAGGACAGACTAGATAGGCCATGTAGTCTTTTTCTGTCGTCATGTTTCTGTGTTTCTTTGCAGACACACAGTTGTGCCTGTTAGGGTCTGTATGTCCTAGAATGTGCTCAGCTCCCCACTGGTCCATTCAGGCCTCCTTATCTGCACAGGGGGAGTTGGATGTCCCTCTATATGGCCATGGTCAGCCACAGGTTCGGCCACCGCCCCCCCCCCCCCCACCCCTGTATAATACCCCTTCATACTGCAGCATGGGTTGGGGAAGGGTCTCAGACTCATCAGGGCTGAAGTTCACTGTCCTCCTCACTGTCATGCCGCTGGTGTCTATTTGCCCAGCCATAGGGGACTCTTGCATAGGCAGCCCGTGGGGCCTGCATTAGAGTGTTATCAATGCATGGGTACGCTGGATGGGCGATACACCGGTTCATGCATATTTTTCGTCCCACTTCTCTGGCTGCTGGTTTGGACACATACACGGGTATCACGGACTAACCTCAGGCACTGAGCCCGGATTCTGAACCCTCTGCCTACCCATCTATGCTGCGCTAGGCACCTGCTGCTGTGCTCAGTTTGTGCTGCATTTTCAATGCTTGGCCATTTTGAAGGCCCATTACTCACGATTCAAGCACTTTTCCTGAGCAAGTATCTTTCTGCAGGTATGGCATGCCTTGACGCCTTGTTGAAAATCGGGCCCTAGATCTTTTTTCATTAAATACAGTATGAATGCTGACAGTGCTGTGTACACCTTGTAGTGCTACATAAATGATTGATAGTAGTAATAGTAGTAGTAGTAGATTGAATGGCTGACCTTGGCTTCAGAAAAATCTTTTGACTGGAATTGTTTTGATTGGTTGTTCTCCAGCTGGTGTTCAGAACATGGCTCTATGTCAGAAATCTTTTGAATGATTCATGTAAGTGGAATATGTACACTATGTACAATAACTTTTAGATTTCAGTAGAATGGACCACATGTATGCAAGGGAAGTTAAATGTAATCGAATAAAGATTGGTCCTACAAAAAATCTTATTACAGTATGTGGTGGGTGCAATGGACTAACTAGCATTTGAGTTCGATAGTTTGATGGATTGCCCTTATATGTGGATATATAGCTGTGCGATTTTAGAAAAGTCCCTTTTGGGTTTTGGTTTATTATTATTTTTTACCCCACAAATAACAAGAATATATAGTTGGTTCAAAACATAAAACAAAGGTTATACAAATAATTATGGTCTTCAAATAACAATACATTATCATCTGCATAAACTCTAAAATTAATGTTCATTTCTCTTAACTGTAAATAGATAACATTTATCAAGATAATATCAAGATAATATACATTGAAATAACATGTAATGCACAAAAGAGATTTTACTTACAAGGAAACCTTTTTGGCCTCTATAGTCTCTCAGATTAGCCTTCTAATAAATGAAGTTAAAATAATGTATGGGTACAGATATATTTCTATTTTGTTAGAGCAACATTAACAGTGAACTTTAGTGTTCATAGAAAAATGTTATTACCTTCAAAGTGTAATGGACGATAGCTGTTGTTATGAATAAAAATTGTTTGCTGGTGGCAACTAGCACCCAAGGCAATTCAGCGTATATATCATCTAACTTTCCACCATCCAACATTTCAGCAACTAATAGTTCATTCATTGCAATACTGGCAAACCCCCATCAATATTCCTGAAGGATCTCCAGCTCTGAGATCTTGCAAGGGTATGTTGGCTTTTTTCTTGAAGAAGAAGAAACTTTAAAATTCATAACACTGCTGCTGCATGAAACAGTGTCATCAAGAAACATAATGGAGCATGTTGATTTAAGACGCGTGGAATGTAATTTATTCAAACAAGGCTGTACTCTTTCCTAGCTCTTATACTTACACCTTAATGGCCGTTCAGTTTTACATATCTTTGTATCAGGGACTTTTATTTATTTATTTAACTTATTCCACTTAATCTGACTGCTAATGGATTTTGGCAGATTAGAAAACTGATAACCCAAGACATATAAACACACACATTACACTACCTAAACCAGTAATAAAATAACACCCAAGTGCTTAGCAAAACAAGAAAAGCTTTGACTTCCAAAAATCACTCTCATTATGAAAAGATAATGGTGTGCGAAGAGTACTATATTTCTAACAGCTAATGTACAAGAACTGTGCACGTTCAGTATTGCATGATCAGGCTATTTATTGCATGCATTGTCAGATTCTTATGAATGATAATAGTGTGAACATGCTATCAAAGACATTTTTAACTGTACCCATGCCATATCTTATTGCATGTCTCATTAAGTGGCATTTTAACATGCTTGTTAAATTTTTACTGACTTGTATGCAAAATCTTTCCAGTGTTATTTTATTGCATAGGCCCCTTGGTGTGAAATGTCAAATTTAAGTCATAAGAACATAAGATATGCCATACTAGGTCATACAAAGGTCCATCAAGCCCAGTATCCTGTTTCCAACAGTGGCCATTCCAAGTCACAAGTACCTGTCAGGTTCCCAAAAGGCAGACAGATTCCACGCTGCTTATCCCAGGGGTAAGCAGGTGATTTCCCCAGTCCACTTTAATAACGGTTTATGGATTTTTCCTCCAGGAACATATCCAAAGCTTTTTTAAACCCAGCTACACTAACAGCTTTTACTAGATCCTCCAGCAATGAATTCCACAGTTTGATTACGCGTTAAGTGAAAAAATATTTTTTTTCTGATTAATCTTAAATATGCTACATTTTAGCTTCATTGCCTGCTCCCTTCTTTTTCTGCTTTTTGAAGGGGTAAACAACCAATCTACATTTACCCATTTCTTTCCATTCATTATGTTGTAGACCTCTGAAAAGTCAGAATTGTACATGCTCCCTATCCCGACTTAGCGCATGTTAACATTCATTAACACACATTAATGTTTAGTAAACAAGCCCCTTAATGCTTAACACAATCAGAAGGATTTTCTCTCTTATGAAGACCTCCATTAAGGGCCATATTACTAAAAAATGATTTTTCTTCATCTAGTTCAATAATAAACTTAGAAAGAATTTTGTGAGAAACCATTAAAAAAATGAACTGAAGGTTTTCCTCAATCTCTGCTGTCATACACAGAAAAATATGTTGTATCTGCTGAATTTGTATCAGTAAGTGTCAGTAAGACATGTTGAAGAGCTGCTTCAAATCCAACCATGCCCATGCATTAATGGACATGCAATCAATTTGCAACCCTATAGTACGTACCTGGATGAAAAATACAGCAAGTCAAAGAAGCAGTTGATTGACTTACTTTGGGTTTGTAGAGGTGGGCTTCTTCCTCCTGAATATGTTTAGAAAACTGGTAGACCTACAAGCTGCTTTTCCATCTCCAACATGCATGCGTACCACATCTGAGGTAGTGAAAGCACTGCGGACATTCCTCTCAGGTTTGGCAATGATGATATACATCTTTGGGGTAAACATACATCCAAGAGCTACTGTTACACTGAGGCTGACTGCAAAGCAAGTGGTGATGATCTTGTAGTTGCTTCCAAAGTAAATAGGTACAAAAGCTAGCCAGATGATGCAGGTGGTGTACATGGTAAAGGCGATATACTTAGCCTCATTGAAATTTGCTGGCACATTGCGGGTCTTGAAGGCATAATAGGTACAGCTCATGATTAGCAGTCCATTGTAGCCTAGTGGGGCCACCACGCCCAGGTTGCTAGTATTGCAGATTAGGTAGACCTCCTTGATGCTGGGATAAGAGAGATTAGGTACAGGGGGGTCCATGATGATCAGAGTGATCACAAGTGTCAGCTGCAGGCTGATCAGAAGGAAGGCGATGACAACTTGGGCCCATGCACTCATAAAGCGAGGCTTGCGGGTACAGATCTTCTTCTTACTTCCTGCTAGTATGCGAGCAATGCGGTTGGTTTTAGTTACTAAAGCAGAGTAGCACATAGCAGAAGAAAGACCGACCAGGAGGCGCTGCAGGTAGCAAGAAGTCATGGTAGGCTTGGCTATCAGGGTGAAGGGACAGATGTAACCCAATAAGATTCCAGTGAGTATAATATAGCAGAGTTCCCGGCTGGAGGATTTGACTACTGGGGTATCTCTAAAGAGTGCAAAGATTAAAGTAACAAACATGGTGACCAAGATCCCCAAACAGGAGAAGACCACAGCCACAATGGACTCTATGTTGCTCCACTGGAGATATTTGACAGGGATTGGGTCACATCCTGCAATATGTAAGAAAAACATAGAATTATTCACTACAGATCTACAAAGGTTTGCCATTCAAGTAGATAAAAGAACAAGAGAGAAAAGCATGCAGAGCATAACTCATTGAATTCTTTCCAACCCCTGTGTGTGTATGTGTGGGGGAGTATCTATATATATATATAGCTTTCTTTGGTATGTTTATCTGCCTTAGTGTGAGTTTGTGTAGCTTGGTGGCTTGTATGTCTATGTGTATTTATATATACAGCATATGTGCACCTCTCTGTGTGTGCCAGTGGATGTATGTCTGTACATGCTTTCATGTGTGTACATAAATGCTAGCATGTTTGTGTCTGTGGTATGTGGGCATGTGTGTGTATGCATTTATATATGTGTTGGTTCTTAGTGTGTCCGTGATCATGAACGATGAGAGGGAAAACTATTTCAAAGGTGAAATTCTATGATTGCTGAGTTACTGTGAATCGATGTGATTTTGAAACAGCTGTTGGAACTTATTTTGCTGTAGAAATACATTGAGGTATTTTTGGGGGGAGAGGGGGCTTCATTTTTTTCCAATTTCCTACCATATGCAGAAAGTTCAATTGTACAGCATGGAAATTTCCCCCAGCTCACTCCTTTCCTTTCTGTGACAAGAGCAGCATTCCTAAGCTCCACCCCAACAATGTTCATATTGGCTGGATCTTACCCATAATCACTGCAATTTGAGCTACCTTCCACTGTTCCCATCTCCAGTGCCTGCCAATTGGCTGGATCCTATCTACAATTTCTGCTCCTAATTACAGTGGAAGCAGGGTAGAGGATTAAAAAACTACAAATAGATGTTTTAAAGTGTGATAAATATCCAAATACTTTACCAGTGCTTCTAGCATCTGATATGAACCGAACAACCAGTACAATTCTGACAAAAAACAGACAATTGTCTATCCTAACCTCCCGAGTCCTGATCACATCGGACAGGGCCCCATAAACTTCGGACCCTAGATATTGTATGAACCTAGGCTAACAATGCTTTATCTATCACTGCCTTTGGCAACAGATATTAGTTGGCAGTACACATAGCAGACAAGAAGAAAACTGGATGATTCAGTCACTAATTTTCACAGCAGAATTATTAACACAGACAATATAATAAACATTTGAATAGCTTAAAATGCAGCAGATGAGAGCTAGGAGCTTATTTGTAAGCCCTGTGCGTATCTGTCACATGTAGTATAAATGTTTTATGTGTGCGTATGTGTGTGTGTGTGTGTGCATGTCTGTTGTCTGTGCTGTGGGAGTGGGAGTAGTTGTATGGTAGTAGTTTTAGGGAAGTGGGGCATATTTAGGGGTGTTGGGGAACTTACAGAGAGATGTTTTTGGGGGTGGGTCATTTTGCAGATGGGGCTATTTTTTGCAGGGCATATTTTTGGGGGGCGGGGTAATTAGAAGGATAGTGGGGCTAGGGTTGCCAACTTTTTCACCGAGAAAAACCCGACACCTGTGGCTTGCCATGCCCCACCCATTCTCCGCCCCTAGCCCCACCCCTGCCCTGCCCCCAGTCCCACCCATGCTGCACCCCAGCCCCACCCACAAAAATTACCGAGGATAAGTGTAGGCTAATTCCCTTGGTCAGATAATAATTAAACTGGGAACCCCAAAAGCCAAACATGAAATGTACAACACTGGAGAAATAAAACTATAAAATAAATTCCTCTTGCACTAAACAAAAACGCAAAGATGTTAGCAATACACACTTCCCAGACCAGACATATTCCAGTTAATAAATTCAAAATAAAAAGTATTTTTCTACCTTCTGTTTGGGAATTTTATTTTTCAGTTGCAATTGCCCCAGTCACTTTCTTCTGGTTTCTTCGTGTCTTCTGCGAGCTATCCATTTGTCCTTTCTTCTCTTTTAGATGTTTTCCATTCTCTCTCTATATCTGCTTTAACATACTGATCGTTTCCCTTTTGCTCTTTCCCCCATTTCTTTCCTTATTCCTTTATCATTCACTCAAATTTCACCCTTCCATTCTCAATCCCTCTTACTCTCCCAATACCCGGCCCATCGTAGACTTTTCTTCCACACAAAATATCTTTTCCCTTCTCCATTCTCATTCCCCATCCCCATCCCCTTCTAGTCCTCCCCCCAAATCAGCTCCCTTATAGTTCTAGACCCACCCAGCATCCGCTCCCTTCTAGTCCCATTCTCCCATGCTCCCACATCAGCCCATTTCCAGTCCTATTCTAGCCCATCACCCATTTGCAGTCCAAGCTCCCCCCATCAGCCCATTTCTAGTCCTATTCCAGCTCCTCATCAGCCCGTTTCCAGTCCTAGCCCCACATATGCTCTTTTCCAGTTCCATTCCAGCCCTCCATCAGCCAATTTCCACTCCAAGCTCCCCATCAGCCAATTTCCAATCCTAGCCCCCTCGTCAGCCCACTTCTAGTCCTATTCCAGCCCCCATCAGCCCATTTCCAGTCCTATTCCAGCTCTTCATAAGCCCATTTCCAGTGCTAGCCCTCCCATCACAGGCCATTTCCAGTCCTGGCCCCCCCATCACAGCCTCTTTCCAGTCTTAGCCCCCCCCATCACAGCCTATTTCCAGTCCTAGCCCCCCCCCACCATCACAGCCCATTTGCAGTCCTAGTCCCCCCCCACCATCACAGCCCATTTGCAGTTCTAGCCCCCCATCACAGCCCATTTCCAGTCCAAGTCCCCCCCAACTATCACAGCCCATTTGCAGTCCTAGCCCCCCTAATCACAGCCTATTTCCAGTTCCCCGTCCCCCCACCATAGCCCAATTCCAGTCCAGGCCCCCCCCCAGCCCAATTCCATTGCAGCCCCCCTCCCATAGCCCATTTCCAGTCCAGGTCCCCTCCCATAGCCCAATTCCAGTCCAGGCCCCCTCATAGCCTATTTCCAGTCCAGGTACCCCCCATAGCCCATTTCCAGTCCAGGACCCCATCCCCATAGCCCATTTCCAGTCCAGATCCCCCCCCCCCCCATATCCTATTTCCAGTCCAGGTTCCACCCCCCCTCCATAGCCCAATTCCAGTTTAGGTCCCCCCCCCCATAGACCATTTCCAGTCCAGGTACACCCCCCCATAGCCCAATCCCAGTCCAGATCTACCCCCCATAGCCTATTTGCAGTCCAGGTTCCACTCCCCCATAGCCCAATTCCAGTCTAGGTTCCCCCCCTATAGCCCAATTCCAGTCTAGGTCCCCCCCCATAGCCCATTTCCAGTCCAGCTAATCCTCAACAACGCTGTGCAGAAAACGCCGCCCATGCGCACTCTTACAATGCATCCGCCTTTTAAAGGAAGTCCCCACGAATGACGTCTGGGGAAACCTAACACCAAACTCCACCCCCAACTCAAACACACACTGCCCAATCAATACGAAGATTCAAGCCCTCCGGAGCCACAGTATGCAATTTATGAATCAATCTTTGCTCGCACACCAGCAATGTCTGTTCTCTACTCCTGCCTCCCCAACTAGACAAAACATGATCTAAACAAAAACATCGCAAGTCACAAAATTGATGTTGAAACTCCAGAAAATGTTGAACCAGAGGGGCCTCCCGCACAGCACACTTCAATCTGCTCTTGTGTTCCAACATTCTCTTCCGAAACGGTCGACACGTACTACCCACATACAACAGCTGGCACGGACACTGGATCCCATACACTGTTGAGGATTAGCTGGCAGGTTAGTGGTTTGCTGTTTGGGTGTGGGTTTTTATGCTTTTTGAAAAACTTGGTTATCTGTGGTGTTTTGGATTATGCTGTTGTGTTTGTGTTTTAATTTTAGTATCCCCTGAGGAAGCGAGACTGCTCGCAAAACGTTTGAGGGCTCTTTGTAAGAACGTCGGGGACGGCAGCTGGCTATCCAGGTTCAAGCACAGTGTTACAGTGTCACAGTGATTGCTACAGCTAAGTGATTTTTTCACTTTAAATACTTGTGTGCTGATTCATGGTTAAAGCTAGCTGCTTGTAGTATTTGTCAAGGTCATTGATGTGATTGGGCCTTGCTAGTGTGTTAATGGTCCAGCCATTTGGGACCTGATTCACTATATGCCCGTATATGCTGAGACCTTGGTTTTTGTTTGACAAACAAGTTTTCTGAAAGATTTTTCAACAGCTCACATTTGTTTTTGATGGAGTGAGTCTTTTGTACATTGTTAGTTCCACTCTGCCAGTTGACCGCTATATTATTTGGAGTACTTATCTCTTCCCATGGCTTTCACTATCATCTCTATGCTGCTGACTCTCAAATCTATCTTTCTGCACCTGTTATCTCTCCTGAAATCCAGTCTAAGATCTCACTCTGCCTCTCTGACATTGCTACCTGGATGTCCCACCGCCGCTTAAAACTGAACATGGCCAAAACTGAACTCCTTATGCCTCTCCTCCTCTTTCCCCTTTCTCTCTCTCTGTGGATAACTCTGTAATCCTCCCTGTCTCTTCAGCACGTAACCTTGGTGTTATTTTTGATTCCTCTCTTTCTTTCTCTCCACATATCCAGCTCATTGCTAAAACATGCCGTTTCTTTCTATACAATATCTGCAAAATTCGCCCTTTCCTCTCTGTTGATACCACTAAGATGATTGCCTTGATTATTGTAACCTTCTCCTTGCCGGCCTCACTGCGAGCCACCTCTTTCTTAAGTCAATTCAACACTCCGCTGCTCGACTTATTTTCCGCCAGTCTCGCTTTTCCCACATCATTCCTCTCCTCATCTCGCTTCATTGGCTTCCCATCCATCTCCGTATCCAATTTAAATTTCTCCTCCTAACCTATAAATGTATTCACTTTTCTGCCCCCCAGTACCTTTCGTCTCTTATCTCTCCTTATATACCCCCTCTCGGTTACTTTGGTCTTCTAGTAGTCTTCGTTTATCTGTGCCCTTTTCTCGTACTGCCAATTCCAGACTTCGCTCCTTCCAACTGGCAGCACCCTTTGCTTGGAACAGTCTTCCTATCTCTGTGCGCCAGGCGTCCTCCCTGCCCATTTTCAAGTCCAGACTCAAATCCCACCTCTTCACTACTGCTTTTCGTTCCTGTCTTGCCCTATCTTGATCTCTCCATCAACGTTTGTTTACTTTGTCCTGTAAATTTTGTTATTTGTATTTTGTAACTTATTTTGTATTCTGTCTTATTAGATTGTGAGTTCTGATGAGCAGGGACTGTCTCTCTTGTATGTTTGTACAGCGCATCGTATGTTGCGGTGCTATATAAGTGTTTAATAATAATAATAATAATAAGAGACTTTTGGGTTTAGGCAGTTTGTAGGGTGTAGAGCAGTTGCACACACAAACACGCACACACACAGACACATGAAGACACACATATGGACAAGCACACACAGATACACATGCATGCACGGATGCACATGCATACACCCAAATATATGAATGCATACACATAGACATAAAAAGAACATGCCATGCTTGTGTGAATTTTTGAAGAGTCATTTTGCCTCCAGGCATACATTCTTCACCCCTGATGAATAATTTTTTTCCAGTACTATATTATGTTAGAAAGTAAAAAAAAGTGCAATTAATTTCAAAATAGCTTGTCACTAGATATAAGAGAATTTCCCCTGAATTGTCTGGTTTATGTCTGCAAATATTTCAGATTACTTGAATAATCTGGTCCAGTTTAAATCTATAGCTCTTGTTTTCCGGACCCTTTGGGGAATAATTTGTAAGTGTGTGCACACAAAATTATGCACACACTTGTTCCCATGCAGGCTTTGACAACTTTTCAAAACAAAAGTATGAGCACGCTTCCATGTTGCAAATTACCTCAGGCTTTTGGGCGCACACAGTTTTCTGGGTTAATTTATGCACATATGGGTATATTTTCAAAAGTCTGTGCAAAAATAGAAACCCCTCCCAAACACTCTCAGCTGGGCTCAAGTAAAACTGTATCTGTACAGGCTGCAGTGGAGGAGTAGCCAGAGTTCAATTTCCACTAGCGCTACTTATGTGCTTGGGCAAGTCATTTAACCCTCCATTGCCTCAGAAGGCAGGCCTGGCAATCTACTTCCAGTCACACTACTAAGAAACCAAACAGCAGGAGAAAGAGGTCTTCCGCAAGGAGTACAATAAAAGGAAGTGGAAGCCAAGGACCAGGGCCAAACACAGTAGAGGTATCCAAAAGACTTTATTTTTGGAAGCAGGGTCTGTCAATAAAGTCTTTTGGATACCTCTACTGTGTTTGGCCCTGGTCCTTGGCTTTTGCTTCCTTTTATTATTACACTACTAAGAAACCCCAGGAGCTGCTGGGTCACCAGGAGTCAGCATTGACCAGAAGGTACATGTTGCATATGCTTTTACAGGCTGTATGAACATAACGTTACATGCATATCAGGGCCACAATTCTATAAAAGCTTATTTCTGCTTGTAAAGCATTGCTTTTCCTGAAAAAAAGCTTCTGAAAATTACCTTCTCCTCAGCCATCTTGGTTTGGGAAGAAAGTAGGGTTGCCAACTGGCCGGTTTTTCCATGGCCAGACCGGCTGCCAGCGCAGATGCAAAACCGGCCCTTGAAAAGCCGGTTTTTTGCTCTGGCCGCAAGATCGGGAGCGGCCAGAGCAAAAGACCGGCTTTTCTTCTGACCCGAAGTAAAAAAAAAACCCACCCAGGGCCGGCCCACACACCGGAGGGCTTCAGAGGGAGCCGGGGAAGCCTGCGCGAGGCCCCGGCTCCCTCTGTACAGCCGCCAGCGTGAAGAGCCTTTTCCTTCACGCTGGCGGCTGTTTCTGTGAAGCCGCGATTGCTGGGAAAGGTTAAAGGCAATGCCCTTTAACCTTTCCCAGCATTCGCGGCTTCACAGAAACAACCGCCAGCGTGAAGGAAAAGGCTCTTCACGCTGGCGGCTGTACAGAGGGAGCCGGGGCCTCGCGCAGGCTTCCCCGGCTCCCTCTGAAGCCCCTCAGACAGCCGCGGTGCTGGTCGGGGGAGGGGGGAGAGGCCAAGGACTGCATGGGCTGTGATGGGGGGGCTAGGACTACAAATGGGCTGTGATGGTGGGGGACCTGGACTGGAAAAGGGCTATGGGGGGGGGGACTTGGACTGGAAATGGGTTGTGATGGGGGGGGGGGGGACCTGGACCGGAAAAGGGCTATGGGGGGGACTTGGAATGGAAATAGGCTGTGATGGGTGGGGGGGAACTGGACTGTAAAAGGGTTATGGGGGGGGGGGGGACAAGGAATGAAAATGGGTTGTGATGGGGGTGGAGGGGACCTGGACTGGAAAAGGGCTATGAGGGGGGGGTGAACTTGGACTGGAAATGGGCTATGGGGGGGGTTGAACTTGGACTGGAAAAGGGCTATGGGGTGGGGTGAACTTGGACTGGAAATGGGCTATGGTGGAGGGAGGGGGAACTTGGACTGGAAATAGGCTGTGATTAGGGGGGCTAGGACTGCAAATGGGCGGTGATGGTGGGGGGGGGGACTCGGACTGCAAATGGGCTGTGATGGTGGGGGGGGGGGCCTAAGACTGGAAATAGGCTGTGATGGGGGACTTGGACTGGAAATGGGCTGTGATGGGGGGGGGACCTGGACGGGAAAAGGGCTAGGGGGGGGGGGACTTGGACTGGAAATGGGTTGTGATGGGGGGGGGGGCCTGGACCGGAAAAAGGCTGGGGGGGAGGGACATGGACTGGAAATGGGTTGTGATGGGGTTGGAGGGGACCTGGACTGGAAAAGGGCTATGGGGGGGGGGGGAACTTGGACTGGAAATAGGCTGTGATTAGGGGTGCTAGGACTGCAAATGGGCTGTGATGGTGCGGGGGGACTCGGACTGCAAATTGGCTTTGATGGTGGGGGAGCCTAGGACTGGAAATAGGCTGTGATGGGGTACTTGGACTGGAAATGGGCTGTGATTGGGGGGGGGGCTAGGACTGGAAATGGCCTGTGATGTGAGGGCTAGCACTGGAAATGGGCTGATGAAGAGCTGGAATAGGACTGGAAATGGGCTGATGTGGGGCATGGGAGAATGGGACTAGAAGGGAGTGGATGCTGGGTGGGTCTAGAACTATAAGGGAACTGATTTTGGGGAGGACTAGAATGGATGGGGAATGAGAATGGAGAGGGGAAAAAATATTTTGTGTGGAAAAAAAGTCTATGATGGGCCGGGTATTGGAAGAGTAAGAGGGGCTTGAGAATGGAAGGGTGAAATTTAAATGGATGATAAAGGAATAAGGAAAGAATTGGGGGAAAGAGCAAAAGGGAAACAATCAGTATGTTAAAGCAGAAATAGAGAGAGAATGGAAAAACATCTAAAAGAGAAGAAAGGACAAATGGATAGCTCGCAGAAGATACAAAGAAACCAGAAGAAAGTGACTGGAGCAATTGCAACTGAAAAATAAAACACCCAAACAGAAGGTAGAAAAATACTTTTTATTTTGAATTTATTAACTGGAATATGTCTGGTCTGGGAAGTGTGTATTGCTAAGATCTTTGCGTTTTTGTTTAGTGCAAGAGGAAATTACTTTATAGTTTTATTTCTCCAGTGTTGTACATTTCATGTTTGGATTTTGGGGTTCCCAGTTTAATTATTATCTGACCAAGGAAGTTAGCCTACACGTATCCTCGGTAATTTTTGTGGGTGGGGCTGGGGTCAGGTCAGGGGTGGGACTAGGGGCGGAGAATGGGTGGAGCATGGCGAGCCACAGGTGTCGGGTTTTTCTCGGTGAAAAAGTTGGCAACCCTAGAAGAAAGTGTGTTGCAATGAGTAGTTTAAATAGTGTGCAGAAAAGTAAACCAAAGGGGCATCTGGACTATCTTGTGTTGTTTGTAATGAATGTGGGCACTTTCCCTCTGAACACATTGCTGCTAATTTTCAAGAATAGCTTTTGTAAACTTCATGCTCCCCCTATCATCAGGACAGAGTCAGCCCGATTTTATGTACATTTATTTATTTATTTACATTCTCTTATATACTGTGCTATTCTGCATCAGTGCGGTTTACATTGAACAAACTGAAATTACATTGAACAGGGCATTATAACTTGGAGATAACTATTTTACAGGGAACATGGGCTATGGAGGGTTAAGTGGCTTGCCCAAGACCACAAGGAGCACCTGTGGGACTAGAAACCCCAGTCCTTCCGGCCCAAGGTTGCTGTCCTCTAGTGGGATTTGAACCCCCGACCTTCCGGCCTGAAGTACCTTGCCCCAACCACTAGGCTACTCCTCCACTCCATTTACAAGTATGCACTCGCGTAAGAAAACTGCATTAGAAAAAAGGTTTTTCTTTTATTAAAAATATACACTTCCTGTTGTACAATGATGTAGTTTCCAGTTAAAACTCAGTGGGGCATAAATGAAACAGCGCTGTTAGCGCAGGGTTTACCACACGCTCAATGTGATATGCTGTTAGCGTTGGGCACTGCGGTAAAATCTCGTGTTAATTGGTGACTGGGTGGGTTAGGGGAGGAACATGGGCACCGACGGCACATTGCAGTTAGTGCTCACCAATGATGCCCACGCTGACTGTTCATGTTGCCTTTAGCTTGGGTGTTGTAAGTGTCCCCTCATGCTGTTTAGCACAGTGAGCAGTGGCTCCAACATGCTAATAGCAGGAGGACAGGCAGACATGCCCTTAAAGATTAGAATGGGCCTCTGGGCTAATTCTTGCACCAAATGCATTTAGTAAACATACCCTTATTTATACTACGTAAAGAATCTTTGTTTCTGCCAATTCCAGTGCAATTTGCATTGGGGGGTAATTTTATAAGGGGTTGTACACTTTAAGCACAGACTGTGGTGGTAATTAGTCATGAATGTGCTTACACATATGCATGTAATGACGTCTTATGCAATATCAAGCATCATAAAAGTGCGCGGGTTGACATGATGGTGCGTACTTTGCCAGTGCGCATACACATGGGTGGAGTTTGAGCAGACTGTACACGTACACATAGATTATAAAACAGTATGATTGACATGCATTCTGGAAAAATATAGGCGTGGACATCTGCAACAGCTCTAGGGCTTGTGTATTTGTCCGTGCTTTAACTTTAAGGAATGCTATCTGCCACTTACACTGGTATTTTTTAAAGACAAGCAGGGGTCTACTTGTTTAATAAAACAGAATCAACATAAGCTCCTTAAAAAGCGCTTTAGCTAGGTGCTCCTTCTTAGGGTAATTTTATAAACCATGTTTGTGCTCATATTACAGTTTTAAGCACATAAAATGACTTTTAAAAAAGAAAGATTTCAGTTTGAATTTTCCAGTTTACAGTATTCTGTTACAAGCCTGCTTCAAAGGGTGTGGTTAATTGAATCAACTCTGCAGCCTGACCAAGTTACCTGATCTAGTTCTGATCATCACAGCTCCAAGAGACTACACAAAGCTAAGCTTTCAAACTTTACAATTGCCTGTTTTTTAATATAAATTTAACTCTTGGCTATAAGGTTTTAGAAATATTCAGACTGCCTACATTCCTTGCAATAGCCTTTAAATCAGATAGCTGAGTGTGCCCTCAGTTCATATAAGGTCTACTGGCCAGGCGTACTTAACTTCCCACCCACCCTACCCCTCACCTCACCTGTCCTAGGGTTGCATTGCTTATATAGTCCTCATATACATTAACATCTGTCCTTTAAATAGGTGTTATAACCACCCTTTCTCCTTCTCCTAGGACCGCTTTATAACAGTCTTAATCAGCATGTCTTGTATTCAATGAAATAACCGTGGTGCTTTCATTCTAAGAAGAATCATTTGGAACCTAAGAGCTTGCCCCATATGCCTCAAGTTAGCTGCTATGGGTAAAGAATTGACTCTACTAAGGGAAGAATTAGCTGAAATTAATCTTCTAGGGTACAAATTAAACAAAATCCACCACGGCTCCCAGAAAGAATTAAAAAGCCCAAGAACAAATGGATCAAAGTGGGCTTTGGTAGGTTGTGAACTATAACACAGAGATACCCTATACATCAAGAGATATCCCTGCATAATTCATTCTCTGCTTTGGATAATGAAGGTACCCAATCCATAGAAATTGAAGTGCCCTTAAATGAGAGAGTCAATGCCCAATCTACTGATAATGATATGAAGAAAAAAATCACAAAACAGAAAACTACTAGTACTTGGAGATTCCATCATCAGAGGCACCAAAGGAGAGAAGATGGTCAAATGCTTCCCAGGCCCTTCAGTCAGCAGGAATACAAACCAAATTGTTGGTATAGTTAGTGCAAGAAGTCAGCACTCCAAAATTGACGTTGTCATTCACTTGGGTACAAATGACCTGGCTAGAAAAGTGCCTCTGCAGTTCAAAGGGACTTACAGACTCTGGGAAAGAAACTCAAGCCCATTGTTAACACTATAGCATTCTCAGAAGTTCTACCTGTTCTTGGTAAGGAGGCAGAAAGGCTGCATTGCATAAACACCTTTAATACATGGCTCCAAACCTAGTGCAAACAAGAAGGATTTAGATATATAGGCGACTGGGGAAACAGATGGATCAACAAGAGAGTATACTGTGCTGATGGACTACATCTCTCTGTCTCAGGGAAAAGGATACTAAGTGAAAAAGTCAGGCAGTATGTGGACAGGCATTTAAACTAAGAAAAGGGGGTGATGTATAGAGAAGGACACGTTCAGGACGTCACTCCCAGCAAAAGCATAATAACATTGGTAACAGCCACACATCAATGACAAGTGGGAAGAGGCATGTAGAACAAAATCCATGCAAAATACAGGCTAGCCAACAACAAATGCTGGAAAGCAATGAGCACAAATGCTCGAAGCCTAGCCAGCAAAGTTTCTGACCTGGAAACCCTAATGGTGGAAATCGATTTGGACATTGTGGCCATTACAGAAACATGGTTTAACGAGTCACATGAATGGGATATAGCCATAGCTGGCTATAATCTATTTAGAAGAGATAGAGAGGGTAGAAAAGGAGGAGGAGTAGTCCTATATGTCAAAAGCAATATTAAAGCTGCTGAAATGAAGGGGACATGGGGAAAGGAAGAAGCACTGCGGAATGTGTTGGAAAGAGGAGCTGGAGGCCTGTAGACTACACCAGTATGGATGACAATGCCAACTCAAACCAAAGAAATGGATAGCGAATTGATTATTGATATTGCAAAGGTAGCCATAAAGGGGGAAGTGATCATATTGGGTGACTTTAATCTACCCAATGTCGATTGGAATATTCCTTCTGCAAATCTGGAAAGAAGTAAAAAAATTATGGATGCCTTCCAAGATGCATTACTTAGACAAATGGTCATGGAACCGACCAGGGAAAGCTCGATGCTGGATTTAGTACTAACCAACGGAGATAGTGTATCGAATATCTCTGGGTGGGTGTCCATGTGAACAGCAGCGATCATCACACGGCGTGGTTTGAGATAAAAGCCAAGGCAGAGTCTAATCACAGCAAGCTCAAAATCCTAGAGTTCAAAAACATTGACTTCAGTAAAATGGCCAAGTACCTGAAGGAGGAGTTGACTGGATGGGAGGGGATAAGAGAAGTGGAATTGCAATGGGCTAAACTAAAGGAGGCAATAAAAGGGGCAACAGATACATATGTAAGGAAAGTAAATAAGAACAAGAGAAAAAAGAAACCTATTTGGTTCTCCAAAGAACTAGCTGCCCAAATAAAGGTAAAATATACAGCTTTCACAAAATTCAGAAGTTCGCAAAAAGAGGAGCACAGAAAAGAATACAGGATAAAACTAAAAGAGACAAAAAGAAGAAAAAAAGGATAGCAAAATCAAAGGCAGAAGAAAAGATGGCTAAAGATGTGAAGTGAGGAAAATCAGAGGTGGAATTGCAGGACTCAAAAGTGCCGGGAACGGATTTGTGGAAAGTGTTATTGAAAAAGCAAAAATGCTAAACAAATACTTCTGCTCTGTCTTTACCAAAGAAAATCCTGGAGAAGGGACCACCTGTGACTGACAAATATACAAATGGGAATGGAGTAGATACCACACCATTCACAGAAGATGATGTGTTAGACAGCTTGCAAAACTGAAAGTGGACAAGGCCATGGAACTGGTTGGGATACATCCCAAGATACTGAGAGAGTTCAGAGAGGTTCTTGCAGAGCCGTTAAAGGGATGTTTTTAATAGATCCTTGGAGACAGGAGAAGTTCCACAGGACTGGAGAAGAGCTGATGTGGTACCTCTTCAGAAAAGTGGTAAAAGGAAAGAAGTGGCAAACTACAGGCCAGTAAGCTTTACCTCGGTGGTGAGAAAGGTAATGGAGGCATTCCTGAAAGAGCGAATAGTGGACATCCTTGAAACCAACAAGGTGCATGATCTGAGGCAACATGATTTTACCAAAGGACGATCTTGCCAAACAAATCCAATTGAGTCCTTTGACTGGGTGACCAGAGAACTAGATCAAGGGCATACGATGGATGTGATCTACTTAGATTTCAGCAAAACCTTTGATACTGTTCTTTATAGGAGGCTTATCAATAAACTCAACAGTTTGGGAAGGGTGCCGAGGTAATGAACTGGATCAGAAATTGGTTGACTGACAGACGACAGAAGGTGATGGTAAATGGAACTCACTCAGATGAAAGGAAGGTGATTAGTGGTGTGCCCCAGGGTTCGGTCCTGTGGCCGTTACTGTTCAATGTATTTGTGAGTGATAATGCTGAAGGACTGAATGGAAAAGTCTGTCTTTTTGCAGATAATACGAAATTTGCAACAGAGTGGACTCCATTGATGGAGTGGATAACATGAGGAAAAATCTACAAAAGCTGTAAGAATGGTTTAATGCTTGGCAGTTAAGATTTAATGTGAAGAAGTGCAGTGTCATGCACTTGGGAAGCAGAAATCCAAGGGAATTGTATGTGATAGGGTACGAGAGATTGGCATGGACCAGGAGAAGGACCTCAGTGTGACTGTTTCTGAGGATCTCAAGGTGGTGAAACAGTGTGAAAAGGCAGTGGAAAAAGCCAGGATTCTGGGTTACATACAGAGAGGAATTACCAGCAGAAAGGATGAGGTACTAATGCCACTGTACAAGTCGATGGTGAGGCCTCACTTGGAGTATTGGGTTCAGTTTTGGAAACCATATCTCGCAAAGGATATAAAAAGACTGGAACGGTTCAGAGGAAGACAACCAAAATGATATGGAGCCTGCGTCAGAAGACTTATGAGAAGAGACTTGAAGACCTAAATATGTATACTCTGGAGGAAAGGAGGGACAGGGAGATATGATTCAGACTTTTAAATACTTAAAGAATATTAATGAACAAAGAAATCTCTTCCAAAGATGGGGAAGCTGTAAAACTAGAGGGCATAACATGAAACTTCAAGGGGGTAAACTGAAAGGCAATGTCAGGAAATACTTTTTCACTGAAAGGGTGGTGGATGCTTGGAATATCCTCCCGATGGAAGTGTTGGGGGCAAACACAGTGACAGAATTCATAATGGCATGGGACAGACATAGTGGATTTCTTTATAGCAACAGGGCAAAATCAAAATAAACATAACTATCTCTTATATCTCAACAAATAGGGGTGACCTGCACGGAGCAGCAGGTACACCTACTCTTGCCACCTTGTTGGGCAGACCATGCTGGTCTTTATCTGCTGTCATATACTATGTTACTAAAAGTATGTGTGGTGTTAGCTAGTGTGCACATGGAGAGTAGACATGCTCAGGGGAGACGTTTGGGCATATGTACATAAAGTGCTAATATTTACGCCTTCCTTCAATCTAGGTGCGATTTCTGCAGGATTTGTGAAAACACGTGCCTAGGTGTCTTTATAAAATAAGTTTAAAATAGGCACCTTCTTCACCCCTCAACTTAGATGCCATTATTAAATTACCTTCTTTGTGCCCCTCGCAAACCAGTTTATTATAAATAAATTATATATTATTTATAAATTTTAAAATATTTCTATACCGCCATATGCCACAGCATTCAAGGTGGTTTACAACATACCATGAAAATATTGCCACATAACAATCCTATCAACCAACGTTGAATACTGAGTATCTTCAATGCCCCACACTAACCTTAGCCTCCTCATTGAAGGAACAGAAAGGTTTTCAGATTTTTTTCTCTAAAAACCAACAATTCCTGCTCCTTCTGCAAATTCACTGGGAGTTTATTCCAGCACATTGCTCTGTCTCTCGATCTCTTCTGTCTCATTTTCTGGTAACCCAGGACCACCAGAAGATGACCCTGACTCGATCTTAACAGTCTTCCTGGTTGATATCTAGCTAACAGGTCTCGCAAATAGGCCGGCCCTTGTCCTCTAATGGTCTTAAATGTTAACACTAATAGCTTAAATATACTCTGCTGCTGAACAGGAAGCCAATGCAGTTGTTGTTGGGTACATCAGGAACTGAGTCTCCTTCTCCTCCTCGAGATTACCAGGGCAGCGGCATTTTGCACCACCTGAAGTTTTCTCAGCAGATACCACGGTAATCCCACATACAGAATGTTACAGCAATCCACAATTGACATCACACATGCTTGAATTAACACTCTCAGTGCCCCTTCATCCAACAAAGGTCACAGCTGCCTCACTATCTGCAGTTTACCATATGCTAGGCGCACCACCTGAGATACCTGAGCCTGTAAGGATAGGTCAGCATTCAAATGAACCCCAGATCTTTAATTTCTTTCTTCCTCTGCAACTGAACCCCCCCCCCCCCACCAATCATTGGCCCATCCAGCAAACTAAACTCCTCCAGCTCCCCACAGAACAAAACCTCAGTTTTCAGACGTTCAAAAGAAAGTAATTCTCCTACAACCATTCTGTGATTTCCTCCAAGCAAAGATTCACCCTCCTGATCACTTCTCTCACATTCTGCTCAAAAACTGCCATCACCTGGGTATCATCAGCGTACAAAAATCCTTGGAAGCCATGCTGACGTATAATCCTCCCTACTGAGCTGATAAACAAACTGGAAAGGGACGGGGACAACACTGACCTTTGGGGTACCCCGCATTGCATGGTTCTAACCACGGAGCACTTCTCCTTCCAGCGAATCCGAAATGAACTAAAGCAGCCTAACACTCTCCCTCTAATCCCCAACTGTCTGCACCTCCCCAATAAAATATCCCAAGCCACCAAATCAAAAGCTGACGATAAATCTAATATAATCACCAAAGCTGGTTTCTTAAAATCCTTAGATGTATACAACACATCCAACACCAGTGCCATTAAAGACTCAGTACCAGAACCCCTATGAAATCTCACTTGCCCCATGTCCAATCTCCCACTTCATCCAAAAATCGATCTAGTTGCCCCATCATCTCCTTTTCCAGGAATGGAATGCTTTGGGAAATAACCAAATGCTGTTATATTTTTAAGTTTGATACTGGTTATAATCACTGCTACACTGGGAACAATTCTATACAATATGATTGAAATATTATACTTACTCCTTTGCACTATGATTTCATTTTATGGCATCCTTTAAAATTTCTTGAAGAAAACAAAATGAGCTCAATTTTCACAAATAAGTAAAGAACAACTTAAGTAATTAACTGAGACATATTTTCACTCCTCTGCACGCTTTCATGCATAGAGACATCTAGTGGGTCTGCTAGGTAAAGGAGCTGATATTGTACAAAACCAGAGAACCTTCTGGCCTAGTAAGGTGTGAGTAGGAGGAATTCCTGCAAAACGTGGAGAGAAATATGATCGTATAAAGAGTGCAAAAAAGGGCACAATCTGTCTTTGTCTCTGGCTGGCTAGGCCACAGCACCACAGCGGTTTTGCCTTTGGCTAGCTAAGCTGGAAGACTGGTCTTCTGCAGTGAAAGTATTTGATTGGTGTTTGAGGAGAAGACAGAGATTTCCCCTTTTTCAGTGGAGGTCTCATGAGTTGGCTGTGAAATCTGGGAGCAGAGGGGCCTAGGAACTAGTTTCTCTACCACAGTGGTCGAGATAATGTTGGAATCTGTTTTGATTTCTAATATACTATGCTGTGTATCTTCTATTAATTTTCAACTTGTTCAAGAATTTAAAGACTTTAAGGGGTCCTTTTACTAAAGTGCACTATGCGGTTAACGCGTGATTTGGTGCATGTTAACTGTGCGCTCAGGCCCGTGGTAACAATTACCTTAGGGGCATGACAGTTAACGCACACTGATTTTCATACTAACTGCCAGTTGCATGTTAGGGTGTCAAATGGGCAGGTTAGGGGTGGAAAGCGGGTATGGTGAGCATACTGCAGTTAGTGTGGGGGTACATATCACGTGTTGTCACCTAACGCCTCCTTAGTAGGTGGAGGTAGTTAGTGCACCCTCAGTAACAGTGCCATATTAGGTTATGCATCTGTGTGTTAACTGTTTGGAACATTCAGGCCACGCCCCTGACAGCTACTGAAGAGGCTTTGCACTTAACATAAATTAGCTTTTGTGTTAGACACATTTTAAGTGCAAAAACCTGACACAATTCAGTAAAAGGGTCCTTAAATCAACTTTATGTGGTTCAGAAGAAACCTCTGGATTGGAATGTGCTTTTCGTTAGAGTGGAGAGTGAGAGGAGTAGGTAATCCCCAGGGCCGGTGGCCTTTCAGCTCTTTGCAGTCCCATCCCATGGACCCTATAATCTAGGAGTTGCTGCTTTAGTGATAGAGATCTGTTTCCTCTCAAGTGTGTAACCACGGTCTCCTCCAGAGTGAGCTACTCACTGAGGAGTGACAGACTTATTTTATTTATTTAAACATATTTCTATACGCCTTTCTAATATTCAAAGCGGTTTAGATAAAAACCAGAAATTTAAGAGGACATGTGTATGCATACTGTTGTACAATGAAATTAAACTTGAGTATATGCTTCTAACATAAACTTAAAACTTCAGAATTACGAAGGACTACATATACAGAACTATTGAGTTGCTCACTTCCAGGAGGGAGATTTGGGGCCAGTCTGGGATTTCAACACAATCCCATCCTGACGTTATATGTCACTTGGAGCACTGATTTCATTGGGGAGAAACAAATACCATCCTGCTTTGGGATGTGAATTCAAAAGAAGGACTGTCTCCCTGCTGGAAGTGGGCAACTTGGCAGTTCTGTATATGTAGCCCCCAAGTCTATCACTCCTCAGTGAGTATGCTCGTTGAATTTAAATACATTGTGCCCTTTACAAAAAATAAGAGGCCCTAATGTCAAGAAAAGTGCACAGCTTTACCAAGATCTCTACTGGTTGGACCCGCTCTTGAAAACAGAAGCCAAATTGTTTCCACGCCACATGTGTCATTCTCCCTACCTGTTAACTCAGCATTAGGCCACCAGCCCAGGTCACAGGCCTTGCAGGTAAACTCATCTTGTACAAATTCATTCTCTTTGCAAGGTGTACAGATCCAGCAGCAGCTCACTTCTCCTTTCCGTATCACCTGCAATGCCAAAAGAATGCACGCACTTAGGAAAGGTCAAATTCACTAATGGATTTTTACTCATTAGAGAATCAACTCAGCTTCTTTGTGAGTATGAAAAATGTGCCATCGCCGCAGCTACGTTAAAGAACGTTACAGTGGGATAAACCAATTCTCACATCTTAAAAGGTGATGTGCCGAGTGGGAGTGGGGAGGGCATGGCCCCCCAGATGCTGGCCTAGGAAGGGGCACTGGAGACCCAGAGGTGAGTCACACCATCTCTACTTCCCTCCTTCCCCTTCAACTCGCCAGGCCAGTGGCCGTGAAAGCAGCAACAGCAGAAGCAGCGCAAATAGAAACGTAACAAGCATCACTGAGCCTTTCCGTTTCCTGCTCCCCAAAGGCCTGTTGCGTCCTGCCCCCTCTAAAGCTACTTCCTGTTGCTGGGGAGGGTAGAATGCATCAGAGATTTGGAGAGCACCGGACTGCAGAGGCTAAGTGGTGCTCATTTCTTAAAAACTTGTGCTGCTTCTGCTTTGGCTACTTTTGCTGCTGCTGGCCTGGCGTGTTGAAAGGGCCATGGAAGGAAGAAGGGGGAGAGGCTAGAGGGAAAACGTTGGAAAGGAGGAGAAGGAAAGGGGGGTACACTGGATCATGGGGGGGAGGAGGAAAGGAAAAGGAGCAATGCTGGACCACATGAGGTGGGGAGGGGGGGGAGGCAGAAGAGAGAGAGGAGAGATGCTAGATCACGAGATAGAGGGAGGAAGAAGGAAGAAAGCAAGGAGATTCTGTGCCACATGGGGGGGGGGGGGAGGGAAGGAATGGAGAGATGCCAGACTATGAGGAGGAAGGAGGAGGGAGGAGAGAAGAATGGGGCATGCTGGACCAAGCAGAAGAGTGGGGTGAGGGTGGAGGAAAGTGAACAGAGAGATGGGGGAAGGCAAAGTGGTCCCCACACTCATGGGATACCTCTGTTATTGTAAACAGCAATACAGCTAAGCAACAAACTAGATGAGTGGTTAGCAGGTTAAGAGTCAGGGCTGCATACAAATGATTAATAGTAGTAGGAAGCTAAGGTTTAAATTCTGCTTTTTTATTTATTAGTAGTGTTTAGCTCATGACTTTCCAGTAGTCAATCAAGGCATGAACTGCACAGCTCTGGTATATCAGGACTGCTTGGGGAGTCTCAGGATGGTTCCTTTCCTCTGAAGAGGTACCGTCTTATATTTTATTCTACTTGTTAGCAATAAGATTTGGGCCACTGGGTCAGACCAATATCCTGTTTTCAACAGTGACCAAGCTACGTCACAAGTACCTAACAGGATCCCAAAAGGTAGAAAGATTCCATGCTGCTTATCCTAGTGATAAACAGTGGATTTCTCCAGGTCCACCTTAATAATGGTTTATGGACTTTTCCTCCAGGAGCTTGTCCTAATCCTCTGTGTTCTTTAGTTTAATTTTCTCTTGGTCTTGCCATGCTTCTGCTGTTCAATTATCTATTCTATAATCTTGATTCTTGTTCGCTGTTGTAGGACAGATTTCCAAAGCATGCATGCATTAATAGCCATGTATACATGTAGATTGACTGTAAGAAAACTGTCCTCCCTCAATATTTATTTATTTAACAGGTTTTTTAATACCACTTTATCATTTTAGCCAAAGCAGTTTACATTGTAACTTAAAAATGGTAATGTACATTAAACAGGGACATTGATAACTTGGATTCTTCAATATGCCTTAAAGTTTGCACACAATTCCACAATGAACAATTTTTTAAGCCAAATTTTAAAGGGTCATAAAAACATAACTTAACATAAGCAATGTCATAATGGGTCAGACCAAGGTCCATCAAGCCCAGTATCCTATTTCCAACAATGGCCAATCCAGGTCACAAGTACCTGGCAGGTTCCCAGAAAGGTATACAGGTTCCACAATGCTTGCTCCAGGGTAGGCAATGGATTTTCTGGATCCTCTTTAATGATGGTTTATGGACCTTTCCTCCAGGAACTTGTCCAAACCTTTTTTAAACCCAGCTACACTAACAGCTTTTACTATATCCTCCGGTAACGAATTCCAGAGTTTGATTACATATTAGGTGAAAAATATTTTCTCTTATTAGTCTTAAATGGGTTACTTTGTAGCTTCATTGCATGTTCCCTGTTATTTTTACTTTTAGATGGAGTAAACAACCTCTGTTTTACTCTGTTCATTAATTTATAGACTTCTATCATGTCTCCCCTCAGCTGTCTCTTTTCCAAGTTGAAGAGTCCTAGCCTTTTAAGCCTTTCCTCATAGTGGTATCCTTCCATCCCCTTTACCATTTTGGTGGCTCTTCTCTGTACCTTTTCTAATAATACTATATCCTTTTTAAGATATGGCAACCAGAATTGTACACAATAGTCAAGGTGCGGTCATACCATGGAACGATACAGAGGCATTATAATATCCTTGGTTTTATTCTTCATTCCTTTCCTTATGATACCTAACATTCTATTGGCTTTCTTGGCCGCCGCTGCACACTGGGTGGAGGGTTTCAACATGTTATCCATGATGACGCCTAAATCGTTTTCCTGGGTTGTGGTTCCTAATGTGGAACCTTGCACCTTGTAACTGTAGTTTGGGTTGTTCTTTCCTAGGTGAATAACTTTGCACTTGTCCACATTAAATTTCATCTGACATTTGTATGTCTACTCTTCCAAATTACCAAGGTCCTCTTGCAATTTTTCACAATCCTCTTGTATGAATAATTTTGTGTCATCTCCAAATTTGGTCATCTCACTTGTTATTCCCATTTCCAGATCATTTATGAATCTGTTAAAAAGCAATGGGCCCAGCACAGATCCCTGGGGTACTCCACTATTTACCTTTCTCCATTGGGAAAATTGGCCAATTATCCCTACCCTCTGCTTTCTATCTTTTAACCAGTTCCTGATCCACAATAGTACACTACCTCCTATCCCATGACTTTATAATTTTGCCAAACGTCTCTTATGAGGGACCTTGTCAAAGGCTTTCTGAAAATCCAGATACACTATATCGACTGGCTCACCTTTGTCTACCTGTTTATTCAGACCTCCAACAAAAATATATAAAAGATTAGTAAGACAACATATACAGTAGGGAGGGAAATCCATAAATTGAATTTTGTCTTCAGTGAAGGTTATTAAGATACAACTTTTCATTGGATACAGAGAGACTTTAAGGAAATACAGTAATTCAATAAAAATCCTGGAGAGTCAACACAAATATGTTTTCAAGAAAGTGATATCAACACACTACTAGAGTACGTTAAATAGATACATTTTTCCCAGCAGTTTCCTTTGTTTTTCTGGGTTTCCAGTTCAAAACAAAGCCTCTACTGTACTTTGCATTCATGGGCTTTCAGTTCTACCTCCCTGGAATATTTCCTTATTTCATAGCTTATTTCAGAGCACCCAGGCTATGTATTGCCACTAGCTGTCGTCATTATGTGATTAGTGGAACTGCCTCCCAGGGACTGTGCATAAACTCAAATGGGCCTCCAGAGGCCCCTCAATAGAATATCTACACATTTTAACAATAAAATCAGATTTCCGACAAACCTTATTTGGCTTAACAAAACCTGTTCCCCCTCATTTTAAACTTCATTTTCTAAGCTTTTTGGAGGTGCCCTTGTTATAGACAAGTTTTGCATTTTAAAGTGCAGTTTGTGGGGATACATTACATTTCAGGGATGTGTAGTCATATAAAATAATATAGCAAATGTCAACAACATATCCTATTCCATTTTATGTCATTTTCAAAACAGAATGACATAATACAAAAATATGACTTTTTTTTCCTGTCATTGACAGCGCATGCTATTCTTACGTAGTGTGCACTATTTTCAACAGCAAAGAGACTTAAAAAAACAACTAAATGAAACAAAATAAACTACTAAAAAGAAAAAAAAATGTTGATGGGTATGCCCATATTAGGCATATATTGGGTGCCAGCTTAATGTGCTGCAGTGCCTTCAGTTGATCGCAGGGAGAGCAATTTCCAAAGGCATTGAGTAACAGAGCCCCAGAATAAATTTCCAGGGCATAAAATTGCCTTTATCTCAATGTCCAAAAAATACACAGGCTGTTCCACGGATGTATACTTTCAGCCGTAGTAAAAACTGGGTGGGGTAGGAGATGGGGAAGATGGAGGGAAGCAGGGTTAATTTGTAGATAAAAAAGAAATGGAACTGTGGGTGGAACCAGGACTGGAAATAATCTGTGGAGGCAGGGCCAGGACTAGACGTTTTTACATACTTCTTTGTTCCCAGTTTTCATCTTGATGTTTTATTGCTTTATATTGCATCAGCTGAACTATATGATGACCCCTGATATTGGCATAGTTGCCGAAACTTGGCCAAGTCGGGTCTTCAATAAAGTGCGTTAACAGAAGATCTTTTTGTGAGGTTGTGGTCTCTCTCTGCTCCTTCCTTTTGGCATTTAGCAATTTAAACAGCCCAGTATTTTCTGTATATATTTTTTTTAAATGCACACTTAACCTAATTATGCATTTGCCAGTGAATGCATAATTGCCTTTGAATAGGGCATATTTATTCATTTGTCTGATAGGGCATAATTATTCATTCACATGGGATACTCCCAGATTCACCAATACAACTCACCCATCAGATGCAGAACAGAAGTAACGTTTTCACTTTACAACTCAACATACAAAAAAGATTCCATCCAGATTCTGGTCTAACATCAGTGACAACAACATCAACTCCCTCTTCTACCAACCATTGTGCATCATAACACAAAACCTTGCAAATGGATACTCAACTGGAGAACCAAGTCGAAGAACTCAACCTGCATCAACTCTATCTATGAAAAATTAGCACTACAAATATTCTAGATCACCAGTAATCTCTAGTTGGAAAAAAGAGAGCAAGCCAAACTACTATAGATTCCTATACAGAACCAAGATGTTAACAGAATCCCTCACCTCAGCTGCACATGGAAAACACAGACCATCACTTAGTAAAGAACAAAATTACAAATTAGAAAAAAATATGCAGACAAAAATTGAAATGGAAAACCCCCAAAACAGGCATTGAGCTGTGGAACGCTGAAGGAAGAAAAAAAAATATATTTCCTTCTCTACCAAACTATAAGAAATGCACATTTTCAAAACTGCCATTTCATTCTCTAAAAACTGCCACTCTTTTGTACCTTTGTTGTCTGATCATTTTATTTTTCTAGTTGGGCTAGTCCTGGTCTCTTTTTTCTACTTCCTCTTGTTGGTTTTCTTCTAAGTCCTTCTTCACACTCCCTGTCTTCATCCTTTCCTTCCCTATAGCTCATTCCAACACTGATCTTTCTGTTTTATCTTTTTTTTCTCTGTTTTTCTCATCTGACTTTTTCTTAACTGCAGATTCAATTGTTCCTCCCTCTTCTTCCTTTAATCTTCAGTCTTCCTCTTTTCACCTTTCACCTTCTAACCAGCTTTCCATTTCCCAACTTTACTTCACTAATCCTTCCATTCCCTACCTGTCTCATTCCTTCGCCAGCCTCCTATGTCCCCATCTTTGACCCACTTTCTAGCCCCCATTTCTTCCTTCTGTATGCACCTCCTCTCCAGGCTCATTGACCACCTTTTGCCTCTCTTCCCCTAATCAGCCCCAGCTTATTCCTTAGCACACATCATCTCTTTATCTCCAGGCCTTTTCTTATATCTTTCCCCCAATCAAAATTTCCATTTCCACTTTTACCTCCCCCATTTCTACTCTCTCTCACCATCTTTAAAGAACACCTGTCCCTTCCTGTGGCTCCTACCTACTGCATAGCCCTCTGTCCTTTTCAACCATCCCTAATCCCTCCCCAAACCTTTCAAGGCCCTTCAAATCTTCTCCCCTCCCCATATTTCTGCACTTGGTCTCACAGCCCTACTGATTTCCGTACTGCCCTCCTAATCTCTGGTCAAATTTCTAGTCACCAGACTCTAAAATATCCCTCCAGATAACCTCAAGTCCCTACTTTTCCACCCTTCCCAGTCTCTGAGTCCTCACTTACAATCCCACCCAATCCCTGAGTCCTCACTTACCCACTCAATATTCAGCCTATGTTAAGAGTCTTTCTTCTGTTTTCTCACCCAATCTTAAATCTCCATCTAAGCCCAAGTTCCTATTCTCCCACATCCCCATGGCCCTAGTGCCCACCCATCTACCTCATTCTTAGTACACATTAACCTTCATTTCCTACTCCTTGCCACAGAATCTGATCTTATATCCTTCCTCTCAACTTTCCCCTGGTTATGACTTTGCTTCTTCCCCAGCCCCCAAAATATCTGTCCTCCTCTCCCTTCTCACTCCCCCAGTATCTCCTTCTTCACACACTGACCACAGCATTTTCTGACATTAGCCTCCTTTCAGTAGCAGGCCCCCCCAGCACTAAAATTAACCCCTCTCAGCACCAATCCCCCCTCCAGCATAAGCCTATTTCCGGTCCCCCCAGCCCTAGTACTAGCCCATTTCCAGTCTCAGTCCTCCCAGTCCCAGTATAAACCCATTTCTAATCCCCCATCCCGCCCCAGCTCCAGTATCAACCTATTTCTGGTCCCCAGTCCTCCTCTAGCCCTAGTATGAGCACACTTCTAGTCCCAGTCCTCCCAGTCCATCATCCCATTTCCAACCCATCTCCCTCAAACCCCAGTATCAGCTTATTTCCAGTCATAGCCGACCTCCCAGCAATAGCTTTCTTCCAGTCCTAGTTCTCTCCAGCATCCACAACTTTAAGCCCATTCCAGAGCCCTAGTCTGTCGCTCACCCTTCATCAGCCCCCTAGTCCCCACCTCCTCTCACCAGCTACCTCCTCCTTCCTCTTCTAAGTTCCTGTAGCCACCGCAGGAGCATTTTTGTTTGCTCCTGTGGCTGTGCTCCTCCGAAGCAGCCCAGCCTGTGGCATTTTTATTAAACCACTTCCTGTTTTGCAGGAAGTGCTTTAATAAAGATGCTGTGGGCAAGGGTGCTTCAGTGCAGCACAGCAATGGTAGCAAACAAAAATGCTTCTGTAGCTGTTATAAACATTAATGTGGCTGCATCATTCTGACACTTCTTGAGATGAGAAGTGATTCATGCAGACACGGCTGTACTAATGCTTAATGCAGCTGTGGGAGCTGTACTGTAATGAATCAGCCCTGCTCATAGTATTTTTATTAAAGCTGTGGGCTGGGCTGCTTTAGTACAGTACTGAGCAGTAGGATGAGGAGAACTGGTGGGGAGCGGAGGTGGGGTCGGGGCGGAGAAGGGGCAAGCAGCCCAGCAGGACATACAAAGCCGATTCAGGTAGAATTAGCAGCACTGACCTGGCAATTGGGCCCAATGATCTTCCCCCGGGGCCAGGTGCGGGGGAGGGGGGTCCCCACCACCCGATCCAGGCCCTGTCTGGCCAGCCGTGGGTCGGGTAGCAGGGAAGAGTTGGGGGGTGGGTGGGCAAGCTGCGGCAGCCAGGGGAGCCTGCAGGGAGGACATCCCTGCAGGCAGGCAGCGGCATATCGCGCTGTCTTTGGCCCGATTCTGCATGCCGCGGTAACTTTTTGTTCCCACAGTACAGAATCGGGTCCTAACAGCCCATTCCTGCATGGGGACGTCCAGACAGCCTGGATGTGCCCCTATCAGAATCAGGCTCCATGGGTAAAAAGTGCAATCAGACTTTGTACCAACGCAGATAGTTTGAAAATTGCCCCTGAATTTAAAAATGGTATAGTAAGTGATGAAGAAAAACATGGGTGGGCAACTTCGATTCCGCAAGAGACATCTTTTGCTATGTACCCAAAGTATACAAATTCAATAGATCCTAAACATATATGCTAATATATCTGATGAATACTGTATGCATTGTGTGCAGTATATCCTGTGCAGGTAGCTCTTGAGGACTACAATTGCCTACTCAAACTTTCCTTCATCACTTGCTTTCCTATTTTCCTCTTCAGCAGTTCCAAAGCTGACCCTTGACCATCTTATGCTGTGAGACCCTGATGTCTTGTCTAAATAAAATGAAAAACACAAAACCTTCCTATATTCTGTTTTTTTTCAGATTTTGTTTTTATGAAAATCATGCTAACAGTGCATTTCTGACAAATTATTTGGCCCCATTAGTAATCACCCACTGCGGTATTTTCAGGAAAAAATTGTACTGCAGTATGAGGTATGATCATAGGTTTTAATATGCCACCTGAGTATGTTAGAGGTAAATTAGTAGCTGGGAATGGGTACTAATATTTTGCAAATAAAACTGTAATGCCTATTCTGTTTACCTTTATCCAGCTGTGCACATCTGGCATGGCAGACAGGCTGCATGTCTTCAGATATTCTCTTGTTACTGTGCATAGAAGAAATGTTTCTCACCAGACAAATCTTCCCATATATCTTTTCAAAACCTACATACTGAAGTGCTCCACTAAGGGTTCCTTGTACTAAAGCCTGTTAGGCATGAAAACTAACATGTGTTAAGGGCAAAGCCTCCATGGTAACCTCCATGTACCCAGACGTGTACCTTAACGCACAGAGCAATTAACATGGATGCACCTAACGCCACCCATAGAGCTATCTTTAGGTTCATCCGCGATAATTGCCACATTGACAGTGCATAACATGTACCCCTCTGCTAACTGCAATGGGCCCTCCACACCCACATTCCACCCATATCCCGCCCATTCCCTATCCCTTTTTTGCCATGGGCAATTAATGTGTGTTTTAACCGCTGATAGCTGTCATGCCCGGCATTAACTGTCACCGCAGGCTATTACCGCCCACCAAAACACATGTTAATCACTTAGCAGCCTTTAGTAAAAGGGTCCCTAAGTGGCCAAAAGCTGACTTTGTATTATCACGAGTACAGAGAGAGAGCATATTAAAGAGGTATTGCAGCTGTAGTCCCTAAGCGGATTTTCCTATTTATGCAGCTTGCTAATGCTATTTCTATTCTCTTTTTGCATATTCTAGAAGAGAAGCTCAGTAAATTTGTCTGGGGTGAGAAGCATGCTTGGATTGGGTGATATCGACTGGCACTATTGGTAGAAGGAGGTGGGTTGGAATGCCTGATTTTGACTCTGTGTTATAAGACTGAGACCCTTAAAACAGTTTGTTACCACTACTACTACTACTACTACTACTACTGCTACTACTATTACTGAGCATTTGTATAGTGCTACAAGATGTATGCAGTGCTGCACAGACACATGTAAAAGACTGTCCCTGCTCATCAGAGCTTAAAATCTAGTTAAGACAGACAACTCAGTAGCTGTAGACCCAGGATACATCTAGGGGTAAAGGTAAGGGCGGGTCAAGATCCAAAAGTGGCAGTGAAGAGGCGAGTTTTCAGCCTGAATTTGAAAAGGGCCAGAGAAGGCACCTGACATAAAGATTCAGGCTTAAGGAAAGGAAAGGAGAATAAACTAAGGATATTATAATGCCTCTGCATCGTTTGACAGCACCTTGAATATTGTGTGCAATTCTGGTCGCTATATCTTAAAAAGGATATAGCGGAATTAGAAAAGGTACAGAGCCACAAAAATGGTAAAGAGGATGGAAGGATACCCCTATGAGGAAAGACGTAAAAGGTTCGGACTCTTCAACCTGGAAAAGAGAAAGCTGAGGGGAGATATGATAGAAGTCTATGAATTAATGAATGGAGTGGAACGGGTTAACGTAGATCGGTTGTTTACACCATCAAAAAGTAGAAAGACTAGAGGACACGCAATGAGGCTACAATGTAACCCATTTATGTTTATGTTTATTTATTTCATATACCACCCTTCTTTGAAACAAACCAGAGCAGTTTACAATAATTCAAAATATACAAAGTGGGCCCATGGCCAGAAATGCAGAAAGGAAGTTACAATTGGTGACAGGATAGTAGGTAGGGCACGCAAGACAAAGGTAAGCAGAGATAAGGCAGGAGAAAGCAAAGTCACACAAAGGGGGAAGGGCGGTCAAAGGCTATGGAGAAAAGGTTTTTTTTTAAGTTCTTCTTGAAGGTGGTTTGATGGAGTTCAAGTCTGAGGGAGGTGGGTAGAGAGTTCCAAAATGCAGGTCCGATGAAGAAGAATGCAGAGGAGCGAGTGGACTGTAGGTGTGCATGTGAGGTGAGGGGAGATGAAGACGAGACTAATAAGAAAAAATATTTTTTCACTCAAGCATAATCAAACTCTGGAATTCATTACCGGAGGATGTAGTAAAAGCTGTTAGTGTAGCTGGATTTAAAAAAGGGTTGGACAAGTTCCTGGAGGACAGGTCTATAAACCATTATTAAAGAGGACCCAGGAAATCCACTCCATACCCCAGGACGAGCATTGTGGAAGCTGTGGACTTTGGGTACCTGCCAGTGCAAGCACTGGGGGCTCAGTAAGGTGTAGGCAGCCATAAAACACTGGGTAGACATACACACACTCCCACACCTATGTCAGCGTTGTGCAAAGAGAGAGGTGGTTGGCAACCCTGGCCACCACACCAGTCCTGGGCACAGTGCAGGCATTGCTATGGTACTCAGTACTGTTAGGGTCACTCTCCAGGGTGGCAAACGCTGTCAGTAACAATATGAAACACACTCCACATATATCAAAAGGTTGCTTTGATGAATCTTTGTTAAATTGTGCTTAATGTAGGATCTGTTATCTGACATTGATCATAGCAACCTTTAGATATATGCTAGTATTGGTAGATGCTGCTCCGCGCAGGGCCCAACAGCCTGACTCTCCATGAGGCTTTGGATAGTGGAGCCTGTGGGTGTGGGTGTTTGTGGTCCTGTTGGCCTATGCTCTAGAGCAGAGGTTCCCATCTTCAGTCCTGATGGGCCCAACACGATTCAGGTTTTCATGCTGTCCCTAATGAATATGCATGAGATACATTTGCATACAATGGGGGTGGTGCATACAAATGCATCTCAAGCATATTTCATAGAGACAGCATGAAACCTGAATGGTGTTTGGCCCTCCAGGACTGCAGTTGGGAACCTCTGCTCTAGGGACTGCACATGTCTATGGTGTATGTGCTCTGTAGGGTAAAATAGAGGCATTTATGGCGTGTTTATTTTATCTACAATAAAGGTTCCTTCTTTATTACAACAGTTTAGTACTGGGTAAAATATAGGGACATGGTCTGCAGGAGCCACAGCTGGGACTTGAACCTGTGACCTTCTGCCCCTGAACACAGTCCCTGGGGATACCATTACTGTTCGTCAGAAAGATCTTGTCTTTTGCAGTGCATAGCACCCAGCCTAAACAGGGCTTGGCCTTGGTCTGCTTTGGGCAGATGCCACTGCCCCCTCCACCACCAGCACCCCTCCGCCACCATGCTGACATGCCCTTATGCCGGTGGTGCACAGTCCCAGGCCATCCAGTGTGCCGCTAGGTGGCTGCCTATGGTGCGTGATATGGGGTAGGGGTGCTTGCATAGACATCCATGCTTCCCCCCGGCACCGCCTGCCAATGTTATGTGCCCTTTGGGGTACTTGCTGGGTAATGTCCATTGTGGCACTGTGCGACACACACTCGTGGACATGTTTGCCCTTGGTCAGTTGCTGTCTTGCTGGTTTTCCGTTTCTACATTCTTATGTGTCACCTAGGCATCTGCCTAGTCATAAGAACATAAGATATGCCATACTGGGTCAGACCAAGGTCCATCAAGCCCAGTATCCTGTTTCCAACAGTGGCCAATCTAGGTCATACGTACCTAGCAGTATCCCCAAAACACACAGGTTCCACAATGCTTGCAATGCCATGTTGGCTGTCTCCCATTAGGCCATGACTATCTACATGCTGTGTAATTTTGTTCTTTATGATGGTTTCTACCATTTTTCCTGGTACTGACGTCAGGCTCACCGGTCTGTAATTTCCCGGATCACCCCTGGAACCCCTTTTAAAAATTGGCGTTACATTGGCGATCCTCCAATCTTCAGGTATTACTGATGATTTTAATGAAAGTCCATAGATTACTAATAGCAGGTCTGCAATCTCATATTTCGGTTCTTTCAACACTCTTAGATGTATACCATCCGGTCCAGGTGATTTGCTACTATTCAGTTTATCAAATAGTTGTAAAACATCTTCCCGGTGTAGCGATATTTCTCTCAATTCCTCTGCAGTATCACCTTTAAATACCACTTCAGTCTTGGGTAACATCCCTACATCTTCCTCAGTAAAGACCGAAGCAAAGAATTCATTAAGTCTCTCCACTATAGCCTTGTCTCCTCTTACTGCCCCTTTTACCCCTCTATCATCTAATGGTCCAATTGACTCTCTCACAGGCCTTTTGCTACGAATGTACTTGAAAAAGTCTTTGTTTCGTGTTTTTGCTTCCGTAGCAAGTTCCTTCTCAAATTCTCGCTTTGCCTGCCTTATCAATGCTTTGCATTTAACTTGCCAGTGCTTGTGCTGTTTCCAGTTTTTGTCATTTGGCTCTTTTTTCCATTTCCTGAAAGATGCTTTTTTTTGGCAGCAACAGCCTCTCTGACCTCACCTTTAAACCATGCAGGCAGTTTTATGGACTTCTTCCACTTTTCTTAATGCGTGGAATACAGCTGGTCTGGGCTTCCAGGATAGTATTTTTAAACAACACCCTGTGCCCCAGCTGCCCCACTGCATGTCCCGCCTGCAGCCCCCTGTACCCCATTTGCAGCCTCCCTAGCCACCCTAGTCCACCCTGTGCCCCAGCTGCCCCACTGCATGTCCCACCTGCAGCCCCCTGTACCCCATTTGCAGCCTTACCATAGTGCCCTTTCGTACTTGGGCACTATGCTGTTGCTGCACATGTATCACTACTATCACTTTTCTTGGTCTCCATGCCTTTGCTGTACATTGCTGACTGAACTGGTTTCTCTCTCCTGCAAATGTGCTTCTAACGCGAGGTTTTCACTAGCGTTCATTTTCAGACCCTGATTTCACAGCTTTAGTGTGCCTGGAACCTCTCCCCGCCCACTCTCTGCCCATTGACCCCTTATCTCCACCCTCTGGGCAGCCTTACTCCACTCTCTGTGCGCCTTAACGTCGCCGGAGACGTTATCGCGCGGTATTATCGCGCGATAACGTCACTTATCATGTGATAACGTTGCCGCTGCGATGTTGGTTCTTTAAAGGGAGGAATATTTTCTTTAGTGGGGTAGGTTTAAAACTCTGCTTTAGTAACTTTCTCAGCTCTTTGAAGCCACTGACACCTAATCAGGAGTTAGTGGGTCTGATTAGCCTGGGAAAGAACTGAGAGCAGCTGAGGCCTGCATAAAAGTCTTCAGAGCCCTGTACTGTTGAGGCATTCCCAACAGGGGCTCTACATTTCAAACAAAGGTAAGCATTTGTGGTTTTGTTTTTTAAAACTGCTAGCTCTCTGACTGGGAGCTCTTAAAAGGGTTTTGGTACATTTTTAAAACAAAGTTACATTCTTTGTGGTACTTTAGTTTAAAGGGAGGAATATTTTCTTTAGTGGGTTAGGTTTAAAACTCTGCTTTAGAAACTTTCTCAGCTCTTTGAAGCCACTGACACCTAATCAGGTGTTTATTTTCTCCCAACCCCCCCAACACCCAGCTACCCCTAGTGAGCACTCTTGCTTTATAGGGCACCCTCCCCAATTAACACAACACAGGGACTTGGAACAGCACATTGTCAATATAATTAAAGAGATTTAACTGTTTTTTCTATGAAAGGACAGCTGGGAAACCAGCTTGTACTTTGGTAGAGCTCTCTCTTTTGCTTTAACAGATACCAAAGCTCAGGGCCGGATTTACCTTGAGTGAGGCCCTACGCCAACAAAAATTGTGGGCCCCCAGCAGGGGCGGCCCAAGGGGGGTGCGGGGCCTCATTTGCATAAGGGGCCTCATTTGCATACATATTTGCATCATGTTACCATATACTAACTTTTAGTAAACGTGCCTCTTAATGAGTGTATGGATAAAGAAAGACTAAAAGATTTCTACATTACTATAATCCAGTGCCAACCCATAGCAAACCCGCCGTATCCTAACAGCACTACCAGGACTCACAAAGCACCATACTCTACCAATCAAAAGGCAACACTGCAAATATTAAACCAATACATTTCAGAGAACAACAATACATGACCTACTGGGGAAAGAGAACAAGTGGCAATGTCAAATAGGAATTATATAAACAGAACACCTCAGCTCAGTTACACATGCAGAACATAGACCATCACCAAACAAGTAATCACAATTTAGAAACAGGAAGACAATAATTAAACTGGGAATCCCAAAAGCCAAACTTGGAATGTACAACACTGTAGAAATAAAACTATACATTAATTTGCTCTTGTACTAAACAAAGCGCAGACGTTAATGATGCACATTTCCCAGAGCTGACATATTCCAATTAATAAATTCAAAATAAAGAGATATTTTTCTACCTTTTGTGCATTTTTTTTCAGCTGCAATTGCTCCAGCCACTTTCTTCTGGTTTCTTCGTGTCTTCTGCTAACTCTCCATCGTCTGCTGTCCATTTGTCCTTTCTTCTCTCTTCTAGTTTTTTTCCATTCTCTCTCTACATCTGCTTTAACATACTAATCTTTCTCCTTTTGCTCTTTCCTCATTCCTATTTCATCCACTCAAATTTTACCCCTCCATCCTCAATCCCCACTTACTCTCCCAATACCCGGCCAATTGTAGATTTTTTATCCCTCCCACACAAAATATTTTTCCCTTCTCCATTTTACTCTTCCAGCCCCATCCCATTCTAATCCTCCCCCAACATCAGCTCCCTTCTAGTTCCAGCCTCACCCAGCATCCATTCCCTTCTAGTCCCTGCATCAGCCCATTTCCAGTCCTAGCCACCCATCAGCCCATTTCCAGTCCTAGCAACCCCCCAACCCAATACCAGTCCGAGCCCCCCCATCAGCGCACTTCCAGTCCTAACCCCCCATCACCCCATTTTCAGTTTAAGCCCCCCCTATAACCCATTACCAGTCCTAACCCCCCATCAGCCCACTTCCAGTCCTAACCCCATTAGCCCACCTCCAGTCTTATCCCCCCCAGCCCATTTCCAGTCCTAGCCCCCCCATAGCCCATTACCAGACAGCCCCATCAGCCCAAAGCCCATTATCAGTCTTAACCCCCCCTCATAGCCCATTACCAGTTCTAACCCCCCCAACAGCCCACAGCCCATTATCAGTCTTAACCCCCCATAGCCCATTACCAGTTCTAACCCCCCCAACAGCCCACAGCCCAGTACCAGTCCTAACCCCATCAGCCCACCTCCAGACTTAACCCCCCAGCCCATTTCCAGTCCTAGCCCCCCATAGCCCATTACCAGACAGCCCCCATCAGCCAACAGACCATTATCAGTCTTAACCACCCCTCATAGCCCATTACCAGTTCTAACCCCCCAAACAGCCCACAGCCCATTATCAGTCCTAACCCCCCAAAGCCCATTACCAGTTCTCACCCCCCCAACCGCCCACAGCCCATTACCAGTCCTAACCCCATCAGCCCCCCTCCCGTCTTAATCCCCCCAGCCCATTTCCAGTCCTAGCCCCCCCATAGCCCATTACCAGACAGCCCCCATCAGCCCACAGCCCATTATCAGTCTTAACTCCACTCATAGCCCATTACCAGTTCTAACCCCCCCCCCCAACAGCCCACAGCCCATTATCAGTCTTAACCCCCCCAAAGCCCATTACCAGTTCTAACCCCCCCCAACAGCCCACAGCCCATTACCAGTCCTAACCCTATCAGTCCACCTCCAGTCTTAACCCCCCCAGCCCATTTCCAGTCCTAGCCCCCCCCCATAGCCCATTACCAGACAGCCCCCATCAGCCCACAGCCCATTATCAGTCTTAACCCCCCCCCATAGCCCATTACCAGTCCTAACCACCCCAGCCCATTTCCAGTCCTACCCCCCCACACCCCATCGGCTCAAGTAAAATAAAATTTTAAAAAAGCAAAACCGCTGGCTGCTACCAAGACCGCGGCAGCATGGACGGTCCCGCGGGGCCCCCTCTGCCCTGCCGAATCCCTCCCTCTGCGACGGCTTTGAGAGGCGCGAAGGGAGAGAGTGTCTCCCTCGCGTCTCTGTTAAGCCCGCAGGGGCTGATGGGAAATCCCATCAGCCCCTGCGGGCTTAACAGAGACGCGAGGGAGACACTCTCCCTTCGCGCCTCTCAAAGCCGGCACGGAGGGGCTCAGCCGGGGATTCGGCAGGGTAGAGGGGGCCCCGCGGGAACGTCCATGCTGCCGCGGCAGCTTTTTGTGGGCCCTTGCCAGCTGTGGGCCCTACGCCATGGCGTACATGGCGTATAGGTAAATCTGGCCCTGCCTAAGCTCCACAAACAGAACAATGGCTGTGAAAAATTGTATCGCTAAAGCTGTTGCCCTCATTACAGCTTCTGCCTCTGTCCAGACAGAAGTCCCAATACCAGTTGAAGGACAGGTTCCATGTGCAGGGTGCCTGCATGCTGAAGCTCTCAGGAAACAAGTGGAGGAACTCAGAGAGGAGGTGGCAAGACTGAGGAGCATTCAAAAACAGTGAAAAGTACATTGATGAGATGCTTCTTGCAACAATCAGGCCCTCCAGCAAAAGAGAAGATGGGTGCCTACAGACTGATGAAGATTGGACACAAGTCACCAGGGCCTGCAGAATCACCAATCCAACTTCTCCAGTCCTTGAATTGAAGAACCATTATGTAGAACCAGAGCTCAAGTACCCCAAAGTTGCAGAATCAGTGACCACAGAGAAGCAAAGGGTAGTGGTGGTTGGTGACTCTCTTCTGAGGGGTACTGAGGCATCCATCTGCTGACCAGACTTGATGTCCAGAGAGGTATGCTGTCTGCCAGGTGCCAAAATCCAAGACATTACGGAGAGTTTGCCTCAGACTCATCAAGCCCACTGACTATTACCCAATGTTGCTAATCCATGTCTGAACAAATGATACTGCCAGGTATCCCTCTGAGCGTATCAAAAGTGACTTCATGGCCCTGGGACAGAGGGTGAAGCAAATAGGTGCACAGGTGGTGTTCTCTTCAATTCTCCCTGTTGAGGGTAAAGGCCAAGGCAGAGAGGCTCGCATCCTGGAGATGAATGCATGGCTGTGTGGATGGTGTCATTGAGAGCGTTTTGGTTTCCTGAACCACGGGATGCTGTTCCAAGGGTTGCAGAGCAAAGATGGCATCCATCTTTCCAAGAAAGGTTGACTCATCTTCAGTAGTAGACTGGCTAATCTACTGAAGAGGGCTTTAAACTAGATTCATTGGGGATGGGTGAAAACAGCCCCCAGGTAAGTGAAAGCCCCCAGGTAAGTGAAACATTAAATACCTTTATGGAAATGGGTAAAAGGGGTAACATATGGAAAGCAGTGTGCATAAATGCCCATAGCATGGGAAATAAGATCCCTGATGTTGAAGCTTTGATGGAAGTGGCTGACTTGGGTTTAGTGGCAGTTACAAAAACATGGTCCACAGAAAACCATAACTGGGATGTAACTATACCAGGTTATACTTTATTCAGAAAGGACAGGGTAGGAAGAAGGGGAGGAGGAGTGGCACTATATGTAAAAAATAATATTAAAACTTTGGAATTACAAAGCTTAAAAGGGAGAGAGGAGGCACTGAGGGTAAAACTAGAAAGAGGGAAAGAGAAATCTATTTGCATTGGCGTGATATACAGACCTCCCTCAAAAGAGGAAGAAGTGGACAGAGAGTTAATTGAAGACATATGCAGTATTGCTAGGAAAGGGGAAGTGCTACTGATAGGGGATTTCAATATGCCAGATGTTGATTGGCACATTCCTGCTGCAGTATCATCTAGAAGTAAGGAGATCCTGGATTCTCTACAGGGAGAACTATTGAGGCAATTGGTGACAGACCCCACACATGAAGGGGCCATATTGGACTTGGTGCTTACCAATGGTGAAAGTGTTTCTAATGTTATAGTGGGAGATCATTTTGCATCCAGTGATCACCAGTTGGTGTGGTTCAGTATTAGAACTAGGGCTGTTAGAATCAATTCAAAAGCGAGGGTCTTAGACTTTAGGAAAACTAAGTTTGCCAAGATGGGCCAATACCTCAGGGACTCGTTAGCGGTCTGGGAACAGCAGGGGGATGTAGAAAAACAGTGGGCAAAACTGAAAGGGGATATTTTAAGGGTGACCACCCTTTTTGTTAAAATGGTAAATAAAAGTAAAAGGAAAAGGAAACCGATATGGCTTTCGAAAGAAGTAGTTGAAAAGGTGAAGAAAAAAAGGAAGGCCTTCATGAAATACAAGAGATCAAAGAGAGAGGAAGACAGGCAACTATATTTGGAAAAACTTAGAGAAGCTAGCAAAGTAGTCAGGAAAGCAAAGATTCAAAAAGAGGAGGAAATAGCCAATGCAATAAAATGGGGGATAAGAAATTTTTCAGATATGTTAGTGATAAGAGGAAGGGCAAAAATGGTATTGTCAGTCTCAAGGGTGAAGGGAAGGAATATGTAGAAGATGATGAAGATAAAGCAGACTTGCTTAACAAATATTTCTGTTCTGTGTTCACAGATGAAGAACCAGGAACAGGACCTCAGAAAACACCCACAAACAGGAACAGAAGTGAAGGGCGTCTTGAACAATTTTCAGAAAACTCTGTTCGTGAGAAGCTAGCTAAACGTAAAGTAGACAAAGTGATGGGACCGGATGGGATACACCCTAGAATACTGAGGAAACTTGGGAACATTCTAGCAGGTCCACTGATTGACCTTTTCAATGTCTCGTTGGAGTCGGGAGTGGTGCCAAAGGACTGGAGAGAGGCTCTTGTGGTGCCTTTACACAAAAGTGGAAGTAAGGATGTGGTTGAAAACTACAGGCCAGTTAGTTTAACTTCGGTGGTAAGTAAATTATTGGAAACGCTGCTGAAAGAGAAAATAGTGAGGTTTCTGGAGTCCAGCAGATTACGGGATCCGAGACAGCATGGATTCACCAGAGGCAGGTCTTGTCAGACAAATCTGATTAACTTCTTTGACTGGGTGACCAGGGAGCTGGACTGAGGGAGAGCCCTAGATGTGGTGTATTTAGATTTCAGTAAAGCCTTTGACATCGTTCTTCACAAGCAATTTATAAACAAACTGAGCACCCTAGGGATGGACCCTAAAGTTACAGTTTGGGTTAGAAATTGGTTGAGTGGGAGGCAACAAAGAGTACAGGTAAATGGAGCTCACTCTGAGGAAAAGGAAGTTACCAGTGGTGTGCCCCAAGGATCTGTCCTTGGTCGATTCTTTTTAACATCTTTGTTACTGATATAGCGGAAGGGCTGTTGGGTAAGGTTTGCCTCTTTGCGGATGATACAAAAATCTTCAATAGAGTAGACACCCAGGAAGGTATAGATAAGGAGGGATCTAGCTAAGCTTGAAGAATGGTCCAGAATTTGGCAGTTGGGATTTAATGTGGGCTGCAGCAATCCTAGGGAGCAATATAGTATAGGGGGTGAAGTACTTTTGTCCACTAAAGAAGAGCGGGACCTAGGCGTGGTTGTGTCTGATGATCTTAAAGTGGCTAAACAGGTAGAAAAGGCAATAGCAAAAGCTAGAAGGATGCTTTATTGCATACGGAGAGGAATGGCTAGCAGAAAAAAGGAGGTGATAGTACCTCTGTATAAGTCTTTGGTGCGGCCTAATTTGGAGTACTGCATGCAATTTTGGAGACCGTACCTTCAAAAGGATGCAAACAGGATAGAGTCAGTACAGAGGGTGGCTACTAAAATGGTTAGTGCTCTTCATTATAACGCACATGTGGACAGACTTAAGGATCTTAATATGTACACATTAGAGGAAAGGTGGGATAGAGGTGATATGATTGAGACATTTAAATACCTCTGTGGCATAAATGCACATGGGGAGAGCCTCTTTCGACTGAAAGCAAATACTACTACAAGGGGACCTGGGATGAGGGTGAAAGGGGATAGATTCAGGAGTGATACATGGAAATATTTCTTTAGGGAAAGAGTGGTGGATCCCTGGAATAGTCTCCCAGTGGAGGTGGTAGAGATGAGGATAGTATCTGAATTCAAAAAAGCATGGGACAAACACAGAGGATCTCTAAAGGAAAAAAGGGGACTGTTGTAGTTGTTGATATGGAAGGACAGACTATATAGGCCATGTGGTCTTTTTCTGTCATCATTTTTCTATGTTTCTATGATTTCTCCGTTGGTGAGCGCTAAATCTAGCATCGAGCTTTCGCTGGTTGGTTCCATCACCATTTGTCTAAGTAATGCATCTTGGAAGGCATCCACAATTTTTTTACTTCTTTCCAGATTTGCAGAAGGAATACTCCAATCCACATTGGATAGATTAAAGTCACCCAATATGATTACTTCCTCCTTCATGGCTACATTTGCAATATCAATAATCAATTCGATATACATCTTCTTCTGTTTGGGTTGGAGGCCTGTAGACCACACCAATAAGGATGACAGTGCCATCTCCTCTTTCCAACACAATCCACAGCACTTCTTCTTTTCCCCACGCCCCCTGCATTTCAGCAGCTTTAATACTGCTTTTGACATATAGGGCTATTCCTCCTCTTTTTCTACCCTATCTCTTCTATATAGATTATAGTCTGTTTGTTTATTTATTTATTTGACAGTTTTTCTATACCACTTTTGTCCAAAGCGGTTTACATCGAACAATATAACACTCTTGGTGGAATTGTTTTATATTGAACAGGGAGAAGTAACTTGGAGAACAATAGGGGTTAACAACAACAGAGGGTAGTTGGAATAGCTTATTGTTGGACAGCGGATTGGGTAAGGGAAGAACATTTTGAAAAGGAGGCTAAGTGAAGAGGGAGGCTAAGGTTATCTGTTCATGATAGTATGTAGTGGCTATAGTTAGGTATTGTCATCTGGTCCATAGTGTTCCTTGAAGAGGTGTGTTTTCGTATTTTTTTTAGGTCTTTGGTTGATTGTGCAGTTCTGATTGCTTCAGGCATGGAGTTCCAAATTGTGGGGGCATACAAGGAGAATGCCCTGTTGCTTATTTGTTGTGTGGTCTTAATTTTATGTGGTCTTAATTGTGTGGTCTTAATTTTATGGTTATATATATTATATATACTGTATATATAATATATATACATATATATATATATATATATATATATATATATATATATATATATATATATATATATATATATATATATATATATGTATAACTATATATATTATAATTATGGCTATATCCCATTGATGCGTCTCGTTAAACCATGTTTCTGTAATGGCCACAATGTCGAAGTCCATTTCCACCATTAGGGCTTCCAGTTCAGGAACATTATTGGCTAGGCTTTGAGTATTTGTGCTCATTGCTTTCCAGAATTTGTTGACTGGTTTGCCTGTATTTTGCATGGATTTTGTTCCACATACCTCTTTCCACTTGCCATTGATTCATGGTTTAAAAGTGTGGCTGTTTCCAATTTTATTATGCTTTTGCTGAGAGTGAAATCCTGAAATTGTCCTTCTCCATCCACCACCCCCTTTCCCTATTTTAAAATCTTGTCCTCATACTGCCTGAAATTTTCACCTAGGATACTTTTCCTTGTGACAACAGGATGTAGTCAATCATCACAGTATTGTCTCTTGTTGATCCATCTGTTTCCCTCGTCGCCTATATATCTAAATCCTTCTTGTTTGCACCAGGTTAGGAGCCATTTATTAAAGTTGTTTATATGATGCAGCCTTTCTGCCCCCTTACCAAGGACAGATAGAACTTCTGAGAATGCTATAGTGTTAACAATGGACTTGAGTTTCTCTCCCAGAGTCTGGACGTCCCTTTGAACTGCAGAGAAACTGCTTCTAGCCAGCTCATTCGTACCCAAGTGGATGACAGCATCAGTTTTGGAGTGCTCACTTTCTGCACTAACTATACCAACAATTTGATTCATATTCATGCCTTCTGAATAGCCTGGGATTCATTTGACCATCTTCTCTCCTTTGAACTGTGTTCCCAAGTTGGTGCCTCTGATGATGGAATCTCCAAGTAGTAGTAGTTTTCTGTTTTGTGATTTTTTTTTTCTAATTTGGTGCCTTATCAGTAGATTGGGCATTGACTCTCTCTTTTAAGGGCACTTCAGTTTCCATGGATTGGGCACCCTCATTATCCAAGGCAGAGAAGGCATTGTGCAGGGATATCTCTTGATGTATAGGGTGTCTCTGCATTACGGGTCGCTACCTACCAGAGTGACCCTCTTTAGTTGTCCTAAACTGTGTTTTGTCTTTGGTCAGGCAGTTCATTGTTGACAGAGTGGCATCCATAGCTGCTGTTTTTGTATCAGTCCTCTCATCGCTGGTCTTCCTCTTTTGAATTGACTTTCAACCTTGCCAAGCATGATGTCTTTCTCTAATGATCTCACTCTTCGCATGATGTGTCCAAAATATGAAAGTCAAAGTCTTGTCATCTGAGATTCTAAAGAAAGCTTAGGTTTGATCTCTTTTAGTACTGACTGGTTTGTTCTTCAGGAAGTCCATGGTATACACAGTTTTCTTCTCCAGCAGCATAATTGAAAGACATCGATTTTCTTCCTGTCTATCTTTATCATTGTCTAACTTTCGCATCCATGTGATGTTATTGAAAATACCATGGCTTGGACAAGTCAAATCTTTGTATGGAGAGAGACATCTTTGCTCTTGTCTAGGTCCTTCATAGCCATTCTGCCAAGAGCAATGCTTCATTGGATTTTTTGATTGCTTGTCATTTCTTTATTGGTTATTGATCCAAGCAGTTTAAAATTGTCTACTATTCAATTTCTTCTCCATTAACAATGAACTTATTGATTTTGCCAGTTGTCAGGATCTTTGTCTTCTTTATGTTAAAGTGCAGGTCCATTTTAAGATTATTTTCCTTGATCTTGAGAAGCAAATGTTTCAGATCATCTTCACTTTCAGCCAGTATTGTGGTATCATCAGCATAGCAAAGATGGTTGATGAGCCTTCCACCAATCTTCACACCTTGGTTGTCTACAATCAGTCCTACCTCTCTGATGATTTGTTCTGCATATAAATTAAACAGATAGGGGGAAAGTATGCAGCCTTATCATACACTTTTTGCTGAGTTTAAACCATTCTGTTTCTCCTTGTTCCATTTGAACTGTTGCTTCTTGACCAATGTAAAGGTTGTGCAAGAGAACTATCAGGTGTTCTTGTATACCCATACTTCTTAATGTGGCCCAGTATTTCTCATGGTTAACACAGTCAAAAGCCTAATATGTAAGACATCTTTGCAACTTCTGACTCTCATTTCATGCTCAGCTGCATCAGCAGTCAGACATCCCGAGGGCTTTGATCCAACCACATCATAAATGTTGGCTTTACTCTGAAAAGTCCTCAGCTAATCCCCAGTAGCCAGTTGAGTGCCTTCTGACTTGGGGGTCTCATCTTCCAGCACTATAGGGCAATTTCGTTTGTTCTGACTATCCATTGGGTTTTCGTGGCAAGATGTGGAAATAGATTGCCAAGCCTTTCTTCCACGCAGGTAATGCTAGTGTTGTTGCCTTTGTCACAGAAATTGGATCCTCTGCTGCCAACAATGTCCCATTATGTTGCTGCCCAGATAGTGTCGTCACTCCCCCTTGTGGCCAGGCGGTTGCCTAGGGCTGCAGGAGTTGTGACGATTGACCTTTGTTAAAACTTGCCTAAACTCATGTAGTTGTGTCCCCGAAAGGATTATAGCCAAGTGCAAGGTCGCAGGAAAATTTCTTTTATTCTCAGAAATCAGGAATTCCAAAACCAAGTCAATTCTTTAACATGAATTGATTGAAGATAAGGGAAAAGAAAACTCAGGATATTTCTCCAAACATAACAATACTCAAGCCATTTATACAGTCCATGGCTTGCTGTAGCCTTTAAACTGACATTCAAGTAAAACTTTACTTTCAATGATATTCTGTACTTGGTCTTCAGGAGGCGCTGTGCCACCCTCCGTTGTTCCACAGCAGGTGTAGCACAGTTCCTGACTCAATCAACTGCTTTCACACATAGTGTAATTCCTTCTCCGTTGTAATACAAACTTTCAGCCTAGCTCTGGCCCAAGCAGCATTAAATGAAACAGCTACTTTTAAAAAGCATGGCTAAAAGTACTGGCTTAAAAAGTCCTGGTAAAAGGAACTTCCTCAGTTCTTTTACCTAATACATGGTAACTCAGAAATATACATTAACTTCACCCAGCTGGGTTTTTTTCTTCACTCAAACCCTCTTTGGTCCTCTTATGTTTCTCTTGCACAAATAGCACAGCTTATTTCCATATCTGAAATGCTATCTGACTCTCCAGAGACCCCTACCTCCATTTCCTCCACACTTGATTCTACTGGGTCATTGTTTTCCTGGGTATGCTCTTGGGAAGCCTCCCCAGGCTGCAGAGCCTTCAGTAGTTTTCCCCAGGCACTCTTAACCGTGAGAGAGCTAGCGGGGGAAGGGCATGGAAAACCCCTTTCCTCTAATAAGCCTTTTAACCGATGTAAAGGGCTCACCTTAGTAGTGCTGGGTTTTCTGCTGACAACGTCCTTACTGGGTAGAGAGTTGAGCCAAGACCCCTTTGAGAATATTTCCTCCTCTGAGGACTCTTCTCCCGAGGTTTCCACAAGCCTTGTCAGCCTTTTACTCCTGGCTCTCACCGGCTTCTGTGCAAGGGATTCCCTGGACTTCTTGTCCTTCCTTCCTGGAACCCTTGTGTCCTCTGTGTCTGAATTTTCTCTCTCCTTCTCTCCTCCCGAGGAAAGTCTCTTATCTCCTCCTCGTGTCTGTGTCTGTGCTTGCCTTGGTGCTTGCTCTGAGCCTGTACTCCGTCAGGAAAATCTGCTGTATGAGTGCAGTTTCCCTTCCTAAATGTTTGGGGCTGTCCTATCCCTTCTGACTCCGCCCCCAAACCACTCCCTTCTCCTCCCTCTATCTCCATGGGAACAGGGGGTGTGTTTTGGTCTGCAGTTCTCTTTGAGAAACTTTTCTCTTTCGTATCTGAGTTAACCCTTTCAGAGCCTGCAGTTCTTTGGGTGAAAGGAAAAAAAGGCAGTTTTCCCTTTATTTTTCTGCCCTCAGCAGCTGCTTCTCCACCACAATAGGTGTTTTGTCTTAATCTGGCATCTCCACCTGGGGAGACCCTGCCAGTAGTTAAGCTACTGATAGCTTAGTTCTCAGCATCACTGATTCACACAAGCCCTTACAGCATGACAAGCTGCAAACCAAGTGAGAGATATTGGAGTCTTAATACCCAAGTAAGAAATAACTTTCTCTTTGTGTTGATTTCATCATATATGGATCAATCCAGATCTTTTACCCAATAAAGAAAGACTTATTATTCTGAAAGTGCAGCTGCAAAAGACATAACAAAAGACATCATTAAGATAACTCTCTTGAAGTTCCAAACCAAAGCACTCCAATATCCATTTAGCTCTAAAGTCCCATTAGATGTTTGATCCTCACTGAAATCATGACTCTGATTCCCACCAGGGAGATAAAGTCTTATTCACTGGAGGAGAAGCTTCTTATGGGATTACTACTACTACTACTACTAATCATTTTTATAGCGCTAGAAGACATATGCAGAGTTGTACATATAGATATAAGACACAGTCCCTGCTCATCAGAGCTTACAATCTAATCAAGAGAAAACACTTAGCAAAACTGAGGACTAGAGTATGGTAAGAGTGAGGAGCATCAGGATCCAGAAGCGGCTTCAAAAAGGTGGGATTTTAGCCTGGATTTGAATAGGGTTAGAGAAGGAACCTGATGCACAGACTCCGGTAGTTTGCTCCAGACATATGGAGCAGCAAGATTGAATGACAAACTTTTGAGTTGGGAGTGGCAGAGAAGGGCACAGATAAAAGGGATCTGCCAGAGGAGCGGAGTTCAAAGGAGGGGTGTAGAGTAAGTTAAGAGAGGAAAGGTGGTGAGGAGCCAAAGAATGAATACACTTCTAGGTTAGTAGGAGAGGTTTGAACTGGATGCAGAAACTGATAAGGAGCCAGTGAAGTGACTTGAGAAGAAGGGTTACATCAGCATAGTGACACTGGCGAAAGATAAGCCATGCAGCTGGAAGTAGAGTGATCTCTAGTGGAGGTGGGTATCTCACTCAGCTCAGGTGGCACTACCCCACTGTCTCATTCTGTGCCAAAGATGGCAGTTCCCCCAAAGCTGCAGTGCTACCAAAGGGTGGAGTTGATGGAGATAATGCTCGTATATTAAGATCAATTCAAGGGGATCTGAAGAGAGAGTGTGCAAGCTTCTGCCTTGCCATTTTTTACTGGACAAGATGGCTCTAGCTAAATATATGCCTCAGAGAACAGCCTTGAACTCTCTTCCCAAACCATTGCCAGGGTAGCTTCCTGCATGCAAGGCAGTTCCAGCTGGCAAGAAGATCATTCGTGACATTTGGGAGGCTTTACAATTGATTGTAATCGTAAACAACTTTAACCTACTTGGATCAACTATCAATAAAGAAGCAACAAGCAGTCAAGAAATCAGACGACGCATTGCTCTTGGCAGAATGGCTATGAAAGACCTAGATAAGATCCTCAAGAGCAGAGATGTCTCTCTCCATACAAAGATTTGACTTGTTCAAGCCATGGTATTTTCAATAACATCATATGGATGTGAAAGCTGGACAGTGAAAAAGATAGACAGGAAGAAAATTGATGCCTTTGAATTATGATGCTGGCGGCGAATACTGTGTATACCATGGACTGCCCGAAGAACAAACCAGTCTGTACTAGAGGAGATCAAACCTAAGCTTTCTTTAGAAGCTCAGATGACAAGACTTCGACTTTCATACTTTGGACACATCATGCAAAGAGAGAGATCATTAGAGAAGGACATCATGCTTGGCAAGATAGAAGGTCAGCGCAAAAGAGGAAGGCCAGCAATGAGATGGATCGATACAATAACAGCAGCTACGGGTACAGGTCTGTCAACAATGAGCCGCCTGACTCAACACCGAACACAATTTAGGATAGCTATCCAGAGGGTCACCATGAGTCGACTGCGACTCAACGGCACTTAACAACAACAATTGATTGAAGCTTCCAGGAGTACTAATGTTTCTTAAATTTATGAGTTTTAATGGTAAGTTGTGGCCATATATGAGGAGCAAGAAGCTGGGTTTAACACCATGGAGTACCGTGTAGGGGCTGCTATGTTGCATTTCATAGATTCAGAAGACAGTAGGGAGTATTATTAACAATGATTCACTACAAGTATGAAATGGTGGAAAATTCATATAGTTAAAGGAATATTAGGCTGTTGAACTTCCCCAGGATAAGGTTATGATCCTCTAAAGAACTATGGCATATGTACCTTAAAGATATGTTGAAAATTGCCACTTCATATGAGATATCCAGTGGTTCAGATGTTTTATGTGCCTTCTGGGAAGAAATGAGAGTCCAATGAAGAGGATGGTATGGACTCTGGTATCAGCAGACATTCTGGACCTTTCTACATTTCTGGAATCTTCAATGGACAATATCACTCCACACTTGTGACTTTGGGCTCAGAATCCAATAAGTCTAAATTGTTTAAATGTTACTTTCAGTTTCGGGAGGGTTTTTTTGTGGTCAAAAGGTCCAGATGTTCCCTGACATGCAAAGGCAATGCAAGCAAGGAGAAAACTTTCCTCCACTTAAAATCTAGGTTAAATTCTTTTGAGGCATCTTTTTATTTATAATTCCCTTGCAAATACCTGTTGAGATATATCAGAGTAATTCCTATTATAAAATACCAGCCAGCATAAAATTACCCGCTTTGATATAGAGGCAGTAGGCAGAGCCAAGGGTGTGGTTTGGGTGGAGCAAGGATGGAGTTTACACATATGCACATAGATTATAAAGCACATTAATCTATATACATACATAGGCAAAGTAGGCATGAACATTTACACTTGCTCAAGAGCGGGTATAAATGATCGTGCCTACACTGTAGCCATTTTTTCTACCATTTACATTAGTATTTTATAAAGAAAACTGGGTACCTATCTTTTCATATAAAATAGCACCTATGTAGGCACCTCTGTAGGTGCTTATCCATGATGTTCTGTTATAAATTTAACCTTTAAGAATGGGAGCTAATGTCCAAAACACATGTAGACACTAAGAGGGTCATTCTGTGCCATGAATAGTGGGGATGTATGTCCTTTCAGGACATACATCCCCATTATTCGTCCCCTGCTACCCAGTGCAAAGGCTTCCCGTATGTACAGCTGTGTTGTATGGTGAACCATAGATGGGGGTGGGGGGGGGGTGGTTTGGAGGTGGGGCAAGGGTGGGGCATGGGCGGGGCGAGACCCTGGATGTACTGGGCCGATTCAGAGGTTAGCCTTGTATGTCCAGGGTAGGCCGGGTAGGCAGGGTACTTATTCTACCTCGGAGGTGGAATATGTCCCCGTGGACATCAGGGAATGGCAGCAGATGGCAGGGACAGACAGGTGAGGAGTGAAGAGGGTTCCCCATAGCCCAACCCTGGCCATGGGAGGCTGGATCAGGGGTAAATGAGACGCCATGGCACTGTGGCTCCATTATGGAGCCAGGCTGAGTTAGTTGAGTATGTGGCTGGGCATGTGGCCGATCAGAATTGGTGCCCAGCCTGCACGTCCAGGCCGTAGACCCAATTCAGATTCCGTAGGCACATCTAGCTCCCACGGGGTCAGAATTGGGTCTACCTCTGTATGCCCCGATTTTGATCGGCCCTACAGAGGCTGGTGAGCCAGTACAGAATCAGCCTCTAAAGCATCTAATTTCACCAACACTAACCAAATAGTGTCAATTAACCACCAGGGGCTTGTCTAGAGTGGTCTTAGTCACACTGACCATCACAGTAGAATGATGCTTCTTTTGATCACCTTCCAAACTCCATACACAGCCTGCTTACCACCCTCTCTGCCAAATGCAACTGCTGACATTCCAACCTGGCCAGCAAGCTCATCTCTTCCATCCCATCTTGGCCACTTGACATGCCACTATCACTGATGTTATCCTTCAACACCATAGGGCCAGTCAAGCATGGTGTGCTGCTCCCACAAGGTGGGCGAAGTTAGTCTGGACAACTTAGTTATGTTTCTTCTCTTGCTTGGTCTGCTGCTCCTTCACCAGATGCAATTATAAGAACATTGCCCTCCACAGAACTGGCAACATATGTGGTGCGAGGACCTCACTAAAATAGAGGCACCAGCCTCTGTGTATATTTAAAATTGAAAGATAAAAATGTACCCCCTTCCATAGAGCAGGATTCACGGCCGGGCATAGCACAGAAACAATTCTCCTGGCTCTTTTGAATGAGATTCATGTTGCGCACGACCGCGGAGACATTACCCTTCTGGTCTCATTAGATCTGTCAGCAGCGTTTGACTTGATCAATCATCGGACTCTTCTCTCCCGTCTCTTTGATATTGGGCTGCGGGGCACGGTATTGTGCTGGTTTCGTTCTTTTCTCACAGCTCGTTCCTTTGTTGTTAGTTCTAATTCTCAATCCTCCTCACCTGTTTCCTTATCATGTGGAGTACCCCAAGGTTCAGTCCTCTCTCCTCTACTCTTTAATATTTTCCTTGCCCCTTTACCGCTCCTGATTCAGCAATATCCGGTCTCAGTTTACATTTACGCCGATGATATCATTCTCCTTTTCCATACCTCCCCGGTTAACATTGACATTACCCAGTTTAATACTTGTCTCTCTCATGTTGCTACCTGGCTGTCCGCTAACTTTCTACATCTAAACCCATCGAAATCCACAGCCATGTGAGTCTCTTTGAGTACACCCTGTCCAACAGTTATGCCTCAAATAAATTCAGTTTCTATTCCTCTAACCTCTTCTTTTTGTTACTTAGGTGTTACTCTGGACTCTTCGCTATCTTTCCATGAACATGTTTCAAATCTGTTCTTTCTTTGTATTGCGGCAGCTTAGATCAGTCCGCTCTATTTTGTCTTCTGACTCCTTTATTACCCTCCTACTGTCGCTGGTCATGTCCAGACTGGATTACTGTAATGTAGTTTTTTGCTAACCTCCCATCCTACCAACTTCAGAGGTTACAACTATTACAGAACACAGCTGCCCGTCTTGTTACGTACGCCCGGAGATCTGATCATGTTACACCTCTTCTTCTTCAATTACACTGGTTACCACTCCGCTATAGGTTTAAGTACAAGCTTCTCATCCTAACACATAGGGCCATCCATACATCAAATCCGTTATATCTAGCAGATCTTGTTTCCCTTCACACTCCCTACCGTCAACTTCGTTCATTGCATGCCAACCGTTTGTCTTTTCCTTCCCTTTCATAGGCTCACTTGGAGCAAGCACGTCATGCTGCATTCTTCTTCCTTGCACCGTCACTCTGGAATACCTTGCCATCTTCCATCCGGTTGGAATCCTCATACCACAATTTCAAAACTTTATTGAAAACATACCAGTTCCAGCAGGCTTATGACCTCCCTCCCTGTAGCTCTATTTAGTTATTGCTCCTCTATCTGCCTTTACTTGACCCCTCTGGTCATTCTTTTTCTACTTTATAATGGAGTTCTTTTCTTTTCTTTTTGGCGTCAGCATATAGTATATTTTATTGTACACCACTCTCATGCTCCGGCAAGGGCGGTATATAAAGTGTGAAATAAAGATAAAGATAAAGATAGATAAAGAGGTTTTTGCCTTTAAGGACGCAAATCCTGGCATGGATGCTTGTTATAAACTTTGGGAATTACAAACTTGTGCATACAGACTGCTGATAGTAAACCCCAAGTGCAAATGAGCACACTTTTAAAACTTTCAGAACGTACTGGACTAACATTTTAGTCAGCAACAGGGGGGTTGGCTCTCTGTGATTGTTTGAAACCTACTGATGTTTTCTGAATCAACGTAGTCAGTTGTTGGCCGGTTTCTGGCTAAGAAGCATCAATAGGCCGTTCCTGGCTTTGAGAGAGAAAAACCCTGGATGTTGGGCTTCGACTCTCCTCCAGAGATCCAAGCCTTGATCCCAGACTTAAAAAAACAGTAAGAATTTATTCTGGCCCAGCTCTGGGACAGAGTTCAGAAGGAAAAGATTCTGTATTTCCTGAAAACCCTGCAACTTCAAGGTTCTCTTGGAAGAGATTGAGCCTTGCAAACTGGCAGAGACCAATTGGACTGCCATCCAAATGGTGAGATCTAATTGGCTGGGCTGGCCACCACTGCCCCGATTGGCATCCCACAGCACAGGAGAGGAATGCAGGATACTCCCGCCCCTCTGCTGCAGCAGGCCAATCAGGACACTATCACTACCAATGAGTACTCAGCTGTGAGGAATTTAAACAAAGGCACTTAGGCGCTGCTTGAGCTAGCCACCGCTGCTCCGATCAGCATCCCACAGCACAGGAGTGGGAATGCAGGATACTCCTGCCCCTCTGCTGCAGCAGGCCAATCAGGACACTATCATCACCAACAAGGACTCAGCTGCGGGAAATTTAAACAAAAGCACTTAGGCACACCCATGCCTGGCAGGCCCGCACCTGAGAACCTTGCCAGAGGGCCCTTTGGCATGGCCCTTAGGTGAGGATCACAGGAGAGGACAAAAGAGCCCTGATGAGATGCAGCAATAACAATATTGAACAGGCTATCTAACACTAAAAGGAATAAGGCAATGCAGCAACCAAGAAGGAGTAATATCCAACCAAGCAGGATCAACCCAACCGAATCATCAAACAAACTCAGGTACAATGGACTACATGCCCCCTTTCCTAGCACCAGCATATTTGTTAACAGCAATACAACCTTCACAATATTGCATCAACAATCATGCCAACGCAATATTCAGACCACAATCTCTCCCACATAGCACATCACAGAAACAGCATAACTACAACAAAGACTCACCCCAATCCCATCCATACCAGAACCCCCCCCCCCCCACAACCCCAGTAGCTACACAAGCACTCCAAAACTCACTCATAAACTCACAATCAGTGAGGAATAAACTCCCCATAATCCAGGACATCATCACATCCCAAAAGATTGATATCCTCTGTATAACTGAAATATGGTTATCAGAGACAGCCATCATACTTATGAACCAGCTCGTCCCACAGGGATACAGCCTCTTCAATTGTTCATGCTCACATTCCAGGGGAGGATGAGTAGCCATAATAGTATGATCAAATCTTCACCCCTACAACGATGCAACAGAAAGCACAGAGGAATCGGACATAATCACAATCACAAACAAACACCTATCAATCTGCCTGATATACAGAGCTCCTACATCAACCTCTGACCTATTGGATATTCTCAAACAAATGACTGAAATTTCCAACACTACAAAAGAACTGATAATCCTTGGGACTTCAACTTTCCATCGGTGCAAGAGAAACACGCACCTGCTTTCCTTGAAGCAATGGAAGCCATGGAACTGACACAAATCATCTGCACACCAACACACGAGAAGGGCAACACCCTGGATCTCATATTCCTCAACTTCCAAACCTCCATCACAGACAATATCCATGGATCACACCTGTACCATGCTCTGACCACAGCCTCATCATCCTCATCACATCCAAAAAACCAAGTACCACGACTGATGATATACACCTAATAAGACGATTCAAACCATTTAATAAAGACAACTTCCTCAAACAAGTTCTACTGAACATACAATTAGGACGGTCCGATCCCGATATGTTAACCAACAACTGGAACAACAGAAAAGCTATAGCAGTATGATCAACAACAGACACCAAAGGAAAGAAAGAGACCGGCAAGAGCATGCTGGTTCACCGCCACCTTACGGAAGCTAAAAACACAACTTAGAAGAATCGAGAGAAGATGGAGGAAGACCAAATAGGAACCAGACAGAATAAGATATATGGATGCACTAAACTACCACATTGAAATAGACAACACACAAAGAGTCTACCACACAAAGCTCCTAAACACAGCTCTCAACTGTCCACATGAGCTTTTTGATATTGTCAAACTGCTTACCAAAACCTCTGATCATTTGAAGCAACTCCCAAACATTCCGCCACAGCAACTCGCTGCATAATATGAACAACTCCAACGAAATCCCAATATCCCACCCACTCCATTAGGAAACTGCCACAATGTCACCCCCCAAGACCATATAGGGCATGTTTGAAACAATCAGAAAAGAGAGGGTTGAAAGCATTATAACAATTCTCAACACCACCACATCTCCTCTTGATCCCTGCCCGGTCAGTTGAATCAAGATGACGAAGCATGAGCTAAGTCCAGCACTCGCTGCCATTTCTCACAAATCTCTTAACCAAGGCCAGATGCCTAATAGCCTAAAAATGTTCATCATCCGCCCCACCCTTAAGAAGCCGGAACTTGACCCATTGGATCGTACCTCATTCAGACCAGTAGCCATTCTCCCATTCGCCATAAAAGTAATTGAGAAGGCAGAACAGCAGCAATTACAGGACCACATGGACAGGAACAACCTACTTGACCCACAGCAACATGGATTCTGGTCATCATATAAGGTTGAAACATTCATGGTCTCATTAATAAGTATGTTAATCAAGGGAATACAAACCAAAGAAACCGGATACACATTCATCTTTCTAGATATATCAGCAGTGTTTGATACCGTATCACACAGCATTCTCCTCCACCGACTACAAGAGATCGACATTCAGGAAAAGGTTCTTCAATGGTTCCAGTCCTACCTAACAGACAGGTACCAATTAATTTGAACAAGCTCTGGCACCTCCACCCCCTACCACCAGACTCAAGGAATACCACAAGGCTCCACACTATCAGCACTGCTCTTTAACATTTAACCACTCTGCTCCATAATAGGGTCACACAACATCATCTTTTACATATGCGCAGATGACATTATGCTATATGGTCCAATAACCACCTCAAACCCAGTAAACCCACAGTTACTACGTTTTTTCAACAACGGCTCCAGATGGCTCCAAGAAAATAATCTCACAATCGACTTAAAAAAAACAGAAGCATTATTTGTTACAAAGGATCACACCTTCACTCCACCAACCCACCTCACCCTGGGAATGACCCAAATAAGAGTTGAAACACAAATAAAGTACCTGAGAGTCATTCTTGACCAACCCCTCTCAATCAAGCAAGAAACTGCAAAAACCGCAAGAAAAATATTCTTCAAAACCAAGATGATACAGCGCCTCAGACCACTCCTAGACCTCCAGGACTTCAGATCAGTTCTATAAGCAATCTGACTCCCCCACCTGGGCTACTGTAATGCGATATATCAAGGACTCCCACTTTCCACTCTCCACCCACTACGGACAACCCTTAACACAACAGCCAGGATTATTCAAAAGGTGAAGACATATGATCACATCACCCCAGTACTGAAGCATCTCCACATCCTCCCATTGGAAGCTCGGATCAAGTACAAATCCTTAATACCAATTCACAAAGCACTATACCAACAACCAATATTGCATCTTCACACTCTACTACCATAACTGAGCTCTGGAAGATCCACAAGACAGACCACTAACAATGTTCTGACTATACCACATGCAAGGACAAAATACAATCTCCAAACATGTACCTGTGCATTTGATCTCTATGCCCCATTCCTATGGAATTCTCTCCCAACCAAAATCCAGAACAACAAGAACCTCTCCTCATTTAGAAAACAATTAAAGACCTACTTATTCAGAGAACACTTTGGCACAGATCCGAGCAACACCCAACGAATACATGATCACGATGAATATCAGATAAGTTTGAGACCGAGAGATGAAGTAGAATTGTCAATAAGTTAGAAAAGCCTACTGTAAATAAGTTGAGCCCATGTTGAATGTTTAACCGCCTGTAAATATGTTATGACCTGTTCGATGTATCTCTTGTTGTTTAATGTAAACTGTTTTGACCTGGTGAAAAACAGTATATAAGCATAGCTAAATAAATAAATCTAACCATAAATAAACTAAATAGAGCCAGATTTTTTCCTAGCCATAAAAGGCACCAAAGATTTGGATGGGACTGGGCTTGTAAACAGAATTTATAGTACTTGTGCAACATTCTCAAAAATCATTGGGTTTCAATTACCAAAATGACTACTTTAGCTGGGTTAAAAAAATACCTTGGTTTCTGTTTTCAGACAGCAGTGCAAACTTTTAATTTACATATTCTACAAGTTAATCTAAATTGCTGATTTTTTTCAGAAGATATTGTTATTTAATGATTCTATTTCTGTCTTTGGCTTGCTTTGGTAAATATCACATAGTATATTGTTGGCTTCTGAAACCCATTAAAGGTTGAAGCAGCAGAAACAGTGTAGGCACCCTTGTTTTCAAACACAATCCAGTCACCAACATGCAGCTCTGGCAGTTCTGTGTTCAACTATGCAATCAAGGCCATCACATATTTATTTATTCAGCTTATATACTGCTTTTCACTGGGTCAAAGCAGTGTACTTTCAGGTACAGTATATATTTCCCTTGTCCCCAAAGGGCCCACAATCTACATTTTGTATCTGAGACAACAGAGAGTTAAGTGTCTTGCCCAAGGCCACAAGGAGTGCCTGTGGGACCAGAAATTCTCAGCCCTCTAGCCTGAGGCAACTTGCCCCAACAACTAGGCCATTCCTCCCTCGACATGTTGGTCCCCATATACTACTAGGATACAAATGGAGTAGAGGAATGGCCTAGTGGTTGGGGCAAGGTACTTCAGGCCAGAAGGTCAGGGGCTCAAATCCCACTAGAGGACAGCAACCTTGGGCTGGAAGGACTGGGGTTTCTAGTCCCACAGGTGCTCCTTGTGGTCTTGGGCAAGCCACTTAACCCTCCATAGCACATGTTCCCTGTAAAATAGTTATTTCCAAGTTATAATGCCCTGTTCAATGTAATTTCAGTTTGTTCAATGTAAACCACACTGATGCAGAATAGCATGGTATATAAGAGAATATAAATAAATGCTCATCTGGTTTGGATTCCTTTCGTAAAACTGGTTTGACATGTGCAAGATCATACCGAATGCAGTTGAATGAACTATATACACCATCATTGATATAATACATAAGGTTCTTAATGTTGATGTCCTCATTGTTATCAGAGTCACTTTATTTATTATATCTTTCTTTGCAATAATAATGACTACTAGGGTGAAGATGATGCAATGGTTCTGCAATGATTTTTACACCCAAATCTGAAGGAAAGTATCCAGAATTAGATGAATTACACTTGTAATCTCCTCAAATTTAAGCCTGGCATTTTCAGAACCAGGGAAGCCACCACCAATATCCAATAAATACATGATGAAATTAAGTTTCACCCCCATAGCAAACACATCTGGACTTTCAGAAAGCCTTTGACAAGGTCCTTCATCAGAGACTTTTGGCAAAACTAAAAAGTCATGGGATAGGAGGCAATGTACTATTGTGTACTATTGTGGATCAGGAACTGGTTAAAAGATAGAAAGCAGATGGTAGTGCTAATGGCCAATTTTCCCAATGGAGAAAGGTGTATAGTGGAATACCCCAGGGATCTGTGCTGGGCCCACTGCTTTTTGATATATTCAGAAATGATCTGGAAAAGGGAATAATGAGTGAAGTTATCAAATTTACAGATGACAAAAAACTATTTAAAGTTCTTAAAACTCAAGAGGTTTGTGGAAAATTGCAAGAGGAACTTGATAAATTGGAAGACTGGGTATCCAAACGGCAGATGAAATTGAATGTGGACAAGTGCAAAGTTATGCACCTAGGAAAGAACAACCCAAACTATGGTTACACAATGTAAGGTTCCACATTAGGAACCACCATCCAGGAAAAAGATTTAGGCATCATCGTGGATAACATGTTAAAACCCTCTGCCCAGTGTGCAGCGGCGGCAAAGAGAGCAAATAGAATGCTAGGTATCATAAGGAAAGGAATGGAGAATAAAACAAAGGATATTATAATGCCTCTGTATCGTTCCATGGTGCAACCGCACCTTCAATATTGTGTGCAATTCTGGTTGCCATATCTTAAAAAAGATATGCAGTAGTGTTATTAGAAAAGGTACAGAGAAGAGCCACCAAAATGGTAAAGGGGATGGAAGGATACTTCTATGAAGAGAGGCTAAAAAGATTAGGGCTCTTCAACCTGGAAAAGTAGAAAGACTAGAGGACATTAAATGAGGCTACAATGTAACCCATTTGAGACTAATAAGAGAAAATATTTTTTGACTCAAGGTGTAATCAAACTCTGGAATTTGTTACCAGAGGATGTAGTAAAAGCTGTTAGTGTAGCTGGGTTTAAAAAAGGTTTGGCCAAGTTCCTGGAGGAAAGGTCCATAAACCATTATTAAAAGGGACCCAGGATATTACTGCTTGACCCAATACAAGCATTGTGGAACCTGTGTCATTTGGGGAGACTGCTAGGTACTTATGACCTAAATTGGCCACTGTTGGAAACAAGATACTGGGCTTGATGGACCTTGGTCTGACCCAGTATGGCATATCTTATGTTCTTATGTTCTTACATAGTGAGCATCAGTGACTGCCTGCACAAAAACTTGTGAATAAGTATATTCACTTCCAACATGAAATCTCACACCAGCAACATGAATAGCTCTTTTACTCACTTAAGAATTCTACTCATTTTAGGAGTAGCCCCAAATTTAACACTCAGGTGACAGAATGACTTGGAATCATCTGTTGCAATACGCAAAACCAGATGAGCATTTCTTGCAACTTTCATTAATTTTACTTCATTATCAAAAGTCATCATTTGAACCCCAGTGTTGGCAGCATATTTTATCTGAGATACTTGTTTGCAGGGGTTTGCATAAATTATTTTCCTTGAAGGAACCCCAATGTTTTGTACTAGATGGTTAGCATGCACTAAGGCCCATTAAACCTCCATTGCCTCAGGTACACATAGATTGTGAGCCCTTTGGGGACGAGGGAATATATCCAGTACCTGCTCATAGTGATTGTAAACCGCTCTGATGCCCTTCAGCCTGGGCGGTATATCAAGAAAAGTACATAAACATAAACATTATTTATTGCATGTCCTATTTTATGCATTAGAATCTATTTACGAATAGCGCACGTTAAGGCATTAGAGTGTGCTTATCCAGCAGTGCACTTTGGTAAATATAGCTCAGAAAGAGAATACATCCCTGACAAAGCTAGTAGACAAATAATCCTCAAAACACCAGGACAATAAAATCCTGATCCTAAAGTAGAAAGAGTCTTCAGTGTTGCTTTGCTAACATTAGTTAAGTTTATAGAATGTTAATATTATAATGTAAAAAGTTCAGACTTGCTTTATGTAACATGTTGGTTCCTTGTAAACTCCCTCGGATCTCTGGAAGAGGCGGTATAGAACTGTGTATTAAATAAATAAATACATTACATTTAATTACATAAAATGGAGTTACTCGAGGGAGTGCTTTTAAGCTACTGTATACACTTCTTAAGGTTATCCCGAAGGTCAGCCACATAGAAAGCCTCTTTATCATCAGAGAATGAAGCCTCAGTGATATTCTGTTCTAGTATATCCCTGGCTGAAAAGTCTTCTTCAATGAAGCTGAACTCAAACTCATCATTGGTGAAGCTGTTCATGGTGCCCAGTTTAGAGTTTAGACGTCACAAGAAATGCTGTGCAACAAAATGGACAAGATGTAATTTTTCTTTGTGAGCTGACTTGTTCATGAGAGTAACAGAAAAGGTTTGATTCTTTTGTCTGCTTTTATTCTAAACACAGTACATTACACCACAAGGCTCGGTACCCAGTACATATGATACAAATCCTTTGAACCCTGTAAATTTTCCAGGGGCGGGAGTGCATATCTAAGCACCAAAAATTGCCAGCCTCCTGAATATGTCTTGGGACTTGTCTTCTGTAGGTTTTAAGCAACTGCAGGGCAGACAAGGCAGCTCCAGGTTACAGTAGCAAAGCCGTCTAATTTATGCTGAATCATGGGAAGGACAGAAGCGTCAGAGGGAAAGACTCTCACCTCCCCTTTCATTTTCACTGACATTGTCCAAAGTTAATGTAGCACAAGGCAGTCGGTAAGATTCTGCATGTGTGTCTGCATCTAGCCTCCACTTACATTATCTTCTTGACTCCTCCCATCATGGGCAAAACATTTTAGTCAAGTTAATCTCTCTCTATAGTAACCCCTTTCAACTACTAACATATCACGACTTTCAAACTAAGCCAAGAGTTTATTAAAGCATGCTCCATACCATAGAAACAACATCAGTATCTTATCATTCCTCTTCCCTGTTTTTGGGGGTAAAATACATACTAAAAGAAGGACATTTTAACATGACCCCATGATAACACCTGAAAAGAAATTAGCTCTGCAGATAAAATTGATTTCTATTAATAATAAACTAAAATCACAGTATCACAGCTTTGGAATTTCTTATTCTAAGAAAGATTTCGCCATTTCACAATACACCTGGCACAGGACCCTCTCTAAGAAATGATCTTCATTGCGCATTGTCTGAGCTCTAATTGCACCTGAAACATTTTCTGAAATGTACAGCGTAAACACCCCCTTCCATGAAGCTTTACAATTTTAAATTAAAGTGCAGTTGAACAATTCTGAATGAGTATAGCATAGCACATTAATTGTTTGCTCAAATTTCTCAGCTAGACAATTAATGGTTCTTGCTTTCACTGTCGGTGCCCTGGCTTGTGTTATAACATACAATCAAACAGAAAGCCATACACACTAATTGGGTCTCTGCAGGAGTGAGGGTGACAAGGCACTGACATTATTTGGAGCAGCAAAATTGTCATGCTAGAAGAATAGCTTATTAAAGAAAAAGAGTCCAAGCAAATAAATCCCGAATAAGTGAATATATCAATATAAGAGACAGATAAAACAAAATCATCAATAGGCATGGATTTCATAGTCCCTTTTACCTTTTAACTTTTGTTCCGGCCCAGATATCAGGCAGAACTAGACAGTCGCCTAGGGAAGAAATTTCTGAAGGGAGGTAAAGAGTACCAGCAGTCGAAGCAAAAGCATAGATCCTGAAAGCCACATAAACTCAACAAGTCACCAGGGAGAGCAGGCGCAACCACACGTATATAGCAATGTTTACCATTTAAAAGGATGATGCCCAGTAACTGGGTAGCCGGACCCGTCGCTCCCCCCTTTTCAACTTATCCTCCGTCCATTCCACACATCTTCCACCGTTCCAACAAATTGCACAGACCGCCTTTTGTGGTAACAACTGGTCGCAGCTTTATTTCCAAAACAACATATTGAACAATGAACAGGAATCCAACAAACCCCCCAGTGGCGCGATGCGTCACCAGCCATGCGATTAGCAAGGCGACCTCGCCTCCGCTCCATCCCCGGTCACACCACCGGCAACGTTCCAACCACCCCTACCCGACTTCGCCATATTACTAGCAAAAGTCTTCCAGGGGTAGTCCGGGTCGAGGGCACCCCGCCCCCGTCCCAAGTCACCTAAGGCTCCGGACCCCGGAAACCTCCGGGATCCCGCTGCTCACCCCTCCCCAGCTGCGACAACCCAATTATAATGCTCACCCCTCCCCAACACAATAAGGGGTGGGCGGGTGGGCTACTTGCCCTCCGGTCTGGCCGCATGTGCTCCAGCCACGACCGGTGGAGCACATGGCCAGACCTTCCTGATTGGCTCCGCTCACCCCCATCAACAAGCGGAGCCAATCCATTTAAAAGACATGCACCACGTCACCAAGCGCCAAGACGTGCGCCGCCCCCCCCCCCCCCACCGAGACGTGAGCAGGGTCCCGCACCGGGCCAGGCACCCGGTTACACGCGGGCGCCGGGACCCTGCCCGCGCCCTTAATACTTATGAATTTTTACAGGATTATTCTTGGAAGAGTGACCATGGGGCTACCCTTGATCAATGATGTGCTTTTGGCTAAGGTTTGATTTTGTGATGGCCACTAGTTTACCTTCAAGCTTTTTGAACCAGGTCGGTGTAATTTGACAAAAGTTATCACGCTTCTCGATGGACAGAAAGACGAACTGAACCACTGCAGAAACACTTTTCACATGTGTTAAAAAGCACTCTAAAGATTAAGGGCTATTTACTAGAAGGCGCTCATGTTGCCATGTTCCAGCATGCACTAAGGCCCATTATTTATTGCACGTCCCATTTTATGCATCAGAACCTATTTACGAATAGCGCACGTTAAGGCATTAGAGTGCGCTTATCCAGCAGTGCACTTTGGTAAATATAGCTCTAAAAGAGAATACGTCCCTGACAAAACTAGTAGACCAAATAATCCTCAAATCACCAATACCAGGCATATCAAATCTACCAATACAGTGCTACAGTGACAAGGAATATACCAGCAAGTTATAAAGAATGTAAGTTATAAAGGGTATATCCAGCATTTTGCTAGACTGCTGCCCATTTTCACTTGCATTTGTAACATGGAATGCAAGAAAAAGCTGTTTGACAGGGATTGAGATTGAGGAAACAGAATCCTGGTGCACCCATTTTTTCTGAAATTAAAGGATGGTCATACGGTCCCTATCATTATACTTCAGTTCACATTGGTTGGGACCCACTCAATCAGCCGGTGTCAGTTGTCTCAAACATTTTGATATCAGATTTCACAAATGGTTTATGCTAATTTATATTACTTGATCATCACCTACAGTGTAGTTAAGTCTATTTTAAACAAGATGTTGCACCACTAAGGAATTAACAAGTAATGTGTAACTATCACTGCATTTCATTTAACTAGGATCCTGGCATTAAGAGGAAGAGTTGGAGAAAAGAAGGAACTATTTTACTATGTTACGGATTGAAATTCCATGTAAACTGATAAACATTTTTTTAAAAAGAGACCTGGGGGAGCTGTAGAATGTGTTTTTACCAGTGCATATGGGGTCATGTTAGTCTGTGTAAACTAAATATATTTTTGTTTGTGAGTGAAATAAGACAACCCATTTGTGCTGAGATGCACTAAAGCTTATGTAGTGCACATGCTAAGGCAGTTTAGTGCATGCAGCAAATAGTGTGGAGATCTACAGCAATCTGACTTGTTCAGCTTTTCCTTTACAGAGGTACAGTTCTTGTTATTTGTCTGCTGTTATGGTATGGAATGTTTGCTATATAGGTGCTGAGTAGTTTATTTATAGGTATTTGTACTACTTCAGAAAGTATCTGGCAGAGGAGAAAGTTTATGTTGCTGTTACTGAGGTAATACCAGAATATATCTTTTGTAATGAAATTTATAAGAGTAAACATTCTAGCTCTGTTTTGTATAGGTTCCATAATAATAAAAAAATCTTGAAGTTGAATCTAAGGGCCATATTTACTAATGTGCATCAGCCGTTAGCACAGGGTTTGCCATGTAGTAAGCATGCCAAGCTGTTAACATGGGGCCCGTGCTAAAAATCCCATACTAATTGGGTAGTGCATGATTGGGCAGGGACTGGGAAGGTTAGAAGAGGAACATTGGTGGTGATGGCATATCCAGCTACTGCAGGTGTTATGGGCACGTGCTAACAGTGAATCTTGCCCTTGGCTCAAGTGCACTGAATGACACCCCAAGGGTTGGTGGTAAGTGCACTTATGTGCCCATTATCACACTGTGGCATGCTAGCAAAGCACTAATCCAAAACAAAAATAGAGTAAATGAGGTGAGCAAAAATCTGAATGTAATTTTTGTCGGAAGGCAGCCCAGAAGAACAAACTAACCTCTTGAAGCTGTAACTTCCATTTTAATTGGTTTTAATTAAACCCTATAACAAATCCTCTGAGGGTCAATGCTAAGGTAAAACCACCACAATAAGGTGTCACCTACACCAAAATCCAAAAATAATTAAAAGTTAAAAATAGTTTGAGGCAAGTAAAGAAAGACGTGGTACTTATCAGAACCGCTGCTTCCCTTGCTGAGCTGTATCTTCACGGGGAAAACAAGCAGCTACCACATTCGTCAAATGTCCAATGTCCAATCCACAAAGGATCAACAGCAGCAGTTGCCAAAGGGGTACACAGTACTGCGTTTCTGGCGAATATCAAACTTCCACGCCCTGTATCAACGCTTTAAAAGAACTGCCAAAGAAAGGTAGACTACAGCATCTCCACCTCTCCGAGACGCCGGCGCATGCTCATTAATGATCTAAGCCAGACAGCCAGCATTTAAATAACAGTGGTGGGCCAATAGCAATGAGATGTAAGAAAGCATTACAAAACAGCCATCAGAAAGTCCAAAGGCCAAAAATTTAAAGGCCAAGCGTCAAGATTCCTTTCACACTACGTTATTTAGAAACTCAGTGCAACGGAATACATTGTTTAATTTTGCCAGTTTTCCTCCCTTGCCTTTGAAGAAAGGCCTTCCGTTTGGTCAATTCCTTAGGATTCGGCGGATATGTTCTGATCTTGATGAGTTTCTTCGTCATGCTCATGATCTTTCAGTTCCCCTTACTCAACATGGATATCCTAAGAAGGTTATCAAACAAGCTTTTTTAAGAGCTAGATATATCCACAGAGACTGGCTGTTTCCTCCCTTTACATCGGATCATTCGAGGGATCAGCATAATGCCGCTCACTGTGAAGGATTGGTGGCGGTTCTCCCATATATGTCACATACTGATTCCATAAAAAAGATCTTGTTTAAGCATTGGCATGGGCTACAACTACACCCTTGTTTCAAGGGGCGCTTAAGGATTGCGCATTCCAGGGGTTCCAACCTTTGTGATTATGTGGGACCTACATCTTCCCCCTTGGACAGGCGTTCCTCGGATACATCTTTGGAATTGGGTCATTTTATGTGTGGCTCTTGCAATTTTTGTTCTCCAACTATAATAGGGAAGGATTGGTTCGTGCCAAATTCCACTATGGCTCACGTAGCTCGCTGGCATACCACTTGTTCCACATCATTTGTGGTATATGTGCTAGTTTGCCCTTGTGACCTATTATATATTGGACGGACGGTTCGCCCTGTGCGAGTTCGTCTGATAGAACATGCCTCTAGGCTCAAGAATTCAGTTCTTACAGCTCCGTTGGTACAGCACTGTTTGGACTTTGGGCATACCTTTAATGATTTTACTTGGAGAGTGTTGGACATGGTCCCTGTGCACCCTCGAGGGGGAGATCGTGAGCAATCTTTGCAGCGACTAGAACAAAAGTGGATTTTCACTTGGAATACAGTTGAACCATCAGGTTTAAACAAGGAATTGGACTGGGTTAGCGTTCTTTAAATTTTTGGCCTTTGGACTTTTAAATTTTTGGCCTTTGGACTTTCTGATGGCTGTTTTGTAATGCTTTCTTACATCTCATTGCTATTGGCCCACCACTGTTATTTAAATGCTGGCTGTCTGGCTTAGATCATTAATGAGCATGCGCCGGCGTCTCGGAGAGGTGGAGATACTGTAGTCTACTTTTCTTTGGCAGTTCTTTTAAAGCGTTGATACAGGGCATGGAAGTTTGATATTCGCCCGAAATGCAGTACTGTGTACCCCTTTGGCAACTGCTGCTGTTGATCCTTTGTGGATTGGACATTGGACATTTGACGAATGTGGTAGCTGCTTGTTTTCCCCGTGAAGATACAGCTCAGCAAGGGAAGCAGCGGTTCTGATAAGTACCACGTCTTTCTTTACTTGCCTCAAACCATTTTTAACTTTTAATTATTTTTGGATTTTGGTGTAGGTGACACCTTATTGTGGTGGTTTTACCTTAGCATTGACCCTCAGAGGATTTGTTATAGGGTTTAATTAAAACCGATTAAAATGGAAGTTACAGCTTCAAGAGGTTAGTTTGTTCCTCCGGGCTGCCTTCCGACAAAAATTACATTCACATGTTTGCTCACCTCATTTACTCTATTTTTGTTTTGGATTTATTTCGATAGAGTGGGGGGGGGGGGGTTGTGATTGTTTAGCAAAGCACTAATGGCAGTGGATGAAATGCACCTACCCTAAAGTTAGCATGTGCCTCCATGATAATTTTGCAGCCCAATCATGTGCCACTGGTGTGCCCTTTAATAAACATGACCCTACTTGTAAGACAAAATAAATTTTAATAAATTTAGATTTTAATAACAGGTTTAATTACAACAACATATTTGGACTCTTTATTTTGATTCAGCTACAGGTTTTAGTGTTCAGTCAGTGTGTCATGTACATCAACATGGTAAGTCATGTGTGTCACAGTAATTTAGGACCCATTTTCCTAAATTCATTAATTTTTGGAGTCTTCAGATTTTTATTTATTTACATACATTTACAATACATCAGTATATGAGAAAACCTTACTCTCAGTGGTGGACATATAAAAACAAACCATAAAAGGCATAACACATCCTAATTAAAATAAGCCATACATCCGATCCACCTTGATTCCAAAACTCCTCATCTAATGCGTCCTTTGTCTCACAAACTTCTAAACATAAGGCATTCCAACAAACTAGACCATAGTCCGAAAAACCGCGAGCCCTAGTCAATGTTAGCCAGGCCTCCATAGGTGAGGGTAGAGCTAACAACTTCTTATCTGCAGATCGCAATGTTCACACCTGTTGATATAGCAAAAATACATTCTGCAAATAGCAAGGACTATTGTCAGGCCTAGAACGCCAACATAATTTTTTAAAAATGTATCCTATAAGCCACCAGTGGCCAGTGTAGGGCCTTTAAAAAAGGGGGTTATATGATAAAAGTACATACATACATCCACAATTAAGTATGCTGCAAAGTATTGTGTTAACTGTTATGCACATAAAGTGGTTTGTGGCAGCATCATCAGTGTTGCATCACAATAGTCCAATGCCAAAATTATCAAGGACTGGACTATTGGCAAATTGACTTCTAGGTTCTTTTTCCCCATAGACAACACAGAATGGGAGAAAAAAACCATAGTCAATCAGGTTTTTAGCGCAGTATATGTAACTAGTTTCATTTTGAGCAACGACGCATATATTCTGTATTTAAGAACATAACATAAGAAATTAAGATAGAAACATAGAAACATAGAAACATGATGACAGAAAAAGACCACAAGGCCCATCTAGTCTGTCCTTCCATAACAACAACTACAACAGTCCACTTTCTACCTTTAGAGATCCTCTGTGTTGGTCCCATGCTTTTTTGAATTCAGCTACTGTCCTCATCTCTACCACCTCCACTGGGAGACTATTCCACGGATCCACTACTCTTTCCGTAAAGAAATATTTCCGCATATCACTCCTGAATCTATCTCCCTTCACCCTCATCCCATGTCCCCTCGTAGCAGAACTTGCTTTCAATTGAAAGAGGCTCTCTCCCTGAACATTTATGCCACGGAGGTATTTAAACATTTCAATCATATCACATACTGGGTCAGACCAAGGTCCATCAAGCCCAGTATCCTGTTTCCAACAGTGGCCAATCTAGGTCATATGTACCTAGCAGTTTCCCCAAACAACACAGGTTCCACAATGCTTGTACTGGGTCAAGCATTGATATCCTGGGTCCCTGCTTAATAATGGTTTATGGACCTTTCCTCCAGGAACTTGTCCAAACCTTTTTTAAACCCAGCTACACTAACAGCCTTTATTACATCCTCCGGTAACAAATTCCAGAGTTTGATTACACGTTGAGTGAAAAAATATTTTCTATTAGTCTTAAATAGTTTACCCTGTAGCTTCATTGCATGTCCCCTAGTCTTTCTATATTCTGATAATGTAAACAATTGATCTACATTTACCCGTTCCACTCCGTTCATTAATTTATAGCCTTCTATCATATCTCCCCTCAGCCGTCTCTTTTCCAGGTTAAAGAGCCCTAACCTTTTTAGCCTTTCTTCATAGGAATATCCTTCCATCCCCTTTACCATTTTAGTGGCTCTTCTCTGAACCTTTTCTAATAACGCTATATCCTTTTTAAGATACGGCGACCAGAAATGCACACAATATTCAAGGTGCGATCTCACCATGGAACGATATAGAGGCATTATAATATCTTTTGTTTTATTTTCCATTCCTTTCCTTATGATACGTAGCATTCTATTTGCTCTCTTGGCCGCTGCTGCACACTGGGCCGAGGGTTTTAACATGTTATCCACAATGACGCCTAAATCTTTTTCCATGAGGCATGATAGTGATTGCTTTATTGACAAGCTCACTTTCCTTTTTTGGCTTTTAAATATTTTGTTATTTATACAGAAATAGAAATGTGAAGAATACAGAAATTTATAGAGAATCATGAAATAGAGAATATTTCTTTCTAGCTCTCACACTAAAATGAAAAAAATCACTAGAAAAAGTAACTCCCCAAAAATGAGGAAAGAAAATGTGCTTTGATCCTAAACAGCCACTCTAATTCTAATACAGAATCAAGAAGAGTACAACCCTAGAGGCCCCACAGATCTTCTAGCAACCCACTTTCTAAAATGTGCATACCTTAATTTGCCCTTTCGAACAAGGGTCACTGCACACTGATCGGACCATTCCACTCTTATTCATCTGGATCTTGAAGTCATCGATATTTAGAATCCCTTCATGCCATGTTCCAATTCGTACATAATCGTAATAACTGGACCCTATATACTGTAGGTTCATTATATCATACCTGAAAGGATAGACCAAAGACCTGTTATAGCATGAGACAAAATGCGTAAATTATGTTAAAGTAATGTTGGAAGAAAGATCATCACATCAAAATAAATTAAATGTTGCAGTCAGGAGCAATTACCCTAACTCCAGGCAATGCCATCTAGCACAGTGGGTCCCAAAACTGTCCTGGGGGATCCCCAGCCAGTTAGGCTTTCAGAATACTCAGGAGATAATGCAAGTTAATCTCTCTCATGAATATTCATTATGGATATCCTGAAAGCCTGACTGGCTAGAGGTCCCCCAGGATAGGTTTGGCAGCCACTATTCTAGAACTTTCTCTGCCTTATCCCCACAATGAGAGCAGTCTACCCAAATACTGTTGCCTAGCATCATCATAACAGATGACTGCATCCTTGGCAGAAGAAGGGAAGTGGATAAGATGAACAGATTAACATTGATTTGATACTTCAAAATGAATCAAAAATGAAGGATCTTGGAGGCAATTATATAAAGGATTTTTATGCTTGAATGGCCGAATATGTTTATAAAACCCATGCTGAATTTACCTTGCACGTAAAACTACATGTGGTGCAATTAGATGCAAATTGGGTGTAATCAAGGGAGGCGTTTGAGCAGAGTGAGGGTGGAGTATATCCATATTTATATGAACTTTACCCCGATCCTTATGGGGGTCATTTTAAAAGTTTTAAACACAATTTGGACGTACCAGTGATGCTGGAAAAAGATAAAAATCACAGACATGCACAAATCACCATTTTGGAAAGATGGTGGCATAGACATGTACACTGTGGAAATGTCCATGGGGCATTCTGGGGACATGCTGGGGCAGGGCAAGGGCATGCCTGAAAGATGCATGTCGCAGGACATATTTCTGAAGCATCCGGATATGTGCAGGATGCTGCCCCTGCACGGGGCACATGACACATAGGGACTTTGCTGTCTGCTTGAATTGACTGTGCTAGTGGTGATTGAAGGAGACTAGCAGTTGAACCCCTTGTCTGACTATCACCTGTGTGTCCTGTCAGCAGCACTCCCTGTGCTTGTTTTATCCATTGTCTGACTGCTTCCCAAACTTTAGGTCCAACGAAAAAGCACTATACCACATGTGAAGCAACAACCCAGACTGGGCGTGGTAGGTAAAACACACTTTATTAAATAAATCTTCACCAGGGGTATAGATATTCAGCCCCACCAGGGGTAAACTTGCTGCCAACCCGATATGGCCGTGTTTCGGCTATGCCTTCTTCAGGGGTTCACTGGCATACTAAAACCATATAAACAATATCAACATAAAATAAATAAATAGACAATTACATACATTAACATAAAACATCTCATGTATACAAACGTACTTAAAACTAAAGACAATGCAAAACAATATTAAAACACGCTACTCCATGAAACAAACATTAACCAATATAAACCGTACCATAAAATCATAAGTAATCAAATAAATACTGAATAAATAACTATTAAAAGAATAAATAAACTGATATAAATATATAATTCAACAATAAACAAGTCTATAAAACAAGGGATGTGACATGTCCAAAAGGATAAAAGTATAAAATTAATAACTTTTAACAAGTCATTGTTGATAATCCCTCTGACAAGACACTTTTTGTTATACATTTAAACTAAGAAAAAAGAAAAAGAAAAAATCATCAGATGTTTAAACTGAGCACCTATCCGCATAAGTAATGCCATGCATATATCACAAACTATCCAAATATTAAAAATGTATGTGTGAACGGAGCAAGAGTAGACTAGGTATCTCACACAGACATCTCTTGAACTATTATCACTAAAGAATAGAACCTGACTAGCTATGTATCAGCTCATATTTAAAAGAGGAACCATTACCTCCCCTTAAATTTTAATGCTATTCTCAGCTATGACCATGATCATAGGTTTTTATCCCACTAGATTTAGAAACTTATATGCATTATACAATAACTGATGGAACTGGAGAAATGCGCCCATCTCTATACCGCATCAGACAGTGGGGAAGTAAGTTATCTTTTTGCTGTGCAATCGCTGGCATTGTCAAAGACATAGGACGCCCGCAAGTACACTGTAAGGCTTTTTATTCTGGCGCGAAACAGCCAGCCTCATAAAGTCACCCCGCTACACTTGAAAGCTGTATTCACTTCACAATTACTAATAAGATTGGAAGATTACGCCCACTGTCTCCCACATAAAACAGTGAACTGTAGATCGCAAGTTACCCTATCGCCGTGCAGTCACAGACTTGATCAAAGACAAAAGATGCCCGCATCTGCACGGTAAAGACTTTTTATTCTGGGGCGAACCAGCTGGCATTTAAATGTCCTGGCTGTTGCTCACCATAATATCTTTGTGATATAAATATACATCTAGAATATATCAATTTAATAATTATTTTTACAGGTGGGGAATACCCGGAACTGGTCTTTCGTGGTGCATTCTTTTTATAAATAACAGGCCGTATTACAATCTCCACCATTTAAGATGCCACATCCAATATCTTAAAGAGCCCGTTAAGAGATGTAGTGAATTAAATTATAATCTCTAAAATAATGGGACGTAAATACTAACTAGAAAGGAGATGATGATCCACTTATGTTTAAAAACATATGTGTGAAAGTATTCTTAGAATAGGTTAAGATGTAGAAATGCTTAAAATTACTTAAATATTAAAAACGAAAAACTCAGCCATTGGTTCCAGTACGCCTACTTGGCCCATTTAACTTATACACTGAAGAGATAAAATAGATTTATAAGCACGCTGAAGGGCTAAAAAGCGTGCCAAAGATATCAAGGGACCGTGAGAACCAACTTATTCAAAAATTTGAATGTTATAAAATCATAAATAGCATTCATACTTTATAAGTAAATAGGATAAATGAAATCATATTAAAACCATATTAAAACAAAATGCTCTAAACAAATACACCAAATACACCTCGGTCTATTAGGTGATCAAATGCTGTTCAACATAATGTCCTTAAAATATCTAAAAAACTGATTAAAATAAATAAATAAATAACAAAACCCATAAAAATATCTCCAACTATAAGACCAAAGAGGCTTCTTTTAAATTGGGACCAGCAATCTATGAAAGATTTGAGAGCGGTTCTATACCTGGTGGACTGCTGTTATGTAAATTGTCTCCTGAGGTTGCCCCTCCTAGCCACCCTACCTGGTGCCTAATAGCTGTGGCAACTGGTCCACTGAGACCTGGTTTTCACTATGCTTCAGAGGCATTGAAAAGGGGTGGGCCATATGGACCCTGGCCAAACCAAAACTTCATTGCCACGATTGCTGGACTTTTACCTCCTGTCTGCCCATGGGGGAGGAGTGGCCTAGTGGTTGGGGCAAGTTACTTTGGGCAGGAGGGCCAGGGGTTTGAATCCTGCTTGAGGATAGCAACCTTGGGCTGGAAGGACTAGGGTTTCTAGTCCCATAGGTGCTCCTTGTAGCCTTAGGCAAGCCACTTAACCCTCTGCTGTTTCAGGTCCCCTTTGGGGACAAGGGAAGAATATATATACAGTATGTGAGCGTACACTGCTTTGACTAGTAAAAAAGCAGTATATAAGCCTAGTTAAATAAATAAATAAATCTCCCACAGGCAGAAAGGAGGGGAAGGCTATGACTGGAAGGCAGCAGTCTGCCCATGGAGATCCTCCTGTCTGCTACACCTCAACAGAAAGAGGCAGGCATGTCACTAACCAGAATTTTGCTTCCTTTCTTCTGTCCATGGTGGTGACAAGGGGTACCCCTTGAGACCATGGCTCTTTATCCCTACAGTGGTGCTGAATTCACAAGCAGAGGAGTGCTGCAACAAGGCCCCCAGGTTTGCAAGAGCTATAATAGAAAGACGTTTTGGCCAGCTGAAGAACCACTTCAGATGTCTTGACCAATCAATAGGAGAACTTCAAGGACATTCAAGATATTTATGGCCTGCTGTATGCTCCACAATTATGCTTTGTGGTGAAGCAACCCCTACCAGACCCACAGGACATAGCACAGGAAGAGGCAGATGCAGAGGTACCAGGGCATGGAGATGCACACATTTCAAAGGGATTGGACTGCAAAAAACAACCTCATACACAGACACATCATGTGGAAGTGTTTATTGCCAAAGTTGGTGCATGTGAATAACAAAGCATGATACAGATCCCACCCCACCCCTCTCCCACCATCCAGTGCAGGACCCATACCCTCCACACCCTTTTCCACTCCCACACTCCCACATACTCTCACACGCGCGTCATAACCCTTTCCCTTGACACACCATCCAGTGCAGGACCCACATCCTCATCCACTCCCACACTCTCACATACTCTCTCATACCCTAACACACTCCCACACACTCACATACTCTCCACATCTCCTCCCACTCATATATTCCCCCTCACACATTCACACACATGCATCACAACCCCTCCCCCTCATACACCATCTACACACCCTGTCCCTCATACACTCCCACACTCACATACCCTCCACACCCTGACACACTCCCATATACTCTCGCATATCCTCCACAGCCCCCTCATACACACTCTCACATGCTCCACACACTCTCTCCCTTACACACATCTGCGCATCCTGTCCCTCACACACTCCCACATACCCCCCACATTCCCTCCCCCTAACACAGTCCCACACACCCTCCATCTGCCACATACCACAACAAATGCAACATTGAGGATATAAAAAGGAGATAGAGGTAGGTTCGCAGGGCCACATTGAAGAAGACCAAAGCCATTGATACTGATGGGAAGCCTCTCCTACTCAGTGAGCTGGAACAGCAGGTACTCAGTACCATTGATGTTTCTACTGTGGAGGGAGAGACATCCTAGTATCCTGGTAAGTACAGTATATGTGCTTTATCTACCACATTACATACCCTGCATGTTTCCTCAGTTGTGCTGCCTGCAACACCAGCACACTCTATGACTGCTAGCTCACCATCATGCCTTTCCCTGCTGCATGGCTTACTATTGCTCATATACAGTACGTATCACACATTGGGGGTGAGGGTGAAAAGATTATGCTCAAGTACTATAATGCAGGATTATATGTACCCCCACTCCATGCACCTCAGTATATACCATGCTACACCCATCTCTATCCACCACACCTGCAGTATCCGTGCAGTGCTCCCATGAACCCACCATATATGCATGCAGTTTGAACTGTGAGATAGTACCCTAGGGCTAGTCTCCTCCATACTTATTTAGCTGCATTTATATCCCGCTTTTCACCGGGTCAAAGCGGTTTTGACAAAAAGGGGGGGGGGGGTACAAGAATCAGCTCAACATGGGGGGGGGGGCAGCACCAGGGTGTCCAACAATAAGGATCTGGACAGACAATTAAGAGTACTAGACTTTTGGCTTGAGTCTCTCAGTTGGTGGGGGTGGGGTCAGAATCAGTCTGGTTGGGGGACTGTCAGGAAGCCGGCAGATGTTGAGAGATGACCAGCTCAGGTCCAAGATGTTTGCAAAACAGTAGGGTTTTTAACTGTTTCCTGAATGTGGAGAGGTCTTTGTTGTTTCAGAGCTGGTTGGGAAGGGAGTTCCAGAGGGAGGGCGCGTAGAGTTCAAATGCCTTGTTATAGGTTTGTTGATTGAATTTGGTTCTTTCATGTGGGACTCTGAGTATTGCTGGTGGACTGACGGGTTGGTCTGTTGAGGGTGGGCTGTGGAAGTAGAGTCTGGAGCTGGGACATCTGTGTTTGATGGAGGGCTTTGTGGATAAGCAGTAGAGATGGCTTTGTGGATAAGCAGTAGAGATTTGTATTTTATCCTTGCTTCAAGAGGTAGAATGTGAAGTTCTCTCAGGACAGGGGGGATGTGCTCGTGTTTCTTGACCCTTTGTATGATTCTTGCGGTGGTGTTGAGGGCAGTCCGTAGGGGGGTGGTATGGGTGGGTGGAAGTCCATGGTAGATTGCATTGCAGTAGTCCAGATGGGGGAGTGTCATGGCCTGCATGACTGTTCTGAAGTCTTGGGGTCAATGAGTGGTCTGAGTCGTTGTACCATCTTTGCCTTGAGAAATATCGTTCTAGCTGTTTTTTCAATGTGTTGCTTAAATGTGAGTGCTTAATCAATGATGGCTCCCAAATATTTTATATAGGGTTGGACTTGTATTTGTGTGGTTCCCAACGTGAGGTGCGGCGGTGGGGTGAAGGTTTGGTCCTTGGTTACAAAGAGGGCTTTGGTTTTTATAAAGTTGATGGATAGGTTGTTCTCCTGGAGCCAGTCGGTGACGTCAGTGAAGCAGTCTGATAGTTGATTGGGTTTGTGGTGGTAATGGGTTCATAAAGCATTATGTCATCTGCGTAGATATGGTAGTTGATGTGATGAGAGCGTATTATCGAGCAGAGAGGCTGAAGGTAGATATTAAAGAGCATGGCTGAGAGCGTAGAGCCTTGGGGCACTCCTTGATGCTGTAGAAAGGGGAGAGGGGAAGGTTGTCATGCTGATGCGGATCAGTTGTTTTCTGTTGGTCAGGTAGGAGTGGAACCACTGTAACACGATGTCTTTGATGCCAATCTCCTGTAGTCTGTGTAGGAGAGTGCTATGGGAGATGGTGTCAAAGGCTGCAGATATGTCCAGAAAGACCATGGCATATCCGGATTGTTTGGTCTGTATTCCTTTGATTAGGGTGTTCAGCAGTGATATCATGAGGGTCTCAACCCCATGCGATGGGTGGAATCCATGTTGTTGTGGGTCCAGTGAGTTGCTTGTGTCTAGATGGTCTTGGAGCTGATGTTGTACAATCTTCTCGAGGATTTTAGCAGTGAAAGGGAGTCTTGCTATTGGTCTGAAGGATGCTGGGTCAAGGGGGTCGAGATTATGTTTCTTGAGGATTGGGTGAATGATGGAGGCCATACCACATATATACTGTAGCACAACACAAGGGGGCTATTGGGGAACAGGTATGACCTTCTAGCTCCATTGCTATAGTGTTGCATGGGCAGACTACTAATATGCCTTCCCTCATACTTAACAGTTCTACCAGTCAAGGTTCTTTTTTGTTCATGGCCACAGGTGTGTGCCCTTGGAGAGAGCAGCAGTACAGCCACAGGCTTAGAACATAAGAACATAAGTTATGCTATACTGGGTCAGCCCAAAGGTCTATTAAGCCCAGTATCCTGTTTCCAACAGTGGCCAATCCAGGTCACATGTATCTGTCAGGTTCCCACAAAGGTACAGATTCCACAATGCTTGTCGGGGGGTAAGCAGTCAGTTTTCCCAGTCCACTTTAATAATGGTTTATGGACTTTTTCTCCAGGAACTTGTCCAAGCCTCTTTTAAACCCAGCTACATTAACAGCTTTTACTACATCCTCTGGCAATGAATTCCAGAGTTTGATTACACATTGAGTAAAAAAATACTTTCTCCAATTAGAACATTGTAGAGCATTTAGTCTTAATGTTCTACATTGTAGTTTCATTGCATGTCCCCTAGTCTTTCTAATTTTGGAAGGAGTAAACAACCAATCTACGTTTCCCCACTCCAGTCATTATTTTATAGCCCTTTATCATATCTCCCCTTAACTGTCTCTTTTCCAAGCTGAAGAGCGCTAACATTTAAGCCTTTCATCATAGGGGTATCCTTACATCCCCTTTATCATTTTGGTTGCTCTTTTCTAGACCTGTTCTAATTCTGCTATATCCATTTTTAGATATGGCAACCAGAATTGCACACAATATTTAAAGTGTGGTCACACCATGGAGTGATACAGAGGCATAATAATATCCTTGATTTTATTCTCCATTCCTTTCCTTATGATTCGTAACATTGCATTTAGTTTCTTGGCTGCCGCTGCACATTGGACAGAGGTTTTCGATGTATTAAATACTTTTACTGGGAGGTGGTTCCTAATGTGGAACCTTGCATCGTGTAGCCATAGTTTGGGTTGTTCTTCCCTAAGTACATAATCTCACAGTTGTCCACATTAAATTTAATCTGTCATTTGGAGAGCTAGCCTCTGAATTTTTCAAGATCCTCTTGCAATTTTTCACAATTCTCTTGAGTTTTAACAACTTTGAATAGCTTTGTGTCATCTGCAAATTTGATCACCTTACTCGTTGTTCCCATTTGTAGGTCATTTTTACAAAAGGCTAGTTCCAGGGAATGGCAGAAGGTAAGCCTACCAAAATCTCAATTAAATACAATAAAGATGGCTATAGAATGGATGATGCCACAAATACAATCAAGAGTTCATGTGCAAACGTTGTAGACACTATAGGAATGTGTTTGCAGTACTCATGCCTTTACACCAGGGGTTCCCAACCCAGTCATCGGATCACACCTCGCCAATCAGGTTTTCAGGATGGCTGCAATGAATATGCATGAGAGAGATTTGCATACAATGAAGGCAGTACATGGAAATCTCTCTCATGCATATTCATTGTGGCTATCCTGAAAACCTGACTGGCTGGGTATGTCCCGAGGAATAGGTTGAGAACCCCTGCTTTACACCATCAAGTCTTATAGGACCTTAAAAAAAGGAAAAGAAACCAATATGCCATACAAACAGAAAATGAACAAGAGAAGGGAAACATGGTAAATCACATGCATTATTCATGGGACAATATTCCCTGCCCATTCTTATAGCATTCTCCCATCTTGCAGCTGCAAAGTGACAGAGCCTTTGCAAAGGTTGTCTGCCAGTACGAGACTGCTGGCTTCACCTGTATCTGAAACACATGGAAAGTTGAAGAAAGTTAATCTAGCATATTGCTATATTCATATAACATCACTGCATAATAACCAATGAATGATACAATAGCAATGCATTCATTATCCCCTTTCAAAGATAGGAAGATCAGCTATTCACAAACTATTGTCATTATCACAGCCAGCCTGAAATGCCAGAACTGCACAAGACACAGATAAGCTTTCTCCTTTCTATTTCTGCTGTTTTTTTTTTTATTGCAAATAATACTAAGGGTTGGTCAAACTTTAGGTATTGGGAAAATTGCTTATTGTTGGTCCTACATTACGTTTGGGGATAATCAAACTGCTTGATTTCCTTGTGTAGCCTTAACAGTTTTCTGAGTGTGCCCACAGTTCAGGTATAAGCCTACTGCACGACTTGCTCAAGTTCAAAAGGAGTATCAGTGGGAATTAAGCTGTGGTCTTTCTGGTCCTAGGTTGCTGCCCGAACCACTAGGCTACCCCTCCACGCTGCATCATGCAAACATAAAATTTCAGAAAATATACTGTATCATTACAATAGCAGGGATTCCGTGGATGTATAAGGCATCATTTATTCCGGCGGTACTATGAACACATACCATGGGGTGAAAAGGACTGTATTGAAAGCACTGTTTTTGGCTAAAGACCCAATTTCACCGTGAACCCCTTCGCTCCATGTCCCCACCATAAGAAATCTATTTTGTTAAATACTTCAGTTCCACCTTCTTAAGTTATCCAAGTTAGCATTCCTGCTATATGTATATTATCTTACTGTTTTAATGCTATGTGTAAACCACTCTGACTGCAAAAGAGAGCATTATGTAAAATCAGTTCAACAATAAATAAATACTGGGGCAGCGACACCTGGTATATTTGGGAAAGGAAGAAGATCAGAGGTGGAATTGCAGGACTCAGAAGTGCTGGAAACGGACTCGTGGAAAATGACATTGATAAAGCGAAATTACTAAACAAATACTTCTGCTCTGTTTTTACTAAAGAAAATCCTGGAGAAGGACCACCTGTGACTCCCAAATATAAAAATGGGAATGAGGTAGATACCACACCATTCAGAGAGAATGATGTGTTAGAACAACTTGTGAAACTGAAAGTAGACAAGGCCATGGGACCGGATCGGATACATCCCAGGATACTGAAAGAGCTAAGAGAGGTTCTTCCAGGGCCGTTAAAGGATGTTTTCAACAGATGCTCAGGACTGGAGAATGGCTGACGTCGTACCTCTACACAAAAGTGGTGACAGGGAAGAAGTGTCAAACTACAGGCCCGTGAGCCTTACCTTGGTAGCGGGAAAAGTAATGGAGACGCTCCTGAAAGAGCGAATAGTGAACTTTCTCAAAACCAGCGGGTTACAGGATCCGAGGCAACATGGTTTTACCGAGGGACGATCTTGCCAGACAAATCTGATTGAGTTCTTTGACTGGGTGACTAGAAAACTGGATGAAGGACATGCGATGGATGTCATCTACCTGGATTTCAGCAAAGCCTTTGATACTGTCCCTCAAAGGAGGCTTATCAATAAGCTCAGTAGTTTGGGGATGGGTCCCAAGGTGGTAAACTGGATCAGAAATTGGTTGACTGACAGACGACAGAAGGTGATGATAAATGGAGCTCACTCAGATGAAAGGAAGGTGATTAGTGGGGTGCCTCAGGGTTTGGTCCTAAGCCCAGCACTGTTTAATGTATTTGTGAGTGATATTGCTGAAGGACTGAATGGAAAAGTCTGTCTTTTTGCAGATAACACGAAAATTTGCAAGAGTGGACTCCCCCGAGGGAGTGCTTAACATGAAGAGGGATCTGCAAAAGCTGGAGGAATGTTCTGATGCTTGGCAATTAAGATTTAATGCAAAGAAGTGCAGTGTCATGCACTTGGGTAGCAAAAATCCAAGGGAAATGTACGCGATAGGGGGCGAGAGGTTGGTGTGCATGGAGCAGGAGAAAGACCTTGGTGTGATTATTTCTGTAGATCTCAAGGTGGCAAAACAGTGCGAGAAGGCAGTGGCAAAAGCCAGGAGGATGTTGGGCTGCATTCAAAGAGGAATTACCAGCAGAAGGGAAGGGGTACTAGTGCCACTGTATAAGTCTCTGTTGAGGCTTCACTTGGAATACTGTGTTCAGTTTTGGAGACCATATCTTGCAAAGGATGTAAAAAGAATGGAAGCTGTTCAGAGGAAGGCGACCAAAATGATTTGGAGCCTGCGTCAGAAGCCTTATGAAGAGAGACTTGAAGACCTAAATATGTACACTTTGGAGGAGAGGAGGGATAGGGGAGATATGATTCAGACCTTTAAATACTTAAAGAGAAATAATGAACAAACAAACCTCTTCCAGAGACGGGGAAGCTGTAAAACTAGAGGGCATGACATGAAGCTGCAAGGTGTTAAATTGAAAGGCAATGTCAGGAAATACTTTTTTACTGAAAGGGTGGTGAATGCTTGGAATGCCCTCCCGATGAAGGTGGTGGGGGCAAACACAGTGATGGAATTCAAAGTGGCCTGGGACAGACACAGTGGATCACTTTACAGCAACAAGGTTAAATCAAAATAAACTGAACCATCTAATTTCTCAATAAATAGGAGTGTCCTACATGGAGCGATGGGGGGAGGAGTAGTGGGTTCACTCCTAAACAAACAAACAAAGATATGGGGAGGGGTGAAGACATGGGGAGGGGTGCACTGCTCCTGGTGGGTGCACCACTAAGCAAAGACATGGGAAGGGGTGCCCCTACTCCTGCCATATTGCTGGGCAGACTAGATGTACCATACTTGTCATTATCTGCCATCATTTACTATGTTACTATCTAAAATGCTATACACACATAAATATGAGAGCGTGATGCTACTCACTGATGTGAGTAGGTATATCCACAAGAGCGCTCATTCTGTACTAGACAGGCAATTGGGAAAGCCACATGCCAGCTGTGTTTTAATAGCCTCAGAGTTGCTCGCAAGGCTGGTAGAAATAAACCATTGATTGTGGCTTTGGAAAATGTAAAACATAATAAAGTTAAGCTAAACACTTTTCCTGGTCATGCATGACTCTGAGGGCTCTCGGATTCCAGCTCCCAGCTCCCATGAGGTATCTTGGGGAAAGTTGGCATGGATTCTCTGATGGGGGTAAGGATTTCTCAGCTTCAAGGCTCTAGATTTAGGGGCTCTTTTACTAAAGCTCACTAAGGTTTTGTACTTAATGTACATTGCCAACCCACATTAAGTTCAAAGCTTCTGTGTTAGCTGTCAGGGGTGTGACCAGCATGTTTCCTGCAGCTGATGAGTGACTTGAGTACCCTGACGAGTGTGTGTACATAATGATAGGTGTCGTTATCGTTAGGTGCACCTGCAATAATTGCTACGCTAACTGCACTTGCACACTGTGCTCTCCATGCCCACACTTGCTTCTAACTTGCCCACTCTCCACATCGGCACACACATGCCAGTTAACGTTCATTTTAGCAGTTGTTAGTTGGCATGCCCACACGTTAAGGGCCCTGTTTACTAAGCATTCTTCCTATAGACACAAAATAGAAGATGACCTATAGTAAAGAGGGCTCTAAGAGTTCACCGCAGCCAGTTACCCCATGCTATTTTTATTTATTTATTTTATTTAACAGTTTCTTATATACTGCCCCTTCCAGAGATCAGGGGCGGTTCACATCGAACAAAAATCAATATACTTCTGTATATTTTACATGGAACTTGTGTTAACTATGTACACGTTTAGTTACATTGAACATGTTTCGAACATTAACTAGAATGCTATAACAAATGTTAACTGGTTAGTGGCACTCAGAAAAAGGACCCCTTAGTTCTCTTGTCCCAGAGACAATCTAAACACAGGTGTGGTGTTCTAAAAATTAGTCTTTGCTGAAACATTACTTTAAATTTGAATCTGCAGTCTCTTACAAATACAGCAAAACTGTGCAGTGTAGTGGCAGAGGGGCAGACCATTTTCCTTCTACCTCCTTTTATTGGGGCCACCTTCTTTTCTTCTGGGTAAGTGGGTTCCCTTTCTTCTCTGGGTTCCCTGGACCCGATGATAGTGAGAGGTAATTTACTATGCGCTATTTGAAAGGTGCAGTTCACGTCCATTCCCAACCCATCACTGGCCCATTTACCCTCCTGTTCCATGGTATGTAATTAGTGCATGAATTAATCTGTGCTAACTGTTATGCCAGGGTGATAATGGTTACCATGGTTGTGCATGAAGGGCACCATATGCTAACTCATGTGGTAATTGCTTACAAGTTAATAAAAAGACCCCTAAGTCCCTCTTATTCACAACTCATTGCAGTAAAAAAAATGTGAATTATGAGGAAAAGCTCATAAAAAATTTAGATAGCTTTTCTAATGCTTCAATGCAAAAAGGAATTGCAACAGGTACACAGGAACAATGAGAACGGGGCAGGGGATCACCTTAATAGACTAGGGGGCATGCAATGAAGCTACAGTGTAACCCGTTTAAGACTAATAAGAGAAAATATTTTTTCACTCAACGCATAATCAAACTCTGGAATTCATTATCGGAGGATGTAGTAAAAACTGTTAGTGTAGCTGGGTTTAAAAAAGGTTTGTATAAGTTCCTGAAGGAAAAGTCTATAAACCATTATTAAAGAGGACCCAGATAATCGAGTGCTTGCCCCAATACAAGCATTGTGGAACCTGTGTGTCTTTTTAGGAACCTGCCAGGTACTTGTGACCTGAATTGGCCACTGTTGGAAACAGGATACTGTGCTTGATGTACTCGGTCTGACCCAGCATGGCATTTCTTATGTTCTTAACTTTTGCATCCATAAAATGTTATTGAAAATACCATGGCTTGCACAAGTCAAATTTTTCCATGGAGAGAGACATCTCTGCTCTTGAGAATCTTGTCTAGGTCCTTCATAGCCATTCTGCCAAGAGCAATGCATCATCAGATTTTTCGACCGCTTGTCGTTTCTTATTGATCAAAACAGGTTACAGTTGCCTAATATTTCTATTTCTTCTCCATCAATGATGAGATTATAGATCCACTAAATAATGCAAGCTAAATTTAAAAAATACAAAACTGCACATTGAAATTACAGATCTGATCCAAAATCCCCAAAGTGATTGTGATTTCAAAATATACAGAACAGTATAAACTTAAAGTGGACAGGCAATCTTCTTAAACTGGTGTCAGGCATGATTCACTGATGCAATCCCACTTTCAATAGTCGTCTGTTCGAGATGACACATGTCTCTAAGGACAGCAGATTAGATTTAAGATTCAGTGCCCATAGGTAAAACCAGATAGCAGATCCCAGAGAGTGGGGGATGGCAGGGTATGAGAGACCCCAAAGACTGGAGAGGCAGAAAAGGAGCAGAGGACGATCACAGTGACATAGTGATGCCCTTTTGAAGCAACACATGCATATAGCTGTAAAATAAACTCCTCTTTGGCCTAGATATTTAGCATTTTTGAAATCTGGTGCCCCAGGCAATTGCCTATATCAACATTTGGACCTGTGAGAAGTTGGAAGTAATTCATTGGAGTTCCACCATAATAGAAGAGATTGACCATGCTTTTTGCTAACATACAGTATTAAACAGAGACACATGGACAGCTAGAGCAGACAAAAGTGCTGTACTTTACTGAATTTCAGCAAGCTGTTATTTGCAAATACCTTTATATCAGAGGTGATTTTGACATGGTTTAATACTTGTTTGTATAAAATCTGAGAAATTTTGCGCTACCTCATATTCTACCTTGGGTTTCTTTTTGTGTTAAACATTATGAGGGTGATTTTATAAGTCATGCCTATTTATGAGTGTGTTTATTTGGCATTTCATGCCCATTCTATAAAGTAAGATCACTTTAAAAAATAGTGGTGCAAGTGGTTGGAAACGTGAGTAAATTGAAGGTATGAGCATTTACGCCAGCCTTGGAACTGGCATCTAGATTTGCAAGGGATACATCCGTACCTCCACCCCTGCGCACACCCACAGAGTAAGTATGTGTGATTGGATGTGTATGCACACTTACAGAATTGCGACTGTGTCATTTACCTGCCTAAATGACCATTTATGTACTCATACAGATCTCACAACTTCACTCAACGTCTGCCCGAGGAAAACCTACAAGGATACTGCAAAAAAGTGTGCACTATGACTTATGTGTGTATAGCCCCTGGTGCAAATTTCTAAGCACTTATTTCTGCACGCCAGAAGCTATTTTACATGCAAAACAGGCATATAAATATTACCACCTAAGCTTCAATAATGAGTTTCCCTGTGGGCTTGTCAAACTTATTTTCATTTGACAATCCATCCAGTGTCACAGTGTGAGTACATTGCACCTGCATGAGAAGAGGTGCAAAGCGCATGTGTAAAAGTATTCACAGAGAATTCAAAACGGCATCTTGGCCTGTATTTCACTGTTCTCTCTCCGCCCCCTTTTTCACATGGATTAAAATATGCACATTTTGAAAGCAGGATTATATTTGCAGTGTGTATTTCTACTTACCTTCAACTGGCTTCCGAGTAGAGTTACCAACTTTTTGAAAGAGAAAAACCTGCTACCTTTGCTTAGCCATGCTCTGCCCATGCCCGCCCCTGTTCCACCCCCTGCCATGCTCCTAAAAAAATTGCAGAGAGGCTATATCAAAGGGGGGGGGGGGTTACAAGAGATTCCTTGGGCAAATGTTGTGAATGGGCCCTTCAATGAGCAGTTGCCTTAATTATTTCGTCCATCCTTAAGAATGTACTATGCAGATCTGTTTGACTTGAGGCAAACGGCATAATGATGAATGACACTTCTAGGCTTCTAATCAGATGGAAAAGACATCTCAACTATAAACTGAGAAGTAAAGCAGAAAGGGCTGAGCCTGTTTTAAACTTGCTGCATTGTTAGGATAAATGTGATTTAAATCGAGCAACACAGTTAATCTTATCCCCATAACTCTACCGTCTTTAAATCAGGATCAAATGCTCTACAGTAATAAAAGCAGAAACTATGTCAAGAAAAACAGTCACAACAATGAAATCCTTCAGTTCAAGATCTGTTAACCAGGTCTCTAATGTTGACAACCCTCTAATAAAGGTTGAGATCAAACCCAAAATCCACTGACTTATTTATTCCATTTAATTGCATTTGAAATAAATTACAATAATAGGTAGTGGTGGGGTTTTGTTCTAACACTTGTATCTATAACAAATCTCAAGCAGCTCTCCCTCCAACATACTTTACTCAAATAATACCCTCTTACAGCATTTTTCAACAGAACTCACTGTATATATATATTCTGATATCAGCCATCACTCCTGACTGAAAGCTTTACAGAACTACACCTTAGCCTGAGTATGAAATGCAATGATCCTTTTCTAACCAAAATCTCAGATGTGCAGACTTCCACAACTCAGGGACCATGCAAGCAAATGCCTACTAGTGGATCTGATCTGGACTTCCAGTAACAATCACTGTGAAAAGCGAAGACACTGCACTGTAATAGGAGAGATCATGCACAACAAATATGTGGTGCCCCATGACAGTGTGCATTCCAAACACACTACCATTACATGAACGCGTCCTGCCATGTGGTGATTACCACGATGTAGGTGTTAAAACTCTTCTCAATAGGAAGCCAATGAAATGAAATGAATTGAATTTAATAGGAGTGTTGCATTGTCAGACACTTTTATCCAAAGGATAAGCTGTGCTATGATAGTTTAATTCCTCACCCTTACCTCTCTTGCCCCTTTCCTTTTCTTTCCTGAAGACAGCACAAGGCACCGGTTCTTGTGCAGGAAGTGCTGCCTCTCCTCATGGCCTGCCTTCTCCCTTGATCCTGATGCTTTTTTCAGAGGTGGATGAGGATCGTGGGGTCTCTGACCATGTGCAGTCAGTGTTGCCTTTCACTGCAGCCTGCCTCTGAACAGGAAATAGCAGGATCGATGGAGAAGGCAAGCCCTGGGGTGAGGCAATGCTACTTAGACCTGGTCAGAGATCCCACAACTTGCCTATGAAAAGAGCCAGGATTGAGAGAGGAAGTAGCCACAGGGAGAGGCAGCACTACCTGCACATGGTTAGAGACCCTGTGGCCCACCTCTGAAGAAAGACAGCCAGGATCGAGGGAGGAAACAGTTTCAGAGAGTGAGAATTAAGGACAGAACCAACTAGGAGAGGCTTCTCTGCACATAATCATAGACTATGACCATGCTACTCACACTGCTCCAAACCACCATAAAGCAGAGCAGTGCTCGGCTACTTCAGGGCTCTGCTGCTGCATTAACCCCACCCCCCGACATAACTTCCTAAGATTTCAATTGGTGAGTTGTGGAACTGTTGGCCAATGAGAACAGACAGCCTTCAGGGCCCCTTGTTATGCAGGGAGTGCAAGGAAAGATAGATTAAGTGCTGGATGCAGAAAAACCGGCTTTTCCATTGCCGGTTTTAAAGGTCTGCTGACAGACAGCCTGGCCATATAGAAACAGGCTAGGCCAGCTGAAAATGGGCCAGTTGGCAACCCTACTTCCGAGGGATGGAACTGGTCCAGCCATTCCATTTATTGGGCCTTTTTTAAAAGTCCTCTGTCTTTCTGGAGCAATTTGCATGGTGTTTGAGCATAGGAGAAAGGCCTTAAAGGAGGCAGACCTAGGGGCTATATTACTCCACAATCTAGGCAATGGAAAGAGGTGATCCTACTACAGCAGGAAAAACTGAGCACAACCTTGGTTGCGAATTTGGGCTTGCGGCCGGAGGGTGTTCGGTTGGCCATGTGAACTCCATGCAACAGGAACCAAAAATTGAGGACATGCAGCACACAATGTAGACATTCAAGCTGCACAAAGTAGGCAGGTATACATACGTACAAAGTGCAGACCTCTATGACAGAACACTGGTGAATTTTAGGAACAGCACAGTTCACACAGCAGCTGTCTGAAAATCTGAGATGAGTAAGGGTGCGGGCAGGGTCCCAGCGCCTGCGGGTAACCTAGTGCTCGGCCCGGGGAGGGACCCTGCACGCGCCTTGCTATTGGGTGTGAAGGGGGGGAGGCGCATACGCGGCAAGGTTGCTGGACGCATCCTTTAAACTGATTGGCTCCGCTCGTGCTAGCATGCGAGGGGAAGCCAATCGGATCCATGCGGGCATGTGCTCAGTGCTGTGGTGGTGGCCTGAGCACATGGTAGGAGACTTCTCGCTGGCTTGGAAGCGTGGACATTGGGCTGCTGCGGCAGGAGGGTCCGGGAGAGCAGAAGACGTGGAGGTAGCCCGCTGATCGTGGACTCGGGCGGCGGAATGCGGCGGTGCAGGCAGCGGTGTCGTGGAGTGGTGCAGTGGTGACAAGCGGGGCCAGCGGGAGCGTTACAGGCCGTTGCAGGGGCCTGGACTCAGCGTGCCCGGATAGCAGGTGAGTAGTGCTGCGTTGTAAAATATATATAAAAAAACAACATAAAAGAAGAGGAGGGGATAGGTGGGCAAAAGGCAGGGGTTCCAAAAAAAGAAAAAAATAGAAAAAATATATAAAATAATAAAAGAGAATAAGGGGGGATGCCGGGACGGAAAGGAAGCCACGGCAAGGGGCAGGGTGCCAGCAGGGTAGACATGCACAGGCCAGGTGGGGATCCCAGAGGTCATGGGGTGGACAGGGGGAGGCAGGGAGGCCAGCGGGGTCAGGCAGAGAGCCCATCCTCGTGGCAGGGGGTGGTTAGGGCCAGGTGGTCAGCTCATGGGCGTGGTGGGTCCCCGGTGGTGGCAATGAGGTCAAGGGAGGGCCACCGAGCTTGGGGACGAGGAGCAGGGAGCCAGCCGAGGATGGGTGGCCTAGTGTTTGAGGACGCCGTTCCTCCATCAGTGGAAATAGGACAAGGAGGTCCTCAAGCAGGGTTTGCGGCTGATATGGCGAGGGTTGGTGGGGCAGCTATAGGGCAAGGGGTTGGGACTCCAGTCCACCCAGGGATGGGAGAGAGAGCGGGTCTGGGGGACAGGTCTTGTCATGGGGTGGTCATGGTGGGGGCAGGAGGTGTTTTTTCCTCAGGTTGCGGGCCAGTCGGTCCGGTGGACTATGGTTTGGTGTGGCGTCAGTATGCGTGGGAGCACTGGATGGGGGGAGGACAAGGCCCGTCGAGGGCCGAGTGGGCGGGAGTGTGGCAACTGGCGTGGTCTGCGGGTTCCCCCCCTGCTTTTCCTTTTGTTTCTCCACAGGCGCCGTTTCTGGCGTCTCCAGGACTGGCGCTTGGACCAGTGGGACAACCGCTGGGGACTATGGACGCACCAACCACAGCTCCGCGCAGAGGCTTGGGGGCGGGAGCAGAGGCACGAGGGGCGAGCGAGCAGCGGTCGAGTGAGGATCCTGCAGAAGAGGTGCTTCGCCCGGCGGTGATGGATACGGGGCCCGTGGCCGAGACGGGTGAGTTGCAGGTTGACCAGGGTGCAGGGGGTGAGGGGAGAGGGGTGCAGGCCGAATGGTAGGGTAAAGCAAGCTGGAAGACGAAGCATGTGTGCCGGCGGTGGCGGAGTTCGGAGTCGTCATCCTCTTCATCTTCGGGTTCGTCAGGGCCATCCTCGGTGGTGCAGAGTGGGGCTGCAACAGCGAGTAAGGCGTTGGGTGGGACTCTGACTTTAGCGACCTTATCTGAGCTGTGGGAAGGGGTTCCAAGGAAGCTGAGACGAAGAATTCGCAAGCGGAGACACATAGCCATTTTCTGCTTGCTGGAGGGTTGGAAGCGGTCAGGAGAGAGCAGGAAAAAGCGCAGGAGAAGGCAGGCCGGATTAGGAAGGTTTCTAGGACAGTCCTGAACTGGGTGCGGGCGTTTTTGCGGCTGGCTAGTGTGTGGGGTCAGCATTATCCGGGACAGAATGGGATGTTGCTGGCATATGTGGACTCGATATTAGAAGCCTCAAAGACCCATGAAGGTTGGGAGTGGCTTAATTATGATGAGAAGTTTAGGGATAAAATGGAGGAGAACAAGTTGTTAACCTGGGGCACGCAGGATATCAACTTGTGGCTCACCCAGATGTCGGTTCGGGCGATGGCGGGGAGGGGGGGTGGTGAAGGGAGGGACAGCGACCAATGCGGGGGCTGGCCGTTCCTTTCGTGGTGGTGAAGTCATGTCGCCGGCTAAAACCAGTGTCAAGCGGAGGAGGGGACGTATGCTGGCGGTTTAATAAGTCCTCTTGTCCGTTCCCAGATTGCAAGTTCCAGCATGTTTGCTCGGCCTTTGGCGGGGGGACATTCGGAGGCCAAATGCATTAAGAAAAGTACTGCGTTGCCCCCCTCGCTGGCCCTTAAGTAGGGGGGAGGGTTTCGACTTGGCCCCTACACCAATAAGGGTGGAGGTCTTAAGCGGGTGGCTTAGTCACTACCCGAAGCAAAGGGATAGCAAAGTGTTACAGTTGGGGTTTCAGCTTGGTTTTGTTATACCGGTTCAGGGTGTGGTGGCAGTCACGGCGGCGAGAAATTCCCCTTTGGTGTGATGCTTTGCGGCCATTGCGCAGGAGAAGTTGGCAGTTGAGTTGAGGTTAGGAAGGATAGCGGGTCCGTTTACGCAGCCACCCTTCCGGAATTTTGTGGTATCTCCATTGGGAATCATACCCAAGAAGGAACCGGGGAAGTTTCGGATGATCCATAATTTGTCGTTTCCATTGGGGGAATCGGTGAATGATCACATACCGCATGAGTGGTGTACGGTGCGCTATGCATTGTTCGATAGAGTAGCTGAGTTGGTCAAGAAAGCAGGGTTCGGAGCATTGATGGCGAAAGTGGATAACTGAGTCGGCGTTTCGTTTTTTGCCGGTGCACCCCTCTGCCTTTCATTTGTTGGGTTTTCGTTTTGCAGAAGAATTTTATTTTGACAAGTGCATGCCGATGGGCTGTGCGGTGTCTTGCGCCTACTTTGAAAAATTCAGTACCTTCCTCCAGTGGGCGGTGATGCTGCGGGTGGGTCGGTCCGAAGTGGTGCATTATCTGGACGATTTCTTGTTTGTGGGCACGTCGCAAACGACAGCGTGTAAAGAGCTGTTGGACGGTTTTGTGACCTTTGGCAGAAAGTAAGACAGAGGGACAATGTACGAGGATCACCTTCTTGGGAGTTGAGTTAGATTCCGAGCAAATGGTAGCGCACCTGCCGATAGAGAAGGTAGTGAAGTTGCGGGTTTTGGTTGCTAATGTTTTGGCCTCCTCGAAGTTAACATTGAAGGAGAGGCAGGCATTGATGGATCACTAAATTTTGCCTGTAGAGTGATTCCGATGGGTTGGGTATTTATACCCCACTTGGTGGCAGCGACGGCAGGGGTGGGGAAGCCACATCACCGCATTCGAGTTTCCAAGGTTATGCGGGAGGACTTGTGGGTGAAGGACTTTAATGGGACGGCGGTTATACTGGAATCGGAGAGTTCTAGTGAAGAGTTACAGTTTTACACTGATGCGGCAGGCGGTGTAGGTATGGGAATTTACTTCGGTGGGGCGTGGTGTACCGACAAGTGGCCTCAAGAGTGACATGAGGTGGGTCTGTCAAAAAATATAACGTTCTTGGAACTGTTCTCGATACTAGTGGCATTGAAGTTGTGGCCTGACAGACCGCAGAACCATAAAGTGGTCTGGAGGTGCGATAATGAAGCAGTCGTGAACGTCATTAATCATTACACTCCACGATGTTTACAGGTGGCGTCACTGATGAGAGCGGTGGTGCTTTCCTGTTTGCGTCTGAATGTTGTGTTGAAGACCCGACATATCCCAGGACATACTAATGAAATTGCTGATGCTCTTTCCCATTTACAGTGGGACTGGTTTCGGCATTTGGCACCAGAGGCGGACCTGGAAGGGCGCGGTGTCCCTTGGAGCTTTTGGAACGGTGGCCTGCTGAGATGAAGGAGCTGCTGCAGAGTTCAGTGGCAGAGTGGACCTGGGATGCTCATCGGAGAGGTTGTGAGAGAGTAGTGGAATTTTTGTGGGCGTGTGGTTGGCTGACAGGGGCGGTGTCGGATCAATTGATCGGGCAGTATATCCTTAGTGCTAAGGGTTAAGGGGTGGCTAGATCATCAGTAAGGGGCTATCTGGCTGGTTTTGTCTTTTTAGAAACATAGAAATATGACGACAGAAAAAGACCACATGGCCTATCTAGTCTGTCCTTCCATAACAACTACAACAGTCCCCTTTTTACCTTTAGAGATCCTCTGTGTTTGTCCCATGCTTTTTTGAATTCAGTTACTGTCCTCATCTCTACCACTTCCACTGGGAGACTATTCTACGGATCCACTACTCTTTCCGTAAATAAATATTTCCGCATATCACTCCTGAATCTATCTCCCTTCACCCTCATCCCATGCCCCCTCGTAGCAGAACTTGCTTTCAATTGAAAGAGGCTCTCTCCTTGAACATTTATGCCACGGAGGTATTTAAACATCTCAATCATATCACCTCTATCCCGCCTTTTCTCTAAGGTGTACATACTAAGATCCTTCAGTCTGTCCTCATATGCTTTATAATGAAGGTCACTAATCATTTTAGTAGCCACCCTCTGCACCAACTCCATCCTGTTCACATCCTTTTGAAGGTGCGGTCTCCAGAATTGCACACTATACTCCCAATGAGGTCGCACCAAAGACTTATACAGAGGCATTATCACCTCCTTTTTTCTGCTAGCCATTCCTCTCTGTATGCACCCAAGCATCCTTCTAGCTTTTGCCATCGCCTTTTCTACCTGTTTAGCTACTTTAAGATCATCAGACACAACCACGCCTAGGTCCCGCTCTTCTTTAGTGGACAAAAGTACTTCACCCACTATACTATATTGCTCCCTTGGATTGCTGCAGCCCAAATGCATGGCCTTACATTTTTTAACATTAAATCCCAGCTGCCAAATTCTAGACCATTCTTCAAGCTTAGCTAGATCCCTCCTCATGTTATCTACCCCTTCCTGGGTGTCTACTCTATTGCAGATTTTGGTATCATCCGCAAAGAGGCAAACCTTACCTGAAAGCCCTTCTGCTATATCACTAACAAAGATGTTAAAAAGAATCGGACCAAGGACAGATCCCTGGGGCACACCACTGATAACATTCTTCTCCTCTGAGTGAGCTCCATTTACCTGTACTCTTTGTCGCCTCCCACCCAACCAATTTTTAACCCAAGCAGTAATTTTAGGGTCCATCTCTAGGGTGCTCAGTTTGTTTATAAGTCGCCTCTGAGGAACAGTGTCAAAGGCTTTACTGAAATCTTAATACACCACATCTAGGGCTCTCCCTCGGTCCAACTCCCTGGTCACCCAGTCAAAGAAATCAATCAGATTTGTCTGACAAGACCTGCCTCTGGTGAATCCATGCTGTCTCGGATCCTGTAATCTGCTGGACTCCAGAAACCTCACTATTTTCTCTTTCAGCAGCGTTTCCAATAATTTACTCACCACCGAAGTTAAACTAACTGGCCTGTAGTTTTCAACCACATCCTTACTTTTTCGCGAGAGCCGTCGGATGGAGTGCAATGGGGGAGGGTTCCTGGTTTGGAGGCTTTTGCGGGGGTGGGAGCGTTCGCGGCTGACACCACGGGCTCGTCGGCGGCCGATTAAGGAATGACTTACTCCTGAGACTATGTATTGAGTTACCTAATGTCGTGGACTCGCGATATGAAGCCATACTTTTCCAGGCAGTGTTTAGTTTGGCTTTCTTTGGTGCCTTCCGGGTGGGGGAATTGGTGGCGAGCTCTGGGAAATCGGGGGAAGGGAGTAGCTTGCTACGCCAGCACGTACAGCTCAGTGGTGGGCAACTACGGGTACTCCTAGCCAAATCCAAAACGGACCAGCAAGGAAGGGGTCTCTGGGTGGTCCTGAAGGAGATAGGGGGGCTTACGTGCCCGGTTGCTGCGATGAAGGAGTACTTCTGAGTTTGTCCGGTGGCAGAGGGCAGTTTATTGGTGCATAGTGATGCACGGTTGCTGACACGGTTTCAGGTGTCGGCGGTGTTACGGATGGTGTTGTGTCGCATTGAGGAAGACCCGAGCCATTTTTTGGCACATTTTTTTCGCATCAGGGCAGCGACCAGTGCGGCAGTGGTGGGGCTGTCTGGAGGGCAGATACAAAGTATTGGCAGGTGGCGGTCCAAGGCGTTTAAAGGATATGTTCATTTATGAAGGGGATGGGCCCAAAGGCCGGAGGTGATATTAACTGTTAATTTCTGTTACAGATGGGGGACTTGGTGTGCGGGATTGTTGGATGCTGGGGCACTCCTTCGTTTTCTGGGTCGGTCAGCGAGCAGCAGTGCGGCCAGTCGGGCTAAACCTGGGCCTCGATCCTGCAGTGGTGTCAGTTTCATGACTGGGTGAGCGTGTTCTGCGGTGGACAGAGCTGCTGCCCTTGCTTCGGCACCATCGGCGCCTAAGGAAACAGCTGGCGATTTTGTTGTTGCATCTGGGTGGCAATGAGTTGACTTCCTGGACATGCAAGCAGCTGATTAATGCGGCAAAGAAGGATCTTGCTGTGGTGCTGAGGATGTTGGAGAGGGTTGTGTTGATATGGTCAGATATTATACCTAGACCGGCGTGCTGGGAGCAACGGCGGTGGTCTAGGGGGTCTGACAAAAATTAATCGGCAGATCAGGCGGTGGGTGTGTGAGCAGGGGGGGTATCAGGTGCAGCACGCATGGGTAGAGGTCACTTGTGCCGGGTTGTACAGGAGCGATGGGGTTCATCTATCTCCGGTGGGGGTGGACTTACTGTTGAATGACTGGCTGGAAGCATTGGAGCGGGTGGTACAAGAAAATACCTGCTAGTCACAGCTTTATATAGGTGGGGGCGGCACAGACAATTCAACAGGCCTGTGCCGGTGGCAGGATCCCGGAGGTTTCCGGGGTCCAGAGCCTTAGGCTACTTGGGGAGGGGAAGGGGGCGGGGTGCCACGAACCGGACAAACCCTGGCAGACTTTTGCTACTGATATGGCAAAGTTGGATAAGGGTGATAGGAACTTTGCCGGTAGCTTGACCGCCAATCAGCAAACACCCCACAAAAAACGGTGGTCAATATTAATAAGAGTATTCACAAAGACACCGCCAAAACCCTTCTTAATTTATAACAGTTTTTTTGTCGGGCATAAATTGTGACGGAAAGATACTCCAGAAACTTCCCCAGAAACACAATACATGCCCCTTTTATTCAATCATAAAATTAAAATAGAAACTTGTGAATGAGAAAAGACTGCTTTCTTCCAAATATATTTCACTTATCTGAACCCATGCGCGATGGGCATGTTTCGGGGGACACCCCCTGTATCAAGTGCTCCCAAAAAACCTGAATCCAATGCTGCCAAGGCACTTCCTCAATCGTTGAAAGCGGCCGAACCCTAAACTGGTGAAAAGGAAGGTCCCAACTCAGGACTGGCCAACAGCAAGCTGCCCATCACGTTGAAACACTAATCACGGAAAGGGAATCCCCACTCTTCAAGGGAACCACTACCATGAAAGGTAATGTATCAGCCCGTCCCCCACCAATCAATATCGCGGTTTAGTCCAGTAGGAGAAACAGTGCGTAAAAGGAAAATCCAACGTTGCTCCAACCGGCGTAATTTATTCAAACAGTCCCCTCCTCTAAGATCCACCGGAACATGATCAATAATGGTTCATTTTAATTGTTCAAAACCATGTCGAAAGTCCAAGCAGTGTTGTACCATAGGGGCCGTCAACACCGATTGACGGAGCCGAGAGGTATGCTCCCCCAACCGGACTTTGATCATCCGAGTGGTGCTCCCCACATATCTCAATGGACAATCGCACTCCACAAAATGCACAACATAAGAGGAATCACAAGTCGTGCACCAACGACGATAAAAAATTTGATCAATATTAGGAGCAGTCCAAGATGATCCCGACAATGTAGTAGTGCAATATTTACATGTTTGACAAGGCATATGCATGCCATTCCTAAACTGAGGATACTCAGGGCTATCTAGCAACACAGTGGATCTTATCAATTTGTCACGCAAATTGGCCCCTCGTGAATACGCAAGGATTTATTGAAGCAAGGATATAAAGACAATAGCGGCCAATATTTCTTCAAAATATGTACAACTGTAAATGAATTACTCATGTACGGTAACACCCCCATTATCGCAACCTCAAACCCCATATCCTGAGTCGACTCAAAATCAAAAATCCACTCAAGTAGCTTGACCGCGGCAGGGGCAGAGGCGAGGTCACCTTGCTAGTTGCATGGCTGGTGACGGAGCACTCCGCTGGGGTTTGGTTGTTGTTTATTATTGTTCTGGGTGTTCAATATGTTAAATTGGTAATAAAGGTTCGACCAGTTGCTTTCAAGAACAGTGTCTGTGTAGTTTGTGGGTAACCAACGGTGGGGGGTGAGGAAGAAGGGGGGGGATTTTGAAGGAAAGGTGGTGGTGGTGGTGGTGGTGAAAAAGGAGGGAGCATCGCGTCCGGCTACCCGGTTAGAGTAAGGGCGTGGGCAGGGTCCCAGTGCCCGCGGGTAACCAGGTGCTCGGCCCGGGATGGGACCCTGCGCGCGCCTTGCCGTTGGGTGTGAAGGGGGGGGAGGAACGTACGCGGCCAGGTTGCTGGACGCCTCCTTTAAACCGATTGGCTCCGCCCAAGGGAGCGTGCGAGGGGGAGCCAATCGGATCCATGCGGGCATGTGCTCAGTGCTGCTGTGGTGGCCTGAGCACATGGTAGGAGACTTCTCGCTGGCTTCCCACCCTCCCACCCAATGTACTTTGGGGGGAAGTTTGGGAGGATTAGGGGTGTTGCAACGTGGGGGGGGGGGGGCGGGATCCCGGAGGTTTCCGGGGTCCAGGGCCTTAGGCTACTTGGGGCATGGGCGGGGTGCCCACGACCCAGACAAACCCTGGCAGACGTTTGCTACTGATATGGCAAAGTTGGATAAGAGTGATAGGAACTTTGCTGGTAACTTGACTGCAGCAGGCGCGGAGGCGAGGTCACCTTGCTGGTGCCGGATCGCTCTGCTGGGGTTTGGTTGTTGTTTATTATTGTTCTGAGTGTTCAATATGTTAAATTGGTAATAAAGCTGCGACCAGTTGCTTCCAAGAGCAGTGTCTGTGTAGTTTGTGGGTAACCAATGGTGGTGGGGGGAGGGGTGAGGAAGAAGGGGGGGATTTCGGAGGAAAGGTGGTAGTGATGGTGAAAAAGGGGGGAGCATCAGGTCCGGCTACCCGGTTAACGCATACAATTCAGAAAACTGACTTCAACTTGTTATCTGAGATATCTGACTGGCAGAAAAATAAGTAGGCCTGCATTGTACAGGATACTATGTTAAAAAAAAGTTACAGAAGTTTTTGCTTACCTTTTTGTACTGCGGTTTATTTTCTCTTCCTGAAACTGCGGGAAAGTAATATCCGGGGCAAAAGGAGTGTAGTGCCAAAACTGGGCAAGAAACTCATTTGCAGAATTTTCACACTATTTATTTTGCCCATCATGTATCTGAAACTTGAATTTTGCTTACCTATGTGCTTGCACACACCCTGATAGTATTTTACGGTAAACCATCCTGTTATGTTGTGTGAAGCGTGATATACCAAACTCCCAAAAAACTGAACTATTTGTGTCCAAAGCTTGATCAGAAAATCAAAATTAGACTAGTAGTATAATATGTATGCTGTGCATATATATTAGTATTTAAAAGTAGCGTATAAAGAAGAAACACAGTTTGTTAGAATGAAATGAATGGTTTCTTTACCTTCCTGGTGAGTCTCCTTTTTCATCAAACCAGATTTCCTCTCCTGAAATTCCAATGAAGGAGGTCTTTATGAGAAACTCTAACAGCTTGCTGCCATTAATGGGCTTCATAGCATCGCACAGGCCAACATGTCCTGGGCACACAGACATATGCATGTCATGCAGGCCATGGGCCATTGCATAAATAGCATTGATGACAAATCCCATTTTACTGTCCTGGACATAATTTTCTTGTAAACTCTCGTTACCTGGAAAAAAATATTAAAAAAAAAAAAATCTCTGTTAAAACATATAGAAAGATTTTAGAGCAAACACATTTATTTATTTAACAAGCTTTTATATACCGCCCCTTCCAGAGATCAAGGAAGGTTTACAAGGAACTTCACGGCAATCTTTACATTAAACTTTGAAACTATGTACAATTAACATGTTATAACTATGTACAATTAGTTTTGTAAGACATGGACTAGGTTATCTTATCATGAAAAATTGTTGATTCATTGATTCATTGCTCTGCATTGTTATGTGGACTGGTGGTATTATTTGTATCGCCAAAATGCTCAATGAACAGGAAGGTTTTTAACTCCTTCCGAAATTGAAGGAGGTCTTTTGTGGCTCTTAGGTTATTGGGGAGAGAGTTCCATAATGCTGGGGCAATGTAGGAGAAGGCTCTTGAGCCGGTGCATTGATTTTTGTTGCGGATGTGTGGGGGTACTGTAAAGGTGTTTATATATGGGTCAGTGCTCCACAGGACTTTTACCTATAGAAGCGGCCACTAAATACATAAGGGGCATATTTACTAAACTGCGGTTAACAGTTAACACGCATTTTAGTGCCTGCTACAGACCCGCAGTAATGGTTATCGTGTGCTAAAACAGCCAGTGTGGTTAAAATCCCATGCTAAGGGCTCATTGGGGTGGGAACTGGGTGGGTTAGAAGAGGAGAGTGTGTGTGGACCGTGCAGTTGGTTAGCACCAGGGGAATTACTGCTCCCTAACTGTCAATGTTGCAGTTACTAAGGGTGCACTTAATGCCACTTCAATGGGTGGCTTTAAGTACACCCATGTTAATTGGGAATGATGTTATCACATGATAAGGAACTTTTCTGTGCTGAAACTTCAGGGGACATGCAGAGCACATCCCCAACAGGTAGCACACAGCCTTTGCCTTTACCACATGCTCATTATTGCTCTTAGTTGGTGGTAAGTGGAAAAACCTATTGCTCTTTAGCAAACATGTCCCTAATTCTATCTATGGATTTTGAATAGAACTATCTAGATAAGGCCAGGGCAGAGTTAGGGCACAACGACTAAGTATAAAGAGAGTTGACATATTCAGTCATTATTTATAGCTAAGCAGCTTAATCGAGCCCTGTGCAGAAGCAATCCTAAACCAAGCTGTTTAGCTTTACAGATAGTGGCTGAATATCGCCACTATGCAAATAGCTGGCAGTGGTGACCATATTATTGGGGCAATTTTATAAATTACTACTACTACTACTGAGCATTTGTATAGTGCTACAAGATGTATGCAGCACTGCACAGCCATGTAAGAGACAGTCCCTGCTCATCAGAGTTTACAATCTAGCCAAGACAGACAACACAGAAGGTGTAGACAGGAGTACATCTAGGGGGAATGGTAAGGAAACACAAGGAGATCAGGTGAGTCAAGATCCGAAAGCAGCAGAGAAGAGGCCAGTTTTCAGCCTGGATTTGAAAAGGGTCAGAGAAGGCGTCTGGGGTACAGACTCAGGCAGGGCCGGCCCGTCCATTGAGCAAGAATGTTTTTTGCACAGGGCCCCGCGTTTCAGGGGGCCCCGCGCAAAAAACATTTTACATTAGCACAAAGATTTTTAAAAAAAAGGCTGCTGCTGCCGCTGCTGCTGCTGCCGCCGTGGCAGCGGCAGAATCAAATGTCCCGCCGCGGGGCCTCGCCTGCCCGGCAGAGCCTCCCTGAGCTTCCGAGTCCCTCCCAATGCGCGGGCTTTCAGAGCCATGAGAGCTTCTCTGACCTCTCGCGGCTCTGTTAATCCCGCCGGGGCTGATGGGAAATCCCATCAGCCCCGGCGAGATTAACAGAGCCACGAGAAGAAAGGGAAACTCTCGTGGCTCTGAAAGCCCGCGCATTGGGAGGGACTCGGAAGCTCAGGGAGGCTCTGCTGGACAGGCGGGGCCCCGCAGCGGGACATTTGATTCTGCCGCTGCCACGGCGGCAGTGGCAGCAGCAGCAGCAGCCGTTTTTTTTAAATCTATCAGGGCTGATGGGGGGAGGGGGGTTAGGACTGGTAATGGGCTATGGGGGGGGGTTAGGACTGGAAGTGGATTTATGGGGGGAGGGGGGGTAGGACGGGTAATGGGCGAAGGGGGGGGCTAAGACTGGAAGTGGGTTGATGGGGGAGGGGGGTTAGGACTGGTAATAGGCTATGGGAGGGCTAAGACTGGAAGTGGGTTGATGGGGGAGGGGGGTTAGGACTGGTAATGGGCTATGGGGGGGGGCTAAGACTGGAAGTGGGCTGATGGGGGGTTAGGACTGGAAATGGACTGATGGGTTAGGATGTAATGGGCTTAAGGGGGGGGGTTAACACAATAAATGTGCTGTTGGGTGGGGTAGGACTGATAATGGGCTATAGGGGGAGCTAGGACTGTAAATGTGCTGATGGGGGGGTTAGGACTGGTAATGGGCTATGGGGGTGCTAAGACTGGAAATGGGCTGATGGGGGGTTAGGACTAGTAATGGGCTATGGGAGGGGCTAGGACTAGAAATGGGCTGATGGGGTTAGGACTGGTAATGTGCTATGGGGGGCTAAGACTGAAAATGGGGTGATGGGGGGACTTAGGACTGGAAGTGGGCTGATGGGGGGCTTAGGACTGGTAATGGGCTGGGGGTGGCTAGGACTGGAAATGGGCTGAGTGGAAGGAGGGCTTGAACTGCAAATAGCTGATGGGGACGGTGTCTTGGAATGGAAATGGACTGTGTGGAAGAAGGGCTTGAACTACAAATAGCTGATGGGGAGGGGGGCTTGGAATGTAAATGGGCTGTAAGGGGAGGGAGCTAGGACTTGAAATGGGCTGATGGGGGTTAGGACTGGTAATGGGCTATGGGGGGCTAAGACTGAAAATGGGGTGATGGGGCTTAGGACTGGAAGTGGGCTGTTGGGGGGCTTAGAACTGGTAATGGGTTATGGGGGGCTTAGGACTGTTAATGGGCTATGGGGGGGCTAGGCCTGGTAATGGGCTGGGGGGGGGGCTAGGACTGGAAATGGGCTGAGTGGAAGGAGGGCTTGAACTGCAAATAGCTGATGGGGACGGGGGCTTGCAATGGAAATGGGCTGAGTGGAAGGAAGGCTTGAACTACAAATAGGTGATGGGGAGGGGGGCTTGGAATGGAAATGGGCTGTGAGGGGAGGGAGCTAAGACTGGAAATGGGCTGAGTGAGGGGGGCTAGAACAGGAAATGGGCTGATGGAGGGCTAGGATAGGACTGGAAATGGGCTGTTGGGGGGCTGGGATTGGAAATGAGCTGATTGAGGGACTCGGATGGGGGAGCTAGGACTGGAAATGGGCTGATGGTGGGGCTAGGATAGGACTAGAAATGGGCTTATGGGGGCTGGGATTGGAAATGAGCTGATGGAGGGACTCGGATGGGGGAGCTAGGACTGGAAATGGGCTGATGGTGGGGCTAGGATAGGACTAGAAATGGGCTTATGGGGGCTGGGATTGGAAATGAGCTGAAGGAGGGACTCGGATGGGGGAGCTAGGACTGGAAATGGGCTGATGCGGGGACTAGAAGGGAGCGGATGCTGGGTGGGGCTGGAACTAGAAGGGAGCTGATGTTGGGGGAGGATTAGAATAGGATAGAGTTGGGAGAGTGAAATGGAGAGAGAAAAAATATTTTGTGTGGGAGGGAAGACAAATCTACAATTGGCCGGATATTGGGAGAGTAAGTGGGGATTGAGGATGGTGGGGTAAAATTTGAGTGGATGAAATAGGAATGAGGAAAGAGCAAAAGGAGAGAGATTAGTATGTTAAAGCAGATGTAGAGAGAGAATGGAAAAAAACTAGAAGAGTGAAGAAAGGACAAATGGACAGCAGACGATGGAGAGTTAGCAGAAGACACGAAGAAACCAGAAGAAAGTGGCTGGAGCAATTGCAACTGAAAAAAAATGCACAAAAGGTAGGAAAATATCTCTTTATTGAATTTATTAACTGAAATATGCCAGCTCTGGGAAATGTGCATCATTAACGTCTGCGCTTTGTTTAGTACAAGAGGAAATTAATTTATAGTTTTATTTCTACAGTGTTGTTGGGCTTTTGGGGTTCCCAGTTTAATTATTGTCTTCCTGTTTCTACATTGTGATTTCTTGTTTGGTAGTGGTCTATGTTCTGCACGTGTAACTGAGCTGAGGTATTCTGTTTATGTAATTCCTATTTGACATTGCCACTTGTTCTCTTTCCCCAGTAGGTCATGTATTGTTATTCTCTGAAATGTATTGGTTTAATATTTGCAGTGTTGCCTTTTGATAGGTAGGGTCTTGTGCTTTGTGAGTCCTGGTAGTGTCGTTATGATACGGCAGGTTTGCTATGGGTTCTAAATGGGCAGTGATTGTAGTAGTTCCTAATGTGCCTGGCAGTTGGCACTGGATTATAGTAATGTAGAAATCTTTTAGTCTTTCTTTATCCATACACTCATTAAGAGGCATGTTTACTAAAAGTTAGTGTATGGTAACATTATGCAAATATTTATGCAAATGAGTCCCTTATGCAAATGAGGCCCCTCACCGAGTCTCCGCACATGGCCCCGCACCCCCCTTGGGCCGCCCCTGGACTCAGGTAGTTTGTTCCAGGCATAAGGTACAGCAAGGTGAAAGGAGCAAAGTCTGGAATTAGCAATAGAAGAGAAGGGCACAGATAAAAGCAGTTTGCCAGAAAAGTGGATCACCCGAGGGGGGGGGGGGGTGTAGTGAGAGATAAGAGAGGAAAGGTAGTGAGGAGCTGCAGAGTGAATGCATTTATAGGTCAGCAGAAGAAGTTTGAACTGCATGCAGCAACGTACAGGGAGCCAATGAGGTGACTTGAGAAGAGGAGTAATATGAGCATGAATCTTTTCCATGGGTAAACCAGGGGCAGACTATGAACAAAAATAAGCCAGGACATGAGAATCCTGTCCCTATCCCTTCCTCCTCTGCAGTCTCTTTCTCTCCCTCCTTCTTTTTTCCTTTGATGTTGCAGTATTTGCTTCTCCATTTTCCAGCTGCCATTGCTGTCCACCCCTGCCTTAATCAATGTAAACACAAAGCATCAGCAGTAGTATGTCCCTTCTGAGTCTGCCCGCTTAAAGGCACAAGGGCTCATGAGCTTGCAGCTATTTCTATACTGCTGACCTGCAAGGCCCTACACCTTTAAGAAGAAACTCAGTGAGCAGTTAATTTTTGTCTGTATCAGTGACCTACTGGGGGATATCAGATCACCCAAAGGAGCAATCCACCCATGGGTTAAAAAAGAACATAAGAACATAAGATATGCCATTCGCGCGAGACAGGAAATGCCCAGATTACGACTCAGCGCCGGTGGGCTCAACTTTAACAGAGCCGCGGGAAAGAAGAGAAACACTTTTCCTTCCTGTGCCTCTGCAAAGATGAGCCAGGGCGCCAGCAAGGCTCTTCCAGGGCAGTGGGAAGGGGGAGGCGCGGGGCCGCTGATTCTGCCACTGCCGTGGCCAAGAAGCAGAGGCAACAGCTTGTCCTACAGTTTTTTTTTTAAATTTTGAAGGCCGAGTGAGGAGGTCTTTTTGGGGGCATTTTTTGCCACCTCCAAAATGTTGCCACCTGAGGCCACCACCTCACTCAGCCTCATTATAGAGCCACCCCTGACCCTATGGGGTCTATTCCATGCCCACTATTCGCCCCCCTTGCCATCCCCGATGAAAGCCTCCCCGTACGAACAAGATGTTTGTACGGGGAGGCTTAGACGGGGGCGGGAGTGGACATCGCGGAGGCAGGATGAGGGCAAGCAGTGAGCAAACTGCGGCCCCAGACGTACAGGGCCGATTCTGAAGTCAGTCCTGTACATCCGGGGCCGGCAGACTGGACAGGGGACTTATTCTACCTCCGAGGTGGAATAAGTCCCCCTGGACGTCAAGGGATGGCTGGCCCGGGTGACGGAAGTGGGGCAAGGAGGAGCAGGGGGTTCCCCACATGGGAGGCTAGATCGTGGGTCGGGCTACGGGGAAAGGAACAAGTGGCCTGTGACCGGGGATCATGGCTCCTGAATAGAGCCGTGGTGCAATGGCAATGGGACGCCATGGCAACGTGGCTGCATTCAGGGAGCCTGGCTCAGTTAGCCGGGCAGGGTCCTGTACATGCAGGTCGATCTGAAACAGGTCCCGGCCTGCACATACAGGCCCAGACCCGATTACGATCCTGTGGGGCATTTATAGCTCCCGCACAATCAGAATCAGATCTGCCTCTGTGTGTCCCAATTCCGATCCAGCGCACAGGGGCTTGGGCGGCCAACTTGCAATGTGCTTCCACATGAAGTGGGGAATGTACGTGCAAATTGCTGACTTGTCCAGGGCATGCCTCTGACAAACTCTCATCTACTTTTGACATGGTGCAGTAAGCCACACGTAAATTCTACCCTTTCTAAAATGGCAGTTTATATGTGGATACGATGTACATGTGTATATGGCTCCTTATACACACTTAAATCATGAATAGGGCTCCTAAAATAACCCTATTATTCAATAGTACTCATGCCGCCGCATTTTGTATTGATTCTAAAGGTTTTAGCACTATATAAATGCAATAAACATAGCAACAAAACAGAAAGGTATGAAAAACACTATGGAAATGACCTGGCTCCAATAGCAATCCTGAACAATGTATATGTATCTTGAAAAATGAGTTTTGTACAAATCTCTTCATATGAGGACAAAAACTAAGTTTACTATCCAGAATTACACCAAAACAATATAGTTCAGATTTTAATGAAAGAACAAATTCATGTAACAGAATTGTAGTAGGTAGTGTATACCTGCATCATGCACACTATTATCACTTCTATTTCCCTCAAGTAGAAACTTAGGGGGTTATGCTGGCCCCGGCAAAAGCCTCCCCGTATGAACAGCAGATTTGTATGGGTAGGCCTAGACGGGGATGGGAAGGAGCATTTTGGAGGCGGAGTAAACACGGCGCATGGGCAGGCTGTGAACCCAGACATACAGTGCCGATTCAGAGGTCGACCCTATACGTCCAGGGCCTCAAATCTAGATGGAGGACTTATTCCACCTCGAAGGACAGGACATGGGTAGAGTGCAGGCACTGCCAGCACTTTGCACCTAGTTTGGACATTAGTGGCCCATACTAACCACATAGTGCTTGGCACTATTAGCACAGGTGCACTTATTGCCACCTCAATAGACAGTGCTAAGTGCATTCCTGTGTTAGCCTGCACAGTGCTACATCTAGGGCCCATGCTGACTGCAGGGGGGAGAGAAGTACATGCCCCCTGAAATTAGCACTGACTCCCCCTTCCCCCTGGGCTCATCTGCACATTACTGGCGTGGGGCTTAGTGACCATGCCGCTTACTGCATTAAATGCTGTCTACAGCAAGGATCCCATGACGCTGGCCCTTTAAGAATCCAAAGTTCACAGGGCCAAGCTATTCAAATACTTTTATGTCTTGGTTCATAGATATTCTGCATAAATCATCTGGATTAATCACTGCAAAATTACTTAAGGGTCCAGGCCCAGACAAAGATTTTTAATTATTTCAAATAACTCACAGGACGAATTCAAGAAAAAACATATCATTTGGCTAAAATACTGTTTCTTCATATTTTCAGCCAAAAGAGATAATGTGAGTTATATGAAAATTTCCCCCACAATTGGAGTTATTTTCACTATGTGCATCATTTGCATTTGTCCACATTACATTTCATCTCTCTGAGAAGAAGTGGAAGGCAAAGGGGGCTAACGTTCCCTCCTTGGCCCCCTCTGCCTCCGTGCCATTACCTGGATTTTGCAGGTCCCTTGGAGTCTTTTGTTCTGCAGCCGGCTCAGCAACTGGTGGAAGCAGGGGAGACTAGCTCGGCTGTAGTAGTGCCAGAGTCTGGTGACTTGGCACACTCCTAGAGCAGTTACTTTGTCTCCCCTGAATTGTGGTGTCTGGTAAAGGATTAACCCGGTGAAGGGGTTCTTGCTGGCTGGTAAGAGGCTGCTGAGGGGATCTTAATGGAAGGTGTTTCAACTCTCCTGGATCAGCTAGTTCCTCTCCTCCATGCTGGACATTCGGGGGGAGTTCAGGCACCGGTTTCTGCTGCCATAAAAGGCCAGCCATGATCCCTCGGCAAGATGAAAGGCACTATAGTGGCTATTGAGGAGGCTTCATTTGCTTTTGTTCTGCAGCATCCAGAGACATTTACCTTGGAGTTGATTTGGACTGTTATTGTTCAATTGGGGTCAGCCCTTGTTCCTCAGGTTCCTTCCTTGCATCAGAGAGTTCAAGCTAACACTTTGGCTATTGAGGAGTCAACATCTAAGAGGTATTGTCTCTTCAAACTTCTTTGACTGAGGTTCAAACACAGCTTTCTGTTTTGGAAGGCCATTCAAATTCTGCGATGAAAGAATCCTCTGTAATTAATGCTAAGCTTGAGCTTTTGGAGAACTCAGCTCGGGAAGCAAATCTGAGACTTGTTAAATTTCCCAGAGCTTTGTTGACCTCACCAAGAGATATGTTTTGGAAGTATTTAACAGAAGTTTTGGGTATTCCAGCTGAGTCTCACTCACCGACGGTGAAGGTGCATTAACTTCCATCTGCTAAAAAAGTAGCTACTTCTGCAGCAGCTCCTGAGTTGGGGCAAGTGGATGTATTGGATATATCAGCTATCCTGGAGGATTCGAGAAGAATCTGTCCCTCCTGCTACATTATTAGTTACATTAGCTTTGATGTCAGATATAGAATGATCTCCAAAAACCTAAAAACTCATTCAAGGAAACGTACTGGAATTTTGTAAAAATAAATTCACCTAATTTTCAACCAAGCACTAGTCAAGGTCCTTCGGAAAGGTCTCAGACTCGTCACGACACTTATTTTCAGACTCAAAGTCTGGTAAGAATATTGTGCCAAATTGCATCAATGACCTCCGTACAGACACTTTTCAGACCGGAGCTTATACAAAAACTAGTGTATAAAAATCACTTATAATGACATCGTGAAGTGGAAGTGAAGTGTATCGACCGTGAGCCTTTACATATTGACGAAGTGTATATTGAATGGTGAACAGTGCCTATTGCAGAGAAAGTGCTTAAGTTAAGTACTTTGATGTCATTATAAGTGATTTTTATACACTAGTTTTTGTATAAGCTCCGGTCTGAAAAGTGTCTGTACGGAGGTCATTGATGCAATTTGGCACAATATTCTTACCAGACTTTGAGTCTGAAAATAAGTGCCGTGACGAGTCTGAGACCTTCCAAAGGACCTTGACTAGTGCTTGGTTGAAAATTTGGTGAATTTATTTTTACAAAATTCCTGTATGTTTCCTTGAACGAGTTTTTAGGTTTTTGGAGATATTTATTGTTCATAAAAGATCAAAAAATAGTGCGTGATATCAAGATAAAGAATGATGACAATTTTCTTTAAGTAGAAGAATTTGTTATTCAAGGGTCTTCTAGTTCATATGTTTCTGGATTTGGCTAAAGACACTCAGCAGAGAAGGTGTGAATTTCTCCTTTTGTGCCGAGGGGTTCAGCAGCTGGAAGCACTCTTTTTTTCTGAAATATCTGTGTAAGTGCTTGGTAAAGTACCTGGCCATTTCCTCTGAGCCCTCCCAGCTGCTGGCCTACCTTAACGCCTGGCACCAAGAGAATCTGACGGTTACTCCAACTGACTTGCTGTGATTAAATATAGGTGCACCAGTTGTTCACGCTTTGGGATTTTCCTTTTTTGTGTAATTGGTTCTTTTTCTTTTCTTGGATCTCTCCTGTTGGGGGCTGGAGTGGGATTGATTGTTTTTTTCTTGTTGCCTTTATTGTTTTCTGTGTAATGGTTTCCGGATCATATCCCAGTTTCTGTATAAGATGTGTTCTTGATTATTATTGTAAATCACATATACACTTCATCTCTCTGCCATTGACTTCAATGCTTCTCTACGCTTGCCTTAAAGCGCATCTAGCTGATTGGGTTTTCAGAATTACCACCATGAATGTATATGAGAGAGATTTGCATACAAGGGACCTCCATAATATAAAGATTTTTGCATATTTATTCAGATAATTCTGATTAGCTAGGTATGTCTCTAGCAGAAGGTTGAGATGCACTAATCCTAGATGATCAGTTCTCCAGTTCTGCAAGATCCTCCTACAGCTCCTGATCATCTTCTTGTATTATATCTACTTTGAGTCATTTTTGCGTCATTTATAATTTTTATTCCCTTGATTCCTCCCTTTACATATCATTAATTAATATTGTAAACATTGGTCTCAGTACAAACCGCTAAAGCCCTCTACAATTCATCTCTGCCAGTAGGAAACTGCCCATTTAGTCTTTTTCTTTGTTGCCTAGTCTTTAAACCAGTTGTCAGTACATAATAGGGCATTGTTGCCTATCCCATGACTTTTTAATTTCAGAAAGGGGGGGGACTAACTTTAGTGATGTCATAGAGAAAGAAATAACACGATTTCACAATGTTATGGATGTGTATAGAGATGGAATGAGAAGAGTTGGAGATAACCCAGAGGTTATGGACTGAAAGGACTGGGAAAATGATAGTCTTATCAAAAGAAATAGAGACACGGGTGAGAAGGTAAAGCGGGTTTCGGGGAAAAGATCAGATGTTCTGTCTTGGCCATGCTGAATTTAAGGTGGGGGTGGGATATCCAGCCAGCAGTGTCAGACAATAAGCTTGGCACTGAATTCTTGGTGAAATTTCTAGTGTAGATAAGTATATCTAGGAGTCATCAGCGTAAAGGTGGAACTGAAAGTCATAGGAGATATGATCATCAGGACAACAAACAGAGATAGCAAAGAGGATCCAGGACAGAGCCCTAAGACACACCAATTGATAGTGGGTTAGCAGTAGAGGATGATCCACTGGGTACAAAATGGGGTAATTTTACAAGGAGCCAAGTAGATTAAGGCAGCAAGAGTACACCTAAATCTTGATGTTTAAGTACTTTTTTTTGCTGCTGGGTGCTACTTTTCTCTTCTTCTGGGGTTGTTGTTAAGTGCCGTCGAGTCGGAGTCGACTCATGGCGACCCTTTGGATAGCTATTCTAAATTGTGTTCGGTCTTGAGTCAGGCGGCTCATTGTTGACAGACTGGTACCCGTAGCTGCTGTTATTGTATGGATCCATCTCATTACTGGCCTTCCTCTTTTGCGCTGACCTTCTATCATGCCAAGCATGATGTCTTTCTCTAATGATCTCTCTCTTCGCATGATGTGTCCAAAGTATGAAAGTCGAAGTCTTGTCATCTGAGCTTCTAAAGAAAGCTTAGGTTTGATCTCCTCTAGTACCGACTGGTTTGTTCTTTGGTGAAGGGATAATTTGGCTCAGGGATAATTTGGTTTAGGTCTTCTTTATATGTTTGCTTTATATGACTGCACCCTTGCTTGCTGAAACAACACACAGTATATGAATGGCACAGAAGACAAAGCATGTGGGCTACAAGAGAGAGTATATGCGGCCTACTCTGAGAAAGTCTGGGTAACCATACATTGTACAGGAGTGTGCATGGTCTGAGGCCTAGGCAAGAAATAATACAGGCCAAGCTGGAAACAAAGAACACACATACTCTCAGCCTTGAAGATTTCAAATTGTGCCAAGAAATGGAAAACATGTACAGGACACAGGAAGGAGGCTGGGGGCTGCGGAAAGCAGCACAGATAAGCAGACCTTGAGAAACAGCAGCTGTGAGGCCCTGATAAACATGGGAGGGGTCCCAGAGGGAGAACTTTGGAGAAAGCAGCAGATGACATAAGAATTTATGCAGAACTTTCTGGAACTTTGGGACAGAGGGGTATATAAGAAAGCCCCCGTAGAGCTTCGGGGGCAATCTGCTCTCTAACTCCAGTACAGAGAGGAGGTTGCCTGCCATCTTTCAGACAGACGCTTGCTATCTGCATTTGAGATTTGTTTTGCTTTGGTATACCGAATAAAGAGCTTTTGTAGCTGAGCAATTGTTGTCTGAGCAATTTGTTGGTAATCGGTAATATTTGGGGAACTGTTTGTGGGGAAACCAGGCCCACAATTTGTGCCGAAACCCGGGACCCCAAAACCCCGGGGACCCCGGGACCCCTAGGTTGAGTTTAGAAACTCCTAAATTCTGCTAAATTGCCCAAGGATTCCTCTGACTGCGTTTTTGGCTGTATTTTCGTCAGAGAGGATACCTCCTGTTTTAAAAGACAAAACAGGGGATGAGGATACCATCTCATTAGGAGATGAGGACACCTTATGCTGGTCCAGAAGACGAGGATACCTCTTGCCGGTCCAGGAGATGAGGATACCATCCTGAGGGACGAAGAGAGAAAAAGGATACCGTCCTGAGTGACGATGAGCTATTTGGATACCCTAGGAAGACTCCATTGGTGAGTATTGTGTTTCCTGTCTGCTCCTGAAGGACAGAAGACGTACCCGGTTTGATTGGTGGGTGAGTACCAAATTTACACATATGCATATGTATTTTTATGTAATTAATGCTTTGCTGTGTAGAAATTGTTAGAGAAATGTTTGAATTTAGTTGTACATATTAGGGAAAGAAAGTTTTGCCCAGACCTTAGGTCTTAATATCTCCAGGATTGCCTGTGTATGTGTGAGACGTACAATTGCGTGTGAAGCGAGTGTGGAGTCCCGATCTGCGGTTCCGTACTCTCGTGAGAGGGACGGCCGGAGATGGACGAAGCGTAACGACGGCGTGTCTGTATGTGTCCTGGAATTTGTACCTTCGTCCCTCTGTAGATAAAGAGGTTTTGTAAAAAGTGAAGTTACCAGCCCCTCTGCAGATAAAGAGGTTCGATTTTAAATCGGTAAAAGGCGAAATTATTAAACAGAATCATTCCTGTAATTAAACAGGATCATTCCTGTAATTAAGGTGTCCCCAAACAGTGAAAACACCAGGTTTATGATTATAGGAAGAGGGACAGTTAAGGAGAACGTTTAAGAAAAAATCCAGCGAGGGAATTGATAATAGGAAAGGAGCTGAGCCCTGCCCTTCCCCTATAGATTGCCTCATTAAACAGAACCCCGTTGGAATCCTCAATGAAAGATTGTTCTAAAAAATGGGAGAAATAACTGAAAAAGGATCCTACTCTCGCCTGGCCAGCGGGAGGATCATTCGATCCGCTCATTTTAACGAAAATTAGGGATCGTATTTTATTTCGTAAATGTGGTAAAGTCCAATTAGAGCACCTGAGGCACATCTCTCTGTGGATGCAAGCAGGTCCTGATCCATTACCTTCAGCACCTGCCCCTCCACCTCCATATTGGGCTTCGGAGAGCAAAACCATGGCAGCTATCGGTTACTCCGATCTGGTTTTGCAACCAAAGAAAAAGAGTGATATACCTGTCACTGTCCCCGATAATGAAATCACTGAGACCCTAAATGATGCCGCAAAAGAAGGTTGTGGCATTTGGGCTGAGGTAGGGGGGGTTATAAGCCTCAAACAGACATCTGCTCCACCAGCTGATGTGAGCGAATGCTCTGAAGTAAGAAAGAAGTTAGAAGAGCAGCAAGCACAGCTACTGGAAAAACAAGGACAGTTTGAGTCAGAAAAAGAATTCCTTGAGGACCGCCTCCTAAAACATGAGGGGAAACTAGAGTTAGAAAGAGAAACCTTTAGGAAGCAGATGCTGGGGGAGAAGAGACAATTGATGTTGGATAGGGAAACCCTAGAGCACCTGCAAGAGAGTGTAGCATATCAAATATTTGAGCTCCGGCAAAAGCAGGAGGAGCTGTTCGACTCCGCTATAGAGATGGAGGAGACGAAACACCCCGAAACAAAGATTAAAAAGCAAAAGGGTAAAATTCCCCGGATGACTATAGGGACCCGCTCACGCGGCCCTGAGCCCTCTAATTTAGATGATGCGGGCGAGGAAAATTTATGCGCCATTGCTCAAACCCGGCAAGAAAACACATATGTTCTGGGTTTTATCACCGAGAAAGAGGGAGGAAACGGTTTCTATGTGTACCAATTGTCCGCCAATATGTACGGCTGGACCAAGGCTAACCAGCCCCAGATGTTACAATGGCCGCCTAACGGCTCATTGGACACAGTCCACCTAAATACCGCACGGCTCTGTATCCGTGGAGGAGCAGGAGACCAAACCTGGGACCTTACTTATATGGAAGCAGGTTTAAGAGTTTGGGAGAAATATGAGGGCCAGGAGCCCAAACATAACTTATTGTTTCCTATCATACATACCCTTCACGGACAGAAATATATCCCATGGAATTTTACGGACATGGCCAACATTGCTTCAAAAAAATCACCAAAATAACCCCCGGGGAAATTTATATAATAATAATTTTTTTGTCGGATGTTACAGGAAAGGAACATATATTAGGATATTATGTCCACCACACAGTCACATCCATTTTAATCAAACTTTATAAAACAAGAAACTCCGCTACTTAGCTGGATTGTAAAAATCGAGATTCAGTCTCAGACACTAGCTGGATTGTAGAAGGTAAAGTTTAAACTCTGGCACGACGTGCACGTTTCGGGTCCAAAACCCTGTTCAAGTGCTGCCATACTTCAAACCAGGGTTTTGGACCCGAAACGTGCACGTCGTGCCAGAGTTTGAACTTTACCTTCTACAATCCAGCTAATGTCTGAGACTGAATCTCGTTTTTTACAATCCAGCTAAGTAGCAGAGTTTCTTGTTTTATAAAGTTTGATTAAAATGGATGTGACTGTGTGGTGGACATAATATCCTAATATATGTTCCTTTCCTGTAACATCCAACAAAAAAATTATTATTATCTAAATTTTCACGGGGGTTATTTTGGTGATTTTTTTGACATTCTTGATATTTATCACTGAATTGAGAGTTGTTTTGATAGCAACATTGCTTCAAGCCTACCTCCACTAAACCGAAGTTTGAAAGAGTAACGGCTGGATACAGCCTGGCTCTAGGAGATGTGAAGGCTTTACTTGCAAAGATTCTTGGTAATTATGCCACTAATCAAATATTTGCAGGAGCAGGCTTTACTGACGTTACTGTAGCTACTAACACATTTGACGGTGCATCCTTTAATGATTACCGCGCTGCCATTTGGCAAGCAATGCGAGAAATGTACCCTACCCAACGGGATTTGACTCCTCTCACAACTATGAGGTTTCAGCCTGGGGAGGACATTAGCGCCTACTTGGAGAAATTTCAAGACCTCTGGGAAGCTCAGATGGGGATACTGTATGATGATCCTGGTATGGCACCCATGTTCTTCCAAAACCTATGCAATACCTTACCTCCCACAGTATTAGTAAAACTCAAGGCTGTGGTGGGTCTTGGGACCGAACCATGGCCCAAGCAACAGGCCCATATCTTCTACTATATCCGTTCATTAGAGGAAGATACCCTAAAGCCTGAGAAAGATTTAAAGCAAGCTCAGGCTCGCCTCTTGAGCCTTCAACTCAAAGGTTTGCAAGAAACTAAGGAGTCACTGACTTCCACTAAGTCACCAGCCCAGGATAATAAGAGCAGTGATGAGGAACTCATTAAACGACTTAAACAAAAGATTAAGGAACAACAGAATAAATTAGATAATCTTGAATACCTCGATCCCTATGAGGATGATGTTCCTGACCCCCGTGATGAAGCATGGGATAGACATAGGGAACGTATTTACTATAATGGAGTCCAATGACCCCGCTATCCTCAGCCACAGCGCGTCGAGGTCCCCCTTACCAGCAAGATAACCGTACTTCCACCCTACAGTGTTGGAACTGTGGTTGTTATGGCCATATTCAGTGTACATGTCATGATCAACGCAGACCAGAAAACTTTGAAAGAAGGCGTTTTCCCTTGTGTACACCCCCTCGGAATTCCGGACCCCAACCACAACAATGACTGGGAATTTATCTTTTACAGGCACGGCTCACATATCAGGAACCCATGATCACGGTATACCTTAATGATGAGCCTACAGAAATGTTGCTAGATACGGGGGCCACTTCCTCGGTTCTAACTGCTTTACCGCAGGGATGCCAATTTAGCAAAAAGAAAATGACTACCACCGGCTTTGATGGTAGACCCCTCACATCTTACATGACTTTGCCTGTTTGCATGAGAATAGGAGAACAACAAATTTCGGATTCCTTTTTGTTTGCCCCACATTGTCCAGTGAATTTGCTGGGAAGGGACTTATTGGTGAGATTGCAGGTCGAATTCACCTATGGTCCACTAGGAGAGAAAGGCCCTGAACAGTCACTGCTCCTTAGCCCCTATGGATGGGTTAAATCACATCCACCTGTTACTACTCACATCAAACCTGGTTTCAAACCACCAATGATTCTGCAATATCCCCTCCAACCAGATGCCCTGCAGGGATCTCGTCAGGAGATTCAGGAACTGTTACAGCACAGCATCATTGCACTTAGTAATTCCCCGTACAACACCCCATTGTTCCCTGTAAGAAAGCCTAATGGAAAGTGGCGAATAGCTCATGATTTACGAGCACTCAATAGTGTCGTTGAACCCCAGTTCCCAGTTGTCTCAAATCCTGCCACTCTGTTGACAACAACTGCCTTGTACAAGTATCACACTGTTTTGGATCTTTCTCATGCTTTCTTTGGGATTGTTGTGGAACCCGCATCCTGGTTGTTCCTGGCCTTTACCTATGAGGGTCAACATTACGAATGGACCAGGTTACCCCAAGGATATGTGGAAAGCCCCTCCATTTTCTCTCAGGCACTGGTAGCAGATTTACAATCATTTCGAGCTGACCTGCCTGCTGAGGCGTCTCTGTTGCAATACGTGGACGATTTACTGCTTTCCACTGCTGAAGCTGAGACAAACTTAACTCTCACAGACAAACTTGTGTGTCATCTCATAGAAAGTGGTTATCAGATTAACATGGACAAGGCACAGATATGCCAAACCGAAGTCACTTTCCTGGGATTCCTAATAGGTGAGGGAGTCCTGTCCCTTACAGAAAAAACTAAACATCACTGTTTGGAGCTTCAGATGCCTACAACTGTTAAGGAATTACGGTCAGTTCTTGGCATGGTAAACATCTGCCGAAATTGGGTCCCAGGTCACAGCCAACGCACACATCCCTTTTGTAAATATTTGAAAGGGGGCGTCAAAGGGTCCACTGCTATCAGTTTGTCAGACCCCGATCAGATTTTACTTCAGTCACTTCTGTCTGATGTGTCAAACACACCAAGTCTCTGCCTCCCTGACTTTTCAAAAGAAATGTTCTTGATAAGCTTCCATGGACATCACACGTGGGCAGCTGTGGTTTACCAGGATGATGGTAAGATTGTGTCTTACTTGTCAGGAACTTTCTCAGTCACCGAAATGGTCCTGCCTGAAATTGAGAAGGGGTTAGTAGCCATCAGTGAGGCAGTCCAAAAAACCTACAATACCTTCCATCCTTTACGGCTCACAGTATATTTTACCGGGGATGTGGAGGCATTGTTGAGCAGCAATACTCTTCATTTTACTCCACATTGTGTGCATCAGGTCTGTGCTGCTCTTTTGTGAAGCCACATCCTTATTAAGCCATTCCCCGCAAGCCATCCTTTTGGCTACTTACAGAACCTAGTGTCTGTGACCACGGGTGAAGAAGGAGATAAGGTCTCCACATTTGCCTTTGCGGATAATGTTTTGCCATTACATGACATGCCCTCTGATTCTGCTGTCTGGTTCACTGACGGTTCAGAGAGATCATTGTGCTCTGGTTTCAGTGCAGTGCAGATATCCCCCTCTGGTGATATTCTGGATGTTCTACAATATAAGCTCCCGAATGCTTACAGTGCCCAAGTGCTGAACTTTGTGCGATTTTGGCAGTCTTACTACATCAGGAAAAGCAGAACATTGTCATATTCACTGACTCCCATTATGCAGCACAAGTAGTGACAGTGTTCCATTGAAAATGGTCACAGAGAGGTTTCATCACCTCTTCAGCCAGCACACTCTCACATTCTAATGAGTTATATCAAATTTATGAATGCCTAGAAAAACGGAGACTCAACAATCTGTTTTTGTGCTGTGAATGGGTTCCTGGACACACACAAGGGGATTCTTTCCTTCAGACAGGCAATGCTTTAGCAGATCAGTTGGCTAAAGCAGTAACCAGTAATGAGTTTCTGACCTTACCAGTCACCCGCTCGCAGACCTACCCAGTGCCTGACCTAACTGACTATCAGAAGGATGTGGTTTCTTATGAGCGGAAACTGGGAGAGGCTGGGTTTCTCCCAAATCAAGAAAATGTGGGTGAATCCATCTGGGAAACTCTGTATCTGTTATGCAGCACTACGGTGCTTAACAGGTCTTATACATGACATTTACCATTCCAGTGCTGCGCATGTTCACAGAATGCTGGAGGACACCTTTTGGTGCCCGCACATGAAGAATCGCATTCAGGAACTAGTGGCTAAAGGCCCCGTCTGTATCCTGAACGCACAGCCAGGAGGGAAACCTCTAGCCAGAGGTCACCTCCCGATTTTGAGTGGTCCTTTTGAATCCTGGTATGTGGATTTCACTGACATGATCCACAGATGTGCTCAGAAACGCTACCTTTTGGTGTGGGTTTGCCCTTGGTCTAAATGGGTTGAGGCTTTACCCTGCAATAAAGAAACTGCCGAAGAAGTGGTAGAAGTTCTGCAAACACAAATAATTCCTCGATTTGGCATTCCTAAAGTAATATATTCAGACAATGGTTCTCATTTTCGTAATGCCCTTGTGTCTCCAACACTCAGTCTCTTCCTATTCAGTGGAAATATGTTTCTGTGTATAAGCCTACTTCTAATGGTCTCGTAGAAAGATGTAATGGCATTCTGAAAACCCAACTCAGAAAGATTTGTGCTACTGGTCACATGACCTGGTTACAGGCATTACCAATGCGTTTGTTTCAGCTGCGCAACAGCCCCATCAAGCGGCTGCATCTGACGCCTCATGAAATGGCTACTGGCCGGCACATGCGCACATCCAATCTACCACTGTCTCTGGTTCCGGTTCATGAAAGTCTCTCTTCTTACCTTGCAGGACTCCGGATCGCACTCCAAGAAATTGCTGACTGTGTAGCAACTGCACAGTCTGCCTCTGGTTAAATCGTATAATCCGTTTGCAGGCTGTAGTAGAAATTATAACGAATGAAACTAGTAAAGCGCTTACTTTGCTTGCTAAACAAAATATCCAGATACGTTCTGAAATTTATCAGAATCGTTTAGCGTTAGACTATTTGCTTGCTGCTGAGGGTGGTTTTTGTGGCAAATTTAATTTGACTAATTGTTGCTTACAGATAGATGATCATAGCCATGTAATTGCTGAAATTACTGATCGCATCAGAACAATTGCGCATGTTCCTGTTCAAACCTGGGATGGATTTGATGTGGCTGGATGGTTTGGTTCCCTTTTCTCCTGTCTGGGTGGATTGCATTGGCTATTGATCACAATGCTGACTGTAATTGTTTGTGGCATTCTTATGTGCTGTGCCATTTCTGTTCTTTTAGCATTTGTACGTAGATTATTGACTACTCCTGCCAGAACTATGTATATTGTATCTAAGGATGATTATGAGTTGTTGCCTCTTGATGACCCCTCTCTGTTCCAAATGGTTGTTATCCATGCCCTGTAGTGGGATTCCATTTGCTACCCTCCCGTGATCAACCAAAAGAAAAAGAAAAAATGGAGAATGAAGGGATAATTTGGCTCAGGGATAATTTGGCTCAGGTTTGCTTTATATGTTTGCTTTATATGACTGCACCTTTGCTTGCTGAAACAACACACAGTATATGAATGGCACAGAAGACAAAGCATGTGGGCTACAAGAGAGAGCATATGCGACCTACTCTGAGAAAGCCTGGGTAACCATACTTTGTACAGGAGTGTGCATGGTCTGAGGCCTAGGCAAGAAATAATACAGGCCAAGCTGGAAACAAAGAACACACATACTCTCAGCCTTGAAGATTTCAAATTGTGCCAAGAAATGGAAAACATGTACAGGACACAGGAAGGAGGCTGGGGGCTGCGGAAAGCAGCACAGATAAGCAGACCTTGAGAAACAGCAGCTGTAAGGCCCTGATAAACATGGGAGGGGTCCTAGAGGGAGAACTTTGGAGAAAGCTGCAGATGACATAAGAATTTATGCAGAACTTTCTGGAACTTTGGGACAGAGGGATATATAAGAAAGCCCCTCTAGAGCTTCGGGGGCAATCTGCTCTCTAACTCTGGTACAGAGAGGAGGTTGCCTGCCATCTTTCAGACAGACGCTTGCTATCTGCATTTGCGATTTGTTTTGCTTTGGTATACCAAATAAAGAGCTTTTGTAGCTGAGCAATTGTTGTCTGAGCAATTTGTTGGTAATTGGTAATATTTGGGGAACTGTTTGTGGGGAAACCAGGCCCACATTGGGCAGTCCATGGTATACACAGTATTTGCCGCCAGCAACATAATTCAAAGGCATCAATTTTCTTCCTGTCTCTTCTTCTACTTACTTTAATTTCTTTTCTTCTTTTCTTTTTCTTTTTTAATTTTGTATTAGTTTAATTTTTATTTTAATTAGTGTATTGTAATCTGCTTTGATATTTGTGAAAGGTGGTATATAAAGTATAAAATAGACAAAGATTCTTTCACTGTAGGCATGCACATGGGAAGAGCTTGGGCAGATCACAGGCAGAGAGCACAAGTATGCACAAATTATAAAATCTTTGGGGGGAATAGTGAAATCAGTTCACATGGCTAGCATACCTATTAATTGCATTAATCATCGTGAATGGAATATTCAGCAGCACATACCATTTTTGTGCCAACATTTAACCCACCCGACACCTTACCAATAGGAAATAGATCAATCCTGGTAAGGAGCGAGGTAAAATACTTAGGAATATACCTTGATCAGGGAGACACACCTTCCAATCCCACATAAGCAAAACAACCCCAAAGGTGTATTGCAGAATGAAGTTCCTGCAAAACCTCAGACCTCTACTGGAGCACAACCACTTCCGATCCGTATGTCAGGCGCTAATCACACCGCATCTTGACTATTGCAATCTAATCCTACACGGCTTACCCAAATGCTCAATCCATGCCTTACAACTGGCACAAAACACAGCAGCACGACTAATTAGCAGAACTAATAAACATGCACACATCACCCCCATACTCGAATCTTTCCATTGGCTCCCCATAAGTGCACGCATAAAATACAAAGCAATAATGATGGCTTTCAAAATTCTGCACAATCAATCTGCTGGCTTCTTAGAAAACCTAATCAGAAGAGTCCCAGACAACAGATCAAGGAGGACACAGCACCAAAACTCCCTTGCAACCTCGATGATACCTATGGGCACCTCCCAAAATGCACTACACAGAGTGTTCAAACTCTACTTACCATCCCTATGGAACTCCCTTCCACACCAGCTCAAAGAAAACAATGACATTGCAGACTTCAGGAAATACTTAAAACACATCTGTTTACTGAGCACTTCAATACCATACTACTCAAATAATTGCACTGGCTCTTGCAGCATAACACAATTGGTAAAATGCTAGGCCCCTGTTGAGCTTAAGCTCCCATGTAAATAATTAAAATGTTACCAGTTAACTGTACATGCTGCTGATAATGGACATTGTAAATAGTTCTGAAAAGTGCAAAGTTATGCTCTCTGTAAACCGCCTTGAGAATCTGAAAAGCGGTATATAAAAAATGATAAATAAATAAATAAAAATAAACTTTTGCGCCATAAATATCTCCTTCTAACGCCACTGCATGCTCTGATGCTAACTGGGTATCACTGGGGCATTCCTGGGGTCATTCCAGGAGCAGTGCCCATGTTAATTGGTCAGCAGCAATATTCAGTCGCTAGCCAGTGTGATGAAGCAGAGGCAGTGAACCTATGGAGATAGGAAAAATCACTGATCCCTTTGAAGAAAGTGACAGACCTAAAGTGCATTTACTGCAAAGTGCAGCCAGATGGAGCAAGCACGAAGAATCAGAGGGTAGGCTGACACACCCAAGCTTGGATGATGCAATAACTAACTCAAGGGATAATCAGACACACCTGGTCAGGGTGAGAGAAACCCTAACTGAGAAGCAGCTTTATAAGCATGGCTTAGACAGGACAGAAAGGGCAGCAGCAGACGCAGAAGAGAGAGGAAGGAGACGGCTCCGAGGAGAGAAGGAGAGGCAGTTGGATTTGCGGTCCTTACAGAGAAGGAACAAGTTCCAAGAGAAACAGTTCCACGCTGAAAAGCTCCAGGGAGAAGTCTTCAAGGAAGACAGAGAAAGGAGAGGGACCTGGAAAGTGCCTGGTAAAGAAAGTACCAGAGAAGCACAGCTCAGAGTGCAGAGGTACCTGCATACTTCCTTTCTTGACCGTGAGCTACAAGGAGTTCAGAGACCAGGTAGAGCAAGGCTGGAGAGTTTTAGAGAGAAACTCTGAAGTGAAGCCAGAATTACATGAGGAAAGTTCAGGGCCAGCAGATATATCGTCAGAACAGGAGGAGATGCAAATAGACCCTGCTGAACTCGATTCATTGCTACCTGACTGTCTCATGGATTGTACACTTTGTCTAGCCGGGAGTTTGGAATCCTTGGCAGAAGTATAGCCCACAGGGTATAAGTTAAAATACAGTTTTGATAAGCTAAAAGAAGAAGCTTGCTTTTGTTTGCATGAACTGGTTTGTTCTAACACCTGCATAGCTAATAAGACTGTGAAGCACGTCTAACTTTGGAATTCTGAAAATCCTGAATGAGGTGAGAATCCTGTTTTCCTTCGTTGAACCTTTTGTTTGTGCATTATGGGAATAAACCTTATCCTTTACCTTACACATGGCTTTCACAACTAATTATTTCAAGAAAGGGACTACTAGTACCAGCATGCATTTGGGCTAAGAAAAGTTTCACCCTTGGATGAAAACAATAATGTCCACCCTGACCCCTTAAGCACAGGGCTCGGGGGCTGGGGTTGCGACACCAGTTAATGTAAACTGGCTAAAGTTAGGCACAAAAAAGGTTGGTCTAATTTTAGCTGGTTTAGCTAACCAGGTAGCAGGTGAATATTGCTATTGGCTGGTTAGCTAAAATGCCATTCAGGTACACCAACTATTTAATGCTAGTGACCGGACAGGACTCCAGCATTGAATATCCAGATGTAATTTAGAATGGCAACAGCCAGCTACGTTTCTTGGGCTGGCCACTACCATTGAATACCGGTCCCTTATAATCCATATGAGCTTTTTATTAGTCTTGGCATGAGCCCGAACACCAGCTATTTATGTTAGTATTTTAAAAAGAAAAAGTAGGCCCTATTTTTCATTATAAAATAAGCTTACAATAGGTGCATTTTGGCTGCCTTAAACTAGGTGCCTGGTTACAAAATTACCCTCTAAAAGTGCGATGGGATGGGTAAGAGGAGAACCAAGACAGGACAGTCTAAAAATCCCGGGGAGAACAGAGAATCACGGAATAGATGGTGATTAACAGTGTTTAAAGCAGCAAATAGTAGGGGTGTGCAACATTTTTGTTTCATTTCATTTTTCATGTTGTCTGTGGAATTTTTCCTTTCATTTTGTTTAATTTCATCACTTCCTTTGTCCTTGTTTAATTTCATCACTTCCTGCCTGTCATTAAGAGCGCCCCAATGCCAAAGGAAGTCTGCATCAGAGAGGGCGGAAGCACAAACAGCATGAAGTGCTGGAGAATTCGGTAAGTGCTATGATGCTGTTTAAAGTAATTGCCGGCGTGGCGGGTCCCAGAGAGGTGCGGCAGCAGTGGCAATGGGGGCAGGGATGGGAGCAGGGGGATGCAAGGCATGAGGTTTTCCGAGGGTGCCTCATATCCTTACATTGACCTGACAGAGGGTAATGTGTAAAGCAGTGATTCCCAAATCTGATCTTCAGGAGTTCTGGTTTTTGGAGTAAGCAAACATGCAAATCCACCTGTTTAATAGAGCAATTGCAATTGTAGCCCATGAGTTTTCATTATAGACAACTTGAAAACCATACTCCATGGAAGTTCTCATAGGCCAGATGTAGAAACTGGTGGTATAGAATATAGATATGATGAGGCCAATTGTCGAAAGCTTGGGTAATTTGAAGGCCTCTGGGAACCTTTGCATCCATGAATTTTCAAGCTGATTTTCTAAAATTAACTATGACAGATATCAAAAAGCACCCACTGATATTGCACTGTCTTTACCTATGAACAAAATTCATACAGGAAAGTACATCTAAGGACTTAGAAATCATATCCCTGTGCTTACTTTCCCTCTGCCATACTCCTCCCATCCCCATCCACACCCTTGATTTCTTACAGCTAAATCTAGTCAATCTGTAAAATTCAGCAGCTACATTTAGCCATTGAAGAGGGTGCAATTCGCAACCACCAGGAATTTCCCTGGCTAACATTGCACTGACCCAGGTAAATTCAAAATTGTCCTCAGTATTGTAAAATGTCTATTGAAAAGTCTTTCTTTTCTGAAGTTAATGAATATATGAAATGAGTTCTGTCACACGCCTGCGTTCGACATGCTCTTCAAGGATGGGGAAGGCATTAAAGCACAACTCTTACTTCAAGGTCTCACATGCACTGCTGGATGGAGAGTCCGCTCTGCCATCAGCAGGTGGGTTTAGGGTGCATTCCTACCGTGCCACCGATGTAGACTTCCACCAGAAGCAAATCAGTTCAGTCCAAACAAAAGAAACTCAGCTGCTATAGGTACAATCCTTGGAGTAACTGGTAAAGCTACAAAGTGAGCCGGCCTGGGTTTTCCTCCAGCTTTAAAGCCCAGAATCAACCAGCTACACTACCCTGGATGCCACCCAGAGTTGCAAGACTCACCCTGGCTCTGCTCTTGTCCTAGAGGGGCTTATCACTGCGGATCCTGCAACTAATACCAGTTCAGTCTGTTCCTTGGTTTTGGTTTTAAACTACCGTTGCAAACCTGGGCAAATCCTTACTCTTCAATCAGCTAGAGTAGGATTGGGGGAAGCCTTCCAACCACATCTCCCTTAGGCATTCCCCAGCCCAGCCCAAGTCACCAGAAAGTTATTCTAAAGACTCACATGCTTGAGGATCCAACTTCCTGTTAGTCCATGTCTTCCCAAAGACAATCCCAGGGTGGTGCTTGTTACAACTCCATAGGTTCCGGCATCTCAGGAATTGCAGGGAGCTCAAATGGGGGGCTGACTCCAGGCTTGAGGAGCCCCTTAATACTGGGGAAGCTGCTTTATATCCTCTTGGCCTTGCCAGGGAAGACTATCAGCCCCTTCCACTTCCTCAGGTCCCTGGGAACCACCCAGTCTCCTGCTCCTCCCCTCTGACATAGTTCTCTCCAAGGTGCAGAGTAATCTCCAAATCCTGGGCTGGATTTAGCCCCGCTCCTTCTCCTTTGACTAACCCTGGGCTCTTCCTCCTCCTCCCTGCATGGGTGGCCCTGGCTGTGAGGAATTCTCGGGGCTGGGGAGATATTCTTTTCCCCCAGACTCGGAGGCAGGCTGTCCCTGCCACAGTACATGAATAAATATAGGGCCCGATATTCCAAGGCATTTATACGGTTTACAGACCTCTAAACCATGTAAATGCCCCTAAATGGGATATTCAGCGGCAGTAACATGGTGCCACTGAATATCCCCGAGTAATTCTGCTATATGCCCCGATGCAAAGCGGTTAGCATCAGAGTGTGCCAAGGGTGTTCTGGGGCAGTGCGGAGGCGGAGCCCATTGCAAATTGATCATCGACGATATTGAGTCACTGCCTGGTTTGCGATCCGTGCTGTGCAGGAAACCCTGGCCTAAGTTTCCCCGCAGATTGCTAACCGGGCAGCGGCTCAATATTGTCTCTGCCCGGTTAGCGATCGGTCTCTGCGGCACTCCCAGATATTCAGTGCTGGGGCCAGATAAGACGCCGGAATTGAATATTCTGTTTTAATGTTCAGTGCCAGTGGCTAGCCACTGTAATCGCACTAGCCGCCAGCGCTGAAAATCAGCCCCATAGTTATTAGAAATCATATCCTTTCTTTGAGTACTCAGATCTCTGTCTTTTATCTCTTAAAGACCTCTTAGGCAATTGCTTCTCACTAACATATGATATTATAAGTTCATGTGTAAATGTATCATGTTGAAGTTTATGAGGCTTTCAAATATGGCCCTTGGGTAGGAAATCACATCTCAGTATTCCCAGAATGATCTGTTCTGTACACACAGCATTTGTGTCTCTCCCTCTGACACAGGAATGGCATAAAGCACCATTTTAGATCAAACGTATTTGTGAGAACAGAGATATCTAGATGTGAACGTCAAAGCAGGGGGCGGTATTTTAGAAAAGGGTTTGTTGAACATGGAGTTTTTGTAAAATATAGACGTAGAAGAGCATGCTGGAATATATATGGATTTGCAGCCACATACAGCAGGGGGAGTCTTTTTACAAATCCACACATCGGAAAACCAAGCGTCACAAACACATTTGTTTGTAAACCTATACATATAAGTGCTGAGGCCTCAATTGTCTCAATTCTCATTTTGAAGGAGGAAATAAACAGCAGGGGCTTAAGGAGGATAACTTCCTTAATCCTTGTGTAAAGCCCTGGTCTAAACAAGCACTTTTTAAAAAGCTATGCATTCTTCAGAACTGGTGTAAACGTTTTAGCCATTTGTGTGGATTTCCTTTGCAAAATGAGAAACAAACATGTAGATTTTTGGCCTTTCCAAGCCAAGCTTCCACTGTGCCTCCATCACACTTCTTGAATCTTCGCATGGTGTGGATCTCCACATATAAATAGTGAGTTTCTGAAAACACATTTGCATGTGTATTCCATTCTGAACATTTAAATGCTGCTATTTACATGTGAAGATGCTTCTGAAATAACCTCCGTAGTCTAAATACATGAATGTGTCAGAAACAAAGAAGAGAGAAAAGCCTGTTTCTTTTGTTGGTCTTTTAATGCATCTGAATGTTCTCATTTTAAAGCACAATGGAATGGATTTAGATTCTTTAAGCTCTCTGAGTTCTGCTTTAATTGAAGCAATATAAATAAGGTTGGTATCTTTGATAATGACCTTGGAGAATCAATATGGTCTAAACATGTTCTACACTGTCTGCAAATCTTTTTCATAGTCTTTCTACACATCTATTGTTTATTTACTGTATATCTACTATTAGCCACGTGCTGGATTTAGCGCTCACCAACAGAGATAGCATGTTGAATATTCAGGCAGGTGCCCATGTGAGCAGCAGTGATCATCACATGGTGTGGTCTGAGATAAAAGCCAAGATGGAATTCAATCACAGCAAACTCAAAGTCTTAGACTTCAAAAACGCTGACTTCAGTAAAATGGCCAAGTACTTGAAGGAGGCGTTGTTAGGGTGGGAGGGGATAAGAGAAGTGGAATTGCAATGGGCTAAACTAAAGTAGGCAATAAAAGGTGCAACAGATACATTCGTAAGGAAAGTAAATAAAAACAAGAGGAAAAGGAAACCTATTTGATTCTCCAAAGAAGTGGCTGCACAAATAAAAGCAAAAACAGCTTTCACAAAATTCAGAAGCTTGCAAACAGAGGAATACAGAAAAGAATACAAGATCAAACTAAAAGAGACAAAAAAGAAAAATAAGGATAGCAAAATCAAAGGCAGAAGAAAAGATGGCTGAAGATGTGCAATGTGGCGACAAAACATTTTTCAGGTATATTCGGGAGAGGAGGAAAATCAGAGGTGGAATTGCAGGACTCAAAAGTGCTAGGAACAGATTCGTGGAAAGTGACATTGGAAAAGCGAAAATGCTAAACAAATACCTCTGCTTTGTTTTCACTAGAGAAAATCCTGGAGAAGGACCACCTGTGATTGACAAATATACAAATGGGAATGGAGTAGATATCACACCATTCACAAAAGATGATGTGTTAGAACAACTTACAAAACTGAAAGTGGACAAGTCTATGGGACCAGATGGGATACACCCCAGGATACTGAAAGAGCTCAGAGAGGTTCTTGCAGGGTCTTTAAAGGATGTTTTTAATAGATCCTTGGAGACAGGAGAAGTTCCACAGTACTGGAGAAGGCTGATGTGGTACCTCTTCACAAAAGTGGTAATAGGGAAGAAGTGACAAACTACAGACACGTAAGCCTTACTTTGGTGGCAGGAAAAGTAATGGAGGCGCTCCTGAAAGAGCGAATAGTGGACTTCCTTGAAACCAACAGGTTGCATGACCTGAGGCAATATGGTTTTACCAAAGGACGATCTTGCCAAACAAATCTGATTGAATTCTTTGACTGGGTGACCAGAGAATTAGATCAAGGGCATGCAATGGATGTGATCTACCTAGTTTTCATCAAAGCCTTTGATACGGTTCCTCATAGGAGGCTTATCAGTTATATCTGAACAAATAGGGTTGACCTACACGGAGCGGTGGGTACACCCCTAAACAAAAGCATGGAGAGGGTGACCTGCATGGAGCGGCAAGTGCACCTACTCTTGCTGCCTTGCTGGACAGACTAGATGGATCATACTGGTCTTTATCTGCCGTCATATACTATGTTACTATGTTTTCCTTTCATGTTGATCATATACTATAAAGGTATCCTTAAAATAGCTTTTTCATATAAAGACAGTCAAAACTCTATCTGCAGACAACATTTTGTAAACCCTCATGAAACACTGAGTGACACATAACTTATATTTCATTTAAATACACGTGTTTTGATGTGAAAGTGATTGGTTTTATCTTCACTGATTGATTTCTCTGTATTTTATAATATAATTTATGGTTATGGCTGAGATTTTGTAAGATTTATTTTACTTCTCCCTCTTCTTGATCTTCTCCTTTACTAGGATCCATATTTTATGTTCTCTTTCTTCACTCTCCCTGTCTTCTTCCTTTCCTCCCCTATATTTATCTTTGTTTCATTTATTTATTTATTTGGTATTATATACCGCACTATTTAAAATCATTGCGGTTTACATAAGAAAAAACAAGAGACAGCTTTTTTCTCCATTTCTCTCATCTGCCTTTGTATTATGATGGTTATGTAAAATGTCTCTTCATTTAATTTATTGCATTTCTGTTCCATACATTTAAACATATTCTCAACTTATTTCAAACGATACATATAATTAAATAATACAGACAATAGAATAATAAATCACCTGACAGTCAATCATATTAGAAAGAATCAGGAAATCACTTGATGTGTACTTGGCAATGTTATGATTGATTTACTGTATCTTGACCCCCTTTTCCCTTTTTTTTGTTTATACTTTTAATATTATTGTAACGCTTATATTTGGAGTTGAAGTCTTATTGTAAGTTGTATTTCTGAAAAATCTAAATAAATTTAAAAAAAAAAAAGAATCTTCAACTCAACAAGGGTAAGGCATGATGAGTTGATTTGTTTACATTGATTGTCCCTGATAGCACTAAGCCAGTTTCCCCATGTATCACTGGGTTGTGCTTCCTTTCTCTAAATTATCACCCCTCTCCTTGCCTATGGTTTTGAAGGCATGGAGGGTAGATTTGAAATGCTGTAACCTCCCAACACTAGTTCTAAAGCTTTCATACAATATGACAGCAGATAAAAAGGATTGGATTTGGAAATGGCCCATCATCCATCCATTCTGCCCAGTTCCATCCTTGGCGCAATGCCACGACCCTAGGCAATTCCTGACTCTCCTCTAACTACTTTCTCATTGGGGATCTTCGGTACTTATCCTGTTTTTTTTTAAATTCTGTTACTATTTTTGTTTTTACCATATCTAGTGAGAGTCCATTCCCTGCATCTACTACAATTTCTGTGAAAAAAATATATTTTGATGTTGCCCCTGAGTCTCCCCCTGGAGTCTCACACCATGTTCTTATTTTAAAATGTTTTTCTCTTTGAAATGGGTTTCTTCTTGTGCTCTATTTATACTTTTGATATATTAGAATGTCTCTATCTTATCCACCGCATCTTTCCTCTTCTTTACACAGGGGCGTAGTCACAGGTGGTTCTGGAGGGGTACAAGCCCTTCTGAACTTTGCGCAGACATCAGGCTTCATCTCTGGCCCTTTTCAAATCCAGGTTAAAAATTTGCCTCTTCTATTCTCCACCTATGTGTTTCCTTGCCATTCCCCTAGACATATCCTAGTCCGCAATTGTTGTGCTGTCTGTCTTGACTAGATTGCAAGCTCTGATGAGCAGGGACCGTCTCTGTACAGTGCTGCATATGCCATGTAGTACTACACAAATGATCAGTAGTAGTAGTAGTAGTAGAGAGACAAAGGTAGAGAATAAGAGGAATAGAGAGGTAAACGTAGGAAATGGAAATCTGGTAAATATGTGAAAGGTGCAGACAGAGAGATAAAAAGGCAGATGAGAGAAATGGAGAAAAAAGATGAAACAAAGATAAATGTAGGGGAGGAAAGGAAGAAGACAGGGAGAGTAAAGAAATAGAATATGAAAAATGGATCCTGGTAAAGGAGAAAATCAAGAAGAGGGAGCGGTAAAATAAACTTAACTGGAAAAATAAAATGATCAGATAACAAAGGCATGAAAAATATGTTTTCTGGTTTTAGAGAATGAAATATGTCAGCTTTGAAAATGTGGTTTCCATTGTATCTTACTCAGCATAGGAGGGGATGCATTTCTGTTTTTCTTTTTTCAGCTTTCTACTGCTCAGACTCTGGCTTCTTGGGTTTTTCATTTCATTGTTGGTCTCATTTTTATTTCTACTATGTATTTTCTTATTTTTCACTAGGTGATCATCTGTGCTTTCTCTGTGTAACCAAGGTAAGGGATTTTGTTAATATGTCTTGTTCTCTTTTCTCATCTGGAGATGTATTTGTGTTCTGGAATATCTGCATTGCTGACTTTTCAGAGATAGGGTTGATTGAGATACTAGGTGGAAGAAAAAGGACCTGTGATAGGCAAAAAGAAAACAGAGACAGCTGGGGATAAAGGGAGAGGTAGAGAGCACCAAGAAGGTTTAAAGATGAGAGGATTGGAAGTGAGAATGAGAACCGTGAACAGAGGATGAGCATGAAGATAATGAATAAGGAAATGGATGAGGAATGGAGAAGACTGTGTAGGAGAGACTCTAAGCTCCCCCTCTAAGATTTTGATAGTTAAACTCACCAATCAATCACCCCGACACCACTCTTCCCAAAACAATCCTATAAAAACACATAATTGAACAGTATGAACGGGATTTTAGAAGGGACATCCAAATGCAATCTGAGACCTTTAAGCTGGAATTTCTGAAAAAATGCAGGCAGGTCCATGTGCAGACGTGATTTCATAAACATGGATGTGCCTGATATGGACATTGACTGGCTGGGCCGCCGGGCCCCGGTCCCGCGGCCGGCCTGGTAACCGGGTTCCGGGGCCCGACTGGGAGGCAGGCCGCTTACCGCTGGGTGGTGGGGGCGGGGCGTGCGGGCACGCGCGTACGTGCGCTCGGCCCCACGCTGCCCTGGGAGCCCGGTGATTGGCCCGCGTAGGCGGACACATGGGCAGGCAGCGCGAGCAAGGGGGGTTCGCCGGCCGGTGATCCCTCTCTTCCTCCCTTGCTCGCGCTGAGAAAGGTTTGGTGTGGGGCTGCTCCTCGGGTGCGGGTGGGTTTGGGCCTTGCGGCCTTGTCTCGGGCGGTCTGCGGTGCACTTCTCGGTCCCGAAGCGCAACTTGCAATTGCATTGTTAGCTTCATTGGGTCCGGCAGCACACCGCGTGTTTGTTGGCTGCCGGGCACGTGGAGGGGGGGGGGCGGGGTTCGCCAGGCAGGGCTCAGCTGCGGCCTGCCTCGGGTAGGCGGGCCGTCCTCGCCGGCCGCGTGGCTTGAGTGCGGCAGGGGGGGCTTCCAAAAAAAAAAACAACAACAACAAACTGCCATCAAGCGGTCTAACGACGCTGCCCGAGGGCAGGGAGCTGTGCGGCAGGGGCCTCGCTCGGGGGCCGTGGCAGGGCAGGCCGCGCTGCGTCCCCGGCTCCCTGTGGCCTGCCCGAGGCTCGGCAGAGCCGTGGGCGTAGTGGGGTTAGACAGGCCCGGGGGCGGTGGGCGGCTCGCGGGCTTCCTGCGCCCGTGTGTGCGGCTGCGCTTGCCTCCCGGAGGGAGGGGGCCTCTCCTGGGGGGGCCCCGGGCGGGATCACCGCGCCGGCGGCGCTCGGGGGGGGAGGTGCCCAGGATGCTCGGTTGTCGATGGCCCTGGGTCCCCGCAGGCCCTGGCCGCCCCCCACTTCCTGCAGCCGGGGAGGGCTGGCCCCCGTTCTCACCCCCTCCCATGGGTGAGGGGGGTCCTTCCCCCCCCTGGGTTCCCCCTCCTCTCCCGGGTTTTCTAGGTCCAGCTGGCCCTTGGGCGTTCGGGGCGGCCCCGTGGGGGGGTGCAGGGCCTTTGGGGGGTGGCTGGGGGGGCTGGTTCGGGGATGTGCGTGGGGTGGCCGGGGGTGCGGCGGCTTGGGAGGCCGGGGGGTTGGGGCCTTCGGCTCAAGTTTGGGGGGCCGGGTCGCCAGCGGTGCCCAGTACCCCTGGGGGCTTTGGCTGCTTGTTTCTCTTCCTCTTCTTCCCAGGTTCTCCGGATTTCGCCACCATCTACCTCCATGGCTTCTTCCGGCCGGTTGGCTGGTGCGGCCCCCTCGGGTTCCACGACTGGGCTGGGGGCTCCGGCGCCTGGCGGATCCACTGGAGTGGCTCCCGTCGCCTCCTCAGGGGGAGTGGTGAGTATGCTGGTGGCACTGCGGGGGGGGGGGTCTTGAATCCGCTCCGGGCCCCGCGGGGGTTGGGAAGGTGACCGGTAAGCGCACGCGGGCTCGGCGCTGCAGACGAGCGTCCTCTTCCTCTTCCTTGCTCTGAGTTGTGGGAGGCCGTTCCGCAGAAGTTGCGGCGGCGGATTAAGCGTCGAAAATGTATTGACATCTTCCGTCTCCTCGATGGTCGGAAGTGTTCCGGTGAGAGCCGGAAAAACGCCAGGAGGACGAATAGGCGGGCAGGGTGCGTAAGGTTTCTCGCAACACCCTTAACTGGACCCGGGCTTTCTGGCGCTTGGCGAGCGTCTGGGGGCATTACTTCCCGGACCAGTATAGGGCCCTGCTGGCCTATGCCGACAATATCCTGGCGGCGTCCCAGGCCCACGAGGGATGGGCTTGTTTGAATTTTGACGAGGAGTTTCGGGACCAGATGGCGGAGAACAGTCTCTTGCCTTGGGGGACGAAGGACATCAACCTATGGTTGACCCAGATGTCCGTGCGGGGTCGTGCTGGGGGATCGAGCGGGGCGGCTGTCAGGGCGGGACCGTCTCCGCTGCCGTCGGGGGGGGGGCGTTCCTTTCGTGCCTCCGGCTCGGCTTTGCCTCAGCCAAAGGGGGGCATCGGCGGGGGGGCCGTCTGCTGGCGCTTCAACAAGGCGTCCTGCCCCTTCCCCGACTGCAAATTTAAGCATGCCTGCTCCTTGTGTGGGGGTGCCCATGCACCGCGAAGTGCAGCGAAAGGGGTTGCGGGGGGCCCCCTCGGCGTCGAAGTGAGAAGGAGGGGGTATTGGCCCGTATCCCGTGCTCATTGAGGTGATGCGCCCTTGGTTGCTTGCGTACGGGCGTTCCCGTCGGGGGAGGGCGGCTGGGTTGCTTTTGGGCGGGTTTTCTCAGGGTTTTCGCATTCCTGTCCGGGGTGCGTCCGCGCGTGGTGGGTCCCGCAATGCCGCCTCCGTACGGCTTCATGGGGATTTCATGCGGCGGAAGATTTCCGAGGAGTGTGCGCTGGGTCGCGTCGCTGGCCCCTTCCTGGCACCCCCCTTTTCCCCATTTACGGTCTCGCCGTTGGGGGTGGTTCCCAAGAAGGAGCCGGGCAAGTTCCGGTTGATACACAACCTCTCATGCCCTCCGGGCGATTCGGTCAACGACCGCATACCTCGCGAGCTCTGCATGGTCCATTACTCCTCTTTCGATGCCGCTGTCTCCCTGGTTCGTCAATGCGGGCCGGGTGCCCTTCTCACCAAAGTGGACATTGAATCGGCTTTCCGTTTGTTGCCGGTGCATCCCTCGGCTTTCCCTTTGCTTAGTTTTCGCTTCGAGGTGCGGTACTATTTCAACATGTGCATGCCCATGGGCTGCGCAATCTCGTGTGCTTATTTCGAGGCCTTCAGTACTTTCTTGCATTGGGTTGTCGAACGGCAGTCAGGGGTCGCATCCATAGTGCATTATCTGGATGACTTTCTGTTTGTCGGGCCTGAGCAGCCACCCACTCTCTTGAGCACTTTTTTTTGCGGGTGGCTGCCGCCTTTGGCATTCCCGTTGCGGGAAAAAAAAAAAAAACGGTCGGGCCGGTTACTTGTCTCACTTTTCTCGGCATCGAGATTGACACGGTGGCTATGGTAGTGTGCTTGCCAGCGCAAAAGATCCGTCGCCTCCGGGAGTTGGTGGCCTCCGTAGGTTCTGCTTCTAAGACTTCCCTCCGGGTCCTTCAGTCGTTGGTTGGGCATCTCAACTTTGCTTGTCGTGTCCTTCCCATGGGGCGCCCCTTCACGCGTCGCCTATCCTTGGCAATGGCGGGGCTGCGGCTGCCCCACCATCGTATCAGGGTGTCCTCGGGGATGCGGGCGGATCTGCGGGTTCTGGGACGCGTTTCTGGCTGGCTTCGATGGGTGCTCCGTCCTTCAGTTGCCCGAGCTCTCGAATCTCGACCTGCAATTGCTTACCGATGCGGCGGGTGGTTCGGGTTTTGGGGCCTTTTGTCACGGTTCCTGGTGTGCTGAGCCTTGGCCGGCGGATTGGGTGCGCACCGGCCTGACCCGGAATATCACCTTCTTGGAGCTTTTCCCGATTGTGGTGGCTTTTTGGGTATGGCCGGATCGGTTGCGCGATCGGCGGGTTGTCTTCCGGTGCGACAATGCGGCAGTAGTTGAGGTCATTAACCGTCACGCGCCCCGGTGCCCCAGGGTAGCTTCCTTGATGAGGGTATTCGTGTTGGCCTGCTTGCGCCTGAATGTCAATGCTTGAGCCCGGCACGTGCCGGGCTCCCAGAACTCCATTGCTGACGCTTTATCCCGTTTTCAGTGGGCGCAGTTCCGGCGGCTGGCTCCTCAGGCGGCCGAGCTGCCCTCACGGGTTCCGGAGCATCTTTTGAGAATTGGGACCCTGACTTAATGGTTCTGCTGGCAGCGTCGGTGGCTCGTAGTACCTGGGCGACGTATCGGAGGGGGTACTCTCAGGTGAGTGCTTTTTGTGTGCCCAGGGGTGGTCTGGGGGGGCGGTGCCTGACGGCTTGGTCGGTCGTTTCGTGTTGTGGGCGAAGAATGAGGGCTGGGCCCAGTCGGCGGTTACTGGAGCGTTGGCGGGTTTCTCTTTCTTTTGTAAAGCTGCTGGTTGGGGGAACCCGCGTGTTTCCTTCTTAGTTGGGCGATTGCTCGCTGGCTGGGCTCGTGTGCAGCCGGGGTCGCGTGACTGGCGGCTCCCGATATCCCACGAGCTTCTGTTGCGGGTTTGTGCGGTTTTACCGCGGGTGGCGGCCTCCAGTTTCGAGGCGGTATTGTTCCATTCGTTGTTTACGACGGCTTTCTTCGGCGCCTTCCGGGTATCTGAGCTTGTCCCTCGGTCTGTGAGACATGGGGCTTTTGGCGGGCTCGAAGTTGGGCATGTCCGGGAGGATCCTGTGCGGGTGCGAATTTTCTTACCAAGGTCCAAGATGGACCAATCCGGGAACGGGGGCTGGGTCCTGCTTCGTGCGACCCCCCCCTTGGTGTCCTGCCCCGTTCGGGCTCTGGGGGCGTACGTGCAGCAGCGACCGGCAGCACGTGGCCCATTCTTCATTCCCGCGGACGGCAAGCCGGTGACTCAATTTTCAGTTTATGGCTTGCTGCGCTTGGTTTTGCGTGCGTTGGGTTGCAATGAGCGAAGTTCCGCTTCGCACTCGTTCCGGATTGGGGCGGCTACTAGCGCTGCGGCTGCGGGTCTTGACACGCGGGTTATTCAGCGCATTGGCAGATGGCGGTCGGGGGCTTATGCCGGGTATGTTCGCCCGTCGGCTCCTGGTGGTGCGGCTTAGTGCTGGGCGGTGCCGGGGCGGTGGTCTGCCTACGGTGCGGTGCGGGGGGGGGGCTGGGGGTACTAATCATTTTCTTCCTGTTGCAGAATTGCTTGCTGGTGGCAGTCCGCTCTTTTCTGCTTTCAGGTGGTGTGTCCGCTGGGGACTGGTGGATCATCGGGCACTCCTTCGTCTACTGGGCGGAGCGTCGAGCGGCAGTTCGGCCGTTGGGTGCTCACCTTGGTCTCGCCGTGGCGGGAGTGCGGCTGTGCTGGATGGGTCACCGCGGCATGCACTGGGGACAGCTCCTGGATCATGTGCATGCAGAACTTGGAGGGCGGCAGCGGCCAGTCCGGCTGCTGCTCCACCTCGGGGGGCAATGAGGTTGCTGGCTGGGCTTGCCGACAACTCATACTGACTGTTCAGGGCGATATTGCTCTGTTGCGGGAGGTCCTTCCCGGGGTGGCCATCACCTGGTCGGACATTATAACTCGCCCTGCTTGCCCCTTGCCCCGGTGGGACGGGACTTACTCTTGAATGGCTGGCAGGAGGCATTGGAGTCTTGGTGCAGGTCGCAGCTTTCGGTGGGGGGGGCGGCGCTAGGATAGCTCGCTACCTAGCGCCGGTGGCGGGGTGGCGAGCTGGTGCTCGTTGACCCGGCGCCTCAGTTCAGCCGTATGCCGCTTCAGGTGAGCGGCACGGCTCTTCAGGTTGCGGGAGACGTCCCGGCTGGGGTCTCTACCCGGAAATTGGCAACCCCTTCAGCCGGCCTTTGCTATAACGGCTAGGCGGGTGCGAGGGGGTAATGGGGGGGGGGTTGGATGGTGCTCCACTTTGCTTCAAATGGCTGGTGGGGGGCACCATCCGGATGATGGGTGGGGGGTTATTTAGTTATTGTTATGATTGCTGAGTTGGCCCATGTTGGGCCGGTGTTATTACCGTTTAATAAAAGCTGCGACCAAGCAATGTTTGCACCAATACCTGATGTCTGTGTGGTTTTGTCGGTGGGGGGTGGCAGTGGGGGAAGGAAATGGGGGGGGGTGGGGGCACATGCCGGGTTGGGCATCCGGATACCTCGGTTACTGCATGGGCATCTACATAGATGTCCTAAGAACGGTATTTCAGAACCTGGATGTCTAAGATAATCTAATGTCTGGAGTAGTGGGCTAGGAACTAGGCAGACAGTGTTCAGTTCCCACTGCTTCTCTTGTTGACATTGTGCTGAGTACTGGGGATGATGGAGGGCCTTTATCTCTATACAGTCTAGTTAAAACTAGAGGGCATAACATGAAGCTGCAAGGTGGTAAATTGAAAGGCAATGTCAGGAAATACCTTTTCACTGAAAGGGTGGTGGATGCTTGGAATGCCCTCCCGATGGAAGTGGTGGGGGCAAACACAGTGACGGAATTCAAAATGGCATGGGACAGACACAGTGGATCCCTTTAAAGCAACAGGATAAAATCAAAATAAACTGAATGATCTAATTTCTCAACAAATAGGGGTGTCCTACATGGAGCTGTGGGTTCACCCCTAAACAAAGACATGGGGAGGGGTGGCTTGCATAGAGCGTCAGGTGCACCTACTCTTGCCATCTTACTGGGCAGACTAGATGGACCATATTGGTCTTTGTCTGCTGTCATTTACTATGTTACTATGTTACTATGTTTTGCAGTCAAAACAAGCACTTTTCAGATACCAGGAGCAGGTCAAAAGTTAGACGAGATGGTGGACATTTCTGAAATCAGGCAGGGACATCCGGGTTCCTGGGAATCCCAGCCATGCCTCCACCACACCCCTGTTCAGACTTGGACAGGCTCCCGCTGGGGATGTCCATATATCCAGCTTCTAAAATGGCTCTGGAGACGTCACTGTGCTTTGGACATCTTTATGCTCATTTCCGGATATCTAAAGCATGAATAGGGCTTCTAAAATGATCGCTTATACTTTTAAATATCAAATGTTGTTTGTATATTTATACATAATGGGGTAATTTTATAAAGGTTTTTCCTCTTGTAAATCCTGTTTTACATGCAGAAAAACCATTTATATAATTGTATGACCATACAGACATGTAAAACATCCACATACGGAGGTGTGCGCCTACTATTATATGATCTGCAAATAGGAATTTCTGGGGGCAGAGTTTGGGTGGAATGGGGCACAGTTGTGATGTCCATGCATATTTTATAAAACACAAATGCAGGCTTAGCATAAACACATATTTACCACAGTTTTGGAGCAGGTGTAAATATGTGTGTCATGCTTTGCACATTATTGGGGCTGATTATGGGAGTCTATTTTATAACAGCACCATTTGCACTTATGTTGCCTTTATAAAATACCCCTGAAATGATTATTGTAAATATATAAATTTTTATAAAAGCGGACTTCAAATATAAAGAGCTATATAGCTTCCAGCATGCAGAGCATATTGAAACCCAAGGCTACCAAGATTGCTCTCTTTTCATCATTAGTCCATTTTAAGCTTAAAATGCCCAGAACTAAATAAATAGCTATCTTAACTCTTCTTCTTAATAAAGTCTAAAATGGGTCAAGTATTTAAATATTCAGTCAGCTTCGGAGATATAACTGTACTTCTCAAAATGTCAGAGGTCATATCTGACACAATATTGTGTTTCAAAAGTATGTGCATCACGGATCAACAGTAAACATTTACACACAAGTAGACTCATTCATAGATCCATTTTCCTTACAAACAGCCAAACTTTAGAAGAATGCAACAGGCTGGATCAGAATTTGAATGTTGTATGGTTATACTTTTCCGCTGTTTGTACGAAACAGTAGATTTTTTGATGCTTTATAAAATGGGCTTTTTAAAATAGACACCTTTATGGACTTCAGATATAGGCATCCTGTTATAAAATCAGGCTCAATAAAGCAATTTCCAAAAATCATTTATCTAGGCCAGTAGCTATCTGGAAATTGCTCACATCCCTCTGTGGGCAAAAGTACCTGCTGATGGTTCATTGAGTGCATGTGGCTGTTGGGATCTATTGTTTTGGATGCAGCTGCTCATTGATGCCATCTGGAAGCTGCTACCCTGGGCACTTGCCTAGTCTGTGTTATGGTTAAGCTGACTCTATGTAGAGATGCATATCAATCCAGTTTATTTTGTTTTACTAATAGAGACGCAATATTTGCAAAGTATACATATTAAGATCTTTGGGCAGCATTTTCAAAGGCATGTACCCGGGTAACTACCCTAGTTACCCATGTAAATGCCTTATCCGGGCTTTTTGAAAGGCACCTACATGGGTAGTGCCTTTCAAAAATCCTGGATAAGTCCCTAACGCACCCAGATGCTATGTGATTAGCATCGGGGCATGTTGGGGGTGTTCCATGGCGGAGTAGGAAAGGAGGAAAGGACTAAACGGGTAGCAGTGATTTTTGATGCTACCCGCTTAGCCCTCTGCGCCTTAAAGATAGGTGAGAGTTTCATCTCGCCTATCTTTTAGGTGGAGGGGTTAAGTGGGTAGCATCGATAATCGCTGCTATCCGGTTAGTTCCTGCAGCTTCCTGGTTGTGCCCCGGCATTGAAAATCCGAGTTAGATGGATGGCGGGCAGGCTATGCGCCGACGTGGCACATAGCAGTGTCCAAATGATAATCAGACCCTTTAAGTCTATCCCTATATGAACATAAGAACATAAGACATGCATTACTGGGTCAGACCAAGGTCCATCAAGCCCAGTATCTTGTTTCCAACAGTGGCCAGTCCAGGCCACAAGTACCTGGCAGGTTCCCAAAGAGGCACACAGGTTCCACAATGCTTGTCCTGGGGAAAGCAGTGGATCTCCTTGGTCCTATTTAATAATGGTTTATGGACTTTTCCTCCAGGAACTTGTTCAAACCTTTTTTAAACCCAGCTATACTAACAGCTTTAACTACATCCTCCGGTAACGAATTCCAGAGTTTGAATATGCATTGAGTAAAAAAATATTTTCTCTTAATAGTCTTAAATGGTTGTATTGAAACTTCATAGCGTGCCCTCTAGTCTTTCTACTTTTTGATGGAGTAAAACAACCAATCTATGTTTACCCATTCTACTTCATTCATTAATTTATAGACCTCCCCTCAGCCATCTCTTTTCCAAATTGAAGATCCCCAACCTTTTAAGCCTCTTCTCATAGGGGTATCTTGCCATTCCCTTAACCATTTTTTTCAGTCTTCTTTGTACATTTTCTAATTCAGCTATATCCTTTTTCAAATATGGTGACCAGAATTGATCACAATATTCAAGATATGGTCACACCATGGAGCGATACAGAGGCATTTTAGTAACTTTATTCTCTATTCCTTACCTTATGATTCCTAGCATTCATTTGCTTTCTTGGCCGCTGCTGCACACTGGGTGGAGGGTTTCAATGTATTATACACAATGACGCCTACATTTTTTCCTAGATGGTGGTTTCTAAGGTGGTACCTGGCATTATGTAACCATAGTTTGGGTTGTTCTTTCCTAGGTATATAACTTTGCATTTGTCAACATTAAATTTCATCTGCCATTTGGATGTCCATTCTTCCAATTTTTCTTTTGCAATTTTTCACAATCATCTTGCTTTTTAAGAACTTTGAATAATTTTGTGTCATCTGATAATTTTAATGATAGGTTACAGATTACTAATAATAGGTCTGGAATCTCATATTTCAGTTCTTTCAACACCCTTTGATGTATATTATCTGGTCCAGGTGATTTTTTTACTCTTCAGTTTATCAAACAGTTATAATACATGCTCCCGGTTTATCAATATTTTTTTCAGTTCTTCCCTACATCACCTTTATATATCATTTCAGGCATGGGTAACTTCCCTACATCTTCTTCAGTAAAGACCGAGCAAAGAATTCATTCAGTCTCGCCGCTATAGCCTTATCCTCCCTTAGCGTCCCTTTTTCCCGTCTATCATCCTGTGGTCAAACTGACTCTCTCACAGGATTTTTGCTATGAATATACTTGAAAAAGTTTTATTATATATTTTTGCTTCCATGGCAAGCTTCTTTTCAAATTCTCTCTTTGCCTACCTTATCAATGCCTTGCATCTAACTTGGTAATACTTATGTTGTTTCCAGTGTTCTGTTTTCCATTTCCTGAAGAATGCTTTTTTGGCAACAACAGCCTCTCTGACCTCGCCTTTAAACCATGCTGGCAGTTTTTTGGCCTTCCTTTCACTTTTCCTAAAGTGTGGAATACATCTGGTCTGGGCTTCCAAGATAGTAGTTCTAAACAACGCCCGTGCTTGATGTAAATCTTTAACCTTTGCAGCTGCTCCTTTTAGCTTTTTCTTAACTATTTTCCTTGCCATCTTTCTTCCATTTATTAAATCAAATGCGATCATGCTATGACCACTATGGCCAAGTGGCCCCAAAACCCTTATCTCTTGTACTAGATCCTGTGTTCCACTAAGGACTAGGTCCAGAATAGCTTCCCCTCTTGGTTCATAAATTAGCTGCTCCAAGAAGCAGTCATTTATTTCATTTAGAAACTTTATCTCTCTAGCATGTTCTGCTGTGACATTAACCCATTTTATAACAGAGTATTTGAAATCACCCATTATTACTATGTTGTAACTTTTGTTAGCTTCCCTGATTTCTTTCAGTATTTCATCATCCATTTGTTCATTCTGGCCAGGCGGTCGATAGAACACCCCCACTGCCAACACCTTCCCCTTTTTACATGGAATTTCTATCCATAGAGATTCTATAGTGTATTTGTTTCCTGCAAAACTTTAATTCCGTGTGACTCAATGCCCTCTCTAACATAGAGTGCAACCCCTCCCCAATTTGATCTACCCTATCATTATGATATTGTTTATACCCAGGGTATCACAATGTCCATTGGTTGTCCTCCTTCCACATGGATTTGGCCAAGGAAAGTCTCACTAATCTCTTACATTTTTTTGAAAGTGTGAATAAACAGGTAGATAAAGGTGAGGCCTGTGGACTCTTGAGGAAATGTAAAAGTTATGGGATAGGAGGCAGTGTACTATTGTAGATTCGAAACTGGTTAAAAGATAAAAAAACAGAGAGTAGGGCTAAATGGCCAATTTTCTTAATGGAGACAAGTAGAGTTGAATGCCCTAGGGATCTGTGGTGGGCTCGCGGATTTTTAACATATTTGTAAATGATCTAGAAATGGGAATAACGAGTGAGGTGATCAAATTTACAGATGAGACAAAATTATTCAAAGTTGTTAAAACACAATAGGAAACTGAAAAATTGCAAGAAGCCCTTGATAAACTGGAAGATTCTGCATCCAAATAGCAGATGGAATTTAATGTGGACAAGTGCAAAGTTATGCATTAGGGAAGAACAACCCAAACTATGGTTACAAGATGCAAGGTTCCACATTAGTAACCATCATCCAGGAAAAGAAAACCCTCTGCCCAGTGTGCAGCGGCAGCAAAGAAAGCAAATAGAATGCTAGGAATCAAAAAGAAAAGAATGGAGAATAAAACAAAGGATATTATAATGCCTCTGTATCTTTCCATGGTGTGGCTGCACCTTGAGTATTGTGTACAATTCTGGTCACCATATCTTAAAAAGGATGTAGCAGACCTAGAAAAGGTACAGAGAAGAGCCACCAAAATAGGGGTTGGAGGGATACCCCTATGAGGAAAGGCTTACCAGGTTAGGGCTCTTCAACTTGGCAAAAAGACAGCTGAGGGGAGATATGATAGAGGTCTATCCACTATTCGCAGGTGAGAATGGCCCCCATACTGTACTGCTTGCATGGGCTGTGAATTTTTTAGCATTGAATCTTAACTGTAAAACTCTTGACCATTCAAACTTCACTAGATTCTTCCTCATGTTATCCACACCTTTCACAGGGTGTCTACTCTGCTGCAGATTTGCTATCATGCTACTACTACTACTACTACTACTAAGCATTTGTATAGTGCTACAAGACGTACGCAATGCTGCACAGACATGTAAGAGACAGTCCCTGCTCAACAGAGTTTACAATCTAGTCAAGACAGACAACAAAGTAACTATAGACAGGGGATACATGTAGGCAAAATGGTAAGGAAACACAAGATCAGGTGAGTCAAGATCCAAAAGCGACAGAAAAGTGGTGAGTTTTCAGCCTGGATTTGAAAAGGGTCAGAGAAGGCGCCTGACGTACAGACACAGGTAGTTTGTTCCAGGCGTAAGGTGCAGCAAGGTGAAAGGAGTGAAGTCTGGAGTTAGCAATAGAAGAGAAGAGTACAGATAGCAGTGATTTGCCAGAAGAGCGGAGTTCCCGAAGAGGGGTGTAGGGAGAGATAAGAGGTAAGGTAGTGAGGTGCTGCAGAGTGAATGCACTTATAGGTCAGCCGGAGAAGTTTGAACTGGATGCAGAAACAGATAGGAAGCCAATGAAGTGACTTGAGAAGAGGGGTAATATGAGCATGATGAGGCAGGTGGAAGATTAGCCGCACAGCAGAGTGTTGATCAGATTGAAGGGGAGAAAAATGATTCAGCATGAGACCAGCAAGGAGTAGGTTACAATAGTCAAGATGGGAAATGATTAAGGAGTGGATAAGTGTCTTAGTAGTGTGTTCAGAAAGAAATGGTCAGATTCTTTTGATGTTATAGAGAAAAAAATGGCTGGTCTTAGCCATAAGGTCGGACATATCCGATGGATATGTGTGAAGAAGGAGATAGAGGAGTGAAAGAAGACCCAAAGGTTGCGAGCAGAGGAAAGGGGGAGGAGCAGAGAGTTATCCACAAAGACTGAGAAATTAGGAAGAGGAGAGGAGGTTTAGGGGGAAAAATAAGAAGCTCAATTTTGGCCATGTTCAATTTCAAGTGGCTGTGAGATATCCAAGCAGCAATGTCAGAAAGGCAGGCAGAGATCCGGGTCTGGATTTCCAGAGAGATTTCAGGTGTAGAGAGGCAGATTTGGGAGTCATCAGCATAAAGATGGTACTGAAAGCTGTGGGAAGAGATAAGTGCACCAGGGGACTGGGTATAGAGAGAGAAAAGGAGTGGACACAAGACAGATCCTTGGGGTACACCAACTGAGAGCAGGATAGCAGCAGAGGAGGATCCACCAGAACAAACACTGAAAGAGCGATGGTAGAAATAAGAGAAGAACCAGGATAGTACAGAGCCCTTAAAACCAAGTGAGGACAGGATATCAAGAAGGAGACTTTGGCAAGAGCTGTTTCAGTAGAATGTAAAGGACAAAAGCCAGATTGTAAAGGATCCAGGAGGACTTGAGAGGAGAGAAAGTCAAGGCAATGGTGGTGAACCGCACGTTCAAGTAGTTTAGAAATGAAGGGGAGGAGGGAGATGGGTCGATAGTTAGAAGGGAAGATAGGATCAAGTGAGGGTTTCTTGAGTAGAGGTGTAACTACAGCATGCTTGAAGGCTGCAGGGACAGTTGCCGTAGAGAGTGATAGGTTGAGAATATGAGAGATGGGAAGGACAACAGTGGAGGAGATGGGGCTTAGGAGATGGGTGGGGATAGGATCAGAGGAGGAAAGAAGATGTGCGGTTTCCTCCTCAGAGATCACAGAAAAGGAAGAAAGGGTAGCAGAGGTAGAGGGGGAAAGTTGGGAGTGAAGAGGGGGAGGAGGGGAAGGATGGGAAGAAGCTGCCTTTGTGGGGAATTGGAGGGTGATCTTGTGGATTTTGTCATGGAAATAGACAACCAAAGTTTGGGCAAAAGGGGAGGGAGGGGTCGGAGGCAGAGACACTTAAGGAGAGAGTAGTAAAGAGATGGTGAGGGTCAGAGGCAAGAGAGTTATATGCAAAGAGGCATACCTTTCCCAAAAGACTTTCTGCAATATTGCTTACAAAAATGTTAAAAAGATTAGGACTAAGGACCGATCTTTGTAGCATTCCACTTGGAATGTCCCTATCTTTAGAGTGACTTCCATTTACTACTGCACTATATTATTTCCACTTATTCAGTTTCTAAACCAGTCAGTTACTTTGGAATCCCAAGGGCATCCTATTTATAAGTCGCCAATGTGGAACGATGTCAAAGGCCTTGCTGAAATCCAAGAATACTACATCTAGCTCTCTCCCCCCAGTCCAATTCTCTAGTTTTCCAGTCAAAGAAATCTACCAAATTAATCTGACAAAACCTAGTAAAACGATTTTGTCTTGGATCCTGTAATCTCTGCACTGATCTCTGCTTTTAGCAGTGTTTATATTAATTTACTCACTACAGAAGTCCACTTTCAACCATCTGCAGTGCTCCTGACTTTAAAGAAGCATAGAAACGTTCAGCCAATGAAGCCACTAGTACTTCCCTAAATTCCTTCAATACCCTCAGATAAACCCTGTCCAGCCCCACCACTTTGTCCACTTTTAGTTTTGCTAGCTCCTCACAAACATAGTCTTCTGAAAATAGTTTAAGGTCTACTTCCCTTCCATTCCTATTTATATTTGTCTTCTGAGGCCCAATTCCTGGCTCTTCCATCTGTGAACACAGAATAGAAATGTTTGTTAAACAATTCCGCCTTTTCCTCATCCGCCTCTGCATATCCCTCTCCTTCAGCACTGAGTCTTACAATGCCATGTTTGCACTTCCTTCTGTCATTAATATACCTAAAAAAGTCTTATCCCCATGTTTTAGTGTATTGGCTATTTTTTCCATTAACATCTTTGCTTTCCTGACTACTTTACCAGCTTCCCTTAGCTTCTCCAGAAATTGTTGTTTGTCCTCCTCTTTCTGTGATCTTATTGTTTATGAAGGCTAACTTCTTTTCCCTAATCTTTTCAGTTAATTCTTTTGAAAACCATAGTGGCCTCCTTTCTGCCTTACTTTTATTTACTTTCCTAACAAAACGATTTGTTTATTTATTTAAATTTATTTATATACCACCTTCCTACTATCCAAGGTGGTTTACATGAAACGAAACAGAAGTTACTGTGCAAGGTGCAACTGTTTTTACAGTGAACAAGAACACTCAAGTACAACAACCCGTACAATAATCACAATAAATATGTACAATAAATATGGTAACTATGTACAGATGGGGAAGAATAGCTGGGTATTAAGGGGATCAGTGAGATGTGGAGTCCGATTCAGGAAGGGGCTAGACGTCCCCATGGGAGTGGCCTGGATGGGCAGGATGTGCCCTGATTCTGGGTCTTTGTACATCCAGGCCACTCCCAGTACAATCCGTCTGGGGATCCTGCATGAAGCCCGCTGCTGTGGCATCCTATCGCCATGGCACTGGGATGCCATGCAGGAGTCCCGATTGCCGGCAAACAGCTCCCCTGTTCATTTCCCCGCCGCCCGATCCTCGATTGGGCCTGCCATGGCTGGGATCGGGCAACAGGGAACCCCTGCTTCACCTTACCTGCCATTGGCTGCCTGTGGATGGTGATCTGATACACCTGGGGGGACTTATTCTACCTCCGGGGTGGAATAAGTCCCCTGTCTAAGTCAGCGGACCAAGACATACAGGGCTGTGACCAGAATCGGCCCTGTACATCCGGGTCAGGGTCCCGCCTCCGGTCCGCCCTCGCTCCTCTTCTGGCCCGCCTCCTCCTCCCCCCATCCAGAGCTCCCTGCACTTCACCTCTATACGTGCTGGGAGCTCTGTTTTCGGAATTGGCCCCCTGGCATTTATTGGGATTGGAAAAAGGGAGGGAAAACCAGGAGTGGAACCCAAGGACCAGGTCTACACGTCGGTGTGATTGTGCAAACAAATTTTATTGAAGGACCCAACTAAAATACATGAATACATGACTGTACATGATGGGCATATGTTGATGCATGTGCTGAAGGATGGATGGCGGTAGATGAGAGTGTGGTATGGCCTTGCTGTTCTGATGTACCTGATATGACTGGACAAATGCAGTTGTAATATGTTTGAAAAAATATTAGTTGCGATGCAGGGAAATTCCAATACCAGCTATTTGGCTGTGGTAACTGTCTCAGCTTTTCTAGCCACCTTACAATCTTCCTGACACATGTGCACTGGACAAGTGCCTCTCATACTGGCTAAATGGATCAAGTAAGGACATGTGATAATCCCTGCAGGTGGCCATCCCAGGAGTGGGACGTGCCTACATTTATTTATTTATTTATTTATTTACAGTTTCTTTTATACCGCGCTATTTGACATCAGTGCGGTTTACAATGAACAGAAACTACACGTCACAAAATTGATCAGTGCTTACAATGAACAGGACAATGAACTGGGTATACATTAAACAGGTTTCATAAACAAAGAACATAATAAAACTATGTACATGTACTGCAGACATGTGATGGAGCTAAAGATGTTCAGTCACAGTTATGATAAAATAGTCCAATCATGTACAAGTCATATGTCGGACATCTGCAGGGTGAACATGACCAATCTATTGCAATGGGCCGCAGCAAAGCCAATTAAGACATGCTGTCAGATGTGCATGATTGCAATGTGCATGTTTGCAGATCCAATGTGCTATCATAACACATAAAAAAGAATAATAATATGCGTCCTCCGGTCAATGCAGAAGCCGGACTGTTTCCGACAGTATACTGAAGTGAGTCTCCCACAGCCACAAAGAGGACAAGTGGAATTCAAACCCTGGTCTTTTACTCACTGAGTCAGTGTTCTAACCATTAGGCTACACCTCCACACTCTGCTCCATAGCACTGTCTAGAATCAAAGAGACTGCAGGTCTGGACTACAATGGCCTAATCCCAGGACATGAAACAACGTAGCTGACGCATTCTGAGACAGTGGTAAACCACACCTAGGGACTGCCTGCAGTGGTACACTTGCAGTACGGACTGCATTGGATACTCAGTACTGCATCTGCATAACAGACACACAGCTGCAGAATAAATCTCTTGTCCAAAGACCAAGCCACATGTGAGGGCAAGATGCCCATCTCTCCACTGTTCCTTCAACGCCAAACAACAGTTGCATACAGAGGTCTTCTGGGTTGCAGTGTGACACTAACCCCTGAGGCAGCACATGTGCAGGGCATGCATTCCTTTGTGACCTGCTGTACATTGCAAGATAGGTACATTGGTGCATACACTTAGCTCAAACCTCATTCATGACCCATGATGTCCATGGAAGACCATCCTGCACTCTTCAGGGGTGGATGCACACTTGTTCCACTATCATAGAAGGCATGCAGGCACTGGGAAATGCTCCAGCGATTACAGTTGTCACTATGGCTGCAATTGGGGCTCTGTGTGCCAGTATTGGTTAGCCCCTCCATTACTCATGTTGCACCTCACAATCTGAGGAGCTCTATTCAACTTTTGTCCATATGGAGAATGCAGCAATCCATACACGCACACACATACACACCTGTTCAGAGCCACAGAGTAGACATGTGGTGGCATGGGTCCATCAATTCATGTGTATATATGTGGGCATCATCAGGATGACTGACAACATGAGTTGAGGTATGCCTATTTCTGCGTAGCTGTTGTCAGGCTTTGGCCCATACTTGCCTGACAAGATATGTTAGCCAAGTTTGAGAGAGGGACATCTGATTTGGTCTGTATATCAGCATTGATATGCTGCTAGTTCAACTGACATTCATGTCTAACATATGGGATCTGTCTTTCCAGATGGGAAGGCCATGATACATGCACACACACATTCCAGACCATGGTTGACCTAGCAGAGTGAACAATGTACCCATTTCCAGGTATGTGCAGGTGGCCCAGTCTGGGAATAATCTCATATTTAGCAGAGCATAGGCAGGAGACTAGCATCACATGTGGCTCAGCTGGATATGGTAGCCTGAGGGCTTAATCATGGAAGGGTCACCAGTTTATGCACACATTATGGTCATTATTTGTCCTCTGACATGTGCTGTTATCATATTGCACAGTATGTTTGCCTCAGTGGCTTATTTTTCCACCAGCATGAACATAACCACCCAATATGCGCATGTCGGGGACATCCTGATGTAACCCTTCCCCCTAAAGGTACTGTCATGCTGCTAATTACTGCAAGAAGGGGGAACACAGGCAACCTATCCACCACTTTGGGACTGATGATGTTATCAGGACCCAACATATGCACATTCAGAGTAGGAAGGCAGTAGCAGGTGGTAGACACCGCTTCCCAATCTCTCTGTGGAACAGGGGCCATATGTGTGATGTGTATGGGCACCATTTCTTGGGCTTGACCACGCATTCTGTCACAATTCAGGTTAAGAGTCACACAATATTGACTCTCCTTAGGAAATGCATGGTCAGTGCTAACTCAACTGCTCATGGCATGGTACCCAGGGATGGGCCATTCAGTGGGCAACCTAGGCAGGTACCTGGGTCTACCAATCTGGGTGGATGTCATGCCTGCTGATCCCTCACTCCCTACAATCATGGCACAGGCCACAATTCAGTGCTGCAGGTGACCTTGAGGGAGTAACACTCATGCAGCTAGTCACGGCATGCTGCGCCTGCCCCCCCCCCTCCAGCAGGGGCTGTGAGCCCACAAGCTGCTGCCTTTAACCTCAGTGGATGCTCCATGGTCCCATTGACGGCAAGTAAACCAAGCAGTTTCCAGAAACATCCCTGTAGTCAATTATGGAAGCAGCCACTGGAATGTGCAGATCCTAGGGGCATCCATGCAAACAGCCCATTTTGGATGTGGGGACATCCATCTATGGTATGTGTAGAAGCAGGGTGTCAGGACATATATATCAGTACTGTCGTATGCACATCTGGTCAGTTTTGCAACACAAGCATGGCCCCAACTCCCTAGGTCCTTAAGCATGGCACCAAATGTGAAACTATCCGGCAGGAAAGAGAATTTCTGTCCAGTTGAGGTGGAGCTGCTGCTGTGAGAAGTCCTCAACATGCACCACATCCTTTTTGGAAATGCAGCCGCCAACTATAGTGCTCAACCAAAAGAGCGTCTGTGACGTGCCATCTGCACAAAGCTGAATGTGATCTACCACCCAACCTAGACATAGAGGACTGCAAGCAGAAATGCAGGGCAATGAAATATAGGGCAAAGGCCAATGCAGCCTTGTGTGGTCCTGATGGGTGGCCACCAGTGCTTTCCGAGTTTGAGGAACAAGTCCTGGGAATGATGGATGAGGAGGTGATGACCAGTGTCGGGGATCTAAACACCTCAACAGCAAATAGGTGCGTAGCACTTTCCTGTAATATAATATGTATGGTCAGTCACCCAGGGTCCTGTGGTGCAGGCACTGGTTGCCACAGTTCTGTGTCACAAGCATCAGCTTTGCATATGCACTACAGCCCACCCCGAGGATCACAGCCCATTCCATGCTCCAGCTTCTTGTTGTCTACCAGCAATTAAAATATGTAGGCCGAGGGAGATTTTATTGAATCAGGTAAAAGAGAAGTGGAAGCAGTCATAGGTTCAAGATGTAATTTTAGAAACCTTAGGCACCATTCACCCCTATAAAGCAGATTTGCATGTGTGAAGCAGCATATACATGTATGTGAGAATATTAGCAAAGGTGCTACTTGTACATATGTTCAGAATCCCACAGTTCTATGCAAAGGGAAAGGAGATCTAGGCATATTCTGGGCGCTCCTTCAAAGTTTACACGCATTCTATATTTTAGAAGCAGAGATTATTTAACACCTGCTCAAATTCACATATAGTCCCTAATTAACTTGTCTTTTGGAATTGGGCCTTAGAGAAGTGTTTTATAGTTGAGATTTGTTTTTCCTATAAACCATAAATCTGCCTCCCCAGGAACATAGTTTAACTTTCTGAGGAAGGCTGCTTTCTTCACATCTCTTCTGCATGTACATTTATAAAATTCCCTATATGGATACATAAATGGCACCAGATATCTGTGCATGTTGCCACTGATTATAAATTAGTGCTACATATATATACGGAAAGAGTGGTAGATGCATGCAATAGTCTCCCAGTGGAGGTGGTAGAGATGAGGACAGTATCTAAATTCAAAAAAGCATGGGAAAAACACAGAGGCACTCTAAAGGAAAAAAAAGGGGACTCTTGTAGTGGGTAATATGGAAGGGCAGACTAGATAGGCCATGTGGTTTTTTTCTGCCGTCATGCTTCTGTGTTTCTATATATATATATTTCCCTGTCACATACTGGCCCTTTTACGTTAACTGTCCATAGATGAGGCAGGACAACATTGAACTATTTACGGGTCTTATTTCAACTTTAAGAGAATGCTTCACCATGGGCTTCTAACAAACAACTTTCCAAAACTACCATTAGCCCCTTTGTGCTACTTAATCCTGAGTGAAATTGCAAACAGTAGCATTCCCTAGCCACCTTTTTTCTGACATTTATATAGTTAAGGGTCCATAAACAGCAAACTTGCAGGTCTATGGATAATTTAATCCAAAGTATATTACATGAACAGGCAATAAAGTTCCCTAATGACAGATGTTCTGCCCCCTGGACCTAGATTATAGCCTCTGGGCTGTAATGCCATTTTGGAGGTCATCATCAAAGCCTTGAAGGACAGCCACACATGTAAACAGCAGCATTAAACATGGATATTGTATAGAGTACACATGTAACCAGCAATCCTATAATACCTCTGTTAAATGTGTAGATGGTGCAGCATTGCCCATTATTAAAGCTGTCATATCTTGGGCGGAACTAGAAGTTATATATGCATTCTCCATTTTACAATGGGAAATACACATATTTTGAAAAATGTCCCTGTTGACTTTTGCAACCTCCCTGAGGCACGCATAAACTTCCTCAAAATGCTCAATTCGGCCAAGGCTTGAAATGAGTGACTGAGGGGAGCAATTGTGCTTAACCTCCAGTACTTTGATGTAAACATTTACCCTTTGAGGTTTTGCTCCTTGATTGGCTGCAATAGAGCTCTGATATTTGCTGGCACTTACAGTATATGTGGAAGTAGCAAAAGCCGGTACTTCCACGTATACTTGCTAGCACTTATATGGAGAAGCTGCCAAGTGATGATGTGAGTGCATGAAGTGCATTTTCAATTACATGCGGCAACAAAGTTTATGATCTGTGTCAAGTAGCCTCTGTACACCATCATCATAATCTGGCAATTTGTGATTATCCAGAAAGTTTTCACAGATCCACTTAAAGGCTTGCCACGCTTCAAGTTCCATAGCATCCAGGTATTTTTCAAATTCTTCATCTTCCATCACCTGTCTTATTTGTGGCTCCACGAAAATGCCTTCTTTCAGTTTTGCAGCAGTAATCTTGGGAATTTAGAAACATGATACTGAAATCCTTTTGAATTTGTTTGTGCCATTCTTTTCACAAAATTTTTCATTAAACCTAGTTTTATATGCAAAGGAGGAAGCAAAATATTTGCTGGATCAACTAATGGAACATGACTAATGGTGCTGCTTCCTGGATCGGCAGTTCTTAAAGGCCAGTCGTGAACAGCATAATGATCTTTGACAGTGCAACTGTCTCAGAGGCAGAGAAAACAGCAATATTTGATAAATCCACCTTGCATGCCCATCAGCATGCCAATAACCTTAAGATCCCCGCAAATCTTCCACTGGTAATTTTCGTCGAGGCCAATTCTGAGATGTGCATCCCCGGGCTATCTGGATGGCCGGGGGATGCATCCGATTCTTGAAGCTTTTTGTTGAGCAATCAATGAATAAGCACCCTTCTGATGGCCTGTGTACCTGTGAGAGGGCTCCAAAAAGTCTGTTGATATTTATTTATTTTATTTATTTATTTATTTATATTTCTTATATACCGCGCTATTATAATCAGTGCGGTTCACAATAAACAGAAACAATAGTACAATGTAACAGGAACACATTGTGCTTACAATGAACAGGGCAAGTAACTTGGGTGAGAACTGGGTAATAACTATTTACAACACATTTGACAAGCTACTAAATATTCACAATTGAGCAGGATTGATGGCACTGTAGGGGTTTATGCTAAGGGTACTCTGATTAACCATTCTCTCGGGTTAATGTATTGGAGCAGTTAGTGAGGGGGGTCAGAGGATCAATCATGTGTTTCTCTGGGTTGCTTTCTGGGTAGTGTTTTTGAAATAGGTGGTATTTTAGTGCTTTTCTGAAAGGTGTAAGGCTCGGGATAGCTTGAACTTCAGAAGGGAGGGCATTCCAAGCTGTAGGTGCATAGACTGAAAATGCCCTATTGGCCGTAGCTTTTAGGCATTTTGTCATTATTTTGGGGATTTCTAGAGCATTCTGCATTGCAGATCTTCTGTTTCTGTTTTCAGGCATGATGTTGATTAACTTACTGATGGGTGTGGGAGACTGGTTCTTTAGTGCTTTGAATGTCATGACAAGTGCCTTGTAATGGATACGAGCTTGTAGTGGTAGCCAGTGGAGCTCCTTCATCACAGGCATAATGTGTTCTGACTTTGACACCCCTACAAGAACTCTAGCGGCCGAGTTCATGGCAAGTCGGAGTGGATTTAACGTTGACTGTGGAAGTCCGAGGAGAGCAATATTGGCGAAGTCCAAGTGTGGAATCACTAGGGCTTGGAATATAGAGCGGTAATCAGTGAAGTCCAGGAGTGGTCGAAGAAGGCGTAATGTTCCAATCTTATTATATACTGCTTTTGCGGTGTTTTTTACATGTATTATCATGTCAAGTCGCTGATCTAGTGTGACGCCTAGATAGCGAATTGATGTTTTAGTTTTAAGTTCAGCATTCTTGACTTGTAGTGCTGGAGGTGGGGTGAATTTCTGATTTCTCGTGATGAAGAGTACACCAATTTTACTATGATTAATTCGTAGATTTTGGGTGAGTAGCCAGTCTGCAACTACTTCAGAGCATCTTGTAATGGGTGAAAAATCTGGCCGGTCAGTCCTAAATGAGATGTATAGCAGGATGTCATCTGCATAGGCAAGGCATTGCACGTTTAATGAGCGGATCAGGGTGCAGATGGGCTGCATGTAAATGTTAAACAGCAGCGCAGACAGGGATGATCCCTGAGGTACTCCCTGTTTCTGAAGGAAAGGCTCAGAGGTAAGGGTACCTGTCTTAACTTGTTGCCACCTGTTGATCAGGTAGGATTTGCACCATTGCAGGGCAGTGCCCTGAATCCCTTTTTCTTGGAGCCATTGTAGCAGTATCTCGTGGTTCACTGAGTCGAATGCGGCTGCAATGTCCATAAAGATGAGAACAAATCCTTGGTGTATATTGTCGAGGCCTGTGATTAGGTCATTAAAGAGGGTTGTTAGGATGGTATCCACGCCATGAGCTTCCCTGAATCCATGTTGGGATGGGTCAAGTGGTGCTTCATCGTCAATATGCTGTTGGATCTGGCGCTGAACAGTCTTTTCAATAATCTTGGCAAGTAGAGGGATACTTGAAATTGGTCTGTAGGATTCGACTTTGGATGGGTCAATTTTACAGTTTTTTAGTAATGGTCTGATTGAAGTGTGTTTGAGACTCTGAGGGAAGGCTCCAGTTGATAATGATTGGTTTAGTATTTTGCACAGTGTGTGGCTTAGGTCGCATCGTAGCTCTTTTATCCAGCTGGCTGGACAGGGATCGTTAAGTGCCGTGGTGAGGTTGATTGCGACAATAGTGTCCTCAATTTCTTTGGTGGAAATTTCGCGAAATTTGAAGAACGGTGTTCCCCTCCCCCCCCTCCACTGACTTCTCTGTAGTTATTCTTCCTGTTACCTTTCCTCTCCCTTTTGCTTTCTCCTTTTCTCCTAATCTTTCCTGTCATATATTTGGCGTTCTTTTCTTTCTTCCCTGCAGCTGTTTGCATATTGTACACCGCTCTGACGCATTTTGCCTGAGCGGTATATTAAGTCACCAATAAAGATAAAGATAAAGACTGTGGCATAGTGTGCATGTTAGTGATGTTGGAAGAGGTTGAGGTCATACTGGTCTGGATCATCTTCGATTGTAGATAATCAGAATAATCCTGTGGCTGGGGCATATACGGATGTGCTAGGGCTGGGTCACCTGTTAGGGATTTTACGATACTGAAGAGGTCATGAGATTTATTTAAAGACTGTTTTAGAATATCTGTGTGATGCTGCTTTCTCTTCTCAATTGTTTTCTCTCTATGAGTTAACAGGTGGGAGTTGTATGCACAGTATGCTTTGGCAGTCCGGGTTCTACGCCACTGTCTCTCTAGTTTGCGTAGGTGAAGGAGTGATGCTCGTAGATGCTCGTAGATCTTTTGAGTACCATGGTGCATGTTCACGCTTCCTTGACTCCTTATTGACAGGGGGGAGGTTGGCTACGGCACTGAGACTACTATTCCAGTTAACTACCAATTCATCTAAGTCAAGGATTGTGTCCCTGAGGAGAGGGAGGACCTTCTCCAAGACTTCCTCTTTGACGAAGGGGCAAAAATGTTTTGATGGAATTCCAGAGAGGGGGGCATGAACTTTGCTGTTGTTCCTGGGGCAGCGAGTGGTAGGTATGTAGAATCTGAGCAGGTTGTGGTCGGACCAGGGTACTAGAGTTATGGATATCAGCAGGTGATGGGTGGTGTCAACCTCGGACTGAGGGGCAAAAATCAAGTCGAGAATACTCCCCTTCATGTGTGTGGGAGAGTCAATGAGTTGTTTGTAGCCTAGCTCATTTAGTGCTTCTAGGAAAGATTTTGCTTGTGAGTTTTGTAGGGAAGGAAGGTTGAAGTCTCCCAAAAGCCAATTTGCTGAGCGTGGGTTGCTTGAGTTGCAGGCAAGATTGATGATTGTTGGTAGATCTTCAGGTGATGATGTTGGGGCACGATAGAGTAAGTTAATGGTGCAGTAACTGTTTGATATGGTGACCGTGTCTAGGTGGGTTGAGGTGGTGGTCTCATTTAGTTTAAATTGTAGTTTTGCCTTAGCTAGGATGAGTGCCCCTCCTCCCTTTTGGTTGGCTCTGTGGCAAGCAAAAATTGAGAAGCCATTTGGCATCATCTGATTGATAATTACATTGTCGCAATCAGACAACCATGTCTCAGTAATCATTAAAATATCAAGGTCATAGAGTGTTATCAGATCAGTGATTACTGGCCATTTTGATCGAATTGACCTGGCGTTTATGAGTGCGCATTTCAATGGTGGTTGGGGCTGGTGCTTCTCAGATTGGTTCTTCTTGATGTTCTGTAGGGGGATGTGAAGTAAGTGTGGATGAAATGCATTAGAGCAGTGGTTCTGAACCAGTCCTCCTTGAACCCCTAGGCCAGTCGGATGTTCAGGATAGCCCTAATGAATATGCATGAGATATATATGCATTAGAGATATCCTGCCAACCTGACTGGTTTGTGGCCCTCTAGGGCTGGATTTGGAGATCCCTGCCTTACACCTCTGTCATTTAAGATTGTGAGAGGGCAAGGTGCAGATGTCCTAGACATCAAAAGGGTAGATAGAATGTGCCACATGCCTCCTCAATTCTCACCACCACCAAAACGTTGTCTAATAGACAATATTTTGGTGGTGGTGAGAAGCAAAGAGGCATGTGACAAATTCTATCTAACCTTTTAGATGTCTTGGTGATCTGCACCTTGCCCACTCACAATCTTAAATGACAGGTGTAAGGCAGGGGTCTAAAAATCCAGCCCTAGAGGGCCACGAACCAGTCAGGTTGGCAGGATATCTCTAATGCATATATATCTCATGCATATTCATTAGGGCTATCCTGAACACCCCCGACTGGCCTAGGGGTTCAAGGAGGACTGGTTCAGAACCACTGCATTAGAGGCTTTTGATGTGGTGTGGTAGGGGTTTGGTGGTGGTAGGATATCTTTGCAATAGCACATTGGACCGTCTACTTTAAAGAACGTCACTAAATTACGATTGCACATGCAATGGGGCAAATGAGAACACTCTTTTGAAGTAAGTTATTTTCCATCAGCCTTGAAGCAAGGAGTTCTGCTTTATCTTTTGAGAGTGCCAAGTTTGGTATAGGATCACTAAGCTCTTCTTGGCTGAATTTCTCTGGGTTGCCATCGTTTTCATCTGGCACGTAGTCTGCATCTTCTGACTCTTTAGGTTGGCCGCCACTTGCATTTTCATCTAACTCCATTTCATCTGGTACTAGGGTTGCCAACTGGCTCCAGATGCGCCCGACAGGCTTGCTCCAGTCCTGGGTTTACCCCATTGCATGCAGTTACTTGTAGTTTTCCTTTTCTTATGGCGTGCAATGGAGAAATCAGAACTACATATCCCTGCATACAATGAGGTAAACCCAGGAGTGGATCGAACCTGTCGGGCGCATCTGGAGCCAGTTGGCAACACTATCTGGTACAGAAGACAGCCTGTCCTGTGGAGGAGTTGTAACAGGAAGTGTTTTGTCATGTGGGACTGGTCACATTGCAGACATAAGATTTGGATACACAATGTTGTGCTTGTTCTTCGCAGAGAAACCTTTGATATTAACCAGACAAAAATAGCAGTCATCATGATGGTTTTTCAGCTCCCTCCATATCATCAGTTTATCAAATGGCACCGCTGTTTTCCTTCCATTTAACCAATCACGTAGTCCATTTGCACTGGCAGTGCAAATAATGTGAGGCGCCCATGGCTCATCCTGGTCACCCAGTGGGCATCCAAAATATAACTTGTACATTTTGCGAAGATCTGACGTTATGGTACAATGTTGAGATACAGTTGCAAATAAACCACAAACATAACAAAAACCATCAGAATGATTTCTACAATGTCTTGGCATGATTATTTTATTTCTGATTATTTATTCAATGTTATTATTACCAAATACATAATCAAAATAATTAACCTGAAAAGCAAAATAAATACCATTCAGTACTGGTAATCACTGACCCAGTTTATGCCAATTCAGCTAGTATAGCAAAACCTTCGACACTATTATCTTTCAAACCAGATGTGATACAACAAAAACAAAACTGGTTTTGAACATTGTTCATCATAGGCTCTCTAACACACATAAAATTATTTGTGATGATTTGTTCATGTTGACCAGTGAAACGGGAGAGCTGTCCTGCATTTGACATCCTAATTCATAACTCAGCATCCTCTGAAAAATGGGGCTTTCAACTTCTACAGCAAACTTATGGCTGGATTGTCTGTCTCTGTATAACATAGACTTTAGCCTTGACATTACTCTAATCAGGATACTGCCCTCTGACACAACTTTAAACCAGGGTATATTTCTAGTGGCACTGCAATTGCTGTATCACAGCTTGTCTATCTATTCCAAAACACAGATTCTCTGCCCAAATACTTTATAACACTAGGTGAATGCTATACTATGGCTTCTAATCAGGCCCTATCACAGCAAACACACAGCTTTCTTGTCAACTTCCCAAACACTGGCAGTTGCTTAATCCCATAATCTCTGGAACAACATTCAAATTCCTACTTCATTTCAGGGTCTCCTCTGTATTTCCACCTCTGTATTTTATCTCACTATATTTCCTAGATCATCTGCCTCCTACATGAGCTCACCTCTGCCAGTTCATGACTTTTAGGAACTACATCTCCCAGCATTATCATGGGCTCACCTTTTTCTGGAACTCTGACTCCCCCTCTGGAGGTCCTTCAAGCACCAAATTGTTGTATAATCAGTAATACACTGTCCAGCGTGTCACAGTCCCCCATCATAGGCTGCTCTTATTTAGAATATGAATATGTTTATAAAATAGACTTCTTGGAGGTGCTATATATTTTATAAAAGGCTGGGCACATATCAATCCTTTTATAGTTTTAAATGGACAGACTTAAACATCCATTTCCCAAAATACATGACCTATTCAAAGTTATCTTCTCAGTGTGTTTAGAGACCCCCATTTCTAAAGAGGTGCTTTCAACAAGAAGGGTATTATAATTTTTAATGTCTGTAACCAAGGGAAAGAGGAATGAGAAACATAAAACCATTTGAAACATTTTTGTCAAAGTATAATATTGTGAGACCTGATTTCAAATATCTACTTATCTTTATGCCCTATGTTACTTGAAGAATAAAAGGCAAAGGAGGGAATCCCAAAGAGAAAATTAACCCAACAGTTTAGTAAGGAAGTGAGAAAAGCATGCAGAGCATGGCTTATAGAATTCTTTCCAACCCCCTCTATGTGTTTGTGTTCATGCACACACTCATCTGTTTGTATCTACATTGCATGTGCTTGTATGTGTGTGTGTGTATTTGTACAGTTATATGTGTCTGTGCATGCTTGCACGTGTGTGTATGAATGCTTGCAAGTGTGTGTATGAATACTTGCATGTATGGGTTATGTGTATATATGGACATATTAGTGTTTGTGTGTTTGTGTATTTATATCTGCATTGCTTCTCTCTATGTCTGCTTATCACCTGCCTATCTTTATACAGCAGCAAGGCCGCTGAATATTGGCTACATTTATTTAAAAATATTGTAGTCATGGGATATTTCATACCTCAGGGGCCAATTCAAAGCAAATTACTTCCTGGGTTCTCTTCCATTTTGTCACTCTTCTGGCACACACTCTTATCGAAAGGGAGTGTAGAAAAGGAATAGAAGAGGGGCCAGGGTCCCATGAAGAAAGGTTCAGATGTCTGAAGATTCGAAGCAGCTTGGAATGTATTGTCAGCAGTACAGAGGATGTGTGTGGATAGGTGTGAGACAGTCAAGGTTGTATCTTGCAGAAGCAGCTAGACAGAAAGTTTATGTTTGCAAAATGCTTGTCATGATTAGAAGTGATCAGTATGTTTGTCCATAGCTTGACCTGCAACGGCAAGGCTTAACCTGTAACATATAGATATAAATTACCAAAGCACAAAGCAAAGCTTGATGTAAGAAGATAAGGCAAAAATTAGATGGCGTTGGGGAAGTAACTTTAAGACCGTGGTAAGCTAAATATTGCTATATGTATCTGTATCGTTGTTACTGGAAATATGGTGCTAGCAAGCATGCTCTGAGGGATCTCAGGTATTGTTTTTTAAGTAAAAGATTGAAATTAAAATGCAATATGTCAAAAATAAAATAAGGTAAGGAGTTTTTGTGGGTCATTGATGTGCTGGGGATGAGTTGTCGCCAGACTACTATTTACCTAACTCTACATGCTGACCCGGTTGGTTCTGAGACCTATTTTTCTCCTTTCCTTAAGTTTTGAAGCCATGGACTGTGGAGTGATTTTTTTGTCAGTTGATAGGTCATCATTTTCACTCTGGAATTGAGCCATTAGTTTGGTGTACATTCTACAATGGAAGACTCTAACAGCATGGCTTTTAATATAGTAACGTAGTATATGATGGCAGATAAAGACCAGAATGGTCCATCTAGTCTGCCCAACAGGGCAGCAAGAATAGATGCACCTGCTGCTCGATGTAGGTCACCCCTATTTGTTGAGATATAAGAGAGTTAAGTTTATTTTGATTGTATCCTGTTGCTATAAAGGGATCCAATGTCTGTCCTATGCCATTTTGAATTCTGTCACTGTATTTTCCCCCACTATTTCCATCAGGAGGGCATTCCAAGCATCCACCACCCTTTCAGTGAAAAAGTATTTCCTGACATTGCCTTTCAATTTATCTCTTGCAGTTTCATGTTATGCCCTCTAGTTTTACAGCTTCCCCATCTTTGGAAGAGGTTTCTTCATTAATACTCTAAGTATTTAAAGGTCTGAATTATATCTCCCCTGTCCCTCCTCTCCTCCAGAGTGTACATATTTAGGTCTTCAAGTCTCTTCTCATAAGTCTTCTGACGCAGGCTCCAAATCATTTTGGTCACCTTCCTCTGAACCGTTTCCAGTCTTTTTATATTTTTTGCTAGATATGGTCTCCAAAACTGAACACAATATTCCAAGTGAGGCCTCACCAGTGACTTGTACAGTATCATTAGTATCTCTTCGTTTCTGTATCCTTTCTGTATTCAACCCAGCATCCTTCTGACTTTTGCCACTGCCTTGTCGCACTGTTTCACCACCTTGAGATCTTCAGAAACAATCACTCCGAGGTCCTTCTTCATTTTTTATTTACTTGTTTTGGTTGTTTCAAAGTTTTATGGTACATGCAGTGAGCACAGTGCTTTCAACAGAGTCCACCTGATACTGCAAGTAAGAAGACCATAGCTTCAAAGGGGTGTTTCGAGGGACAGTCTTCCTGCACATGATAATGTCAGCAGCATAGCTGTATTTAAGATGCTGCACAGCTGAGTGGTGCTACTGATTTTACGCATTGCTTTTTAGAGCCTAACTAATCCTGGAAGCAAGAAGAATATAGCATCTAAGGGGCATTTCAAGGGACAGTCTTCCTGCACATAACAATATCAGTGATATAACTGTATATCTGACAACGAGCAGCTAAAGCATTGCGCCTCAGTTGTCATATGTACACCCCTTCATATGGCCCTGATGTATCCTAAGCCTGGTATTATTCTCATGGGATTGTAATTTACTAAGTGTTTGCAGGACTGGCTCCAGAGTTGGTTTAAGGCATTGGCACCCTAGACAAACCTTAAGCCTTATGCCTCCTCTGACTGCTAGAATCTATTATTTTGTTTTGAATGCCCTGCTCTTTGCTGCCTCCCCCAGAAGCTGCCACCCTGGGTGACTGCCTAGTTTTCCTGATGGTTTGGCCAGCCCTGGATGTTTGTTTATAGCTTAAGGGATGGTAGGCGTATTGTTTATGTTTTGCATAATGGCAGTAACATCAGTTTTTGGGCAGAGTTCATTACCATTACAGCCCAAAATATTTTAGCCATATCCACAATAGTCATGGCATCCTGAATCTGGAACATGGTACAGTACTGCAGCCTTTACCATCCCTCATCTCAGTGGTGATTGGCAGGAGATGGGGAGATATTTAGAGCCAGGGTCTAAGATAGAACTTTACTTCCAATGGACAAGATTGCTGTGCTAGAAGCTTCTAAATTTGTGTATACTTGGGAACACTAAGGGGCTTGTTTACTAAGTAGCGGTAGAAGCTTCCGACCAATATCGGTGCCATGGCTGCATTAAATTCTTTGGGGCTGTGGCTCCGATATCGGTCAGAAGTCGCTACCGCTGCTTAGTAAACAAGCCCTTAAGTTTGTGTATGGCTTGGGAACCAAGAGACCAGGTTTCAGTTCTCACTAGCACTCCTTGTGGCCTCGGGCAAGTCACTTAACCCTCCATTGCCTCAGAAAAACCCAAGTTATCAATGTCCCTGTTTAATGTACATTACCAAGTTTAAGTTACAATGTAAACCACTTTGACTGAAATGATAAAGCGGTATAAAAAATTGTTAAGTAAATAAATAAATTTATATTTTAATACGTTTTTTGAATAATAAAGCATACATAGTTTATGATCTAATTACAGACAAAGAGTATAATGTTATTTAACCAAAACTTGGCAGACACAGTATGAGGGTCCTATCGTGGCAATGGTTTGTTCCCTTGAATTTATGATGATTTTTTTTTCTCCTTCAATGGGCAAAAAGGAGATGGACTGGGAATTACTTTTTGGAAGAGTCTGAAGTTTTCAGTAATCCAGGCCTCTGCCTGCTTGCTGTGAAACAGTCATGTGCACGTGATGCTTGCTCTTATTTGGGTATGCGGTTAATTTTTTGCTAACATCCAATAACAATAGTTCAGAGAGCTCTTACAGTTTCATATTAATATGAGTTTGCAGTTTAAACGATCTGTTATTGTGGGGGATTGAAATCTTCACTGTGATGTGAATGATGGATTCGCACGGAATTTTATTTCTAACTTGAATTCTTTGGGCCTTTTGCATGTCAGTTTTGGCCTTTCCAAGATTGCTGGTCACACGCTGGCATCAGTAGGCAGGAAGCAAAGGCAATAACTGAGTTAAAGTCATGTGAATCTGTCATGTGATCTAACCATGTTCTTTTTGATTTTAAGGGCTGCACGTGTGGCTGAGAAGTTTCCTATTGCTAAAAGATTGTGCCAAGGCAAAACTGGTCCACAGCAATATATGTAAAAAGTAATATTAAAGCAACAGACGAACTGCAGGGCTTATGAGGTAAGGAGGAGTCACTGTGCGTTCATCAGGAAAGAGGGAATGGAGCATCTATTTACACGGTGTGATATACGGACCTCTCTCACAGGCAGGGGAAATGGGGAGAGATTTAATTAAAGATACTTAGAATATTGCTAAGAGAGAGGAAGTACTATGGCTGAGCGATAGCTATTTACCAGATGTTGATCGGGACATCTCAGCTGTTGTGCCATCTATTTAATTAATCTTATGACTCATGAATTTTATTTTTCCATTTTTCTGTCTTGATTATGTTTTTACTATGTAGTATTGTGGTTCTTATCTGTAAGCTTTCAAACTATGTGGTTGATTGATGCTTTGATGATGCTTGATTGTAATCCACTTTGTACGGGCTTGCTGGCTAAGCAAACTATAAGTGGCAAACTAAATTAAATTAAATTAATATGCTGCTTTGAGCTAAGATAGAGAAATTGATCATGTTATGCTAGTCAAGGTGCATGGAAGTATCCAACAGTTGACACTTAAGGCATTTCAAGAGAGTGAAAGAGTAATATGGGGACCATAGTTCTAAACAACCCTCCACCATGCTACTTAGAGCCCCTTTTATTAAAGCCCGTGAAGGATTCATCATTAACAAGATGATCTCACATGTTAATTGCAAAGCTCCCGTGTTAGTTATTGGGGGCGTGACCAGCATGTTCCCGGCAGCTAAAGTGTGACAGGTTTGCCTAACATGTGCTCCACTACGGCGGGTTCACTTAGCTGCTCCTATAGAGATGTTGTTATGTGAATCCATGTTAGATGACATGTGCAGTAGCCTGGGCTCTCACGATAATGGGCTTTACACACCCACACTCTGCCCATTCCACGCCTCATCCGGCGACTGCCGATTACACTGGTCAACAAATTTTTACAAAAGTCATGTTACTGAAATAAAAATAGTAATTTCTTATCAATTTTTATATGCTGAACACGAATATGACAGTGAAATTGCAAAGTTGGCTCTAGATTTTTTGTAATCTACAAGAATTAATGTTTACATCACGAAATGCATGTCAATAGTAAATATAATAGGCCTTCGGTTAATACCTGTAAAAAAACCAAGTCATAGACTACTTCTTAGATGTTTTCGCCTGTCTCTTGTACAGCTGTTCGGGAGCTTCTTTGGGGCGTGTCCAGCAGTAGTCAGCCAGCATTGTAGTGGACCATTTTCCCTGGTATTTTTGCTCCATCGTTGCGATATCCTGGTGAAAAGGTTCGCCCTGTTCATCACTAACCATACCACAGTTGTCAGGAAAGAAATCGAGATGGGAATCAAGGAAATGGATCTTCAGAGACATATTGCAGCCAAGTTTCTGATACTGCATCAGCATGTCTTCTACTAGTTCCTTGTAGTTTTCTGCCCTAACATTTCCGAGAAAGTTTGTTAACACTAAACGAAAAGCATTCCATGCTTGTTTCGCATCACCCTGCAGCAAGTTGTTGAACCGGTCATCTTTGAAGAGCTCTCAAATCTGAGGACTCACAAAAACTCCCTCTTTAATCTTTGCTTCGCTGAGTTGAGGGAATTTTTCATGCAGGTATTGGAAAGCTGGTAAAGTGCGGTCCATGGCTTTCACAAAGTTTTTCATCACACCTAGTTTGATGTGAAAGGGTGGTAGCAGGATTTTGTGAGCTTCAGCCAGAGCTGGGTGCTGGTTATTCTTCTCTCCAACTGTTACATTTTGTCTGCGATTCCATTCCTTCCGCAAGTAGTGCCAATCCCTTGCTCGGCTATCCCACTCACATAAGAAACACATGTATTATATATCCCTGCTGCAGTCCCATTAAAAGGGCAACTACCTTCAAGTCACCACAGAGGTGCCAGCTGTACTTGTTATAGTTAATGGAAGTCAGTAGATGCTTTAAGTTATCGTATGTCTCTTTCATGTGGACGGCATGCGCTACTGGAATAGATGGAAGACGGTTTCCATTGTTCAAAAGCACAGCCTTCAGACTCAGTTTTCGAAGAGTCTATAAATAATCTCCAGTCTTGTGGGTCATGAGTGATTTTTAAGGCATTCATGAGGCTTTCAATATCGGAACAGAATACCAGATTACTTTCCTTTCTGAAGAAAGGCTCCAACTGCTGGTGGCTCTTTCGATATGAAGTAATGTTTTATTTATTTATTTATTTATTTTATTTAACAGTATTTCTAAACCGCCTTATCTTAATAATCAAGGTGGTATCACAGCAAACAATCGGGTAAGGTGAGTGTGTTATACATGCAGTGAGGGTGAAATTTAGTTGGGTGAGTGTTGTATTGTGTGCTAGATTAGTATGAGCTATGTACAACGTGGGCTATATACAGTGGTTCTAAATACATTTTCTATACATACATTGTTTAGGCGGGGTTATGTGCTGTTATACATTCTCTGGGGTTATGTGATGTGTCCATAGTGTTCTATGAACAGCATGGTTTTCAACTGTTTTCTAAAGTCCTTGAGGTCTGTGGTTGCCCTCAAATCGTCTGGTAGTTTGTTCCATATTGTTGGAGCAGCCATGGAGAGTGCTCTGTCCGTTGTGTCTTTGCGTGTGTTTTTGTATTCACTTGGGGTGCTGACTCGGTTGTGTGTTTGTTTCCTTCTAGGACGAGTGCTGGTGTCTGGTTGTATGAGGGTGTGCAGGCTGTTGGCTGATGTGTGCTGTTTTATCTTAAATAGGTTTATGATGGTTTTGTATCTGATGCGTGCACCGATTGGGAGCCAGTGTAAGTCAGTGGGAGCCGATTGGGAGCCAGTGTTGACATCTTCTAGAAGATTCCATTGTTGGAGTCTTGATCCTAGCAATTCTGCCTTGTTCTTGGATAAGTCCAAATCATGAACCAGGTCATTTAGTTCTTCCTGTGTTATTCTGTGTGGAGTTGATATGCATCCCAGTGAAAATCTGGGTCACTGCATGCTGATGGACCAGGAGAAGAACAGGTCGGTTCACCCTTGTTCTCATCAGATGAATCAAGAGAATATTCTGATGGAGGTTCTGGAATAGGAAGTCCTTCACCATGTGGAAATGGTCTCATTGCAGACGGAATGTTTGGGTAGACTATGCTCGACTTCTTTTGCTTCGTTATTCCGCTGGAAAGAGGAGGAACCAAGCAGAAGTAACAGTCATTTATGTGGTTGCTTGGCTTTCTCCACACCATGAGGACTGCAAACGGCATTGATGGTCTTTTGCAATTCAACCACTGTGAAAGCTGTGTTGTACATGTAGCGCAGCATATATGCGGGGCCCAAGGCTTGTCTTGGCCACCAATCTTGCATCCGAAGTAAAGATGATATGCCTTCTTCAGTTGAGAAGTGATACTTTTCTTCTGGTTGTCAAATGTCACTTCCCCACAAATGGAGCAGAAATTGTCAATGGTATTAACGCACTTTAGCAGCATTACTCTTCTGTATTTACCTAAATGGCTAAAATTATATGATTAATAAAAGTTACATGTAACAGTAGCTTAAACTGTCTTGCACACAGTCTGAAATATTTTAAATGCTTAACCTTTAAGACTGCGTATAGTACACTGCTGACGTTAGATGGCTTCAGCAGCCTTCTGGCAGTAGTATTGCATTGCATCAGAAAATGATGTAATCAACTCTGGATGATGTGTGCATGCTGGTATTAAGCAATGTGATGCAATAATACATCATTCAAGGCTTATTTGGGATGTTGTTGATGTCCTACTGGAGAAATTTACACGGTGAAACGTCAAAAATGAATTACATGCAATATCTTCAAAACGAGAGCCAATAAAATTTTTTTAATTTTATATTCATGTTCAGCTCACCAAGATACTACAGATTAGGGCCTTTTAAAGTCAGTAACGATTTTAATGTTGACCAGTGTTAACGTGTGTTTTGGCATATGATCGCAGATGCTATCGTGCATTAGTGTTCCCGACTGCCAGTTGCCGCACGTTAAAACACCTGTTAACCAGCTAACTAGCTTTAGTAAATATGGGCCCTTAATGAAGCAAGTCCTTTTGGTATGGATACATCTTTTCTTTAAGCTTCCTTTGGGCCTTTCACCTTCCAACTGCTTTTTCCAGTACCTCCCTGTCAATATATATATTGTCTATCTTCTTTTCAGGTATCCCAACCACACTAGTCTTTCCCTCATCTTCATTGTGATCTCAGCCAACTTCAGCCTTTTCCTAAATTCTTTAGGCCCGATTTCCAAAAGGACCGATATTTAAATGCCATGACGGTCAGCTGCTGTCCATATAGGAGCTGCCTCTGCATACCCAGATTGAACGATGCTATTCTGGTAAGTCCTGCACGTACCTGGTTGTGCAGTTTTTGGCTGGATAGCCATTTAGACCTGCTTTTCACGTGGCCCAAGTTTTTTGGATAACTGCCTGCTGAAAATCACGCCAACTGGGTTAAGTGTCGGTGCTTATTCAGATAGCAGCAGTACTGCCATCACTCTGCTCACGGACCTCTCTTGCACTAAGTGGATAGTGCTGGGGCAGTCTGTGGAGAAATTCAGTGGCACTCTCCAGACAGTGCTTCTGAATATCTCAGTCAGCACCCTTATCCGGATAGCCTTCCTTTGTCCATCTGCATAAGGGTTCTGAATGTCAGCACCTTATTCCTGACCTTGTCAATTCACGTTATCCCAAGTCCTCCGCAGAGCATCTTCATTTCTCTTATTAGATACTTGACACAAAATGACTACCGGAATTAAGGCATGTTTTTCAATCTTTAACAAAAGTTGAGAGTCTTCTTTTTAATTTACAGTAGGAATGTACTGAAAGAAACCACTACTGCTACAAGTTGTAAAAAAAAAAACCAAGAATGGTGATTAAGGTGACTGGTGTTTAAATACTGACTTGTTAAAGTGCACATAAATCGCTTGCATAAAGAACATACTGGGTCAGATTAAAGGTCTATTAAGCCTGGTATCCTATTTCGAACAATGACCAATCCAAGTACCTGGGAGTCCCCAAAAAGGAACCAAATCCCATGCTAGTTATCCCCAGGATAAGCAGTGATTCTCCTAGGTCTATCTTAACAACTGTTTTTGGACTTTTCCTCCAGGAATTTGACAAGTCTATTTTAAACCCAGCCATGCTAAATTTACCATCATCCTCCAAAAGTGAATTCCAAAAATATTTTCTCCTGTTTGTTTTAAATGCACCATTTTGTAACTTCATGGCATGTCTCCTAGTCTTTGTATGATCTCTTTGCATCTGTAAAAATGTTCTAGCAAGCATACTATGCGCACCTGGAGAACAAATATGTGAAGCAAACACTAAATGCTAAAAAATCAGGAAAATTTTATTTTAAATAAGCACGAAATTAACTTTAGTTGGCTGTGCATAAACCTACTGTATTGGTTTCTGCTAGGTCTGTGGACAGAGAAAATGGTACAAATGGAATCTTCTCCTTTAAGCTTCAAATATCTTTTATTAGACTGTGACAAATATTGAGGAAGACCTCATGAATATCAGATATTACCACATTTGGAATTTGGGATCTTCTCTCACAATTTTCCCTCTAGAGCAAAATGAATTTGGCTTAATGGAACCAATGGACTGCAGATCGATAACCGAATGTCAATATAGACTGTGAAATGAAACGATCATTCTTTTGTTAGAACCAGATGGTCTAAGAATATTTTTAAAGGCTGTAATGTCTAGTGGTAAGTGATGCATCATAAAGTCATGCCAGTTTAATATAGTATATTGACATGATTTATTCAGTGCTTCTTGGAGGCACAGAATGAGGGGAAATTCCTACAAATTAGGTCACTGCATTCACAAGTATATCCATGCTTAGCACCTTAAAATGCTTCCATGTTTGTAGAAGAAAAAAAATCTTATCGGGAATAAAACTAGTTTGTACTCTACAGTATTAACAATAAAATGATTTGCAGTAGCTATTCTATATTTATCTAAACACAAATTATCTCTACTGATAAGAAAAGGAACTATTTTTACCTGCACCAGATGGTAATATTCTTTTGATAGCATGCTATAATGAGCGCATGAAGCTATTTATTTTAATGTATGAAACTCAGCAATGATGGTAAAGTCTCCAACCATCTGGAATGTGAGATCAATGACTTTGTTGTAGCATTCTCAGTGAATGCTGATAGTTTGACATATGCAATAGCAAGTACAGCTTTTCCTAGAGTAGATTCTGTTTGGATATTCGCCCAAAGGCTCCTGGGAGTGGATCCGCTGGCAAAGCGATAACAGATAGTCCTCATAGGATATTTATCATGACATAAATAAACAGAGAGGAGTGAGGAGAAGAGAAGATGTGTAGATAAAGCTGAGCTTCAAAACATGCTAAAAGGCTTCTGCAGTACTGCAAATCATGCAGCTGGATTTTCTTGAAGAGACTCGTATAGTTGCCCTTATTGTGGGCATACTTTAGACTTACAAAATTGTAAATAAACACCAGCAGAAAGGCAGTAACAGGAATTGACTTCCAAAACAAGTTAACATACAGTAAGATGAGAACCATTCTTGGTCAGATGAAAAGTCCAACAAGCACTGCATCCCGTTTTTAACACTGGCTAATCTGGATTACTAGAACTACCTTGCAGATTCTTAACGTATAGATCTATTGCTAACTCAAGCATTCTACCAATGGGCCTGTGAGCCTCGTAGTATGTGTTTTTCTTACCCCTCCCTTGTCCTGCTCCTGCCCTCCCACCATTTATCTCTTCAGTGCCATCATTCCCTTATTCCTTTCCTTGATTATAGGAACAAAAGTTTACCTCAGTTTTTATTTTCTTTACAGACAGATTAACAACTGCATAATTTGACAAAACATCAGTGTGATGAGCATAACAATAACAATAATACAATAACCATATGCTTAATGACCACACCAGATACCTAGCTAAAGAAAGGGAGGAAGAACGCTTCTACTTGTATTTATCCAGTCCTTGTTAAGGCCTGCTGCCACCCTCCACCTGTTACATGGTGTAGGCTGCACTGGCACTCCTTAAGCTTCCTGTCGCTTCATATGGTCAGCAGCTCCTCACCCCATTTTGCAAGGCTGGGTCCAAACAACTGCAACCCTATTAGCTAATAAGCCCAGGTGCCCTGTCTTCAGCACCTGAAGCCCCTTCATGCCTATGCCTTCCCAGGTGTCCCTTTTGCTATCATCGAGATCCTTGGCCATCACTGTTTCCTCTCCCTTCACTCTTGTTAGAGAGGTCCAACTGCTGTGACATTGTCCTTCAAGTTGCGATTCACCATTGTTGATGGTCTGTGAAGGAGGGGATTCATACCCATTGATTGTACTCTGCCCTACTCTGCCACTTCTTATATATCCCTCACACTGAGCCTTTGCTGTGCAGATGGCTTACCTGGTTGAAGACCATGTTCTTCCCCCACTGACAGGAAACTTTGAGTTAAAATTGCCCCAATTGCTATTCACCCAGCTGGCTCCCAGGCCTGTATGTCAGCCTTGATATGTTGGCTTTGTCCCCCCCTAAAAGGGGCTAGACTTTCCTAATCTGTGCATTCTTCCATGTCTAAGTACCCTATAAGACACATTTATCAAGTCTAATCTAGACCCTGGTTATCCAATTAGTATTGATCAAACAGGATATGGATTCAGCTTGGTAAATGTCTTTGACAGTATACTTAGACATGGTTTCACAGAATTTCTGAAACAAGAAAATGGCAAAAGAAAAATCTTTGGACTAAATCTCTACAGCAGGAGACAACAGATTCACAAGGCAAAAATATCTGGTTAGCATTTTTCATAGAGCTCCATACCAGACAAACTTTGGGTCAATTAGGAAGCCATAAGGAAGATCATCAGCAGAGTTATTTATTTATTTATGTATTTATTTATCGAGTTTTATATACCACCTTTTCCTTCAATCAAAGTGGTTACAAAAAAAAGGGTGGGTAGAGGGGACATCTAAGGGAGGGAGAGGAAAACAATACAGAATAATAAACAATGCTGTAAGGTAATAGAGTGTGGGGATTATTGGTTGATGGAGCCATAGTGTTCAGCAAAGAGTAGTGTCTTAAGCATCTTCCTGAAATCCTTAAGGTCCTTTGTCGAGTGCATTGGTTCGGGGAGGGCATTCCAAAGTGTAGGTGAAGCGAGAGAAGGGGCTCTTTTGGTGGTGAACTGGTTGGCACGTTGGAAGCCGGGTGGAGTGATGATTTTGTTTGTCATATTGCTTCATCTGGGTCTTGAGCTGGAGTCCTAGGTCACAATGTGCTGTAGTACAGAGTCTGAGAGGTTATGAAAGATTTTAAAGATGTTTAAGGTTGTTTTATATCTTATCCGTGAGTGGATGGGTATCCATTGCAGCTGCTGAAGTATTGGTGTGATGTGCTCGCTTCTTGCAGTGTTTGTAATGATCTGGGCCGCCGTGTTTTGTACCAGCTGTAGGGGATGGAGATATTGCTTAGGCAATCCTTGATAGAGTGAGGTGGCGTAGTCCATTATAGGCGTGATTATAGCCTGGCATACCGTGTGGAAGTGGATATTGTCCAGGACGGATTTGAGTCTTCTGATGAGCTTGAGGCAGTGGTGCGCTTTGCTGGCAGTTTTACTGATGTGCCACTGGAGGGTCAATTTGTTATCTAGGGTGACACCCAGGTACTTTACTTCATCCTTCACTGCTATGTTCTTACCTAGGATGCTAATCGTATGAGGAGGCATGAAGGTGGAGTTTCTGGAGATGAACATAGCTTCTGTTTTGTCGCAGTTCACAGAGAGACAGTTGCTAGTAAGCCATGTAAGCATATCCTTGAGACAATTGGTAATGGGTGCAAGGTTAGGCGTGTGTATGTCAGTGGGGGTGTAGACCATAATGTCATCTGCATATATGTGGTAGAGCATTTTGTGATGCCTGATGATGTTGCAGATTGCCTGTATGTATAAGTTGAAAAACCATTGTAGCATAATGATGTGGGATGTAGAGTCAAAAGCTGCTGAAATGTCCATGAATATTAGAAGGAATCCTTTTTTTGTGTTGTCAATGCCGGTGATAAGGTTATCAAATAATGATGTAAGGAGCATTTCGACATTGTGCTGTGGCTTAAACCCATGTTGTTGAGTGTCCAGAGGGGCGTATATGTCGATGTGTTCTTGGAGTTGTCTCTGAATGGCTTTTTCAAGGACTTTGGCCATGAAAGGGAGGCTAGAAATAGGATGGTAGGATTTTGGGTCAGATGTGTCCAGGGTACTCTTCTCGAGAACTGGTCGTATGGTGGCCTGTTTTAGGGCTTCAGGCATATATCCCTGTTGTAGAGATAACTGAATGATTTGTTGGAGGATTATGCTGATTTTGTCCTCAGTGGCTTTGATCCATGCTATTGGAAATGGGTCAGTGGAGGAAGTCGTGGTGTTTAGTGATCCTATGATTTGCTCTACCTGCAAAGGTGTCGGGATTGCAAAGTCTTTCCAGGTCTCCTTATGAGTAGGAATTGTTGGGTGAGTAGGGATGAATGGTTGGTTTAATGTGTAGTTGTCATTCTTACTGATCAGGAAGTCTGCAAATTGTTGGGGGTTGATGGTTTGGGTGTCTGACTGCGAGGTGTCCTTGGTGAGCTTCCGGACGAGGTTGAAGAGTTCCCTGGGTCTGTTTGTTGATTTCATTATGGTGTTAGTGTAGTATTGTTGTTTGGACTTATTTATTATGCTGTTGTATTCCTGTTGCTCGGTTCTATATCATTGCAGATTGTCCTGAGTTTTGTTGCATCTCCATTTTCTTTGTAGTCTTCTTAGAACCCTTTTTGCTTCCCTGATGTTATCTGAGTACCATGGAGCGTTGGGTCTTTTGCAAGTGCGCGGGGGTCTTGTTTCCGAAATTGAGGCAGCGTTTGAGATAGTGCAATGCCAAGGTTTGATGATTTCATCCAAGTTGTTGGATTCCTGATGAAGTTTTGATGTTATTTCCTATAGGAAAACATCCTTGTTAAAGGCTTTGAATTTTCTGTATGGGAGGCAGGGTTCCTGTGATCCATTTTAGCTTTGGATGAGAATTGAGAATACTATTATGTAGTGATCAGACCAGGGCATCGGGGTGATCGTTGATGCAGGTGCAATGATGTGCCCCATAAGTTGATTAGGGATAAAGATAAGATCTGGAGTTGTTCCATGTTCATGGGTGGGTGCATTCACTATTTGGATGTAGTTGAGGGCTGACATTGCTTTGTGGAATGCATTGGCTTCTTTGTTAGGTAGAGAACATAGATTGTAGTTTCCTAGTGTGATGAGAGGGTTTATGCAGTGATCCATTTGAACTGACAGACTCCAGTATGGTTGAGAGCTCCTTGTTTTTGGTGGTTGGTGGTCTATAGGTGAAGCATAGGGTCAGATATTTGTTGAATATGATAATTGTGGTGTTTTCAGCCGAATCAACCGACGAAGTGGTTTTAAATCTGAATTGGCTTCTTGCGAGTATCAGCACGCCTCCTCCACTCTTCTGTGTCCTAGGACAGTTGTAAGCAGTATAGTCAAATGGGGTGATCTGGTTCAGGATGACTTGATCTGTGTCCGTTAGCCGGGTTTCCATGATGCACATGATGTCAATATTGTGGGACCGTAAGTAGTCAAGGATGATATTTGACTTGTTTTGAATTGATCTGGCATTAATTAGTATGCATTTGACAGGGGACACCACGACAGGGTTGTGATGAGCATTTTGAGTGAGGTGCGTGCGTTGTAGCTGCGATATGTTCCATGGCTTGCATGCAGAGGGTCTCTGAAGTTGGAAAATCGTCATGGTGGTTATCCAAGGTGAAGGTAGTGGTGGGAGGTAGGCTGGCAGGGTGTCATACCTAGCTCTGGTGGATGTTGCAAGAGACATCAATGCTATGGCAAGGAGGAGGAAATGCTTGATGTTGAAGCATTTTGAGTGCATTTTGGTAGCATCGGAGGACCGTGCAGGCTGTGCTGACTGATCTGACGTATTGCTGTGCATGCTGATGTGAGGAGGCATAGGCCAGGGAAGATGAGACAGAGCTCCTCTTTAGGATCTTTCCTGGATGTGCTGAAGACCTCTGCCGTGCCTCTGGGATACAGTTTCCAGGAGAAGAGGTCCGGAAGCAGCGGGTTATCAGGAGAGGGGGTGATCTCTACTTGGCTGAAACTGCAACTAGTATGTAATTTGGCCCCCGGTGGTCATCAGTCAGAGGAACATCTCTGTGATTTGGATGTCTGCATGCATGTTTTTGGGTATTCAAATCACAACTAAGGCCCACTTAGTCCTCTAAATGTAGTTGAAATAGGGCAGAAATTTAGGAGCCTAATTTAGGTGCTTATATTTAGAGGCACAGTTATTTTTGAACATCAGGCCCATATAGCATATCAGTTATATATTCAGCCTATTAATGCTATTGAGTAGTCAAACATTTGCATAGCAGTTTGGTTGATTTTCATGAACTGGAACCTTCTTCCATATCTCCTTTCAACATCCAGTATCTGTTTCAGATTACATTCAAAGGATGAATATCTTACAGGAACCTCTTTTGGCCTACTCTTCCCTGTTTGAATAGACTCAGGAGAAATAGCCAGTAAAGTTAGCTTAATTTCTAAGGTAACTCTAGGGATGCCTCTATCCCTCTGGAATCTCTAAAGTGTGATGTTTATGTAAAATGCATTCTGCTATTGGAAGAATAGGAGAGGATATTCAGATGCCTTCGTGAGGTTATTTCTGCTATAAATCCCTCTTTGGAAGAATATTTGGGGTTTTCTTTTTTTGCCATATCTTTACAGCTACTCTAACAGAGTGTCAGGGATTCAAGGATGGAGTATTTTGATTCCTGGGAGTATGGTCCCAGGTGTTGAACCAATCATGGAGAAAGGAAGAAAGAGATTTATTTTTTCTCACCTTCTATGAGAGCAACAAGAACTAGTGGAGTACGCTGATGGACTCTTTGGAGTATGACCCTGGCGCCAGGAGAATTAAGACTTGGATGAAAGGGCACTTCTGAAGAAGCATTTTCTACCAGTGAAAACATTTCTGTGTAGGGTCAGGGCTCAGAAGAGGAATGCTTGGACTTCCAGAAGGAAGTTCAGAAGGCAAAGATGGCCAAGACTTGAAGTACTTCAGAGGAGAGCAACTAAATGATATGGGTATATGCTAGAAGCTATTTAAGAAGACACTTGAAGACCTAAATACCTTAAAGGACAGGAGCACAGAGGAGATATGATATAGATGTTTAAATACATTGTCTATAGTTGAATGTTTTTTTCTGTAACTGTACATAGCTATCTCAGGTTCTCTGTAAAATGGTTTGAGAGGGTCGGTATAGAAAAACTGCTTAAATAAATAAATAAAGGTATTAATAAGCAAACACACTTTTTTTCAAAGACAGGGAAGCTATAAAACAAGAGGGCATGAAACAAAATTGAAAAGAGGAAAATTTAAGAGCAACATCAGGAAGTATTTTTTCATGGAAAGGGTGGTGAATACCTGGCCTGCTCTTCCAACAAAGAGGACAAAAATGATGATAGAATTCAAAAAGGCACTGGATAGGCAGAGGATCATTATACAGGAAGAGGCAGTTACAACCCCAAGTAAAAAGCATAGAGTAGGGCAACTTGCACAGAGCAGTAGTTACAACCCTAAACAATCTTGTTGGGCAGATTAGATGGTCCTTGCTGGTCTCTATCTGCCATCATTTACTATGTTATATAATACTTTTTGTACCCTCATATCATCAAAGTCCCATTGGTTATCCTTTTTCTATCAGGTTTTTGAGATATCTATTATGCTATGAGTTTTTTACAATGAGGAAAATACAGTGTCAAAGCCAACATGGCTTTAGAAGTAATCACAATATAGAAACTGTTAGGTGTTTTATTGATGAATTGTTATAAGGCTTAGCGTAACAATTGAATTATTATGTTTTGCTATTTATTAATATGTCAGCTGCATTTAATTGTGTGAACCATCATATCTTATCGACAAGACTTTCCCAGTATGAGATTAAGGGAAAGGTATTTTGTTGGCTTCAGTCTTATTTTGAAAAGAGAAAGTGTAAGATATATACACATCAGGGAAAACACGATGGATCGAATTACAGTCTGCTGCACCACAGAGATCTGTATGTTGGCTGCACTGTTCAATATATATTTAATTCAATTTTGTCAATTCTTGGATGCACTGGATATTAATTATAAAATTTACACTGATGACATTTTGTTATAAGTTCCTTTAGAATATATTAGTCAGATATCTATTCCTGCCCTATTGAACTCTGGTTAGATAGAAATGATATGCAAATTAATGTGGAAAATTTAGAGGCAATGGTAGCCTCGAGGGATAGGACTCTGCAGATGCCTGTATCCCTTTGTTTAGGTGATAATGAAGTGATTATTAGATATGAGGTATGATATTTGGGGATAATGACTGATTCAACTCCATCCTTTAAATCTCAGATTAATGCCATTGTTTGTACTGCTTTTTATAATACGAGCAGTACAAACAATGGCATTAATCAATGGCATTAATCAATGGCATCAATCTGAGATCAATGGCATTAATCAATGGCATTAATCAATGGCATCAATCTGAGATCAATGGCATAATCTGAGATCAATGGCATTAATCTGGGTTATTTGTTAACTGAAATTATGGCTGTGGCCAGATTTATTTAGATGTTTGGTGCAAGCAATAATATTTCCATATTTAGATTATTGTAATTTAATTTATTTGATCTTCCCAGTAAAATATATTAATGCATTGCAAATTCTGCAAAATGCAGCTGCATGCTTAATATATTGATTTCATGGGTTTGACCACATTTCCTTCTGTCTCTGAGAGCTTGATTGGCTTCCAGATAATCAGTGAAGTGAGTTTAAGGGTCTTTACCTAGTCATAAGTTCATATGGCAGAATCTGGAAAAGGAGTGAGTTGATAAATTGGGACAATACCATCTATGAGAAATTTATGCTCAAATATGCATGAATTATTACAGATCTCATCGTTGCATGAAGGGCAGTTGGCTGTTACTCATAATACACGTTCTCAAAATTGCCCAAAGCTTATGGAATATGCTACCACCGTCTCTATGATTGGAGTAGAATGTATTATACTTCTGAAATCGGTTAAAGGTTTATTTTTTAACAAAGGCAGATTAGTCTTAAATATATAGGTTGTTTGAGCAAGCAGGAGGCTAGGTAGAGTGGGATTTGGAGGAATAGCACAGAACCCAAAATATGCTGCAGATGTCGTTCTCAGGAGAGCACATGCATGTATATTTGTGGTGTAAGTGATTCTATTATGTTATGCATGTGATTTTATTATGTTTTAGTATGTTTTTATGAATGTTTTATGAAAACCACATTGATGTTTTTAGGTTTTGCAGTATAGAGCTATAATAAATGAAATGAAATGTTCTTATCTTCATCAAGAACCATTTAGTTTAAGGGGTATGTCTACTAGCCCTTAAAGGTCCAAGCTGGATCTTCATGAGGCCTGTAATCTTATTTGGATTACAAAAAGGCTATCCAATTTTATAATTCTTCTTCCATCAATAATTTTTATATCTCCAATTTGAATGAATATCAGTATCCAAAATTCAAAAGCAATATCAAAAATTCAAAAGCAGTACCGACCTAGCACTGTGTTTTGGATTCTAAAAATCTCTGTTTCAGGATATATAAACTCATCATCTTTCCCCCTGAAACAGGATTTTTAGAATCTGAAACATAGTGCTTTGTTGGTATTCATTTTGAATTTTTGATATTGATACTTCGTTTTGCTTTTCATTCAAATTGGAGATACAGATATATGTATAATGGGCCCAATATTGCAAGGCATTTACACGGTTTACAGTGCTGTAAACCATGTAAATACCTCTACGTGGCTAGTGCTGCTGAATATCCCCAAGTAATACCACTGTATGCCCCGATAATAAGCACTTAGCATTGGGGAATGTCGGGGGGCGGTACCCAGGGATAACTGGTCAGTGACGATATTCAGCCGCTGACTGGTTATCCTTCAGTGGTGAAGGTTAGATGCAGCCAAAGCTATCCTAACTTTTGCCGCCAAAACTAACCAGGCAGTGACTGAATATCATTGCTGCCCAGTTAACTTCTGCGCCATGTGCAGCTGTGTGGGAAACCTGGATAGTCAATGCCAGTAGCCGGATATGGTCTCGGCATTGAATTTCAGGGTTAACTCTTCAGCAGCGATGGCTAGGTGCTGTACTCATGCTAGCCGCCGCCACTGAATATCGGTCCCAATATGCTTAAATTTGTTTCCTGGGACAAAGACAATGAATATACAATTTGTCTTGAATTGATTGTTTTATTTTATCAGCAAAGTGGACTTAATAAAGAAAGCTTGTAGATAGTTCCTCATGCTGAAAATTATGGTCCTACAAAAATAAAAATTATGTAATGAATATGATTTATGATTGAAGGAAGAAAAAAATATTACATTGAATATTGTATTTAGACTAATAAACTAAATAATGATTTGACCATGATAAATAAGGATTTTATAGTATTGGATCTTATTTGGATTACACAGGATAATGAGTGGAGGATTGTCTTTAGTACAAGAACTGGCCATTATGAGTACACCATGATGTCATTTGGTGGCCATCTTCCAAGCCTTTGTCAATGATATCTTCTGAGACTTTCTTTTGCAATATGTGGTAGTCTACCTTGATGATATCTTGATCTTCTCTTCTTCCCAGCATGTCTGGGAAGTTCTTTCTATGTCAGTACCAGCTCTTTGTCAAACTGGAGAAATGTATATCTGAGCAAAAGCCAGTGTGCTTTCAGGGATACATAATTTCTAAAAAACGTTTTGAGATAGACACCATTAAGACCGCAGTGGTATTCGAATAGCCCATACTGCTGGGCCTCAAGGATCTTCAGCATTTCTTTTGGACTTTGCCAATTATTTTAGGTGATTCATCCAAGATTTGTCTAATGTAGTGCCTCCTCGTATGGCACTAACATGTAAGGGTATACCTAAAACCTCCTGGAACCTTGAGGCTCAAGAACTCTTTGACTCTATACCTGCACTAGGTTATCTAGACCCAACCAAGCCATTCACTCTGGGATAGATGCATCAGAAGTTGGGGCTGGGGCAGTTTTATTGCAAAGAGCAGACCCCGAAGCTCAGCTTCATTTTTGTGGGTCTTTTTCTTGGAAATTTTCCTCTACTGAGTGCAACTATGATTTAGGGAACTGGAAACTTCTTGCCATCAAATGGTCCTTAGAATTGAAGCATTTATTAGAGAGAGCCTCCTTCTCATTCAAAAACATGACTGACCACAAGAATCTGCTATAAAGTGAGGTCGCCAGGCCTTGGAACCCACGACACGCCCATTGGACCATGTTTTTGCCTGATTCCAATTTATCATTTCCTATCATCCTGGCTTGAATGCATAAGCTGATGCACTTTTTCAACAGTTCATCACTGACGAGAGCTCAGATCCAGTTGACAAAGGACCCATCATACTTCCTAAGATTACTGTGAACATTGTGAATTCAGAATTGATGGAAAAAATCTCCCAAGGACCTCATAGTATGGAACTCTCAGGTTTTGTTTCTGCTGTCAAATTCTTATCCCTAGTGCTTGTCACCTGGAAGCATTTCAATGGGGACATGATTCTAAGTTGTCCAATTACCAATATAAACATAAGAAATTGATTTTCTTGTATGGTGCATTTTGTTCCTATTGCCAAGTTGTCCTCTGCTCCCCATCTGGCAGTCATCTTTGTCAAGAAGACTGTACACCTGCATATATCCCAGTCTTTATTGTGTCTGATTGAGGTCCTCAACCTTTTGCCAGATTCTGGAGGCCTTCTGCAAGCATTTGGGTATCACTCTCCAGTTTTCCTCAGGATACTATCCTCAGATTAATTGTCTGATAGAAAGGGTCAATCAGGACTTTTATTTTATTTAACATTTCTTACATACCGCCTTTCATGATATCAAGGCGGTTTACATTGAACAAACTGAAATTACATTGTTCCATTTGGCTGATTGGACACCTTAGCCTGCTCTTCATCTGCTACTTCCTTTCAGGGGCCATCTTGTTCCTTCCAAGCACCTGTATATAATCCTAGCTCTGTCAAAGACCTCTTTGCCAGAGCCCGGTCTGCATTGTTCTGATGTTACTTAATGCATTGGCCCCTAGCTGCTTTTTCTGAGTCTTCTTTGAATAGGCCTTCTCAACCTTTGTTTCAAATTCCTGCTGTGTTCTAACATTGCTTCCTTTCAGGGTATTTGCGATGAGTTCTTGCATCTGTGTTCTCCATCATCCTCTTTCTGAGCTTTCCTGACTTCTGACTTCCCACCCTAGATTATAGGCATTGGGAAGCTAAGTTCTGGCAGCCACCGGCTCAACCCAAATTAAAAATTGCTGCTACCAGTAAGATACCCTGCCCGACCTTGCCTTGACCTGGAGACTTAATTGAAGGACCTTGCCCTCTTGCTGTTCCTGGATCCTCTCTCCCGATGATAACTGTTACAAGAGTCTGGCACATTCTGTGGATCCATAGTGACTGACTCTGCTGCAGTATTTATTGCCTCTCTACTTTAAATACTGAGAATAGCATACACATTATGTTGTACATTTACAGTAAAATCCCTGTATGTTACACCATATGTAGAAAATGTTTCTCTCTCACTGAATGCTTGCTAGAAGTAGGCATGGGAATGGTGGGAGTAGCAGAAGAAGAAAAATAGTTGATCCTCCAGAGAGACTCAGAGCCACAAGTAGCACTACCAGTTTTGATCAGAGACTTGGATCTTCCACTAAAAAGTAAAAGAAGGCAGAGCCATCTTTTAGAGGGGGGGGGGGGGGTGAGGAGCAATGAGACAGAAGGTCATTATTTATAACCTCTCTGTTACCAATTTCTAAGTAGTTAATATGATAACATATACAGGTTTGACATAAGCTAAAACATACAATACTCCTAAGACAACATACTTAAATAGAATTAAAAATCATTTTAAAAAAGCATTTTGCAATTTTTTACTTAACTTGTATAAATTGGTCTCTCCTTAGATTACCATGGGAAGAGAATTCCATATACTGGGAAATGCCAGTAAAGCCTGGCCAGAATGCAGTAGTAAGTGGACCTGTTCCCTCCTGAGAAGTATATGAGGGAGGTTTTGGGATGAGTGGAAGAGTAGCCTAGTGGTTAGACCATAGGGAGAGGAATGGCCAGCAGAAGAAAGGAGGTGATAGTGCCTCTGTATAAGTCTTTGGTGCAACCTCATTTGGAGTATTGTGTGCAATTCTGGAGACCGCACCTTCAAAAGGATATAAACAGGTTGGAGTTGCTACAGAGGGTGGCTACTAAAATGGTTAGTGGTCTTCGTTATAAAGCATATGAGGACAGACTTAAGGATCTTAATATGTATCCTTTAGAGGAAAGGCGGGATAGAGGTGATATGACTGAGACGTTTAAATACCTCTGTGGCATAAGTGCACAGAAGGGGAGCCTCTTTCGATGGAAAGCAAGCTCTGCTACAAGGGGACATAGGATGAGGGTGAAAGGGGATAGACTCAGGAGTAATTAGTGGAAATATTTCTTTATGGAAAGACTGGTAGATGCGTTGAATAGTCTCCCAGTGGAGGTGGTAGAGATGAGGACAGTATCTGAATTTAAAAAAGCATGGGACCAACAGAGGATCTCTAAAGGAAAAAAGGGGACTGTTGTAGTGGTTGATATGGAAGGGCAGACTAAATAGGCCATGTGGTCTTTTTCTGCCATCATGTTTCTATGTTTCTATGGTTAGAGCACTGGGTTAGTAACCAGGGGACCAGGGTTTGATTCCTACTAGCACTCCATGTGTCCTTGGGTAAGTCACTTAGCTTCCCATTGCCTCAGGAGAAAGGCCTGGCAATCTGCTTCTGGTTACACTGCCAAGAAAACACAGGAGCAGCTGGTTCACCAGGGTTCAGCATTGACTTGAAGTGGCACATTTTTTTTTTGGGGGGGGGAGGGTAAGGATATTGAATCGGAAGAATCGTCATGTAAGGGATTTCTGGAATTCGAAGAGATTGAAAGTTTAGTAGCTGAGGAGGGTCTGCATAAACTAATTTCTAGCATGATGGGTGGTGTGCAACCACAGGACGTAGGAAGTGATACTGCAAAGGTCAAGAGGCCCTCCTCAAGAAGAGCAGATAGTGGAGAGTGATGGATGCCCCTAGCTGTTTACTCTCTGGTCCAGCCTCAGAACCAGTTCAAGAAACAGCAAACGTCCTCCAGGGATTCAGAGAGGGGATCCCACTTTTCAGTGCTTGAGAATCAGCAGTTTACAGATTGCATTTACTATCAGAAGGCCATCAGTAGAGGAAAGTTATTGGGCCATCTTTCTAACACTGTCATACTCCATAATTTGCACAAACAACACCTATTAGAGCTGGGTTCATAGGAGGGTGCTGATACCAGGCTAGTGATGCCATTTTGTACTCCAAGCAACAGCGGTGGGAAAGTTACAGCAAAGAGGAAGTTCATCTCTTTCACATCTAACAATTCTATTGTCCCAGAAACTATATTTGGAGTTGGTTTATAGTAGCTCTTTTGTGACAGGGGAACAATACAGATTCCATCTTCCATCTTTCTTCCAAAGTAGAGTCCCCAAGTTCTTTACTGTGATCTTTTTGCCCATGTGACAGAAAATAGGTTCTTGCCATCAAACTCTCCTGGGCAAACCTGTCTATGGAGACACTTGGATAATTCATGCACTTCTCAAACAAGCTAATTTCCTCACAAACCTCTGACACTAACCTAACCCTGTTGGTACATCTTGACCCTCTCCTGGTGCTTTGGGGTCTTCCTACCAATGTTGGTGCTGCTTCACCCCTCTACTGGTATTTTTGGATCTTTATTCCACTATTTGCGCTGCTTTGCCCTTCTCACAGTGGTTTGAATTCTTCCACTGTTAGTATCCTTTGCCCCCTATTTTGGTGCCCTGGTGTGTTCATGCCACTCAAAGGGGTATGTTTACTAAAGGGCATTAAGGTAGCAGGGGCTAACGAGCAGTAACGGCAGCAATAAAGGGTTTTCCTTGCAAAAAAGGCTCTGGGCGGGCAAGAGGCATTCCTGCAGTAAGGGTTCAATAGGCTGCTTAACGTGCACAAATAGGACATTGGGCATGAAGGTAGTAAGTGAGCACCTTAACGCCTGAAAACGGCTGTCACTGCAATGCTGGATAAGGGAGCCCCAGAGAAAGGCAATGTAAAGGTGATGGATGGAAGGACAGGTGAGAACTGTGGGCAGCCTACGTAGTAGTCAGTAAGTGGGATGAGCATTTGAGGGATAGCTGCACTAGGGGGGTGCCTACGTAACATGCTGTACTGTTAGTGTGTGGCATAGGATGGGGAAGATGTGTCTCCCAGTAGAGTCAGAACTGCCACGATGTGTGCATCAAAAGGATGACGGAACAGGAGTGGCGACGTACAGATCAGGTACAGGAGAGGCTTGCGTGAAAATTGGAAATGGGGAAAAGAGTAGCTGAATGGGTCATGGTGTAGCAGCTTGCAGAAGAATACATGACTGCACATAGCCATCAGAGGCTGATAGAGGGGCTGAAGGAAGGATTGCAGTAGATGAGAGTGTGGTATGGGCTTACAGCACCAATGTAACTGAGGTGCCATCCCCAATGCAGTTGTACTGTGTGGGAAAAACATGTGCCAGTTCCATGTCGAAGGCCTGATAGCAGACATGTTGGTCTCACACCTGACCCAGGCTCCCAGTCATCATACAACTCCCCTGACAAATGTGTATACAATCAAAACTCTCCTTTTCATAGAATACTATGGAAACCTTGATGGGAATAACAGCCCCAACCCAACCCAACTCCATACACACTGAACCTATTAATCTTTACCTATATCATTTCAATTGAATCATAACCCGCTAAACGCCAATTCAAGAAAAATGAAATATCACAAGTCTGGTTTATGTGAACTATGTACATAGTTCATTTGTAAATAGTTATTGCATTGTTATATTTTTGACACTGTTTCATGTAAACTGTTTGTTTTAGTGTAAACCATTCCTGTTCTTTGGAAGAGGTGGTATAGAAAAACATAGTAAATAAATTTATTTAGCTGTGCTTATGTACAGCTTTTCACCAGGTCAAGGCAGTTTACAGATACATGCTAACAGGTACTTTTTATTCCCTTGTCCCCAAGGGGCTCACAACCTAGGTGTACCTGAGGCAATGGAGGATTAAGTGGCTTGCCCAAAGCTACAAGGAGTGACTATGGGACTAGAGACTGCAATTCCTCTAGCCTGAGGTTGCTTGTCCCTGCATGGGAATTGAACCCCTGGCCCTCCAGCCTGGGGGGGGGGGGGGGGGTAACCTGTCCCAGCCACTGAGCCACTCCTCCCCATAAACAAAAAGACACCTGGAAAGGAGTCACTTAGACTGGCCAAATGGGGCACTTAAGGACGTGATCATTCCTACTGGTGGCCATCCAAAGGGTAGGAGTTTTCTGCATTTCATGCACAGATATGAAGGAGCCAAAGCTGTACAGTCACAGTCATGATGCAATACCTGAATCATGTGCCTCAAGTAGGTCATATCTGTATGTATTTAACTGGCATTTATGATACCGCTGTATCAGTGCAGTCAAAGCAGTTTACATTGTACTCCAAACCTGGCAATGTATGAAAACAACAGGGACTGTGAGAACCTGCAGTCTGCTGAGGCAAAGGAGGCTTAAGTGACCTTCCCAGGGTCACAAGGAGTAGAGGTCATTTTATGAAGGCATTGCCATACATAAGATGCTGCAGTAAAACTTTCCTACCAGGCACACAAGGAGTATCCCTGGTATCATGGTGCCCAAGCCAGTGTCCTAACCATTACGCTATGCCTCCACTCAGGTGACAGATACTGGCAGGGTGAACATTTTGCTCCCTGCAATGGGCTGCAGCAGAGCCAAGACAGCCATGCACTCAGATGGGCATGATGGTGAAATGTATGTTTGCATACCCAAACTGTGGGCAGAATACATAACAAAGCATAAGAATGTGTTTCAGCCAGTCAACGCATATCCCGGACCGTTACAGGCATGAAAAGTAGCACACAGAGAACAAGTGAGAATTGAACCTTTGCCCCTTGAGACAGTGTTGTAACCATTAGGCTACCCCCCCCCATGCCATTGTGTATATCAATGTCTGGAATCAAAGAGCCTGCAGGTCCCTGCCTGCAGTGGGTGAACTCCAAGACATGAAACAACATGGCTGGCACATTCCGAGACAGTGGTACACCACACCTAGGTGCTGGCTCCATCAGTGCACATACAGTAAGTGATGCCTAGGACACGCAGTACTGTAGCAACACTACAGACACACTGCTACAGGCTACCTCCCTTGTGGAATGGCCAAAGCACAGGTATGAGCAAGATGCTCATCCCTGCACTGTACCCTCAATGGCAAACAATAGTTACGCAGATGGGTCTCCTGTGCCACAGTGTGGCACAAACCCCAGAGGCAGCACATGTGCATGGCATGCAGTCCATTGTGACCTGCAGCATATGAGGGATTAGGTACCTCTGGGCATACAACAAATGCAAACCATAGTAATGAGCTATGCGGTCTATTGCAGACCATCCTGTGCACACCGGGGGAACATGCACACATTTGCTGCCATAAGAAATGACAGATTTATAGCTTTTTAAGGTTTGATGTACTGCCTTTCAAATATATGGCAAAGTGGTTTACAATAACAAACTAAAATCACAGATAGAAAGGAACTACAAATCTTCATAGGACAGAGATAGCGGAGAAGAGATTAAAACTTATGGTGGGGGGAGGGGGATAGATAAAGTATAGCACATAGAGGCAGGGAGCATAGATGAAGAGCAGAGTACTCCAGGGATCTATGTTGGGCTCGCTGCTTTTCAACATATTCATAAATGACCTGGAAATGGGAATAAAGAGTGAGGTGATCAAATTTCCAGATGACATAAAATTATTCAAAGTTGTTAAAACACAAGAGGATTGTGAAAAATGGCAAGAAAACCTTAATAAATTGGAAGACTGGACATCCAAATGGCAGATGAAATTTAACGTGGACAAGTGCAAAATTATGCACTTAGAAAAGAACAACCCAAACTACGGTTGCACGATGCAAGGTTCCAAATTAGGAACCACCACCAAGGTAAAAGATTTAGGCATCATCGTGGCTAATACATTCCACCCAGTGTGCAGCTGCGGCACAGAAAGCAAATAGAATGCTAGGAATCATAAGGAAAGGAATGGAGAATAAAGCCAAGGATATTATAATGCCTCTGTATTGTTCCATGTTGCAACCGCACCTTGAATATTGTGTGAAATTCTGGTCGCCATATCTTAGAAAGGATATAGCAGAATTAGGAAAAGTACAGAGAAGAGCCACTAAAATGGTAAAGAGGATGGAAGGATACCTCTATGAGGAAGGGCTTATAAGGTTAGGGTTCTTCAACTTGGAAAAGTGATGGCTGAAGGGAGATATGATAGAGGTCTATAAATTAATAAATGGAGTGGAACAGGTAAATGTAGATAGGTTGTTTACCAAATAAAAAGACTAGGGCACACTCAATGAAGCTACAATGTAACCCATTTAAGAGTAAAAAGAGAAAATTTTTTTTTACTCGATGCTTACTAAAACTCTGGAATTCATTACCAAAAGATGTAATAAAAGCTGTTAGTATAAATGGATTTAAAAAAGGTTTGGAGGAACCTGGAGGAAAGGTCCATAAACCATTATTAAAGAGGACCCGGGAAATCCACTGCTTACCCCAGGTTAAGCATTATGGAATCTAGGCACTATTTTGGGCACTTGCCTGGTACTTGTGACCTGGATTGGCCTCGGTTGGAAACAGGATACTGGGCTTGATTGACCTTGGTTTGACCCAGTATGGATTTCCTTATGTTTTTAAGAGAAGTGTACAGACAGCAAGTTACAGGTGTCGCCTATTTACCACACCGCGTAGGGCTCGTCATTAAATGGATACTGGGCTATGCCACTGTGCCTGCGATGTCTGCTGTAGGTGCCGATATAGATAGCCCCTCCAGTACCCATGATGCACTGCACACGCAGAACATCATTCTGCAGCTGATAACCAAATGGAGGATGGAGAGATCCGTCACATCAGCTCAGTAATATGCACTGACAGTGTGTGCTACAGGCACATAACAGCAGCAAACTGTACTACTGACCGTTTTCAGCGGTCAGCATGAAGATGAGGAGGGGTGCACAGCACCTGGTCCCCAGAGCTTACACTACTAGCAATGCACTCTGCTGCAGAGCTAAATCACTGCTAGTATATGGCAGGTATTGTCTGCAGTGTGTAATGCTAGTCACTTTGATTTCTGCCCAACTGCACTATGCTGGAGTCACCGGTCATATTTGGAGCCTCTATTCTGCTCCTGTTGGCCATGAACTCTCCTCGAACATCTAATGTTGGTGGGCAGGATTGCAGCAGCTGCTTCTATGGAAGTCAAATGCAGTGGAGTTTATATAGGCAGGTGTGGGACTGCTGTCATCATACTAAAGGGCCTTCCAAGACCATGGTGAGTAGGCTATGAACAGCTGTTGTCCCAACCATATGGAAATAGCAATCCACTGCATCAAGCACAGTCAGTCTGCATTTGAGTCCCATCACAGGGCTGTCTCTGCCATGCACACACACTGCATGTGCAGAGAGTGACCATGTGCACCCTGGCTAGGGACAAACAGCATGGACACCAAGTAGGTGCCTCAGTGATTGGCCTCCCAGGAAAGGGAGAACACCTGCAGCCTGTCACTATATGGATACCTAGCCATGAGATGGTCACAGTGAGAGTGTCCTCTCAGCAAGGAATGCAGTGGGCACGCAGGCTACTCATATGGCAGACAGGCAGGCAATATGAAGTTCCAGACATTGCCCCTACTTCTGACACATACACATCCTGAGCAAACCGCTCTGTTTCAGGCCATACCATCAATCCTCTGGTCCTCATCATGAACATTTCCAGACTAACACTGGGAAGAGCTTATGCAATGCAAGACAATGCTTTGCAGAAGAGCACAATACTCTGGAGACACACACTACATCATAGGACATCCACTTCAGAGTGGCCTACCACTTCAGTCCCCTCATCTGCTCAAGCATTGTTAAGGTGTGCTCATTATGCAGGTGCTATTAGCACATTCTGAAATGCATTCCCATTGTGCCAGTGCTATCAGCCTGCTCTTCCATCCAGCCATGGGTAGTGGAGCCTGTCTATGAGGTTGATGGGTATGTGGACCCTTGCTGGATTATTCTTTTGGGGTTGTACATGCTGGTGCTATACCTGTATTGTGGGATAAGGGTTTCCTACAGGAACATGCAATACATGACCCACAGGTGGGTCTTGAATCTATGACCCTCTACTCCTATACACACTGCCCTTGTAAGATGAGCCACAGCACTGCCTTGTGGGAATAGTACTCCATGTGTGTAGTTGTGGTCATTGTCTGGTGTGATGATGCAGAAGGCTTAAACACCAGAAATAGGGGTCTAAAACAGCTTCTTTCCCCAAAAGCAGACAGCAATACAGGCAGGGAAAGGGTTAAAGCTTCAGCCCAAAGAAACCCTCTGCATAGAAAGTCAGTAAGAGAGCCACACCCCAGCTCTATGACAACCCCGGGAGCTGAGGTAAGAGGCAAGGGGGCGGAGTCAAAGCGGATAGGGCAGCCCCATGCTCTTAACCAGGAAGGAGATTCAGATAGGGAGAAGGAGAATGGGAATGAGAAGGAGAAGAAGGAGAATAGAGACAGAGTTTTGGACTCTGGCTCAGGTTCTGGTTCGGATTCAGATCCAGAGGGAGACCTGAGGAACCGAGGAAGCAAAGGAAGGAGCAACCATTACCAAGGTAGCACACGGTGCTTGGGGAGTTGCCAGCAAGACTGCTTAGAGAAAGAAAGGTCTCTGGAAAAGTGTCTGAGAAAGCTTCCTGTAAAGGAGAGGAATTACCACGGGCCAAGCAGCAGAGAGAAACAGGTCAGAAGTAACTTTAAACCTTGAGGGGAGAGGCTGGAAACCTTACCCAGGAGAGACAGGAGTTCTTCCCCGGAGTCTTCTCTGGAAGCTGTGTTACAGGTGGGAGATTAGGCTGGAGTAAAGTTCCAGGTGAAAAGCTGCAGAAACGTTCCCAGGGCAGGCAGCGTGTCTCTAGCTCAAGCTATGAGAATAGCCCAGCTGCTCGTAAGCAAACAGCTGATTGTGTGCTACGGAGACGGAGGTTAGAGCCAGACCCTGCTGAGCAGTTTGCCACACGGGAGATAGTGAAGCAGTATCAGGACAAATACTTACCTTTTAGCCAAACTGGGAAAGCCAGACATACCAGAGGAAAGGTGAGCCCTTTTTCCATTGATTCAGTTTTAAAGGAAGCTGGTAATTTTAATTCCTCACATATACCAAGAAGTAAAAAGGATTCTAAATGGAAACAGCTTAAAAGCTTACTAGAGCAGTGGAAGCCAGTTGCTCTGCAGAACCCTGACTATAACCAGGACATATCAGACTCAGAAGTAGAACCAATGCAGACTGAGTCAGCTGTAATAGATAGCAGTTATTCTGATATGGAGACAGAGTGTGCTTACTGTCATAAGGAGTGAAAGCTGTATACCTTTGTGCAAGTGATAAGTGCTGGAGAAGTCCAACTTCATACAATTGAGCTTTTACACGGGGAGAGGCAGCGTACTGCCTAAGTGTAAAACTCAACCTCATTAAGCAGCTGTGAAAAGCAAATGCAATGCTATTGAGTTATCTGCAAAGTAAAGTTGTTACATGAAAGTAAAGCTTCTAGTGTGAAGAACAGACCTTGTTCAGAGCTGGAAAGAAGTTTGGATAACTTGTTTGGAACTGACAACCCTGAGAAGTATCAGGTGGACTTTGTTACATCTTTGACTTTATTTGGTTTGAAAAAGTATCCACATTTTGTTTCTGTTATTTAGGGGTAGTAGATGCAAAATTCCTGTGGTAACAATAAAGTTATTGTTACCCCAATTAACCTTGGCTGTCCGCGTCTTGGCCCACAACTACACGGAACCCAGACATCAGCACTTACAAGGATCTATAAATTTGTGGTCACGTCCCCCCTTTTCCAGGCAACCGCCTATACGGGGGAGGAGGGCGTGACACTGGGTGACTGTGGGCATGAGTAGGGATCTGCCTATGTATGCTGAGATCTCTGCATGCCCTATGCCACACCTCTCTGACAAGAGGTGTTTGGTAGGTGTGGGAGGGGGAGGTATTGTCTGGTCTTTATGGTGCAATGGCTGTTTATGCTGCTGGTGCAACTAATATTCCTGTCTCACATGGGATATGTCCATTCAGTGGGGCAGCCCATGAGACAGGTACATACACATCACATGCCATGGTGGATCTAGCAGAATGGCCATGGTGCCCCATACCTGGTGTGTGCTTGTGGTGCAGCATGGCATGCCTTCACATCTTGCAGCCCCACCTGGCTGATGTAGATTCACATGTGCCTCAGATGGCTGTTGCTGACTGGGTTTGTACATTTGGAGGGTGCTTCTGTTCACACAGAATCTCGTGCTTTCCTAAAACACCACAAAAACTGTGGTTCACTCTGTAGTTATCTCCCATCTTGCCACTGCACCCTCCTCCCTTCTGGTCTCTCTCAGAGTCATCTCTCTCCCCTTCCATCTCTTCAGAACTCTGCTGCATGGCTGATCCTCCACCAGCCCCAATACACTCATAAAACTCCTATCCTATTAGCACTTCACTGGAACCCCATCCATTTGCATATCCATCTCACATATCAATGTGTGCTACCCTATATATGCATCCCCTCTACTGCCCCCCTCATAACCTTTCCTCTCTCCTCTCTCCCTACACCCCTCCCTGTGGACTGTGCTCCTCCTCCAGCTACCTCCTCTCTATGCCCAGTTTGTCTACTGCCATCTCCAGACTCTGATTATTTCACCTTGCTGCTCCGTATGTCTGTCGCAAGTGTCCTCTAGGCATACAGCAAGTCTCTGCTGTCTCCCTCTTCAGATCCATGCAGAAGACATACCTCTTTGGGGCTGTTGTTGGATGCATATCTCTTGTGTACCTTGTGTCTCCAATCCCTATTGTATCCTGATTTCTCTTGTATTGTACTGTCTGTCAGCACTTAGAAACATAGAAACATGACGGCAGAAAGACACCATGGACTATCTAGTCTATCCTTCCATATCAACTACAATAGTCCCCTTTTAACCTTTAGAGATCCTCTATGTTTGTCCCATGTTTTTTTTGAGTTCAGATACTGTCCTTGTGTCCACCACCTCCACTGGGAGACTATTCTATGCATCTACCATTCTTCCCGTAAATAAATATTTCCGTCTATTAGTCCTGAGTCTATCCCTTTTCACTCTCATGCTATGTCCCCTTGTAGCAGAGCTTGCCTTCAATTGAAAGAGACCCTCCTATGCATTTATGCCATGGAGGTATTTAAATGTCTCTATCATGTTGCCCCTATTCCACCTTTCCTCTAAAGTATACATATGCTCATAATGAAGACCATTAACCATTTTAGTAGCCACCATTTGCACCGACTCCAATCTGCTTATATCCTTTTGAAGGTGAGGTCTCCAGAATTGCTCACTTCATTATAAACTCTTCATGCAGGGACTGTCTTTCTCGTGTTTGTACAGCACTGCGTATATTTAGTAGTGCTTTATAAATGATGTGCAGGGTGGTCCAAAAAAAGTGAGAACATCTCGTAGCATATAGGTTATTTAAAAATTCAAAAAGACAGATGAAAACGATTGACAAATTAAAAGAAAAAAGATGGCGACCGGAAATTGTCGAAATAAAGAGGTTATATAGCTAAAAAAGGTAAATAAGTAAACTATTTAAGCTTTTAATTTACGAGATGTTCTCGCTTTTTTTGGGCCACCCTGTATATTCGTAGTAGTGTTATCATCATGCAGGTGACAGGGCGGGGTGGGCACTTTGACTCTGACATACCTGTTTCTCCTACTGCATAGTATTCCTTCCACAGCATCATTCTACCCCCCCCCCCCCCATATGCACATATCTACTCACTATCCAAGAGCCAGGCAATCCACATGGTCAACTAGACTGGTGCCATTGGTCAATGGTCAGTGTGGGCAGCCTGCTGGCTACTCCATTCCTTCCTGCCGTCATGGCACACCCATCGGTTCAATGCTGCAGGCGGCCTCACTGATGTTGCACCCATGCATCTGTGCACACCTAGATGCTCTGGTCCTCCTCCTTCGGGGGATGGAGACACGTGCCCTGTTATGTTGGACCTCAGTGTGGAAGGGTCAGCATGTGGTCTGCTGTCCCTGCCACTGAAATGTTTCCAAGCGGCCAGACTTTGCCAACTGTTGCATTGCCCAGGACACACAGGTCCAGGCCAGAGTGTTTGTCTACTGCAGGCGGGGACTGCTGCACCCACCGCCACCACCACCACCACCACCACACCTTTCTGACATGGCAGCATGGTGACAGTGGGGGTGGGGTGCGGTGCCCATCCATTATGCAAATTAGGCAGGTGCCTAGGGCAGCATGTCTGGATGGGGGCTGGCAGTGGCATACATGGCTGGCCACACCTCTTCTTCATCCAACTGCTGCCACTGGCACCCCATCCCTGGCTGCCGCAGATTCCTTCTTGAGGGGGAGGTGGACAGCTGCATCAGTAGTATTTTTGTGGGTGGCTGCTTTTTGCAGCCCCCTTTAGAGCCATAGCCACTGCTGCTGCCAGCCACTTCCTCCGGGACTGACTTCGGTAGCAGTGGTGGGGGGGGGGGGGGGCTGTCAGAGGGTCTCTCCCTAGGGCGTCAGGGACCCTTGGGCTGCCCCCTAGTTGCACGCCCTCTTTTCTGCAGCAGCAGAATGTCTATGTGCTGCCACTGTCACTGTTGGGGTCATGTCGGCCGTCATAAAGGTGCCACTGGGCAACTGCATGGTAAACCTTGCGCACCAGCACCCCCACTGCATGACCCATGTGCCACCCCCTTTGCCCCATGTTCACCATCAATATAGTGCCCTTTCATACTTGACCATTATGCTGTTGCTGCTAATAGATCACTACTATCACTGTCTTGGTTTCCCGTGTGTGTGGATCACATTACAGACATTGGAATCGGCTCTCTCCCCTCAAAATAGACCCTTTTCGCAAGGTTTTACTTGGTGTTAGTGTTCTCTGAGATGAGGGCTCTAACAAGCGACTGCACAACTGTGCGTTAAGGGAGTATCCACTGTCAATGCTCATTCTCTGCCTCCTTTTCCCTTAACACTGCGGGCTCCTCTAATACTCGTTAATACTGCTGCTTTTGGAAATACTGCCACTGCCTGCCTCTCCCCCAAATGGAATTGGCAGCAGCTGGGAGGGCAGCAGCTTCCGCTTATGTGTTCCGCTGCTGCTGCTTACCCAGGCCGTCTGTCCTAGGCAGCTGCCTAGCTCACCTAGTGAATGGGCCGGCCCTGTGTGCAATCCGCATCCACATTAAAAATGTGATTTTAGAACAGCTGCGGAAGAAATGTTTCCACTCTGGGCACAGTGCATAGCAAAGAAATGTTTGTGGGGTTTTTGAGACATGATCTGGGTGGGGCCAAAATCTACATGTGTACCTCCAATTTCATATAGGGACTGAACGGGTATTATCGGAATTCTTCATCTGTGAAGTTATCCCTGCTCCCCAGACACAAGCAGGGTTTCTAAAAGTTCTCCTTTTGGCCATCCCATTATAGAAAGGCTTAAGAGGGATATGCCGTTTAATACCCCTAGGTTTATTTATCCCTTCAAAGCAAAACATTGTGAACAAAGAATCTTCCATAGGCCATTAATGGCATCTAAATGTCTAGGTTTCCAAAATGGCCGTGATAGACATGTAAGTTCCAACATTTGCACATGCAGGTTCTGAAATGCCAGAACTTACACATGGATAATGGAAGAGTTTCCCATCCAGCATGTGGATATGTATGTTAGAAACATCTCTACCTTCAGCAGATCTGTTTCTAAGATACTATCAGAATTGTAGATGCGGTGGCCTCCACATCTCAATTTTTAATCTCCATGCCCTACATAAAATGTGCCTTCACATGCAGTGATGTATTACTATCCATCCACCTTAAAACCCACTGGAAAATGATCAGGTGAATTCTATACATAGATCTCATGGAATGTAGTCCAACCTTTGCTAAGCTTGATCCATTGAAACATAGGCTGCTTCTCCAGTGGCCAGCACTGTAGCTTAGGACTACAGAACATGAAGTTCTTGCACAGAAAGAATACTGATGTTAAATCTCCAAAGATACTCCAGATTTCTCCAGCATCCTTCTACCAGGAAAGTATGACAGATGTATTTTATCCCCCTCCAGGAGGCAAGTTCTCCACATGGGTTAGATTTGCACATATCACAACAATAATTAACCTCACTCCTAAGCCAGGGTATGTGGAGCATTATCTCAGTCTCTGATATTTACTGCTAATGCTCGGCCTGGTTCTTGCATTATGTCAAAGAGAGCCTCCTCCTGGAATTCATAAGATGTAACATGCATAGCCAATTTATCAAGATGCACTTGGAAATTCCTCTTAATCAAGCCCGTGGCACCCAACAAGATTGGCAATTTCTAAATCTTTCTACCACATTTTCTTGATCACTGACTGCATTTCTTGGTACTTGAGGATCTTCTCCCTCTCCATGCGATGTGTAGAATTATTGTTTGGAACCCATATCTCTATAGCGTTTACCACTATGTCTGGTTTTCTTGCATCCAGTTTTTTTATCGGTCGGAATGAGAGTATACCAGGTGAGCATAATCCCTTCATGCTTTGTAATTCCCTTATTGTGGCTCCAGTGCTTTTCTGGTACAGCAATCTTACAGTGTTTATAGAGATTCCAATAGGTGAGATATGCTGCTTTATTGTGCTGTTCTGTGTATCAATTTTCTGCCATCAGAACTTCATAGCAAGCTATGAGCTGAGTAGCCAATTTTTTTCTATGCTTGCTGTGAAACATCTAATCATTAATCTGTTGTCCTGGGCTGCAGCTATCAATCTCTCATTCTTTGGTTTCAGTTCACCTCTCCTTAACCATTCACGTGTTCGATCTTGATTAACATATGGTTCCTGGAGTAACTATATTCCTACTATAGTCTTCTTACAGGGTTAAGTCACATCTTCTGCCAAAAAACACACACATGACGTAGATCCAGAAGTGCACCCATAACTGTATTAACCCTTGTGTGAGGGCATGGATTTAGCTTAAGGAAGTCGAGGGGGTCTTGCATATGAAAAAAAGCTTCTCATTGGTAGTAGATTATCTGAAGATGTGTTTGAAAATTTTGTACAGTGTTAGAATGGCTGAGAGGTGCCAGTGGAGAAAGATAAACATGATAGGCTCTTAATACTGACAATTTTAGAAGGCTGAGGAGGGTAGTTACTAAAGTGCATTACAGCAATAGTACATGTTATTTGGCCCTTAATTCATGTTATAGGGCAATAATGTGCATGTTTTCACCATAATGCACAAAATGCCACAGCAATGTGCATTGAATACTAATGAGATGCAAAGCATGGAAATGCATGCTAAACACCTCCTTAGTATTCAAATCGAATAATGCAACTTGCAATGATTTACCATGAGCCAAATTATTTAGTTAAAAATAGCACAAGCTGGCATTATTTTTATGCTGGGAGCATTGGACCTCTAACACGTGACCCGATGCTTCTGGCCACATCCTTAAAGGGTCAACACCTATGTGGCAGCACCTCCTTTGTCCAAGTGAAGACCCCCAACTACTACAACACTCCTCCTTGACATCCCAAGCCCCTCTAAACTTGCTCATAGTACCACCCTCCTCCCCTCTTCAAGACCCCTACACCTCAGCAAGTCTCCCACAACAGCAAGAATTTCACGCCCTTTAGGGACATGGCTGGAGGCATCAGGCCATGTGTTAGAGACCCAGTGTTCTCGGCCCAAAAAATAATACCAGGTTTGGGCTGGCATTATTTTTCCATTTGAATGACTCAGCTTGCAGTACTCACTGCAAGCTGTGTAATTCCTTTGCCATGGGAGTCACTAACCTGAAATACTGGGTTACCTCAGGTTAGTGTCTCCTGCAGAAAACTAAGCTGAAGTAAACTCCATGATTTTATCACAGCTTATTAGCTACCCCCTAAGGATTTATTGCATAAGAACATAAGAAATGCCAAAAAGGAAGCACCTTGGACATGCTCTTCCTACCCAACAAATTACTCTCCTCCCCCCATTCAATCATCCCACATCCACTCCACCCAACCCCCAACTCAAACATCCCACACTACCCAAACCTCACACAACAAGGAGATTCACAAACTTCCATGAGGAAACCTTCATCCACCAAACCATTCCTCAACTAAAGCAAGCCTTTCAACACTCAGACCTTGATCTCCTTATTCAAACCTGGAACACCATCATCACCACAGCCTCTCAAGCTCCACAACACAATCATTCCAAAACCCCCAGGAACTACCCCCCCTGGTACTCATCCCACCTCAAAAATCAGAAGCGCCTACATAGAAATATAGAACGAAGATGGAGAAAAACCAAAGACCCACAAGTGCTGACCATCTACAGTGAACAACGTACAGCATACTCTACCAGCACTCTCAATGCCAAGCGGGAACACCACAGCAACTTACTACTCCATGCCATAAATAAACCTAGAGAACTCTTTCAACTCGTCAGGAGCTTCACAAATGACCCATCACAGCCCCTCCAGGAAGACATCATCCACCCCCAAGTGATGGCAGATTTCCTTATAGCTAAACACAGCCTCTCTGCCACCTCTACCTTAACCATTCCATCCACCATCTTCACAACCCAACCCTGGACCTCCTTCCGAGATGTCCATCCAGAGGAAATCAAGAACATCATCACCCGCATCAATGCCACCACTTCCCCCCTAGATCCATGCCCAGTAACATGGATCAAGCAGACAAAGACCCTGATGCTTCCACTTATCTCCACAGTTCTCCACGCCTCCCTCAACCAAGCCTACCTCCCCCCAGCACTCAAAAAAGCCTCCATAAGACCCCTCCTGAAGAAACACAACCTTGATCCCACCTCACCTACATCCTACAGACCCATTGCCAGCATCCCTTTCCTCTCTAAAATCATTGAAAAATCAGTACAAATTCAGCTTCAAGAGCACTTGGACAACTTCACACCACTCAACAGTAATCAGCATGGATTTCACCCACTCCACAGTGCGGAAACCCTCCTCATTTCCCTCCTTAACTCCCTCATAACTGGGACAGAGAAACCCCGCTCAGGTTTCATCCTACTATTCCTCGACATATCTGCAGCTTTTGACACAGTATCTCACCAGACCCTCATCAACCAGCTCAACACCATTGGCATCCAAGGCACCCCACTGAAATGGTTTCACTCCTACCTCTCCCAACAAACCCAACAAGTGAGAACTGGAAACCAATCCTCTTTACCATTCACTCCCCCCAATGAGTACCACAAGGATCAGCCCTCTCCTCCCTCATCTTCAACATATACATCAGACCCCTCTGTCACATCCTCAAGAGCCTCAATATTGAATACCAAATCTACGCGGATGATATAATGCTCTTCACCCCCTTCAACACCACTCTCCTGATTACTCCACACTTGCAGCCTGCTTCACAGAAGTCACCACATGGCTACAACAACACAATCTCACAATTAATTTGAACAAAATAGAGCTCCTTCACATATCCAGAGATCCCAGCTTTAATCCTTCACACAGCATCAAACTGGGCATCACTGAAATCTAGATCAAACCCCAGATCAAGTACCTTGGTGTAACCTTGGACCACCTCTTGAACTTCCAGCCACACATCCTAAACACCACCAGGAGTATCTACTACAAAATAAAAATTCTCCGCAACCTACGCTCTCTTCTACCCCATGATAGCTTCCGCACAGTCTGTCAAGCATCAATCACCCCTCTCCTTAACTACTGCAACTCCATCTTACAGGGACTACCTAAGACCAACCTTTGCCCCCCCCCCCCCTACAGCTGGCTCAAAACACAGCTACACGACTCATCACCGGAGCAACCAGGCACACCCACATCACACCTGTACTGAAATCCCTACATTGGCTACCAATCTCATCCCGTATCAGGTTCAAGACCATTGTCCTCACGCATAACGCCCTCCTCAACACTACAGCGGAACAGCTACAACTACTAATTGAGCGCCCCAACAACAGCAGACTGCGGCGCCAAAACACAGCAAATATCCTCCTTCTACCTGCACAGAGCTCCAAGAAATCACAACGCACCTGCACAAGAGCCTTCCAATTCTATGCCCCCACCAACTGAAACAAACTACCCCCCACCTTACGGGCCCTCCAATCTCACACCCTCTTCAAAAAACATCTTAAGACCTTTCTTTTTGAAGAACAATTCAACATAGCCACTGCCACAAACCATACATAAGAGCACACCCCGCCCCCCCCCCCTCACAACTCAACCTCCATAAGCAGGCTAACACAATGCCTCACCAGATAGCAACTATGTCAGTTGTAAATAATCACTTTGTTCTCTTGTACAATTGTAACAATATAAACTTTATACTAGTTATCTGTACATAGTTCCAACTGTTTCATACAAAACGTTACTACTTGTTTCAATGTGGGAGGAGTGGCCTAGTGGTTAGGACAAGGTACTTCAGGCCGGAGGGCCGGGGGTTCAAGTCCCACCTGGGGACAGCAATCTCAGGCCGGAGGGACTGGGATTTCTAGTCCTATAGGTACTCCTTGTGGTCTTGGGCAAGCCACTTAACCCTCCATTGCCCATGTTCCCTGTAAGTATTAGCGTATGTGTGTTCTGTGTAAACCGTTTTGCCTTGAAGAAAAACGGTATATAAAACCAGTTAAATAAATAAACTGGGTCAGACCAAAGTATCCTGTTTCTAAGAGTGACCATTCTAAGACCCAAGTACAGGTCAGGTTCCCAAAAGGTAGACAGATTCCATGCTGCTTATCCCAGGGTTGTTTACAACTTCAAAAAGCAGAAAGACTAGGTGACGCACAATGAAGCTACAACAGAGCCCACTGAATACTAATTGGAGAAAATATTTTTTCACTCAACGCCTAATCAAACTCTGGGATTCTTTGTCAGAAGATGTATTAAAAGCTGTTAGTATAGCTGGGTTTAATATAGGATTGGAGACGTTCCCGGAGGAAAAGTCCATAACCATTATTAAAGTGAACTGGGGAAATCTACTGCTTACCCTGGGATAAATAGCATGGAATCTGTCTACCTTTTGTGAACTTGACCTATACTTGGGTCTTACTGTAGAATGGTCGCTCTTAGGAACAGGATACTTTGGTCTGACCCAGTTTGGCATTTCTTATGTTCTTATGTGATAAATCCTTAGGGGGTTGCTAATAAGCTGTGATAAAATCATGGAGTTTACTTCAGCTTAATTTACTGGCACCACTTTCACCACTGGCACCACTCCACTCATTACTTTATAGACTGTATTGTGTCTCCCATCAGCCATCTCTTTTCCAAGCTGAAGAGCCCTAACCTTTTAAGCCTTTCTTCGTAGGGGTATCCTTTGGTCACTCTTCTCTGTACCTTTTTTTATTTCTGCAATATCCTTTTTAAGATATGGTGACCAGAACTGCACACAATATTCAAGGTGTGATCGCACCATGCAATGATACAGAGGAATTATAATATTCTTGGCTTTATTCTCATTCCTTTCCTTAGGATTCCTAGAATTCTATTTGCTTTATTAGCTGCAGCTGCACACTGGGCAGAGGGTTTGAATGTATTATTCACAATGACACCTAGATCCTTTTCCTGCATGGTTATTCCTAATGTGGAAACATGCATTGTGTAACTGTAGTTTGGGTCATTCTTCCCCAAGTGCATAACTTTGCACTTGTCCACATTAAATTTCATCTGCCACTTGGATGACTAGTCTTGCAAATTTTCAAGGTCCTCTTGCAATTTTTCACAATCCTCTTGTGTCACCTACAAATTTGATCGCCTCACTCCTTATTCCTATTTCCAGGTCATTTATGAATATGTTAAAAAGCAACGGGTCCAGCACAGATTCCTGGGGTACTCCACTATTCATCTTTCTCCACTGAGAAAATTGGCCATTTAGCCTGTTTCATTGTTTTCCATCTTTTAACCAGTTCCCAATCGACAATTTTACACTGCCTCCTATTCCATGACTTTTTAATTTCCTCAAAAGTCCCTCACGAGGGACCCTGTTAAAGGCTTTCTGTAAATCCAGATACACTATATCAACCTTATGTACACCTTTGTCTACCTGTTTATTCACACCTTCAAAAAAATAAATACAGATTAGCAAGACAAGACTTTGTCCCATTAAACCATGACTATCTATCTGTTCAGTAATTTTGTTCTTTGTAACGGTTTCTACCATTTTGCCTGGTACTGATGTCAGACTCACCAGTCTGTAATTTCCCTGATCACCCCCTGGAATCCTTTTTAAAAATTAGCGTTATGTGTGCTACTCTCCAATCTTCAAGTACTAGGGATGATTTTAACGATAGTCTGCAGATTACTAGTAGTAGTTCTTCAATCTCATTTTTGATTTATTTATTGTATTAAATCTAATATACTATCTTTGACAGATGCCCCAAGGTGGTGTGCAAAAACAAAGCAGTACTAATAAATCGTTATAAGAAACAACAGAAAATGTAATTGCTTATTCAAAGCACAATCTGGATCCTTTATAAAATCTAAAATAAAAAAAAATTAAAATCACAAACTAACAAGCTATCTGACATTATTCCAGTATAGCATACTCTTTTAGACCAGGCACCTGTATTTGGAGTAAAGGCTTTAAAAGTGACAGAAATCTGAAGCAATTAATTGATGTATAGGAGAAGGGTTGATTGCAGGTCTCTTCTAACGTAATAATACTTCCAAATCTGGGGTAATGACAGCTTTATTTTATAGTCATTTATTCACATCTCTAGATTGCTGAGGGAATTTTATGTTCAATTAATAATACTACCTAATTGCATGAGTGGTAAATTGCAAACATGTGATTTTGCAAACAGCTAAAAATTGGTTTTTTTTTTTCTTTCAGTGAGGGTGAAAGGCTCTGTTGCACACTTTGAGGTTGATGTACTAACCAAGAGGATGCGGCAAGGGTTTGCATCCTATTTCCAGTGTTAAATGCAAATGAGCTCCGTAGTTAAGTTTTACAAGAAATTCAGCTACAGGGCCTGGCTGAAGAAAATAGCACCTCATTGAGGAGCTATCATTTTTGTGATAATAATCGGCCCGTAAGGACACCTTTACATAGGGGTTGTCACTGAGTTCTGAATTAACGAGCTTCTTTGCCTGATATTTCATTGCAACAGCTTATTAATTCATACTTTTAATGTAATTTAACATATATCAGACTGTGGGATTATTTTAGAAGCCTTATTTACAATTTCCACTTGTAAAATCAGACATTTACACATGGAAATAGCCTAGTGGAAATGGCGATTTTAGAAAAGACTGAATTTACACATGGATGTTCTAAACAGAAATGGCCAGGGGGTGCCTCAGACGTGTGGTTAGGAAATGGCTTGGGCAGGTCCAAAATTTACATGTGTATTCCCCATTTCCTATAAGGAGTACACGTGTATGACAGCAATTGCTCCCATCGGGATTTACAACCACTTCCTGGTATGTATAGTTTTTAAAAAGTGCTCTTCTGGGACATCCCTTTACAAAAGGGATTTAAAGGGTTATCCTCCTTAATCCCGCACTTTATTTACCCCTCCAGATTGAAATTAGATAAAGATAGATTGTAAACGATGATGAGCAGGGACTGACTCTTACTTGTCTCTGTACAGTGCTGTGTATGCTTTGGAGCACTATAGAAATGATAAGTAGTAGAAGCAGTAATTTCTACATGTAGGTTTGCAAAATGGCCAACATATACAGTATGACCAGCATTCTGAACAACGAACAGTAGGGTTGGATGTCCGGGGTGGACGTCCATCCCGCGATCAGCCCAGGAATGCTATTCCAGTCCCAGTACTCCCCACACGTACAGAGCATTTGTGCAGGAGTGCTGAACGGGGATGGGAGGAGGGGGGGCAGAGATGGAGCCATGCAACAGGATGTACAGAGGCCATTCAGGTCGGGCCTCTGTATGTCTCCCAGCAGCTGGATGGACAGCCACCTTATTCCACCTCGAAGGTGCCTCGAAGGTGGAATCAGTGCCGGGCAGTGTGGAGATCACAGCCTGCAACCTCCCAGCCACATTGCAATACTGTGGGAGAGCTCCTGCTCTTGATCCTGGCCTTGGCTGCCCCCGCTGAGGGTCAGATAGCGGGGAAATGGGCCCGTTCTAAGCATGGGCATTGGGTGCCTCTAGCTGGATGTGCCCGTGCCATAGTGATGGGACGCCACTGCACTGGCACATCACACACCAGCTAGAGCACTGTGCAGGCTGGGTGGGTAGTTTTGTGGATGGCTCCCAGCATTGAATCAAGTACACGCTGGGCCGTCTAAGTGCCTGATTCCACAACCACAGGAATGTACAGCTCCCATGATTGTGGAATCAGGTACAAGTCGGGCCCATCCATGTTTTGGGTGTTCCGATAGCCTGGTCGTACACCTTTTGGAATGTGCCTCAATGTGTAAATACTGGCACTTAAAAGTGGAAGTTGGAGACTTTCCCCCATGGTTGATTTTCCCATCTGTAAATTTGAAAAATGGGTCCTCTGCTTCACTATCTTCCACAAGAGGATGGTGAAAAATTGCAAGAGATCCTTGAGAAATTGGGAGACTGGGTGTCTGGATGAAATTTAATGTGGACAAGTAGAAAGTTATGCACTTAGGAAAGGACAACCCAAACTACAGTTATAAGATGCAAGATTGCATAGTAAGAATCACCACCCAGGAAAAGGATCTAGCCATCAACATGGGTAATGTGTTCAAACCCTCTACTCAGTGTGCAGTGGTAGCCAAGAAAGCAAATAGAATGCTAGCAATCATAAGGAAAGGAATAAAGAATAAAACAAAGGGGCCTGATGTATTCAAAGGATTTATGCTCCTAACTTTGAGAGTTATTATACTCCTAAATTGGCCTCTTTGAAAACACAGGTACACTAAAAAAATTTTTTTTTAAACTGCCTCTAATGTTTCGATTGATTTTTACGTTTTTTGTTGCGCTGAATCCAAATCTGGTAACCAATTTGCTCCATCACATACAGATTTTTTGCTACATTGGGTTAGCAGTTTGAGGTGAACGTTTCAGATTGAGTGCGATCGAGATAAAAGTTTCTTGGATGAATTCTTTATACTAATTGTTTAGTAGTTATTCAAATAAGAATAAAGAAAATTGTAACAAGGCAGCACATAAGAATAGAGTAATGTCAACAAAACACACTGTGATGGTAGCAAAATTGTCTGCACTTAAAACAGCCACATACATGTGCACAAACATTGAGCATATAAGAGCGAGGTTAGACACAAAGCAAAGCAAAGAAATGTGCAAAAAATGACACGATATTTGTCAACACAGTTCTCATCCCGCCTGTTCCCCAAGAATTTGAGAACAACATCCTTGAAGGAATCCCAGGCTTCTTTTTCCTTTTCAGACATCGTTTCAACTGGAGGCAGTTTTTTGGTAGTGTACCTGTGAAATTTATTAGGGCTGCATGACTAAATCTTTTCTTAAAATTTCACCAAACTCCTAAATTAAGGAGCATAAAAGGTAGGTGGCAACGGGAGGCGATTTTGGATGGGAAAAAAAGTTAGGAGCTTAGCACTGATTTTCAGCATTAGGCACTTAAATTAGGCTTATAACACAGGTACACTACCAAAAAACTGCCTCCAGTTTTGCAACTGATTCCTATAGATTTTGGGGTGCTGAATCCAGGAAAAATAGCCAAAATGTTCCATCACGTCACGTTTTCTTGCAAAATTAGATTTCTTACCCATATAAGGAATGTTCACATAATTTCTTTTTAGCCGACTGCAGTTTATTTTCTTGGCCCAAAATAGAGGTTGTAATGGTTAACTAACTAGAAACACTCCCTCATGATATTTTAGAGTGTTTTGTATTCATTTTATACATTAACAGGACAATTGGGAGGCGGGGGGCTAAATCCAGTACTCGCGCTGGCGCATGTTCTTTCCTGTTCGCCTCGCCTCGTTCGCTCGCTCAAACACGGTGGTTGCGACATGAACGTTCCTGTCAAATTTCAGTTTCTTGCAAGTTCATTATTACCTTTTGTTTGCTCAGTCGTAATCCAGCTTTATTCCGAAGTGGTTCACTACAGTTGTAGTTTGCAGTGCTGTGTATTTGTGATGGCTCACAGAGCCAGAGGTTGCGTCAACTCTCCGGACAGTTTTTGTTTTATTTGTGGGGAATATACCGTGAAAAAGCGGCAGAGGAACATTTCTGCATTTATTAAAAAAGTATATTTCGCCTATTTCGGTTTAAAGTTAGGCGATCAAGACAAACCGTGGGCTCCTCACAAAGTGTGCAAGACATGTGAGGAAGATCTACGCTTATGGATGAAAGGTAAAAAACAAGCATTTCGTTTCGGAATACCTATGATGTGGCGTGAACAAAGAGACCACAGCAGTGACTGCTATTTTTGCTCTTGCATTGTGAAGGGATACAACTTAAAAAATAAGAACGTAATAAGTTACCCCAACCTTCCCTCAGCAATTAGGCCTATGCCTCATAGCAACAAAGTACCTGTGCCTGAACCACCAACATCTTTGGATCATATTTGTGTGGACGGTTCTGATCATGATGAGACTCATCAGATGGCTTTTCCCGATGAGTCCAGTACTTCCGAGTTTGAAACTGAACCAGATCCGAAACCTGAACTTTTCTCTCAAGCTGAATTGAATGATTTAGTCCGGGATTTAGGACTCCCAAAAGATGCTGCCCAACTGCTAGGTTCTCGGCTTAAACAGAAAAATCTATTGTCACCAGGAACAACTTTTTATTGGTACCGCAACCGCGAGACACAATTTTTGAAGTATTTCAGCAAAGAGGAAGATTTGGTATTTTGCAACGATATATACGGAGTGATGGAAAAGTTTAAACTCAAGTATGATCCTGCTGAATGGCGGCTGTTCATTGATTCGTCAAAAGACAGCATAAAAGGTGTTCTTCTTCATAATGGCAACACATTCGCTTCAGTTCCTATTGCTCACTCTGTTATTCTCCAAGAAAAATACGAGAATTTGGCCCTGATTCTTCAGAAGATTCGTTATGATGAGCATAAGTGGATGATTTGTGGAGACTTTAAAATTCTAGCCATGCTATTAGGGCAGCAATCCGGTTTCACCAAATATCCCTGCTTCCTTTGCTTGTGGGATAGCCGGCCCGTGACCTACACTGGGGGAAAAAAGACTGGCCAATTCGGGAGTATTTGAGACCCGGTGAGAAAAATGTTCTTCATGAGAGCTTGGTACCTCGTGATAAAATTCTATTACCACCTCTCCACATTAAGTTGGGTCTCATTAAGCAATTCATCAAGTCCCTTCCAAAAGATGGTGAGTGCTTTCGGTACCTTTGCTCAAAGTTCCCCCGACTTTCTGAAGCAAAGCTAAAGGAAGGAGTGTTTGTTGGCCCTGATATAAGGAAACTCATTTCAGATGGAGCATTCGCTGAAACGATGTCTGAGAAGGAAAAAGAAGCCTGGGATTCCTTCAAGGATGTTGTTCTCAAATTCTTGGGGAACAGGCGGGATGAGAACTATAAGGATATTGTTGCCAGGATGCTCAATGCCTTCAAAGAACAAGGCTGTAACATGCGCCTGAAAGTCCATTTCTTGCACTCCCATGTGAACTACTTTCCCGAAAACTTGGGGGCGTACAGTGAAGAACAAGGTGAAAGGTTTCACCAGGACATCAAGGACGCAGAGAGAAGGTACCAAGGAAGATGGAACACCACTATGATGGCTGATTTCTGTTGGTTGCTGCTGCGGGAAACCCCAGATGAAAAATACGCCAAGCTGCGCACCAAGAGAAGCATTCGGGGGAAGAAGAAACGGGCCCACCAGGAGATTGATTGACCCAAGAATGACTTTAAAATCTAAACTATGTTGACAAATATCGTGTTTTTACTAAACTTTGAAATAAAAATTTGCTAGTTATTACCACAGTGTCGGATCTCATTTATTAGAATTTTATTTTCACACCATCGGGTGTTTGTCTTCATGTATTGCAATGGTGCGGTTTGCGTTTTCTATTCTTACATACATACCTGTACAACATTTTTTGCACATTTCTTTGCTTTGCTTTGTGTCTAACCTCGCTCTTATATGCTCAATGTTTGTGCACATGTATGTGGCTGTTTTAAGTGCAGACAATTTTGCTACCATCACAGTGTGTTTTGTTGACATTACTCTATTCTTATGTGCTGCCTTGTTACAATTTTCTTTATTCTTATTTGAATAACTACTAAACAATTAGTATAAAGAATTCATCCAAGATACTTTTATCTCGATCGCACTCAATCTGAAACGTTCACCTCAAACTGCTAACCCAATGTAGCAAAAAATCTGTACGTGATGGAGAAAATTGGTTACCAGATTTGGATTCAGCGCACCAAAAAACGTAAAAATCAATCGAAACATTAGAGGCAGTTTAAAAAAAAGTTTTTTTAGTGTACAAGTAAATGAGATGAGAGGCCTAAATTTAGGTACATACATTTAACGCTCTTCAATTAGGATGAATTCAAACTGAAAACCTAGGCTTCTAAGTGTGGCTGAAAATAGGGCATACATCTAGGAGCATAAATTTAGGAATGCAGTTTTGAATATTGGGACAAGGATATTATAATGCCTCTATATTGCTCCCTGGTGTGACTGCATCTTCAATATTGTGTGCAGTTCTGGTCAACATATCTAAAAAAAAAGGATATAGTGGAATTAGAAAAGGTAAGAGAAGAGTGATCAAAATGGTAAATGGGATGGAAGGATACCCTTATGAGGAAAGGTGTAAAAGGTTAGGGCTTTCTGGCTTTGAAAAGAGAAGGTTGAGAGTAGATATGATAGAGGTCTATAAAATAATGAGTGGTGTGGAACGGGTAAAAATAGATTAGTTGTTTACTCCTTCAAAACTAGCAAGACTAGGGGACTGTGATGGAATGTATAGGAAACTTCCCATCCCCTGCAGAGACACTCCCCAGCCAGGCTCAGAACTGGTGAGACATTTTCCCTGTAGGAGCCCAACCACCTGCCTCTTTAAGAAACTTGGCTGGAGAATGCCTGGGGAGGTTGTAGCCCAGCCCAAGGGTTTAAACCAGGAAGCAGGAAGACCTAGAGAGAGAGAGGAGCCTGGGAGTCTGAAGTGTACCTGACAACTACTTACTTGTAAAAGAGAGCCTGCTGTAGGAAGTAGGAAGCATATGAACTTTATTACTGTCTGCTCAGCTTTGCTGCTGGAGCTGTGCTTGAGTTGAAGAGACTTTTTGCTGGGCTGTGTTGCCCGAAGTGAGGAAACTTTGAGGAGAAGTTTGTTTTGGACGTGCTGTCTGTGCTGAAGCAGCCCTGTTGAGGGCAATTAAGGACTTGTTACAGCTGAGAGAGAAACCTAGGGCTGTTGTCTGGATGCTGGTTGCCCAAATATAATATATTTTCTTGAAACCTCTTTTGGCTGTGGAGTCCCGTATCGTATCTTATGCTGGCCACATCTATCACATATAGTGGCAGTGGTGGGATTTTCTTCTTAACTCAGTGACAGAAGAAAAAAAAACATAATTCCTGGGCTCTGACCTCTCCACAGTACAGGGAAAAGAAGAGAGGAAGGATTCTTGGGGGGGGGGGGGGGGGGTACATAGCTAAAGGATTTAGGCCTGCTACAGTTAGGGAAAGAACCTCAGTTTAGTTAGAAGCCAGACAGGCAGGAGTTCTGTTTTATTTTTCCTATCCTGGATGGGTTGGAAAGAATAATTAAATCCAAATGGATAGATTACTCCAGTCCCTAGTGGAAGGACAGCAACAGCAGCAGCAGCTACAGCAACAGCAGCAGCAGCTACAGCAACAACAGCAGCAGCTACAGCATGCCCTAGTGCAGTGATGGCTAACCTTTTTGAGCCCGAGTGCCCAAACTGCCGCACAAAACCAAAGAATTTCCTCAAAGTGCCAGCACGTCAATTAAACCTTAACAACAATATTTTAGAGCCTTATAATGATGTTCCAGATCACCCATTTTGGGCAAGGATACTGGGGCGTTACAAATTACACAACACTTGTCTTTAACCATGATGAAGAAGTAGTCCATTTCCCATTCATCATGAAAGTGGTAGGTTTTGCTCTTCTTTGGAATCCAGCTCCCGCGCGGGTCCTATAATCTCGCGAGAGGACGGCGCACGAGCCCTAGCGTGCAGCTTCTCGGCGAGAGGCGCGCAGAAGCTCCGACCGGAAGGGGAAGCGCGGGGCCGGGCTGGGGCCTTTCTCCTAGCACAGGGGTCTGCAACCTTTAAGACATAAAGAGCCACTTGGACCCGTTTCCGAAGGGAAAAAAAAACTGGGAGCCGCAAAACCATTGCGACATTTAAAACAAATCTAACACTGCATATATTGTTTCTTACAGTGTACCATCATAATCACAATCACAATCATAGCCTGAGGTAAATATGAGGGCCCAAATGTAATCCACATTATAAATATATTATTATATTATTGTCACTTTTCTTTTAATATTTTTTTGACCCCCCTCAGAACTACTTTTCATAGAAAACGTTAAATTTACTTACCGTATTTTCCGGCGTATAAGACGACTGGGCGTATAAGACGACCCCCTACTTTTCCTGTTAAAATATAGGTGTTTGGCCTATACTCGCCGTATAAGACTACCCCTCTTCCAGCGCACACCAAAAAAAATACGCCGGAAAATACGGTTAATTAATCACAACAAGTAACAATATTTGATTTCAAAATTATGATGATTTTGTAGTCAAATCACTAATATGAAATAAAATTATTTTTTCTACCTTTGTTGTCTGACCAATTTATTCTCTGATCATGCTGGTCCCGATCTGAGGCTTCTGCTTTCCTGTCTTCTCTTAGCTCTGTTTCTGTGGTCTATGGTCCATCTGCCATTTCTTATCTCTTCTTTCGTTTTCTTCACTTCTTTCCATCAGCCTATTTCCAGTCCCAGTAACCCTCCCCAGTATCAGCCCCTTTCCAGTCCTCACTCCCAGTACCTTCCAATGTCAACTTGCATTCCCATGATTGCCACTGGTGTCCATTCCCTTCCAGTCCCCCTCCTTCCCCACTGACCAGTCCCTTCTAGTACAAATACCATGGCAGCCCCTCTCAGATCCACTCCCTTCCAGTTCCATTCTCCCATCCCCTCGCATCAGCCCATTTGTAGCCTTAGCCCCCAGTTTTCTTCCAGGGCCAGCAGCTCTATCCTCCCCTCCCCACAATCAGCCCATTCTCAGTCAAAGCCCCCCAATCAGCTCACTTCCAGTGCTAATCCCCCCTCAACCCCATTACCAGTGCTAGCCTCCCCTAATCAGCCCAATACCACCAGTCCTACCCCCCCATCACCAGTCCTATCCCCCCATCAGCCCATTTCCAGTCCTAACCTCACCGATCAGCTCATTTCCAATGCTAGCCCCCCATCAGTCCATTATCAGTCATACCCCCCTATCAGCCCATTACCAGTCCCAACCCCCCCCCCTTGATCAGTCCATTCCCAGTCCTAGCCTTCAACCCATTACCAGTCCTAGTCCCCTCCCATCTGCCCATTACCAGTGCTAGCTCCCCCATCAGCCCATTATAATCCTAAGCCGCAATGTCTCTCGCCTCTCTCCAGCATTTATCCGGTCTGTCCAGTATGTCCCTGTCTCTCCCCTTTGTGCATGCCAGCCCCCCTCCCTCCATGTCAGCCCCCGTCCTTCCATCTGTCCATGTCAGCTCCCTCCCTCCCTGTCAGCACCACTGTCCATGTCAGCCTCCCTCCATGTCAGTCCCCCCTCCCTCCATGTAAGCCCCCCTCCTTCCATCCATCCATATCAGCTCCCTCCCTCCATGTAAGCCCCCCTCCTTCCATCCATCCATATCAGCTCCCTCCCTCCATGTAAGCCCCCCTCCCCCCCCCATGTCGATGGTAGCCCCCCCCTCTCCCCATGTCGATGGTAGCCCCCCCCTCTCCCCCCCCTCTCCCCATGTCGACCCCCCCTCTCCCCATGTCGATGGTAGCCCCCCCCTCTCCCCATGTCGATGGTAGCCCCCCCCCTCTCCCCATGTCTTCCTCCCTTCGTCTGCAGCCGCGGCTCCCTGCCTGTTATTAGTTGTACTTACAACTTCCTTTAGAGGCGGGACAATGCTGCACGGAGCCCGTCAAGACAGGAAGGGCTCCGCAACGATTTTACAAGCACAGCCGCGGTTCCCTAACAGGCAGGGAGCCGCGGCTGCAGACGAAGGGAGGCAGACACCTGTCCTAGCGGACCTTCCTGCGTGCCAGCTGCAAGGCCTTCGCGTGCCACAGCTGGCACGCGTGCCATAGGTTCGCCATCGCTGCCCTAGTGGAAGGACAGCAGCAACAGCAATAGCTGCTGCAGGGCCTTTTGCATGCACAAGGGGCACAGCAACAACAAATATTACAGAAATCAGTAGAAATGCAGCAGGGTTCGTTAGTGCAAGTCTCCCAGGAGCTTCAAGGATAGCAGTTCCCCCCCTCCCCAATACCACCCTTGCCTAAAATGATGGAGGGCAAGGACCCATACAACTTCCTAGTAAATTTTGAGCAGACAGCTTGGCTGGCAGGGTGGCCAGAGACAATGTGGACTACATATCTGGGGAACTTGTTGACGGGAAACAGTCAAGCCGTCTTCCAGGAGGCTAACCCTGACGGAGGTGCCGCCTATGCAGCAGTCAAGACTGCTATCTTGTAGCAAGCCAGGTATAGCATGTTGGAGGCCTACTGGCAACAGTCCAGAGAAGGGGTTCTGGGACCAAAGAAAGCCCCAGGCATTTCTTTTATCGATTGAAAGAAACTGCTTGGAAATTGCAGCAAACTGAGGTGAAGACAGGAGTGGAGGTGGCCAATATCATTCTGTTGGAGCAATTCATAGAAGGCTTGACATCTCCCATGAGACAATGGTGTGCCAGTTCTCCAAATTAACCTTGGAAAGTGCTTTGGAAATAGCAGAAGAGTTTTTTGAAACCCAGCCTAAAGCAGAGATCCCCAAGATGGAGGAAACTAAGCCGTTCATAATTCAATGTGGCCTGTGAGGAAAACCTGAGCCATTGAGGATTCCCGGGCCAAGATCTTCGCATTCTCCCCCCCCCCCCTCAAGGATCAGATGGTGGTTATCTGACCTGCTTCAAGTGTGGAGCAGTGGCCACTATGCCCGGGAGTGCCTCTTAGCATTGGGGGAACCAATGGATACACATCTTTTTTTTTTTTTTTAAACTTTTATTTTCATTTTGCAACAAACAAAAGAAACAACACACCAAAGGAGACAAAACAAGTATACAATAAAGAAAAGTAAACCCAATTACCCCCCACCCCCACGCTTCTTCTCTAGCTGATTATGTCAGCATGTGAGCGCTTCCAAACAACAGTGATTATACATCAAAACAATCAAAAGAGTATCTGCGATACAGAATAATCATGGGACAAAGATATATACAAATTTAGACAGTCAGATGAGAGCATTGAGCAGAATGTACATAGTCATTGAGCATCTTCCATTTAGACCGATGATGAGGAGTCTGAATGGGGGAAGCAAACATACGAGGTATTTGTTCATATTTACTGTAGAGACAGACATGATTCCACCATTCATTGGGGCTCAGCTGGGAGCTATTTTTCCAGTATTTCGTAATTAGGGAAATAGCAATGCCAAGCATAAAGTCCAAAAGGAAGTAAGCCGTTTTTGGAAGAGAGGGGATCCCCGCAGCTGAGCGAAGTCCCACTATCCTCCAAGAAAGGGGCTCTTGAAAGTGCAAAATAGACTGGATACGACCCCAGACCCGACGCCAGTAATACTGTAGTGCGGGACATTCATACATAACATGAGGTAGTGAACCAATGGCCGCATGACATGTCCAACAACTATTGCCCTGAGTAGTGTTCCATTTGGCTAATCTGTCAGGAGTGTAAAAACACCGGTGGGCTAGAAAGAAGAGTGTCTGAGTGAGTGAGGCGGATCGGGAGACCCGTGTCACTCTACTCCAGACAAGGCTCCATTGCTCCGGGGTCAAAGTCACATGCAATTCTCTCTCCCATGCTTTCTGCGCTATAGGGGTATCCCTAGTTATAGCATTACATAAGGTTTTGTAAAAATTGGATGCTACACCCGGTGAACTACCGATAGATCGGATAGTCTCCAACCAACCTTGTGTAGGGGAGGCCGATGGCGGGAGCACCTTAGCACTCCGAAGGCAATGCTGAAGTTGCACCAACTGAAAGTAGTGTTTCGCTGGGAGACCAAATTCAATTTGCAATTCACTAAAAGTTTTCCAGCGACCTTCATGGAACAACTGACTAGGAATCCAAATGCCCCTAGTGTACCAGGGGCTCCACGCCATCGGCTTATTTTGTATTCGAAATCGAGTGTTGTACCAAAGTGGGAGCTTGTCTAACGGACAGAGTCGGGAGTCTAAAGATTGCATAAGATTATTAAAGGCACCTAAGGTGTCTAAAAGCATTGGTGGAAAGTGGGAGTCTGATGGGAGAGTCATACCAGGGAGAAAAGTAAGAGGAATCGGTTTGCAAAGGTCCTCTTCTATGTCTAGCCACACAGGTCTACTCGGTACTGGATCTTCCAGCCAACGAGCGCCTTGTTTGAGAAGAAAAGATTGATGATACTTCAGGAAATCAGGGAATCTGACACCCCCATTTTCCTTATCTGCTTGCAGCTTATGTTTCGCTATCCTAGGTGTCTTGTTTTGCCACAAGTATCTAGTCAGAAGGCCCTCTATATCTTTATATATACGTCGAGGGAAGAGACAGGGCAACATTTCTAAGATATAATTCACTTTCGGAACAATCATCATTTTTATGGTTTCTAATCGACCCCACCAGGTAAGTGTTAAAGGAGTCCAGCGGTGAGTAAGCGCCCGGACTTTAGAGGTTAAGTCTTTGGCATTGAAGGAGATAGTGTCTTCCAAAGGAGAACAATAGTGAACCCCAAGGTATTTGACCATGCGAGGTTGCCATAAAAAGGGGAAGGGTTGCATATCTGCCTGATGAAGCAAAGGATTTAATGGAAAGGCTACCGACTTGGTCCAATTTATCTTATAACCGGACAGTTGTGAGTATTTACCAATTTGCTCTAGGACAGCCGGTACTGAGTCTATAGAGACAAAAAGCATAAGATCATCAGCATACGCTGAAATTTTGATTTCCCTATGGGTGAAGGGGACTCCATGAATCTCCTCTGATTGCCGGATTAGTAAAGCCAAGGGTTCGAGTGCAAGATCGAAGAGAAGTGGAGACAGTGGGCATCCCTGGCGAGTGCCGCGTTGAAGGGGAAAAGGCTGAGACTTTAAAGCATTGGCACATATACTGGCTGTAGGCTGTGCATACATGGTGCGAAGACAACGGAGAAAACCTTCCCCGAATCCGTACCAGCGGAGGACTGCAAACAGGAAGGGCCACTCTAAGCGATCAAAGGCCTTCTCAGCATCAAGTGAGAGGCCAACAAATGGGCGATCAAGATTAACTGCGGTAGTCAGTACATGGCATAGAGTCCGAGCATTGTCAGCAGTTGATCTACCAGGAATGAAACCGCATTGATCTGGGTGTATTAAGGTAGGCATCCTATCCGAGAGCCGGGTAGAGAGAATGGTGGCAAATATTTTATAGTCCGCGTTTAGGAGGGAAATTGGACGATAATTAGCTGTTAGTTGCGGGTCTCTCCCCTCTTTCTCAAAAACTACTACATTTGCCATTGAAAAGGACCCAGAAGGAGAACCCTCCTCGGCCAAAGCAGAAAAATAAATTTTCAAAACTGGAGCTAAGTCAGCGTGAAAGGTTTTGTAGAATTCAGCAGGGAGACCGTCTGGGCCTGCGGCTCGACCTGAGGCACATTTCTTGATAGCAGAATGAATTTCTGAGACAGTAAATGGTGTGTCCAAGGCCACTCTATCTGCATCAGATAGGGTCGGTCTTTGTACCCCTGAAAGTAAGCGTTCAAATACATCTGGCTCAAAATCACATTCAGATTGATAAAGCCGAGTATAAAAATCACGAAAGAGTTCTAAGATTTCGGTATCTTTAGTGACCAAGCCCCCCCCGACGGATTACGGAGGGCGGTAACACGCTTGGCTTCTTTTTGACCTTTTAGGGCATTTGCTAATAATTTGCCAGCACGATTATTTTCCCGATAATATAGCCCTTGTTGTGATTCAATATGTTTAACAGCAGCAGTGTACAAAAGCTGATTGTATTGAAAACGCAAGCGTTGTAAACGGAGTAAAATACAGGGGTCAGTACGGGACGTGAGGAGACGCTCCCCAGCTTGTATCTGCTGCTCTAGAATCAGTAAATGCTGCTTTCTTTGCTTCCCCTGCCGAATTTGATAGCTAGTTATAGTGGCGCGGATAGATGCTTTAAAACCCTCCCACCAAGCCCAGCTCGCTGTGTCATGGGGTGAGTTAAATGAAAATAATCTTGGATAGCGGCCTTTATATCAACCTGAAAATCTTTTTGACCCAGTAGGGATCTATCAAAAAACCAAGCTCGGGGAGAATCGTCGTCTCGCGCAGTGACACGTAATGATAAAGATATGGCAGCATGATCTGAAATATGGAGAGGATGAGTCCTAGTCGTGTCTACTTGAGAAATCAGTGCTTTGGAAATGAGAAAGAAATCTATTCTAGATTGGGAGTGATGGGGGGCAGAAAAGAAAGTGAACTCTAAGTCGGAGGGGTGAAGCAGCCTCCATATATCTACCAGCGCAAGATCTTGCATCAGAGCTGTAAGGGTAGCAAGACTCTTGGGTGGACTACTCGTTCTAGGCGGCTGTCTATCTATCAGAGGGTCTAACACTTGATTAAAGTCACCACCAAGTATTAATGGAGTATTGGCGGAGGCCTGTGCCAACTGCGCAATACTTGCATAGTAAGTAGGGTTGTCCACATTCGGGGCATAAATGCAAATACATGTAAATTCACTATCTCCAACCTTAAGATGTACTCGGGCCCATCTACCCTCCTTGTCAGCGCTAGTATCAATTACAGTAGCTTGCAAAGATTTCTTAACCAGAATGGCTACCCCGCACCGTTTGGAAACGGCGGGAGAATAGGCAGCCACCATGTAAGGCTTAACATTGAGTTTCAGTGTTTCAGCAGAGTTTAAGTGCGTTTCCTGAAGAAACGCTAAATCAGCATGCTCATGGCTAAGATAGCTAAGGATTTTCTTTCTTTTGATTGGACTATTAATGCCCTTTACGTTGAGTGATAAGATTTTACATAAAGCCATTCAGACAAGTTAAAAATTCTGAGCATGATAGCGCACATAATTTCACAATGTCCCTCATATTGACTGTATCTGGCTGTACATATGGCATAAAAGAAAATAAGCTTAGATAATACAATGAAGCGCCCCACATTAAAAAAGAAAAACCGCAGCGCGGTAGAGAAGAAGCAGAACCCCAAAAAAAACTGGCGACCATGTGTCTGCGGGGAGAAGCCCCAGAGAAGGCCGAAATTGAAAAAACACATAACCTGTAGGACTGTGCGTGCTCCGAATCCGACCGAGGCACACATCATGGAGGGATAGGAGACCACAAAACAAAAGTCATAGAAAGAAAGAAAGAAAGTCCAGGTAGTCTCTGTGCTTGACTATGACCGCCGCATCGGGCCCTTCAAAATGGCGGACAGAGCCGGCAAATAAAAGTCCAAGTCGTTGGATTAGCGCATCTGCTCTGCTTCTTTGGAGTCTAAAAATGTTGATAGTAGATCAGGATCTTCGAATGTCCTGGTTTGGTTGTGGAGAGTCACTCGGAGCTTCGCGGGATACAACAGGCCAAAGCGAGCCTGTAGCTGTTGAAGTCGAGGGCGAAAAGCAAGGAGTTTCTTCCGTCGGTCAACGGTAGGCTTTGCCAAATCAGGGAAGAAGGAGACTTTGTGACCTTCAAATTCCAAATGATGGTTCGCCCGGGCAGCATTTAAAATTTGTTCCACTTGTTGATATCGTAGCAAGCGAAAGATAATAGGCCGGGGGGTCGTTCGGTTGAGCGCCATGTGGGTAGGAACACGGTGTGCACGATCGATTTCCAGTTCTTTATGAAAGGTGATCTTCAGCAAGGAGGGAAGAGTTTTGAGCAGGAATTCTCTCATATCTCCCGCTTCCACCCCCTCCGGTATTCCAATGAGCCTCACATTGTTGCGACGGGCTCGATTATTGCTATCTTCTAACTCCTTTTGAAGATTCTGTATCTGGCGCTCAGCCTTGTCCAGTGTGCCCAAGCGCACCGCGTGCGAGTCGAGGACCCCCGCCATATTGTCCTGCCGTAATGAGAGACTTTCAAGTCGGTCCTGGAGCACTCCAAAGTCTTCTCGCATGGCTCTAAGCGCTTCTCCATTGGACTGCACCAATTCCTTCACGCCGCGTATTTCCTCTAAAATCTCCAGGTGCATTTCGGGGTTTTCCCGAAATGGAACCATCTTCTGTGGGGAGGACACCTCTGTTTTGGAGCGTTTTCCGTGAGAAGAAGAAGGGAGACCCGAAGTCCAAGCGCGCTGGTTTATGGGCCGCCATCCCCCCCGAGGTACCCCGGTCAGCCCGGAGCGAAATAGTAAGTTTGTATAGGTATTAAGTCAGGATTCTAAGTAGGCCTCTCGGGAGCTTCAGCGCGAAGCGTCTTACCCGCTGGACATCAGGCTCCGCCCCCCCGATACACATCTTAAGATCTCCCATCAGGGCAGTGTTGTGGAAACGTCCCCAGTGGAAGGAGAAATGTTTCTGATAACTGTAGAGCTGGAGGGCACTCAGCTGCAAGCCCTGATGGACTCAGGAAGTGTGAGGACTCTCATTAGGCAGGACATCACGACAAGACATCAAATCAACTATGAAAAACTTGTGACTTTGGGTTGTGTCCATGAAGAATGACATAAATTTCCAATAGTGCTAATTGACTTGAAGACTTCCATGGGGTCGGAGACCCTCAAGGTGATGGTCTTACCTTGGCTAACATACCCCATAATTATAGGTCAAGATTTCCCAAATTTCAAGGACCTCTGGAACCAGAGGAAAAACAACCCAGAGGGAGAGATGACCGATGATTTTCCGGAACTCTTCTATTTGAAGGACCCGGACTTGCTTGTGCAAAGCCCTAAGACTCCCATGTCCCACAGACAGTGCTGGTTGGAGAATGCCTTTCATAAACTGAGCCTGGGGACAGCTCTAGAGGAGGGTTTGGAGGCCAGAGAGTCCCCTGAAAGACCCACAGATGATTCTTGAGAGAATTCATGTTCCAGATGGGGAAAGCCCAAGTCCGGGGACAGTCCATCAGAATGGATGGAAGTAGGGAGTCTAAATCAATTTAAAAAAGCCCAGAGGGACAAGAAACCTATTCCCAGCCATAATATAAAGATATGTACTTCAGATGCAGGAGCGATTAAAGAAAGCTGGTGAAACTGTGAGATAGTACCTGGGGAAGACGCGGGGACCCAAGGCCCATGCTTATAATCAAAAGACAGTTCAGTGGACTTTTCAATCTGGGGACTGGGTGGATAAGTGGATATGGGAGGTTTGGGTCTGGAGTCCCTTTGATTTTGGGAAGAAGGAGGGGTTTTCGGTCAAAAGGCTTTGACTTCATGACTTCATTGTTGGCTTCAGGAAAAAGGGATAGGGTAGGGATTAAAGGCTAAGAGGCTTGATTATGATTTTTGGGGTAGTGACGAGCTTGAAACTAGGCTTAAATGTGTGTGTGTGTGTGTGTGTGTGTGTGCACTATCAAGTCAATACTAACTCCTGGTGACCCAACCCCTGAGTTTTTTTGGCAAGGTGTAACCAGAAACAGATTGCTGGGCTTTTCCAAAAAGGGAAAATTAAATATACCTCAGAAGATATGTTAATGTTTCCATTATAGACAGCTTGTGTTCTGCTTCTTTAAATGATAACAGTGGATGGTAAATCAAGTTCTAATATCTAGAGATTATTTTCATTATTTGTTGCATATTTGTAAATGTACATATGCGTTAGTGTTATCACTGGGAACTCTGGAGGTAATAAGACACATGAAAATTGTCCATGTTACAGGCCTTATTATACTGGCCTTAGCTAACATTATTAATGCACAATAATGCACTAAATTGCTTACTAATATCTGTTATTGCATACTGTAGGTCCCTAGGGCATTTCATCTCTGTTGCCTAATTTAAAGATAATTAAGTGAATCAGGATAAGGGGGAATTAATTGGGGATTGAGTTGTAGAACTGATATTTCTCTTCTGGCTCTAATTAATATGATTTATATACTATAGATGTAATCCCATTTATTAATTTTTTACAGTTTGGATTTTTCCTCATATTACTAACCATCAAGATTTCAGTGAACCAAGTCTAAACTTAACGTTTTCCATCTAATATTTGGCACAAAGGTTTTAAGTTACAATGTCCGTGCATAAACTAACAATTCAACATTTTGTTCCCAATAGTTCTCTATCTTATGACTGTATGAAAATGTACCATGGCACATTGGTTACAAAAATATGCAAAATGTGTATTACTACTTGTGTTTTTCAGGGCCCCTTTCTAAGTTAATTCTCCTTTAACTTTTCTTCAATTTTGAAAGTCTTTTCAGTTGAGTTGTCATTGTAAACTCATTGCATGAAAACTAGATGATGACTACATTGTATGAGTGACAGTCAATAAACAAGGTGAAGTTTTACTGTTCTGATACTTTACTTACATAGTGGGGTCGTCAGGGAGATTGTTATATGAACAGCTCCAAGGGCTACAGTAATGAAGATGGGGTGTTCTCTTTCTTCCACTGCTAGTGATCTCTTAGGCACCTCCTCTAGTACCTCCTTGCTCATGAGTCTTCCTTTCTGAAAATTCACCTGCTAATGGCCTGAGGCACAGTGTGGGGCCCTTGCCAGAAAAACAGCTGCAAATCCTTGGCATGCATTCCCAGTCCCAGGCGCTTTGGACCATGTTTCTACCATATTAATCTGCCCCTGGGAAGCAGCCCTAGTCATCCCCCCCCCCCCCCCCCCGCAAACCTGTCTCCATCAAGTTCTGCTCTTTGTCCCTAGCCTCTGTACCATGTCACAATAGTATGAAAGGCCAGCATGAGATAGATAACCAACTCCTCAGAACGGCAGGTAAAGGAACTCCCCAGTAATCTTTAGCATTCAGAGTTTTCCACTGATACACCTTTTGATAGTTTTATTGTCATTGCTGTGAGCCTTAAATAATAACATTTCTAGTTAGCTTTTGGGGATAGGCATGATCCCAAAGAACAACAGGGGCCTCCAGCTCTGCTGGTCATATATCACCTCCTCTCTCTGGGACAGGTACAAACCAATAATACAACATGAGGCTTTGTCACTGATGTGAGATATGTACTAAACTCACTGTGACAGGTACCCTACAATGCAATCACACTCATTTGAGTTCCTTCTGCTCGGAAATTAATATATATGTCATCTGCTTTTAAATTACTAATGGCACAAACATTTTTCATGGTCTTTGGCGTTATCTGTGGGCAAGAAATTTCTGGAAATCACCGCTGCAGTGGTTCTACCACTTGCCCATTCTCACTGATCCACAGAAGATAGGATGGTGACTATCACAATGTTGAGATCTTTTCCTTCCATTTCTTTGCTGCTTCTGCTGTCCCCTCATGTCACGGCATTGGTGTGTGAGCTGATTCAGAGTGCTTGGTGACCCCAGGCTGCTCAAAGATCTTGCAGTTACCTTCCAGATAGCTTTCTTGGAGGCTGCTGAAGTCTTGAAGCTCTGCTTGTCAAACAGCTGGGAATAGTTGGCTGTCTTCATCCCAAACAGCAAATCATTTTCCCTTGCGCCGAGATGACTCAAGGGGTGTATGGAATATTTTTCTCGTTGGCTGGCATCTGAGAGGTCCTCCTGTAACCAGGGCCGGCCCGTCCATTGAGCAAGAATGTTTTTTGCACAGGGCCCCGCGTTTCAGGGGGCCCCGCGCAAAACACATCTTGCATCCCAGCAAAGTTTAAAAAAATCAGAAACCGGCTGCGGCTGCCGCTGCCGCCGTGGCAGCGGCAGAATCGAGAATCAGCCCATTTACAGTCCTTACCACCCCCCCCCCATCAGCCCAGCTAAGTTTAAAAACAAAAACCCAGAAACCGGCTGCTGCTGCTGCCGCTGCCGCCGTGGCAGCGGCAGAATCGAGAATCCCGCGGGGCCCCTCTGTCCTGCAGTCTTCTATGTGACCTCAGCGTCGGCTGTCAGAGCTGCGCGAAGAGAGAGAGCTTCTCCTCTCGCAGCTCTGTTAATCACGCCGCGGGGCTGATGGGAAATCCCATCAGCCCCGTGGCGGGATTAACAGAGCCGCAAGAAAGGGAAACTCTCCCTTCGCGCGGCTCTGAAAAGCCCGCGCTGAGGCCGCATAGAAGACTGCAGGACAGGGGGACCCCACGGGATTCTCAATTCTGCCGCTGCCACGGCGGCAGCAGCAGCCGGTTTCTGGGTTTTTGTTTTTTATACTTAGCTGGGCTGATGGGGGGGCGGGTAAGGACTGTAAATGGGCTGATGGGGGGGGGGGGGTTAAGGACTGCAAATGGGCTGATGGGGAGGGAGGGAGGGAGGGAGGGAGGGGGTTCGGACTGGAACTGGGCTGATGGGGGGGGGGTTAAGATTGGGAATGGGCTATGGGGGGTTAGGACAGGTAATAGACTATGGAGGGGCTAAGACTGGAAAAGGGCTGATGGGGGAAGTTATGACAGGTAATGGGCTATGGGGGGCAACGACAACAAAATGGAAGATGGGGCGATAACCACTGCAAACCTGCTATGGGGCGGTGGGCTAAGACAGGAAATGGGCTGTTGGGGGGGGGTAGGACTGGTAATGGGCTGGGGGGGCATTAGGACTGGTAATGGGCTATGGGGGGTTACAACAGGTAATGGGCTATGGGGAGCTACGACTACAAGTGGGCTGATGGGGGATTAGGACTGGAAATGGGCTATGGGGGGTTAGGACAGGTAATGGGCTGATGGGTTACAACAGGTAATGGGCTATGGGGGGGCTAAGACTACAAGTAGGCTGATAGGGGGTTAGGACTGGTAATGGGCTGTGGGGGGCGTTAGGACTGGTAATGGGCTGGGGGGGGTTAGGACTGGTACTGGGCTATGGGGGGGTTACAACAGGTAATGGGCTATGGGGAGCTACGACTACAAGTGGGCTGATGGGGGGATTAGGACTGGAAATGGGCTATGGGGGGTTTAGGACAGGTAATGGGCTGATGGGGGGTTACAACAGGTAATGGGCTATGGGGGGGCTAAGACTACAAGTAGGCTGATAGGGGGTTAGGACTGGTAATGGGCTGTGGGGGGCGTTAGGACTGGTAATGGGCTAGGGGGAGTTTAGGACTGGTAATGGGCTGGGGGGGGGGGTTAGGACTGGTACTGGGCTATGGGGGGGGGTTTACAACAGGTAATGGGCTATGGGGAGCTACGACTACAAGTGGGCTGATGGGGGGATTAGGACTGGAAATGGGCTATGGGGGGGTTAGGACAGGTAATGGGCTGATGGGGGGTTACAACAGGTAATGGGCTATGGGGGGGCTAAGAATACAAATGGGCTGATGGGGGGTTAGGACTGGTAATGGGTTGATGGGGGTAAGACTGAAAATGGGCTGATTGGAGGGTAAGGACTAGAAGTGGGCTGATGGGGGGGTTAGGACTGGTAATGGGCTATAGGGGGTTCGGACTGGAAGTGGGCTGATGGGGGGGGGGGTTAGGACTGGTAATGGGCTATAGGGGGTTCGGATTGGAAGTGGGCTGATGGGGGAGCTAGGACTGGTAATGGGATGGGGGGTTGCTAGGACTGGAAATGGGCTGAGTGGAAGGAGGGCTTGAACGGCAAATAGCTGATGGGGACAGGGGCTTGGAATGGAAATGGACTGAGTGGAAAGGGGGCTTGAACTGCAAATAGCTGATGGGGAGGGGGGCTTGGAATGGAAATGGGCTGTGAGGAGAGAGAGCTAGGACTGGAAATGGGCTGAGTGGGGGAGGAGGCTAGGACAGGAAATGGGCTGATGGAGGGGCCAGGATAGGACTGGAAATGGGCTGTTGGGGATGCTAAGGTTGGAAATGGGCTGTGGTGGGGGCTTGAATTGAAATGGACCCATGGAGGGGCTAGAACTGGAAGTAGGCTCATGGGGGGCTTGGATTGGAAATGGGCTGAGTGGAGGGGAGCTAGGATTTGACATGGGCTGATGGTGGGGCTAGGAAAGGAATAGAAATGAGCTGATGGGGGCTGGGATTGGAAATGAGCTGATGGAGGAACTGATAGGACTGGAAATGGATGGGGGAGCTAGGACTGGAAATGGGCTGATGGGGGACTAGGACTGGAAATGGGCTGATGCAGGGACAAGAAGGGAGCAGATGCTGGGTGGGGCTGGAACTAGAAAGGAGCTGATGTTGGGGGAGGATTAGAATGGGATGGAGCTGGGAGAGTGAAATGGAGAGGGAAAAATATTTTGCGTGGGAGGGAAGACAAATCTACAATTGGCCGGATATTGGGAGAGTAAGTGGGGATTGAGGATGGAGGGGTAAAATTTGAGTGGATGAAATAGGAATGAGGAAAGAGCAAAAGGAGAAAGATTAGTATGTTAAAGCAGATGTAGAGAGAGAATGGAATAAAAACAAGAAGACAGAAGAAAGGACAAATGGACAGCAGATGGAGAGTTAGCAGAAGACACGAAGAAACCAGAAGAAAGTGGCTGGAACAATTGCAACTGAAAAAAAATGCACAAAAGGTAGAAAAATCTCTCTTTATTTTGAATTTATTAACTGGAATATGTCAGCTCTGAGAAATGTGCATCATTAATTTTTGCGCTTTGTTTAGTACAAGAGGAAATTAATTTATAGTTTTATTTCTACAGTGTTGTTGTATATTCCAAGTTTGGCTTTTGGGGTTCCCAGTTTAATTATTGTCTTCCTGTTTCTAAATTGTGATTCCTTGTTTGGTGATGGTCTATGTTCTGCATGTGTAACTGAGCTGAGGTATTCTGTTTATATAATTCCTATTTGACATTGCCACTTGTTCTTTCCCCAGTAGGTCATGTATTGTTGTTCTCTGAAATGTATTGGTTTAATATTTGCAGTGTTGCCTTTTGATAGTTAGGGTATGGTGCTTTGTGAGTCCTGGTAGTGCTGTTAGGATACGGCGGGTTTGCTATGGGTTCTAAATGGGCAGTGTTTGTAGTAGTTCCTAATGTGTCTGGCGGTTGGTACTGGATTATAGTAATGTAGTAACCTTTTAGTCTTTCTTTATCCATATACTCATTAAGAGGCATGTTTACTAAAAGTTAGTGTATGGTAACATTATGCAAATATTTATGCAAATGAGGCCCCTTATGCAAATGAGGCCCCGCACCGAGTCTCCGCACATGGCCCCGCACCCCCCTTGGGCCGCCCCTGCCTGTAACTTATCTCCTCCCTATTATCCTGACTTCTCTCTGCCTACGGGTCTGTGGGCTGAGCTGGCCACTTGCATTGGGTCTTCCCCTTATGTGGCCGTATTTCAGCCCCTATCTCTCCTGGCTGCTCTCAGTCCCTAGAAATCTTCCTGTCCTTACTTTGCCCTCCCTACTCTGTTTCTGGCCTCTTCTTTTTCCATGTTGCCCCCTAGTTTCTCTGTAGAACCTCCTGAGATGACTGCCTGAACCCACTCTTCCTAGCCTGATCGTCCAGATAACCATTCACACACCCCTCCCACTCTCTGTTCATGTCCATTTCATACTTCAGAACATTCCTGGCACTCAACAATAATCACCGCCAACCCAAAAAGACAGAAATGAAAGGTAAACCACAGCACAAAATCAACTTCCACTCCTACTTCCTTTCCACTCATGTTTAGAAGCAAACTAGCTTAATTCTCTCAGCGACTCCTTCCAACTGGCCAGTACTTTCCATCCCCCTCATAGCCTTGACAATCATGTCCTCAGATAGCAGTCTGGAGGTTAATGATGGAAATGTGCAACATGCAATAATGTGTGGTAATTTACCATGCTATATCATGGGCGTACCTATAACATACTGTGTGGCAATTATTACTGTGCATTAATGGCTAGTTACCATGTTCCTACTTCATTAACACAGACATACCTCCATTTCACTAAAAGTTTTAGAACTGATGATTCTCCACCAGTGTGTGGTAAATTTTGCTGTTAAGACATGCTAACAGCAACCATTTATCACGCTTAAATGAAGAGTCCCCTGAGTTTCTTCTTTCTTTGTCCAATGCGTTGTTTAGTACCCATTGACTCAGGAGCCCTCTTCTCCATCTTGTCAATAGGGAAGAAAGGAGGCAAAGACAATTTTCTCTCCAAAATAGTTCAGTGACATTGCCATCTCTTCCCATGGCCATTTCCAGTAGGGAGAGTTGGTTACAAAAATCACTCCACTAATACTCCAATGCACATGCTCGGACGGGAGGTAATCCTGCATTGTGGGTCCTCTCTATATAGTACTTCTTGCAAAAATCTTATAAATCAAAAGTTTTGAAAAAATCATAAATGAAAAGTAGTATAGAGAATACTTGCAAGTACAATTGTAGCAACAGACTTCTCTTTAATTATATGCTATGGTTGTGTGTTTGGTGTGTTATTACTATTCCGTATATCTATGACATCACATATCACTAGAGGGTGAGGCAATAAATAAGGTGAATATATTTCTTGATCAAGAAATTCTACTATAAAAATATTGAAAACTGAATTAAAGGCATATTTTCAACAAAACAAAAGAAAAACACAATCGTGTCCTGTACTGTTGGAAAGATCTCAAGTAAGGGGAAACAAGGAGAAAGTGGGCCAAGATGGTTAGAACTAGTATCAAGAAACAGACACTAAAGCAATACTGAATGGTCACTGAGGGGATATACATATAGCACGCGTCGAGGTAGAGGCAAGGCAGGATGGGGGAGTTCCCACCGTGGCACAGTTAGTATGGGCATTTGTAGCCCATGCTACCTGCACTTGGGGCAAGTACCCCGGATGCAACTAATGCCACCTCAATGGGTGGCATTTGTTGCTCCCATGACTGTTTTACCACAGTGAAGCATGGTAAATACAGCATTTACTCCTAATGAGGAACGTAGTAGTTATTTCGACGCAACATAACCTGGAAGATTCCAAAGATCATCATACTAGCTGCAGAAGCCCAAGAGAACATGGTGTATCTATAATTTGAGTTATTCTTTCCTATGTGCATCACTTTGCACTTGTCCACATTCGATTTCATCTGCCATTTGGATGCCCAATCTCACCAGGTCCTCCTGCAATTTCTCACAATCTGCATGTGATTAAATAACTTTGAATAATTTGGTATCAACTGCAAATTTGATCAACTCATTTGTTGTTCCCAATTCCAGATCATTTATAAATATGTTAAAAAACATCAGGCCCAATACAGATCCCTGGGGTACTCCACTAGTCCCCTTCCTCCATTGAGAAAATTTATCCCTACTTTCTGTTTTCTATCTCTCACCAGTTTGCAGTCTACAAGAGGACATCACCTCCTATGCCATGACTTTAAAGTCATCCTCAGATGTGGGACTTTATCAAATGCTTTTTGAAAGTGCTTCCCAAACCTTTTTCCAGTGTGACCCCATTTTAGCGACTGAAAATTCCCGTGATCCCAGATAGTAATCAAATAAAGTTATCACTCAAATAACATAAATATAGACATATAAATATGTAAATCTATGCATTTTAATATAATTATCTGATGTACTCAACATGCTTGACACATACAGGCTTGGAAGTTATGACACAGCTTCTTGAACATATGCAGTGTCGGGGCTGAGCATCACTGGGGAGCAGTGTTTGTTGGGGGTTAAGCATCTGGGGGCAATGTGTGTGTAGGTGGGGGGGCCTGAATGTCTTGGGGCAATGTGTGTGTGTGTGTTTGTGTGTATGTGTGTGTACGTGGGCGCATGGGGGCTCAGTGTCTGGGAGCACTGTATGTGCATGATTGTGGGGGCTAAGTGACCGGGAGCAGTGTGTGTGTGTCTGAAGCTGAAGAAAGCACAGCCTGATAGTGGGCTTTGAGGTCCCCTCCCAAATTTTTATCTTGAGCTGGGCCCCAGCCATATCTAATGCCGGTCTTAGCAGATGTGCATTCCAAAAGCTCATATATTCCAATCACTAAATAAAGAATAAAATTATTTTTAACCTTGTTTTCTGGCCATTTTATTTTTCTAATCATGTTGGTCTCAGGGTCTGGTTTCTGTTTCTCTCTGCCTTCTCTTATTTCCAGGGTCACCTGTCTATTTGCTATTTCTTCTCTCTCTCCTTCTGTCTTCACTTCATCACCTATATCAATCTGTAATACTGATCTCTTCTCTTCAGTTTTCTTCATTCTCCTTTTTTACCATTTAGTTGTCAATCTCCTGCTCTTTGCTGCATTTACCCACAGCTTTCCATTACTTTCCCTCATTCAACTCTCCCATCCCCATTTCTCTGTCCTTCTTAAGCCTTTTATTGCCCAATCTCTCATTAACTCTCCCCTGTCTCTCCTCCCCTCTCACCCTCCCCATCCAAGATCTCTTTATTCTTCCCATATTCATTATCTCCTGTCTGCTGCTCTCATCCCTCCCACAAATGTCCAGCATCTCTTCTGTCTCCCTCCCTCGCATGTCCACTATCTCCTCTTTCTGTCTCCTTATCCCCATCCCTAATTTTCAATATTCCCTGTCAGTCTCACAAGTACTTATGCCCTCCTACTGTATATCCAATAGCTCCTTTCTCTCCCCTTCCCAGTATCCCCCAATGTCAAGCATCTCCTGTCTCCCTTCCTCCCTCCCATATCTAGCATCTCTTCTGTCTCCCAAGGATTCCTTCCCCCATATCCAGCATCTCCTTTGTCTGCCTTCCCCTGTACCACCCCCATGCCAAACATCTCCCTGCCATTCAAACTATTCCAACCCTCATCATGTCCGACTTCCTCCCTATTTCCCCTTCCCCTGGTGGTCCAGCATCCAATGCTCCCTTCCCCTCCTCCTCAGTCCAGCATCTTCCCCAAGTCCTGCACTATCTTAGCCAAGCCACCCCTGACTGCATTCTGCCCCCATACTTCTCCGAACCTACAGCAGCAAGAACTCACTCTACTGCCTTCAACCAACCACTCTCACCCCCGATCCAACATCAGCCTTCCCCTTCCTTCCACAGTCAACTGAATTGTGCCATTCTTCCCTCACCTAGAACATGCATTCAGCCTCATCTGCGTCCTGCTCCATAGAAACAGAAAGTCTGGGAGAGGGTGGGACTGAGGCTAAGACTTCTGCGCATGCACAAACTGCAGCTTGAGGTCTTCGCAGTTCTTATCTGTTATGTGAGAGCTTACTGATGTAGGTTACAGGGAACAGAAGAGGGGCCTGATTCAATTGGCCACAGAAGGAAAGGGAAGGCTGGCACTGGATCGGGGATAGGGGAGATTGGTTGAAGGCAGCAGTGGCAGAGTAGTGGTGACAGTCTTATTATCTTGCCACAAAATTCTGCATGCGGCCGAGATCCCAAATAAGAATTTTGCGACCCCATTTGGGGCTGCATCACACAGTTTGAGAACCGCTGAAATACACTATATCAACTGGTTCACCTTTATCTACATGTCTATTCACACCTTCAAAGGAATGGAGCAGATTGGTGAGGAAAGACATCTCTTGGCTAAATCACATTAAATTGTGTCTGTCCACATGTTCAGTAATTTTGTTCTTAATAATTGTTTTTACCATTTTGCCAACACTGGCAGTAGGCTCATTGGTCTGTAGTTTCTGCTACCCAGATAAGTGCCACTGACTGGGGTTATCCTTAGAAAGAGCAAGGACAGTCTCTGGGGTGATATATTCAGTCTCCTAACTGGACAATGATCTGGATAAAGATAGGACAGCAAAAAAGCTGAATAATGGCACTGAATATTCAGATGTATTTCCCCCACGGTGGCTGGAGTACAAACAAATTCTGACTACCCCATTTGAATACTGACCCCTAAATGTCCATATTTTATCAGGTTCAGGAACATAAGTAGCTAACAGAGTTCCTTTGTCCTCTATTTCTATCTGAGAAACTTCCAATAAATATGTAACTCCGAAGTATCCTCTGAAACCTCAGTCTTCTATCAATTTCCTCCCTCATTTCTTCACTAGAAATCCATGACAGCAAATGACAAATTCTAGTGATTGGAGGAATAGACTCCATAGAGACTTTAAACACATTGTGGAAGTGTGGCATGCGGTCAGAAGGGGTTTTATTTACAACACAGGCCAGACAGCAGCTCAGGGAAACAAAAGCAGATCTTATTCTCCAAAAAGCAAAACCCAGAACAGATAGCAGTTCAGGGAAAAATAATGCAGCTTTACTTCTGTCCCAGCTTGTTAAACCTCCACAAACTGGTTTTCCCAGCCCTTCCTCCAGCTCCAGTTAAAGTTCCTACCTCAGAACTCCTTTGCATGGCTTGCCTTGGAAGGATCTGGCTCCACGGGCCTCTCTCCCTCCTGCAGCCTGCTTAGTTTTTAACCTCTCCCTCTGAGCCACACTCTCCCATCCCTGAGCTCTGGGCTGTAGGCTCTCTCAAAGGGGACTGTTGATAATTCCTTTGGAGAGGGATGGGTAACATTATATTTACTCCAGTACACACATCTTTATAATATCTACATAGAATGTCCATCCAAGACATGATTGTGGACCTTGGAAAGTTCAAAAAACTCAAATTGTTTTTTATTTATTTATTTATTTCAGTGCTTTTTTATACCGCCCCTTCCAGAGATCAGGGGCGGTTTACAAGGAACTTAAACAACAATATAGCAGAACATTGCAATATTGAATTACATTAAACATTAGTTGAGCAAAAACAAGGAACTTAAACAACAATATAGCAGAACAGTGCAATATTGAATTACATTAAATATTAGGTGAACATAAACTAGGTTGCATAATAACTAGGTTAAATGGAAAACAATGTGAGGGTTATTAACATAAAGGGAAGTATAAAACTATGTTACAAGGAGTCATTTTAGTAAAATATTCAAAACTCTAGTTTATGATGAAGGGATGTGCAGGGCAAAAAATGTTTAGTTTCCTATGCCATTGCAGGTTTGTTTCATTTTGTTTTAATACATTTTCATTTAATGTTTTGTTCATATGAATTTTAATTTCAAGGCAATTTTGTTAATTAAGAGGTGATTGTTTTTGCTCCCAAACAAAGAAAACAGCTGAAAGATTACTAGATGTTTCATGTAAATAAGCTCCAAAGCCCCAGTGGTGGCCAGCATTGAACATCCAGGTTGGCTGGATAGCGGCGATATTCAGCCACTGGCCCAGTTAGCTTCGGCAGGAAAAGTTAGGACAATCTTCAAGACGTCTACCTTTTTTTTTTTTTTTTTTTTTTTAAATGCTTTATTTTCGTTTTACAACAACAAAGGAAAGGAAGACATACAACTAAGAGACAAATACATACATGGAATGTGATACATACACCAAAGTAAACCCCTACCACCCCCCTCCCCCCTGCTTCTTCTCTAGAAAACTAAAACATTCTCGAAGCGGGCGTGTACTGACATTATTGTGTTACAAAACCTTACAGCGATCTGAAACATGATGAGTGTACATTAAACAGACATGTCGAAGCAATGAGCAGATTGTACATGATCATTGAACATCTGCCATTTAGACAAGCGAGAATGAATTTGGGTATGGAAAATAGCTCTCCGAGATATCTGCTCATATTTACTATATAAGCAGACAAGGTTCCACTATTCATTGACAGTAAGTCGAGAGCTATCCTTCCAAGTCCCCGTAATTAAACATATGGCTATACCCAGCATGAAATCAGGAGAAAGCGACCCTTCTTAGGAAGAGAGGGGACCCCCGCCACTGAGCGGAGTCCCACAGTCTTCCAAGAAAGAGGCTCGTGAAGGTGCAAGATAAATGAAATACGACCCCAGACCCGCCCCCAGTAAACCTGTAGTTAAGGACATTCATAAAGAACATGAACGAGGGTTCCCACATCAGTATGGCAAGACCTACACTGGCCCCTGGCAGTTGTGTTCCATTTGGCTATTGTCCTGGAATATAAGAACATCTATGTGCAAAAAAAAAAAAAAGAAAACGAGAGTTGAGTTTGGGTAGCTGAAGCAGATCGGGAAACCCGCATTATTTTGCTCCAGAAAACGCTCCAATGCACAGGGGTTAAAGTGGTTCGCGGTTAGCGATCCCAGGCTTGTTGGACTCCACAAGTGGCAGTATCTGTACCCTGACATAATAGTTTATAAAAGTTAGAGGCTACCCCATGTGTACTACTAATAGAGTGAATTAGTTCTAATAGCCCATCCTTAGTAGGGACAGAGGGCGGCATGATTGGAGCACTTTTGAGGCAGCATGTAAGCTGCATCAATTGAAAGTAATGTTTCACTAGTAACGCAAATCCCCTGTATAAATCAAAAAAGGTTTTCCAACGAGCTGCAGAGAAGAGCTGTTGGGGTGTCCTGATCCCCCTGGAGTACCAGGGTCTGAAAGTAATCATGCATGGCTGCTCGAATTTCTAACCGGAACTCTGGCAGAGTTAATAGGGCTCTATCAAAGAACCAGGCCCCCGGATTCCCTTGAAGTGCAGTAGTGTGGTAGTGAAAAGAAATAGCAGCAGGATCTAAAATATGCTGAGAGTGAATCTTTGCAGCGTCCACCTGAGGAACTAACAGTGTTGATATTAGAAAAAAATCTATGCGAAACTGGGATTTGTGAGGGGAAGAGAAGAAGGTAAAGTCAAGCTCATTGGGGTGTAGTAGCCTCCATAGATCGACTAGAACAATATCTTTGATCATAGAGGTAAGCGCGATATGACTCTTGGGGGGACCACTTGTCCTGGGCGGCTATTTGTCAATCAGGGGATCAAGAACTGAATTGAAATCCCCCCCAATATCAATGAAGAATTAGCAGAGGCCTGCGCAGCCTGAGCAGTAATAGCAAAAGGGCAGGGTCATCCAGATTAGGAGCATGAAGGCATATACATGTAATTTCAAAGTTACCCATCTGAGGTGAACTCTGGACCATCTACCCGCTGTGTCTAAGCAAGTCGCAACAATAGTAGCATGCAGAGATTTCCTATCAATATAGCAACCCCACATTTCCTAGAAACAGCTGGGGAATAGGCGGCCACCATGCAAGGTTTAATATTGAGGTTGAAAGTTTCCTTCGAATTGAAATGTGTTTCTTGGAGGAAAATCAGGTCCGCAGCTTCATGACTTAGATAGCTTAGGAGTTTCCTCCGTTTTATCGGATTATTGATTCCTTGTACGTTCAATGAGAAAATCTTACATGGTGCCATCAGTCAATAGTAGACATTCTAGGTAAGAGCGCTTGAAAACTTACAACATAATCAGAATCTGTACAATAATGACATAAACACCAAGTATGCTGGCCAATACACCCATATTGAAAAATATGTACCAAAGTAACTTAGAGAAGAAGCAAACCCCCAATGAATATGGCGACCAGATGTCTGCGGGAGGAGGCCCTAGAGAGGAAGATAGAGACATAATAAGAGAAAAGAAACACCAGAGTCCATAAGAAACACTGTCTCTGATACTCGTCGAGGCTACTATGGGTAGATGGAGTCGGGTCCCAGATATCTTCAAAATAAGGCAACAAACCGCCCTCGACAGACTCTTCGCTGAGCCGCGGTAAATCCAATATGGCAGGTACAGCGGATATGAAAATACTGGCAGGAATATTCTGGAAGTCAGCGCATCAAGTCGGCTTCTTTAGAGTCCAAAAACTCCGCTAGTAGATCAGGGTCCTCAAATGTTCTTGTCTGATTGTGAAGCGTGACTCGAAGCTTGGCCGGGTACATCAGGCCATAGCGTGCTTGTAGTTGTTGAAGCCTCGGCCGAAATTCCAGAAAGCGCTTTCGGCGGTCGACCGTGGGTTTAGCCAAGTCAGGATAGAAGGAGACCTTGTGGCTCTCATACTCCATATGGCCCTTTGCCCGGGAGGCACTGAGAATTTGTTCCACATGTTGATATCTCAAAAGTCGAAAGATGATAGGCCGCGGGGTCTTCCTGTTGAGCGTTATGTTTGTGGGTACACGATGAGCGCGATCGATCTCCAATTCTTTGGTAAAGGTGATTTGGAGCAGGGAAGGGAGGATTTTACTTAAAAACTCCTTCATGTCTCCCAATTCCGCTCCCTCCGGTATGCCCACGAGTCGTAGGTTGTTGCGGCGCGCTCTATTATTGCCATCTTCCACTTCTTTCTGCAAGGCCCGCACCTGACGTTCAACTTTGTCAAGTTTGGACAGCCGGACCGCATGGGAGTCTAATATACTCTCCATTTTGTCCTGACGCGAAGAGAGCCCCTCTAGCCTGCCTTGCAGTACACCAAGATCTTCCCTCAGCGCTCGAAGTGCTTCACCGTTTGACTGCACGAGGTCCTTAACCCCTCTAATTTCTGCGAGGATTTCCTGCTGCATTTCGGGGCCCTCGCGCCAAGCCAGCCCCTTCTGCGGGGACGGGGGTTCAGTTTTGGAGCGTTTACCGTGAGAAGCCGCTGGAGATCCAAATTCCAGGCGCGTGGGTTTGGTCCCCGCCATCTCACCAATGTGCCCCGGCAAGATCAGAGCAGAAATTCAAGTTTGTCCGGTGTTAATTCAGGATTCTGAGTAGGCCTCTCGGGAGCCTCAGCGTTATGCGACCATCCCGCTGGACATCGGGCTCCGCCCCTCCAAGACGTCTAACTTTTATCACCAAGGGATAACCCAGTTATCCCCAGATGCCACCCCTGGCTAGTATGTGGGTGCTTAGCAGCAGCACTCACGGCTATTCACCGGCACTAGCCACGTAGGTGCTTAATGCAGTTATCAAGTCTGCCCCAAATATTTTTTCTCTCAATTTGTTAAACAAGTTACCCTTGCGTTGGAAAGTAGGCATCTTGCAGGAGTTGCTATTATGTCTCCAGTGGTACTGGTTTTAGTTCTCTTAACTATGTCTTGTATTCTGGTGCTCTTAGTTCCTGTTTACTGATTGGCTCAAATTTGTCTGGTTTTAAGCTCTGTGGAAAATCCTTCCTGTTTTTTTTTTTTGCTTTGTGAATCTATTGATTCCTGCTCTAGAGACTTGTTTCCAAAGACTTTTCTTCTGCCATGTTCTTGTGTCAGAAATTCTCTGAAAACATTTATTTATTCAATTTTTATTCTGTCCTCAAACTTCTCAGGGCAGGGTACAAATTACATTATGATTATTATTATACATTTATAAGCATTACCATTCATACGCATAAGCATGGATAAAGACAGTCCCTGCTTGTAAGAGCTTATAATCTAATCAAGAGAGACAGGACAAGAAGCAAAAGGGAAGGATTAGGAAACACAAGGATTAGGAACCAAAGGCAGGTTTAAAAAGGTGAACCTTTAACAATGATTTAAAAAGGGGCAGTGATGAAGCCTGATATACAGATTTGGGAAGTTTATTCCAGGCATAGGGAACGGTGAGGTGAAAAGACCACAGCCTGGAGTTAGCAGAGGAAGAAAAGGGCAAAGAAAGGAGCAAGCTAGAATAAGAGCGAACAAGGAAGGGAGTAGAGGGAGAGAAGAGAGGAGAGATAGAGAGGAGCAATAGAATGAACACACTTAAAGGTTAGAAGAAGAAGTTTATATTGGATACGAAAACGTAAGGAACGCTAGTGAAGCAATCTGAGAAGAGTGGTTATGTGAGTAAAACGAGGCTGGCAAAAGATTAAGCGAGCAGCAGAGTTTTGAATAGATTGAAGGGGAGAGAGATGGCTTAGAAGGAGACCAATCAGAAGGAGGTTACAGTAGTCTAGGCGAGAAGTGATTAAAAAATGGACTAGTGTTTTAGCAGTGTTATCACAGAGGAAGGGGCAAATTTTGTAAATGTTACAGAGGAATAACACAGCACAGACTGACAATATCTCATCATAACACATAATATCTATTTTCATAAAATTAAAAAAAGGAAAAAACAGAATAATTGATTTCCAAAATCCTACAATGTCCATCATGTCTCAGGAAAAAGGTATGTTTTTATTGCCTTCCAAAAAATATAAGTTTGTCCATAGTATGGTAAATTTTTGGTATTCCATTTCACAGTAATGGCAGAGAACATGAATAAGCAATACAACATGAACATTCAAGATGAAAATGCAAGAGGGAACCACTAGCAAACAATCTGATTGAGACCACAAAGTATGGACTGGGATATACTTCAGCAATTTAAGTACAACATAAGTTGGAAGCTGACCTTGAAAATATTTAAAAGCCAAAACAAGCATTTTAAAGATACAGTGCTTCTCAATTGGTAACCAATGAAGTAAATTTGAATAAGGAGAAACATGATCTCTAGGCCCCAAATCAAAAATCAACCTCACCGAAACATTCTCTATCCTTGTAGTGCTATATAAATGATTAATAGCAGTAATAGTAGTAGTAGTATCCAATATAATCGTTTTTTAAAATTTTGCAGTCAATCAATAAAATAGAGAGTTACAATAATCAAGCCTTGATGTTATAAATGCATATACAAGTTGTAAAATCTCAGATTGTGAAAAAAATCTGTTGAATCTTATATAATTGTCGCAAATAATAGAAACGGGTCTTAACAGTTTGTGTTACATGGCTATCAAGAGAGAGGTCGCTGTCAATATTAACTCCCAAACTGTGAACCTGACTCTTAATCTGAAGCTCTGCTCCTTCCCAAAAAACATTTGGGGTAGGGGAGGAGCTGTTAAGATGAATCCATAATACCTCAGTTTTTGAAGGATTAATCTGCAGCTCATTCTGTTCCATCCATTGTTTAATCATATCCAAAAAAACACCAAACTGGTAATCTCAGAGGCTTACTCTATGCCCAAGGGGACATAAAATTAAATGTCATCAGCATAAGAATGTACCCGAACCCCATGGACAGAAATCGCATGTTTGAAATAGATGCTAAAAAGAAGAGGTGATAACAAAGCCCCTACTGGAACAGCGTATTTCAGTGGCCAAGGATTAGAGATCATGTTTCCCACTACTACATATTAACACCTATCAGAAACGGCAAACCGCATAAGTACCAAATCCGAAACTCCCATCCTCTGCAAAAGGATATAATGATCAATAGTATCAAATGCTGCACTTAAGTTCAAAAGGACCAATAGAACTTCCTGACTATGATCTATATAATACCAACAATCATCCAAAATATCCAGTATAACTAATTCAGTACTATGATTTCCTCTGTAAGCTGACTGATAAGGTGACAACAAAATCAGATCTAAATTAGTTTTTTTGCAACAGAGGTTTAAGAACAGCCCTTTTCCAACTATCCTCTGATTCAAAGACTCGTTAATCAGAGATGTTAATGTAGCAAAAATAGTCGACTGCGCAAAAAATTTGGAAAGACAAGGATCAAATCACATATACGTAGAACATGTCTAAGTATACTATCAGAGACATTTACCAAGCCTAATCCAGATCCTATTAGTGATCATCATAGATAGTGCCAATCAGTGCCAATATCTACAGTATATAGCAGCTACTGCTATATGGATATTTGGCTTTGAATATTGACTGGTTAATATTTAATACATTTAATGACAGTAACCCAAGCAATGGCTTTTATTTTGAGCTGAATTTTTGCGCAAAGCTAGAAAACTGTTTCATAATTTTTTCCCATCAAATTCTTTTGCAAAACTTTTCTTCTCAAATTTCAGATCAGTTATTTGGAAAGCTGCTAAGGTTGTACCTGCAGAAACCAATTACTTTCTGGGAATTAAAATATAACATTTACCTTTGCAGATTTTTTTAAAGTTCCGGTTTTCATGTGGGTGTCCTGGAAGGCGACACTGGAATCGATGCTGCCAAAATTCAGAAAACCAGGGATTTCTGGTGTTTGTATCCAAGCGTAATTTTAAGAAATAGTTATTGAAGGACATAACCTCCGCAGACTGCAGCTTGATGGTAATTCCCCCATTGGCCTCTGCCTCAAAACCTTCAATTACTTCATCCCTGTCTGCCCAGCCATCACTGTAAAGAGACAAGGGAAATTAGGTTCAGAAATTCACATGAAATAGCAATTTTGTGGCAAATTAGTTTAAAAGCTGGAAGCACATCTATTACTGTATTCCATGAGAGGAACGAGAAACTCAGTTCTTTCTGAAAGTTCTCTCTGTTCCTCACCTTTTTCTGTTTTATCTCATTCTCGAAAAAATGAAGTGATAAGGTGTTGCAATCTTTTTCTACTAAGAGCAAAAACAGTTTTAATATAATAGAAAGCATCAAAAGTTTCACAAAAACAAATGAATTGAACTTATTCTGATGTATTAAAGAATATGTTTTCTGTGTTCAGCAAAATTAAGCTGGTATTGTAACTTGGCCCTCGGATTTTCCAAAGGTTTGTGTGATATCATCCATGTACTATCTGCTGTAGAGTACTCTGGCTCAATGCAAAAGAGAAGAACACATTTAAAAAAAATTATAATAGGCAAAATGGGTTAACTTTAAAATTCTTGCAGTAATATCTTTTGATATTCTGTAAAAAACTGAGGAAGGCGGCTAACAAGGTACAATGCCTGCGTGTATCCAGGGGCGGCCCAAGGGGGGTGCGGGGCCATGTGCGGAGACTCGGTGCGGGGCCTCATTTGCATAATTATTTGCATAATGTTACCATACACTAACTTTTAGTAAACATGCTTCTTAATGAGTGTATGAATAAAGAAAGACTAAAAGACTTCTACATTACTATAATCCAATGCCAACCGCCAGACACATTAGGAACTACTACAAATACTGCTCATTTAGAACCCATAGCAAACCCGCCGTATCCTAACAGCACTATCAGGACTCATAAAGCACCATACCCTAACTATCAAAAGGAAACGCTGCAAATATTAAACAAATACATTTCAGAGAACAACAATACATGACCTACTGGGGAAAGAGAACAAGTGGCAATGTCAAATAGGAATTACATAAACAGAATACCTCAGCTCAGTTACACATGCAGAACATAGACCATCACCAAACAAGGAATCAAAATTTAGAAACAGGAAGACAATAATTAAACTGGGAATCCCAAAAGCCAAACTTGGAATGTACAACAACACTGTAGAAATAAAACTATACATTAATTTGCTCTTGTACTAAACAAAGCACAGACGTTAATTTTATTTTATTTATTTATTTAGTAGATACTTATATACCGCTACTTCCAGCGATCAGGAGCGGTTTGATTACAAGTTTGGGATTTGTCAAAAAATCATGACAGAAAGTTTGGGGCATAGATAGAGAGAACAGGGGTAATACACAGCACACATATTAGGGTCTATATTTAGACCATAATTACTATCACAATCGATTATATATTTATACAGGCAATTATACATTTACACACGCGATTATCCGACATCTATGTACAGTTTTACATACAGCTATTCACTCTCTTTTATCTTCTTGGCCTTACTTATGTATATAGTGACAATTGAACAGGTGAGCAGTTGTACATACAGCTATTCACTCTTTTTATCTTCTTGGATTTACATCTGTATATAGTGACAATTGAACAGGTGCGTCTTTAATTTTTTCTGAAATCGGTTATGTCTTTAATTGCTCTCAGCTCGTGTGGGAGCTGGTTCCATAAAGTGGGGGCAGAGAAGGAGAACGCTCTGCGACTAGTACTGACTTTTACGTGCCTAATGCTGTTTGGGACTATTAGTGTGTCTGAGTTTATGGTTCTCCTGCTTCTGGTGGTAGGTTGTATGGCGATCAGGGTGGAGAGGAATGAGGGGGCCAGGTTTTGAATTAACTTGAATGTCGTTACCAATGTTTTGTATTGAATCCTGGCAGCAACTGGGAGCCAGTGCAGTTCCATCAATACGGGTGTGTGATATGCTCAGTGACGCTTGTTCTCATGATGATCCTTGCTGCTACGTGTTGTGCCAGTTGTAATATGTTAGTGGTTTTCTTTGGTAGACCCTGCAGGATGGCGTTGCAGTAGTCAAGGTGTGGCATGATGAGTGCTTGTGCAACTGATCGGAAATCACACGAATCCAGTACATTCCTCAGGGGTCGTAGTACTCTAAGCTTGTGAAAGATGGCTTTGTTGGTGTTGCTGAGGTGTTTTTCCATTTTCAGTTTGCTGTCGATTGTGACTCCTAGATATTTTATTTCTTCCTTCGAGTTGTAAGTATTATTGCACAGTGTGATTGCTGGAGGTGGTTCAAAGTCAATTCTACTGGACATAAACATTACTTCAGTCTTCTTATGATTAATTGACATGTTGTTTTGCTTTAGCCATCCCAACATCTCTCCCATGCAGGTTTCAAGCTGGTTGTAAATCGGGTTAGTGGTCTCTAGTTGGGTGTACAACATGATATCGTCTGCGTATATGTGGTAGTTGATGCCGTATTTCCTGAATATTTCACTGAGGGGCTGCATGTAAATGTTAAAAAGTAGTGCCGAGAGTGCCGAACCCTGTGGTATGCCTTGGGTTTGGGTGAAGGCTTCGGCTTTTTCTCTGTTGAATTGGACCTGCGGTTTTCTGTCCGTTATATAGGAGGAGAACCATTTCAAGGTGGTTCCTAAGATTCCAATTGATGCCAGCTTGTTAAGGAGGGTTAGGTGATGGACAGTGTCGAATGCAGCGGAGATGTCGATGAAAATGAGGATAAACATTTTCTTCCTGTCTTCCAGACCCTTAAGGAGGTTGTTAAACAGGGCCAAAAGAAGGGTTTCGACCCCATGGTTTTTCCTGAATCCGTATTGCTGTTTGTCCAGTGTTTCGTTGTCATCAAGGTGCTCTTGCAGTTGGATGAGGGCTGCTTTTTCAATGATCTTTGCTAAAAAAGATATGCTGGAGATTGGGCGGTAAGAAGATGGGTCTTCTTTGTTTAGCGAGTTGTTTTTTAGTATCGGTCTAATTATAGACTTTTTGAGTTGGTTAGGCATGATTCCTTGTGAAAGTGATTGGTTCACAATGTGTGAGACTTGGTGGCCAATGTCCTTTTTTGCTGCTTTGATCCAGGTAGCTGGGCAGGGATCAAGCAGGGAGGTGGTGGTATTGATACTGGTTATTATTTCAACCGCTTGTTTATCATCAATTTTGCGAAATTCATTCCACATCTGTTCTTGCTTCACTACAGTTTTCAAATGGGGCTTGGGAAAACATAGTGTGGTTGATGTTGTGGTCAGCTTGCTTTCGTAGTAGTTTGCTAGGGTTTGGGGTTGAATAGTATCACTCCGCTGTTCTGGTTGGTTTGTTTTGGTTAGAGTTTTCACTAGTCGAAATAATTCCCGTGGTTTGTTGATGGCTTTATTCAGCAGGTTGGTGTGGTGTTTCCTTTTTGCTTCATCTACCTCATCTTTGTATTTTCTAAGGATGTTGAAGTATTCAGCTCTGAGTTCCAAAGTTCTGTTACGTCTCCACTTTTTTTCACACCTTCTAAGTTCTCTCTTCCTTTTGGTTAGCGCAGTTGTGTACCAAGGCTCTGATTGTCGTTTGCCTGAGCTAGCTGTGTTATTCCATTTCGGGGTTGCTGAAGCCTGAATCCCTTCGTTCCAGCTATTTGTTAGTACATCGAGGTCTGTAGATTCCAAATCGATGTGCGCCCTGATGTTACTTGTGAGACCATCCAGATCAAGCTTATTGAAAGATCTCTGCTGATGGGTTTCTCGTTGGGCTTCCACATCTTTCGGTACCAATGGGAGTTTTATCCGTATGTCTATTTGGTGATGGTCAGACCAGGGTATTGCCTTGATATTAATCAGGGGTTTAACATGGTTGGGCTGTTTGTTTTTCGGAGTAAAGACCATGTCCAGCGTATGTCCCTTTTCATGAGTTGGCTCATTTATTATTTGATGATATCCAAGTTGCGACATAGCTTCGAGGAAGGTGTTGGCGTGCACTGCTGTTGTTGACGCTAGGTTTATGTCCCCGAGGATGATTTGGAATTTCCTTGGCTGTGTTGAGGAGATGTTTTCCAATGCTGCAGCAAGTACTTCATGGTTTGGTGAGGGGGACCTGTACATTAGGCAGATGGATATTGCTTGGTTCTCCACTTTGAGCAGGTCAATGTCTGGGTTTGATTCCAGGGACGTGCATGAGAGTTTCAAGTGTGATTTGGCAATTATGAGCACTCCTCCACCTCTTTTGTTGGATCGTGGACAGTTATACAGGTTGTAGCCTGGTCTGTCTATCTGGTTCAGTAAGACAGCATCGGTGTTTGTTATCCAGGTTTCTGTTATACAGAGGATGTCTGGTTGCTCATCTTTGATTATGTCACAGATAATGTGGGTCTTGTTTCTGATCGATCGGGCGTTTACGAGAGTGATGCTACATTCCACTAAAGGATCTGGTGGTGCCAGGCTTTGTTGAGCAATGGGCCGGGGGGGTTTCCTCATCTGTGACATTTTTGATTTCGGCTTGTGGTGCTTTGGTGTACTCGCATGTTTTCTGCGTGCGTGCACTGGATAGGTTATAATTGTTGGTACATGCACATTTCCCAGAGCTGACATATTCCAATTAATAAATTCAAAATAAAGAGATATTTTTCTACCTTTTGTGCATTTTTTTCAGCTGCAATTGCTCCAGTCACTTTCTTCTGGTTTCTTTGTGTTTTCCGCTAACTCTCCATCGTCTGCTGTCCATTTGTCTTTTCTTCTCTCTTCTAGTTTTTTTTCCATTCTCTCTCTACATCTGCTTTAACATACTAATCTTTCTCCTTTTGCTCTTTCCTCATTCCTATTTCATCTACTCAAATTTTACCCCTCCATTCTCAATCCCCACTTACTCTCCCAATATCCGGCCAATTGTAGATTTGTCTTCCCTCCCACACAAAATATTTTTTCCCTCTCCATTTCACTCTCCCAGCTCCATCCCATTCTAATCCTCCCCCAACATCAGCTCCATTCTAGTTCCAGTCCCACCAAGCATCCGCTCCCTTCTAGTCCCCGCATCAGCCCATTTCCAGTCCTAGCCCCCCATAAGCCCATTTCCAGTCCTATCCTAGACCCACCATCAGCCTATTTCCAGTCCTAGCTCCCCCATCTATTTCCAGTCCCATCCGAGTCCCTCCATCACTCATTTCCAATCCCAGCCCCCCATGAGCCCATCAGCCCATGTCAAATCCTAGCTCCCATCCACTCAGCCCATTTCTAATCCAAGCCCCCCATGAGCCTACTTCCAGTTCTAGTCCCTTCATGAGTCCATTTCAATCCAAACCCCCACCACAGCCCATTTCCAATCTTAGCACCCCCCCAACAGCCAATTTCCAGTCCTATTCTAGCCCCTCCATCAGCCCATTTCCTGTCCTAGCCCCCCCCACTCAGCCCATTTCCAGTCCTAGCTCCCTCCCCCTCACAACCCATTTCCATTCCAAGCCCACGTCCCCATCAGCTATTTGCAGTTCAAGCCCTCCTTCCACTCAGCCCATTTCCAGTCCTAGCAACCCCCCCAGCCCATTAACAGTCTTAGCCCCCCCAGCCCATTACCAGTCCTAACCCCCCATCAGCCCATTTCCAGACCTAGCCCCCCATAGCCCATTACTAGTCCTAACCACCCCATCAGCGCAGTACATCCTACCCCCCCCATAACCATATTTTCAGGCCTAGCCCCCCCTCAGCCTATTTCCAGTCTTAGCCACCCATAGCCCATTACCAGTCCTAATCCCCCATCAGCCCATTACCAGTCCTAACCCCTCCCATAGCCCATTACCAGTCCTAACCCCCATCAGCCCATTTCCAGTCTTAGCTCCCCCCATAACCCATTACCAGTCCTAAACCTCCCCATCAGCCCATTTCCAGTCTTAGCATCCCCCCATGGCCCATTACTAGTCCTAACCCTCCCCGATCAGCCCACTTCCAGTCTTAGCCCCCCCCATAACCCATTACCAGTCCTAAACCTCCCCATCAACCCATTACGTCCTAACCCCCCATCACCCTATTTCCAGTCCTAGCCCCCCCATCAGCCTATTTCCAGTCTTAGCCCCCCCCCATAGCCCATTACCAGTCCTAATCCCCCATCAGCCCATTACCAGTCCTAACCCCTCCCATAGCCCATTACCAGTCCTAACCCCCATCAGCCCATTTCCAGTCTTAGCCCTCCCCATAACCCATTACCAGTCCTAAACCTCCCCATCAGCCCACTTCCAGTCTTAGCACCCCCCATGGCCCATTACTAGTCCTAACCCTCCCCCATCAGCCCACTTCCAGTCTTAGCCCCCCCATAACCCATTACCAGTCCTAAACCTCCCCTTCAGCCCTTTTCCAGTCTTTGCCCCCCCCTTAGCCAATTACCAGTCCTAACCCCCCCATCAGCCCATTTCCAGTCTTAGCCCCCCCATAACCCATTACCAGCCCTAAACCTCCCCATCAGCCTATTTCCAGTCTTAGCCCCCCCATAGCCCATTACCAGTCCTAATCCCCCATCAGCCTATTTCCAGTCTTAGCACCCCCCCATGGCCCATTACTAGTCCTAACCCTCCCCCATCAGCCCACTTCCAGTCTTAGCCCCCCCCATAACCCATTACCAGTCCTAAACCTCCCCATCAGCCCATTTCCAGTCTTAGCCCCCCCAAAGCCCATTACCAGTCCTAACCCCCCCATCAGCCCACTTCCAGTCTTAGCACCCCCACCCCATGGCCCATTACTAGTCCTAACCTCCCCCATCAGCCCACTTCCAGTCTTAGCACCCCCCCATGGCCCATTACTAGTCCTAACCCTCCCCCATCAGCCCACTTCCAGTCTTAGCCTCCCCATAACCCATTACCAGTCCTAAACCTCCCCATCGGCCCAATTCCAGTCTTAGCCCCCCCCCCCCCATAGCCAATTACCAGTCCTAACCCCCCATCAGCCCATTTCCAGTCAGCCCCCCCATAGCCCATTACCAGTCCTAAACCCCCCCCCCATCAGCCCACTTCCAGTCTTAGCACCCCCCATGGCCCATTACTAGTCCGAACCCTCCCCTCTCAGCCCCCTTCCAGTCGTAGCCGCCCCTCCCCCAGTGCCCAGGGCCAGTCCGAAACCCCCTTTCCCCCTATCATCCCAAATTAAAAAATAAAAAAAAACAGCTGCGTCTGCCGCGGCAGCATCAAAGGTGCCGCCGCGGGTCCCCCCCTGCCCGGCAGAGCCTCCCTGTATCGTAGGCTAGCGTTCAATCCCCGAACGCAGGCTTCTTTCAGAGCTGCGAGAGTTTCCTTTCTCGCGGCTCTGTTAATCCCGCCGGGGCTGATGGGAAATCCCCGGTGGGATTAACAGAGCCGCAAGAAAGGAAACTCTCGCGGCTCTGAAAGAAGCCCGCGTTCGGGGATTGAACGCTAGCCTACGATGCAGGGAGGCTCTGCCGGGCAGGGGGGGGCCCCGCGGCGGCACTCTTGATGCTGCTGCGGCAGAAGCAGCTGTTTTTTTGTTTTTTTTTAAATTTGGGATGATGAAGAATGTTTTTTGCGCGGGGCCCCCTGAAACGCGGGGCCCTGTGCAAAAAACATTCTTTGCTCAATGGACGGGCTGGCCCTGCGTGTATCCTGTCTCATTGATTCTTATATTGGATGCCACTATAGGGAGGAGAAGAGTAGTATGATGTGTGTAGTGCCTGGACTCTACTTGAATTCTTTCAAATCATGTGGAAGGCAAACTGCTCCCCTCCCCCTTCCGCTTTTGCCTTTGCTATATTGGTCCAGGCAAGCTTCCTTCACTCATTGTAGATCACATGTATATAGTTTGCTAAGTTATCTGTGTGACCTGGGGGTAGGGTTGCCAACTGACTCCAGATGCGCCCGACAGGCTTAATCCAGTCCTGGGTTTACCCCATTGCATGCAGGGGCTTATAGTTTTCCATTTCTTATGGAATGCAATGGAGAATTCAGAACTAAATATCCCTGCATGCAATGGGGGTAAACCCAGGAGTGGATCAAGCCTGTCGGGTGCATCTGAAGCCAGCTGGCAACCCTACTTTGGGGCCATCACACTAAGAGACAGTCAGGGTATAATTGGGAGTTCTGGGAAATGACAGGGGTCCAGAACTGTGGCAGTGTTCCACTGAAACCCTGATGGGACTGAAGTTCTATCTCACTGGAATGGGATTGACAAGCTGTGCTAGATTTTAAATTTGGAAGTGGAGAAAGGGGAGCAGAGTTTCCCAGAGGTCATAGGAAGGCTTGGGAGAAGTAGTCCTCTCAAATCACCCCTGCTCAGATCCTCCATTTAGCTTCTTCTTAAATAATATCGCCTGTCATATTTGATCCAGTGCCCACACAATAAAATTATGAAGAATAGTTAATGTGGAGTCTGTAAGCCAGTTTTCACTCACAGGCCTGCAACCCTCTGCTCCCTCTTTCTGCATGGACTTCTTGTTACCATGGAAACCTGTGTGAGGGCAGCCATAGTGTTGGACAGTGTTCTGGCTCATAGGCCGTATGCTGACATTCCTTCAGGGATTTGCTTCTGCTGCAGACACTGTCTGAAGAAGATAGCCTGTGGCAGACCCAGAGGGTAGCATGGTGGTGACACTTATAAAAATTTGCTACCAGAGGTAACTGCCTCCATTGCCTATCCCTAAATCCATGCAAAACAGACCCTGATGCAGTCCATACATGATATAATAAATATTTTTGTCGGATACCACCGAGGGAGGGTAAGAGTGTTAACTTAACCACACAGACTGGTGATATCCTTTTATTCACTTTTAAGTTCTTTTTCAATTATTTTTATATATGTAAAAACCTTGCGAAACTTATCTTGTCCCAACGCAGCAATTTCACATATTGAAGCACGACGTGCACGTTTTGGGGTGTTCAATATCCCTGTATCAAGTGTTCACATGAAGTTGTTCAATATTAACCGCCGCTAAACACCGACTTTAAACCGGCGTACACTCATATAGGACCGAAAAATTTGTAATTGGCAGATAGACTTCGTCAATCAAAGAAGAAACCAATCATCATCAAGGAGAACACTCATAGTGAAAATCCTTTGTTGGTTAGACCGTCATATCATAATCCCAGTTGATGACACCGTGGTAATCCCAAAAACCACTGGTGAAAACTGATGTCAGTCAGAAAAATAACCACCAATCATGAAGGGGATATCCCACACAATTTGGGAAACCCCTTACTCGATTGGTCCATCATGGAAGCAAGCTGGGCCAATTGATTTCTCGATTCAAACCCATAGGATGAACAGAATTTAACACATGAATCCATCATTGTTCACACCATTGTAAACAAGCTGTACGATCACCCCCTCGCGGGTCCAATGGGATATGGTCAATATTTATTATATCATGTATGGACTACATCAGGGTCTTTTTTGCATGGTTTGATTTTGACACCGATTTTGGGATATTGTGGCTTGATTTATCCCTAAATCCAGGCTTCCTTATGGCTTCCCAGCACTAGTTAGGAAAACTAACTATATTTTCCATATGACTTAGTTTTCCTGATGGAGCGGGTTGCTCAGTAAAATTTTAGCTCTCGTTTTTATCCAAAATTATGTTCTGCATGGTCTTTTCAGAATGAGTGTTTAAAGACAAGGACAAGGTGAACAAGAAGTGCAACAGGAGTCATGGGCGCCAATGTCATATACTACAAAACGAGGGGCAACAAAAACAAAAAGAATCTAAACATTAGCGCAGGTACAGTGATATTTATTTATGCTTAAAATTCAAAAGTGCCATCAAAGTTTCAATCAGCATGCAGGAATACAAAAAAAGTCATAAAAGGTGCACTCCAAAGTCCTATATCATGCCAATGAATCCAAATTTCTGTACTGTCTTTTTATAGTGACTTTTATAATCTGCAAAGTGAAAACTTATGTTAATAGAAATAAAGGAGGAGTATAATGCTCTCTTCTGTAAATAAGAAAACTGAACACACCCAAGAAATCACACTGCTGCAAACCAATATAGATTAAGGATGCAGTATCCCTAAAAACACCTGAACTAATCATCCTGAACTATCTGAGATTGATGTGTTGGCTGATCATGGTCAACTTCGGGGATGGGGACCTCTCTGGGGGCTCCTGACATTGTTAACTTCAATGTAGATGCTATTAAAATGTTAATTAATGGCCTTCCATCCACATGGCTATAATTCAAATTTAGCTAGCATTATATTGAGGATGTCCTCATTTTATGGGATGGCAGACTTGTGAATCTGAGCATTTTTTTGAGTGAATTAATTGTTATGATCCTAATCGACAGTTCACTTTCACTGCTAGATCTGCCTCTATTCTTTTTTTGGCCATAGTGGGGTATATTCAAAGGGATTGATGCAGTTTGCAGAGCTGAAAACCACGCTAATCCCACTGAGTGGACTATCCAGTGACAATACCCTGTTTGTGCCACTGAATATCCCCACCTAAGCAATCTGAATGGCAAACTGCTAGAGCTAGGATGTTCTGGGGATGGAGTGGGAGCGGCCCTCAAGGTTAGCAATATTGAGACAAATGGAGCCCGATTCAGGTAGGAGGATGTCCGGGCCATACGGATGTCCTCAAGGAAGAGGGGCCTTTGGACCCAATCCTGGCCCGTGGGAACAAAACGTTCCCATAGTGCACAGAATCGGGCCAGTGGACGGCTCGGCGTGCCCTGTCACCTGCAGGGACATCCTACACGCAGGCGCCCGGGACTCCTGTGGCTTTGGCCCCCCTTTTCCCCACCATCCAACCCATAGCTGGCCTGCCGTGGCCTGGATCGGATGGCGAGGAACCCCTGCACCTGGCCCTGGCCCTGGGGAGATCCCCGGGCCTGATCGTGGGATTTGGGCTGCTTATTCCTCCTTTAAGGTGCAGTCCCACAACCCATGTCCCAGAATCAGCCCTAACTGGGTAACCTAATCTAGCTAAAGTTAAGTAGAAAAAAAAGCTGGCTTAACTTTAGCCAGTTTAGCTATCCAGCCAGTGGCTGAATATTGCTGCTGAATGGCTAGCTAAATTACTTTTTTTTCCCCTTCAATCTTTATTTAACCTTATTCTGATACACCTAACAACTTTCTGTAAGAATACAACCATTTGTTTGTCACTTTGGCAATTATCAACAGTCTATCTTCCCGTATATACTAGTGTTGTTTGCTTCTGTACTTTACATTCAGTTGTATTGTCTCCATGCAGCAGCTCCACCTTGCGCTAATGGTGCAGGATTATCAATTCATATGGTTGGCTCCACATTGCCATTAGGTCTTGTGAACCATATCACTATGACCCTGTGTAAGCTGCGTGTATCCATCACATTAGTGACGCCACATTATATGTACATAGGTCCGGTAGGCCTACTCCCCCCTTTCTCCCTGTCCATTGTGAGTTTGGCATAGCTGACTCTAACACGTTTGCTGTTCCACGGGAATTTTCTAATGAACTCTCGGTAGCTCTGCTCATCCTTTTGTTGGATCCACACTGGCAGCATTTGTAGCAGATATAGGATCTTGGGGATGATAATCATGCGGGTCAGGGCGACCCGATCATATAGTGATAGTGGCAGTTCTGCCCATCACTCATAAAGGTTACGCATCTGGAGGATTTTTTCTTAGATATTTAGTTGATACACTACTCGTGGGTCCCTATGTAGGTAAATGCCCAGATATTTCAAAAGTTCCGTGGACCATTAAATTGCCTTGCTCTCTCTCCCTATGTCCTCTTCCTTTCCTAAGTGTCTTACCTCTGATTTTTCTATATTTATGCAAAGGCCTGAGAACTTTCCAAACTCTTGAAGTAAGCTGTTCAGCTCCCTCCAGCCAGCCCACTCATCTTGCATTGTTATGAGCATGTCAACTGCACAAAGTCTGATTTTGTGTTCCTGCTCCCCCTTCCGCGCTCCCCTCAGAATTGGGATGATCGTATTTTTTATGCCAAGGGTTCCAAGGAGAGCACAAACCCCTTTGCAGCCTAAAGGCCTTTGTGATCCTGCCATTTATTGAGATTCTCGCTGTTTGGTCCCTATATGGAACCTGAATTCACTCCACGAAGTGTCCTTCTATTCCAAATTGGGGTAGTAACCAAAATAGATAGTCCCAGGACACCCAATCAAATGCTTTCTCTACATCAAGGCTTTCCAGGGCGGCCCCTTTGCTTGTTGCCCTCCCCTGCCTATACATGGTTAAGGCCCTCAGGATATGTCCTGCTGTGTTTTGTCCTTGTACAAAAACCACTTGATCTAGGTGAATGAGGCTTGGTAGCACCTCACATACTCTATTGGCCAATGCTTTAGTTAGGCTCTTGAGCTCCTGGTTTAATAGTGAGATTGGCCTATAGGACTCTACTACTTCTGGATTACATCCTGGTTTCTGTAGCAGCACCACCACTGCTGTTTGCCTTTCTCTCCTATGGTGCCCTTCTGTACTGCCTCCTCCCCAAATTGAGCCAATTGTGTCAGCCCCAGTTCCCACAAAGTTTTGTAAAACTCTCCTCCAAGTCCATCTGGTCCTGGAGTCCTGGCTATGGGCAGTTGCTTTATGACCACTGGCTGAATGGGGCCATTTAAGCTATCTTGTTAGACCCTTAGTGAATTTGGGGAGAGCTAATCTGTCAAAAATAGCCTCCCTCTCCTCACCTTCTCTAGGCTCTGCTTGGTAAAGAGTTTTGTAGAACTTTCGGAATCGGCGGCCTATTGCTCCCTCTTCTGTTAAGATTGTCCTGTCTTCTGCACGAAGTTGGGTGATCGTAAACTTTATCCTTCCTGGTCTGACTAGGTTTGCCAGCAGTTTTCCTGTTTTGTCCTCCCATTTATAGAATTTATATTTATACAGTCTGATGTTCCGCATTATCCCCTGTTGTAATATAGCTTGTACCCTGTTTCCTTTCTTGCAAATTTTTTTCTATTATTATCTGTTGGTTCACACATATATGCATCCCAAAGAGCTCTCAGGTCCCTAAGACCCTGTTGCAATTTCTGATTCGGTGCGCGTTGTTGTGCCGAAATATAATCTATGATTCTTCCCCTTAGTATGGCTTTTGCTGCTGCCCAGATGTGATGGGGCTGATATCTTCCATTTGTTCTCTTTCTCATACTCTTCTCAGGCCTTATGGAGGAACCATTTAAATGCCTCTGACCGGCACCAGGTTGGGTTGAAGCGCCACTGTCTTTCTTCTCCCCGGGTCCCCATGTGTAGCTGTATCTGTACAGCTGCATGGTCTGACACCACCTGCGGGTGGATGTCCACATCTCCCATATGTGAGTAGAACCACTCATGGATCAGTATGTAGTCAATATAGATTGTACTGTAAGCTTTGATGAGCGGGTACTTTGTCTTACATCTGTATGTACAGCGCTGCAAATGCCTTGTAGTTCTATACAAATGAAAAGTGGGAGTAGTAATACTATTCGGGCAGACTGGATATTGAGTCCCACTGGCCAGATATAGCCCCAGAGCTGAATATACAAGCATTAAGTGGCAATGACCAGTCACTTTTAGCATGTTGGCTGCCGCCGCTGAATGTGCCCCCCACTATTTTTAAACATTATGATCCTTTCTCATTTTCTATTTTCCATAAAACCTACAGATCAAAACACTTCATTACATTTTACTAGTTGTCATCTCCCCCATCTAAAATGGGGATTGTATATAAGCCAATTATTTCATCTGCTCTGCATGTGTTCTTCTCTGGGTGATTTTATGACACAAGATATGACCAGGAGATTTTTGTTATGGGGTTACCTGTACTCCTGTGTCAGACTGGCCTATAAAAGGGCTTTATTTGGCAATTGGGAATTGCTTTTTTTGCCTAAGATTTCAATTCCTCCTCAGTGTGTGACCTATGTACTTCCTTATACTACAATATTACAATATTCTGAGCCAATCTGAAGTTTTTCAAGAACAACCCTTATTTTCATTTTCTAAGGGCCACAATATAGCAGCAGAATGGGACAGTGTTGGTGGCGGAGGATCACATTTCTTTCACAACGACAACAACATTGGCATTACCTGCATGGAAGAAAGGCCTGACAACCTAGTTCTGTATCGTACCAAGAAAAAACAATGGATTGTCACAACAAAGCAAAGTGACTCTCCAGAGTAAAGCCAGCATTTATGATGTGGTTGGATCAAAATCCTTGAGACATTTGATTGTTGATGCAGCTATGCATGTAAAAAGAGTCAGAAACTGCAAGGATGCCTTACATATTGGGTCAAGAAATGTAGAAAGCATGAACCAAGGGAAGTTGGAGGTGGTCAAATGAACTGGAATGTGTATAATTTGATCTGTTTGGTGTTAGAGAACTGAAATGGCTTGGCATTAGACATTCTGAATCTGATGATCACATGGTATACTATGCCTGAAATGAAAGACAAAGAAGAAATGGTTTTTCATTTATAATTAAGAAAAAACTAGCAAGAACTATAATGAAATACAATGAAATTGGGGAATGCTTAATTTCTATTTGTCTACAAGGAATACCCATAAACACAATTATTATTCAGGTATATGCGCTAACAATAGCTGCAGAAGAGGAAGTAGCTGATCAGTTCTATGAACAAGTACAAGCTGAAAATCAACAGAACATGCAAACAAGAAACTAAGTTGGAGAAAGACTGATGCAATACTAACAATCTATTCATCTTAAATGCCTTCCAGCAACACAACTGGCGACTGTACACATGGCTTTCATCCAATGGATTGTACAAAAATCAAATTGACTACATCTGTGGAAGTCAATGATGTAAAGCTCAATAACATCAACAAAGACAAAACCTGAAGCTGACTGTGGTACAGATCACCAGATAGTAGTAAGCTAAAGCTGAAAAAGAGCAAGTCACTCATGAATGTAGGAAAATATGATCCTGAATATATACCACCAGAATTTAAAAGCTGCCTGCAAAACTGATTCGCTGCTTTGGATACAAATGAAAGAGCACGAGAAGATATATTAGATAGCATCAAGAAAGTTGTGCTCGAAGAAAGTGAAAAGTCTCACAAAAGTTGAAAAAGCAAAAACAGCCAAAATGGATGACTGAAGAAACTCTGAAAATTACTCAGAAATGCAAAGAAGCTCAAACCAGAGAAGAAAGAATCGTGAAGCTTAACATACAGCAAGATGACACAAAGAGAACTACTACAATGACACACACAAGGAAATAGAATCAGAAATTATGAGAATGAGAAGGCCACGGGGCCACGTACCTGCGAGCCACATTTAACCGGGCGGGCGGCGTGGTGCATGGCCCCGGCCTTGGAAAAGAAGGGGAAGAGGGGGCTGAGGCGGCGGTGAGCGTCTTTTAAATCCATTGGCTCCTGCGCGCGTGTGAGGGGCGCGGGAGCCAATGGATGAGGGGGTGGGAGGGCCGGTGTATAAGGGAGCATGCCGGCGCGGCGTTCAGTCCGTCGGATCTGGCTGGGAGGACGGGCGTTCCCACCCTCCCATCCCTATGATGGGCGGTGTCGGGGAAAGGGTGGGTTGCAGCTGGATGGGGGGGACGGGATCCCGGAGGTGTCCGGGGTCCGGAGTCTTGGCAATGCGCAGGGCGGGGGTGGGGTACCCCCGACCCGGAGAATCCCTCGGGGCTTTTGCTAATAATATGACGAAGCCGGAAGAGGGGGGATGGAATTGCCGGGGGATGGTTCTCGGCGGAGGCGGGAGGGAACTCACTTTACTACTCACATGGCTGGTGAGGGTTCGTCCCGCTGCCGGAACCTGATTGATGCAGTTCTGGTTGTTTGGAGTTTGTTGAATAATGTTTATGGTTAATAAAGCTGCGACCAGTTAAAATGCCAAAAAGGTGTACTGTTGTGGTTATTTTATGGGGTGGGGGGGATGGCTGAGGAGGGCAGGAGCACCATGTCTGCCTTGCCCGGTTACAAGATCAGCTTTCCTAAAGCTATGAGAGTTAAAAAGATTATTCCACTCTTGAAACACAATGCTAAGATATTCAAGGATCCATGTTGAATGATGCAGAGAAAACCATGAAAAGATGGAAAGAATACGCACTCATTATACTATAAAGATAAAGCAGATCAATGGCTTTTCAAATTATACCTTATGATCGGGAACCACTGCTGATGAAAGTAGAAGTCAAAGCAGCATTGAATGCATTGTCAAAGAACAAAGCACTGTGCATTGGTGGCATTACTGCTTAACCATTACAGCAATCTTATGCAGCTCTAACAATACTTACAAGGCTCTGCCAGGAAGTTTGGAAATCAACATCATGACCAACTGACTAGAAAAGATCTCTGTTCATACCAATACTGAAGAAAGGTGATCTTACTGACTATGGAAATTATACCACAATCACTCTGATTCCACATGCCAGCAAGATTCTACTCAAAATCATTCAGTGGAGACTACAACCTTACCTGGAATGAGAACTGCCTGAACTGCAAGCAGGGTTCAGGAAAGGGCAAAGAGCAAGAGATGGATCCTTGGAAAGACAAAAAGAGTACCAAAGAGATGTCTAGATGTGTTTTATTGACTACATCAAGGCCTTTGTGTAAATCATGACATCTCTGGACCACATTAAGAAGCATGGATATACTAGATCACCTGATAGTTCTTATGCACAATCTTTACAATGATCAAGAAACAACAGTTCGAACAGAACAAGGAGAAATAGAATGGTTTCAAATCAGCAGAAGTGTACAAGGCTAGAAACCTTCCCCATACCTGTTTAATTTATATGCAGAACAAATCATCAGAGCAGCAGGAGTATGAAAACAACTGAGGTGTAAAGATTGGTGGAAGACTCATGTACAGCTTTTGCTATGCTGAGGATGCCAAGTTGCTGGCTGAATGTGAAGATGTTCTGAAACATCTCCTTATCGAGATCAAGGAGCATAGTCTTAAAATGGGCCCGTCCCTTATTATGAAGAAGAGAAAGATCCTGGCAACTGCGAATATCAATCATTTCATTCTTGATGGAGAAGAAATAGAAATAGTAGACAACTTTAACCTTCTTGGATCAATAATTAACAAAGCAACGACAAGCAGTCAAGAAATCCAATGACACATAACTCTTGGCAAAATGGCTATGAAGAATCTACACTGAAATAAGATTCTCAAATGCAGAGACATATCTCTGCATACAAAGATTTGACTTGTCCAAAACATATATTTTCACTAATGCCATATGGATGCCAAAGTTGGACAGGGAAGAAGAAAGACAAGAAGAAAATCGATGCCATTGAATTATGGAGCTAGCGAAGAATACTGTGTATACCATGGACTTCCTGAAGAACAAATCGGTCCATACTAGAGGAGATCAAACCTAAGCTTTCTTTAGAAGCTCAAATGACAAAACTTCAACTTTCATACTTTGGACACATCAGGGGGGATATTCAGCGGCAGCAACTAATGCTGTTAAAGCGGCTAGCCATCGCCACTGTAAATTCAACCCATGTATTCAAGCCAGAGTCATATCTGGATACTAGCAATGAATATCTGGGTTGGCTAGATTGTGATTTCACAATCTGGTTAACGGCAATATTCAGCCATTAGCCAGATTGCAAAAGCAGCTAAAGTTAGGACAACCATTTAGCTGTCCTAAACGTAGCCAGTTTAGGATAACTGACTAGTGGCTTCACATTGCTGCTAGCTGGTTATCTTTCAGTGCTGCCACTACTCTGCCCAAGAATGCCCTGATGCTAAATAGCTAGCATCGGTGCATTTAGTGGCTGAAACTGGGGATATTCAATGGCACTAACTGATTAGTGCCGCTGACTATTCCAGTGTGTGGCATTTAGGCAGTTTACAGGGCTGAAAAATTGTTTAAAAGCCTCTGAATATTAAGAACATAAGATATGCCATACTGGGTCAGACCAAGGTCCATCAAGCCCAGTATCCTGTTTCCAACAGTGGCCAATCTAGGTCACAAGTACCTAGCAGTTTCCCCAAAAGACACAGGTTCCACAATGCTTGTATTGGGTCAAGTAGTGGATATTCTGGCTACACTTTAATAATGATTTATGGACTTTTCCTCCAGGAACGTGTTCAAACCTTTTTTAAACCCGGCTACACTAACAGCTTTTATTACATCCTCCGATAGCAAATTCCAGTTTGATTACACGGTGAGTGAAAAAATATTTTCTCTTATTAGTCTTAAATAGGTTACCCTGTAGCTTCATTGCATGCCCCCTAGTCTTTCTATATTTTGATGGCGTAAACAATCGATCTACATTTACCCGTTCCTCTCCATTCATTAATTTATAGACTTCTATCATATCTCCCCTCAGCTGTCTCTTTTCCAGGTTAAAGAGCCCTAACCTTTTTAGCCTCTCTTCATAGGGGTAGCCTTCCATCTCCTTTACCATTTTGGTGGCTCTTCTCTGTACCTTTTCTAATAACGCTATATCCTTTTTAAGATACGGCGATCAGAACTGCACCCAATATTCAAGGTGCAGTTGCACCATGGAACGATACAGAGACATTCTAATATCCTTTGTTTTATTTTCCATTCCTTTTCTTATGATACCTAGCATTCTATTTGCTCTCTTGGCCGCCGCTGCACACTGGACAGAAGGTTTTAACATGTTATCCACGATGACACCTAAATCTTTTTCCTGGGTGGTGGTTCCTAAGGTGGAACCTTGCATCATGTAACCATAGTTTGGGTTTTTCTTTCCTAGGTGCATAGCTTTGCACTTGTCCACATTAAATTTCATCTGCCATTTGGCTGTCCAGTCTTCCAATTTATCAAGTTCCTCTTGCAATTTTCCACAATCCTCATGGGTTTTAACAACTTTGAATAGTTTTGTGTCATCTGCAAATTTGATAACCTCACTCATTATTCCCATTTCCAGGTCATTTATGAATATGTTAAAAAGCAGCGGACCCAGCACAGATCCCTGGGGTACTCCACTATTCACCTTTTTCCATTGGGAAAATTGGCCATTTGTCCCTACCCTCTGCTTTCGATCTTTTAATCAGTTCTTGCTTCACAATAGTACACTGCCTCCTATCCCATGACTTTTTAATTTTTCCAAAAGTTTCTCATGAGGGACCTTGTCAAAGGCTTTCTGAAAGTCCAGATATATTACAGTATATCAACGACTCACCTTTGTCTACCTGTTTATTCACACCTTCAAAAAAACATAACAGATTAGTAAGACAAGACCTTCCTTGGCTAAAGCCATATTGGCTGTTTCCCATTAAACTATGACTATCTACATGCTCAGTAATTTTGTTCTTTATGATGGTTTCTACCATTTTTCGTGGTACTGATGTCAGGCTTACTGGTCTGTAATTTCCTGAGTCACCCCAGGAACCCTTTTTAAAAATTGGCATTACATTGGCCATCCTCCAATCTTCAGGTATTACAGATGATTTTAATGATAGTTCACAGATTACTAATAGTAGGTCTGACATCTCATATTTCAGTTCTTGCAACACCCTTGGATGTATACTGTCCGGTCCAGGTGATTTCCTACTCTTCAGTTTATCAAATAGTTGTAACACATCTTCTTGGTGTATTGATATTTCTTTCAATTCTTCCTCAGCATCTCCTTTATATACCATTTCAGTTATGGGTAACATTCCTACATCTTTCTCAGTAAAGACTGAAGCAAATAATTCATTCAGTCTCTCCGCTATAGCCTTGTCCCCTCTTAGTGCCCCTTTTACCCCTCTATTATCTAATGGTCCAACTGACTCTCTCACAAGTTTTTTGCTATGAATATACTTGAAAAAGTCTTTATTATGCATTTTTGCTTTCACAGCAAGCTTCTTCTCAAATTCTCTCTTTGCCTGCCTTATCAATGCCTTGCATCTAACTTGCCAGTGCTTGTGTTGTTTCCAGTTTTAATCATTTGGCTCATTTTTCAATTTCCTGAAAGATGCTTTTTTGGCAACAACAGCCTCTCTGACCTCACCTTTAAACCATGCTGGCAGTTTTTTGGACTTCCTTCCACTTTTCTTAAAGCGTGGAATACAGCTGCTCTGGGCTTCCAAGATAATATTTTTAAACAACACCCAAGCTTGATGTAAATCTTTAATATTTGCAACTGCTCCTTTTAGTTTTTTTCTTAACTATTTTCCTCATTTTATCAGTCTTCCTTTTGAAAGTTAAAAGGTAGTACTGTGGATTTCCTTTTCCTTCCTCCTCCATTTATTAAATCAAACGTGATCATGCTATGATCACTATTCCCAAGTGGCCCCAACACCCTTATCTTTTGCACCAGATCTTGTGTTCCATTAAAAACTAGGTCCAAAATGGCTACCCCTCTGGTCGGTTCATGAACCAGCTGCTCCAAAAAGCAGTCATTTATTTCATCCAAAAACTTTATCTCCCTAGCATGTCCTGCAGTGACACTGACCCAGTCGATACCGGGGTAATTATATTCACCCATTATTATTACTGTGTTGTAACTTTTGTTAGCTTCCCTGATTTCTTTGAGCATTTCATCATCCATTTGTTCATTCTGACTAGGTGGTCGATAGTACACCCCCACTGCCATCGCCTTCCCCTTTTTACATCGAATTGCAATCCATAGAGATTCTACAGTGAATTTTGATTCCTGCAAAACTTTAATCCTTTGTGACTCAATGCCCTTTCTAACATAGAGCGTGACCCCGCCACTAATTTGATCTGCTCTATCATTATGGTATGGTTTGTACCCAGGCATCAAAGTATCCCACTGGTTGTTATCCTTTCACTATGTCTCTGAGATAACAATCATATCTAATCACTCATTTAGTGCTATATATTCTAATTCTCCCATTTAGTTTTTAGACTTCTAGCATTTGCATACAAGCATTTTAGAGGCTGTATTTTATTCATATTAATATGGCTATTGGTAGGCAGGGGTAATTTGGAATTTTTAAGCTTTGTTTGCTCTGTACTCAAGGGCATTTGGGCTACTTTTGTCTTTAATGGAACCTTTCTGCTAATATGCCCTAACCACTGTCCCCACTAAGCTGTGCGCGTGTGTGCGCGCACACACCTTGCCGAGCGAGCGCACATATTTTACAACAGAGCGCACAAAAATTATGGTTCTGATTCTTTATAGAAAACAACACAGACGTCTTAAAATTTAAAAGTTGTGATTGTAATTACTAGAAATTTTCCGATTCATTTAGTAATCGTCTATTTTCATTTAATTTGATTTAAAATCAATGTGGTGTACATACTGTATTCTGACATGTAGTCAAATTTTAAAGTATATAGCTCTGAGTGTCATTATGTGGTGCACAAAAATTTAACCTTCCTTCAAAAGCTGCACAGCTGATATTTTATGCGCACACAGCCTACAGAAAATTAGAGGGAACATTGGCCCTAACTTCAATCTTTTGCTAGTATCCTTCAAGGATACATTGTTCCGAACCATGCGCTCTTGGGTGACTATTGGCTCTCCCCTATTATCTAGTTTAAAAGCTGCTCTATCTCCTTTTTAAAGTAGATAATAGGGGAAAGCCGACATTCGTCCAAGAGCGCATCATGTAAAGAAAAGGATCATTAGAGGAAGACGTTATGTTTGGCAAGGTTGAAGGTCAATGCAAAAGAGGAAGTGCAGGAATGTGATGGATCGACACAATAACATCAGCTATGGGTGTCTCTCTATTAACAATTATCTGCCTGACTGAAGACCGAATACAATATAGGACAACTATCGAGAGGATTGCCATGAGTCAACATCAACTCAACAACACTTAACAATAACAGCCGCCGCTCCTGTAATTAAACCCAGAAATTCAGTGCAAGAACTTATCCAGCATCCTGCACTGAATATCTGGGTTAGCTAGACAGCAGCATCGCTGTGCAGTTGGCAGCAATATTCATCCACTAAGTGGAAAGTGAAAAGCAGTAAAAGTTAGGAATGGTATTTAGATGACCTAAGTTTAACCAGTTAACCTATCCGGTTAGTGACTGAATATCGCAGCTAACCAGATAGTGACCGGTACTGCCCATAGACTGCCCAGACTTTTTTACATGATCTCTGGGGATATTCAGCAGCACTAACTGGTTAGTGCTGCTGAATATTGGGCTCAACGCATTTTAGCTGGTTAGCAGGTCTGCTAAAATGTTGATTTCAGAAATCAATTCATGCAAAATTTGATTAACACACATACAATTATTTATGTGCATTAATTCCGAGTAGTATAGAAACACAGAAACATAGAAAAATGATGACAGAAAAAGACCACATGGCCTTCCTAGTCTGTCCTTCCATATCAACAACTGCAACAGTCCCCTTTTTTCCTTTAGAGATCCTCTGTATTTGTCCCATGCTTTTTTGAATTCAGATGCTGTCCTCATCTCTACCACCTCCAGTGAGAGACTAGTCCATGGATCCACCACTCTTTCCATAAAGAAATATTTCAGTGTATCACTCCTGAATCTATCCCCTTTCACCCTCATCCCATGTCCCCTCATAGCAGAACTTGCTTTCAATTGAAAAAGGCTTTCTCCCTGAACATTTATGCCACGGAGGTATTTAAATGTCTCAATCATATCACCTCTATCCCGCCTTTCCACTATGATGTACATATTAAGATTGTTAAGTCTGTCCACATATGCTTTATAATGAAGACCACTACCATTTTAGTAGCCACCGTCTGTACTAACTCCATCCTGTTTATATCCTTTTGAAGGTGCAGTCTCCAGAATTGCACACTATACTCCAAATGAGGCCGCACCAAAGACTTATACAGAGGCACTATCACCTCCTTTTTTCTGCTAGCAATTCCTCTTCATATGCACCCAAGCATCCTTCTAGCTTTTGCTGTTGCCTTTTCTACCTGTTTAGCCACTTTAAGATCATCCGACACAACCACGCCTAGGTCCCGCTCTTCTTTAGTGGACAAAAGTACTTTACCCCTTATACTGTATTGCTCCCTTGGATTGCTGCAGCCCAAGTGCATGACCTTGCATTTTTTAACATTAAATCCCAGCTGCCAAATTCTAGACCATTCTTCAAGCTTAGCTAAATCCCTCCTCATGGTATCTACACCTTCCTGGGTGTCTACTCTATTGCAGATTCTGGTATCATCCGCAAAGAGGCAAACCTTACCCGACAGCCCTTCTACTATATCACTAACAAAGATGTTAAAAAAAATCGAAACAAGGACAGATCCCTGGGGCACACCACTGGTAACTTCCTTGTCCTCAGAGTGAGTTCCATTTACCTGTACCCTTTGTCACCTCCCACTCAACCAATTTCTAACCCAAACAGTAACTTTAGGGTCCATCCCTAGGGTGCTCAGTTTGTTTATAAGTTGTCTGTGAGGAACGGTGCCAAAGGCTTTACTGAAATCTAAATACACCACATCTAGGGCTCTCCCTCGGTTCAACTCCCTGTTCACCCAGTCAAAGAAATCAATCTGATTTGTCTGACAGTGGAGCTGCTAGAATGTCCCCAAGTTCCCTCAGTATTCTAGGGTGTATCCCATCCGGTCCCATCGCTTTGTCTATTTTAAGTTTAGCTAGTTTCTCACGAACACAGTCTTCTGAAAATTGTTCAAGATGCCCCTCACTTCTTTTCCTGTTTGTGGGTGTTTTCTGAGGTCCTGTTCCTGGTTCTTCATCTGTGAACACAGAACAGAAATATTTGTTAAGCAGTTCCGCTTTATCTTCATCAACTTCTACATATTCCTGCCCTTCACCCTTGAGTCTGACAATACCACTTTTGCCCTTCCTCTTCTCACTAACATATCTGAAAAATGTCTTATCCCCCCATTTTATTGCATTGGCTATTTCCTCCTCTTTTTGAATCTTTGCTTTCCTGTCTTCCTATCTCTGTGATCTCTTGTATTTCTTGAAGGCCTCCCTCTTTTTCTTCACCTTTTCAGCTACTTCTTTCGAAAGCTATAGCGGTCTCCTTTTCCTTTTATCTTTATTTACCATTTTAACAAAAAGGTTGGTTGCCCTTAAAATATCCCCTTTCAGTTTTGCCCACTGTTTTTCTACATCCCCCAGCTGTTCCCATCCCGCTAACAACTCCCTGAGGTATTGACCCATCTTGGCAAAGTTAGTTTTCCTAAAGTCTAAGACCCTTGCTTTTGAATGGATTCTAACAGCCCTAGTCCTAATAGTGAACCACACCATCTGGTGATCATTGGATGCAAAATGATCTCCCACTATAACATCAGAAACACTTTCAGCATTGGTAAGCACCAAGTCCAGTATGGCCCCTTCATGTGTGGGGTCTGTTACCAATTGCCCGAATAGTTTTCTCTGTAGAGAATCCAGGATCTCCTTACTTCTAGATGCTACTGCAGCAGGAATGTGCCAATCAACATCTGGCATATTGAAATCCCCTATCAGTAGCACGTCCCCTTTCCTAGCAATGCTGCGTATGTCTTCAATTAACTCATTGTCCACCTCTTCCTCTTGTGAGGGAGGTCTGTATATCATTTATTATTTATTACAATCTTTTATATACCATGCTATTCGGTATCAGCGCGGTTTACATGAAAACAAAATCAACAGAATAACAAGCTATTCTGTGTTTACAGAGAACAGGTGTAAAAACTTGGGTAACATAGGGTAACTATTTACAAGTATCAATTAAATACAAGTGTCATGATTATCATGCCAATGCAAATAGATTTCTCTTTCCCTCTTTCTAGTTTAACCCACAATGCCCCCTCTCTCTCTTTTAAGCTCTGTAATTCCAAAGTTTTAATATTGTTTTTTGCATATAGTGCCACTCCTCCTCCCCTTTTTCCTATTTTATTTATTTTTATTCTCTTATATACCACAATATTCTGCATCAGTGTGGTTTACATTGAACAAACTAAAATTACATTGAACAGGGCATTATAACTTGGAGATAACTATTTTACAGGGAACATGGGCTATGGAGGGTTAAGTGGCTGGCCCAAGACCACAGGGAGCACCTGTGGGACTAGAAACCCCAGTCCTTCCAGCCCAAGGTTGCTGTCCTCTATTGGGATTTGAACCCCCAACTTTCTGACCTAAAGTACCTTGCCCCAACCACTAGGCCACTCCTCCACTCACTCCTCCACTCCTACCCTGTCCTTTCTAAATAAAGTATAGCCTGGTGTAGTTACATCCAAGTCATGGTATTCTGTGAACCATGTTTCTGTAACTGCTGCTAAATCCGTCAGCCACTCCCATTAAAGCTTCAACATCAGGGATCTTATTTCCCAATCTACGGGCATTTATACATACTGCTTTCCATATGTAACCCCTTTTAACCATTTCCATAAAGGTATTTAATGTTTCACTTACCTGGGGGCTTTCACTTACCTGGGGGCTGTCTTCACCCTTCCCCAATGAATCTAGTTTAAAGCCCTCTTCATTAGATTAGCCAGTCTACCACTGAAGATGTGTCGACCTTTCTTGGACAGATGGACACCATCTCTGCTCTGCAACCCTTGGAAAAGCATCCCGTTGTCCAGGAAACCAAAACGCTCTCGATGACACCATCCACGCAGCCATGCATTCATCTCCAGGATGCGAGCCTCTCTGCCTTGGCCTTTACCCTCAACAGGGAGAATTGAAGAGAACACTACCTGTACACCTATCTGCTTCACTCTCTGTCCCAGAGCCATGAAGTTACTTTTAATAAGTTCAGAGGAATACCTGGCAGTATCATTTGTTCCGACATGGATTAGCAACATTGGGTAATAGTCAATGGGCTTGATGAGTACCGGCAAACTCTCTGTAATGTCTTGGATTTTGGTATCTGGCAGACAGCATACCTCTCTGGACATCAAGTCTGGTCGGCAGATGGATGCCTCAGTACCCCTCAGAAGAGAGTCACCAACCACCCCTACCCTTTGCTTCCTTGTGGTCACTCTGCAACTTTGGGGTACTTGAGCTCTGGTTCTTCCCTTTCCAGGGATGCTTTCACCTCCTTCACTTCCAGGGCTACATAATGATTCTTCAATTCAAGGGCTGGAGAAGTTGGATTGGTGATTCTGCAGGCCCTGGTGACTTGTGTCCAATCTTTGTCATTATGTAGGCACCCATCTTCTCTTCTGCTGGAGGGCTTGGTTGTTGCAAGAAGCATCTCATCAATGTACTTCTCACTGTCTTGAATGCTCCTCAGCCTCGCCACCTCCTCTCTGAGTTCCTCCACTTGTTTCCTGAGAGCTTTTGCATGCAGGCACCCTTCTACTGGCATTGGGACCTCTGTCTGGACAGAGGCAGAAGGTGTAATGGGGTAACAGCTTTAGTAATACGATTTTTCCCAGCCATTTTTCTGTTTGTGGAGCTTAGGTATCTATTAAAGCAAAAGAGAGAGATCTACCAAAGTGCCAGCTGGTTTCCCAGCTGTCCTTTCAGAGAAAAAACAGTTAAATCTCTTTAATTATATTGACAATGTGCTGTTTCAAGTCCCTGTGTTGTGTTAATTGGGGAGGTGCCCTATAAAGCAAGACCACTCACTAGGGGTGGGTGGGTGTTGGGGGGTGGGGGTAGGGAGGGAACTAACACCTGATTAGGTTTCAGTGGCTTCAAAGAGCTGAGAAAGTTACTAAAGCAGAGTTTTAAACCTACCCCACTAAAGAAAATATTCCTCCCTTTAAACTAAAGCATCACAAAGAATGTAACTTTGTTTTAAAAATGTACCAAACCCCTTTTAAGAGCTCCCAGTTAGAGAGCTAGAAATTAAAAAAAAACAAAAACACAAATGCTTACCTTTGTTTGAAATGTATAGCCCCTGTTAGGAATGCACTTAAAGGGCCCAATATTCAGCGGCAGCTAGCCATTGCTGCTGAACTGATGATATGGATATCCTAGGTGGCTTCAGCGGTGAAAGTTAGGCCATCCTTTAAGGTGCCTAATGTTTGCTGCTTAGCAATACCCAGGCAGCGGCTGAATATCACTGCTGCCCAGTTGCCACCAGTGCTGCTTCCGCTCCACCCCCAAAATGACCAGATACTAGCCGGCTAGCTTTGGGGAATTCAGTGGTGGTACGTTAGTGCTGCTGAATATCTCAGTCTGAAACCAATAACCGAATGCAGATCATTAAAGACGAGGCAACAGAGAAGGAGGAAATATTGGCCCATGGGTCAGTTCATTGATTTATCTGCGGACCAATGCATATAAGGATTATGGAGGATATTCAAAGGGATTTATATGGTTTTCAGACCTGCCAACCATGTAAATCTAGCTAGGTACTTACCTGGTTAATACTGATGAATATCCCCTTCTAGTACAACGAAATGCCCCGTCGCTAACTGCTTAGCTACAGAACATATTGGGTTGCTAACCAGATATGATCTACCACTTGGACAGTGCTGGCTACTGCCACTAAATATCACCCCCCCCCCCCCCCCGTGACATTCTCCACTTATTCCACCAGCTAGAGGCTCACTTGGAGATGATATGCCATGATAATGCATCTGAAGGCCATCTCAGTAATCACCTTGTTCTTCAATTTAAAGTTCCAGAACACCCTGGAGGCTACGACAAGCATAAGCCAGCCAGCAAGCATTGCTTAGTTTCTGAGCACTTATTCCAGGAAAGCCAACGAATATATTGCTTCTCGGAGGATGAACAGCATGCACATCAAACCAGAATTTTATGAGCTGGCTCGGTTTCTATCAATTTTTGGAGAAATTGATTGTTCACAATTACGATTAGCTCACCTGTGGGGAGAGAGGGCAGCTATTGCAACTACAAAGTCTTTTACTTCTTCAACATGCAGGTGGCCTGAAATGACACAGGTCTCATAGCTGATGTGTGCCATTCTTTCAGGATGCTTAAATTCTGAAACAGTCTGGCATACATGGCCAGAGTAGCCAAATCACCGGAGGAAGACTTCTTTGTAAGCAACCATCTCTCATATGAAGAACCACCAGAGTAATCCCAGCTATGCCTACCAGCCTCACACATAATCACTGAATGACTTAGGGGGCTAGTTACTAATGTTAATGTGTTTATTCACCATTAAACAGTGTTAACATGGAACCTGCACTAAAATAATGCATATTAAAAATGAATTAATGGGTATGAACATTATTGCACCCTTGTAACTAGCCTCTTCAGAGCCCAATCCTAGAAGAGGCATGTTCGGGCCGTTTGGATGGTCCCAACTAGCACGGGCTCATTAGGATCTGATTCTGCACTGAGAGAGCAAGACCACACCAAGGGCAAAGGATCGGGTCCTGGGAGATGGCCCGGCGTGCCCCTGCATCGCCATGGGGACATCCTCCTCACAGCACAACTTGCCCACTCCCTTGGAGTGTCCCTTTTCCCCACTGCCCAACCTCGATTGGGGCAGCTGGGGCCCAGATCAGGCGACAGAGTCTCACCCTGCTCGCCACCGTCGCTGATGGGTTGGCTGGCTAGCTGATCCAGAGGGGTGACTGGTGCTTATTTCACCTCCGAGCTAGAATAAGCTGGGCCATCCCCAGCAATCCCAGGATGTTCAGGGCCATGACCGGAATCAGCCTTGTTCATCTGGGGGTCGGGCCCACCCATGCTCCATCCACTCTCTGTCACCATGCTGCCCTTGTCCCCCGCAGTATGCACCGCGGCTCTGTGCATGCAGGGGGGCCAGGAGACGGCTTACAGTGAAGGCGGATAGTGGGGTTGGACGTCCAGCCTTGATATTCATCTTCCTGGATCGGGCCTTCAGTGCCTTTGTCTCTGATTTCTCCCCCAACAAGTGACAGACGCTATCATCAGAAGATAGGGCTTATGACTATGATCATCAGATCCCAGAGTGAGGCAGAGAAGAGCTACAGGATGGCCCCACAGGCAGACAAAGGCAGTAATCAAAAGAACTTTTGACCTGTTAAAGATACTGCTCAGGTGCCAGAAAAGATCTGGAGGAGAACTATTCTACCATCCCTTTAAGGTATGTGACATTTTCCTGGCCTGCTGTATGCATCACAACCTGTTCCTGATCTGTAGGCATCCTCCTTCTGAGAGGAGCAAACAGTGGTTTTCTGGTTTATTTACACAGAGAGGGGTGTTTTAAAAAAAAATTGAAAAAAAATACTGTAAAAACATAAAAGTGAAAGTTTTGTTATGACCAGTGATGTTTTCAGATATAGCGGCCCGAGAGTGGTTGACAAGAATTTCTGAGGTTTTTCTTTCCCTCTATAGTTGAATTGAAGATTATAACTTACTTTGGAAGATAATTAGACCATACAATTTTGGTTGGTTGTTAATAAAGTAGGGCATCAGCTAATATATTTTTATGCAGTTCTAGCACTGATATTTAGTATTGTATGTACTGTGACTTGACAATACATTTGTAATAAGAAGGAAATGTTTTCATAGATAGATGACACAGAATAGTATAACTTTACACAAATATGGAAATTGGATTATATAGCCCACCAGAGTGAAATGATCTTCCTAGGCACTGGTGACAAAACTAATAAAATAATGCAAATTTAAATTTGAACAGTCCAAGGCATCATGAATTCATTAGAGACAAGGAATCGCTGTATGTCTGAGGATGGCTGAACCAATACAGAATATTAAACTCTGATTCTGCTCGTACCAGCAGCCAGAATATTTTTTTTATCTTCTGCAATAGCGTGGTTCTAGAGTGGTTTTTAATGTACATCTATGATTCAAAAAATTCAAGACTTCTGAAATTCATACCATAAATAGATCATATAACCTTCTTATTTACTTGATGAAGGGGTACCCTATCTTTGGACTGGCCGTCCAGGTTTGAGTTCTACATTTTTCAGTGGAATGAGTCAGAGTTTTGCATTTATAGCAGCACGTTTTGATTCTCTTCCAAGTCCATGAAGCTTGGCATTGCTTGCATTTAATTTAAGTGCAAATGTATCTCAGGTTACGTTTAAATTTAATATGCATTTTCATCTCAGTAAATAAATTGTTTCAGCATCAAAAAAGTTGCCGTGGTTAAGCTAGACATAATTATACTGCCCTCGAACCGCATGCTGAGTTTGCTAACCTGACTGGCAGATTCTTTGAGGGATTCCATTATTTAGCATTTAGGAGCACTTTTACTAAAGTGAAGTATTTCTTTGCTCCAACATGCTTTTTGAGTCAAATCAATGCACATATTCCAGCCCTTGGCAATTGCCACAGGTACACCTAATGCCACCTATTGCTGTGGCGGTAGATGTGCCCGAGCTCACTGCAACATTAGCAATTACTACTACTACTACTACTTAACATTTGTATAGCGCTACAAGAAATATGCAGTGCTGCACAGACACATGTAAAAGACAGTCCCTGCTCATCAGAGCTTACAATCTAGTGTCATGGTGTAGATCAGTCAGAGCCTATGGAGATAGGTAAAGCTGAGCAAAACAGATCTGACATTGACAGCCCAGTGCAGCACATGGCCCAGAGTTGCTATAGGCAACATACACAGACTGCATCACAAGGTGTGAGAGCACGCCCAAACAGCAAGCTAGCTCACAGCTCATTAGGTAATGAGGGGCAGCTGGGAGGGGGCGGAGCCCAAGCAAACACTAAGCCACACGCAGATAAAATTCACTTACCGGAGGTTAGTGAGGAGAGACCACCAGGGAATTCAAGAGCCGTTGGTAGCTGGGAGAAAACAGCTGGTAACTGGAGGACGGGAGGAACTTGGAAACCTGGTAGAACCAGGGCAGCTGAAAGAACTCAGAAGAACTGCTTCAGAGAGCAGTGCACGGCTAAACAGAAGCCCAGTGAACTTTACCAAGAAGGGGGCAGAGGAGACATTCCTGGACCCAGGCTTAGGAAAGCCAACCTACCAAGTAACAGGTACAAGGAGGGAGAGAGCTTCTACCCTGAAGGGAGTTTCAGGCCCAAGGGAAAACAGAGAGAGAAAAGCAGAAAAATGCTTTCGTCCTGGCCAGGCTCTGCTGTACCGAGAAACTCTGAGCAGAGAGACTGTGAAGGTAGGGGTATTGCTTCTAATAGAAGAGACATAGAAAGTGAAGACTTTCCCTGTACTTACCAAGAGTTATGTGGCTCTCAAAATAGCAACTCCAGAGAGTGTGGTAATTTCCCATTCTACTTAGCCATAGAGAGAGACTGTTTAAGAATAACGTGAGTCACAATCCAAAAGGACTTTATACGGAAGAGGAATGTGAAGAAATGCAATGTGATTTATATGAGGAACCTGCTTCTGATAATTGTATGGATTGTACATTGACTTTGTCTGATGAAATCACTTCTTTATGCTGAAGAGGTTTCTGGAAGTTTTTGATAAGGAAAGGAAGTGAAGAAACTTACCTTGAGTAAAAAGGACTGTTTAAATTACCTTTTTCTGTTCCACTGATAAGCTGAAGATAAGCAGTATTTTTGTTCCGGTTGTTCCTTTTATTTTGTACCAGTTGTATGGTCCTTTTGTCCTTATTTCCATTGCTTTGAAAATCCGCCCGGGAAGGGGAATAAAAAGTCCTGTCTTAAAACCTTACTGCTCGACTACAACTTAATTCTTTCGTTAGCTTGGGGGACTACAACTCCCAGAGGGCACTGCAACGCCATTTATACCACTCCCCTTGCTACTTAAGAAGACGCCCCATGAAATACCCCCGCTTTTAGCCTCTGGGGACCTTCACGGGTGACACTAGTCAAGATGGACAACACAGTAGCTGTGGACACGGAATACATCTAGGGGGAATGGTAAGGGAACACAGGGAGATCAGGTGAATCAAGATCTGAAAGCGGCAGTGAAGAGGTGAGTTTTCAGCCTGGATTTGAAAAGGGCCAGAGAAGGCGCTGACGTAAAGACTCAGGTAGTTTGTTCAGGCATAAGGAGCAGCAAGGTGAAAGAAGCAAAGTCTGCAGTTAGCAATAGAAGAGAAGGACACAGATAGAAGTGATTTGCCAGAAGAGCAGAGTTCCCAAGGAGGGGTGTAGGGAGAGATAAGAGAGGAAAGGTAGTGAGGAGCTGAAGAGTGAATCCACTTATAGGTCAGCAGGAGAATGCAGAAACGGATAGGGAGCCAACGAAGTGACTTGAGGAGAGGGGTAATATGAGCATGGCGAGGCTGGCAGAAGATTAGCCGTGCAACAGAGTGTTGAACAGATTGAAGGGGAGAGAGATGATTCAGCAATTAAAATGTGCTACTGATGCCCTCGCTAACCACAATGTACAGTAATGCTCATTCTAAGAACATAACAACATAAGATATGCCATACTGGGTCAGACCAAGGTCCATCAAGCCCAGTATCCTGTTTCCAACAGCGGCCAATCTAGGTCACAAGTACCTAGCAGTCTCCCCAAAAGACACAGGTTCCTCAATGCTTGTATTGGGTCAAGCATTGATATCCTGGGTCCCTTCTTAATAATGGTTTATGGACCTTTTCTCCAGGAACTGGTCCAAACCTTTTTTAAATCCAGCTACACTAACAGCCTTTACTACATCCTCCGGTAACAAATTCCAGAGTTTGATTACACGTTGAGTGAAGAAATATTTTCTCTTATTAGTCTTAAATAGTTTACCCTGCAGCTTCATTGCATGTCCCCTAGTTTTTCTATATTCTGATGAAGTAAACAATCAATCTACGTTTACCCATTCCACTCCGTTCATTAATTTATAGACTTCTATCATATCTCCCCTCAGCCGTCTCTTTTCCAGGCTGTCCTAACCCATCCCAGATCCTGCCCCACCATACAATGCACAGTGCATTGAAATTGTCCCACTTTTCTTGTACAAAGTGATTTTCAAACCAAACAAGTTTTATTGATAAAAAGCAATAGGACCTGATATTCAAACCGACAGAATCCCTTAATTTAGAATCTTTAGGTGTTTTAGGTTTTTGCACTTAATGCATATTTAGCACTAAAATTGATGTGTGTTGAATACAAGCAGGGTCATACCGAGGTACGCATAGCGGGGATGGACATTCCATTGGGATGTTCATCCCTGCTATTTGGCCCCCTCTTCCAACCCCGACTAACTTCCCCACACATTGTATGGGGAAGTTAGACGGGGATGGGAAAGGGGCGGTACGGGGCAGAGTTAGGGCAGGCAGTAGGCGGTCGGCGGCCCCGGACGTATAGGGCCGATTCCAATGTCAGCCCTGCACGTCCAGGGCCATTGGCCTGAACATGAAACTTCTTCCATCTCTGAGGTGGAGTACGTTCTCCTAGTCAGGTAGATTGGGCAGACCTAGGGCTCAAAAGAGGCGGGAGGGGGCAGAGGAAATTCCCTGCAGCCCGACCTTGGCCTTGGGAGGTCAGATCGGTGGTCGGGCTGCGGGGAATGAACATTTTGGTCTGGCGGCTGGAGATCACGGCTCTTGAATGGAGCCACAGGGCCATGGCACCCGGACGCCATGGCACCGCGGCTCCATTCAAATGTCCTGTTTGAGTTAGCTGGGGAAGACCTGTACGTGCAGACTGGCCTGAATTGGGGTCCCAGCCTGCACATACGATTGGCGTCCCAGCCTGCACATGCAATTCTGATCCTGCAGGGCTAGATGTGACCAACAGGATCAGAATCCTGGCTCAATCTGTGTGTCCGATTCTGACCGGGTGCACCGAGGGCCGGCATATTCAAAATGGAATCATGCCCAAAGCCTCTGCAGTAACTATTGAGGGCATGGCCAGCATGTTCCCAATAGTTAACGCATAGATGCATACCCCAGCACATGACACAGTTACCACAGATGAGCCTAACTCCATCAATCGAAATGGCATTAGTTGCACCCGTGTTAATTGCACATTGACAGTTAGCATGCAATATGTCTCCCCACGCTAACTGCATTGTGCTGTCCATGCCCATTCTCTGCTCCTAAACTGCTCATTCATCACCCTAATGTATGACTGGTAGCACATGAATCAGCAAGTGGTAATGGCCATGCTCCCACAGCAACAGGTACCGCGGGCCCATGCGCATAGTCACCATATGCAAATACATTTACAGGCTTATTCCATCCCAGTCGTATACCCCCTCTGTATGTCTGGTTTGACCGGACGTACAGAGGGTGTTGCGATTCTGATCCCGTGGGGCACATCTAGCTCCGCGGGATCAGAATCGCGATCAGTCATGTACATGCAGGCCAGGACTGCAATTCAATCTGGCCTGCACGTACATGACAAGCCAAATTAACTCAGTCAGGGCTTTTAAATGGAGCCATGGTGCCATGGCATCCGGTTGTCATGGCACCGCAGCTCCATTTAAAAGCTGCGATGCTGGCCGCCGGAAAAAGTAGCTTATTCCCCGCAGCCCGACCCCTGATCTGGCCTCCTAAGGCCAGGGTCAGACTGCAAGGAATGTCCTCTGACCCCTCCTGCCCATCTGCCACCTGGCCACAAAAAAAAAGTCTAGGGAAGTTAATCCACCTTGGAGGTGGAATAACTTCCCCGCACATGGCGCTGGCCCTGGATGTGCAGGGCCGATATTAGAATTGGCCCTGTATGTCCAGGGCCGGTGACAGCCCAGACTTCGCCCCCAAGCCGCCCCTTCCTCGCCCCTGTCTATCTTCCCCACACAATCATCTTTTTCAGTTAAACTAATTTTCTGCAGAGAATTTACTTAAATTTAGCAGCTTAAGGAAGTTATTTGGAAGCCTTATGCACTTTTTCCACAAGTAAATAGTGGCATTTACACTTTGAGATTGGAATACACGTGTGAAGCTATGGTTTGGGTATGGTCTGGGTGGGCCAAAAATCTACACTTGTATTCTCTGTCTTACAAAGGAAATCTATGTATATGGCAAAAAACTATTCTGCCTTTCCAATCCCGTGCCGCAAGCCACTCACTTTGGGACATTTCTAATGCGGGTCATGCTCTGTGTGTCCTCATGCCATTACTATTAAAGATGTGTTCATACATCCACTGACTGGGGTACGGTCCCCCCTGTCTACATTCACTAATTGTAGTACAGAAAACATGATATATGCAATTTTGTGCCCTTGCAAGCTAACATATTTTTACTTACTTACTTTTGAGAAAACTAAAAGACCAGTTCGGACACGGATTGTGAAATACCGTAGTAATATCAAATGTGGGGTTGCAGAAAAACCATTAGTTGCACATTGCAGACCTTAGATTTGTAGTGTTAAAACAGGTACATCCGCATTGGCGTGAGGAGGACACAGATAAGACATTATTACGGCTTGAACAAAGATACATTTTTCAGATGACTCCCTTAGGGTTGAATTTAGAGTCTGACCTTTCTGTCTTTTTGTAGCTCAACTACAGCATGTATTCTCTTTTATTCATTTTTCTATAATAATCCCCCTCAGATGTATGGATTATTCATTTTTCCATTCCTTTGTATTAATTGGCTGATAGCATATTTGATGGTTGTTGAAGCTCATCGTGTATTGATGTTTACATAATGAATTATTATTAATTTTTGGTATCATAAAGTGGTTAATGAAAATAGGGCAGTGGGATGGCATTTTGATTCTATATATTCCTGTTTACAAAGTTTTTCGTATATACTGAGAAGCCTTGCAATATTAGATATTTGTTGCCTGATTTATCATTTTAGCGTGTAAAGAAGATGCATGTAATTTTAATCACGTTTAGTCTCTGTGTTGGTGGGTTTCATATCTCCCGTTATTTATTTGGTCTCCATTCGCTTCCTCTTGATGTGATTAGCAGCCGGGTATTTTAACTTATGTTATTTTATCTTGATACATCCGCTTGGGTCCTATAAAACCAGTAAGATCAGCTGTTTCACCCTTGCAGTTATTCATTTAACATTTTAGTAGTGCCATTATGTACTTTCATTTATACATGCATTTTATTTTAGATTGTACTGAATGTACTGAAACCTGACATCTATTCATGAATATTCAGTACAATGATGTCACTGTGCTTCTCTTTAAAATGTACCACTTGGCGTCAAACCTCTGTTTCAGAATTTCTCCACTGTTGTGTTTGTCAGTTTGAGGTGAGCGTCTTGTTTTCATCCAGCTGACACCAAGGTAGTGAGAACTTAGCCTGTTAAAAGTATCTGTACAACAACTGAAAATTAAATCTGTATGCAATTATGTATTTTATTGAAGCATTATAATTTTGTAACGTGTGTATAGCACCGCTGGGGTTTTCTGGTTTTATTTCCTATCGAAAGGTTATGGACCAGCAAACCAGGCTTTGTAAATTATTGTAAACTTACAGGACTTACAGGTACAACAACAGATTGTAAGTTCTTCGAGAACAGGGGAAAAATATATATACAGTACCTGACTGTACAGCACTTTTAATTAATTATTAAGGACTTTATTTATATCCCGCTTTTCACTGGGTCAAAGCGGTCAATTGGGGGATACATTTAACACGAGGGGATATGACACACATATGCTAATACTTACAGGGAACATGGGCAATGGAGGGTTAAGTGGCTTGCCCAAGACCACAAGGAGTGCCTATAGGACTAGAAATCCCAGTCCCTCCGGCCTGAGATTGCTGTCCCCAGGTGGGACTTGAACCCCTGGCCTTCCGGCCTGAAGTACCTTGTCCTAACCACTAGGCCTCTCCTCCCTTTTGAAGGTGCAGTCTCCAGAATTGCACACTTTGACTGGTAGAAAAGCGGTATATAAGCCTAGTTACAGAAATAAAATAAATAAATATGGGTCATACTGTTTCATACTGTTTCTCTCACTTTAATATAAATTTTAACCCAGTGTGTTTAAAGTTAGATTTTGAAGTTATGCTAGACCGACAGGTGTTTGTTTGAATTTCCTTGGCGCTAGTTCTCCTTCTCCTCAATGACTGACTAGCATTGCTGCGGAAGAGAACGTCTTGTTAACATCACATTTAAAATAGGATCCTGGTCACTTGAAGTGTCAAAATGTCTGTATAACTGGCAATAACTCCTCCAAGCGGTATGGACTACCGGATTGTTGCTAATATTTAGGAAACATCTCTAAGTGTGGCCTGCGGGATTTCCTGCCTCTGTGGAATAATATGTGTGGTTAGTGCTATTTTTTTCGCATTAATATTTAATATAGGTATATGGGACCACCTGATAGTTAGCATATCCTTCTATTAAAATAGCATTAGGGTCCGCAGGGGCTCACGACACAATCTTGAAGGTTTTTTTTTTAAATCTGCGTGATATTAAAGGGTTATTATTGCTAAGGTTCCCCAATTCAATAAGAGCTTATTTATAAAAATTGAATACTAAACAAAACACTCCTTTTGTTCACTGCAGGTTCATAGCTTACATTCAACCAGGAGAGTTAACGATTAGGTTCCTATCCCTTGATAAGCGTAAGTCCATGGTGTGCCCAACTTGGTGGCCATCTCTCTTCTCTCTCATTATACTTGATGTGCTCTTTCTGTACACTTTCTTATACTAATTTTAAGTCAATTTTATTATGATTGGACATTAATGAATAATTCATTTTATGGATCTTTATACCATTACATTATCACATGTATGCTCACTATCTATAGCGTTTGTCTTTTTAAATGAATTTAGATGTCTCATGTATGGATTTATAGTTTTTTAAATGTTTTTACATGTTTCCTTATATGGTCGAGCGATGCAAATAATTATTTACATAGAAACATGACGGCAGAAAAAGACCACATGGCCTATCTAGTCTGCCCTTCCATATCAACCACTACAACAGTTCCCTTTTTCCTTTAGAGAATCTCTATTTGTCCCATGCTTTTTTTGAATTCAGATACTGTCCTCATCTCTACCACCTCCACTGGGAGACTGTTCCACGGATTCACCAGTCTCTCCATAAAGAAATGTTTCCGCATATCATTCCTGAATCTATCCCCTTTCACCCTCATCCCATGTTCCCTCATAGCAGAGCTTGCTTTCAATTGAAAGAGGCTCTCCTCCTGTGCATTTATGCCACGGAGGTATTTAAATGTCTCAATCATATCACCTCTATCCCGCCTTTCCTCGAAAAGTATACATATTAAGATCCTTAAATCTGTCCACATATGACTTATAACGAAGACCACTAACCATTTTAGTAGCCATCTCTGCACTGACTCCAAACTGTTTATATCCTTTTGAAGGTGCGGTCTCCAGAATTGCACACAATACTCCAAATGAGATCGCAACAAAGACTTATACAGAGGCAATATCACCTCCTTTCTTCTGCTGGCCATTCCTCTCCCTATGTACCCAGGCATCTTTCTATCTTTCTCCGTCACCTTTTCTACCTGTTTAGCTACTTTAAGATCATCAGACACAACCACGCTTAGGTCCCGCTCTTCTTCTGTGGACAGTAACGTGGCAGGGCGTGCATGGGTATCTTCCATTGTGCATGCATGTCCATATCCCCATCTTGCAAATGGTCCCTTGCTTGGCCTATATGCTGTATTCTCCAAGAGCAGCACTTGTGGCTGTCTATTGCATGCAGTACAAACAAAAATAAACAGCAACAGCCACACCCAACAGAACAGAACCAAAAACAAAAGAGTGGCAGGTTCACACACTACACCTTTATTGTGAAATCAATAGGTGGCCTAAACCCAACACAGGACCGTGTTTCGTGTTGTACTTCATCAGGGGTTATCAGGGCACACTGATCGGTGTGTGGTGATAAAGACTTCACAATACACATAAATATGTGATTGAAGTCACTAATATCAATGATAAAAATTCTTCTGTCGCTAAAATCGCCCAAAACACAGCTTCACAGGCGTGGTACCTTGAGTGCACCACACCTGTGAAGCTGTGTTTTTGGCGATTTTAGCCCTGATAACCCCTGATGAAGTACAACACGAAACACGGTCCTGTGTTGGGTTTAGGCCACCTATTGATTTCACAATAAAGGTGTAGTGTGTGAACCTGCCACTCTTTTGTTTTTGGTTCTATTGCATGCAGTACATCCATCATCCCAGATGTTCACATGGCAGTTTTACATGGTCCATGCCCGTTCTCAGGCCTGATTATGAAATCACCTCCATTCTCTGTATGTCCTTTTTTGAATGTCCCCCCCCCCCCCTCACCAGGACATGCCTTCTAAAATGCCATATCACATGTAGCTGAATTTGAGGAGAAATATCTCTATCCTTCAGAAATTTGGAATGGCATCCTTTTATGGAAGAGATTTCTGGATGATAATGTTATATTGTGGACAGGCTCTTAGAGACTAATTGAATCATTTTGTTTCATGGCTAAACTCTTTAGATCTCAACTTGGAGTTTAATATGAGCTGCCATGCTTTTGAAATTACATTTTTGGATGTTCCATTTAAGAAATATGAGAATAAATTCTGTACTACAGTATATCATAGGTCAGTAGGGTGCAACAACTATTTATGCTTTAATAGCTGTCATCCCTTTAAGTTAAAGGCAAGCTTACCAAATAGCTAATTTTTGAGAAATAAGAAGATTTGGTTATCTGCTGATTTTTTTGAAAAGGAAGTACAAGAATTAAGTTTCTGACTAAGGCATACCTTTATGATATCATTTGAAAAGCATAATTTATTCAAAAAATATCAAACAAGAACCATTGAAGAAATTAGTATGTGTATAGTCTGTCGTGGGGAGCCCCGTCTATGTCATTAGAAATATGGGGCTGCTCCACAGCAAAGATTATTTTAGGTAGCCAAAGAGAATGTAGGTTCATCTGACGTAGTAAAGATGTTCTTACTTATTCCAGCTTCCTAAGAGCACTCATTAACGAAACCAAGTATAGAGAAATTAAGGCTTTTATTCCCCGTCAGTGCAAGGGTTCAAAATAAGACATTTAGAATCAACAGAAAGTCCTTTGTTTCAAAAGGTACCAGCATTCAAATCATATGCTTAATTGTTAAACTTCACAATTAATGCAAGGCTTGATTACATGAATTCAGCTCATTCCAATAGTATAGGAATTCTACAAACTTCTTCTAGGTTACATGGTGGCTACAGACTCCTGGCACGAGGCAATGCACAACTCACATTCCATCTGTTCAGGTTGAGACATGGGAACAGTATTTATGCATTCTATCTCCATGGATTCTTCATCAGGGGAATAATCACTGTCCCTGTCTGACACAGGTCTGTGTGCAATGTCTCTAGGGTCTTGTCTCCAGTACCACTGTGTTCTAAGTGCTTTAGGGATTTTATGAAACCAATCTGGCTTCTCCTTCTTTATAGAGTGAGCACGTGTTTCAACAGGGCCTTTAGGACTTAAGCATTTTATATCATTAATAAATCTTTCATACCTGGAGTCTGGCTCATTTGAATCCGCGGAGTTTTCCCTTTCAGAAACTTTCCTCCTGTAACAGGTTCTCTGCCTGTAAGCTTTAGGCAATGCTCTGCTTTCTGGCAGCCTGGTAAAACCTGACGTGGATTCCCTTTTCTCCTTTGGTAAGAACTCAGCCTTTTCACAAAGTGCTTTTCCTTTCTTGCCTGTTAACACTTCGTTAGCATTTCTCAGAGATTGCAAGCTTTTCTCTAAACCATTCTCTCCGGTTCTTTGCTTCTGTCTCTCTGCTCTTGAGTCAGGAATGCTGTGAGAACAGGGCATGGCACACACTCTAACTTCAGAGCTGGCTCTAACAAACTTCCCTTGAACAGCAGCATGCTTAGCCTGGCCCTTCTGAACTTCACCCTTGTGAACTCTGTTCCTTTGGGCTTGCTCACATAGGATTCTTTCACTTACTCCTTCTCTTGGAGCTGATCCTCTTAATAGAGCTGTTCCTCCTTGTGAAGACGTTCCTCCTTTCTCTGTTCCTTTCTCTGCTTGCTCTCTCTCCTTCTCTCCTTGCTCCTCCGCCTTCTCTTCTGCCTTGCTGGCATTCAGCTCTGGCTTATAAAGGAATCTTTCCTTCAAGACTTCCGGGGTCATTCCCAGGTGCAAATCATTAGCCCTCTTAGGCTCATTAGCTTCTGTATGGTCATTCCTGCTCCCTCTAGCTGTGCCTGGAGGTAACTGCACATCTAGATTCCTAAAAGAAACAGGATTTCTTTTCAAGTTCTCATCTCTATTGATACCCACATCATGACACATCCCCCCTCTTAAAATATTACGGGCTGAATGTTCATCATTATTACAGCACGTAATTCTAGACATCGCATCGGCGTTATAATGCAGCTTCCCTGCTCTATGTTGTACTTGAAATTCATATGGCTGCAACGCCATGTACCACCTAGTCAACCGGCTATTATTGTTGCGCATCTGGCTCAACCACTTGAGTGGGGCATGGTCCGTGATGAGGATAAACTTCCTTCCCATTAGATAGAACTTTAAGGCTTCCACTGCCCATTTTATTGCTAAGCACTCTCGCTCAATGGTGGAGTACTTTTTTTCAGCCTGTGAGAGTTTCCTGCTCAGGAACATGATGGGGTGTTCAGCCCCCTCCTGCATTTGGGAAAGGACGGCACCTAGGCCGACTTCTGATGCGTCTGTTTGGAGCAAAAATTGTTGTTGAAAATCCACCCCTCTTAGTATGGGAGCTCTGCACAGCTTCTCTTTCAACACCTTGAAGGCAGCCTCCGCATCTGCCGTCCAGGATAAGGTGTTTGGGGCATTTTTCCGCAACATTTCCGTGAAGATAGCGCTTTCCTCTGCGAAGTGTGGGATAAAACGTCTGTAATATCCGATGAGCCCTAAAAAGCTTCGTAGTTGCTTTTTATTCTGGGGTGCGGGAAAACTGTGGACACTTTCTATTTTATCTAATAAAGGACGGACTGTACCACGTCCTACTACATGTCCTAAGTATTTAACTTCGCAGGCAGCAAACAGGCATTTTCCTGGGTTTAAAGTTAAACCAGCCTGTCGCATTGCGCTCAAGACTGCTTTTACTTGGAGCAAATGTTGATTCCACGTAGCGCTATGAATGACTATGTCATCCATATAAGCCTTGGCATAATTTTGATGCGGACGTAAGACTATGTCCATCAATCTTTGACATGTCGCGGCTGCTCCGTGCAAACCAAAAGGCATGCGGCGAAACTGAAACAGGCCGACTGGCGTAGTAAAGGCTGTTTTTGGTCATGACTCTCTGGTCAGGGGGACCTGCCAGTAGCCTTTTGTCATGTCTAAGATGGTGAGATACTTAGCTTGACCTAGCCGGTTGAGGAGTTCTTCTATGCGCGGCATAGGATAGGCATCAAATGTGGATATGTCGTTGACCTGGCGGAAGTCAATACAGAAACGCATCGTTCCATCTGGCTTGGGGACCAGGACAATAGGGCTGGACCAAGGGCTCCGAGACTCCTCTATCACTCCCATGTTCATCATGTCCTGTACTTGCGCTATGACTTCTTGTCTTTTGGCTTCGGGCAAACGATACGGTCTTTGCCTGATAATTCTTCCAGGAGGAGTGATGATTTCGTGCGCAACCAAGTTTGTTTCGCCAGGAACGGACGTCAATACATCCCTAAACTTCTCCAGCATGCTGAACAGTTGTTGCCTCTGCACTATAGAGAGTTCCTCACCTACACGTAACTCCGGACTGGCTTTACAGTCGGACAACAGTGGGCCCAAATCTTCATCCACTTGCTTTTCTCCTACGGCTACAAAGCTTTTCATCTCAGTCTGCCCAGTGGAGCCAAATCCTCCGCTCCCTCGGCTGGTAGGGCTTATCATAGGTACTTCCTCCAAAGGCGGGAAGCCCACCCGCTCGCATATCAGCTGAGCTATTCGTTCTCCAGCTTTCACTTCAAAATTCTCATTCGCAAAATTGAACAGGAGGACCTTGATAATACCCCTATAATCTGGGTCAATTACCCCAGCGCCTACATCGATGAAGTGTTTGAGAGCTAATCCTGAATGGAGTGCAATTCTACCATAACATCCCGCTGGTAACTCCACTTGAATGTCAGTGCTAATCAAGGCTCTGCCGCATTTGGGGACTGTCTGACTTTCAGCACTGTATAAATCGTACCCGGCGGCCTGGGGCGTGGCTCGACAGGGACTTCGAGCTTTCTGTGAGGTTTTACAAAATTTTAAAACAAACCTCTTTTCCGCTTCCACCGGTATCTTGTGTTTGGGTTCCTTAACTTTCCCTAAAAGGGGATTGGGAACTATCCTTCCCTTGAAAGGGGTACCTTTGGACACGAGAACTTCTCGTGGGTTTAAACCTTCCTCTAGGCCTTTCTCAAATCGTGGCCAGTCCCTACCTAAGACTAGCTCTTTAGGTAATTTGGGCACTACAGCTATTGACATATTTTTTTCTATTCCCAAACCTCTGACCAGTAATTTGTACACAGGATAAAAGGTGGCAGCACCATGCACACATTTTATCTTGACTTTGCCCTCTGGTTGACTTTGGACGGACACAGCTTGCTCTTGGATAATGGACCAGAGCTTGCGCGAAATCATTGTCTGGTCCACGCCAGAGTCAAGTAGAGCTTTGGCAGCTACTCCTTGTACAGTGACATTCAATACAAATCCCTCTGATAATAGGTGTCTGTTCTCTTCCATGAGAGCAGTACGTACTCGGCAATCATTCATTACACGACCCAACTTTCCACAGCCAAAACATCTTTTGGAATGACTTTTCTCTACATTCCTAGCATGTTTTACATTCTGTGTCTTAAACTGTGAGAGACTTCCTGATGACTTCTTAAATGTCGCTACTGCCATCTTTGCTACTTCCCCAGTACGCTGGGTAGCTGACTCAGCCTCTAAATACCTTTCGGTTAAGGCAATAGCCTCTGCAGTAGTGCGACAATTTTGTAGTATAAGGAAGCTCTGTATACTACTGGGTACAGCAATCATAAACTGCTCAAGGATTATCCTATCCATTAGCGTTTCAATGGTTCTTTCATTAGGCCTTAGCCACTTTTCAGCTAAGCTTTTCAGCCTGTGACCTAATGTCTTCGGCGTTTCGCCTACTTCCAAACGCGCCGCACGTAGCTTACGGTTATAGACGAGAGGAGTCAGGCCGAGGCATTCCCTGATGGCCTTCGTCACCTCACTATAATTGTTTGCCAACGAAGCGGGCATTGCCCTATAGGCTGACAGTGCCTCTCCAGTGAGGGAAACTGCCAATCTAATGGGCCACTGCTCTTCCGGCCAACCCACGGAAAGAGCTATTCGTTCAAAAGAGTCCAGGAAGTCATCTGGGTCATTATTTACTCCTAACTTCCCTAAAGTTAGAGTCTCGTAGGACCCTAGTCCTACCGGAGAGTTGCCCAGTCCTGAGCTCTGCTTCATAAGTCCAGCGGCTTCTTCCTGTGTCTTTTGTTGATGGCTTATCCAAGTTTCCAGCATCTGCAGGACTGGCTTTTGTTGTTCCTGCATTGTCAGGATTGCACGTTGCTGTGCTTGCGCAGCCAGTTCCGCCTGCCTGCTGAATTGTTCCGCCATCCAACTAAACATTTCTCGCTGCTCCATCGCGATGAGATCACCTAGAAAGTAAAGAGAAACAAAAAACCCCCCAAAAAAACAAGTGTGGCTGCACACAAAAATCAGACCTACACTTCCCTTTTTTTTTTTTCAAAATTTTCCCCTTTAAACTTTTACTTGTATCCACACAAGTTATGCCCTTGCGTTGAACTCTATTTAAAGAGTATTAATGAACAGACAAACCTCTTCCAAAGATGGGGAAGCTGTAAAACTAGAGGGCATAACATGAAGCTGCAAGGGGGTAAATTGAAAGGCAATGTCAGGAAATATTTCTTCACTGAAAGAGTGGTGGATGCTTGAACTGCCCTCCATATGGAAGTGGTGGGGGCAAATACAGTGGCCCGAATTCAAAATGGCATGGGACAGACACAGTGGATCGCTTTATAGCAACAGGATCAAATCAAAATAAACTTAACTAATTTCTCAACAAACAGGGGTGCCCTACATGGAGCAGTGGGTTCACCCCTAAACAAAGACATGGGGAGGGGTGACCTGCACAGAACGGCAGGTGTGCCTACTCTTTCCATCTTACTGGGCAGACTAGATGGACCATACTGGTTTTTATCTGCCGTCATTTACTATGTTACTATATTTTTGTGACATTCCACTAATAGCTTATCATTGAGGTAAAAGTATTGGTAAACTGTGAACATTTTTCTCAATAAAAATTAGAATCTATCATGGCTAATAGTAATGCAAGCCAAATGGCATGTGGTCGATGTAACTAGTGTGCTTATACTCTGGAGGATTCTCATTGGATCCACAGAAGACAGCATTGGGACATGTCGTGGGCTTTCCAGGGTAGAGTGGAGGGGGCACCCGTCATTAACTAGACAGTGGCTCAATATCGCTGCTGCCAGATCAGCTTCCAGGCTGCGGCGACACTTCAATGCCGCTTTACAAGTGCTAGCCGCTGCCCCTGAATATTGGGCGCATTATTCTCTGTCCTTGTTCCTTGGTATCTATGGACCATACAAAGTCGAAGATTAGGCTAAGGCTCAACGAACATTGCAGCCAGATCTGAAGAAAGAATATGTGTGCTCCATTAGTTGAACATTGGATTGCTAAGAATCATGCAATTGATGAATTCAGGTGGTGTGTTATTGATATCTGCTTGCCACAATGGTGAGGTGGTGATAGAGAATGCAAATTGAACTGCTGTGAGCAATTATAGATATTTATGTTTAAAACAATAGCTCCGTATGGGCTCAGTTTGGAAGTGGAATGGGTGTCATTACTTTAGTTCTAGATTGACAGCTCCAGTCATGTTTTTATGCAGCTTTAAAAACACCGTCACTATGTTGTGTTTTTCAGAATGCTGCAGAAAATATAAGAGGATCTGTTTGAGTCATGAACTACTGTGAATGAGTGGATCTGAGCTATATGTTTTGCAAATGCGAATCCCCGATGCAGGCGATTTTCTTTGAAACGGAATATCGCTTTGAACTGGACTGAACGGTATGCTTTGAGAGATACAAAGATAAATTTAAACTGCCTGACATAATATGTTTATTAAGAAAATAAAATTAAGGGCCCCTTTTACTAAAGCCCATCAAAGATTTACAATTAACGTGCCAGACAAATATATGTTAATTGCAAATCCTCTGCATTAGGTGTCAGGGGCATGGCCAGTATGTTCCTGGTACCTAATGCGTGATTGGCCGCTTGAACACGCAGTAAGATAAGGCAGGTTCACTTAGGGCCTGATTCTGAGATGTGGGACCCTATTCCCCCTCCTGCTCTTCCCGGACGTCCTGAGCAGCAGGACGGGGAGAGCCAGCAGGGGGTGGGAGGTGGGAGGTGGGAGGAGGCGGAATCTGGGCAGAATGGGGGCGGGACAGCCTGGCAGGATGTACAGGGCCAATTCAGGACACAGCTCTGTATGTCCTATTGGGTCAAAGGGGATGTGCTGCTTATTCAATCTCAAAGGTGGAATAAACAGCATTGACCTGCCAATCGGGCTCAGGCTGGCCAGCCGTGGGTTGGGCAGTGGGGAAGTGAGGGTCCTAAGCCGCGGGAGTCGGGGGCACCTGCAGCAGGGGCAGGGGCATGCCCTGCCATCCACAAGCCTGATTCTGTTTACCATGGGAATGTTTAGTTCCCGCGATCCAGAATCGGGTCCAAACAGGCCCATCTTGCTTGGGGCCATCCGGAAGACCCAGATGTAGCCCTTTGTGAATCGGGCTCCACATGACTCCCATAGAGGAAGTGTTAGGTGAACTCACGATCAGAGCCACGTTGCTGCTGAGCACATGGCAATTCCCCTGGGGCTAGCGGTAATGCGTTGTCCATGCCGCTATCTCTTCATTCTCCACCTCATCTCATGATCGCCAATTAACGTGCTTTTTGCATGTGGTGGCAGAAACGCTTGTGCATTAGTGTTCCTGACTGCCAGTTGCCGTGCTTTAAAATGCATCTTAACCGGCTAACAGGCTTTAATAATAGGGGCCCATTGACGACAGTTTACTTTAATTGTACGGACCAATGTGGAAAGAATGATAGTTGATCTAGGTCTCTTTAAATTACTATGATACCAAATCTCGTCTTATCCCTTATTTTCCCACATTGCTTTATACTGATGGGCAACTGGCCCATAGTTATATCTCAACTGCTATTTGTCTCATGTCCTTGAGTCCAACTGATAACATAAGCAGATGAAAAGAAGGCTGGTGGCAGACCTAAAGCACTGGAAAGCAGGACCTGCTATAGAGAATGAACTCAGGGACAAAGACCATTTAGGGAAAACTTGACCTATAAAAGCAGTGAAGACGCTGAACAATGAAAGAAAGTGGGTCTTAGGTTTGAGCTAGTCAAAAGGAGGGGAGCTTTCAAACCAGTTTTTTATGGGTAAAGCAACTGTCTGAAACCATCTACCCTAAAAGTGAATGAAAGTATTTATACAGTGCAAAAACACACATACTTTTACCTATATTTGAGGGATGGGGTGGTGGGACTGAAACAGTAGCAGCTCCCTTGTATTTCCCAAAACACACTTTTTTTAAACTTGAAATATGTATCCACACTAAAAGAGAGGTAGAAGGGTGTATGTGAATACTTTTCTCCTCAGGGAATTCTCAAAGTAATGCACGCTTTTGCTTTTTAAGATTAGTGCCAAGAATGAGCTATATAGTGGCTATTTATTTTGCAGTTATGTGGTTATTTTGAAAATTGCCCCCATTGTCTTGTTTTCTGATTATAGAGTGAGCATTTCATCTCCAATTAAGCACTTTCCAGGCATTAAACGCCACCAAAAGTCGTTTTAGAGTCATTTCAGTTGTAGGGTTTAGAAAAGAATTTGGTAACCGTGTCTGAAATTTAACAATACTACACCAATTGAGCACTGTTGAGAGAGTTAATTTAATATATTCAATAAGGTCGGGAAGTAGTTGGCAAAAATCACTATAAGTCATGAATGTAGGCCAGCGGTGATTGGAGTTTTCAGAGGCAGCATTGAATAGATTTTGTGTCATTAAGGCTGCAGATTCAGCTTTGCTCAACAGCACTAATGTGCTTAGAATCAATCATTATTAAATATGGCCCTGACAAGATGTCAGAATTACCAATGCCGTTCCCACTTCTCCTTGTTCTATTATCATTCTTACACCTCAGATTGGAGTTAAAATGCTTTTTTTTTGCCACTGTTATTCTTGAAGTTGCCTGGCTTCAGTTGAGGTCTGCGTGCCCCCCCCCCCCCCTCCCCCTTCCTTGCTTCTTTTTTTTTCACTCTCCGGTAGTGCTTTCACACCTTGTTGCCATTTGATTGGCTGTCATTCTTATTCTTTTAAAATGCCTTTAATCGCACAAGCCTTTTATGTTCATCCACTCCTACTGCTCCTCATCTTGCTTTTTTCTGATCATACATTTCCTCAGCCTGACAAGTCTGTTTTAAGCCTGCTATGTTGCAGCGAGGCCTCATTTTACCAATATTCTTTTCAGCTTCTTTTTATTGGCTTTTTGATTGTCTTATTGATCCCTTTTTATTTGTTCACTCTCCCTTCATAGATTTGTGGCAGCACTTTGACCCAGAGGTTGTCAGTCCATTAAATTATTCCTTATATTCTATTTGTGGAAAGAAAAGCAAAATAGTTTCCCAGTTGTAAGAAGCACCAAAATTAGGGTCAATTCACACCAATAAAAAACATTTTACCCATGGAAATTGCATTGAAAACTGCCCAACGCATGACTAAATAACAAGACCCATTAAGAATTCTCAAAAGCATATCTCTTTTATAAAGATAACATAGGCACTTATATGTTTTTATGAAGTAGATTCCTACAATCATCCCCATAGCACACAAATGTTCCCACATAAATATATACTGCTCTAAGGCAGATGTAAATGTCTGCATGTACTCTATGTGTGTGTGTGACCCCTTGAGTTTTGTGTGCAATTCTGGTTTCCACATCTTAAAAAAGATATTGAGCTTTATCCCAGAAGGGGCATGTATGGGCCATCTGGACACCCACGGACAGGACGGGCCCATTAGGGCCCAATTCTGCACCTTGGGAGCCAGATGTTTCCGTGGGTGCAGGATCAGGCCCTGAGATATCCCAGTATGCCCCTGCATCATCGCAGGGACGTCCTCCCATCCAGCCTACCAGAGTGCCATCCCCTGTTATCCCACTGCCTGACCCTTGGTGGGGGCAGCCAGGGCTCAGATCAGGTGGTGGGGACCTACCAGCAACTCAATCCTGCCTTGAGGGTGGTATCTGGGCCCAATCGCCAACCTTGTCACTGCTTATACCATCTCCACAGTGGAATAAGCAGCACGTCTGTCCTTCTCTTGCAGGACGAACAGGGCTGTGACCTGAACTGGTCTTGTACATCCTGCCGAGTCAGCTTGCCCCCACTCCGTCCACTCTTCACCCCTCCCATCCCCCTCCAGCTCTCCTTGCACTACGGTTCTGGGCATGCGGGGAGAATGTGTGCCAGAATATGGCTGGGCTGCACATCCTACCAGGACATACAACCCCGCTATTCGACTCACAAAATTGGGCCCCCATAGTGACATTAGAAAAAGGCACAGTAAAGGGTGAATCAAAATGATAAAGGGGATGGAATGACTTTCCTGTGAGGAAAAGGCTAAAAAGGTTAGGGTTCTTCAGCTTGAAGAAGACATTGCTGGGGGGAGATATGATAGAGGTCTATAAAATCCTGAGTGGAGTGGAATGGGTAAACACAAATCTACTGTTTACTTGTTCAAAAAGTATAAAGACGAGGAGGGTCATCTTAAAAGGTCTAGTCGTGATTTAGACGTCTGAAGACGTCAAAATTACAGACATGTCTCTGTAGCCATTCCACAAATGACATTCGCAGACATCTCTGGTGCAGGGACGTCCAAGTAGGCATGGGGGTGTGGAAGAGGTGTGTCTGGGAAGTAGCAATGTACTTACACGTCCAAGCTCAGAAATGTCAGAGATGTTTGCAGGCACGTCAACGTTTATACCTGCTCCAGGCAAGTACTAGTTCTCCCCTTAAAACATCCAGAGAGTGTAGAATTCAGTGACTAGCCTTAGATCCCAATTACCTCCACTGGGTTTTGAACCCTGATCACAAGCCACTGCTCTAACCACTATGCTGTTAGATGTCTTGGTTCTGAAAGATTGTCCTGGGGACTACAGTATATAGACGTTTGATACCATCCACACTTTGCTTTTCATTCAGATGTTCTGGTTTTTACGTCTCTGGTTGCATTTGGACATCCCCTTGTGAAATGTGCCTCTAGGTGACATGCCAAGAAGTTACAAAGACTGTAGGATTAAAAAGGAGAAAATATTTTTTCTCTCAACACAATTAAGCTTTGGAACTTGTTCCCAGAGGATATGATCAAAGCAGCAGCCAGGTTTGAAAAAGGCATGGGCATATTCCTTGGGGGAAAGTCCATAAACTGCTATAAGCTAGATTTAGTGAAAACCACTGCTTATTTCTGCAGATAAGTGTCATGCAACAGGTTACTTTTGGGATATGCCAGATACTTGTGACCTGGATTGGCCACTCTGGTAACAGGATACTGGGTTTGATGGATCTTTGGTCTGGCCCAGTATGGCAGTTCTTATGTTCTTTAACACCCCCATGATGCTGTCTGATGTTATCTGACAAAACGTACGAAGCTGCATTTGTTAAATTTCATGAAACTTTAATACCTTCTAAATTATAGTCAGTGACTTAAACTTTACTGTTCTGGTGACAATAAAACTATTGATTGTATTCCTGAAAATGCTCTTCTGATGAATAAAAAATATTACCCAGCAAGTCGAGTGCTATGAAGGCACTGTGTATGACTCACCCCATTTGAAGAACTAAAATAAGCAGGATAAAAATGTTAGAGGGATTTCTGTGAGTAACCCTTCAAAATAACTTGAATACGAACCATGAAGCTTTCACGGTATGTTTTTCTTTATATTTTTCGAAACTATCAAAACAACGTGCTTGATGGGTGTGTGTAAAACCATGTTCCTTTCATCTACAGAACATAATTCAACACATGTTGGCTGAAGCTATTAGGAGGCAGAAACGTCTACTCTATAGGAAGGTATATTGTAACGTCATGTACTGGCATGCTGCACAACAAGAGTTTTAATCTTTCTATGAATTAAAATAGATAACATATATGGACACTGAGCTCCTGAATAAACCTTTGCCCCATGCAATCTGTCTTATTAGGGCATGTTCATGAGATAAAAGTTTCCAAATGCTATAAAAGGCTATTTCTTGTAACAGGCGGCCCTGGGACTAATGATAGCAGGAAATGCTAGTTCTCTGTGAAACACAGGTCCAGATACGAGGTGTAACAGGAATGGAACCGCTTTGCAAAAGTGAGGTGGATATTCAGACATTTTTATGCAGTTAACCTCAGAGTTAGAACATAAGGAGGTTATTTTGAAAGTGCTAATCGTGCTTTGGACATCTGCAAATGGATATGCAGATGTCTAAATTACAGAGACATCTCCAGGGGCATTTTAGCAGCTGGCTTCAGAGACATCCCCAGTGCAAGGACATCCAAGACTTGAAGGGGGCATGGCAGAGGGATGTCTGGGGCATTACCAAGAACTTGGACATCCTCACTCGATTTCAGAAATATCCTGCATATCCCGAGCTTCGTTGAAGGTTATATGTGCTGCAGGCATGAATAAGCATTGGAAAAGTGCTGGTTTTGCCAGTCAGACATCTGGAGGGCGTGGAGAAGGAGGTACACTCTTATCCTCTATATTTTCCATGTTGACAACGAACACTGATAGGGAATGAGGGATCTTGCTTTCATTTTGCCACGCTGTTCGATGTCCACAGATGCAACATTATATATGATAGAAGTCCTTGCCCCAAGTTTTTGTAGCAAGGACATTTATGTGGATGCCAACCATCCATGTTGTGAATGTCTATGTTTCTATAAACAGGCTGAAACATAGAAAACCCCCATGCTTTTATGCACACTTTGCCCTTGATGCACCAGATTGTACTGGGATGCTTTCTAAAATGCCACTTCACATGTGCCTCCTGAGTCAATCCAAGGGTCCATCAAGCCTAGTGTCTTGTTTCTGACAGTGGCCAATACAGGTTACAACACAAAACAGAATCCCAAGTGTAGATCCATTCCTTGCTTCTCAAACCCAGGGATACGCTATGGCTTTCCGAAGACTACATACTAGTCTAATAATAATTCCTGGACTTTTCCAACAGGAAATTGTCTAAAGAAACTCTTTTTGAACCTAACTGCTAACAACCTTGACCACTTCCTTCAACAACAAATTGCATAACTTATTGTGTGTTTAGTAAAAAAATGCATTCAAATTTAATTTAATTTAATTTCAGATTTTTATCCTGTGCTATACCTCAAAAAAGAGAACTAGGCTGGTTACAAAACAATATAAACATAGTAAAATACCCTTAAGATATGAGCATAAAATATAATAACATCAAATTAAATAATGAAAAATCACTCTTAAAACATTTTTAAAATGCCATCTTCATAATGAGAGAACAGCAACACATTTCCAGCTTGCAATCTAGAAGATAATTGACAGAACTGAAATGTTTTAGCTTCTTCTTAAATGTAAGGTACAGTACAGTACAGTGATTCAGTTTTGAGCTCAAAGGAAAGTGGATTCCAAATTAAAGGAGCTTTGCCACTTGCAGTTCCATCCCTTGTTGTAGTTACTCCTTGCCTGCTCTAAGGGATGACTAAGGGGTATGTTTAGAAGGCGCAGTAATGTTACCGGCGTTAAGTGCAGTGGTAATGTTACCAACGCCATATGAGGAAGTGAGCGGTGCGGCATTAAGGTAACCTGGGCCAATTATCGTGCAATACAGGGCACCCTGGCCAGTTAACGTGTGGTAAAGGGCGCCTTGGCCATCTAACGCATGCTAATGGGACGGTGCATGGCAAGGGGACAAACAGGGCACGTTAAGGTTGACAAGGCACCGTAAGGGCTTTAAGGCGCCCTAACATAAGGCGCCCTAACTTAAGGTGCCTTAATTCAAGGCACCCTAAGGGCTGTAAGGTGCCTTTTAACCTAAGGCGCCTTAAAGCCCTTGGGGTGCCTTGAATTAAGTCACCTTAACCTAAGGTACCATGTGTTAAGACACCTTAACACAAGGCACCCTAAGGGGTATATTTACTAAAGCATCTTAACGTAGCAGCGGCGATGTTATCGCACGATACGTAATGTCGGCAGCGGCGTTAAGGCACACTAACGCTGTGAAATCCAGGTCTGAAGGGTGGAGTAAGGCCTCCCAGAGGGCGGATATAGGGATCAATGGGCAGAGAGTGGGCGGGGAGAGGCTCCAGGCACACTAACGCTGTGAAATCCGGGTCTGAACACTAACGCCAGTGAAACCCTCGCGTTAGAGACACATTTGCAGGAGAGAGAAACCATTTCAGTCAGCAATGTACAGCAAAGGCAGGGAAACCCAGAAAAGTGATAGTAGTGATACATGTGCAGGAACCAAAAAGGCAAATAAACATATAAAATGACCAGAACCACATCTAAAATCCCAATAACCAAGCTGGCCAATAGTGATATTAATGATAAACATAAAGCAACACTACTGACAAAGCGTAAAAAGGAAGATATCATGTTTGGAAGGGTCTATGCTCTGCACCCTACAAAGTGAATGATCCCACATGGAAACAGCGGTGATCAGGGTTTTTTCTTGTTTATATTGGGCAGGTTTGTTAGGGCGTGCACATGTGCAGCAACAGCAGATTGGGCACGTAGGAAAGGGGAACTATGCTGATGCTGTAAATGGGATACAGGGTGCTGCAGGTGGCACATGCTGTGGTCCAGCTGGGGCACAGTGCGGACTAGACAGATGCCTAGATGGCACATAGGAATGCCGAAACTGTAAAGCAGCAAGACAGCAACTGACGAGGGATCAACATGAGCATGAGTGTTTGTCCCACAGTGTCACAGGGGATATTACCCAGCAGGTACCCCCAAGGGCACATAACATTGGCAGGCAGTGCCAGAGGAGGCAGCGCGCATGTCCATGTAGGCACCCCTACCCGAGAACCCACACCATAGGCAGCTGCCTTCCGGCACACTGGATGGCCTGGGACTGCGCACCACCAGCACCACTGGCATAAGGGCATGTCAGCATGGTGGCAGAGGGGTGCTTGTGGTGGAGGGGGCAGTGGCATCTGCCCACACCAGACCACAGCCAAGCCCCGTTTAGGTGGGTGCCGTGCACTGCAACAGACAAGGTCTGTCTGACGAACAGTCATGGTATCCCCAGGGAATGCTTTGCCCCCTGTGGCAACAGTTTGGTGCAGTACACACAGCCAGTGTGTTCAGGGGCAGAAGGTCACAAGTTCAAGTCCCAGCTGTGGCTCCTGCCAACCTTGTCCCCATATTTTACCCAGTACTAAACTGTGGTAATAAAGATGGAACCTTTATTGCAAATAAATTAAACATGCTTGAAACGCCTATATTTTACCCTACAGAGCACAGATACCATAAACATGTGCAATCCCTTGAGCAGAGTTTCCCAACTGCAGTCCTGGAGGGCCAAATACCATTCAGGTTTCATGCTGTCCCTAATAAATATGCCTGTGCTGCATTTGTATGCATCGCCCCCATTGTATGCAAATGTATCTCATGGATATTCATTAGGGATAGCATGAAAACCTGAACAGTGTTTGGCCCACCAGGACCGGAGTTGGGAACCTCTGCCCTAGAGCAGCGGCCAACAGGGGCACAAACACCCACACCCACAGGCTCCACTATCCAAAGCCTCATGGAGAGTCAGGCTGTTGGGCCCTGCGTGGAGCAGCATCTCCCAATACTGGCACCTGCATACCTTAGCAATGCCGTCCTAAACTTGGGAACACATTCCACATATATCAAAAGGTTGCTATGATTAATGTCAGCTAACAAATCCCAAGTTAAACACGATTTGTTGATAGAGATTCATCATAGCAACCTTTCTGATATCTGTGGAGTGTGTTTCAGTTATTGCTTCTGACAGTGTTTACCACCCTGGGGAGTGACCCCAACAGTATTGCGTATATAGCAATGTCCGCAATGTGCCCAGGACTGGTGTGGCGGCCAGGGCTGCCACAAACCTCCATATTTGCACAATGCTGGCATAGGTGTGGGAGTGTGTGTATGTCTATTCAGTGTGTTGTGGCTGCCTATACCTTACTGAGCCCACACTGCTTGCACTGTTTCCAGTTTTAGCCTGCCAATGTGCATAATGAGGAGCAAGGTACTGTGGGTATGACCCGGACAGGGTGGCCTGGGCAGGATGCATCTGCACAGGGTATAGGGCAAGGGCTGGGACATTGTAGTGCCCAACCACCACTGCATTGACAGGGTGGACACAGCATGTCATGCTGGGAGGTTACTCTCACCCTGACTGAGCAGTGACCATGGCATGGCTAGTTTCCCCCATAGTGCTATGCAGCATTTCCCTCAAATGATATTTATGGGTTCTCTTTTCTGGGGCCCAATCACTGACATACCTGCTTGGTGTGTGTGCTCACATCCCATTTTTGGGTCCACACAGTTCCTCCAGGAACATGCACTATGTACTAGCTAGTAGACTGTCTGCAATTAGCATGTGTATGGCTGGAGCACCTTGCAGGGTGCAGCAGGTGGAGACTGACTGTGCCCTCTGCTGGTTAATGTCAGAATGTGGTGGGAGGGGGGCAGCTGAGCAGTCCAGCTTCATGCAGATTTCAACTTTTGTGACTGCTCCTTTTTGTTTCCTCCTAATTTTTTAAAATTATAATACTGTCTTTTCAAAATTAAATGCTACTGCCATAATTTTATTTATTATTTTCCTCCAGTGATTATGTAAAAGTTTATTGCATTGTGATCCTTAAAGCCAATATTTAGTAGAGTTAATATGCTTGCACTTAAGTGGATTACTTATCTACAGTACTTAACTCTAAATGGCATTTATCTGGTTAAGCATGGTAATTACTAAGCTAAGCTAGGGTAAAATATCGTATTCTACCACAGCAAAATGTATTGTGTGAGTAGCTAATCTGCATTACCCCCCTATTTCAAGTTAGTAATTTCTGGAGTGAATTTATTTTGCTTTGCTGAAGCTGGGAACATTGCACTTTTCTGGCCATAGCAACATAAGCATGGTGGGCCCAAAATTGTGCCTGCTGTCTTTTAAAGGGGCCAGTGGTTTAGAAAAGAAATCTCCCATATCCCAACCCCTCCAACAAGACTCCCCTTAAAAAACCCCACATGACAAAACCCCTCACCTGAGACCCATATCTCCAATCATCCTGGTACCTATACATAAGCCTCCGCTTACATATAATGCCCTACTATATGTACCTGATGTCATGCACTGATTGAACTGTGAATCAGATTGTGAATCATTCTGTTTCCCTATCTCTACACCAACTCCCCTATGTAACACAACCAGAGACATGACCAGGATAGACTAGATACGATGGGCCCGATTCCGTTCTGCACATGCTGGTCCTCTGTGTGCCCAGTCAGAACCAGACACACAGAGTGAGATGGGATTCTGGCTGGTCTCAAACCTGTGACCCTTCTCACTCACACACAATGACCATGTGTTAGGTGTCACAGAGTAGTCATGTGGGAGTATGGGTGCATCACTCCATGTGTATATATGTGGTTATTGTCAGATTGCATGAGGGTATAAACTGGAGTATGCTTCAACCTGTGTATCTCTCTGCAGCTTTGTGCCATACCTGCCTGACAGGGTACGTTAGGCAAGTGTGGCAGGGGGAACATCTTGTTATGTGTGTTTGTAGCTGCTGGTTCAACTGACGTTCATGTCTTACATATGGGATCTGTCCTGCCAGGGGGGTAGGCCAGGATATTTGCACCCACACATTCCAGGTCATGGGTGACCTAGCAGAGTGACCAATGTAACCATTTCTTGATGTGTGTTTGTGAGACAATCTTGGAATAATCTAATAATTGGCAGACCACAGTGAGTAGTTTCAATCCCTCCCTCCCTGAAAGCATGGCACCGCCACTTCAGTGCTGTCAGTGGCCTTGAAGCAGCAGAACACATGTGGGTAGTCCTGGCATACCACTCTTGTCCCCTCCTCTGAGAGGATTTGTCAGAGGGCACAAGGAGCAGCATGCCATGAGCATGCATGATGCTGCCTTAAGCCTTGGCACCTCACAACAGGAAGCAATTGCCATGCTGCCCTCCTCCCCTAGATGAGACAATGGATGCTGGGAGGGGTGGCATGGGCAATCTTCCCTTTCATGCTCTGGAGAGCCATAAGGCAGCAGTGGGGGGAGGGGGTTCTGCTTACGGTAGCAGAAACCCTTGACCTGGCCCTGACAGTACAAACAGCAGCATTGCAACTGACACACATGGCAGGGACAATGGTATCTTCTGTACCAGGCAGAAGCTGCTGCCACCGGCACTCCTACCCTTACACACTGCTAACATGGCTGTGTGGTGGCAATGGCAGTGGCACAACTCCTTTGTGACAGTGGCAAAAATGTATGTGTGCCACCGCTGTCACAGCAGAGTCACACAGGACATCACAGATGTACACCCTAGGCACCCGCCTAGCCCACCTAGTAGACTGACCAGCCCTGCTGAATCACATGGCTCCCTCTTTGGCACTTTGGCACCACCAACAACATAGTGCCCTTTATTACAAGGGCGCCATGCTATGACTAGCAATGGATCACTACTATCACTAATTTCAGGGCTCCCGTCTGGGAGATACAAACTACATACATGTGAATGGGCTCCCTGTGTGGTGTTACATGGGCAATAAAGATTCTCTCTTTACAAAAAGAGCCCTTAACACCAGCTTTGAGCTGGCTTTAAGGTTCCCGATGGCTGTGCCTCTAATGCCTGTTAATAGCATATGCCATTAGGGGAACACATGCTGTTTCCATCCATGATCCACCAAGTTTATGCTCCTTCTCTGCCCCTTTATACCTCAACACCTGTTCACAGGCTAACATCCGGTAAGCCTTGTTATCAATGCGTTAATTGCTAGTGGGCACTGATAACGCCTGCTAATGGCATCTTTGCATCCTTAGCACCATTTAGTAATTGTACCTCATAGGATCTGAAACAGATTACATAAAAATACAAGTAGGGATAATAAAACCAAGTACTTGCCATAATTTCTTTTTTTTTTTGGCAAATATCTCCCTGCTTCATTGAGAAAGTTCACCTAAAATTCATGACCTTAACTGAAGAAGATGTAGGGAAGTTATCCATGCCTGAAATGGCATATAAAGGGGATGTAGCGGAAGAATTGAAAGAAATATCGATAAACCGGAAAGATGTATTGCAAATGTTTGATAAACTGAAGAGTAGCAAATTACCTGGACTGGATGGTATACATCCAAGGGCATTGAAAGAGCTAAAATATGAGATTACAGACCTACTATTAGTAATCTGTGAACTATCATTATGATCATCTGTAGTACCTGAGGATTGGAGAGTGGTCAATGTAACTCCAGTTTTTAAAAAGGGTTCCAGGGTTGATCCGGGAAACTACAGACTGGTGAGCCTGATGTCAGTACTGGGCAAAATGGTAGAAACCATTATAAAGGATAAAATTAGATAGCCATGGTTTATTGGGGGAAAGCCAACATGGATTTAGCCAAGAAAAGTCTTGTTTTACTAATCTGTTGTATTTTTTTTGAAGGTGTGAATAAACAGGTAGACAAAGGTGAGGCAGTTGATATAGTGTACCTGGATTTTCAGACCGCCTTTGACAAGGTCCCTCATGAGAGACTCTTGGCAAAATTAAAAAGTCATGGGATAGGACACAGCCTAGTATTGTGGATCAGAACTGGTTAAAAGATAGAAAGTAGAGAGAAGGGCTAAATGGCCAATTTTTTCAAAGGGGAAAGGTGAATAGTGGAGTACCCCAGTGACCTGTGCTGGGCCTGCTGCTTTTTAACATTTTCATAAATGACCTAGAAACAGGAATAATGAGTGAGGTGATCAAATTTGCAGGTGACACAAAATTATTCAAAGTTGTTAAAATGCAAGAGGATTGTGAAAAATTGCAAGAGGACTTTGAAAAATTGGAAGATTGGGAGTCCAAATGGCAGATGAAATTTAATGTGGACAAAAGTTATACACCCAGGAAAGAACCCCCCAAATTATGGTTACATGATGTAAGGTATCTCCTTAGAAACCACCACCCAGGAAAAATATTTAGGCATCATTGTGGATAATACTTTGAAACCCTCCGCCCAGTGTGCAGTGGCAGCCAAGAAAGCAAATAGAATGCTAGGCATCATAAGGAAAGGATTGGAAAATAAACTCAAGAATATTATTATGCCTCTGTATCATTCCATGGTGTGACTGCACCTTGAATATTGTGTGCAATTCTGGTCGCCATATCTTAAAAAGGATATAGCTGAATTAGAAAAGGTACAAAGAAGAGCCACAAAAATGGTAAAGGGGATGGAAGGATACTCCTATGAGGAGAAGCTTAAAAGGTTTGGGCTCTTCACCTTGGAAAAGAGATGGTTGAGGTGGGATATAATAGGGGTCTATAAATTAATGAATGGAGTAGAACGGGTAAATGTAGATCAGTTGTTTACATCATCAAAAAAGTAGAAAGACTAGAGGACACACAATGACGCTACAATACAATGCATTTAAAACTTATAAGTGAAAATATTTTTTACTCAACACATCATCAAACTCTGGAATTTATTTATTTCTTTTTTATACGGTGCTCTTTAGAATCAGTGCAGTTTACATGTATACTAACAGGTACTTTTTATTCCCTTGTCCCCAAAGGGCTCACAATCTAAGTGTACCTGAGGCAATGGAGGGTTAAGTGGCTTGCCCAAGGCCACAAGGAGTGGCCATGTGACTAGAGACCCCAGTCCCTCTGGCCTGAGGTTGCTTGTCCCCATGTGGGAATTGAACCCATGGCTTTAGGTAACCTGTCCCAACCACTGAGCCACTCCCCCAATTCATTTCTAGAGGATTTAGTAAAAGCTACATGTAAGTAGGTGGGTTTAAAAAAGGTTTGGACAAGTTCCTGGAGGTAAGGTCCATAAACCATTATTAAAGAGGACCCGGGAAATCCACTGCTTGCCTCGGGACAAGCATTGTGGAAGCTGTCTGCCTCTTTGGGAACCTGCCAGGTTCTTGTGGCCTGGATGGGACACTGTTGGAAATAGGATACTGGGCTTGATGGACCTTGGTCTGACCCAGTAAGGCATTTCTTTTGTTCTTATGTTAATTGTGTTTATAATGCACTGACAGCGAAATTGCACTAGATTCTATAGAATTCACTTATAAATTCCTGAGTATTATGTATAATTACTTTGCAATTATAATACTACAAAATTCTTGTATTTTGCAATATTTGTCAAGTCAATTCCAGTTTATTTTCATTATTATCCATGGTGACAATTCTATCAATTTTGCTGAAATGGCCGATTTCCTGGAAAGCGTTGCGCAATGTTACATCTATAGGTTTTGCACATCCTTAATTCTGTAGCATAGCAATTCTTTGCTACATCTTTTTGAAAAGGCAAAAAGGCTAGCTTTGTGAACATTTTGCTCATCCATAGAAACATATAACAAGCATAACTGAATCATCAAGAGAGCCATTGAAATAGGGTTGACAGTTCATCGGGATGGAATGAGATTGATTATTGTCACACAGACATCAGGGGAGAAGGCAGGAGCTACACTTACATCTCCTTTGTCCTAAGCATTAGCCTATACTGTGTTTTGTATATTAGTATTTCTATGACACAGATGATATATGGAAACCAAGAGCTTTTTCATGGGTGTAGCTTGACCATTTCATTTGGGAAGGGCAAAGGGTGGGATAGTCAGATGGGGTGGGGTTTGACATACGAGTTTGCATAGGTACATATCATACATACTGTATTCATTATGGTTATCTAAACAAACAAACCCGATAGGAAGTCGGTATATCAAACTGCAAAGATTTTCACCGAAAAATGGCAGCACCACAAGAAGTTTCTTTCAGGGTAAGGAATAGGGAGCTGAATGGACTCGAAAAAAAGGAGCAGCACAGGCTTTGTTATTGTTACAGATGTTAACTTATACTGATGCCATCTATTGGCTCATTGTTATATCACACTGCTTTCCTAATTCCTTGTTGCTGTCACCTTTAACCTTCTGTACTCCAGCTGTGTTTACTGTATCTTTATCTCTGTCTCTGAAAGATGATGTCAGAAGCTTCTGAAGCTGTGCTACTTTCCTTCCCATGATTTTCTCTCTTTTAAACCTAACAGCATTCCACCCCCAGAGGTCATGGAGGTTAGACGTAACTTAGTGGCAACTGGAATAATTTCTGAGCAGAGTTTGCACATTTCTTTCTTACAATAGGTTTACATGAGAAGCCAGCAGAAGTGCAGGCAGCTACAGAGAATGATGAGTGCTGAATGCCGCGATGTTTATAAGCCCAATTTGAGCCTCACAGAAAAGCAGAAGAAGGATATCAAAGTTATCCTTGATGTATTAGAAGCCCTTTAAAAAAAGATATATGTTTGGCAGCAGTCATGCAGTTATTGGGTTTATAACTTAACTAGCAAAATCCATGCCCTGTGAGTATGAACTATTGAAAGATGAACTTATTCAAGATGAAATAGTTCTTTGCATTGTCAATGAAGGCACATGTCACTGTCTTTTAAGATAACACAACTTAACTCTGAATAGAACTATTGAAACATGTCATATTGCAGAACTCTCAGACTTGAAACTGAGAACTATAGAACAGGACCAGCAGGCTTACAGCATTCATGCAACAAAGAGGCATCACCAAAGTATGGATGGCTACTGAAACAAACACCAGCAGAGTAACCTATCTGCAATCAGATTTGTTACATGTAAGTACTGTGGCAATGCACATAAGTGAGTAAAAGAATGCTGTCCAGCATATGGGAAAACATGTCAGCTATGTGGTGGCCCAAATCATTTTGCATGGATGTGCTTAACAAGCAGCAAGCTGAACACAGCAAGTAACCTGCATAAGCTGGACAAGGTATCGTTCAGATGATGCAGACCTGAGTAGTACTGATGCAGTTTTCTCAAAAGGGTGCCCTGGTATTGTTAGCGAGGAATAGGACGAAAATGGTTTGTGAATCTCAGACTGAATAATATGGTTCAACCTTATCAGCTGGACTCTGAGACAAGTAATGTCATGTGCCTGAAAGATAACATGAGGCTGGCACGCCTGCAGCTGAGTGGGTTGTTTTCACACGCATTACACAGGTACACTACCAAAAAACTGCCTCCAGTTTTGCAACTGATTCCTATAGATTTTGGGGTGCTGAATCCAGGAAAAATAGCCAAAATGTTCCATCACGTCACGTTTTCTTGCAAAATTAGATTTCTTACCCATATAAGGAATGTTCACATAATTTCTTTTTAGCCGACTGCAGTTTATTTCTTGGCCCAAAATAGAGGTTGTAATGGTTAACTAACTAGAAACACTCCCTCATGATATTTTAGAGTGTTTTGTATTCATTTTATACATTAACAGGACAATTGGGAGGCGGGGGGCTAAATCCAGTACTCGCGCTGGCGCATGTTCTTTCCTGTTCGCCTCGCCTCGTTCGCTCGCTCAAACACGGTGGTTGCGACATGAACGTTCCTGTCAAATTTCAGTTTCTTGCAAGTTCATTATTACCTTTTGTTTGCTCAGTCGTAATCCAGCTTTATTCCGAAGTGGTTCACTACAGTTGTAGTTTGCAGTGCTGTGTATTTGTGATGGCTCACAGAGCCAGAGGTTGCGTCAACTCTCCGGACAGTTTTTGTTTTATTTGTGGGGAATATACCGTGAAAAAGCGGCAGAGGAACATTTCTGCATTTATTAAAAAAGTATATTTCGCCTATTTCGGTTTGAAGTTAGGCGATCAAGACAAACCGTGGGCTCCTCACAAAGTGTGCAAGACATGTGAGGAAGATCTACGCTTATGGATGAAAGGTAAAAAACAAGCATTTCGTTTCGGAATACCTATGATGTGGCGTGAACAAAGAGACCACAGCAGTGACTGCTATTTTTGCTCTTGCATTGTGAAGGGATACAACTTAAAAAATAAGAACGTAATAAGTTACCCCAACCTTCCCTCAGCAATTAGGCCTATGCCTCATAGCAACGAAGTACCTGTGCCTGAACCACCAAAATCTTTGGATCATATTTGTGTGGACGGTTCTGATCATGATGAGACTCATCAGATGGCTTTTCCCGATGAGTCCAGTACTTCCGAGTTTGAAACGGAACCAGATCCGAAACCTGAACTTTTCTCTCAAGCTGAATTGAATGATTTAGTCTGGGATATAGGACTCCCAAAAGATGCTGCCCAACTGCTAGGTTCTCGGCTTAAACAGAAAAATCTATTGTCACCAGGAACAACTTTTTATTGGTACCGCAACCGCGAGACACAATTTTTGAAGTATTTCAGCAAAGAGGAAGATTTGGTATTTTGCAACGATATATACGGAGTGATGGAAAAGTTTAAACTCAAGTATGATCCTGCTGAATGGCGGCTGTTCATTGATTCGTCAAAAGACAGCATAAAAGGTGTTCTTCTTCATAATGGCAACACATTCGCTTCAGTTCCTATTGCTCACTCTGTTATTCTCCAAGAAAAATACGAGAATTTGGCCCTGATTCTTCAGAAGATTCATTATGATGAGCATAAGTGGATGATTTGTGGAGACTTTAAAATTCTATCCATGCTATTAGGGCAGCAATCGGGTTTCACCAAATATCCCTGCTTCCTTTGCCTATGGGATAGCCAGGCCCGCGATCTACACTGGGGGAAAAAAGACTGGCCAATTCGGGAGTATTTGAGACCCGGTGAGAAAAATGTTCTTCATGAGAGCTTGGTACCTCGTGATAAAATTCTATTACCACCTCTCCACATTAAGTTGGGTCTCATTAAGCAATTCATCAAGTCCCTTCCAAAAGATGGTGAGTGCTTTCGGTACCTTTGCTCAAAGTTCCCCCGACTTTCTGAAGCAAAGCTAAAGGAAGGAGTGTTTGTTGGCCCTGATATAAGGAAACTCATTTCAGATGGAGCATTCGCTGAAACGATGTCTGAGAAGGAAAAGGAAGCCTGGGATTCCTTCAAGGATGTTGTTCTCAAATTCTTGGGGAACAGGCGGGATGAGAACTATAAGGATATTGTTGCCAGGATGCTCAATGCCTTCAAAGAACAAGGCTGTAACATGAGCCTGAAAGTCCATTTCTTGCACTCCCATGTGAACTACTTTCCCGAAAACTTGGGGGCGTACAGTGAAGAACAAGGTGAAAGGTTTCACCAGGACATCAAGGACGCAGAGAGAAGGTACCAAGGAAGATAGAACACCACTATGATGGCTGATTTCTGCTGGTTGCTGCTGCGGGAAACCCCAGATGAAAAATACGCCAAGCAGCGCACCAAGAGAAGCATTCGGGGGAAGAAGAAACGGGCCCACCAGGAGATTGATTGACCCAAGAATGACTTTAAAATCTAAACTGTGTTGACAAATATCGTGTTTTTACTAAACTTTGAAATAAAAATTTGCTAGTTATTACCACAGTGTCGGATCTCATTTATTAGAATTTTATTTTCACACCATCGGGTGTTTGTCTTCATGTATTGCAATGGTGCGGTTTGCGTTTTCTATTCTTACATACATACCTGTACAACATTTTTTGCACATTTCTTTGCTTTGCTTTGTGTCTAACCTCGCTCTTATATGCTCGATGTTTGTGCACATGTATGTGGCTGTTTTAAGTGAAGACAATTTTGCTACCATCACAGTGTGTTTTGTTGACATTACTCTATTCTTATGTGCTGCCTTGTTACAATTTTCTTTATTCTTATTTGAATAACTACTAAACAATTAGTATAAAGAATTCATCCAAGAAACTTTTATCTCGATCGCACTCAATCTGAAACGTTCACCTCAAAATGCTAAACCAATGTAGCAAAAAATCTGTACGTGATGGAGCAAATTGGTTACCAGATTTGGATTCAGCGCCCCAAAAAACGTAAAAATCAATCGAAACATTAGAGGCAGTTTAAAAAAAAGTTTTTTTAGTGTACCTGTGTTACAGCACAAGCTTGAATTTGCGATAGTGAAAGCAAATCAGAAACCACTACTGTCTGGGTCATCATGTGATTGCCTTGGGCTGATCCAGTTCACCATTCCTGCAGACAGAACTTCAGTGTTCCAGAGTTCAACAGCTGTTTAGTGTCAATGTTGATGTATTTCATAGTCCAGTGGAATATGTATTTTATTTATTTGTTTATTTAAAATTTCTTTTATACCGTCTTTCAAGATTATCAAGGCGGTTTACATCGAACACAGCTGAACTTACACAGAACAAGTTAGTGGAACATAAAGTTTGGGTTACATGAGAACAGTAGTTAGTTAATAACAAGTGAATAATAGGGTGGGGAACTAGTTGAGTCATGTAAAATGCAGGTAAACTTATTTACAATGCCATTTCAATCAGAGATAGTCTTTTTGGGTACTTGCTGGAAGTTAATTGATAGCTGTATTCTGAGAGCTTATGTATTCAGTCCCGAAGAATTCCTGGGAAATGTGTGTTTTAAGCTTTTCCCTGAAACCTTTTATGTCTTTAATTGCTCTTATGTTGTTTGGGAGGGAATTCCATAAGGTTGGATCCTAGAAAACGAATGATCATTGACATGTTTCTTGTGTGCTGGATGTTTTGTATGCTGGAATTTTAAGTAGATTCTGTTTTTGATGCCTTCTCAGTCTGTTGTCTGGTAAGGTCTGTATGAGGGTTTGTGTGCAGTCCATGGTTATGTTGTGTATGGTCTTATATGTATTCATGATAGACTTGTATTTTATGCGTGCTTGGATGGGTAGCCAATGTACGTTTTTAAGGACTGGGGTGATATTTTCTTTTCTTGGTGTCCTTGGCGGGCTGCAGAGTTTTGAGCAAGTTGTAGAGGGAGGAATGCGCATTTTGGGAGGCCTTGGAGTATAGAGTTAGAGTAGTCCAGGTGAGAGGTGATGATTGCTTGACAAACTGTACGGGTTAGCATCTAGTAGCAGTCGGAGGTTGCGTAGGGTCCTGATTCTATGATATGCTGCAGCAGATGCTTTCTTAAAATGTGCTTGTAAGCTCAGCTTCTGATCTAGTGTCACTCCAAGGTATTTGATTTCAGTTTCTATGGGGATGTTAAAGTCATTGATTGTTATCATTTTTGGAGGTGAGTAGGAGGGATCTCTCTTAATGAACAAAACTTCAGTTTTACTGTAGTTGATCATGAGGCTATGATCTTGTAGCCAGTGTGTCATTTCCTTAATGCATGAATGTATAGAGAAGAAATCTAGGTTTTTTGTCATGAAAGGGGCATATAACACGAGATCATCTGCATAAATATGGTACTTTATCATATATTTCTTTTTTTTTTTTTAAACTTTTATTTTCATTTTGCAACAAACAAAAGAAACAACACACCAAAAGAGACAAAACAAGTATACAATAAGGAAAAGTAAACCCATTACCCCCCACCCCGATGCTTCTTCTCTACCCGATTATATCAGCATGTGAGCGCTTCCAGTTAACAGTGATTATACATCAAACGATCAAAAGAGTGTCTACAATACAGCATGATCATGGGACAGAGATATATACAAAGTTAGACAGTCAGATGAGAGCATTTAGCAAAATGTACATAGTCATTGAGCATCTTCCATTGAGACCAATGAGAAGGAGTCTGAACGGAGGAAGCGAACAGACGAGGTATTTGTTCACATTTACTGTAAAGACAGGCATGATTCCACCATTCATTGGGGCTCAGATGGGAGCTAATTTTCCAGTATTACTTAATTAGGGAAATAGCAATGCCAAGCATAAAGTTCGAAAGGAGATAAGCCAGTTTTGGGAGAGAGGGGATCCCCGTAACTGGGCGAAGTCCCACTATCCTCCAAGAAAGGGACTCCTGAGAGTGCGAGATAGACTAAATACGACCCCAGACCCGACGCCAGTAATACTGTAGTGCGGGATATTCATGCATAACATGAGGCAATGAACCAATGGCCGCAGGACGTGTCCAGCAACCATTGCCCTGAGTAGTGTTCCATTTGTCTAATCTGTGAGGAGTGTGAAAACACCGGTGGGCTAGAAAGAAGAGGGTCTGAGTGAGTGAGGCGGGTCGGGAACCCGTGTCCCTCCACTCCAGATAAGGCTCCATTGCTCCGAAGTCAAAGTCACCTACGATTCTCTCTCCCATACTTTCTGCGCTATAGAGGTATCTCTAGTGATAGCATTACATAAGGTTTAGTAAAATTGGATGCTACACCCGGTGAACTACCGAGAGATCGGAAAGTCTCCAATCAACCTTATGTAGAGAATGCCGATGGCGGGAGTACTCTAGTGCTCCGAATGCGATGCTGAAGTTGCACTGACCAGAGTCGGGAGTCTAAAGATTGCATGAGAGTATTAAAGGCACCTAAAGTGTCTAAAAGCATTGGTGGATAGTGGGAGTCTGATGGGAGAGTCATACCAGGGAGAAAGGTAAGAGGAATCGGTTAGCAAAGGCCCGCTTCTATATCTAGCCACACAGGTCTACTCGGTACTGGATCTTCCAACCAACGAGCACCTTGTTTGAGAAGAAAAGAATGAGGGAACACTTGAGTAAAATCGCCACCAAGTATTAATGGAGCATTGGCAGAGGCCGAGGCCAACTGCGCAATACTTGCATAGTAAGCAGGGTTGTCCACATTCGGGGCATAATGCAAATACACGTGAATTCACTATCTCCAACCTCAAGGTGTACACGGGCCCATCTACCCTCCTTGTCAGCGCTAATATCAGGTACAGTAGCGTGCAAAGACTTCTTAACCAGAATGGCTATCCCGTTCCATTTGGAAACGGTGGGAGAATAGGCAGCTACCATGTGAGGCCTAGCATTGAGTTTCAGTGTTTCAGCAGAGTTTAAATGCGTTGCCTGAAGAAACACCAGATCAACATGCTCATGGCTAAGATAGCTAAGGATTTTCTTTCCTTTGAGTGGACCATTAATGCCTTTAACGATGAATAATAAGATTTTACATAAGGCCATTCAGAAAAGTTAAAAATTCTGAGCATGATAGCACACATAATTTCACTATGTCCCTCAAACTGACTGTATCTGGCTGTACACATGACATAGGAAAAATAAGCTAATATAATACAATGAAGCGCCCCACATTAACAAAGAAAACCGCAGTACGGTAGAGGAGAAGCAAAACCCCAAAATTACTGGCGACCATGTGTCTGCGGGGAGAAACCCCAGAGAAGGCCGAAATTGAAAAAACACATAACCTGTAGGACTGTGCGTGCTCCGAGTCCGACCGAGGCACACATCATGAAGGGATAGGAGACCAAAAAAAACAAAAGTCATACAGAGAAAGAAAGAAAGTCCAGGCTATTTCTGTGCTTGGCTATGACCGCCGCATCGGGCCCTTCAAAATGGCGGATAGAGCCGGCAGAGAAGAGTCCAAGATTTGGGATTAGCGCATCTGCTCTGCTTCTTTAGAGTCCAAAAATGTTGATAGTAGATCAGGATCCTCGAACGTCCTGGTCTGGTTGTGGAGAGTCACTCGGAGCTTCGCTGGATACAACAGGCCAAAGCGAGCCTGTAGCTGTTGAAGTCGAGGGCGAAAAGCAAGGAGTTTCTTCCGACGGTCAACGGTAGGCTTTGCCAAATCAGGAAAGAAGGAGACCTTACGACCTTCAAATTCCAAATGATGATTCGCTCGGGCAGCATGTAAAATTTGTTCCACTTGTTGATATCGTAGCAAGCTAAAGATAATAGGCCGGGGGGTCGTGCGGTTGAGCGCCATGTGGGCAGGAACACGGTGTGCTTGATCGATTTCCAGTTCTCTGTGAAAAGTGATCTTCAGCAAGGAGGGAAGAGTTTTAAGCAAGAATTCTCTTATATCTCCTGCTTCCACCCCCTCTGGCATTCCGAGGAGCCTCACATTGTTGCGACGGGCTCGATTATTGCTATCTTCCAACTCCTTTTGAAGATTCTGTATCTGGCGCTCAGCCTTGTCCAGTTTGCCCAAGCGCACCTCGTGCGAGTCGAGGACCCCCGCCATATTGTCCTGCCGTAATGAAAGACCTTCAAGTCGGTCCTGGAGCACTCCAAAGTCTTCTCGCATGGCTCGAAGCGCTTCTCCATTGGACTGCACCAATTCCTTCACGCCGCGTATTTCCTCCAAAATCTCCAAGTGCATTGCGGGGTTTTCACGAAAGGGAACCATCTTCTGTGGGGAGGACACCTCTGTTTTGGAGCGTTTTCCGTGAGAAGAAGAAGGAGACCCGAAGTCCAAGCGCGCTGGTTTATGGGCCGCCATCCCCCCCGAGGTGCCCCGGTCAGCTCGGAGCGAAATAGTAAGTTTGTATAGGTATTAAGTCAGGATTCTTAGTAGGCCTCTCGGGAGCTTCAACGCAAAGCGTCCTACCCGCTGGACATCAGGCTCCGCCCCCTTTATCATATATTTCTGAATAATGCGGTAAATGGGTTGGATGTATAGGTTAAAGAGAAGGGCTGAAAGTGTAGATCCATTGGGTAATCCTTAATATAGTCTATAGGGGTTTGATATCTGGTTCCTTATTCTAACTCGTTGGGTGCATTCAGTCAAATAGGAGCAGAACCATTTTGGAGGGGGGGTACTGTTTATTCCAATGTCGATCAGGCATTTAATGAGCTTCTTGTGGCTTATGGAGTTGAAGGCTGCTGAAATATCAAAGAATACAAGAATGAATCCTTGTTTTGATCTTTCAATTCCTTTAAGTAGGTTGTCTATTAGGGAAGTGAGGAGTGTTTCTACACTGTGATTTTGTTTGAACCCCTGCTGTTGACACTGAGAGGTTCACTCATGTCCAAGTCTTGGAGCTAAAGCTGGACAACTTTTTATATTATTTTAGGGGATATTGGAGATAGGTTTGTAGAATGTAGGTGGGTTAGTGTCCACTGAGGCGCTCTTTAAAATGGGTCGGATTGAAGAGGTTTTCAGATTAGTTGGCATCTGCTCTTGAGTGAGAGAGAAATTTATTATTTTAAACAGTGGTGGGGTTAGCTGTTTTCTGGACATTTTGATCCATGATGTTGGGCATGGCTTAAATGGCGAAGTGGTGGTGTTTAGCTCTGACAGTATTTGATCTAGCTGTTCACTTGAGATTATGTTGAAGGATGTCCACTTAGGTAAGCTACCAGCTGTGTTGGTTTATATCAGTTCTATTGTTATTGAGCTTTTGATATGGGGGAATTTATTCTGCAGATAACAGTCCAGTGAGTTTAATGTTGAGTCCTTCTATGTTGGTGGAGCCCATATGACTGATTTGGCTATATCAAACAACTCTCTGTGACGATTTAGGGATTTAAGATGAAGTTGCTATGGTATTCTATTTTTCTCCTGTTGATCAGCTTGTTATATTCTTTTAGTTTAGTTGTGTATTCCTTCTGGTGTTCTGGGTCTTTCGTTCTTCTCCATCGTCATTCTGGTTGTCTCAGATTGACATTTCTTCCTTTATATCCTTAGAATACCAGGGTGCTTTGGTACTTCGTCAGGAGGTTATTTTCTGTGGCCCTAGAGCAAATAATGCTATTGTGTTATTCCAGTTAGCTACTAGGTCTGTGATATCAGTTGAGGTGAGTTTATTATTGGCGTGATATGTTTGAGTAGAACTTCTTTGTTAAATTCTCAAAATCTACATGTTCCTTGGTGTTGGGTTTCTCTTGAGCTGTAACTGCAGATTAGTGGTAGTTCAAAGGTGATCATATGGTGGTCAGACCAGGGTATTGCTGTAATCTGGATGTTTTCTGTGCTTATCTTTTTAGGTATGAATATGAGGTCAAGAGTGTTTCCCCAATTGTGTGTGGAGAGTTTATGATTTGCGATAGCTCCATTGCGACTATGACCTCAAGGAAGGATGTGACTTGACTTGTAGTTGCTGAGTTTAGGTTTAGTTCTCCCAGCAAGATGAATGGTTTGTTGCTCACTGATTGAGAACATGAAAGCTCTGTTAGGGATGGTAGGTTAACAGATGTTGAACTTGGGATCTATATGCCAAACATATGGAGAAATGCTTATTTTGTATTAGCAGTGCATTCAGGGTGACATTTGCTAGGGCTGTAGATCCCTTAAAGTTGAGGTGTTTGCCGGTGAGGATGAATATCCCGCCTCCTCTTTTATTTATCTGTGGGCAGTTGTGTAGGTCCATAGTTGGTGTGATGAGTTGATTTGTTAGCACATTATCAGTTTCTGTGAACCATGACTCAGTTACGAACATGATGTCTAGGTTGTTGTCATTGATGTAGTCAGTGATGAGGTGAATTTTCTTACATGCGGAACATGCATTCACTAGGCCAAATTTCATATGTTGGGATTGCTGTGTATGATTTTGTTGAGGTATTGAGGGGTTAGATGTGTTAATGTTTATTAATCTTGTTTGTTGTCTATGTGATTGTGGATTTTGGTGCCATGGGGTGAAGTTTCTCTGTTTATATACAATAGGTATCAGTCCAGCTTGAATGGTGGTAGGGCTAGATATCCTGATCAAAGTGAGGGTGAGTATGAGTAAGATTATTTTCTCAGTGGTTCCCCAAGGCATGTTACTTTGGTCTGGTAGACTTGTCGATGTTGTAATGAGTGGGGAACCTTTTGCAATAGAGTTAGTTATGTAAGAATGGAACGCCTTGAGGTTTATTTTAATGCTAACGCTGTGATCTCAACTACCTTGTGTCTGTATTTAAATACTTGATCAGCGGTTTTATAAGATGCAGTTCACTTAATTTGAAATGTTGTGTTTGAGTTGGGTGTTAGACTGAGGAAGCTTACCTTGGCTGTAACTGTTCTATTTAGGCGGTTCTAATGATTGCAGGTCAGTGGTGTGGACTCTACTGGGACTTGCGTGGATGATGTGTTGGTTTTCCACATATTGGCCCACACACAAGGGCCACACCAAAGGGCCCTTTGGCATGGCCCTTAGGTGTGGGCCCACCAGGTGAGGGCGCACCTTAGGCACTGTGGAATTTAAAGCCGGTGGGTGATGATACTGTCAAATGGGGAGGAGCTTATTTTCTTTTTCTAGACAGCATTACTCAATCCATTTGGCCTGTGCTGGCTCCCTCGGTGGTGGCATCAGCATATATATTCTGGGATAAATTCATTTTGAATTTGATCTCAGTGTTTCACCAATATAATGTGGTCCATGCAATGTATCAGTTGCCAGAAAGCCAGAGATTAAAGTTCAGCTAGAAAAGCACAAAGCTGATGGTCATATTGTACCTGTGACCAAACAAATTGATTGGATCAGCAATATGGTCATAGTAAAAAAGCCTGAGAAGCTGAGAATTTGTATATATTAAAGTTTCTAAAGCTTCGCTGAAGAGATCTCACTATATTATGTTAAAACTCAAAAAAGGCAGGGAGGCGGAGACGGCCGTCCTCTGAATTTAGCACAGCTCATGACATTAATACTACTGTGGGGAGCAACTACAGCCATCCATTGTGCTGATGATGGTTGCTCCCCAGCAAGCAATGTCAGCATGGGCTTTCAAGGCCTGCACTAGAGGTGCCATGGTGGCCCACGACCCACCCAAGCGCTGCCCAGATGTGCATTACTCAAATAGTGTGGGCTTTTCAGCGCAGGGCCCCCGTGCTACTTTTTAACACTGTGCCAAAAACATGCACCAAATCCACGCTTCCAGAGTAGCATACTTTAGTAAACATGCCCTTAAGTTTGTACTTGAGGCAATGAAAGGTTCAGTGACTTGCTTGAGATCACAAGAATAAGCAATGGGATTTAAGGCCTTGTTTCCCTGGTGCTTTAACTATTAGGCTACTCCTCTACTTCCAAGGGATGTCCAACTTAGGCAGTTCACCATTTTCAGTGTATTTTACAAAAGGCTCATTGAATGCAGAGCCTTTTATAAAGTATATATACGCCAAGAGAAATGCATGTCTTTTTGCCATTTACAAAACAGCATGCTCAAAAAGGAACAGCATCAGCAGCAGGCTCTGGCACCCATGGAGGTAATTCTATAAAACCGTTTCAATGTATTAAGTCTGTTTTACATGCAGAAAATGGCTTTTATTTTATTTTATTTTATTTTATTTATTTATTTTATTTTCAGGATTTGGTACTCCGCCATTCGGGCCAATGACTGTCCAAGCAGTTTACAATAGCCAATTTCAGTCAATCTATATAAGTACTATACAGACAAATAGAAAAGATTAGGGATAAAATAGCAGGACAAATACCAGTGATACACAAAGAGGGGCGAGTGTGATACAGCTAACCCAGACTAGCCACATTACCTGCAATCTAAGTTGTGTTAAATGTTTTGCAGAGAAGCCCATGCTTTATGCCCAATTTGAATTTTTTGGGTGATTTCTCAAAACATAGATCAGGAGATAATAGATTCCAGAATGTTGGTGCCATAAAACTGAAGGCTGCCATTTGAGTCCTTTCAAGCTTAAAGCGAGAATGAGATGGAATAGTCAGAAGATTAGACTGAGGCGATCTCAACGAGTGACCCAGCATATAAGGAACAATCAAGGATGATAAATAAGCAGGAATATTGGTGTGATAAACTTAGGGGTATGTTTACTAAACTGCGGTAAACGGGAATAACGTGTGTTGCACGATGTTAACGATCGTTAGCGCGCTATAGCGCATTAACGATCGTAAATGCACTATAGCGCGCGTTATCACGCGCTAACGAGCGTAATGCTCCGCGGCGCGGTAAAACACCGCAGAAGGTGGAGAGAGGGCGGAGAGAAGGAGTCAATGGGCGGAGAGTGGGCGGGGAGAGGCTCCTTTCACACCAACGCGCTGAATTTCAGAGCTGAATTCCAACGCGAATGAAAACCTACCGGTAAAAGCACTTTAAAGGGGAGAGAAACCATTTACGTGTCAGCAATGTACAGCCTAGGCAGGGAAACGAAAAAAAGGTGATAAGTGTGATACATGTGCACAGAACAAAAGGGCACAGAAACACCGAAAATGACCCCAACAAACTGGAAAAAAACAACAACCAAGCTGGCCAATAGTGGTAGCAATGAGAAATATCAATCCCCCCCCCCCCCGTGTAAGCTCCATAGAACAGATATAATTCATGGAAGTGTCCATACTCCGTCCCCATACAAGGTGCATGGGCCCACAGTGAAATAGCACTGCTCAGGGATTTCCCCACCATTGGACAGGGTTCCTGTGGCATGCACATGTCCCGCAACATCAGGGCATACATGTCGGAACGGGCAACCGGGCAGATGCTGGAAAAGGGGATACAGAGGGCTGCAGGCGGCACATGCAGTGGCGCAGCTGGGCCACAGTGGGGACTAGGGTGATGCTCAGTTGGCCCATAGGAATGCATAAACAGTAGAGCCAGACAGCAACTGATGAGGGCCCAACATGGGCACGAGTGTGTTTCCCAAAGCGTCACAGGGGAGAGTACCCAATAGCAACCCCCAAGGGCACGGAACACTGGCAGGCAGGGCTGGGGAGGAGCGTGGACGTCTATGCAGGCACCCCTACCCCAGAACACGCACCATAGGCAGCCGCCTACCTGCACACTGGATGGCCTGAGACCGCACACCACCAGCTCCACCAGCAGAAGGGCATGTCAGCATGGTGGCTGAGGGATACTGGTGGTGGAGGGGGCAGTGGAAGCTGCCCGGAGCAGACCGTGGCCTAGCCCTGTGTAGGCGGGTGCCATGCACTGCAACAGACAGGCCCTGTCTGACCAACAGTCATGGAATCACCAGGGAATGCACCATCTCTGTGAGAACATGGTGGTGCAGTGCACAGAACCACTGTATTCAGAAGCAGAAGGTCACAGCTTTGGTTTCCGCCAACCCAGTCCTCATATTTTACCCACTACTATAACGTGCTAATACAGGCAGAACCGTTCTTGCAGATGACGTAAACATGCCTAAAACACCAACATTTTACCCTCAGAGCACAGACACCATAAACATGCACATTACCTAGAGCAGAGCCTCCCAAATGCAGTCCTGGAGGGCCAAACACCATTCCAGTTCCATGCTGCCTCTGATAAAGATGCCTGTGCTGCATTTCTATGCGCCACCCCATGGTATGCAGATGTATCTCATGCATATTCATGAGGGACAGCATGAAAACCCGAACAGTGTTTGGCACCGCAGGACTGGAGTTGGGAACCTCTGCCGTAAAGCAGCAGCCAACAGGGGCAGACACACCCGCACCCACAGGCCCCATTATCCACAGCCTTCTGGAGAGGCAGGACTGTGGGCTCTTCGTGCATCTCCCAATACTAGCACTTGCATACCTTAGTAATGCCAACCTAAACCGGGGAATATGGTACACATCTATCAAAAGGTTGCTAGGATTACTGGCAGATAGCAATTCCTAGGTTAGGTACAAGTGTCTGAGTGAGCTGCATCATAGCAACCTTTCTGATGTATGTGGAGTGTGCTACAGGTCATGTGTCTGACAGTGTTTACCAACCTGGGGAGTGACTCCTACAGTATTGCGTACCATAGCCATGCCTGCACTGTGCTCAGGACTTGTGTGGTGGCCTGGGCTGCCCAACACTTATATAGTTGCACAATGCTGGCATAGGTGTGGGGAGTGTGTGTCTGTCTATCCAGTGTATGGTGGCTTCCAACACCCTCCACAGCCCACACTGCTAGCACTGTTCCCAGTATTGGCCTGCCAATGTGCATAATGAGGAGCAAGGTACCGTGGGAATAGCCTGGATAGGGTGGCCTGGCCTGGCCGCATCTGCGCTGGGCATAGGGCAATGGCTCGGACATTGTAGTGCCCGGTACCACCTGCACAGACAGAGGGGCCACAGCATGTCCTGCTGGGAGGTCACTCTCACCCTGCCTGAGTAGTGACCACGGCATGGCTAGGTTCCCCCATAGTGCTATATAGCATTTCGCTCATGTGATATATATGGGTTTCTTTTTGGGGCCCAATCACTGACTTATCTGCTTGGTGTGTATGCTGACATCCCCTGGGTTCTGGGTACATGCATCTCCTCCAGGACCATGCACTATGGACTAGCTGGCGGACTGTCTGCAGCTAGTATGTGTCTTGCTGGAACACCTTGCAGGGTGCAGCGGCTGGAGGTCTGCTGCTGGGGAATGTCAGATAATGGTGGGGGGCAGCTGAGCATATCCAGGACTGCTGTCTGTCCGCTATTGCGTTATGGATGTGTACCGCTCTGTCTGTTCCCCAGCAGGACTGCTGTTGCTGGTCCCCTCTACCGCTGCCATTGCAGGGGGGTAGACTGTGGATCTATTGGTGGGTGACCCTGTTTCCCACCCTAAGCCCCAGAGGGTGGGTTGTGTGGTGGTAGATGATCTGCCCATGGGTCCATACACCCCCCCCTTCACCTACAGCAGGTAACCTTGGCACCAACACAGGATATGCACTATTTTGAGTGCATCATCGCCCATAAGGACTAGACATGACCGAGACATACAGCAGGGCACAGATGTATCCTAGGTGTGTCTAACGGAGCTACCTATCACACACTGATGGGGACCTGCAGCATGGTGTATCTCAGTCATGAAAGGTGCTGTGGACCTGGTGCTGGGGGCCCCACCTCAACCTCAGGGAGGGCACTGTACCCGCACAATGTGAGTGTCTGTGGCTATTCTGTGGCAGTGCCACACACGGTCTGTCCCCCCTACAGGGCCAAGGTGCTGTGGGGGTGCATACCCGCTCTTGTGCCCATCTCTCGACTGCTGATTTGCATGTGCAGTGCATCATGGGTAAGGGTGGGTTAACCCTATCCTGGTAACCACAGCAGAATGTGGGTGTGGTGCCGTGCAGTCCTCCTGTAGCCAGCCAGTTGTTTGTTAGCAGCTCTAGCCCACTGGTTACTTCACTGCCTGTGGAGCCAGAGGTCATGGGTCCTAAACCCACAGTGGGGTTCATCAATAGGGCTGTCTTAGGCATTGTCTGTTTTTATTGTATATTAGTTCTGCCAACAGGACCACCCTCAGGGTACTGTCCCCTTAGGGTGGCTCATAAGGCGCCCTATAGGGCGCCTTATTCGGCGCCCTATAAAGTGCCTTATAAGGTGCCTTATATGGTGTCCTATAGGGGACATTATAGGGTGCCTTGGCAGACAGCGCACTTTATAATGTGCCCTATGGAGTGCCCTCTAGGGTGCCTTATGTGGCACCTTAGGTTACGCCACTGTGAGGGTGTGTTTGCTGGCAGCACTATTCAGGTACAAGTAACCTTCCTCACAGCCCACTACTTAACCCTTTCCAGGCCAAGCCCAGTACTTTCGGGATCCAAACCTCTGCCTATATATTCCTATCAAATGGTATATAATACATGACCATGCCAGAGGGAACGTCACCATTGGAACATATTGGGTACGACGGGTACAATTTTCCTGACATGTGCAAAGATTAACCTGGCTGCAGAATGTGGATTAAAATATTATAGTAGGCCTTCAAAGGGTTACACATGATGCCTCAGCCAGCCTTATTCATTAGGCACACTGGGGAATCGAATCCATGACCCTTGTACCATCAGTCTGTGTAGTAACCATTGTGCTACAGCTCTGTTTCTGTATTTGGGTGTCTGCGTGCTGTCTTAAGCTTGCGCGCAGTAGCGTGCGTGCTGTAGCGATCGTTGCTGCGTGGCGCACAATACCGCGCGCAACTGCGCGTTATCAGTTACGATGTACCGCCCATGTCCTTTTTTGGCTTTCCTTCCACTAACGCGGCTACTAACGCGAATTGCACTAACGCAGTTTAGTAAACATACCCCTTAGTGTCCTAAAGAAAGAATTTTATATTTTATTCTACAGGCCAATAGTAACCATTAATAATGGTGAGATGTTCTCTGAGCAATGTGTTCAATGTAAAATACGAGCAAAGGTATTGGTTGAAGTCTTTTCAAGCTGTAGATAAGGACACCAATCATTAATTAATTAATTACAGTAGTCTAGTTTACTGAAAGTTAAAGTCTGGAACAAAGTATTAATCTCTTTATTGTCCAGACAATGACTGAGGGACCAAATTAGCTTTAATGAGGCAAAGCTCTTCTTCACCACCATTGATATACAGTATATTCCTGATTGGAAGATGGCTTACAGTCACAGTAGGTATAAGATTTGGGAGAGCCTTATTCTTAGAGAACTATATTGCTTCAAATATAGATGCGTTAAGAACAAATCTGTGATCAAAGAGCCAGTTTGTAATTACTCTAAAGGCCTGGCTAAATCATTCTTGAAAGGAATTATCCCATATTGAATGTGTAACCAGAATCTGGGTATCATCCTTAAAGAAAAATGGGCTGAATCCAAACTCTTGGATTATAGTTCCTAAAGCCTACCTATATTGATAGTAGAAAGAATCTTAGATAGACCAAAGTCAGAAAGAGGGCAAAGATATTCATTCAATTCCATAATTATGATGGCATGTAAGATACAGTCATATTACCACTAACATTTATAGCATGACTGCATATGTATGTAAAAACTAAGGGTCCAATATTCTTCTGGGTAGGCTATGTGCCACGTGAGCACATAGCCTGCCCACCGACCCCTAAACCTGGATATTCAATGCCGGGGTCATATACGGCCCTGGCATTGAATATCCGGGTATCGCCAGACTACACAGAAGCCACCAAAGTTAACTGGGCAGCAGCGATATTGCATGCTGCCCAGTTAGAGCCTGAGCCGTTAAGATAGGCGATGGTTTTCCTGGCTTGTTAGTGGCCTGATGCTTCCAGGGATGAAAAATAATGCAGCTTGTAAGGTTGAAAGCAAGTTGTGCTATTCATTTACTGTGGGAGTTACTGACTTGCAGTATTGAGTCACCACAGGATTAGTGACTTCCGTGGTATATTAAGTTTTAGTAAAATGTGATATTCTACCACAGCTTCATAACTGCTCTCTTGAATTTGGAATTAAGATGTTTAGATTAGAACATATTCAATTGCCACTCTATTTTTTGCAAGAGGTTCTGCCAAATGCATAGCCTTTTGTAAAATATTAGATGCACATTGGCAAATACATTGGTATTTGCTAGCACTTCTAGCAGGAGCAGCTATTCAATAAAAAAACATTTAAGAAAGTGCATCCCAAGATCACAGTTAATTTGGCTGCAACCAAGAACATCTTGGGTTCTTGGCTGTAGTAATGCAGATAGTGGACCTAGAGCTGGGCCTGCTAGTTATTCCCTCTGCCACCACCATTTACCTTCCCACCCCACAACATTTATTTATTTATTATTTAACTCATGCCTTTCCAGTAGTAGTTCAAGGTGAGTGGCCATCAGGTGCTTAGGCATTTCCCTGTCCTCAGAGAGCTTATAATTTAAGTTTGTATCTGAGGCAATGCAGGATTAAGTGACTTGCACAACACTAGAAGGAGCGTCAGTGGGATTCAGACCCTGGTTAATTTACTCCTCCATTCCCATCATAGCCATGTATCTCCCTGAACTTACCCTGGTCTCTTACTGGGAGTTTTCCTGGTAGCTAGCAGGTGACAAGAATCATCCCTGCATGTTCATGCCCCCGATCAAAATAGTTTTACAGTCCAAATATAGCGGTTCTTCTGGGCATGCCCTGCATTCTGACTTTGTTCTGGGAGGTTTGGTTCTTGATATCCTTGACTTTCCTGAGCAAATGTTCATTGTTTCATGCCAGGGCCTCATGATGCTACGTGAACTCCTCTATCTGCTCTCTCTTTCCTGACACATGGTGTTCCAGCACATCAGCGCGACCACTAAGCTCATTCAGGTCACAACACATACTCTCCATTGCTGCCATTACTTACTACATATACAATCAATTTGCAAGCATAAAAAATGTAGAAGCATGTTTACTAAAGTGTGATAATGGCATGCATTTTAGCACATCACAGCCATTAATGCAGGCTCACAGCAAATTCTACCATGCACTAAAATAAGCCAGCCCAGTAAACATCCTGTGTTTTGCTCAGCATGTGGCAGGGTGGGCACTGGGTGGGTTATGGGTGGAGAATGGACGCGTCAGCCAATGACAGTGCATGGGCCAGCACCATGCACTAGCTGTCAGAACTGCAAATAGTGCAATTGCACTTAATGCTACTATACCTCTAGTCTGGTATCGTGGCCATGGTCTCACTCCTTCCGGCCAAACATTAGCATTAGCAGAAAGTGCCATGGATAGCTGTCATGTCTCCCAACTCCCAGCCCACACACTGACAAGTAAATTAGCCCTCCCACCATCCCAATCTGACCCTCCCCCCAATAGAACCCCTTCCAATTCCCCACCTGATGCCTCCCTCTGATCCCCCTCCCAAAGCAAGAGATAGATAATGTAGTGGGCACTGGAAACTCTCTCCTGATCAACCTCTCTACCACATTGGAAGCCCACCCTCATCCCCCTACTGTAATCCTTGATGCTTAGTGGACAGGGCAGGAACAATTCCCCCCTTGCTCCTGTCCCATTGCCACCCAGATGCAAAGTGGTGAATCTGACCCCTAGCTGGACTCTCGCAGTACTACCACTGACCTAGTAGGCTGCTAGGAAGGCCGCTGCACTTGTCAGTGTGTGGAATCAAAAGGCTGGGAAGCCTGAGTGCTGTCAGCAGCATTTGCTGTTGGTGCTAGTCTTTCACGAGAAGGGTGAGTCAGTACTGGCTCTATGCTACAAGCCACTACAGATACCATGGGGTTTGTGCGCTGTCTGCCCTGTGTGGTAAGGGGAACACTTACTTTACTTCAATAAACATGGAGCTTAGTGTGCATAGAAGAATGCATTTTAGACAAATGTGCACAGAAACAAAAAAAAAAGAAAAAAAAGAAAATCACAAAAACATTTAAAATGAAGCTAATCTAAATTTGTTTTTTGGCTGTGCACATCTTTGCTAGGTTTAACAGTGAGCAACCTAATTGTTACTCGGTGGTCTAGTTACTAAGTTGTGTTTGTTGTTTTATTTAACAGTTAATGCAGTGTAGTAATGGGTGCTGACTGGCAGCGCAGGTTCTGGTGCCCACTGAAGGCGCGCAGGGACCCGCATTGCCGGTGGTGAGGTGGCCGTGGTGAGCTCAGCACAGTTAGCGCCGGTTTCACACCAGTTGCTAACTGCATCAGCATGGGTTCATCTAATTCCCCCTCATCAGGAGGAGTTAGGTGCAGCTCTGCTAATGCAGCTGTGTGAGAGGAAAGGACTCCACGTTAACTGCTGGGGAAATGTTTTCCACACCCCCAACAGTTAACGCAGTGGTGTTACACCTAACCCTCCATGGTTTGGGCGTCTTTGGCATGTTAGGTGTAACACCCTAGTTCCCGCTTGTAAAAGGGTCCCTTAATGTACATTATCTGCTGTGTTAAATACCTAACAGAGAGATTACAATTAGTGAGGACTATGCTTTGCAGTTAATGTGGGTTTCCTTACTTTTGTGGAACAGTTATAGCTCAGAAATGTAGCCAACTAAATTATGGAGCATGTTTACTAAACTGGATCACTCTTTTGCACCTAATGCAGCGTGTTAGTTAACATAGTGCTGCGTTACCTGCAAAAGCCATGCGGTATTTATTGGGGCATGCATAACATTCCCCCGGCAGATACCACACCAAAATGCCGAATGTGGTCAGACAGCAGCTGGGATGCAGGTAGCGCCACCCATTCAGGTGGCGTTAGTTGCACCAGCTCTGTCTGCAAATCCGATGGTTACCGTTTGGTGCAGATACGCCCACTTACCTCTCTTGCCCCACCTATTCACACAGCTAATGAGCGTTCTACAGATAGCACAGAAAATTGCTGTGCTAGCTGCATTTGCCCTGTGTTAGTTGTTAACGCGGTGTGCTATCTGCCATGTGAACAGCTAACGCGGTTTAGTAGACATGCCCCTTAGTGTTAGCAGCTGTGTTGCCAATAGGCAGTAGTGACCACTGCTGTGCAGGAATCCTTCGATACCGCAGCACTGCCCTCTACTGGCAGCAGTATGAGTAGAGGACTCCTACACAGCTTCACAGGAACATTCATTGGCGGCACAGCTGCCTTTCCCAAAATGCTGGGAACCCTTCCAATTGTTGTCACTGAAATTCTGCACTTAATATGCCTTAACATGGCTGTTAATGTTCATTGGATACAAAACTATGTAAGTGAGCAGACAGGCCCCTAAATGTGGAACCTGGCTATTTTAAAATGTTAAAAACAATTTACTCTGTTTCCTATAGTTTTGACTAGACTTATTTTGAACAATACAAGTTATTATCTGTTCTCTGTCTGAAAACCTTACATTATTTTTATGCTCTTCTCATGGATCTGTTCCCATATATTTTTGGTCTATCTTTTCTTATGTCTGCTGATACTTGTCTGAATACAAATAGCTCCAGTTCTTCACTCTCTGGAGAGAAGATGTGCAAATCACTTCCAAACTGTATTCTCAAATCGTCCAAACTTTTCTGAGGTAATATTACAAGTGGATAACACCTGCTGCAGAATGTTTTGTCTTTTTGGATATGATATGGAATTATCTGAAAACCTGAAGTAGATTGTTCAGCTTTGCTTCAGATTTAACCCATAGTGATTTGGAAAGAGAAACCAAATTGCCAAATGAAAATGGTCAAAATCCCAAACTTGTGTTGAATATGAACCAGATTGAATTCACTTGACTTGAGTTCAACTGCAAATTGATTGCACATCTCATTAAGGGGGAAAAATTAGAGCTCTGTTTACTAATATGCATTTGCTAGTCAATGTATGCAAATGCATATTAACACCATTAATTCAACTTAACATGTGGTTTAATAAATAGACCCCACTGAGAAGAATCCAGCTTGAGGATTTAACATGTGTTTGATTAATGCACATTGATGGGATTGAACTCACTTACCTGTTCCTCTGATCTCATTCCAACCAGTCTATTAAGCTCTGGCTTCCCTGCTGTGGTCCCTTCTGTACATCATATCATCAGATTTTTGTTTCCCAGTGCAATCTTTCCTGCTGCCTTCAAAGATGCTTTGGTTACACTGCTCCTCAAAAACCTTTCACAGGATGTAGACTCCCTTCCAATTATCTACCCATCTCCCTCCTACCTTTCAGATCCAAACTACTCAAACCTGCACTTCACCGCTGCTGTATTGACTTTCTGTTCTCTCAAGCCATCCTGGATCCACTACTCTGGCTTTCCTCCTCCACATTCTACAGAAATGTCCCTTGCCAAAGTCTCCAGTGATCTGATCCTGGGCAAATCGAAGGGCCTTTACTCAATCCTCATTCTTCTTGATGTATCTGCTGTTTTTCACACTGTTGATCACCAGCTTCTTTTCAATACACTGTTTTTGCTTGGATTTAGGGGTTCTAAGAACATAAGAACATAAGATATGCCATACTGGGTCAGACCAATGTCCATCAAGCCCAGTATCCTGTTTCCAACAGTGGCCAATCTAGGTCATACGTACCTAGCAGTATCCCCAAGAGACATAGGTTCCACAATGCTTGTATTGGGTCAAGCGTTAATATCCTGGGTCCCTTTTTAATAATGGTTTATGGACCTTTCCTCCAGGAACTTGTCCAAACCTTTTTTAAACCCAGCTACACTAACAGCTCTTACTGTTCTGTCTTGATTTTATTCTTATCTGAACCATCACACTTTTAGTGTATGCTCTGGTGGATCCTCCTCCACTGTTATCCTGCTTTCAGTCACTATACCTCAGGGCTCTGTCTTGGGACACCTTTTTCTTCTTTCTCTTTATTCTCATTCCCTTGGTGCCCTGATCTCCCTCCCATGGTTTTCAGTAGCATCTCCATGCTGTTGGCTCTCAGATTTATCTCTCTCTTATCAGAAAGGCCTGAATCTCAGCCTGCTTATCTGATGTTGCTGCCTGGATGTCCCACCACCATCTGAAAATGGACATGGCCAAGATGGAGCTTTTTATCTTTCCTCCTAAACCTATCTCTCCCCTTTCTCCCTTCTCTATTTCTGTGGTTAACATTGTATTCACCTCAGTTTCCTCGGCTCGCAACCTTGAGGTCATCGTCGACTCTTCTCTCTTTCTCTGAACATATGCAACAGATAGCTAAAACGTTTCTGAACACACCACCAAGATTCTTATCCACTCTTTTGCTACCTCCTGTTCAACCTATTGCAACCTGCTCTTCACTGGTCTCCCATTATATCATCTCTCTCCCCTCAGTCCATTCAGAACTCAGCAGCATGGCTAATCTTCCTTTAGGGTTTCTCTGCTCTGCAAATGATAAGGAGGAGAAGGAGGAATAGTAGTTAAGACGCATTAGTAAATAGAATTCTGAATTTGAGTAAAACGAAGGCCTGTTATCAACTGAATGTCATGAGCTGTTATTTTATAAAAACTGTTATATACTGTAATCATAAATGCACACCACACTCATTGAAAGCACTTGTACAAGATTACTGCATAGCCGACACAACATATGACGCAAGAACACCACAGCTGCAAAAGTGAAATAAATAAGATCCTACGACTTGAAAGGTTTCTATGCATTCTTTTACTTTAATTACAGGTAATGTTGCGACTCCATGTGCCATTTTATATCCAGTTTGTCATTTATGGAGTGACGTTAGAACTGAGCACATGTGTAAATAGCAGACATATATCTTTCCCTGTGCAGATACAGGCACATTTTCAAAATGAAACTATGCATGCCCAATTTGAAAATTATCCCAGGGAATTTGTGCATTTTACATTCATACCCACTCTTTGGCATTCACAGATTTTCTGGGTTATTTTAAACACATGCATGCATCTTTTCAAAAGTATATGCAAAAATGCAAACTCCTGCCCAACCCCACCCTTGAGAGCTTTTATGTTTATGTTTCTGTTTATTTACTTGATTAACCGCCCTTCTAAATTAATCAGAGCGGTGTACAATATACAAATTAACAAAGTGAGGCACTAGGCCAGAAAATTGAAAGGAAATTACAATATTTCAAAGGATAGAAGAGAGAGATTGGGAAAGAAAAAAGGTACAGACCAGGAGAAGGAGTTCACACAAAGGGGGTGGGAAGCTTGAAGGCAAGGGAGAAGAGATGAGTCTTTAAGTCACGTTTGAAAGAAGGATGATGGGGTTCCAAACGGAGGGAGGTAGGAAGGGAATTCCAGAGGGCAGGGCCAATAAAGAAGAAAGCAGAGGAACGAGTGGACTGGAGATGGGCACGGGCGGGAGGGGGAAGTGTGAGGCGGTTAAGATGAAAGGAGTAGGGAGTGTGCCTGGGCATGTGGAAGTGGATGAGGTCTGCCAGGTATTGCGGGGTGTGGGTGTGAAGGGCTCTATGAACGATAGTGAGTAGTTTGTACTGGGCATGAAAAGCAATGGGTAACCAGTGAAGATGAAGAAGGAGAGGAGTGATATGGTCATGTGGGGAAGAGTGAGTGACTAGACGAGCAGCGGTGTTTTGGATCCTCTGGAGGTGGTGGAGTTGGGATTTAGAAAGACCAACAAGGACAGAGTTAGAGAAGTCAACGCGAGACATAACAAGTGATAAGAGTAAAGTTGTAAGGGCGGATGGGGAGAGGAAAGGGCGAATTGAACGGATCTGACGGAGGAAGAAGAAGGAAGTCTTAGTGATATGAGAGACATGAGCATGGAAGGAAAGATCAGAGTCAAAGAGCACACCTAAGTAACGGAAAGTGGACACAAGAGATATAGGAGTACCAGAGAGAGATGGAGCCAGAGAAGGGGAGGGATTGCCATGTGGGAACCAGATTGCGGCAGTTTTGGTGAGGTTGAGGTGAAGACAGTTTTGGGTCAGCCAGTCAGCAACAATAGATAGATTTTCTACTCCGTTCAGGTAAAGTGTAAGGTTGCATGCACATAAGTTTATGCACATAGGAGCTAATTTTACAACACTGCAACTATCTTAACTAATCCAAAATTGCCCAGTTTATCCTTATCATAACTACATTGGCTGCCCATAAAGGAACACTAGGGGGTATGTTTATTAAACCGTCTTAACGTAGCAGCGGCGACGTTATCTCGTGATATGTAACATTATTGCACGATATTATAACATCACGTATCGCACAATAGCGTCAGCAGCGGGGTTAAGGCACACTAATGCTGTGAAATCCGGGTCTGAAGGGTGGAGTAAGGCCTCCCAGAGGGCGGAGATAGGGGTCAATGGGTGGAGAGAGGGCGGGGAGATGCTCCAGGCACACTAACGCTGTGAAATCCGGGTCTGAACACTGACGCCAGTGAAACCCTGGCATTAGAGGCACATTTGCAGGAGAGAGAAACCAACACACATCTGCCATAAGCCTAAACACACTCATACAAGCCAACTCAAGCACACGCCCAAGGAGAAGAGGCACCTCCAATCGTGTAAGCATACCAAAAGACTTTGCCAAGACCCGGAAAGACACCACACAACGAGCACTCTCGCTGGCCGCTCCATCCATCTGGAACACCCTCCCAGATGAACTGAGACTAAACACAGACATCAAAGACTTCCGAAAACAGCTGAAAACAACTCTATTCATCGAACATTATGGTCTCACCCCTTGAACTCCCACCCAAGACAGACCACAGTCCCCTCCCCCCACCCTAAGTCAGTAAAACTGAATGTATTATAGCTCATGATGTATATAGCGCACTAGGTAGAGATCACCCCTAATCATCCCCCCACCACCAACACACTAACTCCCACCACTGCATGATAACACATGACCACCCCTTGATTGTTTGCTGTGAGACCGCTTTGATTGTAGGATAAGGCGGTATATAAATGACGTTAAATAAAATAAATAAAATAAATAAATTGCAGTCAGCAATGTACAGTAAATTTTATTTTATTTATATTCTCTTATATACCGCACTATTCAGCATCAGCGTGGTTCACATAGAACAAAAATCTCAGTACATTCAACATGCATGAGTTTACAGATAACAAGGGAAGGAACTTGGATAACAAGGGAAACTATTTACAATCTATTTACAGGGGTAAGGCAGGGAAACCCAGAAAGGTGATAGTAGTGATACATGTGCAGGAGCCAAAAAGGCAAATAAACATATAAAATGTCCAGAACCACATTTGAAATCCCAATAACCAAGCTGGCCAATAGTCATATTAATGATAAACATAAAGCAACAATACTGACAAAGCGTATAAATGAAGATATCATGTTTGGAAGGGTTTATGCTCTGTCCCCCTACAAAGTGAATGATCCCACATGGAAAAAGCGGTGATCAGGGTTTTTGTCGTTTATATTGGGCAGGTTTGTTATGGCGTGCACATGTGCAGCAACAGCAGAGCGGGCACGTAGGAAAGGGCAACTGTACTGATGCTGTAAATGGGATACAGGGGGCTGCAGGCGGCACATGCTGTGGTCCAGCTAGGGCACAGAGCGGACTAGGCAGATGCCTAGGTGGCACATAGGAATGCCGAAACTGTAAAGCAGCAAGACAGCAACTGACGAGGGTCCAACATGGGCACAAGTGTGTGTCCCACAGTGTCACAGGGGATATTACCCAGCAGGTACCCCCAAGGGCACATAACATTGGCAGGCGGTGACGGGGGGGGGGGGGGGAGCGCGCATGTCCATGTAGGCACCCTTACCCGAGAACCCACACCATAGACAGCTGCCTACCAGCTCACTGGATGGCCTGGGACTGCGCACCACCAGCACCATCGGCATAAGGGCATGTCAGCATGGTGGCGGAGGGGGCAGTGGCATCTACCCACAGCAGACCACAGCCAAGCCCCGTTTAGGTGGGTGCCGTGCACTGCAACAGACAAGATCTGTCTGACAAACAGTCATGGTATCCCCAGGGAATGATCTGCTTCTGTGGCAACAGTTTGGTGCAGTACACACAGCCAGTGTATTCAGGGGCAGAAGGTCACAAGCTCAAGTCCCAGCTATGGCTCCCACCAACCTTGTCCCCATATTTTACCCAGTACTAAACCGTGGTAATAAAGACAGAACCTTTATTGCAGATAAAATAAACATGCCTGAAACGCCCATATTTTACCCTACAGAGCACAGACATAATAAACATGTGCAATCCCTAGAGCAGAGTTTCACAACTGCAGTCCTGGAGGGCCAAACACCATTCAGGTTTCATGCTGTCCCTAATAAATATGCCTGTGCTGCATTTGTATGCATCACCCCATTGTATGCAAATGTATCTCATGCATATTTATTAGAGACATCATGAAAACCTGAACAGTGTTTGGCCCACCAGGGCCAGAGTTGGGAACCTCTGCCCTAGAGCAGCGGCCAACAGGGGCACAAACTCCCACACCCACATCCACAGGCTCCACTATCCAAAGCCTCATGGAGAGTCAGGCTGTTGGGCCCTGCGTGGAGCAGCATCTCCCAATACTGGCACCTGCATACCTTAACAATGCTGTCCTAAACTTGGGAACACGTCCACATATATCAAAAGGTTGCTATGATTAATGTCAGCTAACAAATCCTAAGTTAAACATGATTTGTTGATAGAAATTCATCATAGCAACCTTTCTGATATCTGTGGAGTGTGTTTCAGTTATTGCTTCTGACAGTGTTTACCACCCCGGGGAGTGACCCCAACAGTATCGCGTACCATAGCAATGCCCACACTGTGCCCAGGACTGGTGTGGCGCCCAGGGCTGTCACAAACCTCCATATTTGCACAATGCTGGCATAGGTGTGGGAGTGTGTGTATGTCTATCCAGTGTGTTGTGGCTGCCAACACTTTACTGAGCCCACACTGCTTGCACTGTTTCCAGTTTTAGCCTGCCAATGTGCATAATGAGGAGCAAGGTACTGTGGGCTATGGCCCGGACAGGGTGGCCTGGGCAGGATGCATCTGCACAGGGTATAGGGCAATGGCTGGGACATTGTAGTGCCCGACCACCACTGCATGGACAGGGTGGCCACAGCATGTCATGCTTGGAGGTCACTCTCACCCTGACTGAGCAGTGACCACGGCATGGCTAGGTTCCCCCATAGTGCTATGCACTATTTCCTTCAGGTGATATTTATGGGTTCTTTTTTGGGGGGCCCAATCACTGATATACTTGTTTGGTGTGTGTGCTCACATCCCATTTTTGGATGTACACAGTTCTTCCAGGAACATGCACTATGGAATGACCCCTCTATTTTTTTAAGGTTTTGAATTGTATTTATTATTTTGAGTTGAGGGATAGAGATAAGCATTTTCATATTCTTTGACTGTATTTTTTGATGACTGTGAACCATTTTAAATGAGTTTTATACTCAGTAAAGTGGTTAAACTGTTTATATATAAATAAATAAGGTGCCTATTTTATATCTGTTTTACAAAGGTAACAGAGATATCTATCTGCCTTTATAAAACAGGCTCCTACTTTGACCCTCAATGGAGAACAAATTCTCTTGCACAAATGTACACCTATGCGAAGACCAACAAGGCACCTATTTTAAACATGTTTATAAAGACACATGCAATAGGACCATGCATAGTAGGATTTTTTCGAAGCCCCATTAATGCTTTGGGTGACTGAAAATGGCTTGGAAATGTCCAAAGCATGAAAACATCCCCAGTGCCATTTTAGAAGCTGGCTCTGTGGATGTCCACAGGCTGGATTTCCACAGAGCCAGTATGGAACAGGCGTGTCTAGGATACTCCCAGAACTACGAGGGGTGTCCGATATTAAAGGTACAGGCCAAAATTACACTAACATTTGTATTTTGGAAAATCATTTTTATTATCATTATTATTGTTTTGTTTACAATAGATACATTGTCGTTACATCAACAAATTTTTTCAGCAAGTTATAAAAGTCTTACAACTCGTCTTTTCCTATTGCTCTACTAGCTTAACACCATTGATACTAATAGGTCCACCATTCATATAGGCCTATGGTCACCATAGCTTCTTAAGACTTATATTGTCCTTAATAATATTAATATTAATAATAATAATAATAATAACAAGTTATATAAACCCTAATAGTGATGTAGTTAATACTAGCAATAGTTACAGTAACCTCTCACTAACAATAGTTACAGTAACCTCTCTTAAATCCTCAAAAGATTACATTCCTAAGAATCGTCAAATATAAAGCCCCTTACTACAATAGTCTCCAACAGCCTCTTCCATCGCCTTGTAGTATTCCATGCTAACCACATTGGTCATATTGGTGTCAATATCCCCCAATTCTACCTTCCCTTACCCTCTCCCCCCCTTCCCCAGCTCCTTCCTACCCCCCCCCTTGCCCTTACCCCTATTTGCTCATTCACCCTCCATTCATTCACTCATTCACCCCCTATGTGTTCATCTTCAGCTTAATTCTTCCTTATGTAATATTTACTATTTACTTTTACTATTGGGATCTATTCTTACTTTCTTCTTACTTTTTATTCTTGTGGATTCACCCCGCCCTACCCTGTGCCCGCATGTCCTGCTGAACCGGGTCCCAAATTGTTTCAAAGCACTTCAATTTGTTTCCTCCCAGGATGCGAGCTGTTCTCTGCTCCATATTCATTAGTTCTATCATTCGCTGTTCCCATTCTGAAATCTCCGGTGAGGTTCCTGATATCCAGTGGTGTAAAATGCATTGCTTACCCACTGCCAAACCTTTCTCATAAATTTCCCCTGATGTTCCCCAACCAATACTCCTTCCTCCCTCAACCCGAACAAACACCACTCTGGGGAGAAGACTGAGCGGTGTAACATCCATCCGGTGAGTTTAACCCACACACCCCCGCCAGAAAACTTGTATTCGCGCACAATACCAGAAACGATGCAGTAACGTCCCCTTCTCTGTCCCACATAGCTTACACACATCTGTCGAAGATATGCCTGCCCTAGCAGCCCAAACATCAGGAACATAGGCCCTCCAAAGAAATTTGTATTGTGTTTCCTGTAATCGCACAGATTCCGAGACAGATTTTATTGCCTTAAACGCCTTCTGCAACCTCTCCACCATTAACTGCTTCATTCCGTCCTGCTGCCACCTCTTTGTCAAATTCTCCAAAGCTCCCACATCTCATTACGGGAATAACTCCCCTCTTAACATTCTCACATTTATTTTCCCCTCCAAGCCATTAAAGAGGTCTAACATACCTCCATTGTTCAAAAGCGTACTGAATTCTTTCTGTACACTTCTCACGTAATGCCTCACCTGTAAATAAAAGTAGAAGTCCTTGGACTCCAAATTAAATCTCTGCTGCAATGCTTGATATGAATCTACTTCCGAAGCGCAATTCATTCTTAGATGGCCCACGCTTACCACTCCACACCGTGCCCATCTCCTCGACACTATGCCCTGTGTGCTGGGCATAAATTTTCCATTGCCTGCCAACGGAAGACAATCTGTCCCCCTCCAGCACAGTTTTCTCTGTTGGCAGAGCACTTTCCATACTTGTCTCAAAGCTCGCAGATAGCCTGACTCTCTCCAAGCAGGGGGTAATTCCTTATACGGCTGATGTAGCAGGTACATCCTATGAAGATTCCCAGACATCTCATCTATCCAATTCGTAGTGTCTCCGCAGTACCCAGTACTACATCTCTCAGGGGCCTTACCAAGCACGCTAGATTATAAATCCTCAAAGGTAGTAGATCCGCCCTGCCCTCCTCTAAAGATTTCATCAGGGTGGAAATGGCGATTCAAGGTCTCCGCCCCTTCCACAAGAATCTGTTAATGTGACTTTGCAATAGTGTCATATCTTTCCTCAATATCCATAATGCAACATGACGGAGGAGATAAATCCATCTAGGGAGCTCCATCATCTTAAACAAGGCAATACGGCCCATGAAGGATATGGGCAGATCCCGCCACTTTTTTAAACAAGCCATTGTTTTTTCCATCATTGGTCTGACATTTGAATTATAAAGCTGCGACATTTTCTCTGGTATGTGAATCCCTAAGTAGCGAATCTTCCCCTCCGCCCACATCAACGGAAAATTCCCCTTCCAGTTTGACTTTACTCCACCTCCCACATCGAGCACCAAGGACTTAGTTTTATTTATTTGTAATCCCGAGAACTTCCCAAAGTTCTCAATGTTCTGCAACACTATTTCCAATGATCTCTGGAGGTCTCATAAGCATAAGAGCATATCATCAGCAAAGCCACTCACTTTAACACCCCCATTTTTCCACTCTATCCCCTTTATCTCCTCTGCTTCAGTGATAGACAACAACAAAGGTTCTAACTGGAGCACAAACAGAAGCGGCAATAGGGGGCAACCCTGCCTCGTGCCTCGCCTTAATGAGAAAGACTGCGAGTATTCCCCCACAAATGTGACACAAGCCAACAGATCTGTGTAGAACGCTGCTACCCATTTTATGAAATCTCCCCCAAATCCAAATCGGTGCAGAATTTCAAACATGTAAGACCAAGAGACCCGATCAAAAGCCTTTTCTGCATCTAGACTGACCAATAACAGTGGGGTCTCTCTGAGAAGGCACCTTTCCATTCCCAATAGTACCTTACTTATGTTGAGGAATGCGTCTCTACCCTTCACAAACCCCATCTAATGTGCACCTATCAAGTTCGGGAGTACCTTCTACAACCTTAGTGCCAGGACTGAGGCTAATAGAAACATAGAAACATGACGACAGAAAAAGACCACATGGCCTATCTAGTCTGTACTTCCATATCAACAACTACAACAGTCCCATTTTTACCTTTAAAGATCCTTTGTGTTTGTCCCATGCTTTTTTGAATTCAGTTACTGTCCTCATCTCTACCACTGCCACTGGGAGACTATTACATGGATCCACCACTCTTTACATAAAGAAATATTTCTGCATATCACTCTTGAATCTATCCACCTTCACCCTCATCCCATGTCCCTCGTAGCAGAACTTGCTTTCAATTGAAAGAGGCTCTCTCCCTGAACATTTATGCCACGGAGGTATTTAAACATCTCAATCATATCACCTCTATCCCGCCTTTCCTCTAAGGTGTATTTATTAAGATCCCTAAGTCTGTCCTCATAGCTTTATAATGAAGACCACTAATCATCTTAGTAGCCACCCTCTGCAACAACGCCATCTTGTTCACATCCTTTTGAAGGTGCATTCTCCAGAACTGCACACCATACTCCAAATGAGGTAGCACCAAAGACTTATTCAGAGGCACTATCACCTCCATTTTTCTGCTAGCCATTCCTCTCCGTATGCACCCAAGCATCCTTCTAGCTTTTGCCATCACCTTTTCTACCTGTTTAGCTACTTTAAGATCATCAGACACAACCACGCCTAGGTCCCGCTCTTCTTTAGTGGACAAAAGTACTTCACCCCCTATACTATATTGCTCCCTTGGATTGCTGCAGCCCAAATTCATGACCTTACATTTTTTAACATTAAATCCCAGCTGCCAAATTCTAGACCATTCTTCAAGTTTAGCTAGATCCCTCCTCATGTTATCTACACCTTTCTGGGTGTCTACTCTATTGCAGATTTTGGTATCATCCACAAAGAGGCAAACCTTACCCAACAGCCTTTCCGCTATATCACTAACAAAGATGTTAAAAAGAATCGGACCAAGGACAGATCCCTGGGGCACACCACTGGTAACATTCTTCTCCTCAGAGTGAGCTCCATTTACCTGTACTCTTTGTCACCTCCTACCCAACCAATTTCTAACCCAAGTAGTAACTATAGGGTCCATCCCTAGGGTGCTCAGTTTGTTTATAAGTCGCCTGTGAGGAACAGTGTCAAAGGCTTTTCTGAAATCCAAATACACCACATCTAGGGCTCTCCCTAGGTCCAACTCCCTGGTCACCCAGTCAAAGAAATCAATCAGATTTGTCTGACAAGACCTGCCTCTGGTGAATCCATGTTGCCTCGGATCCTGTAATCCGCTGGACTCCAGAAACCTCACTATTTTCTCTTTCAGCAGTGTTTCCAATAATTTACTCACCACCGAAGTTAAACTAACTGGCCTGTAGTTTTCAACCACATCCTTACTTCTGCTTTTGTGTAAAGGCACCACATGAGCTTCTCTCCAGTCCATTGGCACCACTCCCGACTCCAACAAGGCATTGAAAAGGTCAGTCAGTGGAGCTGCTAGAACGTCCCCAAGTTCCCTCAGTATTCTAGGGTGTATCCCATCCTGTCCCATCGCTTTGTCTACTTTAAGTTGAGCTAGTTTCTCACGAACACAGTCTTCTGAAAATTGTTCAAGATGTCCCTCGCTTCTGTTCCTGTTTGTGGGTGTTTTCTGAGGTCCTGCTCCTGGTTCTTCATCTGTGAACACAGAACAGAAATATTTGTTAAGCAATTCCATTTTATCCTCATCAGCTTCTACATATTCCACCCCTTCACCCTTGAGTCTGACAATGCCACTTCTGCCCGTCCTCTTCTCACTAACATATCTGAAAAATGTCTTATCCCCCCATTTTATTGCATTGGCTATTTCCTCCTCTTTTTGAATCTTTGCTTTCCTGTCTTCCTCTCTCTGTGATCTCTTGTATTTCTTGAAGGCCTCCCTCTTTTTCTTCACCTTTTCAGCTACTTCTTTCAAAAGCTATAGCGGTCTCCTTTTCCTTTTATCTTTATTTACCATTTTAACAAAAAGGTTGGTTGCCCTTAAAATATCCCCTTTCAGTTTTACCCACTGTTTTTCTACATCCCCTAGCTGTTCCCATCCCACTAACGACTCCCTGAGGTATTGGCCCATCTTGGAAAAGTTAGTCTTCCTAAAGTCTAAGACCCTCACCTTTGAATGGATTCTAACAGTCCTAGTCCTAATACTGAACCACACCATCTGGTGATCACTGGATGCAAAATGATCTCCCACTGCAACATCAGAAACACTTTCACCATTGGTAAGCACCAAGTCCAGTATGGCCCCTTCACGTGTGGGGTCTGTTACCAATTGCCTGAATAGTTCTCCCTGTAGAGAATCCAGGATCTCTTTACTTCTAGATGATACTGCAGCAGGAATGTGCCAAGCAACATCTGGCATATTGAAATCCCATATCAGTAGCACTTCCCCTTTCCTAGCAATGCTGCGTATGTCTTCAATTAACTCTCTGTCCACATCTTCCTCTTGTGAGGGAGAGTTGTATATCACACCAATGCAAATAGATTTCTCTTTCCCTCTTTCTAGTTTAACCCACAATGCCTCCTCTCTCCCTTTTAAGCTGTGTAATTCCAAAGCTTTAATACTAGTTTTTACATAAAGTGCCACTCCTCCTCCCCTTCTTCCTACACTGTCCTTTCTGAATAAAGTATAGCCAGGTATAGTTACATCCCAATCATCGTTTTCTGTGAACCATGTTTCTGTCACTGCCACTAAATCCAAGTCAGCCACTCCCACCAAAGCTTCAACCTCAGGGATCCTATTTCCCATGCTACAGGCATTTATACACTCTGCTTTCCATATGTTACCCCTGTTACCCATTTCCATAGAAGTATTTAATGTATTACTTACCTCGGGGCTTTCACTTACCTGGGGGCTTTCTTTACCCATCCCCAACAAATCTAGTTTAAAGCCCTCTTCAGTAGATTAGCCAGTCTACTACCGAAGATGCGTTGACCTTTCTTGGACAGATGGATGCCATCTCTGCTCTGCATCCCTTGGAACAGCATCCCATGGTCTAGGAAACCAAAACACTCTCGATGACACCATCCACGCAGCCATGCATTCATCTCCAGGGTGCGAGCCTCTCTGCCTTGTCCTTTACCCTCAACAGGGAGGATTGAAGAGAACACCACCTGTGCACCTAATTGCTTCACCCTCTGTCCCAGAGCCATGAAGTCACTTTTGATATGCTCTGCGGGATACCTGGCAGTATCATTTGTTCCAACATGGATTAGCAACATTGGGTAATAGTCAGTGGACTTGATGAGTCTCGGCAAACTCTCTGTAACATATTGGATTTTGGCACCAGGCAGACACCATACCTCTCTGGACATCAAGTCTGGTCGGCAGATGGACACCTCAGTACCCCTCAGAAGAGAGTCACCAACCACCACTATCCTTCGCTTCCTTGTGGTCGCTGATTCTGCTACTTTGGGGTACTTGAGCTCTGGTTCTTCCCTTTCCAGGGATGCTTTCACCTCCTCCACTTCCAGGGCTGCATAATGGTTCTTCAATTCAAGGGCCAGAGTTGTTGGATTGGTGATTCTGCAGGCCCTGGTGACTTGTGTCCAACCTTCATCATTCTGTTGGCACTCATCTTCTCCTCTGCTGGAGAGCTTGGTTGCTGCAAGAAGCATCTCATCAATGTACTTCTCATTGTCTTGAATGCTCCTCAGCCTCTCCACCTCCTCTCTGAGTTCCTCCACTTGTTTCCTCAGAGCTTCCTCATATCATAATTAATCAGAGAAATGGGCCATTATGAAGCTGGATCCTCCAGATGCTTTCCCTGCTTTGGAATCACAGATATGGCGGCTGTTCTCATTTCCCTCAGAAAGAGTCCTGTCTCTAGCACCTCCCCATAGAGGGCTGCTAAGGTCGGTGTCACTTTCATCTTTAACATTTTGTAAAACTCCGTCCCATATCCGTCCGGCCCCGGAGCTTTATGCGGAGTGCCCGTTCCTATAAGTTTTTTGTATTTCGTTCCCTGAAATGGGCTTATTAAGCTCCTGGAACTCAATTTCTTTTAATTTCTGTAGTTGCACCACATTCAGGAAGTTTTCCTCCTGTTCTTTATCCTCATCCTCTGGGGTGTACAAATCTAGGTAGAACTGCCTAAATACTTGCATTACCTTTTGGGTTTCATTGTGTTTTACACCGTCCCTATCCCGATTGGGGGTTACCATTTTCGCGCCACTCCAGTCCTTCACTAATCTAGCTAAAAGCTTCCCTGTCCTATCAGCATATCTAAAAAACTGGTGTCTGTAATACTGCATCAAATACACTGCTCTTTCCTGCAGCACAGTATTTAAGCATTTTTGTGCATCTAAATATGCTCTCATCTGTTTGCGCTCTGGAGTCACCAGAGCTGTTCTCTTAAGCTCCTGTTTTATGTTTATGTTTTATTTCATTTGATAAAAACCGCCTTTCAGTGGTAAGCAAAGCGGTGTACAATAAAACCAAATTTAAAAGAAGGCCAAAGCCAACGAAATGGAAAAGAAATACAATTTCTTGATAGAAAAAGCAATAAAACAGGAGAGACAAGACTAAAACATAAAGGAGAACAAAACACGAGGAAAGCAGAGGATAGGGCAAGTGGGATTCACACAAAGGGAGAGGGGACATCAAACGCCAGGGAAAAGAGGTGGGTTTTCAGGTTCTGTTTAAAAGTGGGGTGGTGAGGTTCCAGGTGGAGTGAAGAGGGGAGGGAGTTCCAGAGGGTGGGGCCAGCAAAAAAGAAAGCAGAGGAACGAGTAGATTGTAGGTGGGCGCGGGAAGGGGAGGGAAGAGTGAGGCAGTTAAGGTAGAAGGAGCGAGGGGTGTACCTAGGAGAGTGAAAGGAAAGAAGGTCAGTTAAGTATTGAGGGGTGCCTGTATGGAGAGCTTTATGAACCAGGATAAGCAGCTTGAAATGAGCACGGTGAGGAAAGGGCAACCAATGAAGACGAAATAGTAGGGGTGTTATGTGATCACGGGGGGAAGAATGGGTGACCAGACGAGCAGCAGTGTTCTGAATCCGTTGTAGGCGGGACTGTTGGGATTTGGAAAGGCCGACGAAGATTGAGTTTGCGAAATCAACCCGTGATATAACCAAAGATAGCAACAGAGTGGTGAGAGCTGAAGGAGATAGGAAGGGGCGAACTGCACGGATTTGTCGGAGGAAGAAGAAGGAGGATTTGGTGACATGTGATATATGAGCATGGAAAGATAGGTCAGAATCAAAGTGAACCCCAAGATAACGAAAGGAGGAGACTAGGGGAACAGGAGAGCCAGAGAAGGAGGGGGCCAGTGTGGGGAATGGGTTGTTGTGAGAGAACCAGATAGCAATAGTCTTGGTGAGATTAAGGTGAAGACAATTACGAGTCAACCAATCAGCCACAGTGGAAAGACAGGAGTTTAACGCGGAGAGGTCAGGACAGGATGGGGAGGTGTGATGAAGCAAAATGATGTCGTCAGCATAGAAAAAAGCAGATAATCCGGACTGTTGGATTAAGAGGGCTAAGGGGGCTAAGAAAAGGTTGAAAAGAAGGGGAGCCAGGACAGAACCTTGAGGAACCCCACAGGGAAGAGGGAAGGAGTCCGAGGGAGGGGCAGAGGAGGAAGGTGACAGGACTGCACACGAACGAGAGGAAAGAAAGGAATGGAACCAGCGGTGAACAGTACTACAGAGACCCGCTTCCCGTAGATGAAGAAGAAGGAGGGAGTGGTCGACTAGATCAAAAGCAGCGGAAAGATCAAGTGCAACCGCCACCGAGATATCACCACGATCATGAGCTACATGCAGTGCGTTAGTAAAGGCAAGAAGAATAGTTTCGACACTGTGACCCTGACGGAAACCCGATTGACGAGGGTGAAGAAAATTAGTGGAATCAAGGTGATGTGAAAGTTGTGCAAAGACGAATTTCTCTAGGAGCTTCGAGAGAAAAGGAAGGTTGGAGACAGGACGGTAGTGGGCGGGAACCAAGGGATCAAGTGAGGGGTTAACTCTTGTGTTAATTTCAATACTCTTTCATTAACCCTTTTCCTTTCCTTTACTACAAACGCAATAACGTGTCCCCGCATCACTGCATTCCCTGCTTCCCAGAATATAGCCACTGTACTCGCTTACTCCTCATTCAATTTTACGTATTCCTCCCAATGTCTTGCCAAATATTTTTGAAATTCCTCATTCTTCCACAAGTGCCTAGGGAAGGTCCATCCACTACCTACACCCCCCCCCCCCCCGCCCCCTCCAGTCCATCCTTATCATCGCATGATCAGATATTACAATTGGTTGAATCTCAGCACATATAACCTTCCCAAAACAGTTCTTTGAAACCAACATGTAGTCAATTCTAGACCACGAGTGGTGCACTCTTGACAGATGTGTGTAATCTCTCTCCCTCTCATGAAATATTCTCCAAGTGTCAATCAATTCCCCCATTCTGCACAGATAACCATCCCTTTTTTGCTCCACCCTCCTCTTCCTTTTGACTGTGACCTATCCATTTCAGGTTCATGGGGATAATTAAAATCCCCTGCTAATATTATAGGTATATTCGAAGCCCCAACCACCTTTTGTAAAATATTTTTAAAGAATTGATGATCATATACATTTGGGGCATAAACATTCCCCAAGAGCATTTCCTCTCCCTGTAACTTGGCACGTAGAAATAGGAATCTCCCCTGTATAGCCGCCTCCTCTCTGATAATCTCCATTTGAATCCCTCTCTTAATCAGGATTGCTACCCCCCCGTTTCCGCCCTCCCGAGGAAGCAGCATATACTTGCTCCACCCAGTCTCTCTTCAATTTCTCATGCTGTTTAGGACTTAAATATGTTTCTTGTAAGAATGCCACTTAGTCTTTCCCTCTCTTTAAAGCTTGCAATGGTTTTGTACGTTTTATTGGTGTACTCACCCCCCCTACATTCCAAATAACAATACGCAAATCATGTTTCATTATTCACCTGAATCTTGAGTTCCATTTTCTGTGTGTTTTGCCCAGAGTTGCCCAACCTCAACCCCCGAGCTCTTTACCGTTTAGTGAATCCACACAATACCGCTTACCCGGCTTCCATGATGCGTATCCACTTATCCCACCAGTGGCAACCCTCAAACCCCTCCCCCTTCCCCTCCTGCACTCGACTCCACTCATTCTCTCCCCCTTCCCCATTCACACCTCATTCGTACCTCACCCCCCTCACCCTTCCCCCCCTTCCCCCCCTTCCCCCTGTAAAACCATCTCATCTTCTATCCCCAGCCCTCTTCCACTGAGGTCTAGTCCCAGCTGGGCGCCGCAGGGCTGCCTCGATACTTCCCCACTGCTCTCATGTTATTGTTCATAAATCCACAATGATTCTTGTTTCTCACAGCTCTATCAGGCCACCATTATTCTTATAGTCACAGTTCTGATTTTAACAATACTAACAGTCTTAATAGTACTCTTGCATCTATTTTCTTCCACGCCTTCATCTGTCATTCCCTTCAGCAAATTATGAACCGCTTTTAAACTAGATTGATTCCCCTCTTGTCTTTTCTGCGCTGCAAATCTTACCACACATGTTTTCTAGCCTCTCGCCATTCCTCCGGAGATCTCAGGCTGATCGGATTTCTTCCTCCACACCCTTGACTCCCTCATTCCTGCCGCTATTGCCATCTCGCACATATGAGGAGTGGAGGAGTGGCCTAGTGGTTGGGGCAAGGTACTTCAGACCGGAAGGTTGGGGGTTCAAATCCCACTAGAGGACAGCAACCTTGGGCCAGAAGGACTGGGGTTTCTAGTCCCACAGGTGCTCCTTGTGGTCTTGGGCAAGCCACTTAACCCTCCATAGCTCATGTTCCCTGTAAAATAGTTATCTCCAAGTTATAATGCCCTGTTCAATGTAATTTCAGTTTGTTCAATGTAAACCGCATTGATGCAGAATAGCGCGGTATATAAGAGAATGTATAAAAATAAATGGCTCTGCTCTTGATTCGAAACTCAAAGAACTGCTGGAAACGCCAGGGTGAATCGTATCTTCTTCTTAAAAAAAACTGCACAGATGGGGGAAAACTCCTTCCTGTTTACCACGACCGCTGCTGAATAATCTTGAAAAATCAAAAGTCTCTGATTGTCCAATACTAAATTCCCTTTCCTTTGGTATGCCTGCAACCACTGTGTTTTGTACTGAAAATTGAGTATTCAGGCAATCACCACTCTCGACTTCTGTCTAGATTCCAACCTTACGCCTATGCAGTGCACTACAATTCTCAGATTGTTTCGGCGCAACCTATTTTCCAGGTCTCATCCCTAAAAAGAAATCCCCATATAACCTGATACCATCAATCTCACCCCTTACTCACCCCTCACTTCCCCTCCCTCAAATTCATCTTGGAGGGCACACACACCCATACTTATCCACCTGCACCCTGCTCCCTCTAAATCTCTACACTTCTCTAGAAATAAAGCCTCACGTTACTCTGGCAAGAAATCCTCCCATAACTTATCTAACCTTATCCATATCCCTCTCCTTCCCCCCTCCGCTCTCCCGTTTTCATGCGCCCTATGGAACACTTGCTCAGTTACTAACAAACTTCCTTTCACTCACGTCCTCTTTACCTCTAATGTCCTACACCTTCTTGCCCTTACCGAGACCTGGTTCACCCCAGAAAACACTGCATCCATTGCTTCTCTCTGCTATGGGCGTTACCAGTTCTCCCACACACCTCGATCTACTGGTCGTGGTGGTGGTGTTGGTCTCCTACTTTCTCCCTCCTGCCAATTCCAACCTCTTCTGCCACCTTAGTCACCCTCTCCCCTCTCCTTTGTAGTCCACTCCATTCGCCTCCTCACACCACTTCCCCTCCATGTTGCTGTTATTTATCGTCCCCCCGTCAAATCCCAATCAACCTTCCTCACTGACTTTGACTCCTGGCTCTCCGCCTTCCTGGATCCCTTTTTCCCCACTCTTATTCTTGGCGACTTCAACATTCACGTCGACAACCCTTCTGAACCCCATGCCTCAAAGTTCCTCGCCCTCATCTCCTCGTACGACCTCCAACTCTGCTCCACCGCCCCCACCCACTTACACGGCCATTGCCTTGACCTAATACTCTTCATGAATTCCTCGCCCTCAAACTTCCGCAATTCAATCCTTTCCTCATCTGACCATCACCTTCTAACCATTACTCTTCAGCTTCCGCCATCTCAACCTCGCCCTGTCTCCTCCGACCTATTCAGAAACCTCCACAATATTGATCCCCTGACTCTCTCCTCCACCATCTCTCCTTCTCTTTCCTCCATCTTATCCTCCAAGTCCGTCGATGAGGCACTATCCTCCTACAATGCTATATTATCCTCAGCTCTTAACACTTGCCCCACCTACCCCATGTCCAGTCAAACGATCTACTCCCCAGCCCTGGCTTTCGCCCACAACACGCTATCTATGCACCTGCGCGTGTTCCACCGAGCGTGCTTGGTCCAAATCCTACTCCCCGGAGGACCTACTACACTTCAAATTCATGCTTGGCTCCTTCCGGTCAGCCATAGCATTTGCCAAACAAGACTACTACATCCACCTGATCAACTCCCTTACCTCTGATCCTCGCTGTCTCTTTAATACCTTCAACTCTCTCCTCAAGGTCCCTTCGCCCCTGGTCCCGCCCTCCCTTTCTGCCCAAACCCTAGCCGACTACTTCCACGACAAAATCCATAAGATTACCCTCCAATTCCCCACCCCCTCATCTACCTCCCCCCTCCACAATTCTCCCCCATCCGTACTTCCTCTGCTACCCTCTCCTCCTTCCCCCCAATCTCTGAAGAAGAAACCACACTCCTTCTCACCTCCTCCAAACCCACCACCTGTTCATCTGACCCTATCCCCACCCATCTCCTACACCCTATCTCCCCCACCATTGTAACCCCATCTCTCATATCCTCAACCTCTCACTCTCCACTTCAACTGTCCCCGTCAACTTCAAACATGCTGTTGTCACACTCCTCCTCAAGAAATCCTCACTCGATCCCACATGCCCTTCTAACTATCGACCCATCTCCCTCCTTCCCTTCATATCCAAACTGCTAGAACAAGCAGTCCACCACCACTGCCTTGACTTCCTCACCTCCCAGGCCCTCCTGGACCCTCTACAATCCGGTTTCTGTCCCTTACACTCCACTGAAACGGCCCTCGCAAAAGTCTCCAATGACCTGTTCCTGGCCAAATCTAAGGGTCTCTACTCTATCCTCATCCTTCTTCATCTCTCCGCTGCCTTTGACACCATTGACCACAATCTTCTCCTCACCACCCTCTCCTCCCTTGGCTTCAAGGACCTTGTATTTTCCTGGTTCTCCTCCTACCTCTCCCATTGCTCATTCAGTGTATGCTCTGGAGGCTCCTCCTCCTCCCCTACCCCGCTCCATGTAGGTGTGCCCCAGGGATCCATCTTGGGCCCCCTCTTTTTCTCTCTCTACACCCAAGACCTTGGCACACTTATCTCCTCCCACGGCTTTCAGTAACATCTTTATGCCGATGACTCCCAAATCTACCTCTCTACACCCGATATTTCTCCAGCAACCCAGTCCAAGATCTCTGCCTACCTCTCCGACATCGCTGCCTGGATGTCTCATTGCCGATTGAAATTGAACATGGCCAAGACTGAACTCCTTGTCTTTCCCCCCAACTCCTCCCCTCCTCTTCCCCCTTTCTCAGTCCTTGTGGACGGAGCTACTATCCTTCCTGTTCCCTCGGCCCGCAACCTAGGGGTTACCTTTGACACTTCTCTCTCCTTCTCCACTCATATCCAGCTTGTAGCCAAGACCTGCTGCTTCTTCCTCTACAACATTGGCAAAATCCTCCCCTTCCTCTCTGAACACACCACCAAGACAATTGTCCACTCCTTGGTCTCCTCTCGTCTTTATTATTGCAACCTACTTCTTATTGGTCTCCCTGTCAGCCACCTCCTTCCCCTTCAATCTATACAAAATCACGTTGCTCGACTAATCCTCCGCCAGCCTCGCCATGCCCACATTGCGCCTCTTCTCAAGTCACTTCACTGGCTTCCTGTCCAGTTTCGCAACCAGTTCAAACTTCTCCTACTGACCTATAAATGCTTTCACTCCACGCCCCTCAATACCTCTCATCTCTTATCTCTCCCTACATTCCCTCTCAGAACCCGCACTCCGCTAGCAAATTACTTTTATCTATACCTTTTACCCGTACCGCTAACTCTCGACTTCACTCCTTTCACCTTGCTGCACCTCACGCCTGGAACAACCTGCCTGTGTCTGTATGCCAGGCACCCTTCCTGGCCCTCTTCAAATCCAGGTTGAAGACCAACCTCTTCACCATCACTTTCAGATCCTGACTTCTTTCCTTACTTTATCTTAAACCCCCGTAAAGAACATAAGAACATAAGATATGCCATACTGGGTCAGACCAAGGTCCATCAAGCCCAGTATCCTGTTTTCAACAGTGGCCAATCTAGGTCATACGTACCTAGCAGTTTCCCCAAAAGACACAGGTTCCACAATGCTTGTACTGGGTCAAGCATTGATATCTTGGGTCCCTTCTTAATAATGGTTTATGGACCTTTCCTCCAGGAACTTGTTCAAACCTTTTTTAAACCCAGCTACACTAATAGCCTTTACTATATTCTCTGGTAACAAATTCCAGAGTTTGATTACACAAATATTTTCTTTTATTAGTCTTAAATAGTTTACCCTGTAGCTTCATTGCATGTCCCCTAGTCTTTCTATATTTTGATAACGTAAACAATCGATCTACGTTTACCCGTTCCACTCCGTTCATTAATTTATAGACTTCTATCATATCTCCCCTCAGCCGTCTCTTTTCCAGGTTAAAGAGCCCTAACCTTTTTAGCCTTTCTTCATAGGAGTATCCTTCCATCCCCTTTACCATTTTGGTGGCTCTTCTATGAACCTTTTCTAATAACGCTATATCCTTTTTAAGATACGGCGACCAGAATTGCACACAATATTCAAGGTGCGGTCTCACCATGGAACGATATAGAGGCATTATAATATTTTTTGTTTTATTTTCCATTACTTTCCTTATGATACCTAGCATTCTATTTGCTTTCTTGGCCGCCACTGCACACTGGGCGGAGGGTTTTAACTTGTTATCCACAATGACGCCTAAATCTTTTTCCTGGGTGGTGGTTCCTAATGTGGAACCTTGCATCGTGTAACCATAGTTTGGGTTGTTCTTCCCTAGGTGCTTAACTTTGCACTTGTCCACATTAAATTTCATCTGCAATTTTGATGCCCAGTCTTTCAATTTATCAAGATCCTCTTGCAATTTTCCACAATCCTCTTGGGTTTTAACAACTTTAAATAGTTTTGTGGCGTCTGCAAATTTGATAACCTCACTCGTTATTCCACTTTCCAGGTCATTTATGAATATGTCAAAAAGCAGCGGACCCAGCACAGATCCATTGAGCAAGAATGCTTTTTGCACAGGGCCCCGTGCAAAAAACATCTTGCATCAGCTGAACTAGGTTAACAAAACCACAAACCGTCTGCTGCTGCCGCTGCCGCCGTGGCACCGCAGAATCGAGCATCCCGCGGGGCCCCCCTGCCCTGCAGAGTCCTCCATGCGGCCTCAGTGTCAGCTGCCAGAGCCGTGCGAAGAGAGAGAGCTTTTCCTCTCGCGGCTCTGTTAATCCCGCCGTGGGGCTGATGGGATTTCCCATCAGCCCTGCGGCGGGAGTAACAGAGCCGTGAGAAAGGGAAACTCTCCCTTCGCGCGGCTCTGAAAAGCCCGTGCTGAGGCCACATGGAAGACTCTGAAGGGCAGGGGGGCTCCGCAGGATTCTCGATTCTGCTGCTGCCACAGCGGCAGCGGCAGCAGCAGCCGTTTTTTTTTTTAACCTAGCTGGGCTGATGGGGGGGGGGAGCGGGGTAGGAAGGGTAATGAGCTATGGGGGGGTTAGGTCTGTTCAAGGGCTATGGGTGGGTTAGGACAGGTAATAGGCTATGGGGGGCTAAGACTGGAAATGGGCTGATGGGGGGTTAGGACTGGTAATGGGCTATGGGGGGGTTAGGACTGGACATGGGCTGATGGGGGGGGGTTAGGACTGGTAATGGGCTATGGTGGGTCTAACACTGAAAGTGGGCTGATGGGGGGGGTTACGACAGGTAATGGGCTGTGGGGGGCTAAGACTACAAGTGGGCTGATGGGGGGCTTAGGAATAGTAATGGGCTATGGGTGTGCTAGGACTGGTAATGGGCTGATGGGGGGGTTAGGATTGGAAGTGGGCTGATGAAGGGTTAGGACTGGTAATGGGCTATGGGGGCAGGGGACTGACTGGAAATGGGCTGATGGGGGCACTAGGACTGGTAATGGACTGATCGGGGGGGTTAGGACTGGTAATGGACTGGGGGGGGTAAGACTGAAAATGGGGTGATGCGGGGTTAGGACTGGTAAGACTGAAAATGGGGTGATGGGGGGTTAAGACTGGTAATGGGCTATGGGGGGGCTAGGACTGGTAATGGGATGGGGGGGTTGCTAGGACTGGACATGGGCTGAGTGAAAGGGGGGCTTGAACTGCAAATAGCTGATGTGGACAGGGGCTTGGAATGGAAATGGGCTGAGTGGAAGGGGGGGTTTGAACTGCAAATAGCTGATGGGGAGGGGGGCTTGGAATGGAAATGGGCTGTGAGGGGAGGGAGCTAGGACTGGAAATGGGCTGAGTGTGGAGGTGGGCTAGGACAGGAAATGGGCTGAGGGAGGGGCTAGGATAGGACGGGAAATGGGCTGTTGGGGGGTGCCTAGGTTGGAAATGGGCTGTGGTGGGGGCTTGAATTGAAATGGACTCATGGAGGGGCTAGAACTGGAAGTAGGCTCATAGGGGGTTTGGATTGGAAATGGGCTAAGTGGAGGGGAGCTAGGATTTGACACGGGCTGATGGTGGGGCTAGGAAAGGACTAGAAATGAGCTGATGGGGGGCTGGGATTGGAAATGAGCTGATGTAGGGACTCGGATAGGACTGGAAATGGATGGGGGAGCTAGGCCTGGAAATGGGCTGATGGTGGGGCTAGGATAGGATTGGAAATGGGCTGATGGGGGGCTAGGACTGAAAATGGGCTGATGCAGGGACTAGAAGGGAGTGGATGCTGGGTGGGGCTGGAACTAGAAGGGAGCTGATGTTGGGGGAGGATTAGAATGGGATGGAGCTGGGAGAGTAAAATGGAGAGGGAAAAATATTTTGTGTGGGAGGGGAGACAAATCTACAATTGGCCGGATATTGGGAGAGTAAGTGGGGATTGATGACGGAGGGGTAAAATTTGAGTGGATGAAATAGGAATGAGGAAAGAGCAAAAGAAGAAAGATTAGTATGTTAAAGCAGATGTAGAGAGAGAATGGAAAAAAAACTAGAAGAGAGAAGAAAGGACAAATGGACAGCAGATGGAGAGTTAGCAGAAGACACAAAGAAACTAGAAGAAAGTGGCTGGAACAATTGTAACTGAAAAAAATTGCACAAAAGGTAGAAAAATATCTCTTTATTTTGAATTTATTAACTGGAATATGTCAGCTCTGGGAAATGTGCATCATTAACGTCTGCGCTTTGTTTAGTACAAGAGGAAATTAATTTATAGTTTTATTTCTACAGTGTTGTACATTCCAAGTTTGGCTTTTGGGGTTCCCAGTTTAATTATTGTCTTCCTGTTTCTAAATTGTGATTCCTTGTTTGGTGATGGTCTATGTTCTGCATGTGTAACTGAGCTGAGGTATTCTGTTTATATAATTCCTGTTTGACATTGCCACTTCTTCTCTTTCCCCAGTAGGTCATGTATTGTTATTCTCTGAAATGTATTGGTTTAATATTTGCAGTGTTGCCTTTTGATAGTTAGGGTATGGTGCTTTGTGAGTCCTGGTAGTGCTGTTAGGATACGGCGGGTTTGCTATGGGTTCTAAAAGGGCAGTGTTTGTAGTAGTTCCTAATGTGCCTGGCGGTTGGTACTGGATTATAGTAATGTAGAAATCTTTTAGTCTTTCTTTATCCATATACTCATTAAGAGGCATGTTTACTAAAAGTTAGTGTATGGTAACATTATGCAAATATTTATGCAAATGAGGCACCTTATGCAAATGAGGTCCCGCACCGAGTCTCTGTACATGGCCCCGCACCCCCCTTGGGCCGCCCCTGCCTGGGGTACACCACTATTCACCTTTCTCCATTGGGAAAATTGGCCATTTAGCCCAACCCTCTGCTTTCTATCTTTTAACCGGTTCTTGATCCACAGTAGTACACTGCCTCCTATCCCATGACTCTTCAGTTTTGCCAAAAGTCTCTAATGAGGGACCTTGTCAAAGGCTTTCTGAAAGTCCAGATACACTATATCAACCGACTCGCCTTTGTCCACCTGTTTATTCACACTTTCAAAAAAACATAACAGATTAGTAAGACAAGATCTTCCTTGTCGAAAGCCATGTTGGCTGTCTCCCATTAGGCCATGACTATCTACATGCTGAGTAATTTTATTCTTTATGATGGTTTCTACCTTTTTTCCTGGTACTGACGTCAGGCTCACCGGTCTGTAGTTTCCCGGATCACCCCTGGAACCCTTTTTAAAAATTGGTGTTTCATTGGCGATCCTCCAATCTTCAGGTATTAGAGATGATTTTAATGATAGTTCACAGATTACTAATAGCAGGTCTGCAATCTCATATTTCAGTTCTTTCAACACCCTTGGATGTAAACCATCTGGCCCAGGTGATTTGCTACTCTTCAGTTTATCTAATAGTTGTAATACATCCTCCCGATGTATCGATATGTCCTTCAATTCTTCCGCACCTTTAAATACCACTTCAGTCATGGGTAACATCCCTACATCTTCCTCAGTAAAGACCGAAGCAAAGAATTCATTCAGTCTCTCCGCTATCGCCTTGTCGCCTCTTACTGCCCCTTTAACTCCTCCATCATCTAATGGACCAACTGACTCTCTCACAGGTATACAGGTATTTCACATTTTTGCTTCCGCAGCAAGCTTCTTCTCAAATTCTCTTTTGCCTGCTTTATCAATGCCTTGCATTTGACTTGCCAGTGCTTGTGCTGCTTCCAGGTTTCGTCGTTTGGCTCTTTTTTCCATTTCATGAAAGATGCTTTTTTGGCAACAACAGCCTCTCTGACCTCACCTTTAAACCATGCTGGCAGATTTTTGGACTTCCTTCCAATTTTCTTAAAGCGTGGAATACAGCTGGTCTGGGCTTCCAAGACAATATTTTTCAACACCCAAGCTTGATGTAAGTCTTTAACCTTTGCAACTGCTCCTTTTAGTTTCTTAACTATTTTCCTCATTTTATCATAGTCTCCCTTTCGAAAGTTAAAAGGTAGTACTGTGGATTTCCTTACTATCCCTCCTCCACTAATTAAATTAAAGGCAATCATGCTATGATCACTATGGCCAAGTGGCCCCAACACACTTATCTCTTGCACTAGATCTGGTGTTCCACTAAGGACTAGGTCTAATATGGCGTCCCCTCTGGTCGGTTCATGAACCAGCTGCTCCAAGAAGCAGTCGTTTATGTCATCTAGGAACTTTATCTCCCTAGCATGTCTTGCCGTGACACTGACCCAGTCGATATCGAGGTAATTGAAATCACCCATTATTATTACTGCGCTGTAAGTTTTGTTAGCTTCCTTGATTTCTTTGAGCATTTGATCATCCATTTGTTCATTCTGGCCAGGTGGTCGATAGTACACCCCCACTGCCATCGCCTTCCCCTTTTTACATGGAATTTCAATCCATAGAGATTCTACAGCAAATTTTGTTTCCTACAAAACTTTAATCCTTTCTGATTCAATGCCCTCTCTAACATAGAGCGCAACCACTCCACCAATTTTATCAGCTGTATCATTACGATATAGTTTGTACCCTTGGTATCACAGTGTCCCACTGGTTGTCCTCCTTCCACCATGTCTCTGATATTCCAGTCATATCTAACCTCTCATTTAGTGCTATATATTCTAACTCTCCCATCTTATTTTTTAGACTTCTAGCATTTGCATACAAGCATTTTAGAGACTGTATTTTATTCATATTAATTTGGCTATTGGTAGACATGGGTAATTTGGGATCTTTAAGCTCTGTCTGCTCCATACTTGAGGACATTTGGGTTAATTTACTCTTTTTTGGAACCTCTCTGCTTTTGTTAGTATCCTTCAAGGATACATTCTTCCAAACCATGCGCTCTTGGGCGACTGTCGGTTTTCCCCTATTATCTAGTTTAAAAGCTGCTCTATCTCCTTTTTAAAGGTTAATGCCAGCAGCCTGGTTCCATCCCAGTTAAGGTGAAGCCCATCCCTTCGGAAGAGCCCCTCTCATGACTAAACTATATAAGTCAACTCTCATGACTAAACTATATAAACCATACCACGCCTTGCACTAAACCGACCAATATTCTGACTAGATTGTAAGCTCCGATGAGCTCGACTCTGATGGGCAGGGACTGTCTCTTGTTTACTGGCTGCCTCCTATAGGTCAGCTTTTCAGTGCTGCGTGCATGGCGCTCTATAAGTGCTAAATAGTAGTAGTAGTAGTAGTAGGTCCTCCACCTTTGCTTGCAGGGCCTCAATCTGCTTACGTTGTGTTGAGCTTTCTCTCGCTTGCTGTCCTTCTTCGTCTCCGATGGTCGCCATGCAGGGCTCCAGCTCCTCTACTCTCTGTCCGACTTCTGTTAGCGATTCCCCCAATGCTTCCAATTTCTTTAAAATTTTATCAAATTTGAGGTCCATCAGTTTTACTACCTCTCTCGCTACGTTCTCTGAGGCAGAGTCTGCGCTGTCCATTCCCGTGGAGGCCGGCTGCAACACCGTGGACGTGGAGGCCCCACATTTGCTAATTTTCTCGCGGTCCTTTTTCATTGATATCGGCATGATAGCTCCACTTTATTATTTCACGCAGTGGTAGCCCTCCTTCTACTATCCCCTAATCTCACTGTTTCTTTTCCTGCAGTAGGGCAGTGATAAAATTGTTGATTTATCCTCAAGGCAGCCCCAGAGCAAGCAAGCAAGCCTCCTTACTCACTCATGCGTCACGTGGGACTCCCACATTTGTATTTAAAGAAATTATTCAATACATTCCACCAAAAACTACATGCTTTTGTTTACTTCTCCACGTAATCGCCGTAAACATTGAGACATTTATCCTAGCGTGACACTAGTTTGAGCATCCCTTCACGGTACAGTTGCGTGTCAAGTTGCTTGAAGTAGTCCATAACAGTGTCTTGCAATTCCTCCTGATCCGCAAAGCGTTTCCCCTCATAGGATTTCATGAACAGAACTCTTAGGAATGCCAGTCATTTCAGCAATTTCATGAACTTTAATGCGACGATCCTCCCTAATCAGACATTCGACAATTGCGCAGTTGTCATCTGTGTGTGAGGTCCTTGGTCTGCCTCTTTTCTTTTCCGGATCATCATTCAACTCCGTTCGGCCATCTTTAAACTTGTTACACCAGATGCTGACTTCTTTTAGGCTTAAAACGTTCGGGCCATACACGCCCTCTAATCTGCGATGAATTTTGCTCTGATTAACTCCTTCGGCTTGTAAAAATCTGATAACTCCACGCACCTCCAACTTCGAATACTCTGCGATTACACATGCCATGTTTGTTTGCTTCCGAAAACTACTCATAATTTGAGTGTTTAACAAAACAACGCTACAGACTCTCCTACTATGAGTACAAGTAGCCCTGCATATGACGGCACTATTGCGCATGCGGAGCCAGTATGATTGCCACCTGTACCTTTAATATCGGACACCCCTCACATTTCAGAATCGTAATGGATCTCCCAAGTCACCTACTCCGGGCAGGAATAGGCATCAGACACCTGGAGGGTGTGGAGAAGGAGGTACACTCATATCCCCTATATTTTCCAAGCCAATAATAAATACTGATGTGGAATTAGAGCTCATGTTTTTGTTTTGTTACGCTGCTGGATGTCCCCTTGTGCTAATTTGTACTAGATGGATGTCCTCGTGCTATACATTCCTAAGGGAGACATCTATGTGGCCGCCAACATTGACGTCCACTTTGGGGATGTCTATGTTACTAAAATCAGGCGGAGACATAGATGTCCCTCGTGTTTTTCGGCACGTTCTGCCCTGTACATCCCTGATTTGACATGGATATCCTTCCTAAAATGCCACTTTAAACGTTAATGCGTGTTATGTCTCTATGCCCCCAGGAATAACATGGGTGCTGCACCAGAGAGTAAACATGGCCCGTAGGATGCTATTTGTCTTTCTAAAATACTGAGGTATAAGCAGTAGCAAACTCAACGTGATTGAAGCTGTGGATATTTATATGTAAAGAATGTGTATTTTATAAATAATGTGCAAGTTACGACTCCCCCATAGTCCACCTGATACATAAAAGCACATGCCTTCTTCTCACCATGAATACTTTTAAGTGCATAATCCCCAGAATGATTAGATAAGAGGTCTTTTGCATGCATACAAAGATCTTTATATGCAAAACATTTTTATAAAAACACCCCCTATTTATAAAATATACACATATATCATAGCTCTGCTTATACTCCACCCAAACTATACTCCCAGAAATGCCTACATATGGAATGCATTTAAGTACGCCCTGTCTGGTTGATGCATGTACTTATATGCAGCTGTGCAATAAGGGTAATTCTACAAACTCCCACACAGTCAATGAGTGTTGCCACGCACATATGTGAGGCCTATTTTTTAAAGTATGAGCGTACCTTACTTGTTTGTGACTAGATTTGTAAAGAATGCACGTCAGTTATAGTAGTTTATAGCTTACGTGCTTTCATTGAGGCCCTGCCTATGTTCCACCTATGTTCTGCCCCTTTGCCCACCCAAAATGAAAATATGTGTGATGGCACTTATGTGTGCGCTTGCAGAATAGTGATTGCCTCAAGCATGTTGTTAGGTGCTCAATCACAGGTGCAATCCTTTAGAATAGGGACTTATGCCCGTAGATAGCGGATACCTGTCTGCACTCCTTTTCTTAGAATTTGCCCCAGTTTTCTTCTCCACTGTAAATCTTGCTTTACACATTCGAAGTACTTCATAAAATTACCTTCATAATGTATGTGTAGTTCTATAAGTGCTTATTTCCATGCAGAAAACACTACGTTATGTGCAGAAGTGACTTTTAAACTTGCCCTCTTAGAGCTGCATTGTCATTATGTTGTTTATTGCTTAAATGCATTGCTTAAACTGGCTGTGTTTTGACTAAATGTTTTCCTTTATCCCACAAGCTAAGTCTAATAAGGTGAAGCAAGTATTTATGTTTGATTGACTTAGAAGAGACTGCCATGGTTCCTCCTGTGAGCTGCAGTCCTGATGCTTTATCTGCTTCCCTGATTGCTTTCCACAGATTTATTGATAATACTGCCTGTCCTTTTGCATCGCTTGCATAGTAAGAAACAAGACACCCACTAGCAAACCGTAACATTTCTTTATTGATTGCACATTTTAAATTTGGATTTAGCTCATGACTTGTCAATAGTATCTCAAGATCAGCTACCTTCAGATGTTGTGGGCGTTTCCCTGTCCTCAGCAGGCATATGCTCTTGGTACCTGAGAAAATAGAGCATTTTTGGTTCATGCACTGCTGGTGCCTCGCTTCAGCATCACTTTGCGTTTTTCCCCTTGAGTCTGGATTTAGTTCACACCTTTCAGCAGCCGTCCAAGCTAAGTTACATTCCTTACCCCTGGAAGGGGCTCATAGTCTGTTTGTAGCTAAGGCCATGGAAAGCTAAGAGATTTTCCCCAGGTCATGTACAGTGTTAGAGGATTTGAACAGCAGCTTTGCTTGTTCTTAGCCCACTGTGTCAATCACTAGGCTACTCCTCGGCTCCATATCGAATGCTTTCCGTATGCAGTTTTTGCTGCTCTCGGCAAATGACACTTACTTGCTGTTCGTTATTATCATTCTTTCCCCTTCTCTCCACTGAGCATTGTTAACATTTATAGATGTAACAATGAAAAAATATAAACATTAAATGGTATTTGACTTGGACACAGAGAGGTAGTATAAACTTGAAAATAATATGCTGTTTGCATGGGAATCCATTTGAAATTTATGATGGCTAATAGATTTTGGAACTAATTAGGCACATTCGCTTGAGTGTAGTGCCTATTGTCAAGGGTCAAACTGACAGAAGTTTTTTCTGTCTATAAACATGCTTGTTTCTGCATATGTGTACGGAAACAGGCATGCCTATACTTCCCCCAGCAAGAGAAGAGGAAGGCCATGATCTCCTGTGGGCAGAAGAGAAGGGGAAGGACATGATCGCAGCAAAGACCGTTTCTGGCTGCCAGCGGGGACCCCCATCTCCTGCAGGCAGAGGAAGAAAGAAGATAGCCCTAGGCCGACCTGCAGACTGCAAAAGTTAGATGCAGGGGGAGGGTTTTGCAGAAAAAAGGTATAGGGGGAGTGGCTTTGTAAAAAAGAAGGGAAGGGGGGAATGGAGGACAGGGTATAGGAGTGCTAGGGTGGAGGGAGACGGGGAGGTTTTCTGGAAGAGGGTGGGGGCAGCACGAGAATAGTTAGCGGGGGAGGGAAGAGTACAAGGGTTTGGTGGTTGAACAGATGAATGCATGGGGACAAAATGTAGCAATGTGTATATGCCAAAAGGCACATCCCCCCCCTCACAGAACACACACAAAAATACACACAGGCACACCACCCAGACATCACATATTCACAGAGGTACTCCCCACCCCCTGCATCACACACACACACACACACACACACATGCACACACAGGGCCAGCCCAACCATTAGGCAGTCACCTAAGGAAGACGCTTCTGAAGAGCAGCAGCAGCTCCTGATAGCCATCATTCTTGTACATGCAGGAAGAGCAGACACACACACACATACTACTACTAATTATCATTTGTCTAGCGCTACAAGGTGTAACCAGCACTGTACATAATCAAGACAGCCTACAATCTATGCAAGACAGAAACACAACAGAGAAGGGACTCAGGATGGTCTTGACACACATGGGTGAATAGGAGAATAAATGGTCATGATGGTGAGTTTTAGCCTGGATTTGAATAGAACCAGAGATGGAGCCTGATGCACTGACTCAGGTAGTCTCTTCCAGTCATATGGTGCAGCAAGATGGAAAGAACAGTCTGGATTGGAAGTGGAAGAGAAAGGGATAGATAGAAGTTATTTGCCTGATAAATAGAGTTCACATAGAGGGGTGTAGGGAGAGATAAGAGAGCAGAGGTAATGAGGAGCAGAAGAATGAATATAGTAATAACATAGGGGCTCATTCCATAGGAGACATACAGCCCGTCTGTATGTCCAATCTGAGCCGGACTTACAGAGGTGTTTGCAATTCTGATCCCATGGGGCATGTCTAGCCCTGCGGGATCAGAATCGTGAACAGGCCTGTACGTGCAGGCCAGGACTGCGATTCAGCCTGGCCTGCACATACATCAAGGAACTTCAAAGGTAGAATAAGTTCTCCATCTAAGCCGTCAGCCCTGGACATCCAGGGTCAACGACTGCCCACTGCCCACCCTGCCTCTGCTCCTGATCCACCCTTTCTCCGCCCCCATCTATCCTCCCCGTACAACTGGCAGGGATGTTAGATGCCAGCAGGAAGGGCACGAATAGCGGGGATGGGACGTCCATCCCCACTATTCATGGCACAGAATAACCCCCATAGTAGATGATGGCAGATATAAACCAGTATGGTCCATCTAGTCTGCCCAGTATGGTGGCTAGAGTAGGTGCACTCCCCTCTATGCCTTCATTTAGGGTTGTACCTACCGCCGCTCCATGCAGGTCACCCCTCTCTATTTGTTGAAGTATAAAAAAGTTGTTAAGTTTATTTTGATTTTATCCTCTTGCTATAAAGGGATCCACTGTGTCTGTCCCATACCATTTTGAATTCTGTCACTGTATTTTGCCCCCACCACCTCCATCGGGAGGGCATTCCAAGCATCCACCATCCTTTCAGTGAAAAAAGTATTTTCTGATATTACGTTTAAGTTTACCTCCTTGCAGCTCTATTTTATGCCCTCTAGTATTACAGCTTCCCCTTTGAAAATGGTTTGGCTGTTCATTAATACTCTTTAAGTATTTAGGCATCTGTAATATATCTCCCCTGTCCCTCCTCTCCTCTAGGGTATACATATTTAGGTCTTCAAGTCTCTTCTCATACATCTTATGGCACAGGCTCCAAATCATTTTGGTCACCTTCCTCTGAACCATTCTAAGTCTTTTTATACCCTTTGTGAGATATGGTCTCCAAAACTAAACACAATACTCCAAGTGAGGACTCATCAATGACTTGTACAGTGGCATTAGTACCTCCTCCTTTCTGCTTGTAATTCTAGCTCTGTATGCAACCCAGCATCTTTCTGACTTTGGCCACTGCCTTGTCACATTGTTTCACCACCTTGAGATCCTCAGAAACAATCACTCTGAGGTCCTTCTCCTGATCCGTGAACACAAACCTCTTACCCCTATCACATACAATTCCCTTGCATTTCTGTATCCCAAGTACATAACTCTTAATTTCTTCACATTAAATCTTAACTGCCAAGCATTAGACCATTCTTGCAGCTTTTGTACATCTTTCCTGATGTGGACTCAGAGGAGTCTACTCTATTGCAAATGTCTCTGCAAAAAGGCGGACTTTTCCCTTCAGTCCTTCAGCAATATCACTCACAAAAACATTGAACAATGCCGGTCCCAGGACCGATCCCTGAGGCACACCACTACTTCCTTTCTTCTGAGTTGAGTTCCATTTACTATCACCTTCTGTCATCTGCCAATCAACCAGTTTCTGTTCCAATTCACCACCTTGGTGGCAGCAGAAGCAATGGCTTGGCATGGGGGGAGAGGGGGGTGGCTCATTGCAGAAGGGGGTGGGGATGCACAGCTAGTGTTACTGTCTGCAGTGGCAGAAACCTTTGGGCTGACCCTGGAAAGGGGTTACGTGAGCATAGCAATTCTGAACTTGTGGCTGAGCACTGAATGGATTGAAGAACAGAGATGATTCAGATGAGATCAACAAGGAAAAGGTTGCAATAGTCTAAATGGGAGGTGACTGGAGGGTAGGTAAGAGCCTTGGTAGTGTGTTCAGAAAAGAAGGGATGAATTTTGCTGATGTCATAGAAAAAGAAACAACAGGTTTTAATTATCGGATGTGTGGGGAGAAAGAGTGTAGAGTCAAAGATGACTACAAGGTTGTGAGCTGAGAAAACAGGGAGATGATAGTGTTATCCACCAAAACTGAAAAAGGAGGAAGGGGGGAGGTGGGTTGAATGGGAAAGATAATGAGCACTCGCTTAGCCAGGTTCAGTTTAGGAGACAGTGGGACATTCAAGCAGCAACATCAGACAAGTAGACTGAGATATGGGTCTGGATTCCTGAAGAGATTTCAGCTACAGAGAGGTAAATCTAAGAGTCATCAGCATAAAGATGGATTGAAAACCATGAGAGAAGATTAGAGCACCAAGGGAATGAGTACAGAGAAAGAAGCAAAGAGGTCCCACAGCAGATCCCTGAGGTATACCTACTGAATGGGGGATAGCAGTGGAGCATACTCTAAATGTACGATGAGAAAAATAAGAGGAACCCAAGACAGAACAGGGCTCCTAAAGCCAAATGAAAACAGGCTATCAAGAAGAAGATGGTGATCAACAGTGTCAAAATTAACAGATAGATCAAAAAGGATGAGGAACAAGTAAAGGCCCTTGGATTTGGCCAAGAAGAGGTCACTGGGAACTTTGGCAAGGGATGTTTCAGTAGAATATACAGTAGAGGATGAAAGCCAGCTTGCAAGGATGCAGAATGGCATGAGAGGAGAGACAATCAAGGCAGCTGCAATGAACCACATGTTTGAGTAGTTTGGATACAAAAGGGAAAAGGGAAATGGGTAGATACTTGGAAGGGCAGGTAGGGTCCAGTGAAGACTTTTTGAGAAGAGGTGTAACCACAACATACAGTAGATGAAGGCTGCAGGAACAGATGCTGTGGAAAGCGAAGGGACAACTGCAGGAAAGATAAGAGCTTAATAGATGGATGGTAATGAGATCAGAAGAGTAGAGGTGGAAAGAAGATGTGCAGTTTCCTCTTCGGTGAGTTTAGAAAAGGAAGAAATGGTGACGGAGGTTGAAGAAAGCATTGTGAGTGGAGGGAGGAGGGGGAATTAGGGTGGAGAACTCCAGATTAATCTTTTGAGCCTTATAATTTAAGTAGTCAGCCAAACTTTGGGCACCGAGGGAAGGAGAGGGGTAGGAGACAAAGGTTCTTCGAGGAGAGAATTGAGTGTCACAAGGAGACAGCGAGGGTCAGAGGCAAGAGAATTTGCAAAATTGAACTATTACTCTTGCTTGGAGAGGGCTATGGCCAACTGGAAAGATATAAACATGAATTTGAAATATAGAAAGTCAGCAAGGATACAGGGTTTAAGCCAAAGGGACTTAGCAGAGTGGGTACAGGAACATAGGTAGTGGATTTTAGAGGTCATCCAAGGCTGACGTACAGTATGCCTCACTGGATTTAGAAATGGGAGGAGTGAGAAAATCCAGAGCAGGGGAAAGTAGAGTCTTATAGGAAGAGTCACCACCGAAGCCTGCTCTCCCCTCAGGGGGATCGAGCCCTCCCACCTGGGGCTCCAGCGGCCATCTTCCAGGAAGGCTGCCCAATCGGGGCAGCTGCCTGCAGCGTTTAAAAGAGAGCGCCAGCCGGCGCGGGAAGAACAGAGCCGCCAGTCACCACCGAAGCCTGCTCTCCCCTCAGGGGGATCGAGCCCTCCCACCTGCGGCTCCAGCGGCCATCTTCCAGGCAGGCTGCCCAATCGGGGCAGCTGCTTGCAGCGTTTAAAAGAGAGCGCCAGCCGGCGCGGGAAGAACAGAGCCGCCAGTCACCACCGAAGCCTGCTCTCCCCTCAGGGGGATCGAGCCCTCCCACCTGCGGCTCCAGCGGCCATCTTCCAGGCAGGCTGCCCAATCGGGGCAGCTGCCTGCAGCGTTTAAAAGAGAGCGCCAGGGAGGGCCCGGAACATCACATGCACCAAAGCTTCCGGACTCCTCCAGTGACCCAGCTCTAGAACCAAGGCCCCCGAAACCATCCCGTCAGGCTGTAGAGAGCTCGTCAAACACCTACAACAACCAACTATCTACCTATACCTGAACTGTAAGGTGAACCCCTGATAATCACACAATAACGTATAAGCTCACAATAACAATAGCATGACTGTGATATATTGTGTTGGCACACTGTGATACTCTGTTGATACAATGTGATACATAGTATTTCATTGCGAACAATGTTGTATCCTAAGTGAAGCATCTCATAACCTCTCAATATCTTAGCTTGTTATACTTCAATGCTTTGGTACCTTTCTGTTCTCTTGCCTCTCTAGTGCTTACTCCGATCTCATAGAGCATATTGAATCACATTGTATAATCTGCATATGCAATTTCATTGTATCCCATAGCTTAGGCTATTTTGAAAGGTTACTGAGTCAAAGATACGTTGTAACTAATTGCTCTGCTATTTCATATGTTCTAGACATATCCAGCAGCCTTCCCTCTGGAGTCAGAGTTCTATCTGTGCAGCAGTAGGTATAGCAACCACCCTCAAAGATCCACCCAATAGTTGTTCTAAGCTGCCGTCTCGAGCACCTTTTGACAATACTCACTTGGTGTCCACCCTCACTTCCCTAACACAATTCTTTCCTCCCTACTAAGATGGGTTCCCCCCTTACCACCATCTTTGGATGCTATATTATCCTCACAAGCTGGTTCTCCTGCTCTCTAGCCTTAACCCCATCTGCCAACCAAATCCAAATATTGCAGAGCAATGGTAAGAGATGGTCTGGTGCATCTCGTAGCAACTTAGACTGGGACACACGCCCTCGCCACTCCCATCTCCTCCATATTATTCCTCAACAATCCATCAGAGACAAACAATCTGAAAAACCTTACCCCCACAGCCTAAAATGTGCCCTCATCAATGCACGCTCCATCCGGAAGAAATGGCCAGCTGTCACTGACTTAATATCCAATCATGAGCTTGACATACTCATGGTCACAGAGACGTGGTTATCTGTGGAAGACAATGTCATAATCAACCAACTCCTCCCCCCAAATTTTACAATACATACCAGTCACAGACAAGATAAAAGGGGTGGCGGTGTCCTCATCCTCACCAGATCGGACCTCCAATTCCAGACGATGCACTCCACCAGCACAAGCCACATGGAAACCATTACCATTTCCAACAAACGTTGCTCAATCAGCTTGCTCTACAGAGCACTCTCTACGTCACTAGATGAGCTTGCCTCTATCATTGAGCTTGCCTCCACCACTCATAGTCCACACACCCCAACATGGATCCTAGGTGACTTCAACCTACCAACGTTACAAGATAATCAAGCATCTTCATTCCTTGATGCCCTTGAGAACCTCGGCTTCAAGCAACTAGTGAAAGTTCCCACTCACACTAAAGGCAACACCCTAGATTTGGTATTCGCCCCACAGTCATCCCTCAACCCATCTCTTGATCCCATTACATCCATATCTCCTGTTCCCTGGTCAGATCACAAATTGATCATCCTCCAGATTCCTTCAAGCAAAATCCTTACCAATAGCATCAAGACATCGGCTAACACAGCGAGACCGGCCACTAGATCTTTTAAGTCATTTAATAGAGAGCTCATCCTCGCTGAAACTGAACACCTCATCAATACCACCACCATGAACCTTGAGGACCTAGTCTCTCACTGGAACAATAGTGTCAGTGCTATTGCTGTGCGTCCTCCATCAAAAAAGCATACAAGGAAAAGAGAGAATGCTCCTTGGTACACAGCGGTCCTTAGAGAATCCCTCATCCAATTACGGAAACTCGAAAAACGCTGGCGTCGCTCCCATGCTATTGTTGACCTGACAGCATACAATAGCCACTTGGCTGCTCACTGCAAGGCAATCTCCGAGTCTATGAAACGTTACCACTCTGATACCTTGATGAGGTCTCTCAATAAGCCACATGACCTTTTTGACCTAGTTAAGTCCCTATCTAAGGAGCCATCCTCTGGGCCTCAAGTTGAGATACATCCTCAAGACTTTGCAACTCACTTACAATCTAAGATGTGCCTTATCAACAGAACCACTACAACAACCACCACCCTTGTGCAGGACGTTCCAGGAGCTCTTTCTGCATTCTTTATCCCCTCTAAGAAGGGAATTGAAGACATCATTACAGCCCTCAACATCACTACATCCCAATCCGACCCATGCCCTGCCTTCTGGATCAAGGAGCTCCGCAGCCACTTCAGCCCAGTAATTGCCAATATAATGAACCTCTCCTTTTCAATGGGTTCATTCCCTTCAGCCCTTAAGCATACCTCAATTAGACCCCTGCTGAAAAACTGCAAGCTTGACCCCCTAAGGGTAGAGTCCTACAGACCATTTCTAGCATACCTCTACTTGCTAAGATCATCGAAAAGGAGGTCCAACGACAGTTACAGGATCATATTGACACTGCTGCACCGCTAGACCCCTGCCAACACGGCTTCAGGGAATATCATGGAGTCGAAACTCTCCTCACCACACTCTTCAGCAATATTATCACTGGCTTAGATAACATCCGCCAAGGTTTCGCCCTCATATTTCTGGACATCGCCGCAGCGTTTGATTCAGTGAACCACGAACTCCTTTTAGCAAGGCTAATTGAGAAGGGCATCAGTGGAACTGCGCTTGAATGGTGCAGGTCCTACTTATCTGGAAGATGGCAGCATGTCCGCTCAGGAGGCAGAACTTCAGAACCCTTTCACCTAGATCAGGGAGTCCCTCAAGGTTCCTCACTTTCTGCCCTTCTGTTTAACATTTACATGCAACCAATCTGTAAGATCATACGTTCATTTAATGTCGACTGCATGCTTTATGCAGATGATGTTCTACTATACACCCCTATCTCCACTGACCATTTAGACCTCTCCCCTCTAATAAAATGTTTCAATGCAGTATCTGACTGGTTTCTCTCCCAAAACCTCCGTATACAACATAAGAAAACGGAAGTCCTCTTTATCACGAGGAACCCCAACTTCAATCCACCTCAATATCTCAAAACTAAGGAAGCCGAATTGCAATCCAAACCCTCAATACGCTACCTGGGAGTCACTCTGGACCAATGCCTGGATATGAAGGCCCACATAGGAAACACGGTCAGAACAATATATTACAAGATCCGCTCTCTGAGACACCTACGCTCTATGTTGGAACCAAAAGATTTCAGGACAATCTACCAAGCACTGATCATGCCCCACTTCGATAATGCTAATGTCATTCTTCTAGGTCTTCCTCAATCCACCTTAAACCCATTACAGCTGGCAATGAATGCCGCAGCAAGGGTCCTTCAGGGAGCCGCCAGGACTGACCATGTTATACCTCTGCTAATTCAATTACATTGGCTACCCATCCAGGCCAGAATTATCTTCAAAACGCTACTTCTCACTTTCAAAGCTCTCAATAAGCTCTCCGCTGCATCCTTATCTGCCCTTATTCACTCTATTACACCAAACAGAGCAAGAAGATCCATGACCATCAACTCCCTAAAGCTCCCAAAGGCCCTTACAAGCTGTTCTTCGTCTACAGCCAACAGGGCCTTTATCCTCTGTGCCCCTAGATGCTGGAATGCACTACCCCCTGGCATCCGGGCTATCAACAGCTTAACGCAATTTAGCTGACTCTCTATAACTATTAATATATTCTTACCAACTGTTCCTAGTAACATGTACCTATACAGTAGTTTTACCCCTGTATATAGATTGTAAATAGTTTCCCTTGTTATCCAAGTTCCTTCCCTTGTTATCTGTAAACTCATGCATGTTGACTGTACTGAGATTTTTGTTATTTGTGAACCGCGCTGATGCTGAATAGTGCGGTATATAAGAGAATATAAATAAATAATAATAAATAAATAAGAGACTACTTCATCAATGGACCAAGATGACATAGTGGAAAAGAGAGGAGATGAGACAGCAGCAGGGAAAGTAGAGGGATCAATAGCCTTAATGTTCCTAAGTGTTTTGGTGGAGACAGGATGAGACTGTGGCAGGGGGTGGTTAAGAGTGAAAGTTACCATATAATGGTCATATAGGGGAAGAACTGAGATGGAGAAGTTAGAGTGAACAGTTGGAGAAAATGACAAGTCTGAGGCATGTCCTTGCTGGTTAGTAGGGGCTGTAGAACACAGCTGGAGTTTGAATGAGAAGGTCAAGGCAAGGAACCTTTAGGTATAAGAGCCAGAAGAGTCATCAATATGAATGTTAAAATCCCCAAGAATGAAGGATGAGGAAGATGGATCCAGAAGGAAGGAAAGCCAGGAGCAAGGAAGAGGTGGACTCATCAGGGTGTCGATTAATGACAGCTACCCGGAGGGCCTGTGGAGCAATATACAGATGGAGTGGACTTCAAAGGAAGAAAAGGAGTGAGACTGAGGTGGAAGGAGTGGTTGGAATGGGCAGGAAGAAGAAAGTAGCAGCCTGATACCGCAGCTGCAGCTGACTAGGTTAAGTATATGGGAGAAAAGGTAGCCTCCATATGACAAAGCAGCACCTGAAGCAGAGTCAGTGATAAGAAGCCAAGTCTCTGCAGGAGCAAGAAAATGTAGAGCATTAGAAAAAGAGCCCATGAATGAAAGAAGAAGGAACAGGAGAGTATGAGGGAGAGAAGAGGAGGCACGAGGGTAAATGGGAGTGAGCTGCTCTCAGAGAGAGTGAAGAAGGTTCAATGAGAGGAAGAGAATGTAAAAGTTTAAGAGCAGATTATAAGGTAGGAGACAAAATCACAGGAGAGATGGCAGGAGTAGAGAAAGGGTGATAAGGAGTAAAGGGTTGAAGTTCCTAGAAAGAAGAGAAAAGATTAGGGAGAGCTAACATTAAGAGGACAAAGTGATGTGGAGCTACAGGAATAGAAGGGGAGGATAGACTATAGGTCAGAGAAGATTAATGGTTAGACAGGAGAGAAGCCCCAGTGGATTGTGGTGCACCTGCAAATAACAGTGCTAATGATATTCAGGAGGTTATATTAGCAGTGTCAATTGAGATGTGGGTATGCAAGGAGTTAGTGGGAGGGAATTAACAAAGTCAGCAGGAGGATATCTAGTTCAAATATCAATAGAAGGAGGAACCACAGAAGATGAGAAAAAAACAGCAGAGAAGTGACAAAATGAAAAAATAAGTAACCAGTGAAAAAAGGGGAGGGGCCACCAGAATTATATCGCAGGTGGCAAACTAGTATTATATAATGCTATAGAGCCACAGCAAAGACTGACAGATGACTAATCTGATAACGATAATAGAGGATATTAATTTCCCACAAAATACAGAAGAGTAGGTAGAAACTTAAAACTTGATAGTTTTAAGTTATATGGGAAATTTATTTTATGTGCAGATTAGAAAGGAGGAAAAGAAAAGAAAAACAGCGTGAAGCTGTCTGTAAGCACTGAGTAGGGACTGGTGACTGGGGCTTTCGTGTTGCTTGAAAGCACAAAAAAAAAAAGATTCAGAAAAAAAACAGCTTGAGAGTGTCCTTGCCTCTCCTAGTAATGCGGAGTCTGCTTTCACAAATAGAAGCGTGAAAGTTTTGGTTAAGTACCTTTACAGTTCATAATTGTTTTTACTCCTAAGAATTGATGGAAGAAGTTGTGTTGCACTGTGTGCACTTTATTAATAAAATACAGTCAGTAGCAGTGATAGAAAGAGAGGTTACTATTACGAAATCTATGTATTCCATTGCATAAACAGAAGACACAGTACAATTTTTTGTTTTTGCAATAATCTTGTTCACCTATAGTCTGTCACAACAGTTGTTTGTGGGGGTGGGAGGGTACTTTACTGTATCTATTCCATCCAATGTTAATAGAATGCAGTTAAATAGAGCTAAAGATAAATAAAAAGTAAAATCCAGTTCTATAGGAGCATGAGCTTGGCAAATATATGCCCTTTCCCTGGTCTTTTGAAGAGTGTCAGCAGGCAGGCAGCATAACTGGGCAATGCAGGGCCTACTCCAGGCTGGGCAAGTGACCCCAGGAACAGTATCTGAAGCAACATATTTGGAGTGATGGTACTCTAGGGTGGCACAGGCCTGTAGAGTGCTAAAAGACAGGCAGCTCCTGGTCTAAGAGCTGGGAATCCAGTCCCTTAGAGTCATAACTAGGAAAACATATCTCCATCTTTCCCGGTCCTTCGAAGAAGCAGACAGCATGAACATTACATGTTTTTCCCAAGTATGTCATAATGCTTGACAAGGGAATATCTGGAAAATTAAATGGTCCTAGAAAATAAGAAGTGAGGCAAGACAAGAGCAGTATTGGCACAAGTATACAGAAAAGGGCAGGTTATTGAGGGTATAGTTATGGGCTCCTCTAGTCTACTACCCAAGCTAAAAAGAGATGTATTTACAAAGAGAATAGAAAAGGATTCTGTTTCTGGTGCAAAAAACCCCCAAAACAAACATAAAGGAAACATAAGAAAAAGAACTGAAAAAAGAGAGCGAAACCCATACAATGGCAAGCCTAAGCAGTGCATCCATAAAGGTACAAAGCAGGAAGATGAAGAGTGGCCCAGAAAAAGTGAAAGCACACAGGTCACAGAGCTATGCACTTAGAAGGTGGCATGAAGCACTCAAATCAGCAGGGGAGGGACAAAGGGCAGCAAACAAGGCAAGTCATAGGAGCCGTGTCAACAGAGTGAGACAGGTAGTAGCAACAGCAGAGAGAGGCAAGTGGAAAGGAAGTCTTTGTGGCTTTTTTTATTTTATTTCCATGTTTTCCTTTTTTTTTTTAGTTTTGCCACCTAGGCCTAAACAGACCCACTGGACTTTCAGAAAGCCTTTGACAAGTTCCCCTCATCAGAGACTTTGGGCAAAACTAAAAATTCATGGGATAGGAGGCAGTGTATTATTGTGGATCAGGAACTGGTTAAAAGACAGAAAGCAGAGGGTAGGGCAAAATGGCCAATTTTCCTAATGGAGAAAGGTGAATAGTGGAGTACCCCAGGGATCTGTGCTGGATCCGCTGCTTTTTAACATATTCATAAATGACCTAGAAATGGGAATAATGAGTGAGGTAATCAAATATGCAGAGGACACAAAACTATTCAAAGTTGTTAAAACCCATGAGGATTGTGGAAAATTGCAAAAGGATCTTGATAAAATGGAAGACTTGGCATCCAAGTGGCAGATGAAATTTAATGTGGACAAGTGCAAAGTTATGCACCTAGGAAAGAACAACCCAAATTATGGTTACATGATGCAATGTTCCACATTAGGAACCACCACCCAGGAAAAAGATTTAGGCATCATCGTGGATAACATGTGGAAACCCTCTGCCCAGTATGCAGCAGTGGCCAAGAGAGCAAATAGAATGCTAGGTTTCATAAGGAAAGGAATGGAGAATAAAACAAAGGATATAATAATGCCTCTGTATCGTTCCATGGTGTGACCGCACCTTTATTATTGTATGCAATTCTGATTGCCGTATCTTAAAAAGGATATAGCGTTATTAGAAAAGGTGCAGAGAAGAGCTACCACCATCTCTTAAAGTTCTGTCTAAACGTACATTGACAACAACCAAAATAGACCTTCACACCAGCCCCACACGTATAGATTCAAGAAATTCAAAAAGGAAGAGTTTCTGGATCAAATCATACCTCATCTCTCACTTGAACCAACTAACCTCGATGAATCGATTGCTAACTGGAACAAAATAATTTTGAATGTTGCCGTACACAATATACCTCACAACCATCCAACAAGTAAAAATAAAAAAATTAAAAATAAAAATGCCCCCTGGTTCCATACCACATTGAATTCAATGAAAGCTGACCTGCGAAAAGCAGAGCGTAAATGGCGACGCTCCAAATCTTTAACAAATCAAGCGAACTACATAAACGTCCTCAAAATGCAACTACCTCCACCATCTCAATAACCACCCTAACTAGACCTATAAGTACAATGTATAATGTTGTCAAGTACCCATAATGTATAATGTTGTTATGTACCCTCATGTTAAATGTATAATATATAATGTTGTTAAGTACCCATAATGTATAATGTATAATGTATTATGTTGTTAAGTACCCTCATGTTAAATGTAACCCTCCAATTGTGATGTGACCACTTTGATTGTAGGATAAGGTGGTATACAAAGCCATCTCAATAAATAAATAAAATAAATAAAACATACAAGCAGACCATTGACAATGCAAAGAAAAATTACTATTCCAGTATACTAGCAAAATCCTTAAACCGACCCAGGGAACTTTTTAGCATAGTCCAAAACCTAACAAACAAGGCATATAACTCAGTCATAACAGAAACCGATATTTCTCCACAAACCATAGCCTTCCACTACATGAATAAAATAAAGCTGCAATCATCCCCCTCAATGACACACAATGTAACACACCCCAACCAACTTAACACTTGATCCAATTTTCACCCTGTATCTACAGTAAAGATACTCTCAAGAACATCATTACCAAATTAAATACCACTACATCTTACCTTGATTCCTGTCCGGTTTACTGGCTAAAAATAACACTACCCAAACTCTCTTCATTCATCCTCCCTATGGTTAACTTATCACTTAAGAATGGGTACTTACCACCCTCAAACATGCCCAAATTCGCCCAATCCTTAAAAATAACAACCTGGACAAAAGCTCCCACAATTAAGGTTGTCCAAATCCAACTTCAGGATTACATTGATGCATCGGCTCCCCCTTGACAAACAACAATATGGTTTCCATCCATATCACGGAATGGAAACACTACTCACAGTATTAATTGACACCTTGTCAAGAGGAATAGATGACTCTAAACAAGCGTTTATACTCTTATTCTTGGACATCACTGCAGCATTCAATTGCAATTTTCCACAATCCTCATGGGTTTTAACAACTTTGAATAATTTTGTGTCATCTGCAAATTTGATTACCTCACTCGTTATTTCCATGTCCAGGTCATTTATGAATATTCACCTTTCTCCATTGGGAAAATTGGCCATTTAGCCCTACCCTCTGTTTTCTATCTTTTAACCAGTTTTTAATCCACAATAGTATACTGCCTCTTATCCAATGACTTTCTAATCTCACCAAAAGTCTCTCATGAGGGACCTTGTCAAAGGTTTTTGGAAATCCAGATACACCATATCAACCGACTCACCTTTTTCTACCTGTTTATTCACACCTTCAAAAAAGCGTAACAAATTAGTAAAACAAGACCTTCCTTGGCTAAAGCCATGTTGGCTCCCATTAAGCCATGACTATGTACATGTTCAGTAATTTTGTTCTTTATAATGGTTTTTACCATTTTTCCCAGTACTGACATCAGGCTCACCGGTCTGTAGTTTCCTGGATCACCCCTGGAACCCTTTTAAAAAAATGGCCTTACATTGGCCATCTCCAACCTTCAGGTATTACAGATGATTTTAATGATACTTCACAGATTACTAATAGTAGTCTGCAGGGGCGTCCCAAGGGGGGTGCGGGGCCATGTGCGGAGACTCGGTGCGGGGCCTCATTTGCATAAGTGGCCTTATTTGCATAAATATTTGCATAATGTTACCATACACTAACTTTTAGCAAACATGTCTCTTAATGAGTGTATGGATAAAGAAAGACTAAAAGATTTCTACATTACTATAATCCAGTGCCAACCGCCAGGCACATTAGGAACTACTACAAATGCTGCCCATTTAGAACCCATAGCAAACCCGCCGAATCCTGACAGCATTACCAGGACTCACAAAGCACCATACCCTACCTATCAAAAGGCAACACTGCAAATATTAAACCAATACATTTCAGAGAATACTGAGGAAAGAGAACAAGTGGCAATGTCAAATAGGAATTACATAAATAGAATAACTCAGCTCAGTTACACATGCAGAACATAGACCATCACCAAACAAGGAATCACAATTTAGAAACAGGAAGGCAATAATTAAACTGGGAACCCCAAAAGCCAAACTTGGAATGTACAACAACACTGTAAAAATAAAACTATATATTAATTTCCTCTTGTACCAAACAAAGCGCAGACGTTAATGATGCACATTTCCCAGAGCTTTCATATTCCAGTTAATAAATTCAAAATAAAGAGATATCTTTCTACCTTTTGTGCATTTTTTTTTCCAGTTGCAATTGCTTCATCCACTTTCTTCTGGTTTCTTCATGTTTTCTGCTAACTCTCCATCGTCTGCTGTCCATTTGTCCTTTCTTCTCTCTTCTAGTTTTTTTTTCCATTCTCTCTCTCTACTTCTGCTTTAACATACTAATCTTTCTCCTTTTGCTCTTTCCTCATTCCTATTTAATCCACACAAATTTTACCCCTCCATCCTCAATCCCCACTTACTCTCCCAATACTCGGCCAATTGTAGATTTTTCATCCCTCCCACACAAAATATTTTTCCCCTCTCCATTTTACTCTCCCAGCCCCATCCCATTCTAATCCTCCCCCAACATCAGCTCCCTTCTAGTTCCAGTCTCACCCAGCATCCATTCCCTTCTAGTCCCTGCATCAGCCCATTTCCAGTCCTAGCTCCCCCATCCATTTCCAGTCCGAGTCCCTTCATCAGCTCATTTCCAATCCTAGCCCCCCATCAGCCCATTTCCAGTCATTTCCTAGCCCCACCATCAGCCCATGTCAAATCCTAGCTCCCCTCCACTCAGCCCAATTCCAGTCCTAGACCCCCATGAGCCTACTTCCAGTTCTAGCCCCTCAATTAGTCCATTTCAATTCAAGCCCCCACCACAGCCCATTTCCAATCTTAGCTTCCCCCAACAGCCCATTTCCAATCCTATCCTAGCTGCTCCATCAGCCCATTTTTAGTCCTAGCTCCCTTCCCTCACAGCCCATTTCCATTCCAAGCCCCCTCCCCATCAGCTATTTCAGGTTCAAGCCTCCCCTTCCACTCAGCCCATTTCCAGTCCTAGTAACCCCCAACCCATTACCAGTCCTAACCCCCCATCAGCCCACTTCCAGTCCTAACCCCATCAGCCCATTTCCAGTCAGCCCCCCATAGCCCATTGCCAGTCCTAATCCCCCCATCAGCCCACAGCCCATTACCAGTCTTAACCACATCAGCCCACCTCAAGTCCTAACCCCTCCCCATCAGCCCATTTCCTGTCCTAGCCCCCCATAGCACATTATCAGTCCTAACCCCCCCATAGCCCATTACAAGTCCTAACCCCCAATCACCCCATTTCCAGACAGCCCCCATCAGCCCACAGCCCATTACCAGTCTTAACCCCCCCCCCCACAGCCCATTACCAGTCCTAACCCCCCCAACAGCTCACAGCCCATTAACAGTCCTAACCCCATCAGCCCACCTCAAGTCCTAACCCCTCCCCATCAGCCCATTTCCTGTCCTAGCCCCCCCCCATAGCCCATTATCAGTCCTAACCCCACCATAGCCCATTACCAGTCCTAACCCTCATCACCCCATTTCCAGACAGCCCCCATCAGCCCACAGCCCATTACCAGTCTTAACCCTCCCCATAGCCCATTACCAGTCCCAACCCCCTCCAACAGCCCACAGCCCACCTTAAGTCAAGTCCTAACCCCCCATCACCCCATTTCCAGACAGTCCCCATCAGCCCACAGCCCATTACCAGTCTTAACCCCCCCCCCCCCATAGCCCAATAACCCGTCCTAACCCCCCCCCCCCCATCGGCTCATGGAAAATTTAAAAAAAAAAAAAAAGCTGGCTGCTGCCGCTGTCCCGCGGGGCCCCCTCTGCCCGGCTGAGCTCTTCCGACCCGGCTGAGCCCCTCTGCGCCGGCTTTCAGATACGCGAAGGGAGAGTGTCTCCCTCATGTCTCTGTTAAGCCCGCAGGGGCAGATGGGAAATTTCCCATCAGCCCCTGCTTCCCATCAGCCCCTGCGGGCTTAACAGAGACGCGAGGGAGACACTCTCCCTTCGCGTATCTGAAAGCTAGTGCAGAGGGGCTCAGCTGGGCAGAGGAGGCCCCGCGGGACACTCCATTCTGCCGCTGCCATGGCGGCAGCGGCAGCAGCCAGCTTTTTTTTTTTTAATTTAATTTTTAAAAAAGCAGAATGTTCTTTGCGCGGGGCCCCCTGAAACGCGGGGCCCTGTGCAAAAAACATTCTTGCTCAATGGACGGGCCAGCCCTGGTAGTCTGCAATCTCATATTTCAGTTCTTTCAATACCCTTGGATGTATACTGTCCAGTCCAGATGATTTGCTACTCTTCAGTTTATCAAATAGTTGTAATACATCTTCCTGGTGTATCAATATTTCTTTCAATTCTTCTGCAGCGTCACCTTTAAATACCATTTCAGTCATGGGTAACATCCCTACATCTTCTTCAGTAAAGACCAAAGTAAAGAATTCATTCAGTCTCTCGGCTATGGCCTTGTCCCCTCTTAGTACCCCTTTTACCCCTCTATCATCTAATGGTCCAAATGATTCTGTCACAGTTTTTTTGCTACGAACGTACTTGAAAAAGTGTTTATTATGCATTTTTGATTCCACAGCAAGCTTCTTCTCAAATTCTCTCTTTGCCTGCCTTATTAATGCCTTGCATCTAACTTGCCAGTGCTTGTGTTGTTTCCAGTTTTGGCATTTGGCTCCTTTTTCCATTATTCTGACTACTACTGAGATGGGCATTTTATTTGCTTGAATGCAGGATCAGCTGTTCTTTTTGGCTCCTGTGACATCAGACGCCATCTTGTTTAAAAGAGCTAACAGCACGTGGAGAAGTACTAACAGACTTGCATTACTCATCATTGGTTTGGCAGCTTGAGTGCTGAAAGGCTAATATATATTCAGTACATGGATTTGACTTGTCCTCCTTTTCTATCTTGAGACCTGATGCAGGGCCAGGTTGAAACGGCTCGTAACACGGTGCTGTGTCATCTGTTCCTGTCATCATTTTGAGACAAGTTTTGCATCCTGACTGACTACTGCCAGGGTTCCATTTTGAGCCTACTTGGTCCCTGGCTTTTGTTTGTTGGCTCCAACTACCAGCTAAGTATTTGAGAGCTATTTGGGTCATTTTAAAGTGTTTTAAACTTGTTGCACACATTTCTTAGCATTATGTTTTTTTGGGGTATATACTTTACAGAATAAATGGAGTGGTTTGTTTTTCGGAGGACAATTGGTTTTGCATAACAAACGTTCCTACATATATACAAAGTTTTTTTGCTCTTTACTTATAGTTCAAACTTGTTTTTAGTGACCACTACCCAGGTGGCACTGGAGGCCCCTATGGCCCAGAACATGACTCCAGGTGCTTGGCTGGGCCAGCAGCATGGGGTGTGGGGAGCTGCAGCATGCGATTGGTGATGCCCCCAGGACTTATTCTACCATTGGTGTGGAATAGGCTAGTCGTCCTTGGGGGTGCGGGGAATGTATCCAGGCTTTTCAGAATAGGCCCTATATGTTCTGGCACCTGGCCACTCCCCCACTCCACCCCTACTCTGCCTCCTCCCATCTACGTGCAGCGCTCCCCGAAACAAATGCTGTGTACGTGTAGGGAGCCCTGGCTGCAGAATACGCTGGGGCTGATGTGCTCTGTTTGGATGTCCAGCCCGCAAGTACAATGGCGCTATTCGCTGATTGGAATGCCCCCCGTAGGTGGTCATTCTGACCTGCGAATAGAGGGGCTGGACATATGGCCTGGACGTCCAACCTGCTGCACTAATCCCCTGAACACGATTCTGAGCCCAGCATGTACAGAGCATTTGTGCGGGGAGCGCTGGACAGGGTGAGAGGGGGCGGTGCTGGGGCAGAGCGGGGGTGGTGCGGCAGAGGAGTCACCAGCCAGGACCTACAGAGACAATTCTGGTCATGCCTCTGTATGTTTCCCAGCAATGAGTTAGACACCAGGTTTACTCCACCCCGATGGTGGAATAAGTGCTGGGTGCTGTGGTGATTGCGGCCTGCTGTCCCCTACCCCACCACATGATCCTGGCCTTGGGGACCCCTGCCGAGGGTAGGACAGTTGGGTGACGGGGGTCACTCTGTGTTTGGGCATTTGGTGTCTCTAGCTGGACGTGCCAGTGCCATGGCGATGGGATGCCACTGCACTGGAACACCAGCCAGAGCGCTGTGCAGTGGGGATGCGCAGAGTCCAGGACATCTCCCTGCATGGAAATGGTTGTGCACCAGGCTGTCTATGTGCCTGATTCTGCAATCGCAGGAACATCTAGCTCCTGCGGTTGCGGAATCAGGTGTTGGGCTTCCTCACGGCCCGGACCTGCACCTTTGGGAATCGGCCTCATAGAGGATAATTTTATAAGGGGAAACCCAGATAGAACACTTTTTTAAGTTGCCCAAGTTAAGCCTGTTTTATAAAAGCAAGCAGGTACCTACCTTTAGCCTAAGTGTCAGAAATTGCACCTTAAATTATGGCATGCGGTTTTGACTTTATAGAATAAGCACCATTAACACATGTAAAAACATGAACCTTATTGTGTGCACTGCATCAACTTAATATGCATTAGCATTCAAATGAATGAGTGAAAAGTTGATATGCATAGGTTTTTGGGGGGATTTAGCTCATGCCTTTTCAATAGAATCTCACTTTATGCAATTTTTGACCAATGTGTGACACAAAATAAAAAGAAAATCTGAAAATGTTGGAAAAAGGCCAAAAATTGAAGAACAAACTAAAAATGCGTTCCTGTGCTTGTCCTGAGTTTTTATGTCATATACCTGTAGGCATTCTAGGGAGCACGATGGGCAGAGTAGGGGCACACTTTATAAAACACATGAATATGCACCAATTCCTACAGACATGTACAAAGTTATTCCTGCCCTGGAACAGGTGCCATTCTGTGCAGGACATTTCTGGGAGGCAGTTTTGTAAAGAAATATAGGTAGATAGGTTAAGAACCACTGACCTAGATACCGCTTTATAACATAGTGCCAGCATTTTTCTATTTTTTTAGAGCACTAGTCCCAAACCTGTGTTGGCAGACCCCGAGCCAATCATGTTTTCAGGATTTCCACAGTGAATATGCAAGAGAGAGATCTCCATGGAGGGTTTATGTCCTTCCAGGTGTTCCAGAAGCAATTGTTGCTTTTGCCTTCCTGATTTCAGACAGCTTTTTGTTCTGTCCAAAGGTTGCATCGCTATCCCACAGCATGTGTCAGGAGATGCTATATAAATCTTCCATGAGAGACTGTCTGTGCTTTAGCTGGGAACATTTTTTCACCTTTTATCTGAAGCTTTTACACTCCCTCTCCAACAAAGCTCCTTTGGATATATTTTCTTTAGTTGAATTTCTTATTCCTGCTCTAGTGGTTATTGGTTAATAAGTCCTCTGCTGCTCTGCGGAAAACCGCGCTTAAATCTCTTATTGCTTTGCTGCTGTTACGATGAGTCTAACCCTAGTTTTATCTGTTTTGCATTGCAGGGGTTTTTAAGGTTCATTAGTAACTTTTCTTACTTTGAGGCCTGCTTACTACTGTGGGTGTTAATCTAGATGTTAACATATGTTAACGCCTGAGTTACCATGTGGGGTTAATTCATGATAGGGTGCCTATATCAAAGTTCCAAGAAGCACCTCTTTTATAAAGGCATTCTAGGCACCCCAAACTATCCGCACTAGTGTACAAATTCTCATGCACAAATTTATACCTGCTCTGAAAAAAATTGCCAATATGGCAAGGGACCCTTTCATGAACATTTGGAGGCACATTCCAAATGGGATGTCCAAGTGCTATCTGGGACGTCATAGCCAGAATATCTGAAAGGAAAGAGACACGTGCAAGTTCAGGCATAATTCCAGAAACATGGACGTGCCCGATATGCATGTGTATCAAATGTCTATATAGACATCCACAGGAGAGTATTTCAGGACCAAAACATCTAATAGCATAATAGTTAGAATAGCGGCTTAAGAGCTGGATGGTCAGGGTTGAAATCCCAGTGTTGGACTTTGCAATCTAAAGGTAGGCACTTAATTCTCCATCTTCTCTACACTCTCTCTATGTTTTAAGGTGAAAATAAACACTTTCCTGATACCTATACTTGCCTGGAGCAGGAATAAACATGACCGTGCCTGCAGATGGCTCTGCTGCCTCTGGGATCAAACGGGGACATATAAGTCCATTGCCCCACCCCAGACATGCCTCCCCCACACCCCTGTGCCTACTTGAACATGCCTGTACTGCAGATGTCTGCCAATGGCATTTGTGGAATGGTTACGGAGATGTCTTGGTGATTTTGACATGCATGTCTGCAGATGTCACATGTCCAAACTATGACTAAACCTTTTAGAATGACCCTCATAGAGGCCATTTCCAGTACATGCTCATCTGCCCTGCAGGCATGGGCAAATTGAAAACATGCCCGGATGAAGCCTGATTCTGCAGCAGCAGGTGCAGAATCAGGGACATAGACGTACGTGGTGTGGCCCGTACATAGCAGTATAGTGTATGAGAGATGGGTATATGCAACAATTGGCTGTGTACATCCCTGTGCTCACCGTATTCAGAAAAGATGGACATGTGCGATCCTGCCTGTCTCCGCGACATATCCACAAATGGCCACGCCTCCTCTATAAAACATGCATCCCCTCAGCTGCTGTGCTCACAGACAATGCAAATGGACAATGTAAGCTGATGATACATTAAAATGGATGCAGGGTAGACAATATCATTCAGTTTATGGCATCTCCAGAACATCACAAAGCAATCTCAGTGCATTGTAATATAGTAAAAAAAACAAGTAGAGGAGTGATATGCATGGCACAAGATGCATTGCAGCACAACGTACATGGCAGTAGAAGACCTCCCTAGATAGGCATGTGGTGGACATCCCTGGAACATATATGTACAATGCTGAGTGAGGACATGAACAAAGCAGAACAGCTCCCCCATATCGAACTGTCCAAACATATCCTTCTTACTAATAAGGAGCCTTTGAAATGACAGTAGGTAGCAGTGCAAGCATCACACAGACATGCCCAGAGACACCATCATCTCTCCCTACAACTGAGCACATTCATAGAGACCAATGATGGTGCACTTTGGCATGCCTTACTGCTGTTTGCACTGTTGAATGCCCTCCCTCTGAGGATCCTTTATTAGTGACCGAGATATGTTTGGACGGTTAAGCTACTGAGGACCTGTTCTGCTTACTCCTGCATGAGCTCACTGGCACCTGGTGACACTGCAGTCCTTCTTACGGTCCAGGTAGCTGACAGCCATACCTGTACCCCCCAGAAATGTAGATGAGCAATCCAGACTCTCCTGTGCAGCACACCAACCACACACACATGCACTCTCACTTGCAGTCCCACAGAAACATGTCTGCCAAAAAGATGCCCTGCAACTATCAACCTAACACATATAAAGCTGAACATAGACATCAGTGCACCTCAGCCCTGCAAAATACATGCCTCCTACATTTTTAAATGTATAAATAAATTGATGATAACTAATACAGTGGACCACAAACAGATGTAGAGCTTCAATAGGCCCACCAGTATATCAGCCTCAAGGGCCAAAACTAGTACGCTCATTGTACATCATAGGTCCACATTTACATCCAACCTAAACAATGAACTGTGCACAACATATTTGACACATAGCCATTGGGTTAATACATCACCCAATACTGTGTTTCCATATGACACATATCTGAACTCATTTGCATCTGGGGAATGTACACATTGAATAGAGCACACTGAATGGATCCACTGTATAGAGCTCGCAACACAAGCCAGCTGAGTGCTGTACCTTTCAACGATAGCTGGGGTAACATTATCGCATGGTGTCCTAGGACTCCATCACTGGTCTCATTTTCAGTACTTGGGCAGTAATGGGGAATCCATGCTTTACCCCTTTAGCACACACGGCAAATGGCAGCATAGCCAGAATGCACACTAGTGCTCTTCCAAAAACATATATGGGGGTGATTATCAACATTTTGTTAACGTACAACTTCCCTCTCCTCTGCTTTCTGCTCTGTATAACTGCATTATGTGATATTCAGAACTGCAGACACACCGGTGCACAACATAGGTGTCACATCCATTCACTTATATGGGCTACATTGCAAAGCACAGCAGTAAAGTTTCTAAGTCCTACTCTTATTCCACGTTTCTGCAGGTCTAACGTGGCCGTATGTGGCGAATAATGAGGACGTACACGTGTCTTTCCTGAATATGCTTTATATGTCTCCGTGGCTGGCCATGCCCCTCTTCCACCCCCTCCCGCCCATGTTTTGAGATCCCTGTTTTGCTGCTGCGTGCGTGCAGGGCCGTGAAGGTTCAGAATATGGTTCTAGACATTTTCATGAGAAAAACATCTATCCCACACCTCTAAGCGGCTTATTTGTGTTTCAAAATGACCCCCATAGTGAGCAGTTACCATGTGAATTAATGCAGGCAAAAGGAATGCAGGCAGGTTGCAGTTGCGGCAGAGATCTGAAGGAAATAATTTAAAATAATTAAAAAGTAGGGGAGGGGAAATGAGGAGAGGAAGGCAGGAGTCCAAAGTGAAATGGAGTTTTAGGGAAAGGAGGGAGAGGTGGGGGAATGGGTAGGAGAAGAGAGGGAGAAAGCGTGTAGGGGGAGGTTGAGAACTTGAATGTATAGGAGAAAGGGGTCTAGAATGACTATGCCAATGAGAACATGCTACACCTCTCCGCCCACATACCCAGTCCCTCCCCAACTCCTATATACACACATACGCATACACGCACACAGCCTTTCACTGCACCCCACTCTCTCTCTCTCTCACACACATACACACACTGCCCCTCCCATCCTCTCACATGCATTCATACTTTCCACCATCTCACACATGCTTGCATGTTCACCCTCTCCCAGCTCCTTACCCCATTCCCCTACATGAGCAGATGTACACACCCAGCACCTCACCCACTCACCCAACCACCCACACACAGACGCTGACAATAGAGACAAAAATACATAGCAACATAGTATAAGACGGCAGATGAAGACTAGCATGGCCCATCTAGTCTGCCCAGCTAGGTGGCAAGAGTAGGTGCGCCCGCCGCTCCGTGTAGGTCACTCCTTCCCATGCCTTTGTTTAGGGGTGTACCCACCACTCTGTGTAGGTCACTTCTACTTGTTGAGATATCAGACAGTTAAGTTTATTTTCATTTTATCGTATTTCTATAAAGGGATCCACTGTGTCTCTCCCATGCCATTTTGAATTCTTTCACTATATTTTACCCCACCACTTTCATCGGGAGGGCATTCCAAGCATCCACCACCCTTTCAGTGAAAAAGTATTTCCTGACATTGCCTTTCAATTTACCCCCTTGCAGCTTTATGTTATGTCCTCTAGTTTTACAGCTTCCCCGTCTTTGAAAAAGTTTTTTTTGTTCGTTAATACTCCTTAAGTATTTAAAGGTCTGTATCATATCTCCCCTGTCCCTCTTCTCCTCTAGAGTATACATATTTAGGTCTTGGAGTCTTTTTTCATATGTCTTCTGGCACAGGCTCCAAATCATTTTGGTTGCCTTCCTCTGAACCGTTTCCAGTCTTTTTATATCCTTTGCAAGATATGGTCTCCAAACCTGAACACAATATTCCAAGTGAGGCCTCACCAGTGACTTGTACAGGGACATTAGTACCTCCTCCTTTCTGCTGGTAATTCCTCTCTGTGCAACCCAGCATCCTTCTGGCTTTTGCCACCGCCTTGTCACATTGTTTTGCTACTTTGAGATCCTCAGCACGAACAGTGGAGGGATGGGAGGGGGCGTTCCGGAGGTGGATCGAGGGCAGGGTATGGGCGGTCTGCAACCCCGGACATACAGGGCCGATTGAGAGGTTGGTCCTGTACGTCCAGGGCCTCGGATCTAGACGAGGGACTTATTCCACCTCAGAGGTGGAATACGTCCCCCTGGATGTTGTTGGATCCCTGAGAGAGGCCGCTGGAAGCAGGTGCGGGAGTGCAGGGGGTTCTCTGCAGCCCAATCCTGGCCATGGAAGGCCGAATCAGGAGCCAGGCTGCAGGGAAATAGGTTTCTTTTCCACGGCAGGAGTTCGCAGCTCCTGAATGGAGCTGCGGTGTCATGGCGATGGAATGCCATGGCACTGCGGCTCTATTCAGGTGCCTGGCTGAGGTAGCTGGGCATGTGGCTGGACGTGCCGTCCGATCAGAATCAGGGCCCGGACTGCACATCCAGGCCATAGACCTGATTCTGATCCCACGGGTACATCTAGCACCCACTTCTGATCGGCTGCAGAAGGACTGCATGGCCTGAATGGAATAGGCCTCCACGTGTCTACATGCACGAGTAAGTGACTAATGTAGCCCCATTTAGGCGCCTACTTTCATGCTTATAGTGTCTCCTTATAAAATTAGCCCTTAAGGCACATTATGGTTTAAAGTTACACATTTAACACATTTGCCATCTATAGTATATCTATGTAGCAGAAATCTATTGGGAGCAGCTGTATAAAACTGAGGACCTTGAGAATAGGATAGAAAAATAAAAATCAAACTGATGGAGACAGACTTTAAAATGGAGACGTGATTATACATGCAACAATCCTTTTAGAACAAAATTTATGGCATAGGCTAGAAAATATGTTCAGACTAAACAGAAGAAGAACTAGGAATGGAACTGAATGAAAAAGCGACAGTTTGCAAACAGGCACTCAAAGGCATTTATTCCCAGATAAATACTGCTAAATATCATGAAAAATTAACGACAGAAAACTAGGATAGCCCAGTACTGTAAGTCAGAGACCCAGGCTACATTTATATTGGTACCCAAGCAACAGTTCATTTTTTAAACTTGAGATGATCCTCTATATCTGACCTTGAGTTTATTTAACAAATAAAAAGCATTCCCCTCAGCTAGTGGCCAGGATGGAAAGGTTTATATTGTTATGAATCCACAGAGGAACAATTTCCGTTTGAAATGATGTTGCTCCCTTACTGTATACGGTGTTTTGCATTACTGTTCAGAGTAGCCTGTGAATCACTTTGAGAATGTGTTAAAGGATTTATGGCTGATTATTCCTCATTTTCCTCCCTTGGTTTGTGGCTTGTTATGGCATGAGAGCTTGTGTGCAAAAGTGATGCTGAGAGCTATGCTATCAGTAGCTTAACTAATAGCAGGGTCACCCAAGATGAATAGGTCTCAGCTGAGGTGCCAGAATAAGACAAACCACCCTGCAGCAGTATGGGATGGTGTTGGCAGCAGAGGATCACATTTCTGTGTCAATGGCAACAGGAGTGACATTACCTGTGCAGAAGAAAGATCTGCACTACCATTCCCCTCTCATCTCTCCTTACACCTCTCCCCACAAACTCCACTCTTCTAGCAGATTGCTTCTATCTGTGCCCTTCCCTTCTACTGCTGTATCCGGATGTTTCTCCCTTCACCTTACTGCTCCATATGCTGGGAACAAACTACCTGAGTCTGTACATCAGGCTTCGCCCCTGGCCCCTCTCACATCCAGGCTGATCCAGCATCGTTGTCGCTGTTGGATCAGATCTGTCTAAGCTCCCTTGTGTTTTCTGACTATTCCCCTTGAATGTTTCCTGTTCACAGCTGCTGTGTTGTCTGTCCCGACTAGATTGTAAGCTCCGCTGAGCAGGGACCATCTTTTACGTGTTGCTGTGGAGCACTGCGTATGCCTTGTAGTGCTATACAAATGATCAGTACTAACTGTGGTAGTCGTACTAGGGTCTTCCAGGTATGGAATCTGAGGCCCACCTATCTGGATACTTGAATTTCTTAAAGCAGTTGCACCTGTCCCATCGTGCCATATGTTGGTCTGTACACATCCGCTACCTGTGAGGCAAACCTGTCTGCCTTCCCACAGCCAGCTTTGTGGCACTGCTACTCTGATCAGGTCTGTGTGGGCATGAAAAAGCAAAAACTGCCAAAATGGATGACCAATAAACAGAAAGAAGCTAAAGCTGGAGGAGAAAGAGAGGTAATCACAGAACATAACAGAAATTTACAATATGCATCGAGATGAAACAAAGAAGTAATGTGGTGATGTGTGCAAGAAAACAGAACCAGAAACTATTAGCGGGCTTTCCTAAAGCTGCAAAAGTTAGAGAAAATTACAGCATCAAATGAGAATGATAAAAGATGCCCAAGGATTCATTTTGAATGATGCAGAGAAGATTAAAAAAATTGTCATGACAATATGGTCTACCCCATCAGCAATCTGTTGTTTTATTTGCTAAGGTCAATTTTTTTTAAAATTTATTCATTTTCAATCATATTACAAAAGAAAAGGTAACATTAAATCCAACAAATAATGGAAATGACCATATAGTTTCACACAAAACAATAAAAAAATGCCTCAAAAATATCACAAACTATACAAATCAAGATAAAGAAATAAGGCCAAAAATGTAACAGTTATTCTGAACCATATGGTAATTTTTTTTAGCTTGTTCCCTATTGAAAAGATTCAGCATGCATTTTGTCTGAAAGATAATGCTTATGTAGAAAAGATGACACTGTAAAATTTCACTAAGGGGGACCCAGAATTACCTGGGGCTTGATAATGTGGACTGAACTAGCCATTGAACAGTTCAGGGTTTGGGACATTTTGATTGGTTGCAAGCTATTAGCCAATCAGGGGCTAAAGAAGCAGCGGTGGAAAGAATTTTGTGTTTGGTCGTGACTGTGGCAATTTGTTTTTTTTTTCCTGTTTCTGTGGTGAATTTTGTGGGTGAATTAAATTGCTTTAAGTGTTTTTTTTTTTTTTTCATTTTGGTGCTGTTTAGGAGCTTACTTTAGTACCTGTGGTACCATTTTCATTTGCAGTGGTGGGTGATTGAATGATTTATTTCTGTTTCTGTATAAAACAGAGATGCTGGTGTTGAGGAAGGTGAATAAAGTTTTTGACTTGTCCTTTTGGTGGCTTGGTGTGGGGATTGGCTTCTTCAGTAGTCCATGGCTGCGAGGCAGACAGTGGCAGTCTGCTTTCTATCTTCAGCAATTTGATTGACAGGAATGTTTTGGGAGCTATGGTGGTCCTACTGCTTAACTAGTTTCTTTTTCTTTTCATAGGAATTGAATGTTGTTTGGTTTGGAGTTTATTTAATTGATTTAGAGCTAGGGAGTTTTCCTGGTGGGGTTTGAATTTTGCTTTCCATTGGGGTGTGGGTGGCTTTGAGTTTGAGGGGAATTTTGAGGAATTTTTAATGGTATCGAAGCTTTAGCTGCAACTTGCATGGAGGAAGGGGAATATCTGGTGTCGGGAAAAAGGGTTTCTAAGCAGCCAAAGTGCCTGATGAATGAGGTTACCACCACTAGCACTGGTTGGTGGGTTGGAAATGGTGTATGGTGTATGTAAATAGTCCGGGGACAAGAGGGCTGCAAAGCATGGGAAAAGCACAGAGGGTACAGCTTCTCAGATTCAGTCTAAGAAATCTGAGTAGATGAAGATGTCAGCTGGGTCCAAGTCTAACTATTTCTTATCTTGCTGGATAGAAGGTAGCTGGTCATCTGGGGAAGTGTTAGTTGGTGAATATGGAGGAGGCGGAGGAGCTGAAGTCCTCTGACAGCCAGTACTCAGATTTTGAAGATAAATAATTTGATTTCTGTTACATCTAAGAAAAGGGGTGTGGAAGTGGGAAAGAAGGGGAAAGGAAGTGTAGTAAGGATCTGTGCAAGTGTTTAAAGATAAAAATCTATATGTGTGGAGGGGGGCGGAGCCTGATGTCCAGCGGGTAGGACGCTTTGCGTTGAAGCTCCCGAGAGGCCTACTTAGAATCCTGACTTAATACCTATACAAATTTACTATTTCGCTCCGAGCTGACCGGGGCACCTCGGGGGGATGGCGGCCCATAAACCAGCGCGCTTGGACTTCGGGTCTCCTTCTTCTTCTCACGGAAAACGCTCCAAAACAGAGGTGTCCTCCCCACAGAAGATGGTTCCATTTCGTGAAAACCCCGCAATGCACCTGGAGATTTTGGAGGAAATTCGCGGCGTGAAGGAATTGGTGCAGTCCAATGGAGAAGCGCTTCGAGCCATGCGAGAAGACTTTGGAGTGCTCCAGGACCGACTTGAAAATCTTTCATTACGGCAGGACAACATGGCGGGGGTCCTCGACTCGCACGAGGTGCGCTTGGGCAAACTGGACAAGGCTGAGCGCCAGATACAGAATCTTCAAAAGGAGTTAGAAGATAGCAATAATCGAGCCCGTCGCAACAATGTGAGGCTCCTCGGAATGCCGGAGGGGGTGGAAGCAGGAGATATAAGAGAATTCTTACTCAAAAACTCTTCCTTCCTTGCTGAAGATCACTTTTCACAGAGAACTGGAAATCGATCGAGCACACCGTGTTCCTGCCCACATGGCGCTCAACCGCACGACCCCCGGCCTATTATCTTTAGCTTGTTACGATATCAACAAGTGGAACAAATTTTACATGCTGCCCGAGCGAATCATCATTTGGAATTTGAAGGTCGTAAGGTCTCCTTCTTTCCTGATTTGGCAAAGCCTACCGTTGACCGTCGGAAGAAACTCCTTGCTTTTCGCCCTCGACTTCAACAGCTACAGGCTCGCTTTGGCCTGTTGTATCCAGCGAAGCTTCGAGTGACTCTCCACAACCAAACCAGGACGTTCGAAGATCCTGATCTACTATCAACATTTTTAGACTCCAAAGAAGCAGAGCAGATGCGCTAATCCCAAATCTTGGACTCTTATCTGCCGGCTCTATCCGCCATTTTGAAGGGCCCGATGTGGCGGTCATAGCCAAGCACAGAAATAGCCTGGACTTTCTTTCTTTCTCTATATGACTTTTGTTTTTTGGTCTCCTATCCCTTCATGATGTGTGCCTCGGTCGGATTCGGAGCACGCACAGTCCTACAGGTTATGTGTTTTTTCAATTTTGGCCTTCTCTGGGGTTTCTCCCCGCAGACACATGGTCGCCAGTAATTTTGGGGTTTTGCTTCTCCTCTACCGTACTGCGGTTTTCTTTGTTAATGTGGGGCGCTTCATTGTATTATATTAGCTTATTTTTCCTATGTCATGTGTACAGCCAGATACAGTCAGTTTGAGGGACATAGTGAAATTATGTGTGCTATCATGCTCAGAATTTTAACTTTTCTGAATGGCCTTATGTACAATCCTATCATTCACCATCAAAGGCATTAATGGTCCACTCAAAGGAAAGAAAATCCTTAGCTATCTTAGCCATGAGCATGTTGATTTAGTGTTTCTTCAGGAAACGTATTTCCACTCTGCTGAAACACTGAAACTCAATGCTAAGCCTCACATGGTAGCTGCCTATTCTCCCACCGTTTCCAAATGGTACGGGATAGCCATTCTGGTTAAGAAGTCTTTGCACGTTACTGTACCTGATATTAGCGCTGACAAGGAGGGTAGATGGGCCCGTGTACACTTTGAGGCTGGAGATAGTGAATTCATGTGTATTTGCATTATGCCCCGAATGTGGACAACCCTGCTTACTATGCAAGTATTGCGCAGTTGGCCTTGGCCTCTGCCAATGCTCCATTAATACTTGGTGGCGATTTTACTCAAGTGTTCCCTCAATTTTTTCTTCTCAAATAAGGTGCTTGTTGGTTGGAAGATCTAGTACCGAGTAGACCTGTGTGGCTAGATATAGAAGCGGGCCTTTACAAACCGTTTCCTCTTACCTTTTCTCCCTGGTATGACTCTCCCATCAGACTCCCACTATCCACCAATGCTTTTAGACACTTTAGGTGCCTTCATACTCTTATGCAATCTTTAGACTCCCGACTCTGGTCAGTGCGACTTCAGCATCGCCTTTGGAGCACTAGAGTACTCCCGCCATTGGCATTCTCTACATAAGGTTGATTGGAGACTTTCCGATCTCTCGGTAGTTCACCGGGTGTAGCATCCAATTTTATTAAACCTTATGTAATGCTATAACTGGAGATACCCCTATAGCGCAGAAAGTATGGGAGAGAGACTTGCATGTGACTTTGACCTCGGAGCAATGGAGCCCTATCTGGAGTAGAGGGACACGGGTTCCCGATCCGCCTCACTCACCCAGACCCTCTTCTTTCTAGCCCACCGGTATTTTTACACTTCTCACAGATTAGACAAACGGAACACTACTCAGGGCAATGGTTGCTGGACACGTCCTGCGGCCATTGGTTCATTGCCTCATGTTATGCATGAATATCCCGCACCACAGTATTACTGGCGTCGGGTCTGGGGTCGTATTTAGTCTATCTCGCACTCTCAGGAGCCCCTTTCTTGGAGGATAGTGGGACTTTCGCCCAGTTGCGGGGTTCCCCTCTCTCCCAAAAATGGCTTATCTCCTTTCGAACTTTATGCTTGGCATTGCTATTTCCCTAATTAAGTAATACTGGAAAATTAGCTCCCATCTGAGCCCCAATGAATGGTGGAATCATGCCTGTCTTTACAGTATATATGAACAAATTCCTCGTCTGTTCGCTTCCTCTGTTCAGACTCCTTCTCATTGGTCTCAATGGAAGATGCTCAATGACTATGTACATTTTGCTAAATGCTCTCATCTGACTGTCTAACTTTGTATATATCTCTGTCCCATGATCATGCTGTATTGTAGATACTCTTTTGATCGTTTGATGTATAATCACTGTTAATTGGAAGCGCTCACATGCTGATATAATCGGGTAGAGAAGAAGCATCGGGGTGGGGGGTAATGGGTTTACTTTTCCTTATTGTATACTTGTTTTGTCTCTTTTGGTGTGTTGTTTCTTTTGTTTGTTGCAAAATGAAAATAAACGTTTAAAAAAAAAAAAAAAATCTATATGTGTAATTTGCTTGGGTGGTGAAACATTTGGAACTGGAGACACGCCAGCGAAGGGATATTGGTTAAGGGCCAGTTGGTATGTGGGAATCATCTGACTCGTTGAATTCTTTCTCAGGTTCTTCTTCTGACTCAGAGTCTGATTTTGGTTTGGGATCATCCACTTTGTCGGCTTCACAGGGTTTGGGGAAATGCACTGGTTTAGCATTTTTTCAGTGTTATGGCTTCAATGAAGACACAAGTGCCTTTGGAGTTGAAGCGTATGATTTTGCATGGGAAGTATGTGGGTATGTTTTCTCTTTTGATTGAGGAGAATTGAAGTACTAAGGGGAAGAAAAAGAGAATGGGAAGAAGAAAGTGAAGGTGTCAAAGGCCATTCAGAATTAGATTTGGGGTTTCATGACTTTTGCTGCTATTTTTGGAGAGGTAAAACCTGTGTTATATCCTAGTTTTTTCCATTACTCTGATATGATATTGCATACTTATAGTACTTTTGGTGGATGTTGGTTGTGGTTAAATTCTGATATATATTTCCATAAGTATTTAGCAAAAGATAAGTTGGAGGCATGAGGTTTTAGGGATATAGCTATTTGGTTATCAGAAATGACTCCTGTGTGCTTTTGGTCCTTTCATGGGTCAGGGCAGCAGGCTGCCTTTCCAGCAGAATCTGGGACTGTCCTCAGGGCGGTATGTGTCATCAGGGGGAGGGAAAATTAATAGTGGCTCTTCCCAGTTGGGAGCATCTTTATCTGGGAGCAGTGTGTTGGGACGCTTTGCTGATGGGCACTCAGAGATGATTGGGAATGCCTGCTTCCACTTCAATTCCAGTCAGTGTGTGTGTGACCAGTCTGTAGATTTAAACACAAATGTTTCATCTGTGGAGGGAATCACCCAGCATTCCATTGTCAATCCTGGGCACAGGGGTCTGTCATAAGTGTTGGATCTGTGTCTTCTGGAAGTGTTTTGCCTCCAGTTAATGTGCCTATGTTGTCTAGATGGTTGCAGTTGTATCCCGGGATAAGGATGCTGCATTGTTGCTTGAGAGATGTACTTCAGGCTTTTTCATTCCTTCAGTGGTCTTTCTTTATCTCAGAAATCTCGCAGTGCATCATATGTGTTAGGCAAGAAGGAAGTGATGCTAGAGAAAATGTCAAAGGAATTACTATTAGGAAAAATTGCTAGGCCATTTTCTCGGTCTCTGCTTGTTAATTTGGTGGTATCACCTTTTGGCATTGTGCCTATGAAAGAACCCGGCAAATATCACCTCATTCATAATTTATCATTTCTTACTGGGGCTAGTGTGAATGCTTTTATTGATCTGCATTCTTATAAGGTGTGATATGTTTCACTGGACCAAGAGGTTGTGTTGTTATGGTCTTCTGGGCAGGCGGCTTTTATGGCAAGGTCGAAATAGAATCAACCTTCCACTTATTGCTGGTGCATCCTCAGTCTTTTCATTTCTTGGCTTCCCTGTACTTTTTTGATACATGTATGCCCATACCGTGTTCAGTGACTTCCTCTCATTTTGAAGTTTTTTTCTACTTTCGTCCATTGGAGCAGATGGGGAGGTTTGGAAACATTCATTATTTGGATGAGTTTCTTTTTGTAGGACTCATGGCTGGGGAGTTTGTGATCATTTAACGGATGCTTTTGGAAAGGTTGCTGAAGATTTTGGCATTCCCTTGTCTAGGAAGAAATCTGAGGGTCCATGCGCTGTGCTTACTTGTCTAGATGTTAAGTTGGATTCAGAATTAGAGCAGACAAGGCTACCTTTAAATAAAGTGTGTCAGTGAGGGAGTCCATTGATGAAGCATTGGGAAGTAAAAAATTGACTCTGCATCAGGTTTAGTTGTTGATTAGTCATTTTAATTTTGTTTGCTGTGTTATTCCAATAGGGAGATCTTTTATTAGGCAATTATTTTTGCTTATAAAATGGATTTTGAAGGGTCATCATTTTATTATAATTCCATTACATTTAAAAGACTTGGAGGGGCATTTTACAAAGGATGTACTGAGTGTGGGGTGAATGTCAAAATGGGAACATGCAGCAAATATAGGCGATTTCGGAATCAGGCCCATGGATTGGCAGTATGGCTGCAAAAAAGCAATGTGCATGTGTGGGAGAATAGATGCACAGGCTAGGCGAGGCAGCCGCATGCCCATCCATTGCGAAATACAGCAAGGAAGCTAGCCAAGGCGTTGTTCACAAACACAGGCCCGAGGACATCCAGGCACCAACCTTGTAGGAATCACAGACAATCTGGTTCATGATCCACTGGATGCTCAGTCAGTAAATGCAAAAGAGAGCATGGAGAGGGGGAAGCAGAATGTGCAGGAATGTGAAAGCAGCCAAATAGATGGGGCAGCAGAAGAGCAGGGAGCAGAGATAGGGAAGCAGGGACAGATATGGGGGGAGATGGAAAGAGATGAGGCAGGCAGCCTACCAGGAATGGGAACACCATCCCTAAAACCATAGCACAAGCCACAGGCCAAAATGTGGGCAACCATAAGACTGGGTTTAGCTCACACCTTTTTTCAGAAGTTCAAGGTGAGTTACATTCAGGTACAGTGGGTATTATTCTGTCCCCAGAGGATGTACAATCTAAGTTTGTACCTGAGGCAATAGAAGGTTAAGTGACTTGCCCAAGATCACAACGAGCCACAATGTGACTCAAATCTGGTTGTCCTGGTAATAGTCCACTGCTCTAACCATCAGGCTACTCCTCCACTCCAAAGGAAAGGAGAAAGTGGACTGAGGGCCAAAGACCACATAGGTCAACAGTAGCATGGAACAGAAACTAGGTGGGACAGTGAAGCATGTACACCGTGTGCAACAGCAAGAAGGGGCTAGACAATGAAGGGACTAGGATGTCCATCAGGCACATGGGTTGCCAGAGCGTTAAGGCTAGAGTAGGAGTTGGTAGGGAGATGGCACATAGGCATGTGAAGGTGCATAGTTGCATATGCTGTGCCTGTTTAATAAGGTCTCAGGAAAGGAGTCAGAGAGCTGAATGCTCCATTAAAATATGAAACAATCTTAATGAAGTTTCACCAAGAGAGGAGACAGATTTGTTTCGAAATATGACATCATGTCAGAGTTGTGGATTCTATTAGTAGATGTCTAAATGATATGTCAATACAGATAAGTTAAAACTTTTTATATGTAAATACTCTTCCAGAGACTGAAGGGTAGGAATACATAAAAAGAGAGAGATGAATCAAGAACTGTGAATTGTAAGAAAATATGATTTATCAAAAATAATGGACTGATGATGAAATTTACGGAAGAGTTACACACTCTCCTATCCACTAATATAAATAGGACAAATATTTTTTAAGGTAGAGAGTTGATAAGATTGAACTCTTCTTTAGGACATCTCTATATAGTGGATGTTTTATAAGGGCAACATATGTGCTTGGATGCCTTTATAAAACAATGTCCTTGAAAGTTCCTGCACAAAGTTATACCTGATCCAAGGCTAACATAACTTTTTTAACTGCGAATGCACGGATAGATGATTATTTTATAACATTTGCATCTAACAACATTGCCCTAGCTCTACACAACTTCCAATCACAGGAACGCTATGAGATTTCTTGAACCCTGCCCTAAGGAGGAGATTCCCATGCATATGTGGCCATATATATGCGAAAATGACTTTTTATGAAATGCCGACAATGTAACAGCATTTGCTTTAATATGAAGGCACACGTTTTGCTGGTAGACATAACCAGGGGTATGGTCTGGGCAGACATTGGGCAGAGTTTGTATGTACACATGTAGATTATATATAAAGTACCTTAATCTACATGTGTATGTGCATTAAGTACACATGTTTATTTACGTCTGCTCGTGAGCAGGTAGAAGTGATTATATATACATGCAAGGCGCGGTCACAGCCATATACTCTAGCATGTTATAAGGACAAGTATGTCCTGATGTGTCTTTATAACAGAGTGCCTACCCATGGCACCCTGTTATAAAATTACCCTCCAAATAGTTATATTGCCCTTGTGAGACTATTCTTTGGCTTGTTGCATCTGCTTGGACTGCTGGTTAAAGCGAGACGTTTTTCCATTACAAGGTGAAGATGAATCTAGACATTGAAGGTCCTTTCAGGAGGTGACATCATGATGAATGACCACTGTAGTTTCCAATCACTGTCTCTGGAATACTCCAGAGTGATGCATTTCATTGCAGAGACTTTTTAAGATGGAGGAACAGATTCTCATCACATCTGCAGTGTTAGTGGCAAAGTTCTGCTATTAACTATTTTAAATGACCCATAAAGTAGGTTTGCATTTTTTTTATTTCATTAAACAAAACAACTGGATCCACAACAAATGTGCTAAATGAAAACTATTAATTGAATTTTGACTTTATGTTAAAGCTTCTTTTTCTATAAATGAATAAACTACAAAGAATAATTTTGCAACGTGCTTTCTAAAGTATGGTAAGCACTTAGTGTGGGGTTTGACACGTTATCACATGCCTGAACCAACAGTTGCCATGCAGTAAAAACTGCCATGTGGTAAACAAACCATGCTAAGTGATTAGTGCAGGTTGGGGCAGGAACGGGCCAGGTTCTAGGCAGAGATGGGGCATGGCCAGCAATGATACCTAGTGTCCAGGATGTTACCACGTGCTAACTGACACAACAGCCAATAGTGCAGCTGCATTTAATGCCAACTCAAGAGATGGGGTGAAATGCACCCACACTGCTGGCATCAGGTAGCACAGCATGCGATCAGAAAAGAAAACATTGGCACGTGGTGCCAAAAGGCAATCTGCCTTCCCCCCATCTAATCTTTAGGCTACTCTCCAATGACAGCTCCTCCCCTCTGCCCCAATCAATATCCCCTCCCAATGACAGGCCACCAACTCTGATCAACTCCCTCCTGATCCAAGTCTCCCTCAGGTATCCCCCCGATCCAAGCCACTCAACAGATATCTGCTAAGTGCCCCCAACAGGTCCCCTGAGTAGAAGCACCCCCACCTTAGGTCAACCCCTGACCCTTACCATCCCCCCAACGTCCCTGCCCTGAGACTCACTCTGAGTGATTCCTGGTAGTCTAGTGAACTGGGGCAGAAGCAGTCCTTCTCCTCTTCTACCCTGTAGCAGTTAGAATTCAAAATGGTGGCTATGACCCCTGGCATTAGTCTTCCATTGCTATCACTAGGGATCTGCCTGCCATACATGTCCCTTATTGTTCTTTATGAATAGTATATCACTAAAGACGTGTAATGTATGCATGTTTTTAATCTGCAGCTTGTGCAGTGGATATGGCATGCAACTCATGAAGAGAATGGATGAGTCTCAAGTGCAATCCATTACTGTACTGATGAATAAGGAAATTGCTTTGTCTCCACTCACTTCAGTGCTCATGAAGCCCAGTCTAATTTCCAAGCCCCACAGTGAAGTCATTCATCATGGCTAGGGTCAATGGAAAATGATAGAAATTCTTTTCCAAACAAATTGCATTTTTGCTGTTAGGTATTTCTCAGGTTGTTTTGGGGAACAGGCATCCCTGTTTTTCTGGCAAAGCTATTTCAGCACAGAAGGCTTTAGAAAGAGTATTGTGCTACTGAATACATAAAGGTGATTTCCATCACATCCCACCCATAAAAGAATGCCACTGTTCTAAAACTAAATATGATAAATATTGAATATATTAAAATGCAAAATGAACCAAAACCTTTTTTTTACATAATAGAAAATAGATAAAACATCCTGGGGCAACTGGCTGGCTGTCACAGCTTTCATTTAAACCCGGATATTCTGTGCTGGGGCATATCCGCTGGCTAGTATTGAATATCTGGTTTTGCCAGATTGTTCTTTGGCAATCCAGTTAGCGACGATATTCAACCGCTAACCAGATTGCAAAAGCGCCTAAAGTTAGGACAGCCTTTCACCAGCCCTAATTTTAGGTGACTTAAACAACCAGTCAGCAGCTGAATATCGCCACAAACTGGCTAGCTAACAATGCCTCTCTCCCTGCTCTCTCCCTGGAATACCCTGTCACTAACCAGTTAACATAGTAACATAGTAAATGACGGCAGATAAAGACCAGTATGGTCCATCTAGTCTGCCCAGTAAGATGGCCGGAGTAAGATGGCCGGAGTAGGTGCCACTCTGTGCAGGCCGCCCCTCAGGCCACCCCTCCCCATGTCTTTGTTTAGGGGTGAATCCACTGCTCCATGTAGGACACCCCTATTTGTTGAGAAGTTAGATGGTTCAGTTTATTTTGATTTTATTCTGTTGCTATAAATGGATCCATTGTGTCTGTCCCATGCCATTTTGAATTCTGTCACTGTATTTGCCCCCACCACCTCCATCGGGAGGGCATTCCAAGCATCCGCCACCCTCTCAGTGAAAAAGTATTTCCTGATATTGCCTTTCAGTTTTCCACCTTGCAGCTTCATGTTATGCCCTCTCGTTTAACAGCTTCCCAGTCTTTGGGTTTGTTTGTTCATTATTTCTCCTTAAAGCTCTGAATCATATCTCCCCTATCCCTCCTCTCCTCCAAAGTGTACATATTTAGGTCTTCAAGTCTCTTCTCATAAGGCTTCTGATGCAGGCTCCAAATCATTTTGGTCACCTTCCTCTGAACAGTTTCCATTCTTTTTACATCCTTTGCAAGATACGGTCTCCAAAACTGAACACAGTATTCCAAGTGAGGCCTCACCAGTGACTTATACAGTGGTATTAGAACCTCTTTCTTTCTGCTGGTAATTCCTCTTTGTATGCAGCCCAACATCTTCCTGCCTTTTGCCACCACCTTGTTGCACTGCTTTGCTACCTTGAGATCTACAGAAATAATCACACCAAGGTCTTTCTCCTGATCCGTGCACACCAACCTCTTGCCCCCTATCGTGTACATTTCTCTTGGGTTTCTGCTACCCAAGTACATGACTGCACTTCTTTGCATTAAATCTTAATTGCCAAGCATTTGACCATTCTTCCAGCTTTTGTAGATCTCTTCTCATATTAAGGACTCCCTCGGGGGAGTCCACTCTGTTGCAAATTTTTGTGTCATCTGCAAAAAGACAGACCTTTCCATTCAGTCTTTCAGCAATATCACTCACAAATACATTGAACAGTGCCGGGCCCAGGACTGAACCCTGGGGCACCCCGCTAATCACTTTCCTTTCCTCCGAGTGAGCTCCATTTACCATCACCTTCTGTTGTCTATCAGTCAACCAAGTTCTGATCCAGTTTACCACCTTGGGACCCATCCCCAAACTACTGAGTTTATTGATAAGCCTCCTATGAGGAACATATCAAAGGCTTTGCTGAAATTCAGGTAGATGGCATCCATCGCATGCCCCTGATCTAGTTCTCTGGTCACCCAGTCAAAGAACTCAGTCAGATTTGTTTGGCAAGATCGTCCTTTGGTAAAACCATGTTGCCTTGGATCTTGCAACCTGTTTTTGAGAAAGTTCACTATTCGCTCCTTCAGAAGCTCCTGCATTACTTTTCCCGACACCGAGGTAAGGCTCACGGGTCTGTAGTTTGACACTTCTTCCCTGTCACCACTTTTGTGTAGAGGTACAACATCAGCCATTCTGCAGTCCTGAGGAACTACTCCTGTTTCCAAGGAACTGTTGAAAACATCTTTTAATGGCCCTGCAAGAACCTCTCTGAGCTCTTTCAGTATCCTGGGATGTATCCCATCCGGTCCCATGGCCTTGTCCACTTTCAGTTTTGCAAGTTGTTCTAACACCTCATCTTCTGTGAATGGTGTGGTATCTACTTCATTCCCATCTTTATATTTGGGAGTCACAGTTGGTCCTTCTCCAGGATTTTCTTTAGTAAAAACAGAGCAGAAGTATTTGTTTAGCAATTCCGCTTTTTCAATATCACTTTCCGAGAGTCCGTTCCCAGCACTTCTGAGTCCTGCAATTCCACCTCTGATCTTCTTCCTTTCCTGAACATACCTGAAGAAAGTTTTGTCGCCACATTTCACATCTTTAGCCATCTTTTTCCCCTGCCTTTGATTTTGCTTTCCTTATTTCTCTTTTTGTCTCTTTGAGTTTGATCCTGTATTCATTTCTGTGTTCCTCGGTTTGCAAGCTTTTGTATTTTGCGAAAGCTGTGTTTTTTGCCTTTATTTGAGCAGCCACTTCTTTGGAAAACTAAAAAGGTTTCCTTCCCCTTTTGTTTTTATTTACTTTTCTTACATATTTATCCATTGCCCCTTTTATTGCCACCTTTAGTTTAGCCCATTGCAATTCCACTTCCCTTATCTCTGTCCACCCTGTCAACTCCTCCTTTAGGTACATGGCCATTTTATTGAAACCAGTGTTTTTGAAGTTCAGGACTTTGAACTTGCTATAGTTGGACTGCACCTTGGTTTTTATCTCAAACTGCACCGTGTGATGATCGCTGCTGCTCACAGGTGCACCCACCCATACATTTGACACGCTATCACCGTTGGTGAGGACTAAATCCAGTGTTGAGCTTTCCCTTGTTGGTTCCATCACCATTTGTCTAAGTAACACATCTGCAGAGCATCCACAATTGTTTTGCTTCTTTCCAGATTTGCAGAAGGAGTAATCCAATCCACATCAGGTAGATTAAAGTCACCCAATATGATCGCTTCCCCCTTTGTGGCTATTTTGACAATGTCTATAATCAATTCATTATCTAGCTCTTCGATCTGAGTTGGAGGTCTGTAGACTACAGCAGTATGGATGACAGTGACATCTCCTCTTTCCAACACAACCCAGAGTACTTCTTTTCCCCATGCCCCCTGCATTTCAGTAGCTTTAATATTGCTTTTGACATACAAGGCTACTCCTCCTCCTCTTCCATTTTCTCTGTCTCTTCTGAATAGATTATAGCCAGCTATGGCTATATCCCAATCATGTGATTCATTAAATCATGTTTCTGTAATGGCCACAATGTCCAAGTCCATCTCCACCATTAGGGCTTCCAGGTCTGGAACGTTATTGGATAAGCTTCGAGCATTTGTGCTCATTGCTTTCGAGCATTTAACTGGCTTGTGTGTGTTTTGCATTAATTTTGTTGGGGGCAGGAGGGGGCACGCCAAGGGGACATTTAAATCACTTGGAGGGTATAGTCAGAGGTACTAAATGGGTTAGTGCCACTGAATATCCCAGCCACAGGAATTTGCAGTTTGCAGGTCTGAAATCTTCATAAATCCCTTTGAATATGTCCCCCATAGAGATAACACTAATAGGGCCCGATTCTGAAGGGGGAACGTCCTGCCCATCTGGGCATCCAGGATCTGGATGGGCCATTCTAGTCCCCAATTCTGAGCTCCTGAGAGCTAGATGTTCCCGTGGGAACAGAATTGGGTCTAGATGGCCGACCCATGCCTGGATGGGTAGGATGTCCCCCGATTCTGTGCTGCCGGAAGTTCCATCGTTTCCCCACACAGACCTGTTGGCATGGCAACGTTGCTCCATTAAGGAGCCGTGATCCCCGGCCGCCATCACAAAGGTCATTCCCTGCAGCCCCACCCCCGATGCGGCCTTCCAAAAACAGGGTCAGGCTGCGGGGAAGTTCCTGCACTTCCTCGCCCCACTGACCTGGTCCTGTGCCACTGTTCCCCGTCCATGTTGGTGACCCTGGAATGTACAGGACCAACCTCAGAATCAGCCCTGTAGGTCTGGGGTCGCATCCCCGCCCACCGCCAGCCCTTGATCCTCCCTCAGCCCGCCCCCTCCTGCCCCCATCCAGAGCTCCCCGTACATCTCCTATGTACGTGCGGGGAACTTTGGGCAGGGGGTACAGTCCCGACATTTAGCAGGGATTGACGTCCCAACCCAGATGTCCATCCCCATTAAATACAGCTCAGAATGACCCCTAAAGTACATATGTGTGGTTAAGAATAAGCATTTATGTTCCTGATCCCTACCCTGTCCCAATGATTCTTCACCATTGGGAATACCTGCACATATATTGCATAACAGTAGTTTTGTGTTTTCCTAGCAGATACTTCTTTTATGTGTGTAAAATGTATGGCAATTTTATAAACACATATCTGAGCTTGTATATCGCTGTTCTGCATATTCAAGTTTCTTATAAATAAGGCTTATGATTTTTGCTTATACAGCTGTGGTCAACATTATTGGCAACCTTGCATTTTAGGTATGTTGTGTACAATATTTTGAGAAATAATTGGAAATATTCCAACTATATGTCATCATAATATTTTAATAATACACTCAAATGTGTACAACAAAAAAAAGATGTCTGTGCATCTTAGATGTAGTAATTTCTGAGAAAAAAACTATATGACATGAATAGGATGAATGGCACCATTCACTAATATTTGGTTGCACAACTCTTGGCAGTGATAACAGCCTCCAAGCATTTCTTGTAGCCACCTATAACTTTGCTGGTAGTTTTTCCCATTTTTCAACTGCGATTTGTTTCAGCTCATGAATATTTCCAGGATGGCATATTTCAGCTCTTTCCAAAGGTTCTCGATTGGATTAAGATCAGGACTCATTGCTGGCCAGTTTAAGACAGTCCATTTTTTCCTTTTTAATCATTTGTTTGTACTTTTGGATGTATGTTTTGGGTCATTGCCGTGCTGGTGGACCCATGACCTTCGACCCCTTCTTAGCTTTCTGACACTAGATAGCATATTTCACTCCAAAATACCTTGGTAGTCCTTTGACTTCATGATTCCTTTAAAACATTCCAGGCCTCCAGTTCCTGAGGCAGCAAAACAGCCCTACAAAATTATGGAACCTCCACTATATTTAACTGTAGGAAGGGTGTTTTTTTTCCCTTATTTCTTCACCTATAAATGTATCGCTGGTCTGCATTGCCAAACAGTCTAAGTTTGGTTTCATCTGTCCACAGATTTTCCCAGAAGGATTGTGGTTTCTCAAAGAGGGTTTGGTCAAAAATCAGGCATGCCTTTTTATGTCAGTCTTTGAGCAGTGGGGTCCTCCTTGGCCTTTGCCCATGAAGTCCTTCTTTGTTTAGTGTGCGGCATATAGTGAGGGATGAAACCACCACTCCAGATTGCTCCAAGTCAGCCTTAAGATCTTTGGATGTTGTACATGGTGTTTTTCCAACAGTTCACACTAACCTTTGAAGATTTCTTTAATTAATTTTTCTCTTCCCACCAAATCCTGGGAGGTTCTTGATAGTTCCCTGAGCAGAAAACTTCTTAATAACATTGCAAACTGTAAACACAGGAATCCCAAGGTCTTTGGAGATGGCCTTGTACCCTTTTGAAGTTTAATGTTTGGTGATAATGGCTTTTCTGACCATCTCAGGCAATTCTCTTGTCTTCACCATTGTGAAAATGGAACAGAGAGTGAATGTGGCCATTTTAAACATTAGAGCCATCATTCATTGGTTGATTCAAGTTATGTGAGTACTGACAATTGATCACTAGTGCATCTAATTTGATTGCAATGGGAATGTGGTTCTTCTGTTCAAACTGATTTGAACTGTTTATAAGAGTACCAATGATCATGTCCTGGCAATGTACCATTTTTTATACTATTTCCTTTAATTGGTCCAAAGCCATTTCACTGGCCATGTGTTTTTTAGGAATTATTGAACAGTAAAGGGTTAACTGGGAAACCCTGATAAAACCCAAAAAGTGGTCCTTCCTGGCCCGCTTTGATGATATCACAGGCGGGTGTGTGTGTGTGTGTGTGTGTGTAGTTTCACACATCGTCCTGAGCTGAAGTGATTGTTCATAATTGTGCCAGAACTCCTAGGGTGGGCTCATATGTATGAGGGGCACCATGTAAAACCAAATTAATACTGTTACTAGGGAGTTCTGTGTCAGTAGTACAAAATTAAACAAGTAGCAACAATTCAAAATATTTAAAATAAGAGAAAAGAAAAATATATTGTTGAATAAAGAACATTTGTTGAATGGAATGAGACTGATAAGGGGTGCTTGTGAACTTTAGGTCATGAAGAGGTGACAAATAGTGGTTCCATTGGATGGTCTTTCCCTCACACTTAAAATATTTTGAAGTGCTTGAAGTGATTGAATGTTGAAAATATAGGGGGTTATTCTTAGACATCCATCCCCGCTATTCGTGTTGGTGACAGCCCCCAACTAACCTCCCCGCCAGTTGTGCGGGGACGTTAGTTGGGGGCGGGGAAGAGGCAGCCCGGTGGTGGAGAGTGGGCGGGCAGTGGGCGGTCACCGGCCCTGGATGTACAGGGCCAATTCTAATGTCGGCCCTGTACGTCCAGGGCTGGCGAAATGGCTGGGGAAGTTATTCCACCTCTGAGGTGGAATAACTTTCCTGGACGTTGTTTTTTTTTAAGTTGGGGAGCGGAAGGGGTTGGGGGGAGCCAGGGTTTCTTCCCCCAGCCCGACCCTGGCCTTAGGATGCCAGATTGGGGATCGGGCTGTGGGAAAAAAACCCTAATTGCTGGCGGCAATCACAGCATTTAAATGGGGCCATGGTGCCATGGCAACTGGACACCATGGCGCCGCAACTCCAATTAAATGCCTGACTGAGCTATCCGGGCAATGCCTGTACATGCAGCCGGGACTGAATCGCAGATGTGCTCGTTATACCTGCAGAAACGTGTAATAAGTCCAGTACTTGTAAATATTTCTGCTGTGCTTGAATAGAGGTTGTGACAAGTGTGCTTCAAACTGGTGTGACTGTAGTCGGCAAAACACTGCTAGATGCATGTATAATGGACAGAAATCAGGGCTGAGAGAATCTTGTAAGCTAAGGGGCATGAATAATTACACCTAAAGATATTTGAAAACCAACAATAGTGCATCTGGTGGCTATGCTGACAGTTGCTGTTTGTGCTACATGAGCTAATCTGGGGGATCCTGACAAGTCCTGTGTTCTGTAAAATGAGACTGTTGATATTAGAAGTGTGAGTGAGTCTGCCACAGGAGTTTATTTGAGTGAGAGAGGAGGATCAGATATATAGTCCTGGCACTCCATGCTTTTAGGGTTTATCAGCTTTTATCTATAGGTGCTGAGCATCTGTTTCCCAGAATTATGTCTTTTGTGACAGCAAATGAGTGTGTGTGTGTTTGTCGTTTGAGGGTTGCACAGGAGGATCTGATGTGCTGATCCACATATCAGGGAGGCGGGCCAGGCACTGGGAGACATAACTGATACAGTATGATTAGTGGTCTATTATCGTCAGAGCAATAGTATAACTATAAAGAAAACAAGCTCTGCATTCACTCTAGAAAGTAGACTGTGCTATTTCTGACTTGTGATTTTTTTGAAATGGTGATTAAACCTGTCAACTGATGGAATCAGTGGCTATAAAGGTCTCAGAATGAGGGACTGCCAGGGACTCGCAATGCACGGTCACATGGCATCATTGCCCCTTAAAACATCAATGACCCAAAACTGACAAGCCACTGTAAAAATCAGATTTAAAATCGTTTTAAATCTGATTTTTACAGTGGCTTGTCAGTTTTGGGTCATTGATGTTTTAAGGGGCAATGATGCCATGTGACCGTGCATTGAGAGTCCCTGGCAGTCCCTCATTCTGAGACCTTTATAGCCACTGATTCCATCAGTTGACAGGTTTAATCACCATTTCAAACAAATCACAAGTCAGAAATAGCACAGTCTACTTTCTAGAGTGAATGCAGAGCTTGTTTTCTTTATAGTTATAACTGATACAGTGCCAACAGTCCCCAGATTGTACCATCCAGCATGCCATATCCAGGGCATACATTTTTGGCTCAGCAATTGTATACATCCCTTGGGGAATTGTTATGTTAACGTTGGTTTTTGTGCACATGATGAGGTCCATCCTAAGTGTTTTTAAGGTTGTGTCTAGAGCTGACCAATGCATGTCTCACTGAAGCCTTTTTATGATGCCAAGTACCATTTGATGCAAGGTATATTCTATCATACATGTTCATATTTACCTTCTCTTATACTATCTTAGAGTGTGCTGGAATTACCTAGCACTGTTCTGGACGTGTAGGGTACTAGATATGGTCTAGTCTGCATCGGCATGCATTTATCATCAGTTTCTATTTCTTGTATGCATCAGCAGACTACTGTCAGTGATAACAGCAGCTTAGGAGATGCACGTTTTTACAGTGGAGGTGTGGCCAGCTCAGAGAAGGTCATGATCAGAGATGGCTAACTTCACAGAATATGGTGAGGATGGGCAGGTCCAAAACCTGATCATCATTTACCCCTATCTCCCACTATTACCAGAGATGCGTTTCTCTGCTTTACTCTATGGCCCTTGACTGCATCCATGTGAGGGGTCTCACGCTGGATACGTGCATGGGCCTGCCGAACAGCATGTTGGATGTGCTGCACCAGACACGTTTATGATCCTGATGCCAGAAACACGGGCACATCTAAACCCATGTTTCCAGAATTGGGTAGGGAATTGTGCCCATCCCCAATTAAACATCTCCACTGCAGCGAGATGCCCTATAGGGAATCGGCCTTCACATGGCTAAGTCCTTTTTGAATAGTGGGCCAGTTCTAGTTACAAGTGCACTGTTATGAAATTCCTTACTCTTACAGGGATGTTTACTAAACTGCCATGTTAACGCAGCAGATAGCATGTGCTATTGGGCTGCATTAACAGCTAGCACATGAGAAATGCAGATAGTGCAGAAAGTCACTGTACTATCTACAGATACCATGTTAACTGCTGCAGTAGGTGGGATAGGGTGGAGAGTGGGCATATCTTCAATGCACAGTTACGGAAGGCATCAGCAAGGTGCGGTAACCGTCAAAGTTGCAAACAGCGAGAATGCAACTGAAACCACCTCGATTGGTGGCATCCACAGTGCTGCTGAGTCACGTTCTTAGTAATTTCAATGCCTTAGCTGCTGGGGAAATGTTATACATGATTTTTGCAGCTATCACACTGCTATCTGCACTTTTATGCCATGTTAGCTGCAAAAGCCTAACACGGCTTAGTAAACAAAGCCCTAATATTCTGTAGGAGGGTGATATTCAAAGGTATTTCAACAGGCAAGGCTGTGCACGATGCAGAAAAATACAAAACTGTCTGCCCAGTATGTAGACAAAAGTATGCATGCAGCTTGCAAGCGCTTACATGTACCCACAGTTTCAGGACATTTTCCTGAGGTTGGGGCTGAGGAAAATGTCCTTTGTGCCCTTATGCCCAACGTTTTGAAAATTCAACTGCATTATTCAACCTAAAAAATCTGTGATAAAAATAACTGAATAAATGGTTTTCCAGGGTAATTTTCAAAATGTAAGTATGCACATACTTTTTACCCAGGAGTGGGGTAGCACCGCAGCAGGCGTCCATCTGCCCAGCACTCCCCATTGCTCCTATCCGATCACCTCAGCTAAGTGAGTACCAAGTATCGGACTCTAACTGGCAGCCTGAGCTAGGTGGCAAGCTCTACCCCTTCCTTACATGTAATTGTTCTATGCCAGTCCCGGCTCTTTAAATTGGTGTGTTAAGAGCTCTTCCTCCTTTCGGCCGCACCGCAGCACAGACGTCCATCTGCCCAATGCATCTCGCTGCTCCCACCCAATCATCTCAGCTAAGCAAGCACCGAGCATCGGATTCTAACCAGCAGCCTGATCCAGGTGGTAAGCTCCACCCCTTCCTTCCACATGATTGCTCTGCACAGGTCCCGACTCTTTAAATCTACACACACTATAGGCGCACCTGCACCTAAGGGCCACACCAAAGGGCCCTGAGATGTGGCCCTTGGATTGGCCCTGAGATGTGGCCCTTGGATTGGCCCTGGAGTGGCCCAGGCAGAGTGACTGCCAGCACACGCTAAGAGCTTGAGATCAGTACTACAACAGCACAATGCCAGGAAATTACTTTCTTACCATTGAAAACACCCTGCCTACAAAACCAAAATCCACAGGAACTCAGGACATACCCCTCACAGAACAATTCTACAGATACTGCAACACGACAATGCAACACACACAATCCTACAGAATTAGACGAGCAGCCTTTATAAATACATCATGAATCTGCACAGGAACACATTACTATTAACTCTTCTGCTGCACCTCCTCCTACACTACACAGGAGTTATGCCTGCACAAGCCACCAGCCTCATGATATCCATCATAAATGTAATGCAACAAGTTCAACCATGGGACCACATCCACAAACAATCAAGACTCATACAAAGCAATACTACCAAACATACAAGCACTGTCCACCACAATCCATACCTGAACGCACTCATTAAATATGTGCTAATCAATGCCCGATCTTGTGCTAATCAATGCCCGATCTATGTAAAATAAATACATGATAACTGACTATCTACATAACCAGGAAATCGATATCATGTGCATAATTAAATCCTGGCTAACAGATACAGATAATGCCATCCTGAATCAGATCACCCCATCTACATAATCTAGGCGTGGTTGTGTCTGATGATCTTAAAGTAGCTAAACAGGTAGAAAAGGCGACGGTAAAAGCTAGAAGGATGCTTGGGTGCATACGGAGAGGAATGGCTAGCAGAAAAAAAGAGGTGATAGTGCCTCTGTATAAGTCTTTGGTGCGACCTCATTTGGAGTATTGTTTGCAATTCTGGAGACCACACCTTCAAAAGGATGTGAACAGAATGGAGTTGGTGCAGAGGGTGGCTACTAAAATGATTAGTGGTCTTCATCATAAAGCATATGAGGACAGACTGAAGGATCTTAATATGTACACATTAGAGGAAAGGCGGGATAGAGGTGATATGATTGAGATGTTTAAATACCTCCGTGGCATAAATGTTCAGGGGGAGGGCCTCTTTTAATTGAAAGCAAGTTCTGCTATGAGGGGACATGGGATGAGGATGAAAGGGGATAGATTCAGGAGTGATATGCGGAAATATTTCTTTATGGAAAGAGTGGTGGATCCATGGAATAGTCTCCCAGTGGAGGTGGTAGAGATGAGGACAGTAACTGAATTCAAAAAAGCATGGGACATGTGGTCTTTTCCTGTCGTCATATTTCTGTTTTTATGTTTCCATATTTCTATAATCCTCCCATAGCTGCCTGCGTATGCAAAGGAGAGGGGGTGGAGTGCTATCATTAGCAAGGAGCCACTTCAAATTTAAAACTGTTTCAACTACCAGCACAGAAGAAAGCAACATCATTACTGTCACCAACAAATACCTCACCATTTGCCTCGCATGCACAGCCTCGACTTCCAAGGCTGATGAACTAGCCATACTAATGGAGTCAACATGTGAATTCTCCTTCCCACTCAAGCCCCTAATTGCCCTTGGAGATCTAAACCTCAAATCAGCACCCACTACTGAAGCCAAAGCCTTCCTAAAAGCCATGGAATTGCTCCAATATACACAGATAATGAATGCACAGACACACCAAGAAGGAACAGCTCTTGACCTCATCTTTGTCCCCAACCAACTCCTGGAACACTGTGCCATATTTTCCCCCCACTTCTACCCCAATACCACGGTCAGATCACCACATCATAACATTCAAGAGAGACACTGAACCATCTAACCACAGGCAGGACAAAACACAAAGGCAGAAGGTTCAAGCATTTTAACAAACAACACTTTGTCCGAGACGTATTACTGAAAATAAACCAATCTACAGATGATCTGGATACTCTAATTGACAATTGGAATGATATCATTACAAAAGACACAGCAGCACCTTACAAAAGGAGGACAACACAAAGAACGCATTCTGCACCCTAGTATTCAAATGAAATAAGAGAAGCAAAGAAGACTCTAAGAAAGACTGAAAGAAAATGGAGATGTGAGAAATCTGACTACACTCTTCAACAATACAGAAATAAACATAATGAATACAATGACCTAATCAACCGATGCAAAAAAGATTATCATACAAACCTCATCCTAAAATCTATGAACAAGCCAAGAGAGCTATTCAACATGGTTCGTACACTCACCAAGGAACCTGCTCACACAAAGGGAAGTGATATACAGGTGGCAGATTCCTTAAAAGCAAAACACAAAAACAGACTCCCCGTTACTCAACCACAGACACATACCTATACAATATGCCCCAAATCCAGTGGTGTATGGGGCAAATTTCACATTCCTACCATTGAAAAAATGGGACATATCATCTCCCAGCTAAACACCAGCACATCAAAGCAACCAAGGATAAATTTAGTCCAATCAAATATAGGATCATTCAAATATCCCTCACTCAAGGATATATGCCTCCAGTTCTTAAACAGGCATCCTTAAAAACATCTCACTTGATCATAACAATTCTACATCATATCAGCACATTTCTAGCTTATTTTAGCAATGCTTACATACTGCTTTTCACTGAGTCAAAGTAATATACATTCAGGTATGGTATATATTGTCTTTGTCCCCAAAGGGCTCATAACTTGTGCTTTTGTGCCTGAGACAATAGAGGGTTAAGTGGTTTGCCCAAGGTGCAACTGTGGGACTAGAAACCCCAGTCCTTCCAGCCCAAGGTTGCTGACTTCCAGCAGGATTTGAACCCACAGCCTGCTGGCCCAAGGCATCTTGCCCCAAGCACTAGGCCACTCCTCCTATTTGCCTTTGATTGCCAAAATCATAGAGAAAGTTCAGCATCAGCTATAGAATCACACTGATGCACATGGCCCACTGGACCCTCAACACCTCAACTTTAAACCTAACCATGACATGGAAACCCTGCTTATATCTCTCCTCGACAACATTATCAAGGGCATAGACTACATTGAAAAAAAACCAAAAATGGCTTCATACTCATCTTCTTAGACATATCCTCAGCTTTTAACACCATTTCCCACATGGTGGCATAGCCTAATGGTTAGCACACTGGCTCCGTAAGCAAAAAAGACCAGCACTTGGATCCCACTTGCTCTCTTTGTTGTGGGAAACTCACTTCAGTATATTGCCAAAAACAGTCCGAGGTCTGCATTATCTAGGGGACACACATTCTTGTAAAACTAGAGAGCATAACATGAATCTGCAAAGGGGTAAACTGAAAGGCAATGTCAGGGAATACTTTTTCACTGAAAGGGTGTTGGATGCTTGGAATGCCCTCCCGATGGAAGTGGTGAGGGCAAATACAGTGACAGAATTCAAAATAGCACCAGAATCAAGACAACACTCACTATACTTAAAATTCTACAGAACACAACAGCAGAAGGCCTAGAAGCCCTGATCACAAGACACCTGAACAATCGTCCTAGAAGCACCAATAACAGGAACTTGGGGCCCAATATTCTTCTGGGCAGGCTATATGCCACTTCAGCACATAACTGTGCCTACTGACCCTTAACCCCAATGCTGGGATCACATGTAGCCAGAGCATTGAATATCCAGGGATCGCCGCACATGCCGGAAGCCGCATTAGGTAACCGGGCAGCAGTGATATTGCATGCTGCTCGGTTAGCTCTTGTGCCAAAAGATTCATTGTTGCTGCCCAGTTATGTCACCACCTCTGCTCTGCCCTGGAACGCCCCCGACATGCCCTGATGCTAACCAGATAGCATTGGGATGTGGTGGAGAGTTAGAAGGGGATATTCAACGGCACTAACCATGTAAGTGTCGTTGAATATCCCGATTTAAGGCATGTACACAGTTTACTGAGCTGTAAACTGTGTAAATGCCTTTTGAATATTGGGCCCTTATTGCCATCCCTACTGTTCATAGAAAGGCCAAGCAAATTACCAGCAAATGAACTTTCTCCCTCACGGCACTAGCACTGTGGAACTCGCTACCAGAAGACACTAGAAACACCAAGGACAGCAAAGTCTTTAGGAAAAAGTTGAAAACCTTTCTATTCATAGAGCATTTTGGGACCGTCACATAGCGCAACACAACCTGTCCTCTCCACCCAGTTCCCCTCCACCCCCACATCCACACCATCCTATGCTAGCACCAAGCTACACCCCCTCTCACTTCTTTCCCATACTTTACCTTGTACCAAATTCACCATGTATATAAGTTATAACTTTATGTATATAAGTTGCTACGTTCTATTGTTCCTATACCAGCCCTTACCCCTCCTTGTATTTTGTAAACTGTTGCTGAGTTTTAATGTAAACTGCTTTGACTGAAGGATAAAGCGGTATAGAAAACCTGTTAAATAAATGTATTTATTTACTTGCTTATTGAGTTGTTACTTAATCGCCAATTATTGATATAGGATAAGAAGGGAGACTAAGGGGTATGTTTACTAAAGGGCATTAAGGGAGCAAGTCTGCCATTAATGCCTGTCATCGGCATCCTTAACTTTGTGAAAAAGCTGCATTAACAAGCGTTAAAGGCTCCTGCAGCATTAACAGAACGGTAGGTGGAGAGTGGGTGTTAACAGGGTGAAGAATGGCCGTTGACAGTGGGTGTTCCCCTAATGCCTGTTGCGTTAGCGCTTTTAATGCTGGGAACCCTAATACCAACTAAAACCTCGTGGAATGGGAGTAGTTTGAGGGAAGAGAGTCTATTTAAACATCTGCAATGTGATTCACAGACAGGGGAGCCCAAGATATTGATAGTAGCGCTCCATTAGCAGTAACAGCTGCAATGTCCCCATAGGCAAAGAACAAAGGTTTGATGTCCACTTGTTTTTTTTGGGCCTGTGCTCTACTCAGTTCATTTTCAGGCCTGTTACAGTCCAGGCTCTGCTGTGACTGGCAGTCACACATCCTTATAGTATGTTCTGGGTTCTGCTCACAATTTGGATCAGCAAATATGCTTTTCCCCCTCGTGCCCTTCTGAGAGCATAGTTTTATTGGCTCTGCTGCAGCCCACTGCAGGGGGTCAGACATGTTCACCCTGCATATATCAGGCAGCTGCTTGGAGATGTGGCATAATGGTCATGGCAATGGCTTGGGGACCAAGATACTATGGTTTGAGGCCCACTAGCACACCTTATGTGACATTTCAGAATGTCTTACTGTTGCTTTTTATGTCTGTTACAACCTTCATGGACTGACAACACCTCCTTGTGAAGAGTGGCCGTTGACAGTGGGTGTTCCCCTAATGCCTAATGGTTCAGCTGTCTGCAGGTCCGTATAGTCCCTATTTATCATCAGACATTTATTTTTTATTTTTTTATTTATTTAACGGTCTTTTCTATACCGCCCCTTCCAGAGATCAGGGGCGGTTTACATTGAACATTAAACAGAACAATTGTATACTTCTGTATACATTTACAAGGAACATTATGCTTTAACTATATACAGGTGTACTTACAGGGAACATATTTTGAACATATTTTGAACATTTTGTCATTAAGATGTACCTCGAAGTGACTGCACTGATACAGCAGTATACTATCAGTCAGTTATATGCATATAGCTGCAGTTATATGCATATAGCTGTAACCTATATGTGAGACATGTATGACATCATGACTGTGACTGTACAGCTTTGGCTCCATCACATCTCTTCAGTACATGAGGACATATCCTACCCCTCGGACAGCCACCTGCAGGTATCACCTCCTGTCCGTATGTGCTCCATTTGCCCAGTTTGGCTGACATCTATCCAGTTGTTACCTGCACATTTGTCTGGGGTGTTGTATGGTGGTTATGTGGCTGGAACATGAGAGACCCACATGTCTGGTAGAAGGCCTTCCACGTGGCACTGACACACATTTACCCACATAGTACAAATTTATTTATTTTATTTATTTAGATTTTCTTTTATACCACGCTATTCAACATCAGTGCAGTTTACATGAAACATAAAACATACACGTTGCATATAATGAACTGTGCTTAAAAAAAAACAGGATATAAAACTGGGATAACTTGGGGTAACTATTTACACCATATTTTCATAGAATTAGTATCACATTAGCTATGCTCATGAGTGTCTTATAGGGCCAGATTTGGTTGTGTGGACTAGACTAGATGTGGGTGGGGATGGCACCTATGGCATATCGGTGCTGCCAGCCCATACCACCCTTTCCTCTTGCACCATTCTTCCTTCAGCCCATCCATCTGCCTCTTTAGGCTATGTGCAGTTTTGTCTTCTTGTGCAAGCTGCTTCACCATGGCCTACACAGGTACTCTTTCCCGTATTTGGTTCTTCACGCATGCCTCTCCTGTGCCTGATCTGCATGTCACCACTCCTGCTCCATCCTCCTTTCACTGCACACATCCTACTGCTTTTGACTCCGCTGGGGGACACGTCTTTCTCATCCTATGCCACACACTGACATTGCACCGTTTTACATTGGCAACCCCCAGTGCATTGGTACAGCTGCCTCCCACATGCTCACCCAAATTACTGACTGCCACGCAGGGTGCTTACGGATCTGGCAGGTCCATCAGCTCCCACTTGTTCTTCCATCCATCACCTTTACATTGACTTTCCTTGATGCTCCCTTATCCAGAATTAGGGTGACGTCCATTTGCATGCTTTGCACCTTAACGACCAATGTCCTGTTAACGCACGTTAAATGGTCCATTGTGCCCTTACCACTGGAATGCCTCCTACCCTCCCAGTGCCCTTTACTCATGTAAAACCCCTTATCACTTCCGTTAACGCCTGCTACCTTAATGCCCTTTAGTAAACATATCCTTAAGTGGCTTGTTTACAAATGTATGCTGCATGCCATTGTGGTAGCTGAACACACACACTTTCATTGTGAAAGTCTAGTAGAGTATTCATAATGAAAAAAACTCAAATAATTTTAAATTTTATGAGCTGCTAATAAAATTTCCCCTACATCTTTTTCCTTTGTCCAAATATTTTGCAAGCGACATGCTGCCTTTAAAGCAGGACACGATAAATCACCTCCTCCACCCTTCTCGCTCTCAGCAGTCTTCCACTCTCTCTCTCTCTCTCTTTTGCCTTCCTTGTCCCCAGTTGTTGCTGTCTCTCTCTCAATTTCCACCTCCCCTAACAGTTGCCTTTTCTTTTAATTGACCTCTGAGCACCAGAAGTCACTCTTAAAGCCACTTTCCCTATTTCTAGTTTTAATTTCACTATGTCTCAATCAGGATGAGGCACTTCCCTGTCACAAGTTGAAGACAGGGCTTCGTTCTTCATGATCATTGCATATTGATGATGCTGGCCAATTGACTGCCTCCCCCGCAGCCCAAAGATATTGATGCTGGTACTTGTCTCTTTCTCCTGTGATTAGAGACACTGCCACAGTTATTTTTAATTGCTTCCGTGCTGGCCTCTCTGACAGAGCCTCAGTATTGCATTCAGGTGCTCATAAAGCTGCACGAGTCTCGGGAACTATGAGATCCTAACACCCACCATACATTTTCAAGGGATCTAGTTACCAATATCGATAACAGGAAAAAACCTGTAAGAATCTCCGAGATTTAAGACTCTTTGCAGTTGACTGTACCTCTTCAGTTATGACTTAATTTAATGGCTGAGAAGCTCTGTTTTGCATATAGATATGTAAATAGACACACAAACAAAAGAATGAAGTCCAGTTATGTGTTTTTACAGGATTGTTCTAGGAGGGATGGTTTTCAGATAATCATGTTGCAGAGTTTAACTATCATCATCTCTAACAGGGGGCAAGTGAGAGGCAGCAATGGGCACTCCCAGAAGGCCAATGCTCTAGGGGCCTACCTAGTTTGCCTAATAACAGTGCCGGCCCTCTGTCTAGAATGTGAGAGATTTTTTTTTAGCTCCATGTCTTTCTCTTTCCACACCCCCCCTTCCTCCCTTTACTTCCACCTCCAGCATATTCAGGGAATACCTAGAAAACCTCTCTGGGCGGAAGGAATGTCTCCAAGATTATCCCATTGTGACAGCAGCCACACTTTCTACCACTTCAGAATCTTTTCCACAGTAAACTCAACCCCAGCTTGTCCTGACAGGCAGGAGACTGAAATCTGAGTGATAATGTTGGCACTTAGGTATCGTAATGGAGAATAAAACCAAGGATACCGTTCCATGGTGCCACTGCACCTTGAATATTGTGTGCAATTCTGGTCGCCATATTTTAAAAAGGATATATCAGAATTAGAAAAGCTACAGAGAAAAGCCACTAAAATGATAAAGGGAATGGAAAGATACCCCTATGAGGAGAGTCTTAAAAGGTTAAGGCTCTACAACTTGGAAAAGAGACGGCTGAGGGGAGAAGTCTATAAATGAATGAATGGAATGGAATGGGTAAATGTAGATAGGTTGTTTACTCCATTAAAAAGTAGAAAGACTAGGGGACACGCAAAGAAGCTGCAATGTAGCCCATTTAAGTGTAATAAGAGAAAATATTTGTTCACTCAATGCATAATTAAACTCTGGAATTCGTTAATGGGGGATGTAGAAAAAGCTGTTAGTGTAGATGGGTTTAAAAAAAGGTTTGGGCGAGTTCCTGGAGGAAAGGTCCATAAAACATTATTAAGAGGACCCAGGAAATCCACTACTTATCCTGAGACAAGCACTGTGGAACCTATGTATCTTTTTGGGAACCTGCCAGGTATTTGTGACCTGGATTGGCCATTATTGGAAACAGGATACTGGGCTTGATGGACATTGGTCTGACCCAGTATGGCATTTCTTATGTTCTTAAGTTAAAAGTTAATTGAAAGGGGCACAAAGCTGAAGGTTTGCCTAGGATACCTATTGGGCCCATACAGGTCCAGCCTCATGGCAGCCTTTGACTAGACAACACTAATGTAGATGGAGGAAAAAAGTAACTGAATGAATAGAGATCTATTCCAGTATAAGTAGATACATATCAGGGGAACTAGTGGTGTGGGAACTGAAGACAGATGCAGGACTAACTGAGCGAATCACAATCATGGCAAATGCTGGGCAAGTAAAATCAGTGAAGCAGTACCAATGGCAGTGAAATGAGAGAGTTACATGGCAACCTTCAAACTTCGGACCTGATGTATTAAAAACGTTTTCCCATTGTATATAAGAAAAAATGCTTAGTACGTAGAACTTTTAAGGTGATAGAAGTTGCAATGCACGAGTAACACATTTCCTATATGTGTTTCAAAACAATCATTTGTCCTCTATGTTGCCATGTCTTAAAGGCATTTTGTTCCATTGAAACAAAGTGAAAAATGCAACTTATCAGAATGAGAAATACAGAAGTACTGAAAAAATGGCAGATAAAGATCATATAGCCTATCCAGTCTGACATATCAACTATACTCTGCAATCCCTTCCTCTGTCTTGGAGATCCTTTATGCTTGTCCCATGCTTTCTTGAATTCTGACACTATTCTTATCTCCTCCACTTGTTCCATGCATCCAACACCCTTTCCATAAAGATACATTTCCTTAGATTACTCATGACTAACTTCTTTTCCCCTCATCCTATGACCCCTCTTTTCAGAACCTCCATTCTACTGAAAGAGGCTCTCCTCCTCTGCAATTTTACCTTGGAGATATTTAAATGCCTCTATCATACCTCCTTTATCCCATCTTTCTTTCAGAGTACAGATATATAGATCTTTAAGTCTATCTTCATATGCTTCACGATGAAGACCCTTGACCATCTTACTAGCTGCCCTCTAGATTGAATCCATCAGATTTATTTATTTAACCTGTTTTCTATACCGCCTTATCCTTTAATCAAAGCGGTTTACATTATGCAATTACTACAAGCAGGTACTGGATACATTCCCTTGTCCCCAAAGGGCTCACAATCTATGTGTACCTGAGGTAACTGAGGGTTAAGTGCCTTGCCCAAGGCCACAAGGAGTGCCTATAGGACTAGAAACCCCAGTCTCTTTGAATGCACACAACACTCCAACTGAGGTCTCACCAGAAATTTATACAAGGTATTATCATCTCCTTTATCCTGTTTGTCATTCCTCTCCCTATGAATCCAAGAATCCTTTCAGCTTTTGCCTTCATCTTAGTTATCTGTTTAGATATCTGAAGGTCATCAAATATGATCTCCACCAGATGCTATACTTTCATGCACAGAAGAACTTCACTTACTCATGGAAGTAACCAAGACTGATGCTTATAGGTGTGAGTACTGACGCTTGAATGTGCAAAGCCCTGAGTCATGCCACTGTATTTTGTACATTCTCTTTTATAAAATGAAATTGTCAATGTGCATTCTGTTAAATTCATGTTTAAGTTTATTTGCTTATTTGATATATCATACCTTCATTATACCAAGACGGTTTACAATTACATAAAAATGTAAAGTATGGCCAAGGTCGGAAAAAGAAAAGAACTACAATATGTGACAGGATAGAAACAATGCAATCACACACAGAGTGAAAAGAAATGACAAAAGGCAGAGAGCCGTAGAGGGTTAGGAGATAATGGGAGGCAGATCAAATGCGCAACAGAAAAGGCGAGTCTTTAGAAGGTTCTTGTATTTGGAAAAAGAGGATTCCTTGTGGAGAGCAGAGTGGAGGGCGTTCCAAAAGAAGGGACGCAGCAAGAAGAAAGCAAAGTGGCGGGTGGCCTGAAGGTGAGCATGTGACGGAGACGGGAGGACCAGGCAGTTGACATGAATGTTTCTGTGTTAAATTCATATGTTTCTGTTTATGGTGAATGTTTGCTAAAGTGGGTTAGGATTTTGCAGCCAATGTGCCAAAAAAGTGCAGATAACACATGGCTTTTGTAGCTATCACGGCGCTATCCGTTGGGGCGTGCCACCCATTGAGGTGCTGTAAGCTGCACTTGTGCTCTCTACAATTCCGGTGGTTATCACACGCTGTTGAGGCCCATGGAACCACACATTACAGACACGCCCACTCTCCAACCTAATCAAGCCCACTCTTACAGATAACGGGAAATTGCTGCGTTATCTGCAGATGCCCCATGTTAGCTGCTACAGTGACCTGTTAGTGCGAGCTATCTGTTGTGTTAGCTGCTAATGCAGTTTGGTAAACATGCCCCTAAAAGTGTCCATAATCAGCAAGCCTTTTATAAAATATGATCATAGTTTTGCTTGCATGGATGTAAACATCAGTTTTCCCTCCTAGATGTCCCATGCAAAATTAAGCTTCATATCTAACAAGTGAAAAAAGTGGAAATAAAAAGAAAAATGAACTGCCCCCCCCCACTCCAAAAACGAAACTGTGCTTTTTCCTCCCAAAATAATATGAATAGTTTTGAACTGGAAATATATGCAAATTGTTGCTTCTCCTGGCCTATCCCTGTCCTGGAAATGCCTCCTCGAGAATGTGGGTAACAATATTCACCTTGTTCCATTTTTGTGCATACTGGGTGGTCGATTTTCAAAAAACCTTTTGACTTGGGCAAATAATCATTAACATAAGTAAGCGATTTTTGAAAATTGCCCTCCCTGGGTTGCTGATTAATTCATAATCATTGCACTCCAAAAAATAGAGAAAATCTTCCAGAGGTATGAATCAAAGGGTATTATAATGCGATGTGTAATTGTCCATGACTGAGAAAAGTTAGATTGTGTTTTTCAATCCTGCATGCTGACATTTTAATGGAGAAAAGCAGCCAGTTAAACTATATTGTGTAGTTGTATGGAGAAGCTGCCAATTTTACATTTTTCACACTAGAATTAAAAATATTTCATAGATTACTTTTGCTTCTATGTAGTATGTTTATTAAAGGGAGTTAAGGGAGCAAGTGTCATGTTAACGTGCGTTATCGGCGCCCGCAAGTGGTTAATGCTGCAGAAAGTGCCAATAATGCTGGATGAATGATTGGAAGGGGGGCCCAGCGTTAAGGGAAAAGGAGGTGGAGGGTGGGAGTTAATGAGTTAATGGGTCAGATAGTAGGCAAGGATAGCATGTGCTTCCAGAACGCCAGGTTGTGTTACTGTGCGTTAGAGCTCTCAATGCTGGGAACCCTAACGCCATCTTAAACCTCGCGGAAAGAGCTATTTCTGAAGGACGAGAGCCTATTTAAATGTATGCAATGTGCTACTTCCGCTAGAGTCCCAAAATTATGATAGTTGTGCTCCAGTGGCAGCAACAGCATGGTGCCCTATTAGAAAGGGCACAATGTTGCTGGTGCCGAATTGGTAATGAAGGTGTCATATGGATGAGGCAATGGGGCTGCCTGGTCCACTAGGCTGACAAGGCTGCTACCTAGGGTGTACATCTGTGATGTCTGGTAGGTCTCAACTGTAACAATGACAACACACATACATGTTGCAACAGTCAAAAAGACATTGCGTCACCCCCACTGCCACCATGCTGCCATGTCGGCATTGTGTGAGGGTGGGGGTAGCGATCGCAGTGGCTGCAGCCTGATGTGGAAAAAATCTATGTCCGTCCCTGTGTATCAGGTGCCAACTTAGGGGTCCTTTTACTAAAGGTTTTAGCATACGTTAATGATGTTAATGCACATTAAGTGCCCACAGCCCTTTTATTTCTGTGGATGCAATGGCACTTAACATGTGTTAACTTCATTAACGTGCATTAACCTTTAGTAAAAGGGCCCCTTAGATTAGAAGCCCTCAAGGGACAGAGAAATACCTCATTATTGCTCACTCTGAACTACTACTGTAAAGACAAGAACTAAATACAAATAAAGTCCAGAACTTATTTTAGATCTATCTGGTTGTTGCCATCTAGTGATGGCAGCAATTGTAAAAGACAATTTAATTTCTCCATTAGGGGGAACTAAAGAAAACAACTAACTAACTAGAATCAGGGCTTCTGGCTTGGGGTTTTAACTGATAAACACTAATAAAACACTCCTGATGCAAAAAAAAAGATTGTTTATTGGATAAATACCAGAAAAATACCACTTCCCCCTGTACTCTCTCACTCCTCCCTGGCTTAGTTTGTATTTTCCACTCAATTGTTGTGCCTTTTCTGTACCAAAGAGACATCAGGAAGAGGCACGTCCGGGCTGTCTGGATGATCCCAAGTAGGATGGGCCCATTTGGACCCAATTCTGCAATGCGGGAGCAAAACATTCCCAAGGCATTCAAAATCAGGCCTGAGGATAGCCTGGTGTGCCCCTGTGGCCACCAGGGGATGGCCACACTGCCTCCCAGCCATCCCATCCCATCCCATCCCTGACTCCCTTCATCCCGCTGCCTGGCCCCCACTGGGGCTAGTCAGGGACCAGATTGGGTGGCGGGGGGGCTGCTGGGCTCCGGAGGAGGGCTGCCGGTCACATTTGGGGGGCGATCCCTGCCCACGCTCTGCCCATCATTGCCCACTCTCCACCCACTCTCCACCTCCGTCATGCCTCTGACCCCACAGCACGCACAGCGGCTCTGTGCATGCAGTGGGGGGCAGATGCGGAATACTGGCAAGGAGGATAGCGGGATAACATGTCCTGGTGGAACGTGCTGCCCTACTATCTGCCTCTTAGAATTGGGCCCATAATGTACATATTTGGTTCTAGTGAAAAGGTACTGAAAAGTACGCAAAGACACTGATAAGCACTGATTTTTTATATCTTTGAAAAATGCTTAATTAGCTGGAAAATAAATTTCTAAATTTATATAAGAACAGAAACCCTAAGCATAATGTAAAACCAATAACTATGTGCAATATAGAAATATAATGCATGAGAAATGCATCAAATCCCCAAAGTATTTTGGCTCTACTGACTTCCCTCTGCCATCTTTCTTTCCCTGTAGCTAAAAATACATGAAGAACAGTTTTCAGCCTGGGGAATTTAGCCAGGTAACTGCTTGGTCACCAAGAGAAATGCTTTTGAAAATTATCCTTATATTGCATGTGCTATGTCTATAACCTTTCAGAAGTACCAAATAAAGCTAAATGTCACTGTGTGTTACGGCTTTCATTTGCAAAGCAGTATGACACATCAGTCTTTACTGATTTATAGTCTGGACATTCTGCAACAGTCCATTTTTGGAGAAGTAAATCTCATGCTTTGGGATGGGCCGCCCTTGGTGTTTCTGTTGCAGAAGCATAAAGTCTGACTTATCGAGCTTCAGAAAATGAGGCATCACAATTCTAGAATGCTCAGTCCCATGAACAAAAGAACATAAGATATGCCATACTGGGTCAGATCAAGATTCATCAAGCCCAGGATCCTGTTTCCAGCAGTGGCCAATCCAGGTCACAAGTACCTAGCAGGTGCCCAAAAAGGCATACAGGTTCCACAAAGTTTGTCCCAGGTCCTCTTTAATAATAGATTATGGATCTTTCCTCCAGGAACTGGTCCAAACCTTTTTTAAACCCAGCTACACTAACAGCTTTTACTACATCCTCTAGTAACAAATTCCAGAGTTTGACTACGTGTTGTTTTCTCTTATTAGCCTTAAATGGATTACATTGTAGCTTCATCTATGGTGTAAACAACCAATTTACATTTAGCCATTCCACTCCTCTCATTAATTTATAGACATCTATCATAACCTCTCTCAGCCATCTCTTTTCCAAGTTGAAGAGTCCTAACCTTTTAAGCCTCTCCTCATAGGGGTATCCTTCTATATCTCCTTTAGCATTTCTGTCTCTCTTCTCTGTACCTTTTCTAATTCTGCTATATACTTTTTAAGATATGGCGAATAGAATTCAAGACAATATTCAAGGTGCGGTCGCACCATGGAACGATACAGAGGCATTATAATATCCTTGCTTTTATTCTCCATTCCTTTCCTTATGATACCTAGCATTCTATTTGCTTTCTTGGCCGTCACTGCACACAAGAGAAGAATAGTATTCACATTTATTTATTTATTTAGACAGATTTGTATGCCACCTTTTCCTTCAGTCAAGGTGGTCACGTCACATAACAATTGGAGGGTTACATTTAACATCAGGATATGTGTAAACATTTAGACAGTGCAGTTACTTAGCAGCATTTAGACAGTACAAATATCCTGTTTATAACACAGGTGTACAAAGTAATACTGAGACTATGTGGTGTATGTTTGATGTCATATCTGATGGGAAGCACTGAAATGTAATGTCATTAATTAGGAAAACAGATCATTTATCATGTGGAGAAATGCTAGAGCGACCAGAAAGACTGAAAAAAGAGATAATTTGAAAACAATATGAAGTTTTATCCATAAATGTTTCAACGGTCAATATATGAATCAGTTTAAGCAATGTTTTCACTTGGTGATATAGAATATATTTTGAAGTTATATATAAGGGCAATTAAAACTGATTTTAATGTAGAATTACTTATTGTCAGGGCAAAGAGGCCATGGAATCTTTTATCAATGGATATTTTTATGAGAAACGTTTTTGTGTTCATGATGCTAATTCAGCAGTTGTGCAGATGGCAAGTAAAATACTGGAATTTATGGACAGAATGTTTTTTTTTTCACCTGTTAAATGATGTAACTTTATAGCTGTTCTCATACAGTGAAATGATTGGTTCCTATTCTCCTGCAAGCCAACATGCTACATAAAAGAGGAATAAGATTTGGAATATTAATTCAGTCCAGTTATTTTTTTTCCTTCAATCCTGTAAAAACACATAACTGGACTTCATTCTTTTGTTTGTGTGTCTATTTACATATCTATATGCAAAACAGAGCTTCTCAGCCATTAAATTAAGTCATAACTGAAGAGGTACAGTCAACTGCAAAGAGTCTTAAATCTCGGAGATTCTTACAGGTTTTTTCCTGTTATCGATATTGGTAACTAGATCCCTTGAAAATGTATGGTGGGTGATAGGATCTCATAGTTCCCGAGACTCGTGCAGCTTTATGAGCACCTGAATGCAATACTGAGGCTCTGTCAGAGAGGCCTGCACGGAAGCAATTAAAAATAACTGTGGCAGTGTCTCTAATCACAGGAGAAAGAGACAAGTACCAGTATCAATATCTTTGGGCTGCGGGGGAGGCAGTCAATTGGCCAGCATCATCAATATGCAATGATCATGAAGAACGAAGCCCTGTCTTCAACTTGTGACAGGGAAGTGCCTCATCCTGATTGAGACATAGTGAAATTAAAACTAGAAATAGGGAAAGTGGCTTTAAGAGTGACTTCTGGTGCTCAGAGGTCAATTAAAAGAAAAGGCAACTGTTAGGGGAGGTGGAAATTGAGAGAGAGACAGCAACAACTGGGGACAAGGAAGGCAAAAGAGAGAGAGAGAGAGAGAGAGTGGAAGACTGCTGAGAGCGAGAAGGGTGGAGGAGGTGATTTATCGTGTCCTGCTTTAAAGGCAGCATGTCGCTTGCAAAATATTTGGACAAAGGAAAAAGATGTAGGGGAAAGTTTATTAGCAGCTCATAAAATTTAAAATTATTTGAGTTTTTTTCATTATGAATACTCTACTAGACTTTCACAATGAAAGTGTGTGTGTTCAGCTACCACAATGGCATGCAGCATACATTTGTAAACAAGCCACTGATCGCAAATAGTGCGGTATATAAGAAATGCAAATAAATAAAATAAATAAATAGGAGCAAGAGGTAGTTTCAGATCTCTCATGCTGCAGCTGATCTCACCCATAACCGGACATTTTAGCACTCGGGCCAGAAAGGGTCAATTTGGGATCCTTCCCACTTGTCCCTTTGCTGATGTCCTTTCCTCATTTTGTCTACCTCTCCACTATAATGTGGCAAGAAAGCTGGATGGATAGGGACTGCTGACATGATCCAGCAGTGAAGAAATACATAAAGGTCTGGTGGGTAGCACAGCAGACTAGGTATCAAGGAAAGCAGGGCTCAAATCCTATGTCGGCCATGCCACCAACAAGCACTGTGATCATTTCACTCTCTATTGCCTGAAGACAAAGCTTAGGTTGTAAACTCTTGAGGCCAAGGACCTATCAACCTTGCCTGGATTTATAGCTTGGCATGGACTTGGAAAACGTTTTACAAATTGGTCCTTATAAATCTAGGCCATTCGTGTCAGCTTAAATCTCCATAGTCTCATGGCTGGAATATTTTTGACCACCTTACATGTGATTCTTGTCAGATATGCAAGTATGTTCAAACTGTTCCGAAGTTCACTTTGTCTTTGACTATTTCAAATAGTTTGAATCCAGAAATATTTACATGAATTTAAACCAAACTACATTTGCTAGGCTAGAAGGATCTAGGGGTTATTAAATACTTCTGTCTTTGAAAAATCTGAGTAAAATACTCTCAGATATAAACCCGGTTTAAATCCATGGTTTACAGACTATTGATGATGATATTTAAATTTTTTCTAGAAAACAAATGCATCTCACAAAAAAAGTTTAGAAATGGAAATGGGTGAAGTTAAGCGTAGGTAGCCTTTTCCCCTAAATATTTAGGGAGATATCTTCAGGTGACTCATGTAGCTGCAAAGTACATGAGCACGTTTTAGGGATGTGAAGGGCCAAAAAAAAAGGTTTCATTAGTCTTCATTAGAACAAAGGTTTTGTGCTTTCCATATGGTTTTAGGCATCCAAAAAGCCCAAAATGCACCCTAGTCAAAGCGTGCTAAGGTTTTCAACTGCCCCTTAACATGCTTTAATATACAAAGTTAACACGTGTTAGGTGCAAAACCTCTAGTTAACTGTTGGGGACATTCCCGGAACTTTGGGGAAGTAGCTGCGACATTAACACATTAACAAGCTTGGCTAATAATGCGGGATGCAATTAACTACATTTTCGGAGGTGTAACTAACTGTATTAAATGATCTGACAGATTGGTTTAATGCAGTCACTGGAGGTCTTTGTAGAAGGCTTGTGTGACATTTACACTTGTAAATAGTGGCCCTACCATGTATGAATGCCCTTTGGCTATGAAAACAATTTTAGAAAGCCTTTTCTTCCACGTTCAGATCCACAGCAGAAATCTAGGCTACTCCTTATAAAATTACCCTCTAGGTCAATGCCCCCCAAACATTTTGAGTCAAGGCCACATTGGACCTCTCCAATTGCTAGGAGGGCAGGGTTGTTTGCGGACCAGGGCATCCCCTTCTCTCTCCTCCCATTAAAAATTAGCTGCTCTTACAATTGCTTGGGAACCACTGCCATCTTCTCCTACCGCCTTGGTACAGCATCTCTCCCTCCCCCCATGGTCCTCTCAGTTGTCTTCATAACCTGAGCATTGCTAGCTATTTGTAAACATTGCTTTTCATTGACCAGAAGCCTCTCCTTTGCATGTTTCTCCCCACCATAAATAGGAACTTATTTTGTTAAGCACACACCTTTCCAGTAGTAGTTCAAGGTGAGTTAATTCAAGTATTTCTCTGTTGGCTTACAATCTAAGCTTGTACATAGCGGAACAGAGTTAAGTGACTTGCCCAAGGCCACAAGAAATACTAGTGGGATTCAAACCCTGGACCTTTTGGTCCCAAGCTGATGGCCTAACCACAGAGCTACTCCTCCAAGCCAGAAGTGGCAGAATACTGCAGAGAAGAGGTTCCCAACTGGCAAGATGCAGTTTTTTTCAAATCTCTGCCACTGCTGGTAATGTTCTGTGTATAAAAAAGCTAGTGGGAGGACAGTGAGAGAAGGGAGAAAAGAAAGAAGTGCTGGCCCATGGGAGGGTGGGGTGGGGGTGGGGGTGGGGGTTTGGGGAGGGGAGGGGACCAGGGAGAGAGGTAGAGGCGGTGTCATGGGCCATTTAAAGTTTGGCCTTGGCTGTGGTGGTTGGGTCCAGTAAAACAGGTCTGTGAGAAATAGTTCAAGAACCCCAGCTCTAGGTGTTTAACACAGAAATTGGCCTGCAGAAACTTTTAATGTGAAGCATTAACTATTAATATGGCAGCACACTTAGTGGCTTGTTTACTACCATGCATTTCCAAGGTTAGTGCGTGGTTTCAGCACTGTACAAAAAAGAGCGCTGTCGGGGCGGAGACTTAGTGGAAAAGCACATTCCTGGCACAGCTTATTAGTGATCCACGCTACCAGCGCTTGACACCAGTGTATGTGCAGCTAATGCACCTCAATGAGTGGTGTTAGTTGCACCCATGACAGGTTCTCTGCACTGAAGTGGATGAGGGGATGGATGTACATGCCCCCCTGCAGTTAGCAGGGAGACCCATGCTTGTAATGTGGCTCGCGAACATGATATTGGGGTGAAGCTTAGTGAATATGCTCCTAAGTGTTAGGGTACATTAGAAGCCTCATTAAACACCTCACATTTTAGTTTGTATTAACATTTGGTGTATTTGAATTGTCCTTTCTATTTCTGCTACTAGTATAAATGTTTGGATATATATTGTAAATTGATAAAAATAAAATGAAACCCCCCACATTATTTAGTAATTTGGCCCCATGTTGATGTTAAGTGCTGTTGAGCCGGTGTCTACTCATGGAGACCCTCTGGATAGTTGTCCTAAGCTGTGTTCGGTCTTCAGTCAGGCAGCTCATTGTTGACAGAGTGGCACCCACAGCTGCTGTTATTGTATCGATCCATCTCATTGCTGGCCTTCTTCTTTTGCATTGACCTTCTACCTTACCAAGCATGATGCCCTTCTCTAATGATCTCTCTCTTTGCATGGTATGTCCAAAGTATGAAAGTCAAAGTCTTGTCATCTGAGCTTCTATCTCCTCTAGTACTGACTGGTTTGTTCTTCGGGCAGTCCATGGTATACACCAGCACCATAATTCAAAGTCATCAATTTTCTTCCTGTCTCTCTTTTTCACTGTCCAACTTTCACATCCATATGATGTTATTGAAAATACCATGGCTTGAACAAGTCAAATCTTTGTATGGAGAGAGACATCTCTGCTCTCGAGAATCTTGTCTAGTACCTTCATAGCCATTGTATCAAGAGCAATGCGTCATCGGATATCTTGACTGCTTGTTGCTTCTTTATTGATAGTTGATCCAAGTAGGTTAAAGTTGTCAATTATTTCAATTTCTTCTCCATCAATGATGAACTTATTAATTTTGCCAGTTGTCAGTCTTTGTCTTGTTTACATTAAGGTGCAGGCCCATTTTAAGACTATGTTCCTTGATCTTGAGAAGCAAATGTTTCAGATCATCTTCACTTTCAGCCAGTAATGTGGTATCATCATCATAGCTTGATGAGTCTTCTACCAATCTTCACACCTCGGTTATCTTCATACAGTTCTGTTTCTCTGATGATTTGTTCTGCATATAAATTAAAGAAGTAGGGGGAAAGTATGCAGTGTTGTCGTACACCATTGCAGATTTTAAACCACTCTCTTACTCCTTGTTCCGTTCGAACTGTTGCCTCTTGATCAATGTAAAAGTTGTGTAAGAGAATGATCAGGTGTTCTGGTATACCCATGCATCTTAATGTGGCCCAGAGTTTCTCATGGTTTACACAGTCAAAAGCCTTGCTGTAGTCAATAAAATACATATAGATATCCTTTTGGTATTCTTTAGTTTTTCCAGGATCCATCTCACATCCATGATGATGCCTCACCCTTTCCTGAACCCTGCTTGCAGTTCTCATTCCAGGTATGGTTGTAGTCTCTGCTGAATACTCTTGAGTACAATCTTGCTGGGATCAGAGCAATTGTGTGATAATTTCCACAGTCTGTTGGATTACCTTTCTTCAGTATTGGTATAAACACAAATCTTTTCCAGTCAGTTGGCCATGATGTTGTCTTCCAAATTTCCTGGCAGAACCTTGTAAATATGGTAACAGCTGCATCAGATTGCTGTAATATTTCAATGGGAATGCCATCAATGCTCGGTGCTTTGTTCTTTGATAAGGCTTTCAGTGCTGCTTCGACTTCTTCTTTCATTACCAGTGGTTCCTGATCATAAGGTACAGGTTGAAACTGTTGTTGGTCCACTTGATCTTTATCATAAAATGAATCTGTATATTCTTTCCATCGTTTCTTGATCTTTTCAGCCTCATTCGACATAGTAACATAGTAACATAGTAACATAGTAACATAGTAACATAGTAAGTGACGGCAGATAAAGACCAGCATGGTCCATCTAGTCTGCCCAGCAAGATGGCAAGGGTAGGTGCACCTGTCACTCTGTGCAGGCCACCCCTCCCCATGTTTTTGTTTCTGTTTAGGGGTGAACCCACCACTCCATGTAGGACACCCTTATTTGTTCAGATGCTAGATAGTTCAGAAGTTAGATGGTACTGTTTATTTTGCTTTTATCCTGTTGCTGTAAAGGGATCCACTGTGTTTGTCCCATGCCGTTTTGAATTCCATCACCGTGTTTGCCCTCACCACTTCCATCGGGAGGGCATTCCAAGCATCCACCACCCTTTCAGTGAAGAAATATTTCCTGACATTGCCTTTCAATTTACCACCTTGCAGCTTCATGTTATGCCCTCTAGTTTTACAGCTTCCCCGTCTTTGGAAGAGGTTTGTTTGTTCATCATTTCTCTTTAAGTATTTAAAGGTCTGAATCATATCTCCCCTGTCCCTCCTCTCCTCCAAAGTGTACATATTTAGGTCTTCAAGTCTCTCCTCATAAGGCTTCTGACGCAGGCTCCAAATCATTTTGGTCGCCTTTCTCTGAACAGTTTCCAGTCTTTTTACATCTTTTGCAAGATATGGCCTCCAAAACTGAACACAGTATTCCAAGTGAGGCCTCACCAGTGACTTGTACAGTGGCATAAGTACCTCTTCCTTTCTGCTGGTAATCCCTCTTTGAATGCAGCCCAACGTCCTCCTGGCTTTTGCCACCGCCTTGTCGCACTTTTTTGCCACCTTGAGATCATCAGAGATAATCACACCAAGGTCTTTCTCCTGAACCGTGCATACCAACCTCTCACCCCCTATTGTGTACTTTTCCCTTGGATTTCTGCTACCCAAGTGCATGACACTGCACTTTTTCACATTAAATCGTAGTTGCCAAGCATTAGACCAGTCTTCCAGCTTTTGTAGATCTTTCCTCATGTTATCCACTCCCTCTGGGGAGTCCACTCTGTTGCAAATTTTTGTGTCATCTGCAAAAAGACAGACCTTTCCATTCAGTCCTTCAGCCATATCACTCACAAATATATTGAAAAGTGCCGGGCCCAGGACCGAACCCTGAGGCACCCCGCTAATCACCTTCCTCTCATCCGAGTGAGCTCCATGTACCATCACCCTCTGTTGTCTGTCAGTCAACCAATTTCTAATCCAGTTTACTATCTTGGGACCCATCCCCAAGCTACTGAGTTTATTGACAAGCCTCCTATGAGGAACAGTATCAAAGGCTTTGCTGAAATCCAGATAGATGACATCCATTGCATGCCCCAGATCTAGTTCCTTGGTCACCCAATCAAAGAACTCAATCAGATTTGTTTGGCAAGACCGTCCTTCGGTAAAACCATGTTGCCTGGGATCTTGCAACCTGTTGGTTTTGAGAAAGTTCACTATTCGCTCTTTCAGGAGCGCCTCCATTACTTTTCCTGCCACCGAGGTAAGGCTCACGGGCCTGTAATTTGACACTTCCTCTCTCTCACCACTTTTGTGTAGAGGTACAACATTAGCCATTCTCCAGTCCTGAGGAACCACTCCTGTTTCCAAGGATCTGTTGAAGACATCCTTTAACGGTCCTGCAAGAACCTCTCTGAGCTCTTTCAGTATCCTGGGATGTATCCCATCCGGTCCCATGGCTTTGTCCACTTTCAGTTTAGCAAGTTGTTCTAACACCTCATCTTCTGTGAATGGTGTGGTATCTACTTCAGTCCTATTTTTATATTTGGGAGTCACAGCTGGTCCATCTCCAGGATCTTCTTTAGTAAAAACAGAGCAGAAGTATTTGTTTAGCAATTTCGCTTTTTCAGTGTCACTTTCCACGAGTCCTTTCCCAGCACTTCTGAGTCCTGCAATTCCAACTCTGATCTTCTTCCTTTCCTGAATATACCTGAAGAAAGTTTTGTTGCCACCCTTAACATCTTTAGCCATTTTTTCTTCTGCCTTTGATTTTGCTATCCTTATTACTCTTTTAGACTCTTTGAGTTGGATCCTGTATTCATTTCTGTGTTCTTCTGTTTGCAAGCTTTTGAATTTTGAAAAAGCTGTGTTTTTTGCCTTTATTTGCGCAGCCACCTCTTTGGAAAACCAAATAGGTTTCCTTCTCCTCTTGTTTTTATTTATTTTTCTTACATATTTATCTGTTGCTCCTTTTATTGCCGCCTTTAGTTTAGTCCATTGCAATTCCACTTCCCTTATCTTCTTCCACCCCGTCATCTCCTCCTTTAAGTACTCGGCCATTTTATTGAAGTCAGTGTTTTTGAAGTTTAGGACTTTGAGCTTGCTATGATCCTATGCTATGACATAGATCCTTGAGCATCTTGTAACATTCCAGTTCAAGGTTAGAATTTTTTCTTTAACTCTCGTAGCTTTAGGAAGCCGATCTTGTTCGTCCTCTAATAGTTTCTGCTTCTACAAGGGGTGTCCGATATTAAAGGTACAGGCCAAAATTACACTAACATTTTTATTTAAAGAAATTATTCAATACATTCCACCAAAAACTACATACTTTTGTTTACTTCTCCAGATAATTGCTATAAACATTGAGACATTTATCCCAGCGTGACACTAGTTTTAACTTCCCTTCACAGTACAGTTGCGTGTCAAGTTGCTTGAAGTAGTCCATAATGGTGTCTTGCAATTACTCCTGATCTTGTGGAAGTTGAGATTGCATATAATTTCATGAACAGAACTCTTAGGAATGCCAGTCCTTTCAGCAATTTCACAAACTTTAATGCGACGATCCTCCCTAATCAGACATTCGACAATTGCGCAGTTGTCATCTATGTGTGAGGTCCTTGGTCTGCCTCTTCTTTTCCGGATCTTCATTCAACTCTGTTCGGCCATCTTTAAACTTGTTACACCAGATGCTGACTTCTTTTAGGCTTAAAACGTTCGGGCCATAGACACCCTCTAATCTGTGATGAATTTCGCTTTGCTTAACTCCTTCGGCTTGCAGAAATCTGATAACTCCATGCACCTCAAACTTCGAATACTCTGTGTTTACATACACCATGTTTGTTTGCTTCCCAAAAACTACTCGTAATTTGAGTGTTTAACAAAACAACACTACAGACTCTCCTACTACGAGTACAAGTAGTCCTGCATATGACGGCACTATTGCGCATGCGGAGCCGGTATGATTGCCACCTGTACCTTTAATATCGGACACCCCTCATATTTCCTTGCATGCATCTTTGTAGTACTTCTCCTTGACTTGTCTTGCTACACATTGGAAATCACTGTTGAGTTCTGAGATTGCCTCTCTCTCCTCTCTGGATTTAGCTTCTCTACTTTTTTGGGCAATTTTCAGAGCTTCTTCGGTCATCCATATTGGCTGTTTTTGCTTTTTCACCTTTTGTAGAGACTTCACTTTCTTCCAACACAACCTTCTTGATGTCACCCGATAACTCTTCTGGAGCTCTGTCATTTGCATCTAAAGCAGCAAATCAATTTTGCAGGCAGTCTTTAAATTCCGGTGGTATATTCTCAAAGTCATATTTTGCCACATTCATGAGTGGCTTGCTCTTTTTCAACTTTAGCTTGAGTTTGCATATTAGAATTAACAATCCAAATAGTCTCTCTTCGAGAATTAGGTAGCATACAATGCACATATAAAAAGCCTCTGGGTGCTTTCTATCTGCTAACTGAGCAAAGTAGAGCACCTACAATTGAAATTTCTGCATCAATATTCAGCTGGCACCGTCACAGGTTACCTAAATGTCAGCACTGATGATTAATTTAATTTATATTTCCAGTTCCACTATTTGTTTAAGTATCATCACTGAGTCAGTAGTAGTAGTAGTAGCAGTAGTAGTAATATATGGACAGTGTGACGGCCAGATCGACTCTATCCATTTAGTATAGGACAACTCTTTAGTAAGCCTAAATTAAACATGAAACTGAACTGGATGGTTGCTGAATATTTGTACTCTCTGGATAAATTTTTGACTCATCCTCGCCCCTCCCATAACCTAGTTCACAAATATATGGATAATACTGGGCCACTTAGGAATTTAAGTGGCCCAATATTAGTTGTGTGTTTTTGGAAAATACAGATAGCGCAAACTGCACTCACTGGCTGCCAGCAAATGCATAATCGCCTTTGAATATGGTCTGTTCTTAGTACTGTTTTATTCTCCCCTCCCCCCCAAACATCTGCACACTGTCGTTGCCTCCTGCCATCCCCCCCAGACACTTCTTTCATCCAGTTAAAAGCATGTGCAATGTGGAAATCAAATACAGAGAGACAATTTTCAGACAAGTCAAAATGAATTTGAAAATTTCTGTCTCCATCTAGTTATGGACAACTTAGTACTGGGCATCTAGTGGACACTGAAAGAATGTAACAGATACATTTAGAGCTCTGTTCGAACAGCACGCTTGATCAAGCCATAGGTTCACTTCTTGACTTTAAAGTTCCAGAATGATTCAGCTACAGCCCTCACACATTTCACAAGGAACAAGCAATGTTTTCATTCCTCCCTTCTTCTAGACCAGGAGTTCTCAACCCAGTACTTGGGACACACCTAGACAATTAGATATTCAGGATAACCACAATGGATATGCATTAGATAGGTTTGCATGCATTGCCTCCGTTTTATGCAAATCTCCATCATGCATATTTATTGTGGTTAGAGGTATCCTGAGGACTGGGTCGAGAACCCCACATTTGTTAAAAATATTAGAAATAGGTAGAAAAGAAGGGGCCAAATTGTTTCCTTTCAATGCTTTCAGACTCAGTAGCAGTAATGCTTTTCTGGCAAGTTTCTCTCGGTTTACCCACACTTAATTTGAACAAACTCTGCTTTATTTCATACCTCTGGATAGCCGTGCATCATCCGTATTTCTTCACTAATAAACTGTACTGTAAAGCAAAAAAGGTTGATGCCTGCCTGGATGCCACACAGGCTTCAGTGCTGCATACTAGCACACAGTACCAGTTGAGAGTGTGTAACCCTGGAAACAAGGCAAATGCTAGTACAGTAATCCTGCTTCCCCCATGCTAGCATCCCTATGAGCCTAGGAGACCTGCACTGTGGTTCTTTTTCATTTTCGCTATTCAGATCTGAATATGAACATGGCAGCCCACCCAGCTGTAAATGCAGGTTGCCTGGCAACTACTTTAAAGAGTGTTATTTGCTCTTACTGAGACAAGCTGTTATTTCATTCCTTTTTTTAAAGGAGATAGAGAGAAAGCATGAAAAGGAAAATGAAATGCTGTAATTATACCAAATAGCAGTGTACATGGCCCATACTTAGGAAAACGTTTCCTTCCTGAAGGATCCCCATTAGGGCACTTTTTTTCAAATACAGATTTCCTCTGCTTCCTGGTACATCTCTCTTGAGCTCCTGCTAGTCTATGTTTCCACAAAAATTCTATATATGCAGTAGGGTGCTTTCAATGGGCTTATTGAATATGCCAAGGGAGTGCGTACTGTGAGGTTAATCTCAGAGTCTGGTTATTCTGATACGCAATTCTGACATAGAAACACAGGAAAATGACAATAGATAAAGACTATACAGCTTATCCACTCTGCCCTGACTTAAATCAACTGTTTGATCCTTAGGGGCATGCTTACTAAAGGTTTCAACGCATGTTAATGAAGCTAACGCACTTTAAGTGCCCACGGCCTTTTTATTTCTATGGTGCAGTGGCACTTAAAACTCGTTAACTTCATTAACGTGCTTTAACCTTTAGTAAATATGCCCTTTAGTCTAGCGAATATAGATCTTTTAAACTGCATGATGCCTCTGTGACGCTTATATTCAAAAATAAGCAGGTAAAATTGCAATGTCCCAAGTTAGAAGACACGTAAAAAGAAAATTTTCCAAAGGGGTAAAGTGATTTTACTACACCAGTACTTTTTTTTTCCAGGAGTGATGAAGCTAATTTTCATCACATAATTGCACTGAGAATTGATGCTGTGGTCCCAACTGATGGCTTAAAATAGAGAACGTCTCTCATAAAAATAACTTTGCAACTAAATAATAGTGCTCTATAGACTCTTCTTATTACAAAAATTTCATAACCTCTGGGGATGTGTATAGGAAGTTGTGGTTCAGTTTTTTGGGGGGTTGGTTCCTCTTTCATTTATATCAGTCATTTCTGATAAATCAGTGGGGGAAGCAATGCGTCCTATTTTGAGTTCTTACCAATGTTCCTGCAGACCTGCATGGGAATCCTCTACCTGCACTGCTGGAGGAGGTACTGTAATATTGTGATGAAATGCATGATATTGCAGCTCCTATCCCTACCAGCAGCAGTGTGGGCAGAGGGCTTCCATGGAACTTTGGCTCTAAGATTGAGGTTTTCAATCCATTCAAGTTTTGTGAACCGTGTTGTCAGATATTAGCAACAGATGCAGCACAAAGTAGGACTGGAGAGGAACCACAGCTAAGATACTTTGGGGGCATGTTTGCTAAAGTGCTGTGACTAGCATGCACAAATGCAAGAGGGAGTAGCTGTAGTAAGGAAGTACTGCTGCATTAGGTGCATCTTTAGTGCAGTAGTAGGGAACAGGTGCACACTACGATGGTGCTTGCTACATGTGCTTTGCACTTGCATGCTATCAATGCGATGTTATAGCCAGCGGTAGGCTACCAAAGCCTTGAAGCAATATCAACAGCAATACCTGGGCCCCTACCCCACTAAGAGGGCATGTAGTAAGTGGCCAGTGAAGGATAGTGAGGGCTGACCTGGGAATAGGCACATCCTATTGCATAGCTCAGAGGAATGGGCCAAAGTAAAAGGGGCGGGGCATGCAAATCAAGGAAGCAAACACATGCACATAGACCATGCTGTTGTCCTTTCTGGGGCATGTACGATGCTAATACTGCATCTAATTGAGCTGGGAGTCCTGTATGGATTGAGGCAGGCCACCATGTCGAATGGACATATGAACCCCTCTCACTTCTGAGGTAACAGAATGCCACAAACATAGGGAGAGCAATTCCAATCGGGGCCTGTCCGGACATCCAAAATTTGGACAGACTGGATTTGCACCTGATTCTGATCCCGCGGGGGCTATGGGGTCTATTCTTCCGCCTTTCCCATTCCTGTCAAGCCTCCCCGTACAAACGAGTAAAGGGTGAGTAAAGGGCAATGCAGAGGCAATTTTTTCAGGGATTGGAGATACCCAGGGTAGAAGAAGTAGAGCTGCGGACCTTGAATGCCCCTTTCAGTGGAGTGGAAGTGCTAGCAGCTATCAAATCTCTTAAGTTGGCTAAAGACCATGGGCCCGATGGACTAGGTGCAGAATTTTATAAGATCTTAGGCAAGGAAGTGGTGATGTCTTTCCTGGCCCAGAATGAAGCGACTTTACAGGAGGACAATTTTGGAGGGTGACATAACCATGCCACAGTGGTGGTCTTGCCAAAGCCCGGCCATGATGACATATTGGTGGGCTCATACTGGCCCATATCTCTCCTGAACCAAGATGTCAAATTCATTGCCAGAATCCTGGAAAAACAGCTGGGCAGGATCATTCTGGGGCTTGTTCACCCAGACCAGGTGAGATTTGTCTCTGGGAGGTTCATGTCTGCCAACCTGCTGAAAGCTATGATGGCGCTTTGTGCAGGACGGGGTACAGAAAAGGATGAGGTCATAGCAAGTCTGGATGCCGAAAAGGCATTTGATAATGCCTCTTGGGAATACCTTTTCTGGGTGGTGGAGGTGTTTGGCATCACCGGATATTTTCTGGAATGGATGCAAGTCTTGTACCACCATCCCACAGTGCAAATACTGGTCAATGGGGGATTGTCTGAGGTCCTCACACTAAAGAGAGGAATGCAGCAGGGTTCCCTACTTTCACCTATGCTTTTCTTGCTGTCCTTAGAGCCTCTAGCCATAAAGATCAGGGAGATCTGCGAGTGGGAGGGCATACAGGTGGGGGCGGAGACTTTCAAGATTAACCTATTCATGGACAATATGTTCCCGTTTGTCAGCCGAGTTAGTGAGAGTATGCCAAGAGTTGTGAGCACCATTGCCACCTTTGGCATATTCTCGGGACTACAGATTAATTGCAGCAAATCAGAGGCTATGCTGGTTTCACAGGCCTGTGCATGCTGGGATAAACAGAATTTCCCCTTGGTATGGGCAGGTGACTTTTTGAATATCTGGGGGTCTACCTTAGCTTGAATCCTTGATAGGTGTATTGCAAAAGCATGTGCGAACGAGTGGACCAGATGAAAGGCTGGTGTGGCCGATGGCTGTGTCTCCCACTGTCCCTTCTGGGTAGAGTGGCCTTGATTAAAATGTTTTTGCTGCCATGCTTGTTATACCCTTTATGGATGCTGCCCCTCTGGGTTAAGAGGAAAGAGGAGTGGCTCTATAGGAGCATGATATAATCTTTTCTATGGAGGGACCGGCCAGCCAGAATAAGCTTTGTCAAATTAGCCAAGGGACAACATAAGGGAGAGTTGGGTCTCCCAGACATCCGATTATACAATATCGCCACCTTGCTACATTCGATCCATGAATTGTTTATGGTGGGGTGGTCACTATTCCTTGAAGGGGTTTCTGGATGGAGGGTGTACACCATACAAGTTTTTAAACTTATTATAGACCAGTCAAAGCTGGCGGCAGAAGGTGGCGGGATACAAAATGTTTCTGGAACCTAAGTGGATAGCCTGGCATTGGTGGTGTACCCAGCTGGGGGGGGGGGGGGGGGCTCAAGGATATTTTCCCTTTGGGGTGATGTTGGGGAACCCTGAATTTGCCCAAGGCCTGGAGGATGCTGTATTTCAAAGGTAGGAAAAACAAGGCTGCTGTTGTATAGGACAGCTTCTGGAAATTGAGGGGGGGGGGGCACGCCTTTCCCACATTTGACCAGTTGAAAAGCAAGCGGTAAATATCCAACAAACAATTGATGCGACCACACCTTGAATATTGTGTGCAATTCTGGACACCATATCTTACAAAGGATACAGCAGAATTAGGAAAAATACAGAGAAAAGCAAAAAAATGGTAAAGGGGACGGAAGGACACCCCTATGAGGAGAAACTTAAAAGGTTGGGGCTCTTCAACTTGGAAAAGAGATGGCTGAGAGGGATATGATAAAGGTCTATAAATTAATGAATGCAGTGGAGCGGGTAAACATGGATTAGTTGTTTATGCCATCAAAAAGTAGAAAGACTAGGGACATGCAATGAAGCTACAGTGTCACCCATTTAAGACTAATTAGAGAAGATATTTTTTTACTCAAAGTGTAATCAAATTCTGGAATTCATTACCGGAGGATGTAGTAAAAGCTGTTAGGGTTGTTGTTGTTGTTAAGTGTCGTCGAGTCGGTGTCGACTCATGGCGACCCTCTGGATAGTTGTCCAAATTATGTTTGGTCTTCAGTCAGGTGGCTCATTGTTGTCAGACTGGCACCCATAGCTGTTGTTATTGTATCAGTCCATCTCATTCCTGGTCTTCCTCTTTTGTGCTGACATTCTACCTTGCCAAGCATGATGTCTTTCTCTAATGATCTCTCTCTTCCCATGATGTGTCCAAATTATGAAAGCCGAAGTCTTGTCATCTGAGCTTATAAAGAAAGCTTAGTTTTGATCTCCTCTAGTACTGACTGGTTTGTTCTTTGGGCAGTCCATAGTACACACAGTATTCGTGTCAGCACCATAATTCAAAAGCATCAATTTTCTTCCTGTCTATCTTTTTCACTGTCCAAGTTTCGCATCCACATGACGTTATTGAACATGCCATGGCTTGAACAAGTGAAATCTTTGTATGGAGAGAGACATCTCTATTTTTTAAAATCTTGCCTAGGTCCTTTCTAGCCATTCTGCCAAGAGCAATGCATCTTCTAATTTCTTGACTGCTTGTTGCTTCTTTATTGATAATTGATCCAAGTAGGTTAAAGTTTTCCATTATTTCAATTTCTTCTCTATCAACGATGAACTTATTGATTTTGCCAGTGTCATGATCTTTGTCTTCCTTACATTAAGGCACAGGCACATTTTAAGACTATGTTCCTTGATCTTGAGAAGCAAATGTTTCAGATTCTCTTCACTTTCAGACAGTAATGTGATATCATCAGCATAGTGAAGGTAGTTGATGAGTCTTCCACCAATCTTAAATTAAACAGGTAGGGGGAAAATATGCAGCCTTGTAATACACCTTTGCTGATTTAAACCATTCTGTTTCTCCTTGTTCTGTTTAAACTGTTGCTTCTTGCTCAATGTAAAGGTTGTGCAAGAGAACGATCATGTGTTCTGGTATACCCATGCTTCTTAATGTGGCCCAGAGTTTCTCATGGTTTGCACAGTTGAAAGTCTTGCTGTATTCAATAGAGCACAAATAGATATCCTTTTGGTATTCTTTTGTCTTTTCAAGGATCCATCTCACATCCGCGATGATGTCTCGTTCCTCACCTTTTCCTGAACCTTGCTTGCACTTCAGGTAGTTCTTATTCCAGGTATGGTTGTAGTCTCTGTTGAATAATCTTCAGTAGAATCTTGCTGGCATGTGGGATCAGAGTGATTGTGCAATAATTTCCACAGTCTGTTGGATCACCTTTCTTTAGTATTGGTATAAACACAGATCTTTTCTAGTCAGTTGGCCATGATGTTGTTTTCCAAATTTCCTGGCAGAGTCTTGTAAGTATATTAACAGTTGAATCTGATTGCTGTAATACTTCAATGGGAATGCCATAAATGCCTGGTGCTTTGTTCTTTGATAAGGCTTTCAATGCTGTTTTGACTTCTTCTTTCTTCACCAATGGTTCCGGATTACCTTTATTTTTTTTAATAGCATTTTTATTGTGACCAATCATGGACAATGAACAAGCCACTACATATCATGGTTTATGGTTATGGTTTAGGCATTTGATATACCGCCCTGTTCTTTTATGTTAATGTGAATTGAGGTGCAGAGGTTCTGTGCTGCATGATATGTAGTGGCTTGTTCATTGTCCATGATTGGTCACAATAAAAATGATATTAAAAAAAATAAACTTGGCACATCCTTACAAAATTACCCTTAGAAAGCCCAATTGGTATAGATTGTCTAGATTGGAAAAGGGATGTTCAAGTTCCACCATTGTATTTGCATTGTATTTGCATTGTATTTTATGGCATTCCTTGTGGCCTTGGGTAAGTCACTTAACCCTCCATTGCCTCAGGCACAACCTTAGATTGTAAGCCCTCCGGAGACAGGGAAATACCTATAGTACCTTGATTGTACCTTGAATTACTACTGGAGAGGCATGAACTACAGTAAATACTAAGGGGATCATTTTAGAAGCTCTATTTGTGATTTGCACATCTCAGTCCGGTGCAGTCATGTTTATGTCCATGGAGGCATGCTGGTGGCATGTGTGGAGCAGTCTGAAAAGGACACATTTGGGTGCCCAATTTTAGAACAGCACCACATGTCGGAGATCAAGACCATGTCTATACCTGCTCCTTGGATTGATAGCCGTCTGAAAAGTGCTCAATTCGGCAACATAACAACTATACAGAGAAGAGGAGAATGTCCTTTCACTCCCCCAATAATTTTTGTTCCTTCATATAAACATGCCAGTAAATAAAGAAGCCATGTTCTTAGCTGCTACACCACTGCATATCTCCATTTACAAAGCGGCAGTCTGGAATGTGTATGCCACAAGAGATACGTGTGCACATTCTGAAATAACATTGGGGCACGCCTTTGTTCCCAGACTCACCCCCGTCCATATCTGACACGAGCAAGTTTCTAAAATTGATCAATGTGTCTGACACAATATTGTGCACGTCTTATTTTTCTCTTGCTGGAGACATTTCTTTTAGGGTGGAGACAGGTTGATTAGATAGCACTTGTATTTGCGCATCTTCTCTGCTACCCCTCCCATGGAATTTCAAACATTTTGACTTGGATGTCCCAGACAGCACCTAATAGCCTTTCAAAAATTTGCCTTTAAATAAATGAAAAAAGAAATAAAAGCTCAATGAAAGCGGAGCCTTTTTTAAAATACAAGGCAAAAATACGTGGATTTGGTGGCACGTGTGAACAATCATTTACATGAAAACACAGTCAATAAAAGAGCAGCATTATGTAAGGTTTTGTACATGTAAGTAGCAAAACTTACTATATGTAAATATAAGTGTTGAATTTTGCAAAAATGCACATCCGAAGGAGCCCATTAAGGAGTTGAGCTACAATTTAGCTCAGAGAGGTTCTTGCAGGGCCATTTAAGGAATGTTTTCAACAGATCCTTGGAAACAGGAGTAGTTCCTCAGGACTGGAGAAGGGCGGATGTGGTACCTCTTTATAAAAGTGGTGACAGGGAAGAAGTGACAAACTACAAGCCCGTGGGCCTTACCTCGGTGGTGGGAAAAGTAATGGAGGCGCTTCTGAAAGAGCGAATAGTGGACTTTCTCAAAACCAACAGGTTGCATGATCTGAGGCAACATGGTTTTACCAAAGGACGATCTTGCCAAATAAATCTGAATGAGTTCTTTGACTGGATGACCAGAGAAATAGATCAGGGGCATGCAATGGATGTCATCTACCTGGATTTCAGCAAAGCCTTTGATACTGTTTCTCATTGGAGGCTTATCAATAAACTCAGTAATTTGGGGATGGGTCCCAAGGTGGTGAACTGGATCAGAAATTGGTTGACTGACAGACGACAGAAGGTGATGGTAAATGGAGCTCACTCAGATGAAAGGAGGGCGATTAGCGGGGTGCCCCAGGGTTCGGTTCTGGGCCCGGCACTGTTCAATGTAATTGTGAGTGATATTGCTGAAGGACTGCATGGAAAGGTCTGTCTTTTTGCAGATGACACGAAAATTTGCAATAGAGTGGACTCCCCAGAGGGAGTGGATAACATAAGGAAAGATCTACAAAAGCTGGAAGAATGGTCTAATGCTTGGCAGTTACGTTTTAATGCGAAGAAGTGCAGTGTCATGCACTTGGGAAGCAGAAATCCAGGGGAAATGCATGCCATAGGGGGCGAGAGGTTGGTGTGCACGGACTAGGAGAAGGACCTTGCTGTGATTATTTCTGAGGATCTCAAGGTGGCAAAACAGTGCGACAAGGTGGTGGCAAAAGCCAGGAGGATGTTGGGTTGCATACAAAGAGGAATTACCAGCAGAAAGGAAGAGGTACTAATGCCACTGTATAAGTCACTGGTGAGGCCTCACTTGGAATACTGTGTTCAGTTTTGGAGACCATATCATGCAAAGGATATAAAAAGACTGGAAACGGTTCAGAGGAAGGTGACCAAAATGATTTGGAGCCTGCGTCAGAAGCCTTATGAGAAGAGACTGGAAGACCTAAATATGTACACTCTGGAGGAGAGGAGGGACAGGGGAGATATGATTCAGACTTTTAAATACTTAAAGAGAAATAATGAACAAACAAACCTCTTCCAAAGACGGGGAAGCTGTAAAACTAGAGGGCATAACATGAAACTGCAAGGGGGTAAATTGAAAGGCAATGTCAGGAAATACTTTTTCACTGAAAGGGTGGTGGATGCTTGGAATGCCCTCCTGATGGAAGTGGTGGGGGCAAATACAGTGACAGAATTCAAAATGGCATGGGACAGACACAGTGGATCCCTTTACAGCAACAGGATAAAATCAAACTAAACTTGTCAAATTTTACAACATACAGGGGTGTCCCACACGGAGCGGTGGGTTTACCCCTAAAACAGACATGAAGAGGGGTGGCCTGCATGAAGCAGCAGGTACACCTACTCTTGCCATCTTACTGGGCAGACTAGATGGACCATACTGGTCTTCATCTGCCGTCATTTACTACGTTACTATGTTAGGATAAAATCAAAATAAACGTAACTATCTAATTTTTCAACATACAGGGGTGTCCTACACGGAGCGGTGGGTTCACCCCTAAAACAAAGACATGGGGAAGGGAGGCCTGCACGAAGCAGCAGGTGCACCTACTCTTGCCATCTTACTGGGCAGACTAGATGGACCATACTGGTCTTTATCTGCCGTCATTTACTATGTTATTATATTTTGCAGTTTGAGGTGTTTTTCAACATCAGAGAAATAAGCACAATTCCTGTCCCCCTCATTCATTCTGCAGATCCAATGAACACTTATCTGACAGTCATGCATGCCTCAAAGCAGGTGGAAATGTCAACAGGCATACAGTGGTTTTGAAGTATGCATGCATTTCTGTTGCAAAGTAGAAAATGCACATAAAATTTTAAGTTCTACTCAAACTATGCCCAGAACACATCTCCTTAAAATCTGTGCTTGTTGGATGCATACACATATAAGTAGACCCTCTTCTAAAACTGCTACGATATATATTGTATGGCAAATTATACATGTAAATGGATTTTGTACATATGTAAATTTTCTAAAATCGCTTCCATAGCTGTCAACTGCATGGGTGTTTTCAGGGAAATTATTTTATGCACATTTTTTATTTCCTTTCAAAGTTATCAGCTGCTGGTTAATAACCTTCAGGTACTGGGGGAGAGAAGCAGCTGGATGGCCCTTACTAAAGACTGTTACTGTAATGACTGGACTAGGTGTTGGCAGGGAAAAGGGAGAAAGTCTCCAGGTAGTTGTAAATGAAGGTTTAGGGTACTGGATTCCAACCATAGTTCCAACTGAGCTTAAAGTATATGTGAGTTCCTAAGTGTTTGTTATTTTACAGCAGGGATACCATTTACCTTTCCCTATTTTCTGATGAAATGTATGGGAGTGCTTTGTAATTGGCTTTCCACAGGGAAAGACCAGGGGAGAAGTTGATGAAGTCACTGAGGTTATAATTAGAAGTGATTTTGGAAGTCTATATTTGCTGCTTTCTGACAGTCTGGCAAGAGGAAGCATGGGGCTTCTGAACTAATGAAGTACTGGATGCCGAACAAGGCCTTAGGGGAAAGGGAGAGGTGGAAAGATTGCCTCCTTTCACTTGCAGGAAAGTTGAAGAGTATACAATTGATGCCTATGATCAGTGGAGAAAACACTGAAGAAGAGGACTAAAAGGTTTGATGAAATATTGATGGCCTATGCCCAATGGTGGTAAATTGGCGAAAAAGGGCACCAACAATTATTTAACTGCCTGCTAGAGGAGTTTTGACATCAACTTGAAGAAGTGTCAGTTTGGGAGATGGGCTAGATCGGAGTCACCCTGAGCTCAGAGAACCCACTTTGGAAAAAGAAGTAAAGAGTACGTTACCTAGAAGTACTTTTTAGGGTCAAGAGGATTTGTTGGCCAATGAACTGGTGGTCAGAAGAGGGGAAGATTTGCAAGAGCATTCTAAATGTCCCAGGAAGAGAAGGAGAAAAGTCCTGAAGAGGATCCAAAGAGTTGGAGAAAAGATGAATGATAGTCAAAGAATAAGAGGAAAGGAAAACTGACTGTCTTTTTATATCTTTTTGTTTTTCTGTCTGTGTCTGCAAAGATAACCTTATCTCCTCTGCACCTAACTCTACCCACCAACTCTACTCTGTTCCTTCTTTTCTTTCACGTACCTGGACCTCTACCCTCCCTTCCTCCTCAGTTCCCCCCCCCCCCTTAGTCCCTCCACTCTCATCTATCACTTTTAAAACAAGGTTGTGGCTCTCTGCTCCATCTTTGACAGTTGCCCATCGCCCTTATACTCACTTTGCCCATCCTTCCTCTCCCCCTACTCCCTCTCCAGTGCACCCCCACACCTGGTCCACCTTTCCTGCAATATCTTCTGTTGAACATAATAAAGCCTTATTCTCCTCCCATTCTCCTCTGACCCCATTCCCTCAGCTTGGCTCACGGATCCCTCCTTAGTTCTTCTCCCCCTGATTCTTTCTCTCTTCAACAACAGCTTGTCCTCTGGCACTTTCCTTTCTGCTGGGAAACATACCCTGGTCAGACCTCTCTTGAAGAATCCCTCATGATCCCTCCATTCCTGCTCATTTCCGCCCAGTTTCTACCTTTCCTTTCTTATCAAAGATTCTCATAAAATTGGTCTTTTCTCGACTTTCCTCCCATCTTGACACCACTCAAGCTCTGCACCCTCATCAGTCTGGATCTTGCATGAGTTCAAGTACTGAAACTATTCTTTTCTCCTTTCTAAATGAAATTCATGAGGCTTATGACTGTAGTAAGCTCTCTCTGGCTGTCTCCCTAGACTTATCTTCAGCTTTTGATTTTGTCGACCACAGTATTCTTCTTCGCTTACATGATCTTGGGATACATGACAATGTTTCATTCTTTCCTTTGTCACCAATCCTTTTTTGTTAGCAATGGCTTCTCTTCTTCCCTATGCACTTACCCCTCTTTTTCACTTGTCTGTGGTATCCTCAGAGCTCGGTTCTTGCCCCCTTCTGTTTAAGATCTTCTTGATTCCTCTTATTTTACTTATTCAGCAACATGATATTTCAGCCTAATTCTATGCAGATGATGTCATTCTTTTGCACTACATGGATCCGTTGGTCCCTGACCTGCTTCCCCTGAAAACATGTCTCTCAGCTATTGCTAACTGGTTCTTGGACACTTTTCTGCATTTCAGTTCCTCTAAGACTGCTGCTATATGGTTTTCTCTTTCCACTTCTCCTCCATCACTAGCTCCCATACTTCCTTCTGGTTTAATCCCTGTCATTAAGACTCTCTTCTACTTTGGGGTAATCCTAGATTCCTCATTTACTTTCCAGACTCATCTCTCTTCTCTTAGCCACAGCTCTTTCTTTCCTCTCTGCCATATTCATGTTGTTCGCCTTTTCCTGTCATTTTCCTCTCTCACCATCCTTCTTTTGACCCTGGTGATGGCCAAACTCGATTATTGTAACATCATTCTCCTTGGTCTCTTGCAATACTCATGTCATGGCTTGCAACTTATCCAGAATACTGCTGCTCATCTTGTCACACCCTCCACCGGCTTTGACCATATCACCCCCTCCAGATTCACCTCCACTGGCTTCGCATTAAATACCACTCTGAATATAAGCTCCTGGCACTTGTCTACAAGGTTCTTCATACTGGTGTTCCCACTTATCTATCTGATGTCCTCCACCTTCACACTCCTTCCCGGGCCCTCCATTCGCTGTATGCCAACTGCTTTCATTTGCCCTCTGTCTCACTCACCCACTTGGAATCCATCCGCTCCTCAGCCCTGTACTTTCTCGGTCCCACCCTATAGAATTCCGTACCTGCTGACCTCCATCATGAACCCTCTTACCACCGGTTCAAAACCAAGCTCAAGACGCACCTGTTCTGTACTAATCTGCCTCATATTCCTTCTCTTACTCTGTCTTTTTTTCTCTACTGCTCATGTGGATGTTTTCCTTTTCCTTTCTAACTACTGCCCTGTGCTCTTTTGGATTGTACACCACCCTACTGCTTCTAAGGTGCGATATATCAAGAAACAATAAAAAATAAATTGCTTTAATTTTCCTAATACACTTAGTAAAATATATCTTTTACATAATTTTGAGTGGACATTAGACTTCTGTGTGTTGACAAAGTTTGGGAAGAAAGGTTGAAAGACAATGGAAACTGTTTATGAACAGCCAGTGAATGATGGCCTTGAAGAGTTATCTTTCCGTTGTCCCTCAGGACTCCCAAAATAGGGTAAGGAGAAATATTCCTCTTCTGAAAACTGCAGAACTTGAAGTTCAACACAGAGTTTGCTCAAGGACTGGCTACATATAAAAAGGCAGGAAGAAAACTATTAGGTCAAAAAGAAAAAAGGACAGATAATCAATATCCAAAAGAAGACCAGTCGATTGTGAATGAGTAGATGGTGCTTACTGCTGCTGTAAGCACTGACTAGATCAAGAAGGAGGATGATCAAGTAAAGACCCGTGGCCTTGCATATGAAGGAGTCGCTGAAAACCTTGACCATAGAATGTAGAGAGTAGAAACTATCTTGGAATTGATTCAGAATGGCTGAAGAGGCAAAAGAAAGTCAAAACAGTTGAAGAAAAGTTCATGTTTAAGTAGTTTGGATGTGAAATGAACAAGAAAAATGGGCAGATAGGGCCCAGTGGGTGATTCTTTTCAGGATTAGTTGGATTGCATCATGTTTTAAGCCACTGGAAATAATTACAGTAAAAAGTGATAGACTGAGGACGTGACTGATGGAGAAGATGATTATAGGGGAGAGAACTGAGGAGTGAATGGGAATGAGGCCACAGAAATAAACAGGGGATTTGGAGAAGATCAGATGGCTAGCTTCTTCCTACATAATTTTGTGTGTTTGTTGACTGCAAACGGATATGAAGGAAAACACAACAGAGGGATTCATGAGAGTTGAAAGATGCCATTCACCAAACTTGTCATCTCTGCTATTCATTCCTGTACCTCTGGGCTCTCTTCTAAAACTTATAGTTTGACACAGGAAGCTTCCACCTAAGGTCTGGTCATGATTTAAGAACATAAGATATGCCATACTGGGTCAGACCAAGGTCCATCAAGCCCAGTATTCTGTTTCCAACAGTGGCCAATCTAGGTCATATGTACCTGTAGCTGGCTTTGTAGCTGGCTTTCCATAAGGGAGAAGTTGATGAGGTCACTGAGGTTCTAATTAGAAGTGATTTTGGAAGTCTGTATTTGCTCTTTTCTGACAGTCTGGTAAGAGGAAGCATGGGGCTTCTGAGCTAGTGAGGTACTGGATGCTGAACAAGGCCTTGGGAGAGGTGGAAAGGTTTCACTTGCAGGAAAGTTGAAGAGTATACTACTAATGCCTATGACCAGTAGAGGAAAATACCAAGGAAGAGGACTAAAAGTTTTGATGAAATGTTGATGGCCTAAGACCAATGGTAATAAATTGGGGGGGGGGGGGGCATCCAACAATTATTTAACTGCCTTCTAGAGGAGTTTTGACATTGATTTGAAGAAGAGTCAGTTTGGGAGATGAGCTACATTGGAGTCACTCTGAGTCAATGAGTTTCATTCATTATGAAAATTACTAGATGATAAAATTCCACAGGGCTCGGGTAAAGAACCTACTGGAGGAAGTGATCAGAGTGAGGAGCATCTGGGAAGAATTTTTTTAAAATCAAAGCATGATCATTTTTGGATTTTCTCTTTTTGTTTGTTGGCACCTTTATTTTCTTTGAGCCTCTCAACTCATAAAAGAGGATGAGGAGAACCTGTTTATAAGTAAGATATTTGTAGAAGTATACTCCCCCATCCTTGCTACAACCTTCATTGTAAGTGATTTTCAGGCAGGGCAGGTACTTTGCAGCAATCATGAGCCTACAAGGCAATTTTTTAAGGCTCTCCACCAATGCCACAAAGAATCTCATTCCCGACATTCTTTGTATGTGCAAGGACCTAAAGGGAACAACCCTGCAGTCACGAATCAGGAGACTGGATATCAGGGCCGGATTTAGCTATACGCCATGTACGCCATGGCGTAGGGCCCACAGCTGCAAAGGGCCCACAAAAATTGAAGTAGTTAGGCTTTTTTTTTTAATAAAATAAAAAAAAACCTGCTGGCTGCCGCCGCGGGGCCCCCTCTGCTGCCGCGGCAGCATGGACTGACCCGCGGGGGCCCCCTCTGTAAGCTCGGTCCCTCCCTCCGTGCCTCCGTGTCTCCCTCCGTACAGGCTGTTAGAGACGCGAAGGCAGACTGTCTCCTTCTGCCTTCCCGTCTCTGTTAAGCCCGCAGGGCTGATGGGAAATTTCCCAAGACAGTCTGCCTTCGCGTCTCTAACAGCCTGCACGGAGGGAGACACGGAGGCACGGAGGGAGGGACCGAGCTTACAGAGGGGGCCCCCGCGGGTCAGTCCATGCTGCCGCGGCAGCAGAGGGGGCCCCGCGGCGGCAGCCAGCAGGTTTTTTTTTTTTAAATAAATTTTACTTTAGGCCGGGGGAGGGGGAGGGGGAGGGGGTAGGACTGGTAATTGGGGGGGCTGGGACTGGGGCTGGAAATGGGTTGGGACTGGGACTGGAAATGGGTTGGGGGGATTAAGGCTGGAGGTGGGCTGATTAGGAGGACTGGTAATGGGCTGTGGGCTGTTGGGGGGGGGTTAGAACTGGTATGGGCTTTGGGGGGGTTAAGACTGGTAATGGGCTGTGGGCTGATGGGGGCTGTCTGGTAATGGGCTATGGGGGGGGCTAGGACTGGAAATGGGCTGGGGGGGGGTTAAGACTGGAGGTGGGCTGATGGGGTTAGGACTGTTAATGGGCTGTTGGGGGGTTTAGAACTGGTAATGGGTTTCGGGGGGTTTAGACTGGTAATGGGCTGTGGGCTGATGGGGGCTGTCTGGTAATGGGCTATGGGGGGGCTAGGACTGGAAATGGGCTGGGGGGTTAAGACTGGAGGTGGGCTGATGGGGTTAGGACTGATAATGGGCTGTTGGGGGGGTTTAGAACTGGTAATGGACTTTGGGGGGGTTAAGACTGGTAATGGGCTGTGGGCTGATGGGGGCTGTCTGGTAATGGGCTATGGGGGGGGGTTAGGACTGGAAATGGGCTGGGGGGGGGGTTAAGACTGGAGGTGGGCTGATGGGGTTAGGACTGGTAATGGGCTGTGGGCTGATGGGCTGATGGGGGGGGGGTTAGGACTGGCAATGGGCTATGGGGGGCTGACTGGAAATGGGTTGATGGGGTTAGGACTGGAAGTGGGCTGATGGGGGGTTAGGACTGGTAATGGGTTATAGGGGGGGCTTAAACTGAAAATGGGGTGATGGGGGGTTAGGACTGGTATTGGGTTGGGGGGTTGCTAGGACTGGAAATGGGCTGATGGGTGGCTAGGACTGGAAATGGGCTGATGCAGGGACTAGAAGGGAATGGATGCTGGGTGAGGCTGGAACTAGAAGGGAGCTGATGTTGGGGGAGGATTAGAATGGGATGGGGCTGGAAGAGTAAAATGGAGAAGGGAAAAATATTTTGTGTGGGAGGGATAAAAAAATCTACAATTGGCCGGGTATTGGGAGAGTAAGTGGGGATTGAGGATGGAGGGGTAAAATTTGACTGGATGAAATAGGAATGAGGAAAGAGCAAAAGGAGAAAGATTAGTATGTTAAAGCAGATGTAGAGAGAGAATGGAAAAAAACTAGAAGAGAGAAGAAAGGACAAATGGACAGCAGACGATGGAGAGTTAGCAGAAGACATGAAGAAACCAGAAGAAAGTGGCTGGAGCAATTGCAGCTGAAAAAAATGCACAAAAGGTAGAAAAATATCTCTTTATTTTGAATTTATTAATTGGAATATGTCAGCTCTGGTAAATGTGCATCATTAACGTCTGCGCTTTGTTTAGTACAAGAGCAAATTAATGTATAGTTTTATTTCTACAGTGTTGTACATTCCAAGTTTGGCTTTTGGGATTCCCAGTTTAATTATTGTCTTCCTGTTTCTAAAATGTGATTACTTGTTTGGTGATGGTCTATGTTCTGCATGTGTAACTGAGCTGAGGTGTTCTGTTTATATAATTCCTATTTGACATTGCCACTTGGTCTCTTTCCCCAGTAGGTCATGTATTGTTGTTCTCTGAAATGTATTGGTTTAATATTTGCAGTGTTGCCTTTTGATTGGTAGAGTATGGTGCTTTGTGAGTCCTGGTAGTGCTGTTAGGATACGGCGGGTTTACTATGGGCAGTGTTTGTAGTAGTTCCTAATGTGTCTGGCAGTTGGCACTGGATTATAGTAATGTAGAAATCTTTTAGTCTTTCTTTATCCATACACTCATTAAGAGGCACGTTTACTAAAAGTTAGTATATGGTAACATTATGCAAATATTTATGCAAATGAGGCCCCTTATGCAAATGAGGCCCACACCCCCCTTGGGCCGCCCCTGCTGGGGGCCCACAATTTTTGTTGGCATAGGGCCTCACTCAAGGTAAATCCGGCCCTGCTGGATATGTTTAGAAAAACCACTCTATGCGTTCAAAGGAAATACCATTTGTATTTGCCAGAGGCAACGGGGAAGAATTAGAGAACAATCTGCCTGTGGAGAGATATTTGTAGATCCTAAAATTAACTTTTTGTTAGAAGAGATTTAATTAAACAATAATTTAACTGGAATCAGTCAAGCAGATGCTCCTGTACATCTAAGGAGTTCATCTGGCATTGCTCTGAAGCACACTGCTCCTGACAGATAACTACTATTACTCTTATGCAGCTAAATGAAAGCTGCTAATTTGGAGAAATAAAATGTGTGGATAGGTTTGCTTCAAGCAATGAGAAATAGCAGAACCTTTTTCAGCTCTGATACAGACATAGTACATGGATATGCATATGCAGAAACAGCTCTTTTCTCAAGTTAAAGGCAATCTGTTGAAACTCAAAGACAAGGGGAGAATTTGTTAATTGCTGTTAGATTTATAACTTCTAGCCCCTCGGGGCTTCAGCTAATAGCATGTCTCTTGCATACAGTCTAATGAAAAAGCTGCATAAACTGTAACTGCACAATTTGATCTACAGTAAAAATGGTGTCAGAAAAGACATATGTCCTTAGAGAAGGTAAGTAGTGGTTAACACATAAGAACATAAGAACATAAGATATGCCATACTGGGTCAGACCAAGGTCCATCAAGCCCAGTATTCTGTTTCCAACAGTGGCCAATCTAGGTCATACGTACCTAGCAGTTTCCCCAAGGGACACAGGTTCCACAATGCTTGTATTGGTTCAAGCATTGATATCCTGGGTCCCTTCTTAATAATGGTTTATGGACCTTTCCTCCAGGAACTTGTCCAAACCTTTTTTAAACCCAGCTACACTAACAGCCTTTACTACATCCTCCGGTAACAAATTCCAGAGTTTGATTACACGTTGAGTGAAAAAATATTTTCTTTTATTAGTCTTAAATAGTTTACCCTGTAGCTTCATTGCATGTCCCCTAGTCTTTCTATATTCTGATAAGGTAAACAATCGATCTACGTTTACCCGTTCCACTCCGTTCATTAATTTATAGACTTCTATCATATCTCCCCTCAGCCGTCTCTTTTCCAGGTTAAAGAGCCCCAACCTTTTTAGCCTTTCTTCATAGGAGTATCCTTCCATCCCCTTTACCATTTTGGTGGCTCTTCTCTGAACCTTTTCTAAAATTGCTATATCCTTTTTAAGATATGGCGACCAGAATTGCACACAATATTCAAGGTGCGGTCTCACCATGGAACGATATAGAGGCATTATAATGTCTTTTGTTTTATTTTCCATTCCTTTCCTTATCATACCTAGCATTCTATTTGCTCTCTTGGCCGCCGCTGCACACTGGGCCGAGGGTTTTAACATGGTATCCACAAGGACGCCTAAATCTTTTTCTTGGGTGGTGGTTCCTAATGTGGAACCTTGCATCGTGTAACCATAGTTTGGGTTGTTCTTCCCTAGGTGCATAACCTTGCACTTCTCCACATTAAATTTCATCTGCCATTTTGATGCCCAGTCTTCCAATTTATCAAGATCCTCTTGCAATTTTCCACAATCCTCCTGGGTTTTAACAACTTTAAATAGTTTTGTGTCATCAGCAAATTTGATAACCTCACTCGTTATTCCACTTTCCAGGTCAGTAGGTACAATCAGTAGGTACAATGGAGCAGAACTGACTGGAAAAGCAGAATCTTTGTGCTTTTTCAAAAGCTGTGACGTTGTCAAGAGGACTGGTGCAAGGGTGCTAGGCATCTTAGGCGAACTTTAAGCCTTGAGCCCAGCTTAAATAACTTTCAGGCTTCTAGGCCTCCATCTGAGATTTTGTCACTACTGAGGGGGGAGCAGAAAATTCCATGCTGACAACACCCAGATTTTCTTGAAAACCTTGAAGCAATCCATGGATTCCTTTATGGCAGAGATTCACAGGTTTTCAAAATTTTCAAGGTTTAAGATTAAATACAGAGAAATTAAAGATAATTACTTTTACGGCCCCTTTCACTAACATTTAACTCGAGCTATCTGCCGCATAGTGCATTCTATTCCTATGAACTGTGTGGCAGACAGCTCAAGCTAAGTGTTAGTAAAAGGGGCCCTTAATTTGCTAGAGAAGATCTCCCTTTCAACTTCCCCTTTCCCCAAGCAAGCAAGGGAATCTGACACTGGAAGATACATCTCTCATAAAATCCAGAAGATCTCCTTATTTTTTTTCTTAGAAGGCACATTTTACAAATGATGTCCAAGTACAAACTGGGACATCCAAGTCAGAACTTCCGAAAACAAACAGGCATGTCCAAATTCAGGAAAGTATGGATGTCTGCGGGGCTGTCTAAATAGACACCCTGGGAACAGTATGCAAGTGCCGGGATGTCTAAGAATAGCCTGATGGTTAGCATTCTGAGTTAGGGAAGCCAGGGTTCAAATCCTACTGGTTCCTTGTGATCTTGGGCAAGTCACTCAACCCTCCATAGCCTTAAATGCAAACTTAGATTGTAAGCCCTCTTCTTTATATCCTCTGGATGTTTTACAGTCAAAACAAGCACTTTTCTGATGTCTATTCATGCCTGGAGCAGACAGGGTTAAACTTAGATGGGGTTGCAGATGTCTCCGATGTTTCTGAAATCCAATGGAGACATCTTAGTCCATTGTACCTCCCCAGATACGCCTCCACCATGTTCCCTGCTGATTTGACTGCCCCCACACTGGAGAAGTCTTTAAAAGACATTTGTAAAATGACTTCAGGGACGTCTCTGTGATTTAGACATCCTCTTGCACATTTTTGGAAGTCCTAATTGCAACTAAGCTTTTAAAATGATCACCTTAGTATGCATGTTACAATAAACACAACATAAGGAAAGCAATTAGCTTGACTTTAAACTACAAAGTAATAATTAAACAAAAATGATCACAAGCAAATGCTATAGCGCACATCAAGGGAAGGAACTTAACTGGAAAAATACTAATAGGTTGTACACAAAAAGAAACAGACTTCTTAGCAACATACATTTTCAAAATGGTAATTTTTTTCCAACTCACAGCCAAAAGTCACTAACAATGTAGTTCTTCTAATAACATTATCTTGCAAAGTCGCCAAAAATCCTGTTAACTCTAAACTGTCTGGTGAGAAATGTGATCAAAACCTTCCTCCTTCCCCACTTTCACCCTAGCTCCTCTCAGAAGATAATAAATGTTAGAAATAAAGTATCCACTTTAGAATATTCCAGAATTTCTTTCAAATCCTTTTTTAAACAATTCCAAAGGAGAAAGTAGCTGCATTACAGAAAAATTTAGAAATCTAAAATTTTTTGCCTTCATCATATTTTCAAACATTTCTAGCTTATTATCAATAACTAAACTATATTTAATGGCAATATTCACTAAAGATTGCAAAGCTGGCAAATAATTCTCAATTTTAGAAATTCTAACATCAACAGAAGCAAGCATTGATGCTATGTTGCTGTAACATTTTAACTGCTTCATCAGCAAATTCACATGGTTGGCCCAATGTCCCCTTTAGCATAGTCTCCATTCTCATAACTGCATCCACACATTCTTCAGGGAAAATCTAAATTTATCTCAGAGACCAATGCAGTTTTAACCAATAAATCAGAACGAGGCAAAACAACTTTACGATACCAAACACTATTCTGGCCCTGAGATTGAAAAGAGGCAGTTGGTAAATGTCCCAAACAAGATGAAATACTTGGGAGTAGCTTCTTGGGAAACCACTTCGGTATTCAATACATCCACTCCAACAGTCAAAGCAGGCTGGGGAGGAGGCCTCAGAGACTGATGAAATACTCACAGTCAGGGACATAGACACTATAACCTGATAGTCCATATTTCTTACATGGTTATTCATGGGGCTTTTATTAACACCTCCTTCACCAGGAATCTGATTTTTCCCTTTCAACTTGCTCATTTTGTGAAAAATTGTCCAAGTGTTGGACAATTCTGCTTCAGTTACTTTTCAGTTGCTCTGAAGAGACTCTAAAGGGCAATTAGGTCATGCCCTTTTGGGAACGTTCCCAGGGGCTTGATCCCTCAGCTATGTCCCGTGACCCTGCTGGCATTTAAATAGCTCTGATGCTGGTTAGGGGGAGGAGCTTTGATGTCACCAGCATAACTAGTGGCAGGAAGAGGCTACAGCCATCGAAAAAATGGTGCAATCTCTTAGCACAGAAAATTTCTTCCAAAAAAATTAGGGAAGACCTGATCTCCTAGAGAACAAATACTTTGAGTTGGCTAGGGAGAGTGGTGGCCCTAAAAATAGTAGCATTGCCTGAATTTTTGTATCTGTTTGCCCAATATATATCTATATATATCTATATATATATCTATCTATATATCTATCTATATATCTATCTATCTCTCTCTCTCTCTATATATATATATATATATATATATATATATATATATATATATATATACATATACATACACATACACTTCTTATTTTAAGAAATGGGAAAATATGCTGAGCCAATTTAATTGAGAGGAGGACACATCTCAAATTAGTAAATTGAAACTGCAGCAAAGGAAATAGAATGAAGAAATAGGGTGTTGCAACATAAAACTGCATTATAGAGTAACAGTATTAAAATCCTTAAAATATCATTTTGATAGAACCCATTGGGTCAGCATGGAAAGACTGGTGATGTACTAATATGTTTTTTATGATAAAGGGGGTAGGTGTGACAGAATTAATAGAAACCATGGAGGAATGGAAAAAACACACCTTTTTAGGTTGTTTAAAACCTGGAAGGCAATCAACAAGAAAGCTAAGATAAGAGGGAGCTTATTCCCCCAAAGTCAGCTTCCTCTAGATCTGGCTTTATGGGTCATGGATTATTGGATCTGAAAAGCCTATATCTTCAAAGATCATTATTATCAATGAGTCAATTTGTGGAACTGTTAACCAGAATTTCCCTTCTTCCAATACTTTCAGTTGGGATATTTATTGCTGAGCCAAGGTGCATTTACAAACATATTTCACTCCTTCCCTACCCCATCAAGTTAGAACGTTTACTCTTCAAAGGTAGAGGACTTACAGGCCTATGCAGAAAACTAGCTTGGCCTTTAAGTACAGATAATGCCACTTTTAAGCACACTTACTGCCGCCGCCTACTTCAGAAAAGAGATGGACGCACACTTAAACAGCAAAGGAAAAACTAGCGCAGAATTAACACCAAGTATTTAAATTTGTTTAAATTGGCGGCAAATGAGTTGCACATAATAAAATGGCATGCAAATATTGCCTGCGCCAGATGCAGTGAAACGCGTAGAGGATTTTGCAACCACCCTTAGCACCAATATCTCTATACCTGCTTTTGAAGTGGCTTAAACATCCAGTGCGTGCCCCCGACAGTATTTTGATGGCATTGGGTGCTTTCCCCTATGCTTGCATCATCTGAGGGGAAATGTCAAAGATGATTCAGACATTGGAGAAAGCCCCTGATGGCATCAAAATACCATCGGGGGCCGGTGCCCCCAACAAAAAGTGAAACTCTGGTTTCCCAACGGCCCTGAACCCCCATTCCCCTCCCAACTAAAAATAAACCTGATGGCCCAGCAACTCCAAACTCTCCCACACAACGAAAAATAACCCTGGTGGCCCAGAGACTCTGTTCTCCCCCAACTAAAATTAATCCCTGGTAGTTCAATGACCACGATCCCTCCACCCACCCAACCAAAAATAACCCTGGTGGCCCAGTGGCCATGATCCTCCCACCAATCCAACTAAAAATAACCCTGGTGGCACAACGGCCTTGAACCCCCCACCTCCCCTCCTGGCATCTTTAAAAATGAGTGGAAGTGCTGCCCATGCACTCCTACTCTTGCATCGCCATCTTGAAACATTGCAACACCTGGACCCGTGTAGTGCATTCTGGGATGTACCGGGTGGGATCAGTCTGCCATATAAATGCCTTATGTGGCGCTCTGTTGGAGGATTGTAGGCAGTGCATTGTCACATGTGCTGAGGGTGTAAAAAAGTAAAGTCTTCCTAGGGAACGGTTTGGAAAGCAATAAGGTAGACATAGGCAGTGGAATGGGGTGGGCCACAGGGGCTCTGGCCTCACCAATATTTTGCCCAGTACAGCACCATTGAGTAAAGAGCTTGGAGTGCAAGGCTGGAGACTAGTTTGCTTGGTCCCTCCAACCAAAAATGTTCCACTGCCCCTGAAGATAGATATGGTCTGTGTCTACTACAGTAGGAAAGTGATCAAGACTTCCTGCTCTTGGCAAAAGATCAGATTGGTTTTGTTCTTCATGTTAGGAGCTAAACGAGTAAGAGCAAGGCAGTGGAAGGAAGCAAATGGACCAAAAAGAGAGGATTGGTTCAAAGCTATGGTAGAAATTATGAAATATGAAAAAATGATGTGTCTTTGTGAGGGAGGCCAGAGAATTTTCAGAAAATTTAGTCACTCAGTGAATGAACCAGGGCTAAAATGGGAATGTTGGTAACGTGGAGGAGGGGAAGTTTGGAAAAAGGGTTAGAGTATGAGTGGAAGGACAAAAAGCAATAAGCAGTTAATACTAGAAATAGGATAATGCTGAGTGGAGCAGTTAGGGACCCTGACTATTATCCGATGTTGCTCATCCATGTCGGCACAAATGATACTGCTAGGTATCCCTCTGAACATATCAAACGTGACTCATGGCTCTCAGACAGAGGGTGAAGCAGACAGGTGCACAAGTGGTGTTCTCTTCAATTCTCCCTGTTGAGAGTAAAGGCCGAGGCAGAGAAATTCGCATCCTGGAGATGAATGTATGGCTGCATGGATAGTGTCATCGAGAACATTTTGGTTTTCTGGGCCATGGGATGATGTTCCAAGGGCTGCAGAGTAGAGATGGTGTCCACCTGTCCAAGAAGTGTCAAAGTGTTTTCAGTAGCAGACTGGCTAACCTACTGAAGAGGGCTATAAACTAGATTCATTGGGGATGGGTGAAGAGATTCCCCAGGTAAATGAAGAAAGCCACCAGGTAAGTGAAACATTAAATAACTCTATAGGAATTGGTAATAGGGGAAATATCTGGAAAGTGGTGTGTATAAAAGCCCATAGCATGAGAAATAAGATCCCAGATGTGGAGGCTTTAATGGAAGAGGCTGACTTGGTGGTGACAGAGACATGGTTCAGGGAAAACAATGATTGGGATGTAATTGTACCAGGCTATACTTTATTCAGGAAGGACAGGGTAGGAAGAAAGTGAGGTGGAGTGGCCCTTTATGTCAAAAATAATATTAAAGCTATAGAATTGCAAGACTTAAAAGGAAGAGAGGAGGCACTGTGGGTTAAACTAGAAAGAGGGAAAGGGAAATCCATTTGCATTGGAGCTGTATACAGATCCCCCACGCAGGCAGTAGAAGTGGATGAAGATTTGATAGAAGACATACACAGTATTGACATGAAAGTAGAAGTGCTATTGATAGGTGATTTCAATATGCTGGATGTGGATTGGCACATCCCTACTGCAGTGTCATCTAGAAGTAAGGAGATCCTGGATTCTCTACAGGGAAAACTATTCAGGAAACTGTAACAGACCCCACACGTGATGGGGCCATATTGAACTTAGTGCTTACCAATGGGGAAAAGGGGTCATTCTGAGCAGTGATTAGCGGAGATGGATGTCCAGGTTGGACGTCCTTCCCCGCTAAACACTGGGATCTTATCCCTTGCCCAAAGCTCCCTACATGTACATAGGATAAGTACGGGAAGCTCTGGATGGGGGGGGGGAGGGTGTGGGTGGTGGGCAGGGATGTGACCCCAGACAAACAGGGTCGATCCTGAGGTTGACCCTGTATGTCCAGGGTTGCCAACATGGATAGGGGACTTATAACGCCTTTGCATGTCTCTAGCTAAATCCATCCCTAGCCCCATGGTGATCTGGTTTCCAGAGGGGTGTACCCATATGTCTTGCTTCCTTTACCATGATGGTCAATAGAGGCCCTTTGCTTGGGGTCTCATCTTGGTGTGCCATCGCTTCTCTCTCATTGCCCCTGTGTGGCACCATCAGCCTCCCTATCCCTTACTGTACCACCCTACCCTTTACTCCATCACATTCAACTCAGACTCTCTCTGTCTCCCCCAATCCCACCACTACTGCATACTCCAGCCCCGACCCCTGAGCGGCTCAATCCATGAAGGAACCTGCCAATGGACCTAACTCCTGCCCCATTCAGTTGCTTGATGATGTGGTCTCAGACAACCAGGCCCCCCGGGGAAGTTGGCAACAGTGGCAATCTGCAGCCTAGAATAAGCCGCCAACTGCTAACTTGCCATTTTCCCCAGTACAGAATCCTCTGCCCTACGTATCCAACAGTCACCTCCAGCCTCATCCTGGCCACTGATAACCCCCTGACACTTCTCCTCACTTTTCTGCAGGTATTCACCATACTGCTAGGTCCCCCTCTAAGAAACACAGAATGGGCTTGCTGCATGCTTAACTGTGCATCCCTTGCCTTCATCTTCCACTGTCAGACCTACCCAGACGGAGTGAGGCTCTGCTCTTTTTTTTAACTCGCAACCTATCTGGGTCAGTATTACAATAATACCACCTGAAAGGCCTCTTGTCCCCAGAACATTGCTATCACCACCTGCCAACTAACTCAGGTAAACCTCTAAGCCCATCCACTATGCTCCTTTCCTGATCTTGATTTCCCCTCCTTCTATCTTGTAGCCCATTCACCTACCCCCATTTTCCTCACCCTATGACAATCAAAATTAATTTGGGGGGGGGGGGGAGACTCAGCCATGTTATGTGCCCTCTCCCGATTCCTTTGGAGAGGTGGGCATTGCAAGTCTCAACTCTGGCCTTTCCTTGCTCTCTTCTCACATCCATCTCTTCTCAGCTCTCTGCTCCACACCTTTCATACCATCTTCTAACAGCTCTCACCCCCTCATCTGTAAGCTCCCAGTGCACCCTGTAAGCTCAATTCTTTCAAGATGGTGAATGCTAAAAAGTTAACACCTGATCAGAGGCAGGTGTTAAATATTAGGATTTAAAAAGCTCAGGCTAAAAAAAGCATAAAGGAGAGCACAACTGGAAAGGCATGGAGAGACAGCACGTTACTATATTTCCTATTGCATACTGAAATCTAGTTTGCGCATGTTGCTCCTTCATTTACATGCAGACATATATACGACCTGAGTGCATAACATGTTATTTTTTATACAGGTTAAACAACATTAGCATGCACTCTAATAGTTAATGCATAGGCCCTTAATGATACTGGCTGACATTCGAGCACCTGACACAGTAAAACCATAGAAAGGCTCAAATGAAACTCAAAAGGATGCAAAATCCTAAGAGTCCTTGTTAGAAGTCAAAGAATGATTTAAATATGCACTGAAATCTGATAGTATCTTGGAACTATTAAGTCCTAGATCTCTGAAGACAAACTCCCAAATGGCTGTGTTATTTTGAGATGCCCAACCCACACTCAACCTGTCATTCCCTGGGCCACCAACTGTCTCCCATACTCCTTGGCCCTCTTTAGTGCCTCTTCGCCAAGTTTCCACTCCATAGTTCTGCACTCTCATTTTTCTGATCTGTGCCAGTATTTCTTTACTTCCTTGACTTACTTGCTTCTGTCACTACTGTTTATAATTTCTATAGAATTACTAGATATTCCCAGGCACAGTACAGATACACATAAGAAACAGCTGCTTCACCGTAGTGCTTACAATTTTCTCAAAGCGCACAGACAAGACAAATAAGAGACTTCAGGAAATGTATTTATAATATTAAGCACAATTGAATCTAACAAAACTACGATTAGGAAGAATCAGAGCTTAAGATTTAAACATATTTTTAAAAGTGTAGTCTTTAAGGCAAAATATTAATATGACTATAGAGCAGGGGTTCTCAACCCAATCCTCCAAACACACCCAGCCAGTCAGGTTCTTGGGATATCCAAAATGGATATGCATAAGAAAGATCTGCAAATAGTGGAGACAGTCTATACAAATCCATTTCATGCATATTCATTGCAGACACGCTGAAAGCCTGATCGGCTGGGCATGTCCCAAGGATTGAGTTGTGTACTACTGCCATAGGGGAACAATGGTATCGCAATTGAAGAAAATTATTCTATAAATACAGTCCAGCAAAGTAGAACATGTGGAGGCCAATTCTGATCAAAATCTGGATGGCTGGATTTGCACCCGATACTGCACCTGCGGTCAGAGACAAAGAAATTGTGGCAAAAGATATTTCTTATCATGTTGGGTGCCGCAGGCTTAATTAAGAAGAATTTCCAAGCACACCTTTATAAATTACCCATACATGTTACATCATACGAACTCTAGAAGGAGGCTCTCTTTGGCGTGATGCAAGTACACATTGAGCACTACAAACCCTGGTTTAAGAGTGAGGTTCATGACTGCCATGGTGCATGCAAAACTAACCAATTTGGAGAAATTGCCCCAAGACAACCAACAGTAATTTCTTTCTCACTTTTTTAAATTTTTGAACTGTCTATTCTTAAACTTTGAGAACCAAGCAGGTTCTGAAATGGCATCTATGCTGTTCGAAGATCTGACACAAGTGACTGACTGCACAATAGTGGCTCTACCAGCTCTGCTTAATTTCCTTTTGACAAACTGGGATTATCTGCTTGCAAGGGATTGGTCCTGCTCCTTTCCCCATCCTCCATCTGGCTCCAGGCCCTCTAGCTTGAAAAGTAAACATGCAGTGCTTCTGTTTCCTCTTAGACTTTAATGGCCTGTAGTCTTCATTGGCAAATGAAATGGATAAAAAATCAAAACAAATCAATCATTTTGTTGCCACTGTTATTTTGTTTGAAATAAAACAGCTTATTCACTGCATTTTTCATTTCATTTTCAAATGAATGCATATCCCTGATAGATAGATGTATCTTTTTTCTACTGGGCAGTACCATAGAATTCACCTTAATTCAGAAGCTGTGTTCATAGAAGCATGTGCAGATTCAGATCAAAACAAACACAAAAATCACATATTGCAAGCAATGCTCCTTTAACTGTAAAAAGCTGCAGAAGTTTTTTTTCAAACACAGAGCTCTCAGCCTTGCTTCACAAGGCTTGAAGGAAACTCCTGTATAGTTCAGAGATGTTCATGGGTTATAGCTGCGGTGGCCTTAGAAAGCTTTTATAAATTTCAGTTCAGTAAGTCTAACAAGAATAGTACAAATCAGCCATTTTCCTGTAAGTCATATCTCTGCCACCCACGCTCTTCCCACAGCTGAACACACTCCTATATCCACTCCAAAAAGCCAAACGCATTTGGCTTTTTTCTTCCTCTGTTACTCCCCGACCCAAAGCAGAAAATGCAACATTTTTGACAGAAAACAGAGCAAAATTCATACTCTTAATATTATTACATTTGAGTCTGTGAATAGGACTCCATAGTGATTTTTCTTTTTGGTATTGCTTTAAAGTTGAAACTACATTTTGTGATTTCATTTAGTTTCCCACTAGCATGGATTTTACACTCTATGCCCAAAGCTGCCATTGCACAGTAAATTATGATCAAAGAAATACTATAAAACTGTTGCCTCGTATATCATGTAATAGTCCTCCTCTTGGCGGGGAGTTGAGGCTTCTGAAATCTGATTATAATTTCCTGCAGGTTTTCTTTTCTTTTTCACCATTGTACTTCAGATCTGAAATATTATCTATAAACATAATCAGTTTATAATGTTAGGGAAAATAAGGATCAACAAATAGGTTGTAGATGATCCTCTCGTACAGAAGATGTTATCCTCTCATACCAAGGCTGTGTCTCCAGGGGCACGTGTACATGAGGGAAGGGTTAGGATGACCGTTATAGTTGGTGATTTGATCTTTAGGCTAGCTGGTGAACGTGAGGATCACCTAATAACTCAACTGCCTGGTATGAAGGTGGCAGACCTCACGCGCCACCTAGATAAGGTTTTAAACAGTGCAGGGGAGAAGCCTGCTGTCTTGGTACATGTTGGTACCCAATTAAACCAGATCTATCCCTCATATACCAAACCCTGACTGCTGTCTCCAAATAACTTCAGATAAACTATCTTAAGTTAAATCAAATGGAACTTCTGCAATTTGGATCACAGAAGGCCTATCTCCCCCCTTAATAGCATTATATATTGACAATGTGCCAATCCAACTGACTGTCTCTGAAGTATCTAGGAGTAATCCTCGATACAGAGCTATCATTCTTTCCTCACATCAATGTTATAGTGAAAAAATCCTTCTATGCTCTCCATCAGTGCCGTTCGCTTCGTCTCTACCTAGACCCAGTTTCTCTCACTTCTCTTCTTATTCAATACATAATATCAAGATTCAATTACAGTAACACAACTTATTCTGGCCTTTCTCATTCAAAACTCAAACTATATTTAAAATCAGTCCAGAATACAGCTATCTGCATTCTAACCTATGCTAAGAGAACAGATTATATCTCGCCCCATTAAAAAATAATCGTTGTCTGCCCATCTCATTTTGCATTCACTATAAATTCCTGACATTAGTCCCCAGAACTCTTTCCAATGGTACATCAACCTATCTTGCCTCCTTTTTGACTTTTCACACTTCATCTCGAGCATTACGTCCCCTGCACAACCACAGTCTTTACATTATGTACTACTCAAGTTGTTGTTATTTGTAAACCATGCTTGATCTTTTGGAAAACGCGGTATAGAAATTTTCAATAAATAAATAAACGCCCGCCCCCTTCCCGGGCACATCTGGAATCAACCAGGAAATCAGTCTTTTTCTTTTGTGTCCCCATCTTGTGAAACTCATCACATGTGATCTTCTATTATAATCCTCCTTCTCCTCTTTCAAATCCCATCTTAAAATCCTCCTCTTTTAACAAGCTTTCAGGGTCTGATCATAGCGGTGTGTTGGGATGGTGGTGGTGCTGGTCTTTTCTTTTTCCCCTTCTCTCCCCTATGTTCCTTCTTCCTTTCTCTTCCTCTCCCCTGTTCTATCCCTTTTATGATACACAATTAAGAACATAAGAACATAAGAAATGCCATAATGGGTCAGACCGAGGTCCATCAAGCCCAGTATCCTGTTTCCAACAGTGGCCAATCTAGGTCATACGTACCTAGCAGTTTCCCCAAAAGACACAGGTTCTGCAGTGCTTGTACTAGGCCAAGCATTGATATCCTGGGTCCCTTTTTAATAGTGGTTTATGGACCTTTCCTCCAGGAACTTGTCCAAACCTTTTTTAAACCCAGCTATACTAACAGCCCTTACTACATCCTCCGGTAACAGATTCCAGAGTTTGATTACACGTTGAGAGAAGAAATATTTTCTCCTATTTGTCTTAAATAGTTTACCCTGTAGCTTCATTACATGCCCCCTAGTCCTTCTATATTCTGATAGCGTAAACAATTTATCCACGTTTATCCGTTCCACTCCATTCATTAATTTATACACCTCTATCATATCTCCCCTCAGCCGCCTCTTTTCTAGGTTAAAGAGCCCTAACCTTTTTAGCCTCTCTTCATAGGAGTAGCCTTCCATCCCCTTCACCAATTTGGTGGCTCTTCTCTGTACTTTTTCTAATAACTCTATGTCCTTTTTAAGATACGGTGACCAGAATTAGACACAATATTCAAGGTGCGGTCGTACCATGGAGCGATACAGAGGCATTATAATATCCTTTGTTTTATTCTCCATCCCTTTCCTTAGGATACCTAGCATTCTATTTGCTTTCTTGGCCGCCGCTGCACACTGGGCGGAGGGTTTTAACATGTTATCCACGATGACTCCTAAATCTTTTTCCTGGGTGGTGGTTTCTAATGTGGAGCCTTGCATCTTGTAACTATAGTGTGGGTTGTTCTTTCCTAGGTGCATAACTTTGCACTTGTCCACATTAAATTTCATCTGCCATTTGGATGCCCAGTCTTCCAATTTATCCAGATCCTCCTGCAGTTTTCCACAATCCTCTTGGGTTTTAACAACTTTAAACAGTTTTGTGTCATCTGCAAATTTGATTACCTCACTAGTTATTCCCTTTTCCAGGTCATTTATGAATATGTCAAAAAGTAGCGGACCCAGTACAGATCCCTGGGGTACTCCACTATTCACCTTTTTCCATTGGGAATATTGGCCATTTAGCCCTACCCTCTGCTTTCTATCTTTTAACCAGTTCCCGATCCACAATAGTACACTGCCTCCTATCCCATGACTTTTAGCTTCGCCAAAAGTCTCTGATGGGGGACCTTGTCAAAAGCTTTCTGAAAGTCCAGATACACTATATCAACCGACTCACCTTTGTCTACCTGTTTATGCACACCTTCAAAAAAACAGATCAGATTAGTAAGACAAGATCTGCCTTGTCTAAAGCCATGTTGGCTGTCTCCCATTAGGCCATGACTATCTACATGCTGTGTAATTTTGTTCTTTATGATGGCTTCTACCATTTTCCCTGGTACTGACGTCAGGCTCACCGGTCTGTAATTTCCCGGGTCACCCCTGGAACCCTTTTTAAAAATTGGTGTTACGTTGGCGACCCTCCAATCTTCAGGTATTACAGATGATTTTAATGAAAGTTCACAGATTACCAATAACAGGTCTGCAATCTCATATTTCAGTTCTTTCAACACTCTGGGATGTATACCATCCGGTCCAGGTGATTTGCTACTATTCAGTTTATCAAATAGTTGTAATATATCTTCCCGGTGTAGCAATATTTCTCTCAATTCCTCTGCAGTATCACCTTTAAATACCACTTCAGTCTTGGGTAACACCCCTACATCTTCCTCAGTAAAGACCGAAGCAAAGAATTCATTCAGTCTCTCTGCTATAGCCTTGTCTCCTCTTACTGCCCCTTTTACCCCTCTATCATCTAATGGTCCAATTGACTCTCTCACAGGCCTTTTGCTACGAATGTACTTGAAAAAGTCTTTATTTCGTGTTTTTGCTTCCGTAGCAAGTTTCTTCTCTCAAATTCCCGCTTTGCCTGCCTTATCAATGCTTTGCATTTAACTTGCCAGTGCTTGTGCTGTTTCCAGTTTCATCATTTGGCTCTTTTTTCCATTTCTGAAGGGTGCTCTTTTGGCAGCAACAGCCTCTCTGACCTCACCTTTAAACCATGCTGGCAGTTTTTTGGACTTTCTTCCACTTTTCTTAATGCGTGGAATACAGCTGGTCTGGGCTTCGAGGATAGTATTTTTAAATAACACCCAAGCTTGCTGTAAGTCTTTAACCTTTGGAACCGCTCCTTTTAGTTTTTTCCGAACTATATTCCTCATTCTATCATAGTCACCCTTTTGAAAGTTAAAAGGTAGTACTGTGGATTCCTTTACTATCTGTCCTCCACTGATTAAATCAAACATGATCATACTATGATCACTATTGCCAAGTGGTCCCAACACCCTTATTTCTTGCACCAGATCTGGCGTTCCACTAAGGACTAGGTCCAGTATGGCTTCCCCTCTGGTCGGTTCATGAACCAGCTGCTCCAAGAAGCAGTCATTTATTTCATCTAGAAACTTTATCTCTTTAGCTTGTCCTGCTGTGACACTGTCCCAGTTGATACCGGGGTAATTGAAATCACCCATTATTACTACTCTGTTGTGGCTTTTGTTAGCTTCCTTGATTTCTTTGAGCATTTCATCATCCATTTGTTCATTCTGGCCAGGTGGTCGATAGTATACTCCCACTGCCATCACCTTCCCCTTCATAAATGGAATTTCAATCCATAGAGATTCTACAGCATATTTTTGTTCCCTGCAAAACTTTAATCCTTTCTGACTCAATGCCCTCTCTAACATAGAGCGCAACCCCTCCACCAATTTGTTCAGCTCTATCATTACGATATAGTTTGTATCCAGGTATCACAGTGTCCCACTGGTTATCCTCCTTCCACCATGTCTCTGAGAGTGCAATCATATCTAACCTCTCATTTAATGCTATATATTCTAATTCTCCCATCTTATTGTTAGACTTCTAGCATTGGCATACAAGCATTTTAGAGACTGTATTTTATTAATATTAATCTGGCTATTGGTAGGCATGGGTAATTGGGAATCTTTATGCTCTGTCCTTTCTGAGTTTCTCTTTTTAATGTTTATAAACTGCTTTGCCTATACCAAGAAAGGCACTATAGAAAATTTTAATAAACATAAATATACTAAGGATGTGGAGCCCGATTCCAAGAGGGGCACATCTGGGCCCTCTGGATGGCCCCAGGCAAGACAGGCCCATTTGGACCCGATTCTGGACTCAATTGAAGGCTGGTTAAAACACTCAGATTAACTTCAAGAGAGCCGCGGACGCATTCCTGTGGCCATGTGATTGAAGGAACCTCCCCATCAGCTGGCAACCACTCCTGAGCTGCACTATTTCCATGTCTTCTCCTACCTGTTTGCTGCATGCTATAGTTGTGCTTGTGACCATTCTTCCCTTTTGTCTTCCCAGGCTGGTTAAAACATTCAGATTAACATCAGGAGAGCCGTGGCCGCGTTCCTGCAGTCACATGATTGAAGGTACCTCCCTCTCAGCTGGCAACCACTTAAAAGGAGCCCTATCATTCCTGTGTGCTGTGGGCATGCGCCAAAGGAGCATGCCCAAGGAGCAGGACAGCTCTGGAAGCACAGGCTTCAACACGACACTCTCGGTACTATTTACTCCATTTGACACTTCTGGTAAGTGCCTGTCACCTTCCCCCAGGTTTACTGGCTTATTTGCTCTGCTTGCACTTTTGCTATCTACAACTACATCTATGGACATAATACTCGTTCACTACAGTCACCGCACCTCCCCTTTCTCAGTGTCTTTTAATTCTGCAGGTTGCATTTACGGAAACTTGGTCCTTTGCCTTCCCACCTTTAACCGTCTGGACCATCCTACTCACGCTACAGCTCCGTCCTCTCCCACTCTTCAACTAGGATTAGTAAACTGCCGGTCTCTATGTAGTAAGACCTTACTGCTCAGGGAACTTATCTCTCAAAACAACCTAGATTTTCTTTTTCTCTCTGAGATCTGGCTGAAAGAGGTTGAAGAACCTTTGCTAAATCGATGTCTTCTGCCTGGTTTTTCAGCCCTTTCCTTTCCCCATGTTGGACACACCGGCGGAGGGGTAGCTGTAATGTATTGCTCCTCCTTTCCGGTTACCTTAGTTACTTTGCCCGCTATTTCTTATCTTGAATCTCTGCTATTCTGCCTTCAATCTGCTCTCTCGTTGCACTGCCTCCTTGTCTACTCTCCCCTCTCTCTTCTCTTTTTTGGAACAGACTGTCCGACACAATTTTGGACATCTCCACCCAGTTTCCGTAATTGCTCCTTTTGGGAGACTGCAACATTCATTATCACAAGCCGGTCTCCTCTCTTGACCACACCTTCACATCCCTACTTCAAGACCTTGGTTTCACCCATCATATCCAATCCGCTACTCACATAGCAGACCATACTCTTGATTTAGTATACTCCTCTTTTTCTTGTCCCTACCTGCCAACCAATTTTTCCACAACTCCTCTTCCCTGGACAGACCATTACTCTGTTCAGTTCAGCTTACTTCCTGTCACTCCTGCACACACAGGTGCTCGCTGTGCTTCCTCTATCACTCCTTCTTCAGCCCCTCAACAGTGGTACTCCAGACACCTCACTCCATGCACTGTCCAGAACTTTCCCGCAGCTTACAAACTGTTCTCACCAGACTTTCCTGTCCTCTCCCTGAATTCACAGATTTCCCTATGGACATCTTCACTCTCCACTGCTCTTGATCCATGCCCCTCCCCCCCCCCCCCCCCCACATCCATCTTAACAGCCATTTTACCATTCCGGTCTTCGTACCCTCTGCTCCTAGTTGCACCATTCTGAACGTCTATGGCGCAAGTCTCATTCTCCTTCTGCTCTACAGTTCTTTAAGTCCTGTCATCAGGTCTACTGTACACATGTTCACCAGGCCAAACGCTCCTACTTCTCCAATATCATCTCATCAGCTTCCAACTCCACTCAGCGGCTATACTTGGTTCTGAAATCATTGTCCTCCACCCAGCCTCTCTCTACTCCCACCTCAATTACCCTGCCTCCCCAACCCAGCTAGCCTCATTCTTCTCCTCCAAAGTATCAGATCCCTGACTGTCCCCCTCCCATTGGTTCTTCACCTCCTGTCTCGCCACCTCCCTCCGCTTCTCTCTCCCACCTGTGGTCCAAGCTTTATCCTATCACATCAGGTGAACTTGGCAAACTTATTTCAGCCTCACATAAAACATTCTGTTCTTTAGATCCCACTCCATCTGTGTAGCTACTCAAACCCGCCCTGGCTCTTCTTCCCACTGTTCTAACTATGCTGAACTCCAGCCTGTCCTCTGGAACTTTCCCCATATCCTGGAAATACGCTCTGGTCTGTCCCCTCTTAAAAAAAACATCACTTGACCCTCTTGACCCCACAAGCTATTGACCAGTCTCCAACCTTCCCTTTCTCTCAAAGATCTCGGAGAAGGCTGTTTTCTCACAGCTGTCCCATCACCTAGACTCCACTCATCTCCTGCACCCTCGCCAGTCTGGATTTCGGCCTGGTCATAGCATGGAGACCATTATGCTCTCATTTCTCAATGACCTACATACTGCGCATGATCAGGGTAACATGTCTATTGCCATTTCACTTGACCTTTCAGCAGCTTTTGACTTGGTGGACCATTCCACTCTTCTTGCTCGCTTGCAGGTTGTGGGTCTTTGTAGGGCCGTTTTCTGGTGGTTTCACTTTTTCCTTTCTGCTTGTTCTTTTTTTGTCTTTCTAGGTGGCGTTTCCTCCAAACCCCTTCCCCTCCACTGTGGAGTTCCCCAGGGATCCGTTCTGGCACCCCTTTTGTTTAATATTTTTCTATCCCCTCTAACACTAATCATTCAGCAATCAGGCTTATTAGCTTATTATTATTCCAATGATATACTTCTGCTTCATCACACTGACCCCCACAGACTGGACCTTGCCCCACTCAATGATTGTCTGGCTAAGGCATCTCTCTGGCTCACCACCAATTACCTACATTTGAATGCTTTCAAGAAACTAGCAATCTGGCTCACCTTCGGCAGTCGCTGTCCACCAGCGCCGGTCCTTTCCTCCCTTCTGATCCCTCTAGTTACCTCTCTTCGCTATCTCGGTGTAACTCTAGATACTTCTCTCTCTTTTCATGACCATATTTCACTTCTCACCCATCGTTTTTTTTTCTGTCATTGCCAGATCCGAGCCATCCATCCCTTCCTGTCTCCACAGGCTCTGACCACCCTCCTACTGTCACTAGCTATGTCTCAGATTGACTTTTGTAACCTGGTCCTCACTGGTATTACTCAATCACAGTTACACTGCCTACAGCTCATTCAGAACACTGCGTCCAACAGTGGCCAATCTAGGTCACAAGTACCTAGCAATTTCCCCAAAAGACACAGGTTCCACAATGCTTGTATTGGGTCAAGCAGTGGATATTCTGGGTCCCCTTCAATAATGGGTTATGGACCTTTCCTCCAGGAACTTGTCCAAACCTTTTTTAAACCTAGTTATACTAACAGATTTTACTACATCTTCCGGTAATGAATTCCATAGAGCGCAACCCCTCCACCAATTTGATCTGCTCTATCATTATGATATAGTTTGTACCCAGGTATCACAGTGTCCCACAGGTTGTCCTCCTTCCACCATGTCTCTGAGATTCCAATCACATCTAAGCTCTCATTTAGTGCTATATATTCTAACTCCCACCTCCAGTCTGGCAGCACCCCTGTTGCCATGGAGGAGAGAGGTCACGTGACAGGAGAGCATCATCCTGGTGTGGCAGGAAGTGATCCTGTAACTAGGACCTGTCCTCCAGGTGATGTAAAACCCTCTCGCACCGAGGAAGTTTCTCCAGGGCCATGTGCCCATGAGGGAAGGGTTAGGACAGCCACTATAGTTGGTGATTCGATCATTAGGCATGTAGATAGCTGGGTGGCTGGTGGACGTGAGGATCGCCAGGTAACATGCCTGCCTGGTGCGAAGGTAGCGGACCTCACGCGCCACCTAGATAAGGTCTTAGATAGTGCTGGGGAGGAGTCTGCTGTCTTGGTACATGTCAGTACCAATGACATAGGAAAATGTGGTAGGGAGGTTCTGGAGGCAAAATTTAGGCTTTTAGGTAGGAAGTTGAAATCCAGAACTTCCATGGTAGCATTCTCCGAAATGCTTCCTGTTCCACGCGCAGGACCCAAAAGGCAGGCAGAGCTCCGGAGTCTCAATGCGTGGATGAGACAATGGTGCAGAGATGAGAGTTTTGGATTTGTTAGGAACTGGGGAACATTCTGGGGAAAGGAGGGGCTCTTCCGAAGGGATGGGCTTCACCTTAACCGGGATGGAACCAGGCTGCTGGCATTAACCTTTAAAAAGGAGATAGAGCAGCTTTTAAACTAGATATTAGGGGAAAGCCGACAGTCGCCCAAGAGCGGATGGTTCGGAAGAATGTATCCTTGAAGGATACTACCAAAAGCAGAGAGGTTCCACAAAAGAGTAAAGTAGCCCAAATGCCCTCAAGTATGGAGCAGACAGAGCTTAAAGATCCCAATTTACCCATGTCTAACAATAGCCAAATTAACATGAATAAAATACATTCTCTAAAATGCTTGTATGCAAATGCTAGAAGTCTAAAGAATAAGATGGGAGAGTTGGAATATATAGCACTAAATGAAAGGTTAGATATGATTGGAATATCAGAGACATGGTGGAAGGAGGACAACCAGTGGGACACTGTGATACCTGGGTACAAACTATATCGTAATGATAGAGCTGATCAAATTGGTGGAGGGGTTGCGCTCCATGTTAGAGAGGGCATTGACTCAGAAAAGATTAAAGTTTTGCCGGAAACAAAATCTGCTGTAGAATCTATATGGATTGAAATTCCATATAAAAGGGGGAAGGCAATGGCAGTGGGGGTGTACTATCGAGCACCTGGCCAGAATGACCAAATGGATGATAAAATGCTCAAAGAAATCAAGGAAGCTAACAAACGTTACAGCGCAGTAATAATAATGGGTGATTTCAATTACCCCGGTATCGACTGGGTCAGTGTCACGTCAGGACATGCTAGGGAGATAAAGTTCCTAGATGAAATAAATGACTGCTTCTTGGAGTAGCTGATTCATGAACCAACCAGAGGGGAAGCCATATTAGACCTAGTCCTTAGTGGAACACCAGATCTAGTGCAAGAGATAAGGGTGTTGGGGCCACTTGGCAATAGTGATCATAGCATGATCGCCTTTGATTTAATTAGTGGAGGAGGAATAGTAAGGAAATCCACAGTACTACCTTTTAACTTTCGAAAGGGAGACTATGATAAAATGAGGAAAAAAGTTAAGAAAAAACTAAAAGGAGCAGTTGCAAAGGTTAAAGACGTACATCAAGCTTGGGTGTTGTTGAAAAATACTATCTTGGAAGCACAGACCAGCTGTATTCCACGCTTTAAAAAAAGTGGAAGGAAGTCCAAAAAACGGCCAGCATGGTTTAAAGGTGAGGTCAGAGAGGCTGTTGTTGCCAAAAAAGCATCTTTCAGGAAATGGAAAAAAGAGCCAAACGACGAAACCTGGAAACAGCACAAGCACTGGCAAGTCAAATGCAAGGCATTGATAAGGCAGGCAAAGAGAGAATTTGAGAAGAAGCTTGCTGCGGAAGCAAAAACGTGAAATAAAGTCCTTTTCAAGTACTTTCGTAGCAAAAAACCTGTGAGAGAGTCAGTTGGTCCATTAGATGATAAAGGGGTTAAAGGAGCACTAAGAGGCGACAAGGCGATAGCGGAGAGACTGAATGAATTCTTTGCTTCGGTCTTTACTGAGGAAGATGTAGGGATGTTACCCATGACTGAAGTGGTATTTAAAGGTGCGGAAGAATTGAAGGAAATATCGATACATCGGGAAGATGTCTTACAACTATTAGATAAACTGAAGAGTAGCAAATCACCTGGGCCAGATGGTATACATCCAAGGGTGTTGAAAGAACTGAAATATGAGATTGCAGACCTGCTATCAGTAATCTGTGAACTATCATTAAAATCATCTCTAATACCTGAAGATTGGAGGATCGCCAATGTAACACCAATTTTAAAAAGGGTTCCAGGGGTGATCCGGGAAACTACAGACCGGTGATCCTGACGTCAGTACCAGGAAAAATGGTAGAAACCATCATAAAGAATAAAATTACTCAGCATGTAGATAGTCACAACCTAATGGGAGACAGCCAACATGGCTTTAGACAAGGAAGATCTTGTCTTACTAATCTGTTATGTTTTTTTGAAGGAGTGAATAAACAGGTGGACAAAGGTGAGTCGGTTGATATTGTGTATCTGGACTTTCAGAAAGCCTTTGACAAGGCCCCTCATCACAGACTTTTGGCAAAACTAAAGAGTCATGGGATAGGAGGCAGTGTACTATTGTGGATCAGGAACTGGTTAAAAGATAGAAAGCAGAGGGTAGGGCTAAATGGCCAATTTTCCCAATGGAGAAAGGTGAATAGTGGTGTACCCCAGGGATCTGTGCTGGGTCCGCTGCTTTTTGACATATTCATAAATGACCTGGAAAGTGGAATAACGAGTGAGGTTATCAAATTTGCAGATGACACAAAACTATTTAAAGTTGTTAAAACCCAAGAGGATTGTGAAAAATTGCAAGAGGATCTTGATAAATTGGAAGACTGGGCATCAAAATGGCAGATGAAATTTAATGTGGACAAGTGCAAGGTTATGCACCTAGGGAAGAACAACCCAAACTATGGTTACACGATGCAAGGTTCCACATTAGGAACCACCACCCAGGAAAAAGATTTAGGCGTCATTGTGGATACCATGTTAAAACCCTTGGCCCAGTGTGCAGCGGCGGCCAAGAGAGCAAATAGAATGCTAGGTATGATAAGGAAAGGAATGGAAAATAAAACAAAAGATATTATAATGCCTCTATATCGTTCCATGGTGAGACCGCACCTTGAATATTGTGTGCAATTCTGGTCGCCGTATCTTAAAAAGGATATAGCGATTTTAGAAAAGGTTCAGAGAAGAGCCACCAAAATGGTAAAGGGGATGGAAGGATACTCCTATGAAGAAAGGCTAAAAAGGTTAGGGCTCTTTAACCTGGAAAAGAGACGGCTGAGGGGAGATATGATAGAAGTCTATAAATTAATGAACGGAGTGGAACGGGTAAACATAGATCGATTGTTTACGTTATCAGAATATAGAAAGACTAGGGGACATGCAATGAAGCTACAGGGTAAACTATTTAAGACTAATAAAAGAAAATATTTTTTCACTCAACGTGTAATCAAACTCTGGAATTTGTTACCGGAGGATGTAGTAAAGGCTATTAGTGTAGCTGGGTTTAAAAAAGGTTTGGACAAGTTCCTGGAGGAAAGGTCCATAAACCGTTATTAAGAAGTGACCGAAGATATCAATGCTTGACCCAGTACAAGCATTGTGGATCTTGTGTCTCTTGGGGAAACTGCTAGGTACATATGACCTAGATTGGCCACTGTTGGAAACAGAATACTGGGCTTGATGGACCTTGGTCTGACCCAGTATGGCATATCTTATGTTCTTATGTTCTAACTCTCCCATCTTATTTTTTAGACTTCTAGCATTTGCATACCACCATTTTAGAGGCTGTATTTTATTCATGTTAAACTGGCTATCAGTAGGCAGGGGTAATTTGGAATCATTAAACTCTGTCTGCTCTGCACTCAAGGGCATTTGGGCTACTTTTGTCTTTTTTGGAACCTCTCTGCTGATATGCCCTAACTTCAGTCTTTTGCTAGTATCCTTAAAAGATACATTGTTTCGAACCATACACTCTTGGTTGTTTCAAACCATGCACTCTTGGGTGACTGTTGGCTTTCCCCTGTTATCTAGTTTAAAGGCTGCTCTGTCTCCTTTTTAAAGGTTGGTGCCAGCAGTCTGGTTCCGTCCCGGTTAAGGTGGAGTCTATCCCTTCAGAAGAGCCCTTCATTTCCCCAGAATGTTCTCCAGTTCCTAACAAATTGAAAACCCTCATTCTTGTACCATTGTCTCATCCACGCATTGAGACTCTGGTGCTCTGTCTGCCTTTTGTGTCCTGCACGTGGAACCAGAAGCATTTTGGAGAATGCTACCCTGAAAGTTCTGGATTTCATCTTCCTACCTAAAAGCCTAAATTTAGCCTCCAGAACCTCTCTACCATACCTTCCTATGTACTAATATTTAACTTTCAAAAGGGCAGACTATAATAAAATGAGGAAAATAGTTAAGAAAAAACTAAAAGGAGCACTGCAAAGGCTAAAAGTTTACATCGGGTTTGGGTGTTATTTAAAAATTCTATTTTGGAAACCCAGATCAAATATATTCCACACTTTAAGAAAGGTGGAAGGAAGGCAAAATGACTGCTGGCATGGTTTAAAAGTGAGGACAGAGAGGTTGTTACAGCCAAAAAAAAAACATATTTTGGAAAATTGAAAAAGGAGTCATATGACAAAAACAAAAAACAGCATAAGCACTAGCAAGTTAGATGCCTGGCATTGATAAGCCAGGCAAACAGAGAATTTGAAAATAAGATTGTCATGGAAGCAAAGACTCATAATAAAAAAAGTTTGAAATAGTAACATAGTATATGATGGCAATTAAAGATCAACATGGTTCATCTAGTCTGCCCAGCAAGGTGGCAAGAGTAGGTGCACCTGCCGCTCCGTGCAGGACACCCCTCCCCATGCCTTTGTTTAGGGGTGTACCCACTACTCCGTGAACTCACCCCTATTTGTTGAGATATAAGAGATAGTTATGTTTATTTTGATTTTATCCTATTGCTATAAAGAAATCCACTGTGTCTATCCCATGCTATTTTGAATTCTGTCACTGTATTTACTCCTGCCACTTCCATTGGGAGGGCATTCCAAGCATCCATCACCCTTTCATTGAAAAAGTATTTCCTGACATTGCCTTTCAATTTACCCACTTGCAGCTTCATGTTATGCCCTCTAGTTTTACAGTTTCCCTGTCTTTGGAAGAGGTTTTTTTGTTCATTAATACTGTAAGTATTTAAAGGTCTAAATCATATCTCCCCTCTTCCTCCTCTCCTCCAGAGTGCACATTTTTAGTTCTTCAGGTCTCTTAATAAGTCTTATGATGCAGGCTCCAAATCATTTTGGTTGCCTTCCTCTGAACCATTTCCAGTCTTTTTATATCTTTTGCGAGATATGATCTCCAAAACTGAACACTATATTCCAAGTGAGGCCTCACCAGTGACTTGTACAGTGGCATTAGTACCTCTTCCTTTCTGCTGGTAATTCCTCTCTGTATGCATCCCAGCATACTTCTGGCTTTTGCCACCGCCTTTTCGTACTGTTTCGCCACCTTGAGATCCTCAGAAACAATCATTCTGAGGTCCTTCTACTAGTCCGTGCACACCAACCTTTTGTCCCTATCGTTTACAATTCCCTTGGATTTCTGCTTCTCAAGTGCATGACACTGCACTTCTTCACATTAAATCTTAACTGACAAGCATTAGACCATTCTTCCAGCTTTTGTAGTTCTTTCCTCATGTTCTCGACTCCCTCAGGGGAGTCCACTCTGTTGAAAATTTTCATGTCATCTGCAAAAAGGCAGACTTTTCCATTTAGTCCTTCAGCAATATCACTCACAAATACATTGAACAATACCATTCCTAGGACTGAACCCTGGGGCATACCGCTAATCACCTTCCTTTCATCCGAGTGAGCTCCATTTACCATCACCTTCTGTTGTCTGTCAGTCAGCCTATTTCTGATCCAGTTCACCACCTTGGGACCTATCCCTAACTGTTAAGTTTATTGATAAGCCTCCTATGAGAAACAGTATCAAAGACTTTGCTGAAATCCAGGTAGATGACATCCATCACATGCCCTAGATCTAGTTCTCTGGTCACCCAGTCAAAGAACTCAATCAGATTTGTTTGGCAAGATTGTCCTTTGGTAAAACCATTTTGCCTCAGATCATGCAACCTGTTGGTTTCTAGAAAATCCACTGTTCTCTCTTTCAGGAGTGTCTGCATTACCTTTCCTGAGAATGGTGTAGTATCTAGAGAAGATGATGTGTTAGAACAGCTTGCAAAACTGAAAGTGGACAAGGCCATGGGACTGGATGGAATATATCCCAGGATACTGAAAGAGCTCAGAGAGCTGTTAGTATAGCTGGGTTTAAAAAAGGTTTGGACCATTCATAACTATTAGAGGACCCGGGAAATCCACTGCATACCCCAGGACAAGCATTGTGGAACCTGTGTCCCTTTTTGGGAACTAGTTAGGTACTTGTGACCTGGAATGGCCACTGTTGGAAACAGGCTTGATGGACCTTGGTCTGACGCAGAATGGCATTTCTTATGTTCTTGTGTTCTTAAATATATGACCCTGCATTTTTTAGTGTTAAATCTCAGCTGCGAAATTCTCAACCATTCTTCAAGCTTTGCTAGACCCCTCCTCATGTAATCTACCCCTTACTGGGTGTCTACTCTGTTGCAGATTTTGGTATCATCAGCAAAGAGGAAAACTTTACCCAACAGCCTCTCTGTATTATCATTTACAAAAATGTTAAAAAGAATCAGACCAAGAACAGATCCCTTCAGTATACCACTTGGAACATCCTTTCCCTTAGATAGAGTTCCAACAACCTATACCCTTTGGTACTTTCCACTCAACCAATTTCTAAGCCAGTCAGTCACTTTAGGGTCCATCCCTAGGACATGCAATTTCTTTATTCTGCAAGTTGCTTGTGCGGAACAGTGTCAAAGGCTTTACTGAAATCTAAGGCTGAATCTAAGGCTGTGCTTCAGTTCAAAACTTTGGTCGTCCAATGAAAGAAATTAATTAGATTTGTTTGACAAGACCTGCCTCTAGTAAAACCATGCTGCCTCAGATCCTGAAATCCACTGGACTCTAGAGATCTCACTATCCTCTGTTTTAGCAGCATTTCCATTAATTTACTCACCATAGAGGTCATTCTCTCCTAAATATTATTTTCCCAGATGGAGACCTCAATCCCAAGCCTAGGCAATTCAAGGCAATTCTTACTGCATCCATAAATATCAAACATTCATCCTCTCTAGTCTTATTATTACCAGCTATCCTCCGAAACATTACAGACCTATCTTCGTTCCACTCACACCTCAAAACTCACCTCTTCATTGAACATTTTGGTCAGATTGAAAATACAACTTATACAGACCCTACATAAATAACCACTCTCCTCCTATATCTAAGCTAACCAACCTTTTAACGTAGATATCAACCGCCTTTATTCCCCTTTGAGAGTTTGAATGACACTTCCAGTCATTAGAATTGTAAATAAGTTATATTTCTAGAATTATGTAAATTTTTGAATGCCTTGTACAGCACCAGTTTTATTGTTAAAATGTTTAATGTACCTGTTGTTTTAACTGTAAACCGCTCTGATTACATGAAATAGTGGTATATAAAACACAGAAATTAAATAAATAAATAAATAAATAAATAAATCTCGGTCTTCCTCTTTCTTCTCTGTTCTCTCCATTTCTCAAATCCCGGTAGAATGTTTGCTTTATTTCCAACAACATTTACTGTGTTCATGGCCTCTGTCTCTCATAATTTCCATCTTCTTGCTTTGACTGAGACTTGGTTTCTCCTGAGGATTCTGCTGCAGTTGCAGGCTTAGCCTTCTGTCATGGAGGTTATCACTTCTCCCATAATCCTCATTCTGTAGGCTACAGTGGTGGTCTCCTATAGTTTCCAATCCCTTCATCCACCTCAGTCTCACTCCATGTCTTTCTTTGAGGCTTGTTCCCTTCACCATCTCTCTGAGTAGTGATCATTTATCAACTTCCTGATTCAAATTCAGAATATGTTCATGAATTGAAAATTTGTACAAGGATTGCTAAAGTAATACTTTAAAAAAGGCAATTTTTAAACACCACAGACGTATTGCTGTCCCCACAAGACCATTTTTAAAGGGCAACACCAAGTGGGTCCTTTTGAAAATGTAGCACTATGCAGGGCTTAATTTGTAGATTAAAAAGGAATGGAATTGTGGGCAGAACAAGCACGGGAAGTGACCTGTGGGGGAGGGGCCAGGGTCAGAATAGTTTCCATCCTTCACCCCTCCCCATATTTCTGCACCATACCCTACCTATCAAAAGGCAACACTGCAAATATTAAACCAATATATCTTAGAGAATACCAATACATCCCCTACTGGGGAAAAAGAACAAGTGGCATTGTCAAATAGAAACTACATAAACAGAATACCTAGTTTGGTTACACATGCAGAACACATGCAGAACATAGTCTAAGTGGCTTCAGCCTCTCATCCCTCTATTTCCAGTCCTATCCCCCATCAGCTCATTTCCAGTTCTAGCCCCCCCACATAAGCCATTTCCGGTCCTATTCCAGCCCCCCATCAGCCCATTTCCAGTCCAAGCTCATCAGCCCATTTCCAATCATCACCAAAAAAAGAACAAGGAATTACAATTTAGAAATAGAAAGACAATAATTACTTTAGGAACCCCAAAAGCCAAACTTGGAATGTACAACAACACTGGAGAAATACAATTATAAATTAATTTCCTCTTGTACTAAACAAAAACGCAAAGATGTTAGCGATACACATTTCCCAGAGCTGACATATTCCAGTTAATAAATTCAAAATATAAAAGTATTTTTCAACCTTTTGTTGTTTGGGCATTTTATTTTTCAGTTGCAATTGCTCCAGTCACTTTCTTCACTTTTCCATCAGCCCATTTCCAGTCCAAGCTCCCCCCATCAGCCCCTTTCCAATCCTAGCCCCTGTCAGCCCATTTCCAGTCCTAGCCACCCTAATCAGCTCATTTCCAGTCCTAGCCCCCATCAGCTATTTCCAGTCATATTCTAGCCCCCATCAGCCCTTTTCCAGCCCAAGCTCCTCCCATCAGCCCATTTCAAATCCTGGGCCCCCGTCAGCCATTTCCAGTCCTATCCTAGACCCCCCTCCCCCCACCGAAGAGCCTCGCGCCTGTCTAAGTGGCTTCAGAGGTGAGCCGGGGAGGCCCGCGCGATGCCCTTTCTCATCTCTGCACAGCCTCTGGTGTGAACAGCAGTGTTTTCCCTCATGCTGGCAACTGTGTTCTAGTGAAGCATGCTAAATGCTGGGAAAGATGAAAGGGCATTTCCCAGCACTCGCACGCTTCACAAGAAAATAGCTGCCAGCATGAGGGAAAACGCTGCTCTTCATGCAGGCAACTGTGCAGAGGTGAGCCAGGGCCTCACATAGGTCTCTCTGGCTCACCTCTGAAGCTGGAATTTCAAAGAGCACTGTGTAGGAATGAAGTTTGTGCAGGGCCCCCTGAAGTGCGGGGCCCTGTGTGAACAACATTCTCGCACAATGGACGGGCCGGCCCTGCCCAGCATCTCCTTCTTTTTCCTCACCCTGACCCCAGCATTTATCAGCACTAACCCCATTTCAGTACCTGGACCCCCAGCTCTAAAATTTGCCCCCTCCCAACACTAGTCTCCCTTTCAGTTCCAGTATCCCTCCAGCATAAACACATTTCTATTCCCAGCCCCCGAATCATCCCATTTCCAGTCCCAGTCCTGCCCCCTCCCCCCAGCCCTAGTATCAGTCCATATCATCTCAATCCCCTCCCGCAGCCCCAGTATCAGCCCATGCCCAGTCTTAGTCCCCCAGCCCAGTATCAGCCCATTTCCAATTCCAGTTACCCTTCAGTCCAAGTATTTGCTCATTTCCAATCCCAGTCCCCTTCCTTCCCTGCAGCCCCAGAATCAGCCCATTTCCAGTCACAGTCCCCCCACAACCCAAGTATCAGCCCATATCATCTAAATCCCCCCCTCGCAGCCTCAGAATCAGCCCATGCCCAGTCTCAATCCCCCAGCCCAGTATCAGCCCATTTCCATTTCCAGTTCCCCTTCAGCCCCAGTATTTGCTCATTTCCAGTCCCAGTCCCCTTCCTTCCTTGCAGCCCCAGAATCAGCCCATTTCCAGTCTCAGTCCCCTCACAACCCCAGTATCAGCCCATATCATCTAAATCCCCCCCTCGCAGCCCCAGTATCAGCCCATGCCCAGTATCAGTCCCCCAGCCCAGTATCAGCCCATTTCCAGTTCCAGTTCCTCCCCATCCCTAGTATCAGCTCATGTCCAGTCACAGCCCCCCTCCCAGCATTGGCCCTCTTCCGGTCCCAGTACTCTCCACCACCATCAGCCCATTTCCAGTGCTCCAGCTCCTTTCTAGTTCCTCTCTCCCTCACCCTACATTAGCTCCCTAATCCTAGTCTCCCCCATCAGCCCTGACAATCGGTCTACCTCCTCCCCCCCCCCCCCCATTACTCTAAGCCAGCTACCTCCTCTTTTACTTTCCCTGCCTGTTCTGTGCTTATCACAACTGTGGGAGTATTGTCGTTTGCTTCTATGGCTGTGCTGTAGTGAAGCAGCCCAGCTGTGGCATTTTTAGTAAAGCAAAATAAGCATTCCTACCTTACTAAAAATATTGCAGCTGGGCTGCTTCAGTACAGGACAGCCACGGGAGCAAACGACAATGCTGCCAGAGCTGTGTTAAGTGTTAATATGGCCGCAGCTTCACAGAGCAGGCAGAGGAAGATGGTTGCGGCCTTATTAACACTTAACACAGCCATGGGAGCATCTTCCTTTCCTCCCACAGATGTGCTATACTGAAGCAGCCCGGCCGTGGCACTTTTAGTAAAACAGAAAGTGCTTATTTTGCTTTACTAAAAATGCTGCGGCTGAGCTGCTTCAGTATAGCAGAACTGTGGGAGGAAAGGAAAATGCTCCCTGTGTTAAGGGTTAATAAGGCCATGACAGTAGAGGGCAGGGAGAGGAGGTGGGACAACAGACTATGAATTACTTCTGTCTCTTCAAGAAGTGCTAGAATGCTGTTACATCCAATTCTGGCACAAATTAAGCCATGGGGGCATGGTCACCACGGAGACATAGAAAACATATTCAGGAAAGGCCCATGTTTGTATTGTTTCCCTGAAATGTCCACATTATTCCTGCTGAAACGTGGAATAAGGCCAGGACTTAGATAAATTCTGTTCTTCTTTGCAATGCGGTCCATATTGAAGAATGGTTGTGACAAGTATGTTTTGAACTGGTATGACTGCTTCTGGAAAAACACAACATGCAGTTTTAAGGTACAGAGAGCAGAGGTGAGGAAATGTAGTAAGGTCTAGATACACTAACACCCTTACAGAAATATTAATAAGAGCAATAGTGTTTATTCAGGGTATGCACTAAAGTGCTGTTTGTGCTAAAGGAGCCATTCTAGGGGACCCTAACAATTCCCATGTTCTGAAAAAGGGGACTGCTAATGCAGGGATAGTATGGGCATGAGCAGGGAAAAGATTCTTTTTTGGATGAGAAACGGAGATCATATTTGTAGTCCTGGTACCCCATACTATTATCTTATTTCATAGCTGTTATGTATAGGTTCAGGGCATCTTTTTGATAGAATCATGTTTTTGTTACAGAAAGTGAGAGTGCGTGTATGGTTTGAGCGGTACATGGGGGAATCTGGTGTGCTCATCTGCATTTCAGGGGGAACGTGAAAGCCTGGCCAGTACCTGGACCATATGGATGACCGCAGCATCACCAGGTGCCAGGGTGACTGGGCAGTCAAATTCAGAGAGGGTTCACTATAGCTATATGTCAAAACATATCCCTGTCAATAATTATAAGAGACCCTCAGAATAAGGGCACTCAACAGTGAAAACACTAATGAATGCCCATAATGAATATTTTGTAGTCCCAATGGTGTTGCTGTTGAGCATGTTTTAGTGCTGTTTGCACTGCTGAATGCCCTTATTCTGAGGGTCCCTTATTATTGACAGGGATATATTTTGACATTTAGCCATAGGGGACCTTTGCTGATTCTTTCTGGATTATTTTTCATAGGGTACTCAAATAACATCAGATATTGTTGGCAGTGTGATAGGGCAGCCATACAGCTGCTCTGCCAGGCACTGAGAGACATGACTGATGTAGTGGTGAGACCGCACCTTGAATATTGTGTGCAATTCTGGTCGCCGTATCTTAAAAAGGATCTAGCGTTATTAGAAAAGGTTCAGAGAAGAGCCACCAAAATGGTAAAGGAGATGGAAGGATACTCCTATGAAAAAAAGGATAAAAAGGTTAGGGCTCTTTAACCTCGAAAAGAGAAGGCTGATGGGATATATGATAGAAGTCTATAAATTAATGGAGTGGAACGGGTAAACGTAGATCGATTGTTTACATTATCAGAATATAGAAAGACTAGGGGACATGCAATGAAGCTACAGGGTAAACTATTTAAGACTAATAAAAGAAAATATTTTTTCACTCAACGTGTAATCAAACTCTGGAATTTGTTACCAGAGGATGTAGTAAAGGCTGTTAGTGTAGCTGGGTTTAAAAAAAGGTTTGGACAAGTTCCTGGAGGAAAGTTCCATAAGCCATTATTAAGAAGGAACCCAGGATATCAATGCTTGACCCAGTACAAGCATTGTGGAACCTGTGTCTTTTGGGGAAACTGCTAGGTACGTATGACCTAGATTGGCCACTGTTGGAAACAGGATACTGGGCTTGATGGACCTTGGTCTGACCCAGTATGGCATATCTTATGTTCTTATGTTCGTAGTGCCAAAGTTCTCCAGGTTGTCCCATGTGGCCTACATCCCTACCCAGGCCAGGATCAATGAGAGCTGCGAGAGTGGTGATATATCTGGAGTCTGGCTACTTGGTGTGATGGCACAGGGATCTCCACTCCCATACCCACACAGTCTTGACCAGGGGAACAGTACCACAAAGCTGACTGTGGGAAGGCAGACAGGGTTGCCCCACAGATAGCGGATGTCTACAGACTGGCATACGTTACGATGGTACAGGTGTAACTGCTGTGAGAAATGCTAGAACCCAGATAGGAGGGACTCAGATGCCATAGTTGGAAGGCTCTACTGCTCCTACTACTACTATTGTAGCACTACAAGATTTATGCAGCGCTGCACAGACACATGTAAAAGATGGTCCCTGCACAGCAGAGCTTACAATCTAGTCAAGACAGACATTACAGCAGCTGTGGACAGGATATATAAAGGGGCACGGTAAGAAAACATAAGGGAGCTTAGATGGATCAGATCCAACAGCAGCAACGATTAGGTGAATGCTCAGCCTGGATTTGAGAGGGGCCAGAGACAAAGCCTGATATACAGATTCAGATGGATTGTTCCAGGCATAAGGAGCAGAAAGGTGAAAGGAGCGACATCTGGATTTGGCAGTAGAAGAGAAGGGCAACTATGAAGCAATCTGACAGAAGAGCGGAGTCCTCGGGGAGGGATGTAGGGAGAGATAAGAGGGGAATGGTAGTGCTGAGCAGCAGAATGAGTACACTTATAGGTCATAGACATGAAATTCAAAAAAAGAAAACCCCCAAAACAACTTCAATGACTATATAATCAAGAGTCAAGTGTCAAGTCATCGAAAAACCCAGCCAGTAGCTGGGCGACTGATTTAGTAGAACTCCACTTGATACAGGACCCGGAGGGGGCCCGAAACATGCATGTCATGTCGTGGCAAAATGTGGACGACTTTAATCGCCTGTGGAAGATAGTAACTGTCTTTTTTCAAGATAAGTGATGGTTTCATTTTTTAAAAATTGGGTACGCTGTGGCCCGTTTTGAATAAAAGGGTTCTTTCGGCTACCGAGGGGAAAGGTTTTCCTCCTCCCTCTCAGGCCGACGGTCCCCGACAAAACATTGAGACTGGATAGTGGAATATAGTGCCAGTGATCGCTGACTGGGCTGGGTTTTTCATAGACATGAAATGGAATACATTTACTGATCAGCAATATTATGCATCCTTTGGGGAACTGCAAGGTTAGTTTGGGATTTTGTGCACTTGGTGAGTATCCACCCCTATCAGTTTAAGGCGTGTTTATAGAGATGACCAAGGGGGGCATCACTGTGGCCAGTTCCTAATGCAATATACCATTTGATACAAGGTATGTCCTGATACATGTTCAGAATTATATTCTCATATACCATATTGGGGGGCACTGAGCTTACTAAGCTCTTTTCAGGGCATGAGGGGCCTGGTGTATGTTCTAGGTTCCAGTAGCTGTCATTTCTCATTGATATTTATGTCTAATGTGCATCAGCAAACTACTGTCTGTAGTAAGCAGTTTAGGAGATGCATGGCTTTCCCGAGGGGCATGGCATCTGCAGGTAGATCATAGGGACAGACAGGATTTGAAACGTGGAACCTTTTAGAATACAGTGGGCGCGAGGATGTTCAAAACGTTTACCCACGTCTGAGGCACATGCTGGCTGAATAGCGCTTGCACATGTCACGTTGAACACGTCTATCTCTCTGATTCTGGACCCACAGGCACATCCAGACCCACGGATGTGGAATTAGGTTCAAAGGGGCCGTTTTTGATTTAGACATTTCTGCCAGCCAGATGTGGATGTTATAGAATCGCGCTCCACGTGTTTATAATATCCCTTCTTTTTTCCAATATAAACTGCTTAAAATGTTCTCCAGTACTCTTACCCCAATGATAAACAAAGGGGTGTCTTTAAAAACCTCGTGAAGGATGAGAACATACCAACATTTAAAAATCACACACACTAATTGATGTGAAATGTTGTGTATGGTAAAACGCATGCCAATTGATCTCTAGATTCTCAGGTTCTGTAACTATGCAACAGATCACATTTAGCAAACTTTGCATGAGTGTAGGCTTCTTTAATAATTTGTTGAGGCTAACCACATTCTTCATATCTGATGCATAGGTCCTCAGCTTTATTTTTAAAAAGGTGAGGTGAGAAGCAAATTCTTCTAATACAAAAAACCTGACTTACTGGCAAGCTTTCTTTAAGCCTGTAAGAAAGAAGGCTCGAAAATCTCAAGAAGCTAATATGCTTGCTTCCAAAATACTGTAGTACACACAGGTCTTGCTGTTTTTTGATTGGAACTTCTAAATAAGTAATTTTATTAGTTCATTTTCAAGATTTACATCTAATGAATCTATCCATATAGTAAATGATTTTAATTTTTCCCTTGACCCCTTCCCTAGAATGAAAATAAAATTCAGATATCTCAACCACAGGGTAATATCTAAAAATATCTGAAGGATAAAGATACTTGTTCTCAAATTTATCAACAAAGAGTAACTATTGATGGGGATAAAGTTGCTTCCATCACAGCCCTATATATTTGTTCAAAGAATTTAGCATCAAAACCAAAATAGTTCTTTTCGATACCAGTGTTGCCAGATCAGTCAGAAAGGAAGTTTTCATTCGATTAGGACCCCATTGTTGTTTATTCAATATTGGGGTAATTTTGAAAGTCCTATTCATGCTTTGGACATCCGAAAATGGGCATAGAGACATCCAAAGCACAGAGACGTCTTCACAGCCATTTTAGAAGATGGCGCTGGAGACATCCGAATGGGGGGCATGGTGGAGGCATTCCCAAGAACCTGGATGTCCCCGCCTAATCTCAGCAATGTCATGTAATTTGGAGCAGAGGAGTAACCTAATGTTTAGAGCACTGGGCTTGGAATCAAGAGATCCAGGTTCAATTCCCATTAGCAATCCTTGTGGCCTTTGGCAAGTCACTTAACCCTCCGTTGCCTCAGAAAAATCCAAGTTATCAATTTCCCTGTTTAATGTAAATTGCAAAGTTTAAGTTACAATGGATACTGCTTTGACTGAAATGATAAAGTGGTATTAAAATACATAAGTTTTGACTTGCTCCAGGAAGAAACAATACTTGTTTTGGTTGAAAACATGCAGAGAGTGTAAAGAAGAAAGCACTCCATTATCTACAGTACTCAACAGAATGTCACTGATAGCAGCAGTGGGATTTGTACTCTAGCTGTATTGTTACTAACCCACTACTCTATTAGGCTATCCTAGATACCTAAATCCTGAAATACAGTTCTGGGGATGTCTATGCAAGTACCCACACAGACATCCATATGGGGCACATCCACGTTTCTGAAATTGTGTCTGTGCCTTGCTGTGCCTGCTTTTTTTTCGAAAGTCCAAAGGAGGGAAAACCCCTCTTGCAGAAAAACACAGCACATAAAGGAATGGAGAGTAGATGGCAGCAAATCCAAACTTTATTGTAGAACTACTCCGATGCATTTCGGAGTATAACCTCATTGAAGACAAGACACAAATTAAACAATAATAATAATAAAATATATAGTAAAGCATAATAATACATAAAATACAATAAAATGGGACCGATCCAAGATGGCGGATGAGTGAAACGCTTCGGTGCAGTGCTTGAGGCTGGCTCCTGCACTTACCTTTCAATGTGGTGAAAGAGAAAGCAACGTCCTCAGAAGCTCCCGGAGACCTTACCCCCGACGAATAGGTTGGTGCAGACGTCAATTGCCGGCTATTGCACAACCTCTGGCGTTATGGCTTCGGCGGATCCTCTGAGTAATTCAGCGGATCTGAGCGTGGATGGGGTGTTGTTAAGCCCCGAGCAAGTCCCACCAGCTCAGCCCGGAAGCCGCCTCGGGATGGTGCAACAAGGTAGAGTTTCTCAAGGTGCTGGGGAACCACTTGCTGCTGGGAGTTCACCCGGGAGGTTGCAGTGGTTGGAGATATCGGTGCTGCAGAGGAAGATCTGCTGGTCTCTTCTGTTTGTGGGGTTGACCGGCGTGTGGAACATTCGACACCTGTTTCCACTAGTACTTCGGCGTTCCGGTTTCCTGAGCAGGTTGAGAAACCTGCACAAGTGATTTTAGATAGCTTGTGGGAAGCTATCTCAGCCCTACAGAAATCCCTATTGCCCATTTTTGGGGTTTTCTCTCAGGAATTGGCTGAAGTTAAAGCCCGATGTGTATCGACGACTACGGAGGCAGTTGCACAGTCTGTGAGGATTACTCAACTTGAGACAAGAGTGGAGGGCCTGGAGTCTCTTGGAACTGTCGGTGTTCAGGATCGGTTGGTTCATGCAAGGAAGATGGAATATTTGGACAATCAGCTTCGCAGGAATAATCTTAGATTCCTGAACTTTCCTAGATCCCTGCTGATAGATTCCATGGACTTGGTCCGTAAGTTCTTTAGGGAAGTTCTTTTGATGCCTGCAGAGTCTCTGCCTCCAATAGTGAGGGCCCAGTATTTATCTATTTCGGCGGTGGGGGCTGGTGTTCAGCAGGGGCAACCCGCAGAAGCAGGCCGCCCTCAAATGGGTCTCTCTGATTTCTTGGAGAGCTCACTGGAGGTGGTTACCAGCATGGCTACTTTATTGGTTAATTTTGCTTTCGAGTCTGATAGGAACACCGTTCTTAAATTATATTTCTGTAGAATGTCAAATGCTGTGTTTTTGGGCTCAAAAATCTCAATATTTCCAGATTTAGCAAGGGAAACGCAAAAAAGGCGGAGAGCGTTTTTGGCATTGCGCCAGCGGACGCTTGCCCTCGGTGCGCAATATAAGTTAAGGTATCCATGTAAGTGTGCTGTTAGTTTTCAATCTAAACAATATGTATTTTTTGAGCCCAAGCAACTTTCGCTTTTTCTTGGTAGTAGGGAGGGGGTAGGGTCTGAGCAGCCTACCACACCGGCTGCCATATAATTCTAACTACACTCTTTAATGATATAATTGTGTTTTTCACTTTAGTAGGTGATTTATTATGAAGTTTCTTTTTTCTTGGATCGCATTGTGGGTTTATTGTGGACTATGCCAATTGTGATTTACTTTCAGGGGGGTCCTTGTCTTGGCTTGCTCTTGATTTTGTTATGTTTCTTTGTTTAATATTCTGATTCTGATTCTGATGTTTTTTCTGGATTGTATTTGTATAAATTGATAAAGAATAAAAAAATACAATAAAATAATATTAATAAAACAATAATAATAAGCCCATTATTGTGATGAGTAATGTCTATTTTATTTCATTTTAGTTGTTTTAATTATCCTTATTTATTAAGTCTATTGTATTTGGTTATTATTATTGTTATTATTAATATTATTTTATTGTATTTTATGTATTATTATGTTTTACTATATATTTTATTATTGCTATTGCTTAATTTGTTTCTTGTCTTCTATGAGGTTGTAGCCCCTGAGGAAGGCTCACACCGAAATGCGTCGGGGTAGTACTACAATAAAGTTTAGATTTGCTGCCATCTACTCTCCGCTCCTTTGTGCCTGCTTTTTTTTCAGACGTTCTGGCTTTGATGTCCCAGATTGCATTTGGACGTCTCTTCTAAAATTCCCCTCCACATTTTCAATGATCTTCAATACTCCATCTTGCAGAATCCTAGTATAAAGAGATGCTAAATCCAAGGTCACCATACATGTAATTTGTTCTGCTTCCTTTACTTCAGCCAGCTTCCATAAAAAGTGAGATGTATATTGCACAATTTCATTTTAAACATCTCAGCTTTCAAAAAAACATCTACAAATTGAGATAGGAAGATAAGAAATGCCATACTGGGTCAGACCAAGGTTCATCAAGCCCAGTATCCTCTTTCCAAAAGTGGCCAATCCAGATTATAAATTCCCTGGCGGGTTCCCAAAAAGGCATATAGGTTCCACAATGCTTGTCCCAGGGTAAGCAGTGGATTTCCCGGATCCTTTTTAATAATAGTTTATGGACCTTTCCTCCAGGAACTTGTCCAAACCTTTTTTAAACCCATCTACACTAACAGCTTTTACTACATCCTCCAGTAACGAATTTCAGAGTTTGATTACGTGTTGGGTAAAACAATATTTTCTTTTATTAGTCTTAAATAGTTTACATTGTAGCTTCATTGCATGTCCTCTAGTTTTTCTGCTATATCCTTTTTAAGATATTAGGACCAAAATTGCACACAATATTCAAGGCATGGTCACACCATGGAACGATATAGAGGCAATATAATATCCTTGGTTTTATTCTCCATTCCTTTCCTTATGATTCCTAGCATTCTATTTGCTGACATTTGTTGTTTCACATAAAGAAGATAGGAATGCTGTTTATGCATCCCACAATTTTCCAAACTGGCAGTGTTTAGACTAAATACTGAGCAATGAACTGATTGCAGAGATAGCTATTCTATGATGGCTCAAGTACTAAATGTTTGGTTGACACTTTAGGATCCTAGTGGCGGTCTTCAAGTAACTGTTAAAGAGCTGATGTTAACAGTGTCTGAACACCCTTCAATACCCTTTATATATTTCCTTCTTAAAATTTATAAGACTCTGTTGCCTCCCCCGGTCCTCCAAGTTGTAGAGTCTGCAATATTCAGCTGCTGGCCAGACAGCTAAACTGACTAAAGTTAGCTGTTTAACCAGCTAGCAGCACAGTCTCTGCTGACCAAAATTCACAGTTACATTTTTGTTTGATTTTTATGATAATTAAAATAAGTTAGTGTTGAAGTGTCTATGTAGAAGATTTCGAAACATGGAGGCTAATAACCAAAAAAAGCTGAGCTACTAAATTTAGGTAGCTAAGTTGGATGTCTAAATTTTATCCTTATCAGCCAAAGCTAGGAGCATGTTTACTAATCTGTGCAGGTGTTTTAAGGCCAGGCTTCCTTTGCTAGGCGCAGCAGCACAAGTACAACTAACACTGCCTCAGTGGGTGGTGTTAGTTGCTCCTGCTGTGGTTTTTTGTCACAGTGACTTGTGGTAACTCCAGGGGACAGCTGTACCCACCCTTCAGTGGCGTACCCCATACCGGCATTATCCATACAAGGCTTAGTAAACATACCTGTTGGGTTCCTTAGTTTTTAACTGAAAAGTCACTTAAATTTAGGGGTTAAAGTGTTATGCCCCATTTAAGCCTGCCATTCATGTTCCTAGATTTAGAAGCTTGATTTAGATGCCTAGTGCTGAACATTAGAGCTAAGTTCCTAACTTTTCTTCTCCACTCTAAATCCTTCCCTGTTGCAACCCACATTTCAGATTCCTAAATGTCGGAGTTTAGTGAAACTAGAAGCATACATTTAGGTGCTCAACCCTCGTAAGTTTTCAAAGAAGGCAATTTAGGAGCCTAACTCCCAAAGTTAGGAACCTAAACCCAGGGCCAGCCCAAGGATTTCGGGCACCCTAGGCAGAAACTCCAGCCTCACTCCCCCAGCCACTGTTCCCTCTAAGCTGTGCGCGTGTACGCGCGCACACACCTCGCCGAGTGAGCGCACATACTTTACAACAGAGCGCACAAAAATTACAGTTCTGATTCTGATAGAAAACAACACAAATGTCTTAAAATTTAAAAGTTGTTGTGTATTTACGGTTTTCACAAGTTCTACAGTATTTTCTAGTGCAATCAATGTGGTGTACATACTGTATTCTGACGTGTAGTCAAATTTTAAAGTATATAACTCCGAGTGTCGTCCTTGTGGATACCATGTTAAAACCCTCGGCCCAGTGTGCAGCGGCGGCCAAGAGAGCAAATAGAATGCTAGGTATGATAAGGAAAGGAATGGAAAATAAAACAAAAGATATTATAATGCCTCTATATCGTTCCATGGTGAGACCGCACCTTGAATATTGTGTGCAATTCTGGTCGCCATATCTTAAAAAGGATATAGCAATTTTAGAAAAGGTTCAGAGAAGAGCCACCAAAATGGTAAAGGGGATGGAAGGCTACTCCTATGAAGAAAGGCTAAAAAGGTTGGGGCTCTTTAACCTGGAAAAGAGACGGCTGAGGGGAGATATGATAGAAGTCTATAAATTAATGAACGGAGTGGAACGGGTAAACGTAGATCGATTGTTTACCTTATCAGAATATAGAAAGACTAGGGGACATGCAATGAAGCTACAGGGTAAACTATTTAAGACTAATAAAAGAAAATATTTTTTCACTCAACGTGTAATCAAACTCTGGAATTTGTTACCGGAGGATGTAGTAAAGGCTGTTAGTGTAGCTGGGTTTAAAAAAGGTTTGGACAAGTTCCTGGAGGAAAGGTCCATAAACCATTATTAAGAAGGGACCCAGGATATCAATGCTTGAACCAATACAAGCATTGTGGAACCTGTGTCCCTTGGGGAAACTGCTAGGTACGTATGACCTAGATTGGCCACTGTTGGAAACAGAATACTGGGCTTGATGGACCTTGGTCTGACCCAGTATGGCATATCTTATGTTCTTATGTTCTTATGTGGCGCACAAAAATTTAACTTTCCTTCAAAAACTGCACAGCTGATATTTTATGCGCACACAGCCTACAGAAAATTAGAGGGAACGTTGCCCCCAGCTGCCACTAACCCCCCTCCCCCCATCTGTCACCAATTCCATATGGGGAGGGGGAGGCAGGCTTTGCCACTGCTTTTTTGAAATACTGCCTCTGCCACTGCCCAGCTCCCCCCCAAAAGAATCAGAGGCAACTAGGGGGGCAGGGTAGTGCGGCTGCCCATGTATGCTGCTGCCACCACCCACCCAGGCTGACCGCCTTGCTCACCTAGTAGACGGGCCGGCCCTGCCAAAACCCTTTGAAAATTGACCCCACAGTAACGAAAGACATGAAAAATTGGCATTTTACTTTGACATGATGAAAGAAAAGCCAGTCAGAAAGGTATTAATTCGTTCAACTAAGATATTCACTTCTGACATTTTTGTTCACTTTTATCCAACTGGATTCAAACAACCACACTGTTTGGCGGTCGCTTTAGAAGCATCTATATGTGTACACTGGTGCATTTACATCAGCGGATTAGCTACATGTGTAAATAGAGATTTTGGAAAGCCACTATTTACATGTCTAGATACCTAGAATGCAGAGATTTTAAGGGGGTGTAGTTAGTGTGTGCCAGAAAAGTATACATGTCCCGTTATCCAGTGGGATTACACATACTCGTATATTTACAATAATTTCCCCATTTGCTTCTGCACCTGCTGCAAGGTTTCACAGATTTGAAAAAAAAAGTACTCACTTTGGCCAGGGCTTTAAAGGAGGGCTTAAGGGGAAAATTCTCTTTAACTCCTGTTTTTTATTTCCATCTCTAATGTAAACCCCCCCCCCCCCCCAAAAAAAAACAACCCTTTGGCAGTCTTGTTGTTTATTGCCACCACTTCAACCTATAGGGGCCCTTTTCTTGAAGGGTACTGAAGTCAGGAATCCATGTCTGGATGGTAGGCCCAGCACAGAGCACGCCCACTCTCTACTCCACCACTCCCCCTGGCTCTAAAGACGTGGTGAGCATTCACATGTCTACAAAAATCAGGTTCTGAAATGGCATTGGGGCGTGTATTTCACTCTACACATCTCAATACTGCATTTTGGACATGGGAATGCTTTTAAAATAACCCCCGTAGCGATGTGGCTTAATTGAAACCAGAAAAAACAGCTGCCCTGAATTATGGCACAGAGCTGTATGCAGAGGATGCGATTTCATCATGTCACTCCTGCATGCAAATGGCCTCTTTTAAAATGCCGACTGGCCGAAACGTATACACTTTGGCACAAAAGCACAAACTTTGCTGGTAGGCACAGCCAGAGGTGCAGTGTGGGCAGAGTTTGCACATTTTTTTTTTTATAGTACCATCAAGTCAATGCTGACTCCTGGTAACCCAACACCCCTTGAGTTTTCTTGGCAAGGAATGACCAGAAGTAGGCAATGGAGGGTAAAATGTGGTTCTTCCAAGGCAATGGAGGGTAAAATGACTTGCCCAGTGTCAAAAGGAATGCCAGTGGGAATCAATCCCTGATTACTTGGGCATTAGGCTGTTGCTTTAACCACTAAGCTACTCCTCCACAATGCACGCTGATTATTAAATTCCTTAATCTATGTGTAAAGTGCAGATAGTCATTTTGCACCTGCTTGTGAGCAGATATAAATGATCTCACCTACATTCAAGGGGAATCCTATGCCACAAATGCTAGTATTTTATACAGGCAATTAGGCGCCTTCTTGTTTTTTTTTTAATGAAACAGCACTTATGTAAGTGCTTGCCTATGATTCCATTATAAAATTACCAGTGACTACCTTGTCCTGTATCTATATTCAGCACCGTCACCTGCTGTATCCAGACAGCAGTGTTGCATATACACATTGCTCTTCTTTCCAAAAGTTTGCAGACCCTGATATAAAGATACCAATGACTGAATGACTTTGTATGGCTTATGAATGTCTTTTCATGTCTATTCAGGTCATCAGAAAATGACAGATGTTATATGGGAACTTGTAGGCACGAACTGATCCTTAAAGAGTGTTCAGAATATTTTATAGGGGTGAAACTTTGGCTTCTGAGGAAACTGCCTCTGCTTTTAGGTACTTCATTTATCATCCATTGTTTATCATTCCACTGAAAATAGGCCAGAATTGATTTATTGTGGAAAGACAGGAACTAAAGTATTCATTGCTATATATGAGGACTTACGTCCCATAAAATATCAGTGCATACTGCTCTTAGGGAGAATGTGTTGGATCTTTGCAGTCTAGGCTCTGTTAAAGTGAATAAACATGCACTTGAGCTGATCTGGGCTCTTATCTAGGTCATCTATAATCCCTCTTACCCGGTTTGTGCACCTCGATGCTAACCACTTCACCTCACAGCAGAGCAGAAGCAACACCAAGGGTTAGCCGGTAAGTGGTAGCTATCCAGCCAGCGGCTAAAATGCTATCCAGGCAACCTGGCTATTTAATGCCGGTGGATGGATATGGCTCTGGCACTGAAGATCTGGGTTTACTTTAAAATGGTGACGGGCAGTTACTTTACTTGGGTTGACTGCTGCTACTGAATATACCCCTTTCTACATTTCTATGAGGCCATTTCAGAAGGTGAATGGAGGTGCACCTGATTCTGCTCCAGTGGAGGCTAGATGAACCCGCAGGAACAGAATCATGGCAAAGGGATTGGACGTCTGGGATGTGCTGTGATTCAGGTACCCCGGATGTCCAATCCATTGCCTGGCTAGCCCAGCCTGGCTCCTGCATGGAGCCACAGGGCCATGGTGGCATGTTGCCATGGCACCACGGCTCCATGCAGGAACCATGATCCCTGGCAGCAACAGTCAATCCTTCGTTTCTCACAGCCTGACCCTCAATGTCCAGGGGAATTATTCCACCTCCGAGGTGGAATAAGTCCCTTGTTGAAATGGCTGACCTCAGATGTACAGGGCTGACCTCAGAATTGACCCTGTATTTCTGGGGACATGGCCCGCTCATTGCCCACCCTTGCTCCTCCATCAGCCCGCCATTGTCCTGAGCTCCCTGCACATCTCCCCTATATGTGTGGGAAGCTTTTGAGTGGGAATACGGTCCCGGGCATTTAACAAGTCTGGATGTCCAGATCGGACATCCAGACCCACTAAATGTGGTTCTGAATGACCCTCTATGTGTATGCGTTTGACAGGTACACATCAACTTTGGGGGGGGGGGGGGATTGACATGCCTATTTTATAAACTGTGTGATCCCTTCTGCCGAGTTTATAAAATATAGGCACATATTTAGGTTTCTTATTCAGATGCTCATATCTACATGCCTATATAAAATTAGTCTAGAAACCCTGTTTTATGCTTGAAAATGGTTTGAAGATTGCTCTTCCCATGATTCCCACCACAATGGGGATAATTATGTAAAATATTTTCCATGTATAAAGCATGTTTGCTCATAGAAAATGGTTCTTATAAAATTACATGGGTGTACACCCATTTACAAGCATATGTGTTGACAACAGCATGTCTACTTTTGATGAGATCTGTACATAGGTATTCAAACATCTTAAAGGGAAGGAAATGCCCATATTCACTTTCAGGTGGGGCTGGTTGTACTCATCAGGAATACATGATTTAAGGACCTGAGTTTAATCTTGACTTGAACAAAGCCAATTAAATGTATTAGGTATTGTTGTATTAGTATAGGTATCCCCAGCAAACCTAAGTAAGAAAACAACTTAAATGCCTAAAAAAAATCTTAAAACTGAGATGCAGACAGAAGTCCAGCAGCAAGATGGGGGATTTCCATTCTTTTGAATTGAGTGTCACATATATGTTTTTCTCAAAGTTGGTGAGGAGTCTTACATGTGTACTAGGTGCAAGGAGCTCTTTGCTCTCAGGGAATGAGTCCGATCTCTGAATGCTAGAGTAGCAGAGATGGAGGACATAAGGAAGACAGAGAAGTATATAGACGAGACCTACAGGGATGTAGTACTGAAGTCTCATCTCCAGTCTGGCAGCCTCCATTTTGCCATGGAGGAGAGAGATCACAGGAGAGCATTACCCTGGTGTAGCAGGAAATGATCCTGTAGCTAGGACCTGTCCTCCAGATGATGTAAAACCCTCTCAAACCGAGGAGGTTTCTCCAGGGCCTTGTGCCCATAAGAGAAGGGTTAGGACAGCCATTGTAGTTGGTGATTCAATCATTAGGCATGTAGATAGCTGGATGGCTGGTGGACATGAGGATCACCTGGTAACATGCCCGCCTGATGCGAAGGTAGCAGACCTCACGCACCACCTAGACAAGGTTTTAGATAGCAATGGGGAGGAGTCTGCTGTCTTGGTACATGTTGCTACCAATGACATAGAAAAATGTGGTAGGGAGGTTCTGGAGGCCACATTTAGGCTTTGAGATAGGAAAGTGAAATCCAGATCTTCCAGGCTAGCATTGACAGAAATGCTACCTTTCCACACACAGGACCCAAAAGGCAGGCAGTGCTCTGGAGTCTTGGACCATGCGTGGATGAAACGATGGTCCAAGGAAGAGGGTTTTGAATTTGCTAGGAAATGGGCAACATTCTGGGGAAAGGAGGGGCTTTTCCGAAGGGATGGGCCTTAACCAGGATGAAACCAGACTGCTGGTATCAACCTTTAAAAAAGGAGATAGAGCAGCTTTTAGACTAGATAATAGGGGACAGACAGGAAGAAAATTGATGCCTTTGAATTATGGAGCGGGCGGCAAATACAGCGTATACCATGGACTGCCCGAAGAACAAACCAGTCAGTACTAGAGGAGATCAAACCTAAACTTTCTTTAGAAGCTCAGATGACAAGACTTCGACTTTCATATTTTGGACACATCATGCGAAGAGAGAGATCATTAGAGAAAGACATCATGCTTGGCAAGATAGAAGGTCAACGCAAAAGAGGAAGGCCAGCAATGAGATAAATCAATACAATAACAGCAGCTATGGGTGCCAGTCTGTCAACAATAAACCGCCTGACAGAAGACCAAACATAATTTAGGACAGCTATCCAGAGGATCTCCATGAGTCGACACCAACTCGACGGCACTTAACAACAATAGGGGAAAGCCAACAGTCGCCCAAGAGTGCATGGTTCAAAAAGATGTATCCCTGAAGGATACTAGCAAAAGATTGAAGTTAGGGCATATCAACAGTAAAGACAAAAGTAACCCAAATGCCCTTAAGTACAGAGCAGACAGAGCTTAAAGATTCCAAATTACCCCTGCTTACCCAATAACCAAATCAATATTAATAAAATACAAGCTCTAAAATGCTTGTATACAAATGCTAAATGTCAAAAAATAAGATGGGAGAGTTAGAATATATAATACTAAATGAGAAGTTAAATATGATTGGCATCTCAGAGACCTGGTGGAAGGAGGATAACCAGTGGGACACTGTGATACCTAGGTACAAATTATATCGCAATGATAGATAGATCAAATTGGTGGAGGGGTTGCACTCTACAGTATGTTAGAGAGGGCATTGAATCACACAGGATTAAAGTTTTTAAGGAAAGAAAATACACTGTAGAATCTCTATGGATTGAAATTCCATGCAAAAAGGGAAAGGCAATGGCAGTGGGGGTGTACTACTGACTGCCTAGCCAGAATGACCAAATGGATGATAAAATGCCTAAAGAAATCAATGAAGCTAACAAAAGTTACAACACAGTACTAATAATGGGTGATTTCAATTACCCTGATATCGACTGGATTGTGTCATGGCAGGATATGCTACGGAGACAAAGTTTCTAGATGAAATAAATGACTGCTTCTTGGAGCAGCTGGTTCATGAACTGACAAGAAGGGAAGTTGTTTTGGACCTAGTTCTTAGTGAAACACAAGATCTGGTGCAAGAGATAAGGGTATTGGGGAAACTTAGCAATAGTGATCATAGCATGATCACATTTGATTTAATAATTGGAGGAAGGACGACAAGGAAATACACAATACCACCTTTTAACTTTCAAAAGGGAGACTATGATAAAATGAGAAAAATAGAAAGAAAAAAACTAAAAGGAGCAGCTGCAAAGGTTAAAGATTTACATCAAGCATGGGCGTTGTTTAAAAATACTATCTTGGAAGCACAGACCAGCTGTGTTCCACGCTTTAAGAAAAGTAGAAGGAAGTCCAAAAAACTGCCAGCATGGTTTAAAGGTGAGGTCAGAGAGGCTGTTATAGCCAAAAAAGCATCTTTCAGGAAACGGAAAAAGGAGCCAAATGATGAAAACTGGAAACAACATAACTCTGGAAAGTTACATGGAAGGCATTGATAAGGCAGGCAAAGATCGGATTCGAAAAAAGCTTGCTGTAAAAAAAATGCATAATAAAAACAGAGGGGTAAAAGGGTCACTAAGAGGGGACAAGGCCATAGTGGAGAGACCAAATGAATTATTTGCTTCAGTTTTTACTCAAGAAGATGTAGGGAAGTTACCCATGACTGAAATGCTATTTAAAGGTGATACATCAGAAAAATGGAAAGAAATATCGATAAACTGGGAAGATGTATTACAGCTATTTGATAAACTAAAGAGTAGCAAATCACCTGGACCAGATGGTTGCAGAACTACTATTAGTAATCTGTGAACTATCATTAAAATCTTCTGTCATGCCTGAAGATTGGTGAATGGCCGATGTAATGCCAATTTTAAAAAGGGTTCCAGGGGTGATCCGGGAAACTACAGATCAGTAAGCCTGATGTCAGTACTGGGCAAAACAGTAGAAAACATTATGAAGAACAAAATTACTGAACATGTAGATAGTCATGGTTTAATGGGAGATAGCCAACATGGATTTAGCCAAGGAAGTCTTGTCTTACTAAGCTGTTATATTTTTTGAAGGTGTGAATAAACAGGTAGACAAAGGTGAGCTGGTTGATATAGTGTATCTGGATTTTTAGAAAGTCTTTGACAAGATCCCTCATGACAGAGTGTTGGCGAAATTAAAAAGTCATGGGGTAGGAGGTAGTGTACTATTGTGGATCAGGAACTGGTTAAAGGATAGAAAGCAGAGGGTAGGGCTAAATGGCCAATTTTCCCAATGGAGAAAGGTGAATAGTAGAGTACCCCAGGGATCTGTGCTGGTCCACTGCTTTTTAAAATATTCAGAAATAACCTAGAAATGGGCATAATGAGTGGGGTAATCAAATGTGCAGATGACACATATTATTCAAAGTTGTTGAAACCCAAGAGGATTGTGAAAAATTGCAAGAGGACCTATTTGAATTGGAACACTGGACATTCAAATGGCAGATGAAATTTAATGTGGACTAGTACAAAGTTATGTACTTAGGAAAGAACAACCCAAACTATGGTTACATGATGCAAGGTTCCACATTAGAAACCACCACCCAGGAAAAAGATTTAGGCATCATTGTGGATAACATGTTAAAACCCTCCGCCCAGTGTGCAGCGACAGTCAAGAGAGCAAATAGAATGCTAGGAATTATAAGGAAAGGAATGAAGAATAAAACAAAGGATATTATAATGCCTCAGTATTGTTCCATGGTGCGACCGCACCTTGAATATTGTGTGGAGTTTTGGTCGCCCTATATTAAAAAGGATTTAGTGATATTAGTAAAGGTACAAAGAGACACCAAATGTTAAAAGGGATGGAAGGATACCCATATGAGGAGAGGCTTAAAAGGTTAGAGCTCTTCAACCTGGAAAAGAGATGGCTGAAGGGAGCTATGATAGAGGTCTATAAATTAATGAATGGAGTGGAACGGGTAAACATAGATTGATTGTTTACACCATCAAAAAGTAGAAAGACTAAGGGACAGCAATTTTGCTTCAGTGTAACCCGTTTAAGACTAATAGGAGAAAATATATTTTAACACATAATCAAACTCTGGAATTCATTACCGGAAGATGTAGTAAAAGCTGTTAGTGTAGCTACGTTTAAAAAAGGTTTGGACAAGTTCCTGGAGGAAAGGTCCATAAACCATTATTAAAGGGGACCCGGGAAACCCATTGCTTGCCCCAATGCAAGCATTGTAGAACCTGTGTATCTTTTTGGGAAACTGCTAGGTACATGTGACCTGGATTGGCCACGGTTGGAAACAAGATACTGTACCTTGGGCTTGATGTACCTTGGTCTGATCCAGCATGGCATTTCTTATGTTGTTATGTAAGGGGCATAGTTTGGATTGAGCAGATATAGACGTACAATGTTTGAAGCTATCCATTCCCCACCCATGAGACTTATGACTCTGGTAGTAACGTTATGTAACACTCTCCATCATTCTCCACTTCTTCAAATTGAGGGAGTAGCAATCCCCTTGGGCTCTTTTACTAGCTTTCACCCAGTCACTAAACTCTTTGGAGAAGACTATTACTTCTATGAACCTATGCTCTTCAGTTTTGAATCCTGACCCTTCTCTATTATCAAAAGACCTGCTTCGCTACTTCTCTTGCAACCTTACAGATCTGGTCAATTCAAATCTTAGGGCTATACGTATTCCCAAGAAGTGGAAAAATTCCATCAACTGGCCTTGCCTAATATGAAAGCTGATCATTCTGATTCTGCTAACTATAGATCTATGACTAATCTCCCATTTGTGTCTGCAATTGTGAAAAAAAATTGTTTTTCAACAGCTTATTTCATTTGTGGAAACCTAAAATTCTCTACATCCTAGGTTTCAGAGCTTTCCGTAGTATGGAGACATTGCTAGTGGCAATGCAAAACAGAATCCTGTCCTATCTAGATGGTGGTAAGGATTTTACAGCTAGATATGACTTTTGCTACCTATTTGATTGCTCATCACTTGTTACTGGAAGTAGGCAATGAGGGAGCTGTTTTTAATTGGATTTCAATCATACTTACCCTCACATGGTTTTACAGTCGTATTAATCATCTGATATCCTTAGAATACCCTATACTATGTGGAATCCTTCAAGGATCTATCCTGGCCCCTATTCTTTTAAACCTTTTTATGGCCCCCTTAATAACTCTCATACAGAGCCTTGGACTTAGTATACATGTTGTTGTTAAGTGCCATCGAGTCGGTGTCGACTCATGGCGACACTCTGGATAGTTGTCCTACAGTAAATTGTGTTTGATCTTCAGTCAGGCGGCTCATTGTTGACAGACTTGTACTCGTAGCTGCTGTTATTGTATCGATTAATCTCATTGCTGGCCTTCCTCTTTTGCATTGACCTTCTATCTTGCCAAGCATGATGTCTTTCTTTAACGATCTCTCTCTTCGCATGATGTGTCCAAAGTATGAAAGTCAAAGTCTTGTCATCTGAGCTTCTAAAGAAAACTTAGGTTTGAACTCCTCTAGTACTGACTGGTTTGTTCTTCGGGCAGTCCATGGTATGGAAATTGTGAACTCATAATACCTGGACAGCTCATTTACATCCACTATATCAGAGCATCTGGATAAGATGGAGGAATGGATTCATGGTACTGATTATTCCTAATGCAAAAAATCTTCAGTTTTATGGATTTCTTGGACTCATCCAGTATGCAAATATGCTCCGTATATTGCTGGTAACTCTGTTCTAGTTACCCCATTTTAATCACCACCTTTCATTTGCTTCACAAATATCATTGCTGGTGAAATTGTTTTCTCTCTTAGGATCATCCAATCCATTAGGTCTCATCTTCATATCAAAGCCTTAAAAAAATCTGGTTCATACTCCCATTTTAAACCAATTAGACTACCGTAACTCCTGTTGATAGAGTATGTTTATATTCTATCCATGTAAATATGCATTTTATATATTTATTTATTTAAGAACATTTGTATTAGAGGTTAGATCTGTTTTTGTCTTGGATTTATATTTGTTCAGATCTAACCTTTAATACAAATGTTCTTAAATAAATAAATATATAAAATGCATATGTACATGGATGGAATATAGGCATACTTTTACAATTGCCTTAAAGCAGATATAAATTTCTGCAAACGAATATGTTTACAACTGGAGATAATTTTAGGAACCCATTTTTCCTTTAAAAAATACAAAATAGCTCTTTGGTATGTTGAAAATAATTACCTGATACTCAATATTCAGTCCCAACCTTATTTTACTAGCAAACTGTACCATAATCAAATTATTTTAAAAAAGAAATATGTGAATCTCGTATGGTAGAATAACACTTCCATTGTTGTTGTTAAGTGCCGTTGAGTCGGTGTCGACTCATGGCGAACCTCTGGATAGTTGACTTAAACTGTGTTCGGTCTTCAGTCAGGCAGCTTGTTGTTGATAGAGTGGCACCCATAGCTGCTGTTATTGTATCAATCCATCTCATTGCTGGCCTTCCTCTTTTGCGTTGACCTTCTACCTTCTGCCACCTTGATATCATGGAAGGCGGTATATAAGAAATGTTAACTAAATAAATAAATACCTTGCCAAGCATGATGTCTTTCTCTAATGATTTCTCTCTTTGCATGATGTGTCCAAAGTATGAAAGTCGAAGTCTTGTCATCTGAGCTTCTAAGGAAAGCTTAGGTTTGATCTCCTCTAGTACTGACTGGTTTGTTCTTCGGGCATTCCATGATATACACAGTATTCGTCGCCAGCTCCATAATTCAAAGGCATCAGTTTTCTTCTTATCAATCTTTTTCACTGTCCAACTTTCACATCCATATGATGTTATTGAAAATGCCATGGCTCAGACTAGTCAAATCTTTGTATGGAGAGAAATATCTCTGATCTTGAGAATCTTGTCTAGGTCCTTCATAGCTATTCTGCCAAGAGCAATGCATCACTGGATTTCTTGACTGCTTGTCTTTTCTTTATTGATTGTTGATCCAACACATATAGATATCCTTTTGGTATTCCTTTGTCTTTTCAAGGATCCATCTCACATCCGCGATGATGTCTCTCGTTCTTGCCCTTTCCTGAACCATGCTTGCACTTAAGGCAGTTCTTATTCCAGGTATGGTTGTAGTCTCTGCTGAATGATTTTGAGTAAAATCTTGCTAACATCTTGGATCAGAGTGATTGTGTGATAATTTCCACAGTCAGTCGGATAACCTTTCTTCAGTATTGGTATAAACACAAATCTTTTTGAGTCAGTTGGCTATGAATTTGTCTTCCAAATTTCCTTGCAGAGCCTTATTAGTATAGTAACAGCTGCATCTGATTGCTGTAATACTTCAGTGGGAATGACATTAATGCCTGGTGCTTTGTTCTTTGATAAGGCTCCGGTGCTTTATTCTTTGATAAATCTGTCAATGCTGCTTTGACTTCTTATATCACCAACAGTTCCTGTGGAGGAGTAGCCTAGTTGTTAGAACACTGGCTTGGTAACCAAGCAACCAGGGTTCAGTTCCCACTAGCACTCCTTGTGGCCTTGGGCAAGACACTTAACCCTCCATTACCTCAGAAGAAAGGCCTGGCAATCTACTTCCAGTGACACTGCCAAGAAAACCCAGGAGCTTCTGGGTCACCAGGAGTCAGGACTGACTCAAAGACACACATTGCATTGGTTCCTGATCATAAGGTATAGTTTGAAACAGCCATTGGTCCACTTGATGCTTATGGTATAATGACTCTGTATATTCTTTCTACCTTTTCTTGATTTTCTCAACATCATTCAAAACATGGATCCTTGACCATCTTGTAGCATTCCAATTTGAGGCTGGAATTTTAACTCTCGTAGATTTAGTAAAGCCAATCTTGCTCTTCCTCTAATAGTTTCTGATTCTATTTCCTTGCATTCATAAAATAAGGTTGGAGTTTGCATATTGATTATAAGGGGCCTGATATTGAGTTATGCCGACTATGCGCCACTACGGAGCATAGCTGTGTGCGCCAACACGTAATCCTGGATATTCAATGCTTGGGTCATATGCAGCCCTAGCATTTAATATCCGGGTTTGCTGCACAGCCTCCTAGATGCAGTAGATAACTGGGCAGCGTGATATTGCATGCTGCCTGCCCGGTCAGCTGCTGCGACTAAAAAGATAGGCGAGCTAACCGGACAGCATGCAATATCGCCGCTGCCCAGTTTTATCGACTGTCGCCGCCTCTGCCTTTCCCCAGAATACTCACAACATGCCCCGATGCTAAGCGGTCAGCATTAGGGCATGTAAGGGAGAAGGTCGGGGATATATAGCAGCACTAAGCATGCTAGCGCTGTTGAAAATCCCGGTTAGAAACATTTACATGGTTTACAATGCTGTAAATCGTGTAAATGCCTTTTGAATATCGGACCCAAGGTCTTTATAAAATAGGCATAAAATAGGTATATTTAGAGATATTTTTATAGGCACTCTATTATAAAACTACCCCTAATTAGAGTCATTCTAGAAGCTGAATAAGCGTTTGGATGTGCGCCGGGAATGTTTATGTGCCAAAAACGTCTATGAATGTATTCTGGTACATGGTGTCCGCATAGGTCTATCTTGCTTGAACAGGGATGTCTGCATGGTCCCTGAGGGGGTGGAATGTGGGCATGGCCAGCTGCGGAGACGTGTGTACCGTTTTCTCAAAAGCTCTATGTACGTTTATGGCCTTTCCCGGAGATGTGTCCATTATGCCTGCAGGAGATGTGGAATAAGGCTAGGACTTAGAACATTTTCTGCTATTTTTACAATTTGGTTCTGCAAGTGATAGTATGTGTGTATGTGGTTTGAGGGTCGCATGGGAGGATCTGGTGTGCTGATTTGCAATTCAGGGAGGACATGAATGCCAGGGCAGTACCTGAACATTGCGGATGACCACAGTGTCACCAGGTTCCACTGTGATAGGGCAGACATATATCAGTTTGCCAGGCACTGGGAGACATGACTGATATTGTGCCAACATTCCCCACATTGCGTCATGAGGCCTACATCCTTACCTAATCCAGGATCTATGCAAGCTGCGAGAGTGGTAATATATCTAGAGGCTGGCTACTTGGTATGATTGCACAGGGATCCCCCTTCCATGCTCACATAGATAGCAGATGTTTACAGATACTGGGCTTGATGGACCTTGGTCTGACCCAGTATGGCATATCTTATGTTCTTATAAATAAGGTAAGACAGAGAGTGGACATTTTATGGGACAGGTGTAGCCACATGTAGAGAGCTGCTGTGAGAAATGTCAGTACCCAGATATGTGAAAAACAGATGCCATAGCCAGAAAGCCATAGGCATTAAAAGAGCATACTTTTGTAGCTCAGCCATATTATGCATCCTTTGGAGAACTGCAAAGTTAGTTTAGATTGTTGTGAACCTGGTAAAAGTCCATACTTAGTATTTTAAAGAGTGTTTTTAAAGATGACCGATGCAAGAATAATTGAAGCATTTTTATATTGCCAAGTAATTTTTGATGCAAAGTATGTCATGACAAACATGTTAATATTTTATTTATCTTTCGTATATTAGAGTGCACTGAGATCACTTAGCACTTTTCTGGGCATGAAAAAGACTAGTATATATAGTCTAGTTTGCATCAGCTTTTATTTATCATCAGTATTTATGTCTAGTTTATGTCTACATCAGGAAAATATTGTCAGTGAGAACTGCAGCTTAGGAGATGCACATTTTTTTTTTTAAACTTTTATTTTCATTTTGCAACAAACAAAAGAAACAACACACCAAAAGAGACAAAACAGGTATACAATAAGGAAAAGTAAACCCATTACCCCCCACCCCGATGCTTCTTCTCTACCCGATTATATCAGCATGTGAGCGCTTCCAATTAACAGTGATTATACATCAAACGATCAAAAGAGTATCTACAATACAGCATGATCATGGGACAGAGATATATACAAAGTTAGACAGTCAGATGAGAGCATTTAGCAAAATGTACATAGTCATTGAGCAGCTTCCATTGAGACCAATGAGAAGGAGTCTGAACGGAGGAAGCGAACAGACGAGGTATTTGTTCATATTTACTGTAAAGACAGGCATGATTCCACCATTCATTGGGGCTCAGATGGGAGCTAATTTTCCAGTATTACTTAATTAGGGAAATAGCAATGCCAAGCATAAAGTTCGAAAGGAGATAAGCCATTTTTGGGAGAGAGGGGATCCCCGCAATTGGGCGAAGTCCCACTATCCTCCAAGAAAGGGGCTCCTGAGAGTGCGAGATAGACTAAATACGACCCCAGACCCGACGCCAGTAATACTGTAGTGCGGGATATTCATGCATAACATGAGGTAATGAACCAATGGCCGCAGGACGTGTCCAGCAACCATTGCCCTGAGTAGTGTTCCATTTGTCTAATCTGTGAGAAGTGTAAAAACACCGGTGGGCTAGAAAGAAGAGGGTCTGAGTGAGTGAGGCGGATCGGGAACCCGTGTCCCTCTACTCCAGATAAGGCTCCATTGCTCCGAGGTCAAAGTCACATGCAATTCTCTCTCCCATACTTTCTGCGCTATAGGGGTATCTCTAGTTATAGCATTACATAAGGTTTAGTAAAATTGGATGCTACACCCGGTGAACTACCGAGAGATCGGAAAGTCTCCAATCAACCTTATGTAGGGAATGCCGATGGCGGGAGTACTCTAGTGCTCCGAAGGCGATGCTGAAGTTGCACTGACCAGAGTCGGGAGTCTAAAGATTGCATAAGAGTATTAAAGGCACCTAAAGTGTCTAAAAGCATTGGTAGATAGTGGGAGTCTGATGGGAGAGTCATACCAGGGAGAAAGGTAAGAGGAATCGGTTTGCAAAGGCCCGCTTCTATATCTAGCCACACAGGTCTACTCGGTACTGGATCTTCCAACCAACGAGCACCTTGTTTGAGAAGAAAAGATTGAGGGAACACTTGAGTAAAATCGCCACCAAGTATTAATGGAGCATTGGCAGAGGCCGAGGCCAACTGCGCAATACTTGCATAGTAAGCAGGGTTGTCCACATTCGGGGCATAATGCAAATACACGTAAATTCACTATCTCCAACCTCAAGGTGTACACGGGCCCATCTACCCTCCTTGTCAGCGCTAATATCAGGTACAGTAGCATGCAAAGACTTCTTAACCAGAATGGTTATCCCGTACCATTTGGAAACGGTGGGAGAATAGGCAGCTACCATGTGAGGCTTAGCATTGAGTTTCAGTGTTTCAGCAGAGTTTAAATGCGTTTCCTGAAGAAACACTAAATCAACATGCACATGGCTAAGATAGCTAAGGATTTTCTTTCCTTTGAGTGGACCATTAATGCCTTTGACGGTGAATGATAAGATTTTACATAAGGCCATTCAGAAAAGTTAAAAATTCTGAGCATGATAGCACACATAATTTCACTATGTCCCTCAAACTGACTGTATCTGGCTGTACACATGACACAGGAAAAATAAGCTAATATAATACAATGAAGCGCCCCACATTAACAAAGAAAACCGCAGTACGGTAGAGGAGAAGCAAAACCCCAAAATTACTGGCGACCATGTGTCTGCGGGGAGAAACCCCAGAGAAGGCCGAAATTGAAAAAAACACATAACCTGTAGGACTGTGCGTGCTCCGAATCCGACCGAGGCACACATCATGAAGGGATAGGAGACCAAAAAACAAAAGTCATATAGAGAAAGAAAGAAAGTCCAGGCTATTTCTGTGCTTGGCTATGACCGCCGCATCGGGCCCTTCAAAATGGCGGATAGAGCCGGCAGATAAGAGTCCAAGATTTGGGATTAGCGCATCTGCTCTGCTTCTTTGGAGTCTAAAAATGTTGATAGTAGATCAGGATCTTCGAACGTCCTGGTTTGGTTGTGGAGAGTCACTCGGAGCTTCGCTGGATACAACAGGCCAAAGCGAGCCTGTAGCTGTTGAAGTCGAGGGCGAAAAGCAAGGAGTTTCTTCCGACGGTCAACGGTAGGCTTTGCCAAATCAGGAAAGAAGGAGACCTTACGACCTTCAAATTCCAAATGATGATTCGCTCGGGCAGCATGTAAAATTTGTTCCACTTGTTGATATCGTAGCAAGCTAAAGATAATAGGCCGGGGTGTCGTGCGGTTGAGCGCCATGTGGGCAGGAACACGGTGTGCTCGATCGATTTCCAGTTCTCTGTGAAAAGTGATCTTCAGCAAGGAGGGAAGAGTTTTGAGCAAGAATTCTCTTATATCTCCTGCTTCCACCCCCTCCGGCATTCCGAGGAGCCTCACATTGTTGCGACGGGCTCGATTATTGCTATCTTCTAACTCCTTTTGAAGATTCTGTATCTGGCGCTCAGCCTTGTCCAGTTTGCCCAAGCGCACCTCGTGCGAGTCGAGGACCCCCGCCATGTTGTCCTGCCGTAATGAAAGACTTTCAAGTCGGTCCTGGAGCACTCCAAAGTCTTCTCGCATGGCTCGAAGCGCTTCTCCATTGGACTGCACCAATTCCTTCACGCCGCGTATTTCCTCCAAAATCTCCAGGTGCATTTCGGGGTTTTCACGAAATGGGACCATCTTCTGTGGGGAGGACACCTCTGTTTTGGAGCGTTTTCCGTGAGAAGAAGAAGGAGACCCGAAGTCCAAGCGCGCTGGTTTATGGGCCGCCATCCCCCCCGAGGTGCCCCGGTCAGCTCGGAGCGAAATAGTAAATTTGTATAGGTATTAAGTCAGGATTCTAAGTAGGCCTCTCGGGAGCTTCAACGCAAAGCGTCCTACCCGCTGGACATCAGGCTCCGCCCCCTCAGGAGATGCACATTTTAACCGAGGAGGCATGGCTGTCGGAGCTGCCTATGGGTATATCACGGAAACAAGCATGTTCAGAAATGGGCAGCTGTCCAGAATATGGTGAGCATAGAGACATCCAAACCATTTTGGCATTTATCTGTGTCCCGTTATATTAGCAGGGAGGATGTGTTTCTCTGCTTCACTGCATGGCCTGTGCCTGCACCGTGCGCGGTTCTTGCTGTGACTACTTGCAAGGGCCAGCTGAACAGCACATTGAATGTACCATGCCGAACACGTCTACAAACTAATCTCAGAAATGCAGGCAAATTTATACCCGCAGATGTGGAATTAGTATGGAATCGCACCCATGCCTGATCTAAACGTATCTGCTAGAGATAACCAGCCTATATGGAATCTACCTCAATGGAGGTAATTTTATAACTACTCATCAAGGAATGAAGGCCAAGCGCATGCCTGTTTTGAGACTATTTTGTGTAGGTGCCTATACTGCATATAGCTTTAGAAAATAGCCATACAAAATCAGCAGGAATAGGGGGTAGATACAATCATACCAAGTTGGTGTAAAGTTATTAAAATCAAGTACATGCATACCTGTGGATATCATGATTCTGCTGACCCCCCTCCCTCCCCCCCCCCAAGTCCTTCTCAGGAACACCTATGCTCAGATGAACATTCTCAGCTCCTAGGTTTTACATGTGCAACTTCTAATTTTAACAGAAAGCTTTTTCTGCATGTAAAACTGAGTTAATTTGTGCAAAACGCCTTATCAAATAAGTTCCCATGGGGGGGGGGGGGAGCATTTTCAGTGGTGGCAGCCAGCCTGTGTAAAGCAGATAGCTGCCTCCTCTTTAGGTCTGACCCAGAGGCCATGTCTAGTCACTGGCATTGAATATCTGGTGTGTCCAGAAGGAGTGTTATCTAACCGGGCAGTGGCAATATTCAGCTGCTGCCTTGTTGGATAACCCAGCTAAAGTTAGGCCATACTTCAAAGTGCCTACCTTTAGCCTGTTTAAGATAACAGCCCAGTGGCTGAATATCGTCACTGACTGATTATCACATGTGCTGCCCCCAGAACAGCCCAATGCTATGCAGTTAGCATCGGAGCATACAGCAGCATTGGAGGGGATTTTCAGCGGCAGAAAATGACTATGTGCTGCTGAATAACCCACTCACTGTGTTTAACATGGTTAGCCAGTCTGCTAACCATGTTAATCACTTTGAATATGCCCTCATTGAGGCCGATTCAGAGCGAGACACGTCCGGGCCGACTGGACGCACAAAATATGTATGGGCCCCAATTACACCTGATTCTATCACCGCAGGAGTTATATGTTCCTGCAATTGCAGAATGAGTGCACTTAGATGGCATTCAGCCCTTGGAGACGTCCCGGGGGCTTCCTGTCCATCCCGCACAGTGTTCCAGCTGGCATGCCTGTGCCATGGCTTCCTGTTGCCATGATACCGGCACGGCCTACCGGAGATACAGTCTGGCCCAGTGCACCTCAGCCCCAGGCCAGGTGACTCCCCTTCTGTTCAACCTGCACTGGCTCCCTCTCCAATACCGATTTCAATACAAGGTTCTCATCATCATGCATCGTGCATTTCATTCTGGTACTCCACAATATCTGTCCGATCTACTTTACCTGCACCTCCCCCCTCCCGTGCCCACCGCTCCATTAACAATAACCGTCTATCTCTTCCCTCCCCAGCTCGTGCACATTTGAAATTTACACGCTGCTCTGCATTTTTCTTTCTCGGTCCGGCACTTTGGAATTCCTTACCGCCTACCCTCTGAATTGAGCAATCCTTCCCCTGCTTCAAGGGGATGCTGAAGACTCACTTCTTCGGCATTGCCTTTGACCTCACCCCCACATCTGACCTCCCTCCTACCAAGGTTCATATTGCATAACCCTTCCCCTCTCTCCTCCTATCCTCTATCTTTTCTGGGTGCCCTGTCCTCTTCTCTGTCCTATCTTGTTTTTGGCGTTCCTCTCTTTTTTTTAGTAGCAATTTATTTGTTTTTATACACTGCCTTGATGTTTCAGCCCAGGCGATTAATCAAATGAAAAAATAAAGATAAAGATAAAGATAAAAGACATCCCGCCACCCAACCCCCAATATTTGCTTTTTTCCAGCGGCAGCTTATTAATGCAAAAATTACATAAACCTTCATTTGAAGCATTGCTGTAGAGTGTATTTTTGTGAAGTCACTTCACAGCAGTGCACTTCATACAAAAAATAGCATAAAACACCTCCTCTTTGGTGTTTTTGCATGATTCCAATTGTTTTGTGCTATTTGTCATGCGAAGTGCACTTTAGTATACAGGGACTGTCATTAGTAAATAGACATCATTGCATGTCAGCATGTGGTAAGGTGGTAGCATACTTTAGGAAATCTAGCCCTAAGTGGGTTATTTGAAAGTCGCCGTCCCTGCGTGTAAATAGACTTATGCATATAGAGGCATGTTTACTAAACCGCACTAACCGTTAGCATGGGATTTAGCATGCAGAAAGCAAACTGTGCTACATGATAGCGTGGGGCATCAAGCTAAAAATCCTTTGATAACTGGATTGCATGTGATTGGGTGAGGGCTGGGTGGGTTAAGGGGAAGAACGAGGATACTGACGGTGCATCATGGTTCGTGCACCACTATGCCGGTTTGCATAGCGCCACCCATTAGCAATGTGCCAACGATAGAGGGATGGCCACAGAAGCCCCTTAAAGCTGATGCAGCCTCAGTGTTAGTTTCATGACCCAACTGCATGCTACTATGTGCTCTTTGGTAAACATGCCCCACACTGAAAAGAACATTAGGGTGATGGGTTGGATGGGGGCTTTCATTACTGCACATAGCTTCTGGGTTTTAAATTGGAGCAAAATCTATGGGTAAAAAGTACTTGCAGACTTTGAACCAATGGTAGCTGTTGGTAAGTACCCCTACTCCCAGTGGGGATACTTTTCAATAGCTTTTTCTGCATGGAATCTGTTGAAATAGGCTTTGTAGTGTCCTTTTGAATGAAGTATAGTGGTTGTTCAGCCTTTATAAAACAGGCATAAAATTAGTGAATTTTGATTATTTCACATAATGGACCTCTTATGAAATTGCCCCCAGCATATGCCTGTAACTTTCTGTATAATTACATTTAAGGATATTCTGCATATGTACTGAGAATGCTTTCTTTGCAAATCAAAAGAAATGGATCCCTCAGCACAACCAATTGCACAATGTTTAGTGCATAGAACCTCACCCTTTCCATCATTCCAAGGGAACACAATCATGAATGATGATTGTTTGAAAGGAGAAACACATTACTGACAGACTACCAAAGGTGACTGCTACTTCTGGAGAGAGATCTGCAATTGTAAGTATTTACTTCTGGGAATTTTTCTAAATCTTGGGGAAAAAGGAATTCTTTAGGTTAAAGCTGATTAATCTGTGAACCCAGTGTTTTTGTTAAATCAGTCAGGGCCTAGTAGCAGCAAACTGCTTTAATTTAAATCAGATCAGAATATAATTTAGTATAAAAGGCAAAACAGAGTCAGTATTCTTTGAGCAATAAATTATTTCTAGAGACCTATACAAAGAGGCCTTCTACATAGGGGGCAAGAGACCTGTGAAAATTTTTAAATAGTTGTTAAAGCCAGGTGGCAGATCAAAGGGCCATTTCGAAAGTCTCCCTCTATTCAAGCAAGGACTGTGTTATCACCCAGGAAATTGGTCACAGTTTACCTCAGAAGCAGAGGCATAAATATTCAACCAGAGTTCTGTGATTCTCAGTTTTGAAGGACTACAAAAGGTGACTACTACTTCTGGAGAGAGATCTCCAATTATAAGTACTTACTTCTGGGAATTTTTCTAAATCTTGGGGAAAAAGGAATTCTTTAGATTAAAGCTGATTAATCTGTGAACCCAGTGTATTTGTTAATCAGTCAGAGTCTAGTAGCAGCAAATAGCTTTCAGTTTAAATTTAAAACACAGAAAAGAGCTTTCTGTTTAAATTTAGACCCCAAGACTCCCTCTATCCAAGCAAGGGCTGTGGGACTCCCCTGGAAATTGGTCACAGATTACCTTAGAAGCATAGGATAGGGTACTATGTAGCAGCCAGCAAATTCCAGAGTTTGATTACACGTTGAGTGAAAAAATATTTTTTATTAGTTTTAAATAGGTTACGCTGTAGCTTCATTGATTGTCTGCTAGTCTTTCTATATTCTGATGATATAAACAATCGATCTACGTTTACCCATTCCACTCCGTTCATTAATTTATAGACCTCTATCATATCTCCCCTCAGCCGTTTATTTTCCAGGTTGAAGAGCCCTAACCTATTTAGCCTCTCCTCATAGGGGTTTCCTTCCATCCGCTTTACCATTTTGGTGGCTCTTCTCTGTACGTTTTCTAATTACGCTATATCCTTTTTAAGATATGGCAATCAGAATTGCACATAATATTCAAGGTGCAGTCACACCATGTAGCAATACAGAGGCATTATAATATCCTTTGTTTTATTTTCCATTCCTTTCCTTATGATACCTAGCATTCTATTTGCTCTCTTGGCTGCTGCTGCACACTGGGCAGAGGGTTTTAACATTTTATCAAAGATGACGTCTAAATCTTTTTCCTGGATGGTGGTTCCTAAAGTGTAACCATAGTTTGAGTTGTTCTTTCCAAGGTGCATAACTTTGCACTTGTCCACATTAAATTTCATCTGCCATTGGATGCCCAGTCTTCCAATTTATCAAGATCCTCTTACAATTTTCCACAATCCTCATGGGTTTTAAAAACTTTAAATAGTTTTGTGTCATCTGCAAATTTGATAACCTCACTCGCTATTACCATTTCCAGGTCATTTATGAATGTGTTAAAAAGCAGCAGACTCGGGGGGCGGAGCCTAGCGGAGAAGCGGGATGGCTGCATAAGCGCTCAGCTCCTGCAGACCCTTTGAAATACCCCTGGTTTCATCGCTAACCGCCTACCTTTTTGGGGCGATTTATCATCAGGTCGCAGCCGTAGTGGCATACCTGGCTGATGGCGTCGGGAAAACAATCTAAATTGGACTTTGCCTCGAGCGGGAACACGGGCTCTAAACGAGCCAAGCAAGATCCTCCTTCCCCTATCAAGATGGCGGCGGGGCGAGATGCCGACGACGGGAGAAACGAAATTTTGGCTGAATTGCGGGCGGTGAGAGCAATGATCTCAGCCAATGGTGACACCCTACTGCAAATGCAGGCGGACATGCAGGAATTTAAGGAGAGAACGCAGGGGTTAGCAGCGAGAGTTGAACAGATTGATGGTGTGGTGAACGGGCACGAGGACCGTCTGCAGAAGTTATCTAGGGCCCTGAAAAAGGTGAGCCTGCTCGAGACGAATCTGGAGGATTTATCTAATCGATCCCGCAGGAATAATGTTAGATTGTTGGGGGTCCCTGAAGGAGCGGAGGGGACGGACACTATCAGTTTTCTTGAAAGAGTCCTGCCTAGTATTTTGAAAATAAATCTCAGCAAACCGCTGGAGGTGGAGCGGGCACATAGAATTCCTATGCATACAGGGGGACACAGCCCGAGGCCCAGGCCTATAATTTTTTGCCTGTTGCGGCATCAGCAAGCTATGCGCATTATGTCCGCGGCGCGAGCATTGTCGCCGGTGACATTTGAAGGGCATAGAGTCTCCTTTTTTCCTGACCTGTGCAAGGTAACAATGGATAAACGAAAGAAGTTTTTGGATTTGCGACCCCGCCTTCAACAGCTCCAGGCGAAATATGGCCTTTTCTATCCAGCGCGTTTTAAAGTGACTCTGGACAATCAAACAAAATCCTTCGAGGATCCGGAGGGGCTATTGCTGTTTATAGAAGAACAGGAAGCCCTGAAGATGCATACGGACAGCGGCTCCTAACTCCTTTGATGTGGAAGAACTTTCTCTTTTATTTGCATTCTCGCAAGTATTAAGCTCTGTCTCAAGTAGAGCGATGTGTATTGTGTGGGTATTGCAGGAGGGTACTACTATTGTTCTTGCTGTGTCCAGTTGGCATCTGGGGTTCTAAGGGGAGGGGAAATTGTTTTTCATAGTCTCTATTAACAGTCATGCCAGGATGTAGTTCTATGCTGTACCATATAGGCTCTCTGTTAATCATATCATCTCACTGTATGGTGAATACTGTCTATGGGCGGGTACAGTTTTTAGGGTTTTGCTCTTGCTGTTGTGCTGCCTTGTTCTGCATCTCACGCTGTCTCACCCATTGATGCTGTTCCTCATAGGGGGAGATAGGTGGAGGCGCTGCAGACAAACGAGGTGTCTACTTGTCCCTCGGGGTGACATGCCGGTTCAAAAGCTGATCATGACCATGGAGAGGTTTGTATATTATTTTTTGTATTTTGATGTCAGTACCTCCCCTTAAAGTTCTATCTCTGAATGTGAAGGGCATCCAGCACCCCGCGAAACGGAGGAAGATATTGGCTTACGCTCAGAAGCAAAAAGCGGACATTGTTCTCCTTCAAGAGACCCACTTGTCCTCCAGGGAATCTCTGAAACTGGGCTCGAGCCACTATAAGCTGCTTGCTTACTCCCCTGCTCTGGGGAAGAAGAACGGGGTTGCAGTGTTAGCCAGAGGAAGGATCCCACTTCAGGTGATGGCTACGAGGGCAGATAAGGAGGGGCGCTGGGTCAAAGCACATGTATCTCTGGGAGCCAGACACTTGATTATCATCAATATCTATGCCCCCAATGGTGATCAACCTGCGTTTTTCCATTCCCTTGCAGAAGTGATACAGGAAGAAGCTTCTCATCCTTTCATCCTCGGGGGTGATTTCAATCTGGTGCTGGACCCCTTGCTAGACTGCAACCCTAGTCGGGTCAGAAGCGGAAGAGCACAGATAGCGCTCCGGTCACTCATGCAGGAGCTTGGGCTTGTGGACGTCTGGAGAGTCCTGTTCCCCAGTGAGAGGGATTATACCTTCTTTTCTTGTACACATGGCTCATACTCCAGGATAGATTTTTTTTTGATCTCCAGATCACTGATTTCAGAAGCCCGCGGAGCCAGCATTCTTAGCACCCACATATCCGATCATGCGGCAATAACATTAGAGCTTACCCAGGAAGGAGACTCACTTAGACCACAGTTTTGGTCCTTCAACAGAGCCCTGCTCGGTGATGTGGTTTTTCAGGATACCATAAGACAAGCTATTGAGGAATACTTTAGCCACAATAGACAGGGAGACTCTTCAAATTGGGCCTGGTGGGAAGCCTTTAAAGCATCCATTAGGGCGCGAATAACCAGCTTCAGTATTGTTAAGGCCAAGGCGGCCCAGTCCACACTTCAAGATCTTGACAGACAAATCAAGACGGGTGTGAACGATTACTTCAGAGAAGTCCTAATGCTACCGTTCTGAATCGGATACAAAAGCTGAGATATCAATATAACATGATAATAAGTACAGAGGTGGAGCAGAGCATGTTCACGAGTCAGGCTCGATATTATACGGAACAGAATAAAGCGGGCAAGTTGTTGGCTGCTGGCCTCAAAGCCCGTCGCAATAAGGCGCATGTCACGAGTATTTTAGATGCGCAGAAGAATACTTTGACTACTAACTGTGAGATTGCAGCCGCCTTTCGGTCCTTCTATGAACAACTCTACAGTTCCGAAGTACTGTTTGATGTTAAGACTTGTGAAGATCTTTTGGCCAAGGTTGATCGGCCTCGCCTCCAGGAGCCTCAGCAGTCTGTCCTAAGGGAGCCCTTGTCTATAGGGGAGCTACGGGAGGCATTGGCTACCATGAAGATTGGCAAGGCAGCAGGCCCTGACGGGCTGCCGGTTGAATTCTACCGAACGTTTGCTGATGTACTACTCCCGCAGGTATTAAATTATTACCGCAAATTTTTGTCAGCAGAGCAGAAGACCGGTGCCTTTGCAGAAGCAACTATCGTAGTGCTTGAAAAACCAGGGAGAGACCCAACGGCTGTTGGGAATTATAGGCCCATCTCCCTTCTTAACGCCGATTACAAGTTGTTCTCCTGTATGTTGGCCAGGCGGCTGAACAGTGTGCTCCCTGGGTTGATTCATCCTGATCAATGTGGCTTTGTCTCCGGACGATCGACAGCTGACAATGGCCGCTTGCTATGTGATGTGCTGGAACGGACTTACATTGCTGAAGACCCAGTGCTAGGTCTCTCCATTGACGCGGAAAAGGCCTTTGATAGGCTAGAGTGGCCCTTCCTCTACCATGTACTGGAGTGGTTCGGATTGCCCAAAGAGTTTGTTGCCATGGTCCGGATCCTGTATGATAATCCCACTGCACGAATATTGGTCAATGGTATCCTTTCTCAGCCCTTTCCCTTACGTCGAGGCACAAGGCAGGGCTGTGCCCTCTCACCACTTCTGTTTAATCTCGCCTTGGAACCGCTGGCTCTGCTGATACGCCAATCGGAAGAGATTCGTGGAGTACAGATTGCTGATCTGCATGTTAAATTGTCAGCCTATGCAGACGACCTGTTGGTCTTCCTTCGGCCGGACTCAGTGCCAGCGCTTTTGCATTTGATTTCTCAATACTCGCAGTTATCAGGCTATAAAGTGAACTGGACGAAAACCGTGGCATTTCCGATGAACAAGTGGGCGGTACCTTCTTTGGTTGATGGCTTTCCCTTTCGATGGGACTCAGGGGTGATAAAATACCTCGGAGTGCTGTATTCCGCGTCCATAGAGGACACTATGCGGGTAAACGCTGAGAAGCTACTGGATATAGCCCGCTCTTACACCCTATCGTGGTCCCCACTTCATCTCACCTGGTGGGGACGGATGGAGGCCATCAAAATGTCTCTGGTTCCTAAGCTAAATTATATTCTGAGTATGCTCCCCTTTTTGCTCCCGTCTGCAACGTACAAAACTCTTGATCGTATCCTGAGCGTCTTCCTTTGGGCTGGGAAAACTCCCAGAATTGCATTAAAGAAGCTGAAGGCTGCCAAGGCAGCTGCTGGAGTTTACTTTCCGGATTTCCTCTGGTACCATAAAGCCTTCCTGTTGAAACAGGGATCGTTATGGGCTCTGGGTGGAACTATGGAGCCTAGACCCACATGGCTTAAGCTGGAAGAACGTCTGGTCGCCCCCTGCCCAATTGAACTTCTTATGGGAATGGTGCACCCAGAGAACTCTGGTGTTGGGAGAGTGGTAATCTCTACTCAACTGGTTTTTCGATCCTTCCTCCCTATTATTGCACAGCGCAATCCATCCTCAAGATCGGTACCTATTTGGTTTAACCCAGAGCTGAAGATCAACGGGAAGGTCTGCAATTGGGTGCAATGGCAACAGCGAGGGGTGTGGACCATAGGGCAGTTGATGGACGGGTCAACATGGAAACCCTTCAGCACTATACAGCAAGAATTTGACCTGCCGGCTAGTTGTTATTTCCAATGGCTGCAACTACGGCATTGCGTCGGTAAGTTGCTCTCACCCAAGGCAGGCATAGGTTGTCCCTGGGGCCTGAGAAGTGTTATTGAAGAAGTCAGTGCTGAGAGAGGAGCAGCCTCGCGTTTTTATGCTCTGTTTGTGGATCACTTTGCCCCAGTCAATGCCGGATTGCGACGTATCTGGGAAGAAGAGGCACAGATTGCCTTGTCGCCGGTAGATTGGGAGAAATTTTGGGGCCTTTCAATACGAGCGTCGAAATCTGCGGCCCTTACTCAATCTATGTTCTTTTTGGCACACCGGGCATATCTTACCCCTAATATTTTGAGTAAATGGAATAAGAGTGAGAGTGGGGCATGTTGGGCCTGTCATGGGGAGGTGGGCACGTTGAGACATATGCTGATGGATTGCCCTCACATTCAGAGTTTCTGGTCGAGAGTTTGGGATCAGATTCAACGAATACTACAGTTTAAGGCTGCCTTGTCTTGGCAAATTATTGCCTTTAGGAACATGACGCAGATTCAGGAGCTGGATAAAGGCAATTATTTCCTTCTTAATTTCATGATAATGGTGGCACTGAAACTCCTGCTAGCTCGATGGAAGAATCCCACCAAACCCACCTATCAGGAATGGTGGAATCAACTGTGTCTATATGCCAAGTACGAGAAAGCCACTGATAAAAGTTGGTGTCTAAGGGGTAGGATGTCAAACCTCTCCAAATGGTCGGCGTTAGATCAGTTTGCTTATGTACTTTGATTTAATAGCATATGCTGCTTATATGTTCACTGTTGTAACTCAGCTATGTCAGTTTTAGACCTCGGGTAGTTTTCTTTTCTTTTCTTTTCTGTCGTCTGCAGCGCCTCGGGGGGGGGGGGGGTAGGAGGGTGGGAGTTGTTTCTGGTTGTTCTGACTATGATGTATGATTTTTTCTTTCAATGGGGGGAAATATTAATTATTTTGTTACTCAAGGTTGTGAAAATATTGGGTATAGTCTGCGGGCACACTGTGCTGCTTGTATATTACCTGTGCTGTATTTTGTTTGGCTTGTAGCATTGTCTGCGCGTTATATGCTCCTTCTCTGGTGTGTTGTGGTATGCTCAATAAAAAATATTAATAAAAAAAAAAAAAAAAAAAGCAGCAGACTCAGCACAGATCCCTGCGGTATTCCACTATTCACATTTCTCCATAGGTAAAATTGGCCATTTAGCCCTAACTTTTGCTTTCTATCATTTAACCAGTTCCTGATCAACAATAGTATACTGCCTCCTACCCCATAACCTTTTAGTTTTGCCAAATGTCTCTGATGAGGGACCTTGTCAAAGGCTTTCTGAAAGTCCAGATACACTATATCAACTGATTCACCTTTGTCTACCTGTTAATTCACACCTTCAAAAAATATAACAGATGAGTAAGACAAGATCTTCCTTGTCTAAAGCCATGTTGGCTTTCTCCCATTAAACCATGATTATCTACATGCTCAGTAATTTTGTTCTTTATGATGGTTTCTACGATTTTTCCTAGCACTAACGCCAGGCTCACCAATCTGTAGTTTCCCGGATCACCCCAGGAACCCATTTTACAAATTGGAGTTTGTGGTGCCGCAGACCCTATGCAAACAGAAAAAAAGGTTTTAAATTCAGAAAAAAGATTCCAACACCAGATGCGACATTACGAGGAGCCAGATAGGGGGAGCAAGAGAGACCTTCCAGGGCCTAGAGAGCCGCACCCCAGAGCTTGTGATGTGATGCCGGCCAACAGCCAATCCAGGAAAGGGGGAGTTCCTTTTAAGAAAGGCTGGGAAGTTGGAAAAGTGAGGAGAAGGAGTTCTTGGCAACAAGACAGAAGGATTTCTTGGCAACAAGACAGAAGGAGTTCTTGGCAAAGAGACACCGGGAGGAAAGGTACCCGGAGAGAAACAGAAGGCAGAGTCTTAGCTGAGGGAACGGTGCCAGCGGACTCAGGACCCTGTGGAAGTTACCAGAAGGAAGATGAAGCCATCTCCATAGGAGGTAACACTCTTTGTTCAAGGAGAAAGAGGTATGGGGTGAAAGGGAGATAACTCCACCTGAAGGCCAGCTGGACAGTGGGAAGCCTGCTAACCGAGTAAGGCTGAATTGCAGCAGGACTAGGCCTCAAGCCTCAGCTCACTGGGATAGGCCCAGAGGAAAAGGTAATCCATATTTTTCTACTACTAACCATTATAACCTGGTGACACAGGGAGCACAGGAAACAAGGGAGTGTTCTCCTCATCAAGCTGTTTGTAAAGCAAGACACAAGCTATTACCAAATGAAAGACTGTTTAATGAAAGGCACAGGGACAAAAGAGGTTGTTCTCATAGTAAGCATGCACATGACCGAGGCCTAAACTTAAGCCCAGAGCATTGGAGGCTGGTACAAACTTTATATGAAAAGCCTCATCATATTCCACCGGACTATATTGATACAGAGTCCCAGCTTTCAGATCCTCAGCCCATGCAGGTGGAATTTACCGAGGACCCTTCCGAAATGGCAATGGATTGTAGCTACTGTCAGGCAGGAAGCCTAGAATCCCTGCATAGTGTCTAGAGCTATGCTCAGCAAACAGAGACTGAGTGTTTCATATGTATAAATTCCTGTGAAGATAACAGAGGATAAAGCAATAACCGTTTATGTTTCTTTCTACCTGAAGTAAGGTTGCTTTGTGTTGATGTAGATTCCAATATTTGAATCTTTGTGCATTAAGGGAAATAAAAAGCCTTTCTTTCCCTACTCTCGGACTTTGTATTCATTTGAGGCTTTGGTACACGGAAGGCCACTGGGAACAGAATACCCAGACCCCGCACTCAAGGACCAACTCAAACTTAAAAATATAACTCATGTTCACCCGACCTGCCTTAACAACCTCTGGCCACTAGGGCGGCGGTGCGACATGAAAAATGGCGTAGTTGTTGGATGTATTGTTGGAGCCTACGTCAGCCGCAAAGAAAAGAAGCTTAAGCTGCAGGTTTCAGAAAAAAAAAAAAAATAAACCCAGGTTGGAATATAAGACCCGGAACGGATTGTTTAAAGAAACCAGATTGAAAGAAATCCCGGAGTGGAGTGATCTAAATCCGGAGTGGATTGGAGAAAATCCTGAAAAGGAAAATCCTGCTTCCAACTGTCGGCGTGGAGAGCCGCGGACTGCGACGGCAACGAGTACCATTCCAGAGCTGACTCAACATTACCATCAGGTAAAACGTAATTATGCCTGAATAAGTGTTGGATGCCAGGGAAAGTATAGAAAAAAAAAAAAAAAAGAAAGGAAAGAAAAATTGTTAGAAGAGCCACACTTGGTTGTGGTTTTTTTTTTTTTGTTCCTTGTTACAGATTCGCCATGGAGGCTAAAGAGTTGTGTGCATGGATGGCTCATCAATTTGATAAACAAGCGGAACTGGCGCTGCAAAATCAAGCACAAGAGTTGAAAGCCATGCAAGACCAGCAATTACCCGTCTTACAGACAATGGACAACTGGCTAACCCAGCAGCGGGAAGAGATGGCGAAGGTTAAGGCCGAGAAGTTACGAGCCACGGGACTGCACAATCCGGAAGCAGGACAATGGTCATGTAATGATCTAACAGTGGGTAAATTAAGTCCTACTGATAACCTGGACGATTTCTTGGACTCCTTTAGTAGGATAGCGAGTTCAGCTCGTTGGCCAACTGAACAATGGGCTGTCAGACTGGCCGCGTCCCTGACAGGGGAGGCGCTGGCCGCCTACCGGTCAATGCCTCCATCATTGGCTGATAATTATGAAGAGGTAGTGCTGGCAATCAGAGATCGCCTAGGCCTCACCCCATTGGCTTATAAAAAAATGTTTAGGGCCACTATCCTTAGCCCTGAGGAAACACCAAAAGCCCTTGGTCATAGAATAAGGAGCCTGGCGTATAAATGGCTACAGCCGGAGAAAAAAAATATAGAAACTCTAATGGACGCCGTAATATTGGAGCAATTCTTAGCCGCAGTGCCGAGTAGGGTACAGAACTTTTTAATCCTACAAAATTGCTGTACCACTACTGAGGCAATAGCCCTTACTGAAAGGTATCTGGAAGCAGAGAGAGTTACCCAGCCAAAGATAGGGATTCCCAAGCTGACTATAGGGATGGAAGCTCAAAGGGTAAGCAGTCCTTCCCGACCAGCATATAGCAGTAGGAAAGGTAATAACCTTAAGGATATAGAAACGGTTAAAAGATGCTTTTCCTGTGGTAAGAGAGGACATCTGAAAAACGAATGCTATTCGCGCATTGCGCTAGTGGGAGAAGTCCCAAAGACAATGAGAGAGGGCTTCGTATTGAAGGTAAAGATACATGGAGTTAACGCAAAGGCACTTCTGGATTCAGGCGCTGACCAAACCATGATCTCCAAAAGGCTATGGTTTGTGATCAGAAGCCAGGGGTGGTCAGTCCTTGAACATCCAGAAGGGCAAGTTAAAATAAAGTGCATTCACGGAGCAGCTACAAGCTACCCCGTGTATAAACTTTGGGTTAAAGGATTGGGAATAAAAAAGGAAATGTTGGTGGCCGTGGTCCCTAAACTTCCACAAGAGTTGGTATTGGGCCGCGACTGGCCACAATTTCGAAAAAAGTCTGAGAGAGGGTTTATCTCCTCAGAGGGTCCCAAATTCCACCTGTAGTGGGCATGAGCCTATGGGTAGCCCTGAACCTACCGAGCGCCTTGGCACCCAGCGAAGCAGCCTAGCCGCAACCACGAACTCCATGGTCCCTAGTCCGCTCTGGGGAAAACCAAAGAGAGTCCCTGTAAAGGAGGCGCAAGAGTCACCTAAAAAGTTCGTGCTGAAATTCTGTAAGACCTCGGAAAAGGCCCGTAGCCCTCAAAGAGCATCAACACAAGCCGCGGGCTATGATCTCCATAGTGTTGAAGACCAGGTCATCCCGAAGCAGGGGCGGAAATTAATTAGTACCGGAATACAGGTGGAGCTCCCTCCAGGATGTTATGGAAGGATAGCGCCACGATCAGGGCTGGCCGCCAAACACAGCCTGGATGTAGCAGCGGGGGTAATCGATCCTGACTATAGGGGAATATTAAAAGTTCTTCTTTGTAACTTTTCAAAAGAGGATTTCAAGGTTCAAGTTGGAGACAGAATAGCGCAATTGATTTGCGAGCGAGTCGGGTTCCCCAGCTTGGAAGAAGTCACCATGCTAACTCCCACTAGCCGGGGGGCAGACGGTTTCGGCTCTACAGGGAAGGCAGAGCTAGAAGGCCTCATGGCCATAGGAAGTGATTCTCCTGAAGAAGACCTGGGTCCCCATGTAGAAGACCACAAGGAGGACTCTGTGCCGAAGATCGGAGAGGAACTCTCCTTAAGCCAACAGGACGACTTAGCCCAATTGTTGGGAGAATATAAGGACGTATTAACCCCGATACCGGGAGAAACTTCATTGGTGGCTCACGAAATCCTCACACCCCCAGGCAAAATCATCCGACAACGTCCCTATCGTTTGCCGGAGGCAAAAAGACAGGAAATTATTAACCAAGTAGAAGAGATGCTGCAAATGAACATTATAGAAGAGTCGCACAGCCCGTGGTGCAGCCCTGTGGTACTGGTGCCTAAACCTGATGGCTCTATGCGTTTTTGTATTGATTTCCGCCAGCTAAATGCTGTGTCTACGTTTGATGCTTACCCCATGCCTCGTATTGAGGAGTTGCTAGACCGGCTTGGGCAAGCAAAATTCTTGACAACATTGGATATGATGAAAGGGTACTGGCAGGTCCCTTTGACACGGGATGCCAGACCCAAAACTGCCTTCAGCACGCCCTTGGGGCTATTCCAATTCCGCAGAATGCCATTCGGTCTACACGGGGCAGCGGCCACCTGTCAACGTTTGATGGATATCATTCTGAGGCCATACCAAACGTTCGCTACTGCTTACATGGACGATGTAGTGATCCATAGTGCCACCTGGACGGACCATCTTTGCCAAGTAGGCACCATATTAGAAGCCATGAGAAGAGCGGGCCTCACGTTGAACCCAAAAAAATGTACTTTTGCTGCTAAAGAAGTTAAGTACTTGGGTCACCTCGTGGGCCATGGAACAGTGCGGCCTCTGCGGGATAAGGTGGAATGTGTAAAACAGTTTCCTGTCCCACAGAACAAAAAACAATTGAGAAGCTTCCTTGGCCTCATCAGCTACTACCGACGCTTTATACCGCATTTTGCTGAGGAAAGCAGTATCTTCACTGAAATGCTAAGGAAAAATGCCCCGAATCTGCTAATATGGTCACCTGAAGCGGAGACAGCTTTCCAACGCCTAAAGGGAAGGCTATGTCAAGCCCCCATATTACGTGGAGTAGACTTCCAGCAACCCTTCCTGTTGCAGACAGATGCCTCCGAGATGGGCTTAGGTGCTGTTCTGTCCCAGATACAAGAAGGGGCAGAGCACCCCATTATGTTCCTTAGCCGGAAACTTTCAGTGGCTGAACAGAAATACGCTACAATAGAACGAGAATGTCTCGCTATTAAATGGGCCATTGAGGCATTACGATTTTATCTGACGGGGAGACAGTTCGTCCTCATAACAGATCATGCCCCTCTGAAATGGTTACATACTATGAGGAATGAAAATAACCGGTTAACCAGGTGGTATATGGCTCTGCAGCCTTATGATTTTCGAGTAGAACATCGAGCCGGCAAATTACATTTCAACGCCGATGCCATGTCACGTATTCCGTGCTGTGTGAAAGAGGCTTCACCAGCCCGTCATATTTTAAGAGGGGGGATATGTGGTGCCGCAGACCCTATGCAAACAGAAAAAAGGTTTTAAATTCAGAAAAAAGATTCCAACACCAGATGCGACATTACGAGGAGCCAGATAGGGGGAGCAAGAGAGACCTTCCAGGGCCTAGAGAGCCGCACCCCAGAGCTTGTAATGTGATGCCGGATAAAAAAGCCAATCCAGGAAAGGGGGAGTTCCTTTTAAGAAAGGCTGGGAAGTTGGAAAAGGGAGGAGAAGGATTTCTTGGCAACAAGACAGAAGGAGTTCTTGGCAAAGAGACACCGGGAGGAAAGGTACCCGGAGAGAAACAGAAGGCAGAGTCTTAGCTGAGGGAACGGTGCCAGCGGACTCAGGACCCTGTGGAAGTTACCAGAAGGAAGATGAAGCCATCTCCATAGGAGGTAACACTCTTTGTTCAAGGAGAAAGAGGTATGGGGGTGAAAGGGAGATAACTCCACCCGAAGGCCAGCTGGACAGTGGGAAGCCTGCTAACCAAGTAAGGCTGAATTGCAGCAGGACTAGGCCTCAAGCCTCAGCTCACTGGGATAGGCCCAGAGGAAAAGGTAATCCATATTTTTCTACTACTAACCGTTATAACCTGGTGACACAGGGAGCACAGGAAACAAGGGAGTGTTCCCCTCATCAAGCTGTTTGTAAAGCAAGACACAAGCTGTTACCAAATGAAAGACTGTTTAATGAAAGGCACAGGGACAAAAGAGGTTGTTCTCATAGTAAGCATGCACATGACCGAGGCCTAAACATAAGCCCAGAGCATTGGAGGCTGGTACAAACTTTATATGAAAAGCCTCATCATATTCCACCGGACTATATTGATACAGAGTCCCAGCTTTCAGATCCTCAGCCCTTGCAGGTGGAATTTACCGAGGACCCTTCCGAAATGGCAATGGATTGTAGCTACTGTCAGGCAGGAAGCCTAGAATCCCTGCCTAGTGTCTAGAGCTATGCTCAGCAAACAGAGACTGAGTGTTTCATATGTATAAATTCCTGTGAAGATAACAGAGGATAAAGCAATAACCGTTTATGTTTCTTTCTACCTGAAGTAAGGTTGCTTTGTGTTGATGTAGATTCCAATATTTGAATCTTTGTGCATTAAGGGAAATAAAAAGCCTTTCTTTCCCTACTCTCGGACTTTGTATTCATTTGAGGCTTTGGTACACGGAAGGCCACTGGGAACAGAATACCCAGACCCCACACTCAAGGACCAACTCAAATTTAAAAATATAACTCATGTTCACCCGACCTGCCTTAACAACCTCTGGCCACTAGGGCGGCGGTGCGACAAGTTACATTGGCTATCCTCCAATCTTCAGGTATTAAAGATGATTTTAATGATAGTTCACAGATTACTAATAGCAGGTCTGCAATCTCATATTTCAGTTCTTTCAACACCCTTGTATGTATACCATCCGATCAAGGTGATTTGCTAATCTTCAAATAGTTGTAATACATCTTCCCAGTGTATTGATATTTTGTTCAATTCTTCCACAGTATCACCTTTAAATACCACTTCAGTCATGGGTAACATCCCTACATCTTCCTCAGTAAAGACCGAAGCAAAGAATTCATTCAATCTCTCTGCTATAGCCTTGTCCCCTCTTAGTGCCCCTTTTACCCCTCTATCATCTAATGGTCCAACTGACTTTCTCACAGGTTTTTTGCTATGGATGTACTTGAAAAAGTCTTTATTATGCATTTTTGCTTCCATAGCAAGCTTCTTCTCAACTCTCTCTTTGCCTGCCTTATCAATGCCTTGCATTTAACTTGCCAGTGCTTGTGCTGTTTCTGGTTTTCATCATATTGCTCTTTTTTCCATTTCCTGAAAGATGCTTTTTTGGCAACAAATGCCTCTCATACCTCACCTTTAAACTATGCTGGCAGTTTTTTGGTCTTCCTTCCACTTTTCTAAAAGTGTGGAATACAGCTGGTCTGGGCTTCCAAGATAGTATTTTTAAACACCCAAGCTTGATGTAAGTCTTTAACCCTTGCAACTGCTCCTTTTAGTTTTGTCTTAACTCTTTTCCTCATTTTTTCATAGTCTCCCTTTTGAAAGTTAAAAGTACCGAGGATTTCCTTACCATTTCTCCTCCATTAATTAAATCAAACGCGATCATGCTATGATCACTATTGCTAAGTGGCCCCAACACCCTTATCTCTTGCACCAGATCTGGTGTTCCACTAAGGACTAGGTGCAAAATGGCTTCCCCTCTGGTCAGTTCATGAACCAGCTGCTCCAAGAAGCAGTCATTTATTTCATCTAGAAACTTTATCTCCCTAACATGTCCTACCATGACACTGACCCAGTCAATACTGGGGTAATTGAAATCACCCATTATAATTACTGTGCTGTAAATTTTGTTAGCTTCCCTGATTTCTTTGAGCATTTCATCATCCATTTGTTCATTTTGGCCAGGCGGTCGATAGTATACCCCCACTGCCATCGCCTTCCCCCCTTTAACATGGAATTTCAGTCCATAGAGATTCTACAGCAAATTTTGTTTCCTGCAAAACTTTAATCCTTTGTGACTCAATGCCCTCCCTAACATAGAGCGCAACCCCTCCACCAATTTGACCAGCTCTATCATGATGATATGGTTTGTGCCCAGGTATCACAGTGTCCCACTGGTTGTCCTCCTTCCACCATGTCTCTGAGATACCAGTCATAGCTAATCTCTCATTTAGTGCTATATATTCTAACTCTCCCTTCTTATTTTTTAGACTTCTAGTATTTGCATACAAGCATTTTAGAGACTGTATTTTATTCATATTAATTTGGCTATTTGTAGGCAGGGGTAATTTGTAATCTTTAAGCTCCGTCTGCTCCATACTCAAGGGCATTTGGGCTATTTTTATCTTTATTGGAACCTCTCTGTTGATATCCCTAACTTCATTCTTTTGGTAGTATCCTTCAAGGATTCATTGTTCCAAGCCATGCGCTCTTGGGCAACTGTCAGCTCTCCCCTACTATCTAGTTTAAAAGCTGCTCTATATAGAAAGCTAATGCAAAATCTGTGGGGAAAAAACACACATGGACTTATCGACAATATGGGCAATGTGAAATGTAGGGGCATGTTTACTTACATGCTCTGTTAGCAAGGGGGTTAAGCACGCAATAAGCCGCCAGTTAGTACAGGCCCCCATGCTAAAAAACCCACGCTAACCAGGTAGCACATGACTGGGTGGGGACTGGGAGGAACATGGGTGCATATGGCGCTTTGTGGTTACTGCAGGAGTTTTGGGCGCATACTAATGGTGAATGGAGCTGTTAGCATGGGTGCACTTAACAATGTGCTTAAGATTAGAGAGAAACCCAGTACTAGTTCGTGGCATTAAAGCAGCCGACAGTAACCTGGGCCCGGGCCTGGGCCCGGCCTCGGCCTTTGTCACGTGGCGGGGTTCAGGGCGGGGAGGGGGTGGAAGAGGGAAGTCGTGCAGCGGCTGGAAATCGCTCCCAAGACATGTGGGGGCGATTTCATTGGCTAGGCAAGGGGAGGTCGGAGTTAGAGATGGCGAGGAGCTGCGTGGCATGTCCTTTCGGCTCGGCTCCTCGTTGGGGAAAGAAGCATTTTTCCAGAGCCCCCTTGCAGCGTGGCTGAAGCGCACGGCCGGAGGGTGTGCAGGAAGAACGGTTTGGCTCTGTTGGGGTCCGGGTGAGTGTTTGGCGGTGCTGGTGGGGTTGGAAGTGTGGCGTTTTAGCTCAGTGTGGGGCAGGGGAGCTGGTAGGGGCCGGTTGAAGTGGTGGGCCTTGTAAAAAAAAAAAAACCAGAGAAAAAGTTTTCTTTATTGCTAGGGGTTTGAGTTTGATTTTGGAAATGGTACGCTCGGAAAAGGCAAAAAGGGGGCTTCGGAGAGGGGGGGACTCAGGGGTTAAGGCTGGGGGGAGGGGAGGAAGGGTTCTATGGGCCGGTTTGGCCAGGGGGGCCAGGGCAGGAGGGCAGAATGCCCGTTTGGCAAGCAGAGGGGCCAGGTCAAGAGGTAGAGGGGGTAGGGGGTTCTGGTGGGGACGGAAAGGGGGGGGGTTCATCTTCTGCCTTAGATGGGGGGTCGGTATCTGAGGTTAGGGGGCCTAGGGCAAGGGGGTCAGGGGTCCGTTTTGGGGGGGGGGAGGTGGATGGGGGCATGCAGGTTGTTGGGAGTGCCCGTGGGCAGGTGAGTAGCATGGGGGAGAAGGATGGACAGGGGGGTGGGTCTGGGGGTGTACAGGAGGCGGGTCAGAGCCCAGGGAGTGTCCTAAACATCATGCCAGGGGTCAGCACATATGTTCCCTGGCGGCAGGGCGGGCCTATGCTTCAGTACGCACCGATGGATGGGCTGGCGAATGTGCCTCAGGTGGCTGGGCAGCCCCTGAGTGTGGGACCTTGGGGGTACGGCTGGGGGGATTGGGGGGGGTTCTGGGTTTCCATCTAAGGGGGGCAGCTGGCATGGGGAGGGCACATTGGGCAGCTGGGGGTTTAGATACGTCGGCATGGCAGAAAGGGGGGGGGGCCTGGTTGGGGTGTTGGGTGGTATGGGATCGGTCCTGCTGCTGTTGGTACTTCTCTCCCTCTTCAGATTCCGGCGAGTGTGGCAGCGGCTGGGCCTGCAGGAAGCGGTCAAGTGGCGATGGCCCAGAACACGGAGCAGGCCAGTCCAGCCTTGGCAGTGCAGGAGTCCGGCGAGCGAGGGTGAGTGTGGTAGGACTACGGGTAGCCAGGGTGGGGAGGGGCGTCTGGTGGGGAGGCGGTTACGGTTGAGCACAAGGCCAAAGCGAAGAGAAGGCACGGGCATCGCTATAGGCGTAATTCATCATCATCGTCCTCTTCATCCTCGGTGAGTTCTTCGGATGACTTGGAGGCTGTGAGGGGTCGCAGAGATAGGGCAGCGTCTTCTGTTGTGCTTTGTGCGGAATTGTGGGAGAGCATTCCGCATAAGTTGAGGCAGCGGATTCGGAAGCGGAGATAAATTGATATATTCCGGCTTCTAGAAGGGAGAAAGCGTTCGGGGGAGAGTAAGAAGAAGCGTAAGGCGGATGAAAAGGCGGGGAGGGTCCGGAAGGTCTCCCGGAATACCTTAAATTGGACGCGGGCCTTTTTACGATTGGCGAGTGTTTGTGGGCATGCTGACCCGGGTCAGTATGGGGAACTGCTGGCCTATGCGGATGCTATCCTGGCAGCCTCGCAAACGCACGAAGGCTGGGCATGGCTCAATTATGACGAAGAATTTTGTGATATGATGGAGGAGAATACTCAGCTTTCCTGGGGGATGAAGGACATTAATTTATGTCTTACCCAAATGTCGGCTAAAAGAGGGAGTGGGGGGGGGCGGTGGGGGTCAGGCTAGGACAGCGGGGCAGGCTCCGTTATCAAGCTCGCGGTCCTTTCGTGCGACGGGCACAGTACCGGGATCGCCCAAAAGTGGGCCGGGGGGAGACCTATGTTGGCGCTTTAATAAAGCTTCATGTCCCTTCCCGGACTGTAAGTTCCGGCATGCGTGCACGCTCTGCGGAGGAGGTCACTCGGCCACGAAGTGTAGTCATAAGGGAGTGTCCGGGGTGGCGGTCGGGGGTAAATGAAGGGGTGAGATGGGGGTTGGCGCCTACCCCCATCAAAACCCAGGCGTTACGGCCATGGTTGGAGCGTTATGAGGTGGGTAGACACGGCAAGGCAGGGAAGATGTTGCGGTTGGGCTTCACAGAAGGTTTTCATATTCCGTATCAGGGTGAAGTGTCCCCTGTGGTGGCCAGTAATTCTAGCTCTGTGCGCCTCCTGGTGGAGGTGGCCCAGAAAAAGATTGCTGCTGAATGCTCTTTGGGCAGAGTAGTCTACTAGCATGGCGAGGCAGGCGGCGGGATTCGGAGGAGGACGATGCTCCGCCTTGCTAATAGTATGGCAGGTGGGGGCATTGTCCGGTGCTGGGGTAGGGGGGGGAGTTATGAGGGGATGTTGATTATGTTTGCCCATGTTTGGGCTGGTTGTTATATATGTGTTGAATAAAGCTGCGACCAAGGTTGCACCATAATACGGTTTTCTGTGGTATTTTGTATTGGAAAGTAGAAGCGGGGTGGGGGGGGAGTCGGAGTCGAAGGAGAAATATGGAGGGCGAGGATGGCCTCCGGGTTACCATGGTTACTGCGCAGCAGAGTTTTGAATAGATTGTAGATGGAAAAGATGAGGCTGAGGGAAACCAGCAGCAGCTTACAATGTAACAGTACATGAAATGGCAGTCATTGTCAAAGATCACAGGAGGAGGGAGTGAATGGCAGAACAATCCTTACCCGTAGACTAACATTTAGTGGAAGAACACTAGGGTTACCCTCCAAATCTTTCTAATAAATAACTGCACCTCAGTGGATGGTGGTAAGTACATGTGTGTGTCAATCAGCGTGGTATAGAGCGTTAACACTGCGTTCATAGCAAGGGGATGGAAGCACCCCCCCCCCCCCTTAAAAGTTAGCATGCATGCATTAACCTTTATTTATTTATTTATTTGCTTTTATATATCGCAATTTTTGAAAGCCTTTGGGCCCCAACATATGCTACCAGTACGTTTTCTTAATAAACATACCCCTCACTGTCTTAAAGCCCACAGTTTGCATTTCCTGAATTCTTTTACTAGTCAGAGTTCCTATTGTAAGACTGCATTTCAGTTTGATTTATTATTTTTAGAGTGCTGCAAATATTTGAGAACTGCTATTAATTTTAACATGGCTGTCTGTCACAAGGTATGCCCAGATCATGATGCTGGACAATGTAGAAACATGCTTCAATAAATCTCCAGGAATATTGGTCATTTTTGTTTGATTTAACTATGAATATTTATGAAAGATGTGCAAATGGTAGAGTACTTAATGCTGAAACCTTTGCAACTCGCACATCAGTTTACACGTTATAATAAGTGATAAATCAATCATTTTTCTGTAAAATTTGCTTAAAAACCTAGACTTAGTAAGTCCAATCAGTGTGTCATAGCACACTGATGTATCTTCTGACCTGATCAAGTACACTTGATCCGGAGCGAATAAACCACTACATACTGCAAAGGTAAACCAGTGGATATAGTGTATCTGAATTTTCAGTAAGTCTTTGACAAGATTGCTCATGTGAGACTCTTGAGGAAATTAAAAAGTCATGGGATAGGAGGCAGTGCACTGTTGTGGATTGGGAACTGGTTAAAAGATAGAAAACAGAGAGTAGGGCTAAATGGCCAATTTTCCAAGTGAAAAACAGTAAATAAAGGAGGGTGCCACTGGGCCCAGTGCTTTTTAACATATTTATAAATGACCTGGAAATGGGAACAAGTGAGGTGATCAAATCTACAGACGACACAAAATTATTCAAAGTTGACACGTGCCAGTCAGTTAAGTATATTTTCTTTGAGCCTAGGCAACTTTCTTTGTTTTTCATCTCAAAAAATATAACAGTTTAGCTGTTTTGACCTCCTTGGATAATCTCAATGTAAAATTCTATTCACATTTAGGTCTGAGGCTTTTGCTGCTGAATGTGAGCTTGGAATTGTCTTTGCAGTCCCCATGGAAGCTCTTCTTTATGGCAGACCTGAGTTAACTACCAAAAACAGTGGGAAAAAAACACCACAAACGTAGCAACCACAATCAAAAAAGTGGCAGTGCATCATGTGTCAACAAGATGAAACATTGTGGTTGTGTGGTGACGTCTCTTAGAGGTTTGTAGTCCTCTTTTGTTCATACGTTTTATGATTTTGCTTGGTTTTAATGGTGTCAGTGCTTTTATGTTAATTTCTGCCTGTATTTTTATTTATAGATTGTATGCTGCAGATCCTGGAGGAACTCTATTTCATTTTATTGTTTGTACAAGTCATTTAATTTTATGGTCAAATTGTTCCCCTGACTTTTCCAAAACATGTTGGGTTATTAACAAGTTTTAATTGAGCACTTGTACTTTATTATATATTATGTAATTTAATAAATTTTCAGTGTTTCATCTTGTTAATAGTTGGCTGACTGCCACTTTCTTGTTTGTGGGGGCCTGAGTTAACTCCAGATTTTTTTTCTTTCCTCATGTTTGACTATCCTTCTCTTGGTGTGAAATATAGCTTGGGGTAACTTTTCTGTACAAGTTCAATACCTGAATGCAATTTGAAAAATTCAATAAATAAAACATTATTCAAACTTGTTAAACCACAAAAGGATTCTGAAAAATTACAAGAGGATCTTGAGAAATTAGAAGACTGGGTGTCCGAATGGCAAATGAAATTTAATGTGGTCAAAGTTATGCACTTAGGGAGGAACAACCCAAACTATAGCTATATGGTGCAAGGCTCAACGTTAAAGAGTCGCCTCCCAGGAAAAGGATCTAGGTGTCATCATGTCATAATACATTGAAATCCTCTGCTCAGTGTGTAGCGGTGGCCAAGAAAGCAAATTGAATGATAGCAACCATAAGGAAAGGAATGGAATAGAAAACAAAGGATATCATAATTCCTCTGTAACACTCCATGGTGTGACCACACATTAAGTATTGAGAACCACATCTAAAAAAGATAGAGGAATTAGAAAAGGTACAGAAAAGCATGACCAAAATGATAAGGGGGATGGAAGGATACTGCTATGAGGAAAGACTTAAAAGTTTAGGGGCTATTCAGTTCGGAGAACTATTACTACTACTGCTACAACTACTTATCATTTATATAGCATTATTAGGCATACACAGCACTACACATACACATAAAAGACAGCCCCTGCTTCATACAGCTGACATTCTCTTAAGACAGACAAATAGAACTAGGGAATTATTATAGGGGATGATTAAAAATACAGAAGAATAAGGGGATCAGGATCCAAAGGCAGCCTTGAAAAGATGAGTTTGTAGCCTGGATTTGAATAGGACCAGGGATGGATCCTGATGTACTGAAGAAACAGCTGAAGGGAAGCTACTGTAGTGGTCATCATTATTGGCACCCTGGCAATTCAACCCCTTAATGTCCAATATCTCTTAAAAAAAAAGTGGCCAATGAAATGGCTTTGGACTATATATGCACACATATTTGACACATAAAAAAAATCTATGTTTTCTTTAGTGTCACAGATAACATAAAAATAGATATCATAAAAATTAGCCAATTAGGTTTACAGGAAATAACACTCGAATGGTTTAAAGCATACATATCTGACCGTTCACAATATGTACAAATTGACCAAAATTCATCACCAACATTTCCTCAAGAACAAGGAATACCTCAAGGCTCTGCTCTGTCTGCTCTCCTTTTTAACCTTTACCTGCAGCCAATATGTACCATATTCAAAAGATATAAGCTAAATTATCACATTTATGCGGACGACATTATGTTGTTCTCTCCAATCAACATACTTGATCCCAACTATGATAACTTAACAGCCTGCCTCTCTGAAGCCGAACTATGGCTCCATTCAAACAATTTGCATATTAATTACAAAAAAACTGAAGTTTTAATTACTTCAAGAAACCCTAATTTTACACCACCATCAGACATCAAATTCCAGAATTTTACCCTTCCAGTTAAAGAAGAAATTAAATATTTAGGAGTCACCCTTGACCGGACACTTAGTTTTACCTCTCACATTAAGAAAATAACCAAAACAATCTTCTTCAAGCTTCGATCTATCCAACAACTTAGTTCACTTTTAGAATATGATGATTTTAGAACCATTACCCAATCCCTAATAACCCCTCACTTTGACTATTGTAATGGCATACTAAAAGGCATAACAAAGAAGAATCTAAAAATCCTACAAATGGCTCAGAACGTTACCGCACGAATTATTTCCAAAGCCAAGTTGACTGACCACATTACCCCAACTCTATACTCACTACATTGGCTGCCTGTTGCTAGTAGGATTCAGTATAAAATTATATTGACCACTTTCAAGTTAATTAATAAGATTGCCCCATCATATCTATCCACACTGATCCATAGCCCTCCAGAAAATAGAATCAGAAGACGAAGAAATCTTAATACGATCCTAGTCTCTGACCTAATAAGAAAGACAAAACAAGTAACAAGTAATAGCGCCTTCTCATTTGTTGCACCTACTTTATGGAATAACCTCCCAAACCAACTAAGAGAGGTAAAAGAACTACAAAAATTCCGAAAAGAACTAAAAACACACCTGTTCACCCAACACTACTACAATACAGATTGTGACCTCGATTTGACCTCCCATCCTCCATAACTCAACTTGAATACACTCCCACAACTTTATTCATATACAATTACCCAAAATTGAACTTTAGTCCAACACTTCAAATTGTATATAATGTAAAAATGTTCCAACTTGTAAATAGTTCTAAATACCATATTGTATCTGTATATAGTTGCTTATTGTGTTATGTTTTATGTATTGATTAGATATTGTTCTATGTATTTTGGCATTGTTCGATGTAAACTGCCAATGATCTTGGGAATTGGCGGTATATAAAAAGTTTCAAATAAATAAATAAATAAAAATAAAAAAATCAAACAAAACAAGACCCATTAAAAAAGGAAATAGTAGGAAACAGTATAAAAACTGGGACCTTGCCAGGACATGATTATTACAAACTACAAAAGGATAAACCAGTGCCCAAACTAATCACTTGATAAATCAAAGAATTTTTGTCAGATCATTTGCCTTGAAAGAAATCACTCTCTTTCTTGTAGCAAATCCTCCTTTTTTTATCTATTTAAAAAGGGTATAAACCTTTACCACACACCAAGGGATAATATCAGTAATGTCCCCCAGTAGTACTTAACTGACAAAACGTTCAAAAACTGCTGCACTTCAGCGTCATCACAGATAAAGTTCTTCCAGTAGCAAAATTGTTTCAATGAAGAAGTTCCCTGAATCAATGACATCTTAAAGAGTTCTCCTGGTCTCTTACAGAGCGTGATCTTCAGGATTATAACCTGCTGCTCAAGAACCGTCTTATTTCATACAGTCCAAACAACAGCATTATTGCTTCCAATAAAACGTTTTCTGACACAGGAGGGTTGGAGTTTTGTTCTTGATTGATGGAGATTGATATATATATGGGGATTGGTTATCTTAAATGGGTTTGAAGACAGCCAATGCCTATGCAGTGTTTGGGTTACCACATGATCTGATTGGATCAATAAAAGGAAGGGGTAGAGTGATGACGTTTAGTATACGCAATGAGCTTGAAGAAGGCTGGGAGTTTCTGAGGTCTGAAATGCAACGTTGTGTAGGTGTGTCAAAAAAGTTTTATTGGAAGCGATAATGCAGTTGTTTGGACTGTATGAAATAGACAGTTTTTGAGCAGCAGGTTATAATCCTAGAAAATCATGCTCTGTAAGAGACCAGGAGGACTCTTTAAGGTGTTGTTGATTCAGGGAACTTCTTCATTGAAAGAATTCTGCTACTGGAAGAACTTTATCTGCGATGACGCTGAAGTGCAGCAATCTTTGAACAACGTTTTGTCAGTTAAGTACTACTGGGGGGACATTACTGATATTATTCCTTGGTGTGTGGTAAGGGTTTATTCCCTTTTTAAATAGATAAAGGAGGATTCGCTACGAGAAAGAGAGTGATATCTTTCAAGGCAAATGATCCGACAAAATTTCTTTGACTTATCAAGTGATTAGTTGTGGCACTGGTTTATCCTTTTCTAGTTTGTAATATATGGGTGGGGATAACAAGCAATCTTTTTTGGAATTGATTTTTTTTTATTTTAGTGCCATCAAGTCAGTGTTGACTCCTAGTGACCCAGCTACCTCTGGGTTTTCTTGGCAATGTATCACCAGAAGTAGATTGCCAGCCTTTTCTTCTGAGGCAATGGAGGGTAAAGTGACTTGCCCAAGGTCAGGAGTGCCAGTGGGACTTGAACCCTTGATCTTCTGGGTACTAGGCAGTTGCTCTAACCATTAGGCTACTTCTCCACTCCTCATAAACAATTCAAAACAGTTTGAACAGAAGAACCACATTCCCTGTACAATAAAATTAGATGCACTTGTTATCAATTGTCAGTACGCACATGACTTGAATCAACCAATGAATGATGGCTCTAATATTTAAAATGGCCACGTTCACTCCCTGTTCCATTTTCATAATGGTGAAGACAAGAGAGCTGCATGAGACCATCAGAAAAGCCCTTATCACCAAACATCTAACTTCAAAGGGATACAAGACCATCTCCAAAGACCTTGGGATTCCTATGTCTACAGTTCACTTAGGGATCTATTCTGAGGCACAAATAGGGGGGATGGACATCCCATTGGGATGTCATTCCCTGCTATTCATTCCCCTTTCCTGTCCACGACTAAACTCCCTGCACGAACAGGGAGTTTGTACAGGGAAATTAGATGGAGCAAGAAAGGGGCAGTGTGGAAGCAGAGACGGGGTGGGCAGTGGGCGGTCTGTGGCCCTGGACATACAGGGCCAATTCTGATCCCAGCCCTCTACGTCCGGGGCTGGCAGAGTAGACGGGGAAATTATTCCACCTCTGAGGTGGAATAAGTTCCTCTAGATGGCAGGGGACAGCAGGCCAGGGGCGCATCAAAGGGTGGAGGAGGCGCAGGAGATTCTCCACAGCTTGACCCTGGCCTTGGGAGGCCAGATTGGAGTCAGGCTGCGGGGAATGAAATAAGTCATTGGCAGCCGGGGATCGCAGCTCCTGAATGGAGCTGCGGTGCCATGGCAACCAGATACCATGGCGCCGCTGCTGCATTCAGGAGTCTTGACTGAGTAAGCCAGGCAGACCAACTGGAATCGGGTCCAGGCCTGCATGTACAGGCTTGGACAGGATTCTGATCTTGCGGGGGCTAGATGTGCTCCATAGGGTCAGAATCCCATCTACCTCTGTGTGTCTGGTTCCGACCGGACACACAGAGGCCGGGACGTCCAGATTAGAATAGGCTCCATGTTATTACTAGGTTTTCTACCCATGGAACTGTCAAGAACCTCCCAGGACGTGGTGGGAAGAGGAAAATTAATCCAAGAAGTCTTTGAATGTTAGTGTGAACTGTTGGAAAAACATCATGTACAACATCCAAAGAGTTTAAGGTTGACCTGGAGCAATCTAGACTGGTGGTTTCAACCCACACCACACGCCACACACTAGATAAAGAAAGACTTCATGGGCAAAGTCCAAGGAGGACCCCAATGCTCAAAGACAGACATAAAAAGGCATGCCTGAGCTTTGCCCAAACCTACCTTGAGAAGCCACAATCTTTCTGGGAAAATATTCTGTGGACCAATGAAACCAAACTTGGGTTCTTTGGCAATGATGACCAGAGAAGCATTTACATGTGAAGAAATGAAGCTTATAAGGAAAAAAGCACCTTTCCTACAGTTAAATATGGTGGAGGTTCCATGATGTTGTGGGGCTGTTTTGCTGCCTCAGGAACTGGAGACCTAGAACGTATTAAAGGAATCATGAAGTCAGAAGACTAACACAGTATTTTGGATTGAAATTTGCTACCTAGTATCAGAAAGCTAGGTTTGGATCAAAGGTCATGGGTCCTTCAGCAGGACAATGACCTAAGACATACATCCAAAAGTACAAAACAATGGTTAAAAAGGAACAAATGGACTGTTTTAAACTGTCCAGTAATGAGTCCAGATCTCAATCCAATCGAGAACCTTTGGAAAGAGCTGAAATCTGACATTGGTAAAAGGAATCATGGAAGCATGCATGAGCTGGAACAAATTGAAGTTGAAAAGTAGGAAAAACTACTAGCAGACAGATGCACAAAACTTATATATGACTACAAGAAACATTTGGAGGCTATCATCACTGCCAAGGCTTGTGTAACCAAATATTAGTGAAGGGTGCCATGAATCCTGTCCAGGTCACAATTTTGTTTTTTTCTCAGAAATTACTACATCTGAATTGTGCAGACATCTTTTTTTTTTTGTTGTATACCTTTGAACATGCTATTAAAATATTATGACGAGTTACAGCTGGAATATTTCCAACTACTTCTCAAGATATTGTACACAAAATACCTAATATGCAAGAGTGCCAATAATGTTGACCACAACTGTATAATAGAGATCTATAAAATAATAAACAAATAAACGTAAATTGGTTGTTTACTGGTTCAAAAAGAGCAAAGACTAGGAGACACACAATGTTAGCTTCAAAGTAGTACATTTAAGACTATCAGAGAAAATACTTGTTCACTCAGTGCATAATTAAGCTCTGGAATTCGTTGCCAAAGGAGATCATAAAAGCTGTTAGAGGCATATTTACTAAGCTATGCTAAGGGATAACGTGGGGTTTACTACATGCCAAGTGTGTCATGCTAACCCTTAGCATGGGGTGCTATGGTAAAATCCCTCACTAACCCCTTAGTATGAGATGGGACAGGGACTGAGCATGTATGAGGTGGAGGATGGGCAGTCTCGGCACATTGCGGTTAGCAAGGGCAAGATTGGTACATGCTGACCCCAACTGGTGCCCTTGGCGCAGGTGCTCCTACCGCCTCCTCAGGGGATAACAGTAAGCGCACCTGAGTGTCAGTTAGCATGGTGCCACACGACTGCAAAGCATTAATGCTGGGAACATGCGGGGCGCCCCCCATTAATTAGCACAGGTTGCTGTGCTAATGCAAGCTCTACCTGAATGTAACTCGCCTTGCTCTTCTCCTGGAAAGGCATGAGCTAAATACTAACAATAAAATAATTCCAGACCCCAATTGCATGCAAACGGAGGGCCCATTAATAAACATGTCCCTTAGTGTAGTTGGGTTTAAAAGAAGTTTGGACTAGTTCCTAGAGGAAATGTCTCTAAACTACTATTAAAATAGTCTTAAATAACGTTGCAAGGAGAAGATGGTGGCCAACAGTATCAAAAGCAGAAGAGAGGTCAAGAAGGATAATGATGGATTTAAGACCCTTAGATTGAGCCAGTGATGTTTCAGTAGTATGTAATGGGTGAAAGCCAGACTGAAAAGGATCCAGAAGGGCCTGAGAGGAAAGAAATTCAAGACAACGGTGGAGGACTGTGAGCTCAAGAAGTTTGGAAATGAAGGGAACAAGGGAGATGGGATGATAATTAAAAGGAGAATTTGGATCAAGAGAAGTTTCTTGAGTAGGAGTGTGACCATAGCATGCCTGAAGGCTGCAGGGACAGTTGCAGTGGAGAGAGAAAGGTTGAGAATATGTATGATGGAAGGGATGACAGTGAAGGAAATGGAGTTAAGGAGATGGGTATACAGTGACGAAGAAGGTTACATTGTCTTCTTTTCCTTTTACATTTATTTACCTTTCTAACAAAAAGGTTTGTTGCCTTTAAAATATCCCTTTTCAGTTTTGCCCCTTGCTTTTCTACATCTCCCAGCTATTCCCATCCCACTAATGACTCCTTGAGATATTATCCCATCTTGCAAAGTTAGTTTTCCTAAAGTCTAAGTCCCTCACTTTTGAATAGATTTTATTAGCCCTACTCCTAATACTGAACCACACCATCTGGTGATCACTGGATGCAAGATGATCTCTCACTATAACATCAGAAATAGTAAGGGCGCGGGCAGCGTCCATGCGCCCGGATGTAACTGGGTGCGCGGCGGCGTCGACCTTAGGCATGGTTAGGGGGTGGGGGGGGAGGGGGGAGGCGAGGACGTGATGGTGCGGCGCATCGCGCATCGCATCATTCAAATTGATTGGACGGGGTTGGGCCCATGCGCGGTAGTGACGGGCATGAGGGTGCAGCCGTCCACTTCAATGCGGCCTGAGCACATGCGGAGGGAAGGCTGACTTGCTCCTTGCTCCGTCTTCATCGGTGGCGGGCATCTGGGTCTCGGCTGAGTTGGTGACGGGCAGCGGAGTGTAGGCGCGTGAGGCAGCGGGTCGTGCTGCAAGGCGGGACTTCCAGTGCCGAAGCCTTGATTGATCGGTCCTCCGGGAGCGAAGTCAGCAGGTCAGGCGAGTGCAGTCTCTCTGTGCTGGCGGCAGTGCTGCGGTTGTTACTGGTGGTATCTTTCTTCCATGCTCCTGGCTTGTTGGTAGTTTTTTATGCAGAATTTATAAAGTAATTCCATTCAGTACTGTCAGTCTTTCCTTGTCTTTGGAATTGGTGATTTACTTTCAGCATGCCGTCAGGCCGTGGGCAACGCGGTTTGGGGCGCGGGAACTCTGGGGCGGGCGGTCAGTTAGCTCGTGGGGGTGCAAAAGGCCTAAAAGGAGTGGGGGCTAGGATTGGGGGTCAGCAAGGAGGAACTGTGCGCCCTATGCCAGTTTCTGTGGCAAGCAAGGCCGGGGCAGCCGCCCAGGTGAGGGGCAGAGCTGCGAGGGTGGCGGGTAGGGCTCGAGGAGGCCCGCAGTCGCGTTCACGTGTGCGCGGTGCAGTTGCGGAAATTAGCGGGGTGCAGGGGGATGCAGCGGTTTCACCTGCGGTGGCAAGGGAACCAATGGGGTTTCAGGGGGTGAGTGGAGATGCGGTGGATCAGAGTTCGGGGGTGGTGCCAAGTCAATCTGGGAGTGCTACCCGGCCTAGTTTTTTTGGGACTACAGGTCAGGGGTCGGGATGGGGTGCTGGCAGGGGTCTCCCTTATGGGCTGGGCGATGCTGGGATGTTGGGTAGTGCCGCGGGGGGGTCAATTTTCTGGATGGGAGCATTGGGTGGCGGGCGGTCAAGGTTCTTCTGGGGCTGAGTGGGCACGTGCTTGGCAGCCAGCTTGGACGGTTGGGTACCCCCCTGCTCCTGCTCTTTGTCCTTTTGTTTCTCCACAGCTTCCTTGGCTTTCGGCCTCAGGACCAGCACTTGGAGCGGCGGGACGACAGCCAGCGGTGATGGCAGATCCACGCAGGGAATCCGACCGACGTAGGGAATCAGCGGGGGATGCGGTCGGCGCGCTGGACCAGCAGTCTCAAGAGGAGCCCACAACGGAGGCGGTGCAATCACCTGGGATGCTGAGGACGCAGGTGGGGTCAGGTGAGTTACAAGCCGATATCGGATCTCAAGTGGGGGGCAGCGGTGATAAGCCAGAGCGGTCCCGTAAAGCGAGCAAAAAACGGAAGCATTCGTGCAGGCGGGGTCGGAGTTCTGATTCGTCGTCTTCTTCTTCCTCCGAGTCTTCGGCTTCCTCCTTAGAAGTTGACGCCGGGCGGATTGTGGTACTGGATGGGTCTGCGGCAGAGGCTGGGTGGTATAGCGGCCCCTCAAATGTGACGGCGTTGGCGGAGTTATGGGAAGGTGTTCCTAGGAAATTGAGGCGAAAAATTCGCAAGCGGAGGTATATTGATATCTTTCGTTTGTTAGAAGGTCGGATGCGTTCGGGGGAGAGCCGCAAAAAGCAAAAAGAAGATGAGAAGGCGGGGAGGGTAAAGAAGGTGTCCAGGACGGTGGTCAATTGGGTTCGTGCCTTTTTGCGGTTGGCTAGTGTTTGGGGGCACCATTTCCATGGTCAATATGGTCTTCTGCTTGCCTATGCGGATTCCATTCTGGAAGCCTCTCAGACTCATGAAGGGTGGTCGTGGCTTAACTACGATGAGAAGTTTAGGGATAAGATGGAGGAGCACAAGTCGTTAACCTGGGGTATGCAAGACATCAACTTATGGCTCACGCAGATGTCGACTCGGTCATCGGCGGGGAGTGAAGTGGTAGGGGATCTATGGGTTCAACTGGGGGAGTTGGTCGTTCCTTTCGGGGCGGGGGAGTTGTCTCGCCCGTTAGACCCATGGCAGTTGCAGGAGGGGATGTCTGTTGGAGATTTAACAGGTCGTCCTGCCCGTTTCCGGACTGCAAGTTTCGGCACGCGTGTTCCTCGTGTGGAGGGGGTCATTCAGCTGCCAAGTGTCTTAAAAAAGGTACGGCAGTGCCGGCTTCACCGGCCCTCAAGTAGTTTGGGTAGTTTTGGTGTTGCGCCCACACCTATTCGAGTTGACCGCTTGCGGGAGTGCCTGCTGGGGTATCCTAAGTGGGGGGTGGGGAACTTGTTAAGGTGGGGTTTTCAGTTTGGTTTTGTGATACTGGTTCAAGGTATTGTTTCAGTGGCTTCCGCGAGGAATTCTCCTTCTGTGCGGCGATTTGCCTCGGTGGTGCGTGACAAGGTGGCGTCAGAGTTGGCATTAGGTAGGTTCGCGGGGCCTTTCGTTCAGCCGCCCTTTCCGGATTTTGTGGTGTCGCCGGTGGGGATCATACCGAAGAAGGTTCCCGGCAAATTCAGGATGATTCATAACTTGTCTTTTCCAGGTGGTGCTTCGGTGAATGATCACATACCACGTGTTTTTTGTACCGTGCGCTATGCCTCCTTTGATAGGGCAGTGGAGTTAGTTCGGGAAGCGGGGCCGGGAGCCCTGATGGCGAAGGTTGACATCGAGTCTGCATTTCGTTTGTTACCAGTTCATCCCTCCTGTTTTCATCTATTAGGTTTTCAATTGGAAGGGAGTTTTTACTTTGATAAGTGTATGCCCATGGGCTGCTCGATTTCCTGCGCGTATTTTGAAAAGTTCAGTTCCTTCCTACAATGGGCGGTGATTCGTAAAGTTGTTAGGTCGGCAGTAGTGCATTATCTGGATGATTTTCTGTTTGTTGGAGCCGGGTATTCCACGGATTGTGCTGAGCTATTGGAAGGTTTCGTGGAGTTGGCGACTGAGTTGGGGGTACCATTAGCTTCGGAAAAAACGGAAGGACCCTGTTCCAAACTCACATTTTTGGGAGTGGAGTTAGACTCGGTTCAGATGGTGGCGAGATTACCAAGCGAGAAAGTGGTGCAATTACGGGTGTTGGTGGCGAATGTGCTGGCTTCTTCAAAGATAACTTTGCGAGAGATGCAGGCATTGATTGGATCTCTTAACTTTGCTTGTAAAGTGATTCCTATGGGGCGGGTATTCTTGCGCCGATTGGCGGCGGCGACGGCCGGGGTTGCAAAGCCACATCACCGGTTACGGCTCTCTAGAGTTCTGAAAGAGGATTTGAAAGTGTGGGATGTCTTTTTGAAGGACTTCAACGGGACGACGGTCCTTTTGGAGGGAGAGTATTCCTGCGAGGACTTACAGCTTTACACCGATGCAGCTTGGGGTGTGGGGGTGGGGATCTACTTCGGTGGGCAGTGGTGTGCGGAAAAATGGCCTGAGGACTGGCGCGAGGCTGGGCTAACGAAGAATATAACTTTTTTGGAACTTTTCCCAATGTTGGTAGTTTTGGAGCTTTGGCCCGAAAAACTGAGGAATCGGAAATTAGTGTGGTGGTGTGACAATGAGGCAGTAGTGAACGTGGTTAATCGTTACTCTCTGCGTTGTATGCAGGTTGGTGTGCTTATGAGAGCTGTGGTACTTCGCTGTTTGCGTTACAACGTGGTGTTGAAGGCGCGTCATATTCCAGGTCATACTAATTGCATTGCGGATGCGCTTTCTCGTTTGCAGATGGACCGATTTCGGAGGCTGGCGCCTTTGGCAGATCTAGAAGGGCATGCGGTCCCGTGGAACTTGTGGACCTGTGGCCGGCCGAGATGAAGGAGCTCCGGAGATGTTCGGTGGCTGAGAGAACCTGGGAGTCTTACCGGAGAGGATGCAGAATGGTGGTAGCTTTCTTGGGGGATTGCGGTTGGCAAGGGGGGTCAGTGTCGGAGTATTGGTTGGGGCGATATATAGGAAGGGCAAAATGTCTTGTCCTGTCCCGGTCTGCGGTAAAAGGACATCTGGCGGGTTTCGCTTTTTTCTCGCGTGCGGTTGGGTGGGGGCAACCGTGGGGGAGTGTTGTCGTGCGGCAGCTTTTGCGGGGCTGGGAGCGTTTGCGGCTGACTCCGCCGGACAGGCGATGCCCTATTACGCACGAGTTACTTGTGCGACTATGCGAGGTTTTGCCTGCCGTAGCGGTTTCCGGTTACGAAGCTCGTCTTTTCCGGGCGCTTTTTACGGTGGCATTTTTTGGGGCTTTCCGGGTGGGGGAACTTACTGCGAGCTCCACAAAGGTCGGGGCGCGGGGGGGAATGCGTAGGAGTCATGTACAGTTCGACGGGGCAATCATGCGGATACTGCTGGTAAAATCCAAAACGGATCAGCAAGGGAAGGGCCTATGGGTGGTCTTGACCGCGATAGGCGGTATTACTTGCCCTTTGGCGGCAATGCAGGAGTATTTGCAAGCATGCCCGGTGGGAGGGGAGTGTCTATGGGTTCATCAGGACGGTAGGGTGGTGACACATTTTCAAGTGTCCGCGGTCTTGAGGTTAGCTCTCCGTCGCATCGGGGAGGATCCGGGGCGATTCACTCCGCATTCCTTTCGCATTGGGGCGGCTACAAGTGCTGCGAGCCTGGGGTTTTCGGGGGGACAGATACAGCACATTGGCAGGTGGAGGTCCAAGGCTTTTCAAGGCTATGTGCGTTTATGAGGGGGGGGGTGTCTGGGGGGGCTGTTATTAACTGTTCATTTCTTTTTCAGCTCTGGTGCATAGTCTACTTACTTGTTGGATCCTCGGGCACTCTTTCGTCTTCTGGGCTGGTCGGAAGGCTGAGGAGAGGCCCATCGGAAGAAATTTGGGCATCGATCCTGCAGTGGTGTCTGTGGCATGGCTGGGCGAGCGTGGGCTGAAGTGGATGCAGCTGCTGCCTTTGCTTCGACATCAGCGGAGTCGTCTCCCATGGCCGGGGATTTTATTAGTGCACCTGGGGGGCAACGACTTGGCATCTTGGTCTTGCAAACAGTTGATTAACGCGGCAAAACGGGATTTAGCGGTGGTATTGCGCTGGTTTCCAGGGGTGCGCTTGGACTGGTCGGACATTATTCCGCGACCGGCGTGCTGTGGTCAACATAGGTGGTCCAGGGGCCTAGTCAAGGTCAACAGACAAATTGGGCGTTGGGTCTCAGAATTGGGTGGTTTGCAGGTTCAGCATGACTGGGTGGAAGTGCATTGTGCGGGCTTGTATAGGGCCGATGGGGTTCATCTGTCGCCAGTGGGTGTCGACTTATTGTTGAACGACTGGCAAGAGGTGCTGGAGAGGGTGGTATGGGATGATGCACGCTGGTCGCAGCTTCAGTTTGGGGGGGGCGGCACAGATTGAGCATCAGACCTGTGCCGGTGGAGGGTTCCCGGAGGTTTTCCGGTCCCGAATTTATTAGTAGGCCTTTGGGGGCGTGGGCGGGGTGCCCACGACCTGTTGATACCCATGTAGACTTTTGCTACTGATATGGCAGAGTCGGCGGAAGGGTATTAGGACTTGGCTGGGGGCTTGGCCAAAACACGGGGGACGAGAGGTCACCTTGCTAGTAGTACGGCTGGTGACGGAGCTCTCAGAGACTTATGGTTCTATTAAAATATGTTTTGGATGTTAAAGCATTTGATTATTACAAATAAAGCTGCGACCAGTTTGCATCCCATAACAGAGTTGTCTTGTCAAGTTTGTGGGTTACTGAAAGGAATGGGTGGGGGGGGGGGGGGTAAAAGTTATGCGATCCTTGTGCACCCAAGGGGAGGTAAGCCGGTCCGGCTACCCGGTTAACACTTTCACCATTGGTAAGCACCAAGTACAGTATGGCCCCTTCACATGTGGGTTCTATTACCAGTTGCCAGAATAGTTCCCCCTGCAGAGAATCTAGGGTCTCCTTACTCCAAATACAAATCAGAAAAAGACACCAGCAGTGGCTCATAAACAACCCAGGATCTCCTCTCTGCATGCTTGTATAGGCAGACATGCATGCCTCTTGTTTTTAGATACAGCATAACTCCTAGAGTTTGGTAATTAAGAGCTGCATGCATGAACATGGATAGTTGTGCCCTGCTTTATACAGCAAACATATTGCATAAGCACTACCCTTCTCATCGTCTCCCCTCCTTAGTGTTACTGGGCATACATTAAGGGCATGCCCTACTACAGACTGCCAAATTCTGAAGTTCTACTTCACATTTTTCATAAAATGCAGTCTGGGCTGATTTTAAAAACCTTCTTAGAAAATACACTTTGAACAGCAAGCTTCTACTTTTCTCATAAAGTAGTAGCAAAACACTGTCAAGAAAATCCAGTGCAGGCTAGTACAAGAGCAGACATCTTCTTGGCAAAGGAACTGTGAACCGCAGATCAGAAATCACTTTGGACCCACTTTATATTTTGATACACTGTTGCATATTGATGAGACATCGCTACTCTGCTCTCCAGAAGGGGTTGACTCCACTGACCAGATGGATCAATGTGTCCATCTCCTGTGAAATAGTTTTGATATTTAGGCAACATACAGCTGTGGACAGACTCTGACCTGGGCCATATTACGTGAAAGAGGAATGCTAATGCTTTATTCCAAGAGTTTTGGGGTGACTTATTCCATATGGTTTTAAAACCTTGCTTGTAAAGGCAAATAAATAAATAAAATAAAATGAAATAAAGTTGAAACAGGCAACATGGAGGTTGTTATTTTACTAGTGACATACATAAATTCAATCATACTCAAAAAGGAAAATTAAATTCCACATATATTATTTTTAAAAAAAACCTGATATAATTAAGGCTTTTGATTTTAGGTTTTAGCTAATAATACGAATAAAATACCCTGAAGCAAAAAAAAAAAATGTAATTACTGGAAAAACAACAGAACCCGCCCCCCCTCCCCCTCCTTCCCCACACACATACACACTTTTCTCCTAATTCTCTTTCACCTCCTCTCCCTGCCTGCCTTTGCTGCTTCACTCTATTTGTGTCTTTTCCATGCTCCTTGGCTGCGAAAATGTATGTGGAAAAAATACCTTGCTAAGGACCTAGCACTAAAAAGACCCTGATAAACATTGATTTGTTTTATACTCTCAAAGAACCCCTATTTAGCCAAAAAGAAGACCAGAATTTACAGCGGGACATAAGGCGACAAGCCGTTCTAATGTGGCTGGCTGCCGCCTCTGAAATTTAAACCTGGATATTCAATCTTGGGGTCATATCAGGCCCCAGCATTCAATATCCGGGTTGCTTGGATTGCCATGCAGCTAATTGGGCAACGGTGATATTCGGCCGCTGGCCGGTTAGCTTCATCAGCGAAAGTTAGGCCAGCCTTTGCCGCGCCTTGCTTTCACTGCTTTGCCATAACCGGGCAGTGGCTCAATGTCACCATTGCCCGGTTATAGCTTGGTGCTGCCCCTGGAGTGCCAGTTAGCGTCTGGCATGCAGCGGCAGCACTTGGGGATATTCTGCAGCACAAACTGTGATAGTGTCGCTGAATATCCTAGATAGAGGGATTGACACGGTTAGCAGATCTGCTAGCCATGTTAATCCCTTTGATATCCCCCTCACAATTTATAAACACCTGAAATAATAGAAGCCCTAAATGAAATTGGTTAGGCCAAAGCCTTTGGTTAGACTAGTTTATGCCCCCTTAAGTCCCATTTTCCATGATCCTATGATTTAAATGTGAATAATGCTTCATTATCCCGATGGCACGTGAAAAACCTATTGAAGTCAGGAGGCTATTTTGTGATTTGTTGTGCCAGTTTGTTAAGCTAGTGTATTCCCTCCACGTGTGCAAATCATAGAATTTTAGCAGTTGGTACAGCTAGTGTGTGACTCGGTTGTTAGATTATATTACTACTACTAATCATTTGTCTGGCGCTACAAGGCATATGTAGTGCTATACATATAGATGTAAGAGACAGTCCCTGCTAATCAGAGCTTACAATCTAATCAAGACAAAGAACATCACAAAACTGGGGACTAGAGTATGGCTAGATACACATGAGTGGTGAACAAGAGAATGAAAGGCATCAGGATCCAAAAGCAGCCTTGAAGTGGTAGGATTTTGCCTGGGTTTAAATAGGGCTAGAGAAGAAGCTCGACATACTGACTCATGTTCTGTTTGTAGGATGGGACTAGCCTAATCTGGGGTTTGTGTTGCTTTTGCAAATTATTCTATATTATGGCCCTGTTTGTAGGGTTTCTATTAACTCTGCATGAATCCAGATACTCCAGCTACACCTGTGATTCTCAAGTAGCAAGCCTATTGTTACAAATGTTGACTTAGGGGCCTTTTGTTCAACTGCAGTAATGTTTACTGCGGGGTTTAATGCTTCATAATGACCTGCAGTAACTGCTCCCATGCACAAAGACCAGCCAGCTTGGTAAAAAAAAACATATTAACTATTTTGGCACAACAGGACAGGATTGAGACAGAGAGTGGGTATGGTGGCCAGTAACAGCTAGCGCATGGAATGGCATGGTGAACTAGCTGTCCGAACTGCCGATAGCATGACTGCACTTAACACCATCTCAAGAGGTGCCACCTTAAGAGGCCATACAAAAAAAGAAACAGCATGTAAGTTGCCCCACTTTGCCCAAGTCTCCATCCTACACCCCGCTGATCTGAGCTCCTCCACTGATCAGCACCTCACTTCAAAACCACCCTGTCCAGAAATCAACCCAATTATGCAAGCCCTCCACAAGGCCTCCACCTCCGAGCATACCCCCTGAAGTGTCCTACTCTGGATCCTCCCCCCACCCTACTGGGGCACCCTGGATCTTACCTGGGAGCTTCCAGGTGGTTTCAGTGGTTAAACAGGCAAGAGTGAGCCCCCTCCAGGCTCCAGCAGTTCTCGAAATGGCCCGGTAACTCCTGAGGCCTAGAGGTAATCTCTCAGTACTATTACTAGGGGTTACTATCTCTATGTTCAGTAATTTTGTTCTTTATAATGGTTTTTACCATTTTCCCAGCATTGATGTCAGGCTCGCCAGTCTGTAGTTATCTAGCTCTATCCTGTAACCCCTTTTAAAAATTGATGTTACATTGGCCACTCTCCAGTCTTCAGATACTATAGATGATTTTAATGATAGTTTACAAATTACTAATAGTACATAATCTGCAATTTCAATTTTCAGCATTTTCAGTCCCCTGGAATATATACCATCTGGTCCAGGTGATTTGTTACTTTTTACTTTGTCAAATTTCCTATTATATCTTCCAGGTTCTCTGAGATATTTATCAGTTCCTACAATTCATTACCTTTAAATATCATTTAAATAACAACAGCTACAGAAGAGGATGAAGTTGATGAATTCTATGAACAAATACAAGCTGAAGTTGATAGAACATGTAAACAAGATATCCTGATAGTCATGGGTGACTAGAATGCAAAAGTTGGCAACAAAGAAGAAGGCAAAGTGCTTGGAAAATATGTACTTGGCAACAAAAACAAAGCTGGAGAAAGACTGATAGAATTCTGCAAGACCAATCATCTATTCATCTCAAACATCTTCTTCTAGCAACATAAGTGCAGACTGTACACATGGATTTCACCCAATGGATTCTACAAAAATCAAATTAACTACATCTGTGAAAGTCAATGATGGAAAAGCTCTATAACATCAACAAAGGCAAAACCTGGAGCTGTGGTACAGATCACCAACTCTTAGTATGCAAACTCAAGCTAAAGTTGAAAAAGAACAATCCACTCATGAATGTAACAAAATATGACCTTGAGAATATACCACTGGAATTTAAAGACTGCCTGAAAATTGAATTGCTGCTTTAGATAGAAATGACAGAGCTCCAGAATAGTTATTGGATGACATCAAGAAGATTGTAGTGGAAGAAAGTGAGAAAGTCTCTACAAAAAATAAAAAAGCAAAAATGGTCAAAATGGATGATAGAAGAAACTCTGAAAATTGCCAAGAAATGCATGAAGCTAAAGCCAGAGGAAAAAGAGAGGCAGTTACAGAACTCAAAAGAGATTTCCAATGTGCAGCAAGACAAGACAAATGACGCATGCAAGGAAATAGAATCAGAAACTATTAAAGGAAGAACAAGATCGGCTTTCCTAAAGCTATGAGAGTTAAAGAAAAAATTCCAGCCTCAAATAGGAATTCTACAAGATGCTCAAGGATCCATGTTGAATGATGCTGAGAAGATCAAGAAAAGGTGGAAAGAGTCAACTTGTACCTTATGATCAGGAATCATTGATGAAGAAAGAAGACATCAAATCAGCATTGAAAGTCTTATCAAAGAACAAAGCAACAGTTATTGATGGCATTCCCATTGAAGTACTACAGCAATCAGATGCAGCTGTTACCATGCTTATAAGGTTCTGCCAGGAAATTTGGAAGACAACATCATGACCAACTGACTGGAAGAGATCTGTGTTTATACCAATATTAAAGAAAGGTGATCCAACTGACTGTGGAAATTATCGCACAATCGTTCTGATCCCACATGCCAGCAAGAATCTACTCAAGATTACTCAGCAGAGACTACAACCATATCTGGAACTGCCTGAAATACAAGCAGGTTCAGGAAAGGGCAAGGAACGAGAGACATCATCACGGATGTGAGCTGCATCTTTGAAAAGACAAAAGAATATCAAAAGGATATCTATATGTGTTTTATTGACTACAGCAAGGCTTTTGACTGTGTAAATCATGAGCAGCTCTGGGCCACTTTAAGAAGCATGGGTATACCAGAATACCTGATAGTTCTTTTGCAGAAAGTTTACATTTATCAAGAAGCAACAGCTCAAACAGAACAAGGAGAAACAGAATGGTTTAAAATCAGCAAAGGTGTATGACAAGGATGCATACTTTCCTCCTACCTATTTAATTTATATGCAGAACAAATCATCAGAGAAGCAGGACTGTATGAAGACAACGGAGGTATGAAGATTGGTGGAAGACCCATCAACAACCTGCACTATTTATTTATTTTATTTATTTAACAGTTCTTCTATACCGCTCTATTTTAGATCAGAGCGGTTTACATTTAACATCAACTATACAACACAAGGAACTTTGAGTTGTATTTACAAAAGAAGACAAAGATTCTGACAACTGGGAAAATCAATAAGTTTATTGTTGATGGAGAAGAATTTGAAATAGTTGGCAACTTTAATCTACTTGGATCATCTAACTACTGTTTAATGAAACGACAGGCAGTCAAGAAGTCCAACAATGCATTGCTCTGGGCAGAATGACTATGAAGGACCTAGACAAGACCAGAGATGTCTCTCTCCATACAAAGATTTGACTTTTTCAAGCCATGGTATTTTCAATAAAGCATTGTGAATGTGAAAGTTGGACAGTGAAAAGAATAGATAGGAAGAAATTCAATGTCTTTGAATTGTGATGCTGGAGACAAATACTGTGTATACCATGAACTGCCCAAAGAACAAACCAGTCAGTACTAGAGGCGATCAAACCTAAGCCACTTTACCAACAATGAGCTGCCTGACTGAAGATCAAGCACAATTTAGGTCAACTATTCAGAGGGTCATCATGAGTTGACACTGACTCGACAACACTTAGCAACAACAATGAATATCATTTCTGACATGGGTATCTCTCCTCTATCTTTTTCAGTAAAGATCCAAACAAAGAATTCATTTAGGAGGTAATTCCAGAATGCAAATAAGGGGTTTGTATGTTTGGCAGAGATGATAAATGCTGAAAACGTCCCCAACTGCATTCTGAAACATTGCTATCGTGCATGTACATGGCGCTAGCACGGGAATCTGAGAACATGCTGAGAAGGGGTATAACGAGTGCGTGGTCAGCCACGCAGACTTATAAAGCATATTGAATAAAGGTTCATCTATGTTTTAAATGTTTCCCTGAAAATCTTTTGATGATAAATTGTCTTATTCATTAACACAATTGCCCCCCCCCCCCCTTTATCAGAATTTGGTGTTGGGAGATTTACAAGTATTAGAGAACACTACTCAGAGGCATTTCTCCAATATTTCTAGTAGACATTACAATGCTCTCCTCTCTTTAAAGCAACAACCAGAGGTGTTCATTCGTAGTGCTGATAAAGGGGGAGCAATTGTGTTAATGAATAAGACAATTTATCATCAAAACTTTTGAAATTTTAGTTTACTCCGAAGTATCACAGGAATCAGATTGAATTCTTGGATCTACTAATTTACAAGAATGGTTCTGATTTATGTACTACCTTGTACAGAAAACCAATACAGTGTAATGTGCTGTTTCAATATTCCAGTTATCATCCTAGTTCCTTGCGTAGAGGACTTCCTTTTGGACAATTTTTGAGAATTCAGAGATTGTGTTCAACCATTACTGAATTTCACAAGTATGCTAGATTTGAGCAAAAGACTTCAGGGTAGAGGATATCCTCAAATACTGATACATAGAGCATACAAGAGGGCTTTATACAATCACCCAATGATTAGAGTGTAAGCTCTGATGGGCAGGAATTGTCTCTTACATGTATGTGCAGCACTGCATACGACTGGTAGCGCTCAACAAATGCTCAGTGGTAACAGTAGTAGTAATTTGGTGGCAAGATGGGAATGAACAGAGGCATAAATCAAAAGATGATAAGATAATAGGTGTTTTGCCATATATGCCTAATACAGCAAAGATCACCAATATTCTGAAACATCATTGGTCTATGCTATCATTACATGATTGTTTTCAAAGACCTTTAATGATAGCATATCGGCAATTATCTAATATTGGGGATTTAATTATTTGAACATCTTCGGATGACAAGAATATAACATCAAGACAACAACCTGGACATTTTGCTTGTGGTACATGTGACTTCTGCGTTAACACCTTGCAGGGAACAATATGGACTGATTCACAATCTGAACAATCATATAATTTACGTTATGCCACCTCCTCTTTGTCTTCTTTTGCTGTATATTTAATTATATGCCCATTCCAATTGAAATATATAGGGAGAACATCACGCCCTGTAAAGAAACGTTTATTGGAACATCGTTCCCGTATTAATTCTTTGGTTATGACAGCGCCAATGGTTTCTTACTGTTGGAAGCTCAAGCATCAGTTTGAGGATTTAAAGTGGCTGGTGATTGACCAAGTTCCTTACAATCTGCGAGGAAGTGATCGTATTTCCAAATTACAACATAAAGAACAATATTGGATATTTAAATTACAAATGATGGTTCCTCGGGGATTGAATGCAGAGATCGATTGGTGGTCACTACATATATAATATTGATTGACTGGATTGATTGCTTTTTGAGAGTCAGTGATTTATAGTAATTGCCTTATTATCTGACATCAGACGTTTACATAAGATAAAAACAGGAACCGGATATGTGACAAGGTTCGTTTGCCTGAAGAAGAGCTAAAAAGCTAAGCAACTTGAAACACTACATGGTGTAGCGGGGTCTTGTTGATTTCCTTTTGAGCAACTTAAGCTGTCAGGATTTCTTCAGTTTGTTACGGCCCTGAAGTCTGATTTCAACGTTTGACTGGAAATCCTGCAAGATTGTGCTTTCTCCCCTGGACAACAGCTAAGTTTTGCGTTATTGAACGTTATTATTAACAGATAGGATCAAGCAGCTTATTTGATTTAAGCTTCATTTGGGGATGTTTTGAGAAATTGTTGTCTACATTATTGAAAGTTCAAATGATGAGGAGCGGCATGCATTAATGCGGTCAGTTCCATTGTTTTAGGCCTTTTCAGGTCTTATTTAAATTGATTAAAAAGGAGGACCCACTACAAGAGGGGAGTTCCACTCATGGTGGGTAATTGTTTGTTTTCTTGGTCTGTTTGTAAAGAAGCTTATATTTTGAGTGATTATGAAGTCATCTTAATACAGGAATGAAATACATGTAGCACAATTGGGGTGGGGGGGTGAGCACTATGGAACTCAAGTGGTGTGGTCGTATGCCTAAGAGCTCTAATCAATCAAAACGTTTTGGATAGTATTCTTGCTTTATTTTGGATCGCCCTGTCTTATTGTTGACTTCGCATTCACACCCTAATGGCTGCCAACAAGGGACCAAAGTCTGATGGTCAATTTTTTGTTTCATCTGTCTTAAAATGACACCAAACCGGTGCGCTAATGCCGGAGAAAATGGTGGCTGTTGAGAAGGCTGGGGAGTCGGACCCAGTGCTGACAGATATTTTGCAACTCAAGGAGGTGATGTGTTCCCAATTGGAAGTGGGCTCAAATCCATCAATGCCCAATTGCTTGAAACACAACACCATTTGGAATCTTTGGAGGAATGAATGCATGGGTTGAATTGAGAGTCACACACCACAAATTGAAAGAAATATGGAAGCCATAGCAGGTCTCCAAATAGACCTCAAGGACTTAGCTAACCACAACTGATACAACAACATCCAGATATTAGGAATCCCTGAAGGCTTAGAAGGAACAGACATGATATCCTACTTGGAACACACTATACCAGAATTGCTAGCAATTACTTTTCAGCCTCCCTTGGAGTTTGAACGGACACATTTGGTTCCCTCTCATGTGGTGGAATCCAGACAAAGCCCTTGTCCGATTGTGCCTAAACTTTTACGATATCCTCAGGCTTTGCAAATTCTTTGCACAGCCAAAATGAAGCCTTCTTTACTCCTGCAAGGTTATAAGATCATGGTTGTGCCTGATTTAGCCCGAACCACAGCACTTAAACACAAGCGATTCCTGGCCATGCATCCCATGCTCTGAGACAGGGGAGAAATATGGATTATTTTACCCAGCTCAGATGCAAGTCATCTATAGGAACAAAACCTCCTGGTATACGGAAACTGATAAGCTCCAGAACTTCATTTTTAATCTTGGAAGGCTACCTGTCCTGAGTGCACTCAAGGTTTTGTTTTTATCCTTTACTTCACTGTGGTCAACCAGAGCATATTTGCTTCTCAATTTTCTCCCTTCATCCTCAGGTTGCTTCTCCCTGACTTGCTATGACAATCATCACCTCAACATTGACTGCACCTCTCCTACTATAACTGTTTGGTACGATTGGTTGAATCTATTTTCTGTTTGATGTGAGTTTCCCATCTTCATCTGAAATGATGGGCTAAGTGAGCTATCTGTTTAACAAGATATGTGATTTCCTATTCCTGGGCAATCATGTTTAACATTTTTGGCTGTTGAGGCCTAGAGCATTGCACTGCTCCTGGTGGTATGGTTTCATCCCCTGTTGGATATATGATAGATCAGGTCAGTAACTGCTTGTTGCGGATGCCTGTTTCTTTTTTGTTATTTTTGGAGAGCTATTTTTTAGGTGTATGGATGAATGAGAGTTTTCAGTCTGGATGTGTTATGACAGTAAAAATGTGCAATGTCTCTGAGCAACAGCATGTCGTAAGTTCTTTATTATTTCATAATGAGGGAACTTAATTTCTTATAATGTTAATGGTCTTAACCATCCTGCGAAGCATAAAAAATATTTAATTATCTAAAGAAAGAACAGGGTGACATATTATTTCTACAAAAAACCCCACCTACTTCTCCCTTTATGTTCTAGACTCAAAGCTGATTGGTTAGGTGAACATATTTATGCACCTGCAGTTAAGAAAAAATGTGAGTTTGCTATTTTCTTTAAGAAATCTCTTCAGGTTGAGGTCTAGCATTGCCTAGCTGATTCAGGGGGGTGGGGGTAGATGGCTTCTTTTTGAAGTCACTATTGAAGGCCAATCCCTCATTTTGTTGAATTTATATGCCCCTAACATAGACTCCCCTGGTGTTCTTTACTTACCTTACTGCCCTATTAGCAGAATATGGTGATAAAGAAAGAATTGTAGCTGGTAACTTCAACCAGGCACTAGTCTCAATGTAAAATTTCTCCATCTAGTTCCTTGTTTGAAATACGTACCATGATGGATGTTACTGCTCTGATAAACCCTTGGAGCTCCTCCATCCAATGGGATGCGTTGATTGTCTCCCATTTAGCCATGACTATTGTCATGCAGCAGGAGCTGATGGAAGCAAAGATGCAAGAAAAGAAGCTGTTTTTCATAATATAAAAGATGTGCACGAGATGCAATTCCCGCACAGAGCTGCTAGAGGGAGCAGCCGTGCACTCACAGAGGCTGACTGGACACACCTAGCTAATTGACACCACCTGACAAGCAGCCCAGAAAGCTCAAACACAGGAGAGCTTTATAAGCAAGAGGCTGGAGACTGGAAAGGGAGTAGAGGTAGAGGTGGAGGTAGAGGTGGACCAGAGAGAAGCACCAGGAGCAAAGCCGTGCGAGAGAAATGCACCACGAGCAAGGGCCAAGAAAAAGGAAGCACCAGGAGCATTGAGCTAAGCCCTAGGAGTGAAGGGGAAAGCAATGCTGAGCAAAGGAACAGTCACTTTGGGAAGCAGAGCAGTGCTGAAGGAAGAAGCCAGAAGTTAGGCTTGGAAAGAGGCCTGCGCTTACCAGAGGAACCAGTGACCAGACTGAAAGGTAACAAGAGCTCTCAGGGACAAGACTGGCACGAGGATTGTAGCCCTGGAGAACTACTAGAAGGAGAAAGTTCCTGTTCTACATGCTGCTGGAAGCCAAGGTATGCTGACTCTGTTTTTATTATTTATTTATTATTTATTTAACATTTCTTCTACACCGCGCTATTATAATCAGCGCGGTGTACATCGAACAAAAACATACTACAATGTATACAAGCAACACTGAGTTTACAATGAACAGGAAATTAAACATGGGATAAACCGGGGGAACTATGTACATGTTAATTCGATACTATGTACAATACTCTAACTCGTTTGGATGATGCATGTGCTTTTGTGGGTGGATGGAACATGGATGATGATTAGCAGTTGGGCTTATGTGAAGGCTAACCATTTTCTGTTTGTATTAAGGTGCTAGGGCGGCTGGGGCATGTGGGAAGCTTTCCGGTTGTGTGTCTGCCTCGGAAGGTTTCTGGGTAGCATTTTGTGAACAGGTGGTGTTTTAAGGCTTTTCTGAATAGGATTAGGCTTTTGATGCCACGGATTTCATAGGGAAGGGCATTCCAGTTTAAAGGAGCAAATATAGAGAAGGCACTGTTGGAGGCAGCCTTTGTACACTTAGGGGCTTGTTTACAAAGCCGCGGTAGCAGTTCGCGGTCATTATCGGAGCCGCGGCCCCATTGAAATCATTGGGGTCTCGGCTCCGATAACGATCGCGAACCGCTACCGCAGCTTTGTAAACAAGCCCCTTAGTCATCATCTTGGGGACTACTAAGGTGTTCATTGCGATAGGCCTCCTGTTTCTATTTTCCAGGGTACCGTGAATTAGCTTGCTGATTGGCATAGGGGGATAGTTATTTAGGGCTTTGAAAGTAAGGACTAGTGACTTGTATTGGAGTCTGGCATGTAAAGGTAGCCAATGCAGATCCTTCATGATAGGCGTTATGTGGTCAGATCTTGATGATCCAGAAAGGACTCTCGCGGCCGCATTCATAGCTAAGCGGAGCGGATTTAAGGTTGATTGAGAGAGACCATGGAGGATGATGTTCGCGAAATCCAGATGTGGGAGGACTAATGCCTGGAAGGTTGTTCGGTAGTCGGTGAAATCCAGTAGGTGGCGGAAGTGACGTAGCATTCTGATTTTATGGTATATTGCCTTTGTGACATTTTTCACATGTGTTGTCATATCCAGGTGCTGGTCCAGTGTGATGCCAAGATAACGGATTGTGGATTTGGATTTCAACTCTACATTGTTGGCAAGTAGTGATGGGGGAGGTATGAACTTACGGTTCCTCGTGACGAATAGGACATCAGTTTTGTCATGGTTGATCCGTAGGTTTTGTGTCAACAGCCATTCGGCTACCGCTTCGAAGCATCTGATTATTGGGGAGAGCACTGGTTGGTCAATTGTGAACGGCATGTAGAGGAGGATGTCATCTGCATAGGCAAGGCATTGTACGTTGAAGGATCGTATCAAATCACATATCGGCTGCATATAGATATTGAACATCAGTGCCGATAAGGACGATCCTTGGGGAACCCCCTGTAGCTGCAGAAATGGTTCTGAGGATGAGTGGCCAGCCTTGACTTGTTGCCACCTATTAGATAGGTAGGATTTACACCATTTCAGTGCTGTGCTTTGAATCCCCTTTTCTTTCAGGCGTTGCAGAAGTATGTCATGGCTCACCGAATCGAAGGCGGCAGAGATGTCGAGAAAGATGAACACAAAACCTTGTTGGATGCTGTTTATTCCTGTGACCAAATCGTTGAATAGGGTTGTAAGGACGGTGTCGACTCCATGCGCTTCCCTGAATCTGTGTTGGGCTGGATCTAGCAGTGCTTCAGTATCGATATGATGCTGGATTTGTTGTTGAGCAGCTTTTTCGATGATCTTGGCAAGCTGGGGGATGCTTGAGATTGGCCTAAAAGATTCAACTTTGGATGGGTCTAATCTGCTTTTTTTCAGTAGCGGCCTAATAGAGGTGTGTTTCAGACTCTGCGGGAACGAACCAGTTAAGAAGGACTGGTTCAGTATTTTGCTCAGGATTTGACTTAGGTCATGTCGCAGTTCTCTGATCCAGCTGGCTGGGCAGGGGTCATTGGGTGCGGTGCTGGGATTGATGGAAGCAATAATGTTCTCAACCTCTTTATTGGATACCGTGGTGAAATTGCATAGTGGTGTTGCTTGAGATGCTTTAGACGATACGGAGGGGTTACTAACACTTATGTTTGCGTTGGTCTTAATCATCTTTGATTGTAAATAGTTTGCGTAGTCCTGTGGCTGAGGCATTGGAGGTTGGTTTGAAACCGGCTCTCCTGTTATGGATTTTACTATATTGAACAGGGCGTGTGGCTTATTGATGGAGCGTTTTAATATATCGGTGTGGTAGAGTTTCCTACTCTGCGATATCTTCACACGGTGGGTAATTAAGTATGAGTTGTATGCAGCATGCGTCTCAGGGGAGTGGGTTCGTCGCCACCATCTCTCAAGTTTGCGTAGGTGGTGGAGAGATGTTTGTAGTTCCGTGGAGAACCAAGGTGCATGTTCCCGTTGTCTTATTTTCTTTTCAGTGTATGATGGACAGGAGGCAGCTCTAAGGTTCTCGTCCCATTTGGATATGAGATCATCTAAGTTGAGGGTTGTGTTGGTCATAAGAGGTTGGAGATTCTCTAGGACTTCGCTCCGGTTGAGTGGTTGGAAGCGGGCTGTTGGGGTTCCGGATGTATTTGATATCATCTGACTATTGTGGGATGTACTTATGGGTATATGGAAACTGAGTAGATAGTGATCGGACCAAGGCACTGGTGTTACAGACAGTGTGAGGTCTTGGGATGTTGTGGCATCGGAGTGAGGTGCGAAGATGAGGTCTAGCTTACCTCCCTTAGCGTGGGTGGGAGAGTCGACATATTGTTTGTAACCTAGATCCTCTAGGGCCTCTAGGAATGCTGCTGCATGGCTGTCTTGAAGGGATGGGTGGTTGAAGTCACCAACTAACCAATTTGGAGAGCGTGGAGTGGATGTGGTGCACGCGAGCTCAATTATCGTTGAAAGGTCATCAGGTGATGGAGTGGGTGCCCGGTGTAGAAGGTTGATTGTGCAGAGATCATTTGATATAGTGAGAGAGTCAAGGTGGGTTGAGTTGGAGGTGTTGCACAACTTGAAATGTAGATCGGCTTTGGCGAGGATGAGAAAAAGCTCATCTTATAAGAGCCCTTTTAAAAGCAATGCTCGTCTTACAAGAAAGGAAAGTAAACCTACCTTGTATAACCCAGATGGTAAAAGCACAAAGGTAGGCCACGCTCACTGGCAAACTTTAGAAGAACTCTACAAACACCCAGAGAATAAGAATAGCGACTGGCCAGAAACAATAGCCAGAGAAACCCCAGATACAGAAAGGGATAACTCTGACTCAAAGCCGATGCAAGTGGAATTTGTGGAGCCTAGTCTTCTGTCTCAAGAGGAGATGGACTGTTCTCTGTGCGTTACCAGCAGTTCAGAATGACTGCTAGACTTGTAAATAATATACTGCCTCCAGAGTGTTACTTGTATGCTAAAAGGAAGAAGAGTATTGAAACGGTTGAGTTACTCTAGGAAGCCTTAATTAATCCTTGTTGCAACTGTGAAGCATAATAGTTTTTCTTTACCATGAGTTTGTTTCATTCCTGAAGTAAGGACATTTTCCTCTATGTTGTGACCCACCTGAATCTTTTGCGTAAAGGGAAATAAAAGCCTATGTTATCCCTCTATTCTGCATTCACAATTTACTTCTTAATAGGAGCTGAACTACTAAGACCAGGCTGCACCTGGCTCTTAAAGGAACCTCCTCTCATATAAAAATATCTTTGTGTCCAACCTACCCCTATGACCACTGGCCACCAGGGGTGGTACGCAACACTATCTACTTGTTAGCTGACCTCAGTTTCTTAAATGGATTGAGGACTACTCAAGAATTTCAGAATGCCACTGGGGAAGTCTCATTTACTTCTGTTTGGGAGGCTTACAAAGCCTCTCTCCAAGGTGAGAGAATTTGTTATTCATCTTGGAAGAAAAGAGAGGCAGCCTCTCAGTTGCAAGCCATGGAAACCGAAATTACTGGATTAGAGTATAAGCACATCAGTGGCAGTGATAATACAGTGCTTGCTAGTCTGTGTAAGCTCAAATATGACTACAATAGTAGACTTAGTGAATCTACTCAGCAGGATCTTTTCCTATGGAATGTCCTGTATTGCACCACTACTAATAAAACTGGTAGGTTATTAGCACACTATTTGAAGGGTTATAGGGAATGCCAACATATCTCTGCTTTTCAGCAGCAGGTTCCTTGTTATAAAGACCAAGATATCGCCAATGGGGTCTATGCTGAGACCAGACCTGTTATTCATCTGGATGGCACTGAGAGAAGCAGAGCTCCCCACATGTTCACCTGATCTGTACAGGGAGCTCTTTTCATGAGTGGGAAGGTGAAGGCCAGAGAAGGAGCGAGGTGGGTGGCGACTGACCCAGACATACAGGGCCAATTTGGAGGTCGACCCTGTATGTTCGGGATCTGCAAAATGGATGGGGACTTATTTCACCTCCTTGGAGGAGGAATAAGTCCCCCTAGACATCAGGGGACAGCTGAGCCAGGAAGGCCAGATTGGGGTTGGGCTGTGGGGAAAGGGGACTTTGGTCAGGGGCCGGGGATCACGGCTCCTGAATGGAGCCACAGTGCCATGGTGATGGGACATCATGGCACTGTGGCTCCATTCAGGAGCCTGGCTGGGCTATCCGGGGAGTCCGTTGTTCAAGTTGGGTGTCCAGAATCGGGGTACAGCCTGGATGTCCTGGCCCTGTTCCCGATTCTGTTCCTGCAGGCATGTCTAGCCCCCGCAGGATCAGAATCAGATGCAGCCGATGGATGTTCCAATTCTGGGCACCCGGACAAGAGGTTGGACATCCGTATCGGAATGTACCTCCATGTCTTTGTACAATTCTATTCTACTTTGTATCAAGTGGATGAGCAAGCTAGGGCAGTTGGTTGTGAAGATTTACTGCGACCTCTTCTTGGTCCAAAACTGTCCACCCCTGTAAGCGCCAGCCTTGGTGACCCCATAACAGAGATTGAACTCTTTGCTGCTCTCTCCTCCCTCCCTACCAATAAAGCACGCAGCCCCTCTTGTAATTTCCTGGTGGGGGTGCATGGAGGCTTTCAGAATGGTCTTAACTCCCCAGATTAATTATATTTTGAATATGGTGCCAAGTTTATGCCCCAGAAGCTTATATCAGCGTGTAAACTCCCTATTGCTCAAATATATCTGGCAAAACTGGTGCCCCCGTATTGCTCATGGTGCCCTCTCGGCAGCTAAATGAAACAAAGGGGTCAGTCTCCTGGACTTATTATTATGCTGTCTTTCCTTCTTGGCCTGATATGGCATGTTTTGGTTTCAACCACTCTTGGAATGCGCTATACTGGCTCCCTATTCTATCTATCTGATTGCGGGCATGAAATTGTGGATATGGTTCCCCCACTCTCCCATCTTTGCGCCACACATGAGGCTCTTCAGGACCTAGGTAAAGTGAAGGAGTCCCCCTGGAAAGATGCTCAAAGGATATCCTTATGGTGCAATCCTAAACTTCAGATTGGCAGGAGCATGATACCCTGGCCAATTTGGCAGTCCTGCAGTATATGGACTTTAGCTCAAGTGATGGAAGACACCAAGCTGCTCATGTTTCCTATTCTAGAAAACAGATTCCATCTTTCTTCCAATCATTTTTTCAAATGGGCGCAATTTAAACACTGTATTCAAAAACACATCAGGGACTGTGGGAACCTAGTGGATGAAACTGGTCTGAAGAGCTTTAGTTCATGGATGATGGTAATGGGACACATAGTTTTGCATATTTATAGAAGACTGAGATGTGTGATACCAGGTGTGGGTGGGTCTAATGGAGGTCTAGTCTTATGATATAGGAGTGAAGATTGAAACTGTGCAGTGGGAGCGCTTTTGGTCAAGCGTTAACTGTCCTTCCCGCTCTGCTAGTTTGGTGTAATCGTTATTTTTCTTGGCCCATCAGGCCATTTGGACACCATGGAAAAAATGGAAAGCAAATCTGTCCATTAGTAACCACTGTTGGCACTGCGAATCTGCCCCTTGAATGTAACATCATATGATTTTTTTTTTGTCCATTTCTTCAATCCTTTTCACAGGCAGTTTGGGAGAGGTTACAGGAAATCTTTCATATGTCCCACCAACTAACGGTGGACCTTATTATATTTCGGTCTTTACAGTTATCCAATACATTATCCGCTCCCTCTTGCAAACTATTTGATTGTTCATAGCATTGCTCTCCAAATGATTTTGGCCAAATAGAAAGATGCCTCTTTATTATCTTTTCACTTTTAGTGGCAATTTATATGCTTGGTACACCACTATGAAAAATGTTTAGCCATCAAGACATGTACTATAACTCTGATGCTGAAAGTCTGGAAACCTCTGAAAACCTACCTTCAGAATGTGACCCCTCATGTTTAATGCAACCTTCAATTACTTGGGTTTACGCTGTCATTCAATTTATGAGTGTATTTCTCTTTCTTTGTATCTTGTATAATACTTAAGATTGTACTGCTATTCTGTGTTGTGTTTTAGTGTATTTGTTCTTTTCTTTTTTAATTTTCATTTGTGCTTTTGCAATTCAATAAAATTTGTGAACTCAAAGAAATACATATAGCCGATTGTAAGGACTGGGCAATACAAGCACTGTCCAGTTATGCTACATGACCCCATGTGATTAACCTTTCTCATAAATATATAGCACTTGCAGCAATTTAGAGAAGGACAAGCAAGATCAAATTATTAGCCATAAAAGAACGACCTCTTGACATAAGAAATTATCTCTTTTATCTTTCAGCAGGAAAACAACTCAGTTGCTGATGAAGAGGTAGAGGAGACTGGGGGCAATAACTTCCATTCTCACTGTATCTTGTCTTCAGACAGGATTCTGATTGACTTTAGTGCACAGTTCTAGTGGTTATGTTGGCACTGAAAAGAACTGCATTTTTTCCAATGTCATATCTTCCATTGATCACCATATGAATAACACAAAATTGTTGTGGTAGACGAGCATTCAAAATCTACATATGTCATTTGTTCACAAATAAAACAAAGGCACATTTTTGTCCTTATAAACCCATATGTAATATTTGTCTCTGGAATAGCTTTATGCAGGTCCACATAAAAACATAAAGGGGGTCGTTTAGACGCTCTATTCATGATTCGTATGTCTGAAACTGCTAGTTCAGACATGCCAACCACATCCACGCCCCAAGAGCCATTTTATAAAGGTCTGAATTTGCATGTGTCTGGGCAGCAATAAAAAGATCAATGCGATTCCAGAATGGTGCCACATATTTAAAATAGCTGGTGGACACATCCATATCTACACCTGCTCCTTGGCGTGAATAGCAATTTGAAAAATTCTTATTTCGACAAGGTTTGTACACTAAATATTGTATAACAGGGGCATTCCCTCTTGTCCCCTCATAGAAGGACAGCAGGCAAAAATCAAGGCCTCTTTGAATACTGCTGGGTTGCTGCTGTCTCCATTTCTAGAATGGCTGGATGGAATGTGTATATCGTGACAGATACTGGTGCATGTTCTGAAATTCCATCGTGGACACATCAGTGTTGCCATTCCCAAAACCATCCATCTAAAATAAGTCATCTCTCTGCACATGTCTGGATCCTTGTGCTGCAAGTCCCTGTTTTCTTTATATGTTTGTGGAAATATTTATCTTTCAGGGTGAGGATAAATTAGTTTTGAAATACATTTACAGGTGCCCACCTTTTCTGCTGCCCCTCCCAAGGAATTTCGGATGTTTTGACACGGACATGAACTTCCTAAATTGTCTTTCTAAAATGTACCTTAGAATTCTTTCAAATGCTAGCTCCTGGGATATGCAGTCAATGGCTTTGAAGAAGGCATAGAAAAATAGTACTATCTACAGTACTTTCATTAGTTAAAGAACTTTTTTTTTGCTATCTGCTCTATATGCTTATTCTGAATTTTATTGTCCATAGCATACTGTTGTCCTTTTTTATGGGGTATTTAAAAGCAAATATGTATAGAGCTTGATAGCAACAAGAATATATTTATATTGAAGACTGAAGATTGTATGAATGTTCAAACTGTTAGCATGGCAACCAAAACTATACACTGTACCTAAGAAAGAATGACAATGTAGGCTATCAGATAACTGAATACATTTTATAATTTTTTCTGCTCTTCTTTTTAAGTAAGCAAACTAAGGAGCATGCTTACCAAGCTGGGCTAATGGTTAGTATGGGCTATTTGTAACTAGGTCCCTTTGAATAACATGGGACCAAGTTACAAACAGCCCGTGCGAACCATTACATAACTACGAATCATACTGAGCAGAATCAGTCTGCACTAATCAGCCTTATGTATTGTGAGCACGCTCTGTTGTCAAGGTAAGAGTTATATGTGTTCTTTTTATGTGTAAAAGCTCCTACAGACATTTGACATTTTTAATGTGATCAAACAGAACTGACACTGGTATTAAACGATGAGATGTAAGATTGCAAGAGGCAGTCTCAAAAATGTTAATTCTTCCTCTTCTCAGCAGCAGCTCATTCTTAGAAGTAGAATTTGTGAACTGACTGGTAATCAGTCTTACAAACATTAATTACTACAATTCACTATCATTCAGGTCTTGCCAGATTATCTCCAAGATCTGGCAGTTTAAAATAAAGCCTTTGCTCTGTTTAGAATATGCTGTTGCAAAGGATTATACTGAAAATAACAAACCACCAAAGGAGTCCCACCCCAAGAAATATGTATATAACAGTCTTTGATTTTGTCGGAGGGAGCCAAGGGAGGCTAGAACTGAGATCTAACCACACCAGATGGCACCATCCATTTAAAAAAAAACAAACATGTGTATATAACAAAAACTTAGCTTAAAGCTCCGATAAGTGATTCAGCAACTCAGAGCATAGCACGATATCCTTATTCACTGGATATCGTGCTATGCTCTGAGTTGCTGAATCACTTATCGGAGCTTTAAGCTAGGTTTTTGTTATATACACATGTGGGTTTTTTTTAAAAATGGATGGTGCCATCTGGTGTGGTTAGATCTCAGTTCTAGCCTCCTTTGGCTCCCTCCGACAAAAACAAAGACTGTTATATACATATTTCTTGGGGTGGGACTCCTTTGGTGGTTTGTTATTTTTAGTATTTACCTGGTACTACCTATATCAGGGGTTTTCTATATTTTTGGTTGCAAAGGTTTAAGCACCCCTCGTCAAATTTTGATGAAACCCTAAGTGAAAAGAAGCTGACAGAAGCTCTACATTTTACAAATTTAAACACATCTGTAATTTTTAATACAAAATTACTATTTAATTGCTGATTTTATAAAGACTGAACATTTAAAAAAGAGTCAATATCGCATATGAAACAGTTTGGATATTCTTCTAGTTGATCTATTACTACTTTTTTAAGACAGTTACCAATAAGGCTCAAAAAGTTGATTGACTCATTAGGTCTTCAATTCATCAGGTGAAAGTAATTCTATGGTTGAACAAATACTCTGGTCTTTCTAATCTCTCAGGTTGTGATTTTTGTTCTGTCTACTTCCAATAATCACGTGTCCATCTAAGCAATTGTATGAACATTTTAAATAAACTTGTTTTTATTGATTGTGGAATATGCATATACAGGCAATTCAACACTTCCATATTATACACAGTGACCACCATTGCACCACCCTCCGTATCCATCTCTCCCTCTCTCCCCTGTCACCATCCCCACCTTCATTACAACAATACATCTTTTCGTTTCTCCCACTTCTTCTCCATCTCCTTGGTAGTCTGTGTCTTTCTCCCCCCCCCCCCCACCCTCTCCCTCTCTCCTATTACAAAATGTTGCCTGTCTTGAGACTCTCATCACAGTTCACCACCAAATATACACCAACTCCCAAGTCACATATTCCTGACTTGCAATTAACACAGTGTCCAATCAAATGCATTGCAAAACCATATCGAAATCCCACAACTCCCACTACCTTATACATATTTTATCGAAGGACGATCTTGCCAAACAAATCTGATTGAGTTCTTTGACTGGGTGACCAGAGAACTAGATCAGGGGCATGCAATGGATGTCATTGAACTGGATTTCAGCGAAGCCTTTGATGCTGTTTCTCATAGGAGCAGGGCCGGATTTAGCTATACGCCATGTACGCCATGGCGTAGGGCCCACAGCTGCAAAGGGCCCACAAAAATTGAAGTAGTTAGGCTTTTTTTTTTAATAAAATAAAAAAAACCTGCTGGCTGCCGCCGCGGGGCCCCCTCTGCTGCCGCGGCAGCATGGACTGACCCGCGGGGGCCCCCTCTGTAAGCTCGGTCCCTCCCTCCGTGCCTCCGTGTCTCCCTCCGTGCAGGCTGTTAGAGACGCGAAGGCAGACTGTCTCCTTCTGCCTTCCCGTCTCTGTTAAGCCCGCAGGGCTGATGGGAAATTTCCCATCAGCCCCTGCGGGCTTAACAGAGACGCGAAGGAGACAGTCTGTCTTCGCGTCTCTAACAGCCTGCACGGAGGGAGACACGGAGGCACGGAGGGAGGGACCGAGCTTACAGAGGGGGCCCCCGCGGGTCAGTCCATGCTGCCGCGGCAGCAGAGGGGGCCCCGCGGCGGCAGCCAGCAGGTTTTTTTTTTAAAAAAAAATTTTCCTTTAGGCCGGGGGAGGGGGAGGGGGAGGGGGAGGGGGAGGGGTAGGACTGGTAATTGGGGGGGCGGGGACGGGGGCTGGAAATGGGTTGGGACTGGGACTGGAAATGGGCTGGGACTGGGACTGGAAATGGGTTGGGGGGATTAAGGCTGGAGGTGGGCTGATGAGGAGGAATGGTAATGTGCTGTGGGCTGTTGGGGGGGGTTAGAACTGGTAATGGGCTTTGGGGGGGTTAAGACTGGTAATGGGCTGTGGGCTGATGGGGGCTGTCTGGTAATGGGCTATGGGGGGGCTAGGACTGGAAATGGGCTGGGGGGGGGTAAAGACTGGAGGTGGGCTGATGGGGTTAGGAATGGTAATGGGCTGTTGGGGGGGGTATAGAACAGGTAATGGCTTGTGGGGGGTTTAGACTGGTAATGGGCTGTGGGCTGATGGGGGCTGTCTGGTAATGGGCTATGGGGGGGCTAGGACTGGAAATGGGCTGGGGGGGTTAAGACTGGAGGTGGGCTGATGGGGTTAGGACTGATAATGGGCTGTTGGGGGGGTTTAGAACTGGTAATGGGCTTTGGGGGGGGGTTAAGACTGGTAATGGGCTGTGGGCTGATGGGGGCTGTCTGGTAATGGGCTATGGGGGGGGGTTAGGACTGGAAATGGGCTGGGGGGGTTAAGACTGGAGGTGGGCTGATGGGGTTAGGACTGGTAATGGGCTGTGGGCTGATGGGCTGATGGGGGGGTTAGGACTGGCAATGGGCTATGGGGGGCTGACTGGAAATGGGTTGATGGGGTTAGGACTGGTAATGGGTTATAGGGGGGGCTTAAACTGAAAATGGGGTGATGGGGGTTAGGACTGGTATTGGGTTGGGGGGTTGCTAGGACTGGAAATGGGCTGATGGGTGGCTAGGACTGGAAATGGGCTGATGCAGGGACTAGAAGGGAATGGATGCTGGGTGAGGCTGGAACTAGAAGGGAGCTGATGTTGGGGGAGGATTAGAATGGGATGGGGCTGGAAGAGTAAAACGGAGAAGGGAAAAATATTTTGTGTGGGAGGGATAAAAAATCTACAATTGGCCGGGTATTGGGAGAGTAAGTGGGGATTGAGGATGGAGGGGTAAAATTTGACTGGATGAAATAGGAATGAGGAAAGAGCAAAAGGAGAAAGATTAGTATGTTAAAGCAGATGTAGAGAGAGAATGGAAAAAAACTAGAAGAGAGAAGAAAGGACAAATGGACAGCAGACGATGGAGAGTTAGCAGAAGACATGAAGAAACCAGAAGAAAGTGGCTGGAGCAATTGCAGCTGAAAAAAATGCACAAAAGGTAGAAAAATATCTCTTTATTTTGAATTTATTAATTGGAATATGTCAGCTCTGGTAAATGTGCATCATTGACGTCTGCGCTTTGTTTAGTACAAGAGCAAATTAATGTATAGTTTTATTTCTACAGTGTTGTACATTCCAAGTTTGGCTTTTGGGATTCCCAGTTTAATTATTGTCTTCCTGTTTCTAAAATGTGATTACTTGTTTGGTGATGGTCTATGTTCTGCATGTGTAACTGAGCTGAGGTGTTCTGTTTATATAATTCCTATTTGACATTGCCACTTGTTCTCTTTCCCCAGTAGGTCATGTATTGTTGTTCTCTGAAATGTATTGGTTTAATATTTGCAGTGTTGCCTTTTGATTGGTAGAGTATGGTGCTTTGTGAGTCCTGGTAGTGCTGTTAGGATACGGCGGGTTTGCTATGGGTTCTAAATGGGCAGTGTTTGTAGTAGTTCCTAATGTGTCTGGCAGTTGGCACTGGATTATAGTAATGTAGAAATCTTTTAGTCTTTCTTTATCCATACACTCATTAAGAGGCACGTTTACTAAAAGTTAGTATATGGTAACATTATGCAAATATTTATGCAAATGAGGCCCCTTATGCAAATGAGGCCCACACCCCCCTTGGGCCGCCCCTGCTGGGGCCCACAATTTTTGTTGGCATAGGGCCTCACTCAAGGTAAATCCGGCCCTGCATAGGAGGCTTATCAATAAACTCAGTAGTTTGGGGATGGGTCAGAAATTAGTTGACTGACAGACAACAGAAGGTGATGGTAAATAGAGCTCACTTGGATGAAAGGAGGGTGATTAGCGGAGTGCCCCAGGGTTTGGTCCTGGACCCGGCACTGTTCAATGTATTTGTGAGTGATATTGCTGAAGGACTGAATGGAAAAGTCTGCCTTTTTGCAGATGACACGAAAATTTGCAACAGAGTGGACTCCCCTGAGGGAGTAGATAACATGAGGAAATATCTACAAAAGCTGGAATAGTCGTCTAATGCTTGGCAGTTAAGATGTAATGCAAAGAAGTGCAGTGTCATGCACTTGGGAAGCAGAAATCCAAGGGAAATGTACGTGATAGGGGGCAAGAGGTTGGTGTGCACGGACCAGGAGAAGAACCTTGGTGTGATTATTTCTGAGGATCTCAAGGTGGCAAAACAGTATGACAAGGCGGTGGCAAAAACAGGAGGATGTTGGGTTGTATACAAAGAGGAATTATCAGCAGAAAGGAAGAGGTACTAATGCCACTTTATAAGTCACTGGTGAGGCCTCACGTGGAATACTGTGTTCAGTTTTGGAGACCATATCTTGCAAAGGATGTAAAAAGACTGGAAACTGTTCAGAGGAAGGCAACCAAAATGATTTGGAGCCTGCATCAGAAGCCTTATGAGAAGAGACTTGAGGACCTAAATATGTACACTCTGGAGGAGAGGAGGGATAGGAGAGATATGATTTAGACCTTTAAATACTTAAAGAGACAGACACAGTGGATCCCTTTACAGCAGCAGGATAAAATCAAAATAAACGGAACTATTTACTTTCCCAACAAATAGGGGTGTCCTACTCGGAGCAGTGGGTTCACCCCTAAACAAAGACATGGGGAGGGGTGGCCTGCACAGAGCGGCAGGTACACCTACTCTTGCCATCTTACTGGGCAGACTAGATGGACCATACTGGTCTTTCTCTGCCGTCATTTACTATGTTACTATGTTACATTGTAAACGGAGGTGCTTGTTGTGAAAGTTCCACCAACTTGGCAAGGCTATGAATTTACTTGACTTGCAAAGGATTGTGGATGTTGTAGTTCATTCACACAAAACTAGCCGTTTAACAAGAATAAAGAATTGTAATTGCTCGAGTGTAAAGCATTAATCAGAGTTTATTTATGGGGTGTTATTTCCTCACACAGATATGCTTGGTAACATCAACAGGATAATTTCTCCAGGAGTTTTATTCCAGCAGCAAAACAAATAAGGCAACTGAAATACTTATGCAACAACTTAAAGACCCTGATGGAACAGAAAAGGTCTTTCTTCTAGCCCCTGCTAATAAACTTTCTTAGCAGTGCTGAAATGAAAGATAAACCAAAAGGAAAATTCTTTTTATCAAAAAAACCCCAGCTTTCTTCCTTTCACACAGAGAAGAAGCTTTTTTTCAAAGTCCCATGTGTGCACTTGTGCCTTGCCTTAATCACAGGTGCTTAATCAACTGCAAACAGTTGCTGGTTCACTCTCCATGTGGCTCCACTTTCCCCAAAGCTTTCTCTCTAAGAAACTTTTCTGGGAAGCTAAAAAAACAGTACAGTTCCTTTTGGTGTTTGATCCTTATCTGAGGATTACTTTAGAACAGCAGCTTAGAAAGAGAACAATCCATACATTCAACTTCCTCATTTGATATTTCCCCTTGCTCTTGAAATATCATAGGATCACTTTCATACACTGGCTCAGAGGATTTCTCTAATTGATCTCTACCAGGATAGAAACTGTTTCCCTGCTGTCTTCCTTGTGCAAAGCTAGGGAACAGATCAGAGTTCATACCTGAGATCACATTGTCATTAGGCTTCCTCTCTGGGTATTTTGGCCAGTAGGTAGCAAAGCTTCTGTGCCCAGCTCTCCAGTCAGAATCTCTGGACTTCAGGTCCCTTTTCCCATACCTCCTTAAATAGGTATTAGAGCTCCTTCTTTCTATAGATGCAGCCGTCTCCTTTACAGGTGCTGTCCGAGGGTTCCTGGCTGTATATCTCCAAGCCTCTGGCTTCCTCCAGTCCAATGAAGAATGTTTGCCCCAGGAATCTCTCCAGGTATACGTACTGCCTTGGGCTCCTCTCTTAGACCTTCTGGACGTCTTGCTGTTCTTCCTTCTGTTCACGCTCCGTCTCTCCTTCTCCTTCACCTTCTCTTGCTGTCTGTCTGATGTATTTCTTCTAGCTTTAAAGTGACTAGATGGCCACTCCACCCTAGCACACTCCAGGTGTTCTGAATTAAGCCCTGCCCTAGGAGATGTGTGATTAGCGATTACATCATTGCTTCCCTGATTAGGCACACGTTTCCCTACTTCAGCTCTCCTAGAGGCTTTCTGTAAACCAGTGCATTCTTGGTCTGGTAGTCTTTTAGGTAAACAAGCTGTTTTAGTGCTTTTACCAGCCAGCACAGGTTGCTTATTCAGAGCCAAATCACCTCTTGTATTATTTCTTCCTGAACTATGATAAGCTTCCTTATCACAACATATAACTTATAACTAATGTGGCTCTTAATGTGCTCACGGTCGCAGCCCTTTTACTCCCCCTCTGATACTTCCTCCCCATCCTCCTGAGGTGTAGTCTCCTCCAGGATCTTAATGTATGCGCCCCATATTTTTTTGTATGGCCTCTCCCTCTCTTTTAGTCTATATGATATTTGATCAAATCTCAGAGCCTCCCCAATTTTACGCTTCCAATCCTCCATCGTAGGGCCGATGACTGACTTCCACCTCCATGCCACCACCACTCTGGCTGCTAATAGCATCTTTTGTACTAACATGGCCCATTTCATCCCTCTCCCAGGCACCGCCAATAACATCTCCACTGGGTCATCAGCTACCTGCCCTCCCACTATCCTCCCCATCTCCCTTCTGAGCGGACACCCCCACCAGATATGGAAGAAAGTGCCTCCTTCCCCACACCCTCCCAGCACAAGGGGGTCTCCCTCTATTTTGCCTTATACTGATTCATCGGGGTGCTATAAGTTCTGTGCACTATTTAAAATTGTGTCTGTCACCAAAAAGTGACCCAAGTGTATTTATATATCCCTCTGTGAATGTGCATCCATGTGTTTTCTCCAAGCACCTGCCCTTTCCATCGCTCCCATACCTCCCTGTAGGCCCCCCCTTCCTGCTCTGTCTCCTCCATGCGGGATTTATATAACTTTGCTAACAGCCCCTTTGTGTTCCCCTCTTTATACAATACCTTCTCCAAATGTATGGTTAGGTTTCACATTATATCTGGAAGCGAGACATAATAACGGAGCTGGAAATACTGGAAGAAGGGTATCCACCTCCCAATATGACCCTCCATCTCCTGCATGCTCATCATTCCTCCTCTCCCAAACAAATCTCTAAATCAAGTCATTCCCGCTTCCATCAGATCCTACCGTAACACATTAAATTCCCCAGCCGAGAATGGATATATATCAGTTAACTTCGTCCATTCACTAAGCACACTCAGCATCGCCCCCTTTTTCTTTTCCCCGCTGACCACTAACCTCAACGCCTTAAGAAGCAGTTGCCTTTCTGGAGCCCCACCCCCCATCCCCTCCCACCCACTCAAAGATCGATTGTGGAATCAATATCGCTTTCTCTATCTCCACTCATGGCTGCTTCTTGTCCTTGGTGGTAGTGGTCTCTCAATGCCCTGAGCACTGCTGCTCTATAGTACCATTTCAAGGAGGGGAACCTAATCCCCCTTCCTCCCAAGATTTATCTTTATTTCACACTTGATATACTGCCCACACCATGGCTTTAGGGCGGTTTACAATAAAATAGCAATGCTGTGGGAAAGAGGAAAAGAACGCCATTTACTTGATAGGAAAGTAGTAAGAGGTACGGTACAGTTTAACAGAGACAGTAAAGGAATAGAGGGAAGTAACTAAGGAGGGTTTGCGATTGACAGCCCAAATGTCTGTTGAAACAAGTGGGTTTTGAGGAGTGCCTTAAATTTCTGGTAGGAAAGTTCAAGACGAAGTGGAGCTGGTAATGCATTCCAGAGTGAGGGGCTGAAAAAGAAAAATGCTGCATGACGGGTTAGCTCTAGGTGGGCCTGGGAAGGGGAGGGCAGGATAAGTCGATTGGCATGGAGTGACTGGAGTTAACGGTAGGGTATGTGCAGTGCTATGAGATCAGCGAGGTACTGATGGGTTGAGGAATGAATAGCTTTGTGAGTCAAAATCAGAAATTTATATCAAATTCTATAACGGAGGGGTAACCAGTGTAGTTGTATCAGAAGGGGAGTGATGTGATCAGAACGCCAGACATGAGTGATAAGACGAGCAGCTGTATTTTGCAGTAACTGTAGATGCAGCCTCCCCAGTCCAACCTTGGCTTTTTTCTTCCCCCACGTAAATTTAACAAGTCTCCTCTCCCATGCCCCAATTCTTGCCATCTCTAGGGGAATAGGGAGCTGAGCAAACAAAAACAGAAATTTGGGATTATGTTCATTTTCAGTGCTGCCACTCTACCCATCCAGCTCAAGTGGAGCTCCCCCCCATTTGTCCATCTCCTCCCCAATCTTACTTATTAAGGGTGTATAGTTCAGCCCAAACAACTCCTTAGGATCTTCTGATATCCTAACCCCCAGGTACTTCAGTTGTCCCTTCACCCATTGAAACAGAAAATCCGGTACTTCCTGGTGTTGCAGACCACCCAGAGCTAGAGCCTCTGTTTTATTTATTTATTTATTTATTTATTTAACATTTTTTTATATACCATCTTTCTACGAATCAAGACGGTTTACATATAACAATAAAGGCAGTATATTTCAACTGTTTACAAGGAACGAATAACTGTTTACAAGGAACGAATAACTGGATACAGAGTAAGCAACATGAAGAACAAAATTATAAAATACAGTTAATTGCAGTGAACAGTGACCAACTATTTAAATGTGAACATATGTATGTGGATAGCTACGGATGGGAGCAATGTAAGGTTAATGGAATAAGGGCAGAGAGGTAAAAGTAAGGGGTTTGGTATTAGGGTGGGAAAGAGAAATGCTCAAGGAAAAGATGGGTCTTTAACTTTTTCCGGAATTCAATGTGGCTCACACAGTTGCGCAGCTCATGTGGAAGGGAGTTCCAAAGGGATAGAGCATAGAGGGAAAAGGTCCTGTCACAAGTGGATTGTTTACAGTGTTTTTTAGTTGAGGGTATAGACAATAAATTATTAGTGATAGAGCGGTGCTTTCTAGTAGTGTTGGAGAAGGCAAGGAGAGGGGAGAGACATGGAGCTGACTCATTGGAAATAATTTTGTGTATTAGAGTAAGAACCTTGAATTTTACTCGGTGATGAATTGGGAGCCAGTGGAGATCATAGAGAATTGGTGTAATATGAGCTCGTCTGGGGCTGTTTGTTATGAGGCGCGCTAATGTATTCTGGGCAAGTTGGAGGGGTAGAATAGAGTTCTTGGGGAGGTCCTGATATATTAGGTTACAATAGTCAAGTGATGGGGTTGTGAGGGCCTGACAGACAGTGCGAAAGGAGTCAGGGCTTAAGAGAGGTTTGAGGTTCCTGAGAGTGCGCAGCTTAGCGTATACTGTGTTGGTGGTTTTCTTTATTTGTTCGGAGAAAGATAAGTTTTGATCAATTATGATTCCAAGATATTTCACCTGGTTTTTTAAGGAGAGAGTGATATCATTAAAGGTGAGGGTTGTGGGGGGGATGTATGAGGGGTTAGAGAAAACTTGGAGTGCCTCAGTTTTGAATTGGTTGATTATGAGGTTGTGTTGAGAGAGCCATGATTTGAGGCTGGTTAGACAATCGTTTAACTTAGAGAAGTTAGGATTAGAAAGGTTAAATGGGGTGAAACACATCATATCATCTGCATATATTTGATACTGGATGCCATAATTTTGGAAGATCGTGCAAACAGGTTGGAGGAAGATATTAAAAAGTAACGCAGATAGACTGGATCCTTGAGGTACGCCTTGTTTTAAGGTAAAGGGGAGGGAAGTATCACTTCCAATACGGACCTGTTGCGTTCTGTCGTGTAGGTAAGATTGGAACCATTTCAGGGTTGAGCCTCTCAGACCTATGTTATGAAGTCTTTGTATGAGTTGATGGTGGGGGAGGGAGTCAAAAGCAGCGGATAGGTCTAGGAAGATAAGAAGACATCCTTGGGTGGAGTTCTGGGTGTGAGTATATAGGGAATCTAGTAGGGAGGTGAGGAGAGTTTCAACTCCGTGATTCTTTTTGAAACCATGTTGAAACGGGTCAAGGGGGGAGTGGTCATCAATAAAGTCTTGCAGTTGGTTTTGAACAAGTTTCTCGGTTATTTTTGCAATGAAAGGGATACTAGATATGGGTCTATAAGAAGATGGAGAGGTGGGGTCTAGCTTTGTACCTTTTAGGATTGGACGGATAGAGGCACTCTTAAGTGAAGGTGGAACGGAGCCTGATTGGAGAGAGGTTTGTACAATATTTAAGATGTAAGGGGAGAGAGAGTTTCTGGTGGATTTAATCCAGGGGACAGGGCAAGGGTCGAGGGCAGAAGTTGAGGCATTCAGTTCTTTAATAGTATCAGAAACATTGGTCAATGTGATGGTGTGAAACTCATTCCATGAGTTTGGAAGGGTAGCCTCATGTATTTGAGTGTCATAGAAGGAAGTGGGTTGGGGATTAGTGGTTGATGGAGGGAGGAATTTAGAAGTAAGGTGGTTAGCTATAGTTTGTGCGGAAATCTTTGGTGGTTGGTCATGTTGTAGAGGTTCATTAATTAGGGATTTGGTGATAGAGAAGAGTTCACGTGGTTTATTAAGAGCTCTTCGAATGATATTCTCATTATACTCTCTTTTGTGAGTGAGTGTTTCTAAGCAGTAAGATTGGAGTTTAGTTGTGTAGGCATTACGTGTATTAGGGTCTTGAGTACGTCTCCATTTACGTTCAAGACGTCTGAGGTCCATTTTAAGGATTCTCAGGTTGGAAGAGAACCATGGGGCTCTTCTTCGGTGTTTTTGAGGAAGTTGCTTGGGAGGGAGTAAGGAAGCTGTAGATAAGATGTCATTCCAATTAGCTAAGAAAGTCTCTTGGTTTAGGTTGTTGTCTAGCTGGTCAAGTGGAGGGATTATTTGTTCCAAGAAGTCAGCTGCATCAAATTGTTTGAATTTACAGGTATGTTGGAGGTGGCTGTGTAGTTGGTTTCTGTGGGTGGAGTAGGGAATGGAGAAGAGGATGAGTGCATGATCAGACCAGGGTATGGGTTGAATGGAGTGTTGGATCTGATCAATGAGGCGAGGATGTTGTGGGATAAATATAAGGTCAAGGATGTTTCCTTTAGAATGTGTTGGAGTATTTGAGTGAAGTTAAGTGACTTCATTGCGTGAAGGAAGGAGGATGATTGTATTGAGGATGTGGAGTGTAGGTTTAGGTCACCTAAGATAATTAGAGGGCGTGAGGTAGGTTGAGGAGAGCAGGCTGTGTCTAGAATTGTAGAGAGATCAGAAGAGTCAGCTTGCGGGGCACGGTATAGCAAGTGCAAGGACAGCATAGAATTAGAGACAGTAATAGAATCCATTCCTGAGGAGGAAGTAGATTCTACAGAGGAGAATCTTAGGTTTGATCTGGAAATAATAGCTACACCTCCTCCTCTTCCATGTAGTCTATTACATATATGGATAGAATACTCTTTGGGACATAGTTGATTTGTTAGGACTGTGTCAGAATCTTGAAACCAGGTTTCAGTGAGGCAAAGAATGTCAAGGTTGTGATCGGTAATAAGATCAGTAATTAAGGGGATTTTGTTCCTGGCTGAACGGGCATTGAGTAAGGCACATTTAAGGGGGGGAAGAGGGAGCTCAGATGAGGAGTGGAGTTTAAGGTTTAAGTTTATAGGGATGGTCTTAGGTTTGCATGGACGATTGTTTGCATGGGGGTTGTGATGGGCGTAAGTGAGATGTGGTATGGAATATAGGTGCCTGTGGGAGTGGATAACTGGAATGGGGGCGCTGTGGATTAAGGAGAGGGCATAAGGGAAGGTAGGCAAGAGGTAAAGTAGACTAAAGGCAAGCCACAGAGTGGATGAGTATGATTTGGGAGTAGCCATATTTGGGAGGGAAGGGAAAGAAGGGACAGTTAGGAAAAGTGGGAGTGGTGACTGGGACTGGTAACAGTAGACAAGTTTACTTTAAACCCCGACATTTTCACAAATGCGTCTAACTCATACATTAATGCTGGCACCGATTCTTCAGTTTTTGACATAAATACCAAGGTATCATCCACAAACAGCAAAATCTTATGCTCTACTCCTCTCACCTTTATCGGGCATATATTTTTTTATTTTTCCTCACCTTCACCGCCAAAGTCTCAATAACTATCTCAAATAACATCGGGGACAGCAGACACCCTTGCCACGTCCCTCTATATAGTTGGAACTCTTCCGAACGTTGCCCGTTTACTAGGACCCGTGCTTTCGGGGCTGTATAAAGAGCCTTTATCCCCATTATAAGCCCCTCATCCACATTCAGGTGATCCAACATTGCAAACAGAAAGCTCCACTCCACCCTATCGAATGCCTTTTTGGCATCTAGTGCCACATAGAGCGCCTTTTCCTTCCTTTCTCTCACTACGTGAAGCAAATTTATTGCCTGGCGTACATTATCAGATATCACCCTTCCTTTGACAAACCCTGATTGGTCTGGGTGTACTAGTTGGGGCAAAACCCATTCCGATCAGAGGGCGAGCACCTTGGCGAATATCTTTGCCTCACAATTTATTAGTGCTATTAGTTGATAGCTGCCACAATGCTCCCATGGTCTGCCCTCCTTCGGGAGGACAATGATATTTGTCTGTGCAAAGGACTCGGGAAGCCGTTCCCCCTGGAAGACCCCTGAAAAAACCCTCGCCATTAGGGGAGCAACCTCCCCACTACTGCTTGATAGTATTCAGCAGGGAACCCATCCTCTCCTGCCACCTTCCCCGTGGAAGGGATTTTATAACCCTTAATACCTCCTCTGGTTGCACAACCCTCCCCAATGCCTCCACCTCATCCCCTACCAATTTAGGTAAGCTTATCTTCTCCAGATATTGGGCCACTTGATCCGGGGGACCCTCCCCAACCATATTGTATAGCTGCTCATAGAATCTCCTGAACTCCTCACAGATGTCTGCATTCACATACACCCACTTCCCTCCTGGCTGGTGTATTTCAGCCACCAACCATTCCTCCCTTTGTTTCTTAAGCTGCCATGCTAACAACTTCCCCGCCTTATCCCCACTTTCCATATAGAACCTCTTGGTAGCCCTTAACAGCCTTTCCACCCTCTCCGTATCTAACGCATTAAACTGAGTCCGTGCATTGCACAGTCAACGATATACCCTTTGCCCTCCCGTTGCACTGTGTTTAGCCTGAAGATCCTGTATCAGACTTAGCAGTCAGCTTTGTTCTGCCTCCTTCTCCCTTTTCTTTTTCACTCCCAGTTGTATTAAAATCCTCCTCATATAGGCTTTCCCTGCGTCCCAAAAGGTAGCACCACCCACATCGCCCATATCATTATTTAAGAGGTATTCTTTCCATGCTCCACGAATCTGCCTTTGGGTCTCCTCCTTACACAGACGTTGCATGTTAGCCCTCCACCCATTGTATCTACCTTCTCCCCCACTTCTTGATGGTTACCATTGACAGGACACCATACCATGGTCAGAAATAATAAGCGGGTGGAATTGACACTGCCCTACGACTCCCATTTGGTTCCTTCACCCTAGAATGTAATCTAACTGGGAGTATGCCACTGCCTTTGATGAAAAGTAAGTGAAGCCCCGCTGCCCACCATTTTTTGCCCTCCATATATCAGATCCCACTCCCTCCCTTCCTTTCCATGTGCCCACAGAGAAAAGTTCGATCTATCCTCCTTCCTCAACATACAGTTCATATCTCCCCCTATTATCCAATCCCCCCCAAGCCAATAAACTCCCTTAACATCTGTCTATAAAAGCTTATTTTTGGCTCATTGGGAGCATATACATTCAAAATTGCTATCTCTGCTTGATCCACATGCCCTATGATCCACACACCCCTGCCATGTGTGTCTCCCCCCACCACTCCCAGAATAAATGGGACCCTCTTATGGACAAGAATAGCTACCCCCTGTTTCCTAGAGTTATATGCTGAACAGTACATCTGGGTGTACCCCGAACATCTCAGTTTGTCATGTTCCTCTCTTGTTTAGTGTGTCTCCTGTAGGAGGGCAAAATCAGCCTTCACCCGTACTAAACTTGTCAGTATTCTCTTCCGTTTAATGGGGCTATGTACACCTCTAACATTCCATGAGGCAATTATGTAACCCCCCCTATCTTTCTTTGGAGCTTTCTAATCATCCTCATCTCCCTTTGTGCCATGCTGTTAACACTTAGCCACATTGATACATCAAAGCAACATAAAACAATTGACATCACATACTTCTTCCCCTTTATCCTCCCCTCTTCACCACTCCTCCCCTCTTCCTCTGAATTCCACGTTCCCTCCTTTCTTTGCTTCCACAGAGCTTAAAGCAGTCTCACCCCCTCATACCCCTCCTCCCCCCTCCACCAACCATCCCTCCCCTGTTATGCCAATTAATTAAACAGTCCTCCATTTGGCTTTCCTGTGGAAGCTGACTATCTTCTCCCTCATAGTCCATCCTTTCCGGCGCCTCAGATCTGTGTTACTTCCAGTTCAGCCCTCTCCCTGAGTTCTCAGTTCCTGTGATTCTGAAGCTTGGTCTGCTCTCCGTTCCTCAGTTGATGCGGCTGGTGCGTCACGCTTCATCTTCTGCTCCCCCTGCTTAGCTGCCTCTGCCTGGGTGGTAGCACCTCCTCCGCTATCCATGGCCGCCACATGGATGTTTCCTCGGTGCACTGTTCCAGTCTTAAGGTGTTTCTCTAGTGCCTCCATGCTGTGAAAAAATCTTTTCATGCCATTCTCCATCAATACTAGTCGTGCTGGATACCAAATAGCCACCTGTATCCCTTTCTTGGCCAGGGTGTGTTTGAATGTTACCATGTCCCTGCGCTTTCTCATAGTCTCCACTGCCACATCCAGGAACACCAAAACACTCCATGATTTGAATGAGACATACTCCATTCTTGTAGCTAGATGGATGATATGTTCCCTGTCCTGGAAACGCAGCAGCTTAACTATAAAGGCCCGCGGCCTTGCATTGTTCTCTGGGTGGGGACGGAGTTCGCGTTGCACCCTCTCAATCTCATAGGCCTCTGCTGAAGGACAGTCTGGGAAACATTGTACCAGTAAAGCTTTAACAAATATTATGGGATCTCTGCCTTCCTCCCCTTCCGGCACTCCAAAGATCTGCATATTTGACCTTCTCTCCCAGTTTTCCATTTCTTCCATTTTAGCTTGCAGCCAGCCATGTTGTTGTTGTAAGCATGAGACCTCCCTCCCCACTTGCAGCTGTGTATCCTCTGTAGAGCTGATTTTGGCTTTGGCCTCCTCCAGTCGCACCCCCACCACCACAAACTTCTCCTCTATCTTGCCAAGGACCTTATTAACAATTTCTGTTTTTGAGTCCCTTATTTCTCTCAATATTGTGAGGAGATCTGTTTCATTGCACCCCCCATTGCTGTCTCCTGTACTTGCCGTAGATGATTCTGGGGAAGCCGGGCCTTGCACCACTCCTTCCACGGTCTCACGCGGCTTACCCCTAGCCGCATATTGTTCAGCAATTGTCTTGACCAGTTTAAGCCTCACAGTCTTCAGCATTATATCTTCCCTGGAGATGGTTTGCACTCTTCATTACACTTCTTTACAGTCTTGGGCAGGGGCGGCCCAAGGGGGGTGCGAGACCATGTGCGGAGACTCGGTGCGGGGCCTAATTTGCATAAATATTTGCATAATATTAACATGCACTAACTTTTAATAAATATGCCTCTTAATGAGCGTATGGATAAAGAAAGACTACCAGATTTCTACATTACTATACTCCAGTGCCAACCACCAGGCACATTAGAAAATATTACAAACACTGCCTATTTAGAACCCATAGCAAACCCACCATATCATAACAGTACTACCAGAACTCACAAAGCACCAAACCCTACCTATCAAAAGGCAACACTGCAAATATTAAACCAATACATCTCAGAGAATACCAGTACATCTCCTACTGGGGAAAGAGAACAAGTGGCACTGTCAAATAGAAACTACATAAATAGAATACCTCTGCTCGGTTACACCATCAGAACATAGACCATCACCAAACAAAAAACAAGGGATCACAATTTAGAAATAGGAAGACAATAATTAAACTGGTGACCCCAAAAGCCAAACTTGGAATGTACAACAACACTGCAGAAATAAAACTATAATTAATTTCTTCTTGTACTAAACAAATGCAGACATTAAGGATGCACATTTCCCAGAGCTGACATATTCCCATTAATAAATTCAAAATAAAAAAGTATTTTTCTACCTTTTGTTGTTTGGGCATTTTATTTTTCAGTTGCAATTGCTAAGTCACTTTCTTCTGGTCTTGTCTTCTGCTAACGCTCCATTGTCTGCTGTCCATATGTCCTTTCTTCTAGGTTTTTTTTCCATTCTTTCTCTACATCTGCATTAACATACTGATCTTTCCCCTTTTGCTCTTTCCTCCATCTCTTTCTTTGTTCCTTTTTCATCCACTCAAATTTTACTCCCAGTTAGATTACATTCTAGGGCAAAGGGACCAAATGGGAGTCGTGGGGCAGTGCCAATTCCACCCACTTACTCTCCCAATACCTGGCCAATCGTAGATTTTTCTTCCCTCCCACACAAAATATTTTTCCCCTCTCCATTTCACTCTCCTAGCCACATCCCATTCTAGTCCTCCCCAACATCAGCTCCCTTCTAGTCCCTGCATCAGCCCATTTCTAGTCCTAGCCACTCATCAGCTCATTTCCAGTCCTAGCTACCCCATCAGTCCATTTCCAGTCCTATCCTAGCCCCTCCATCAGCCCATTTCCAATCCTAGCCCCCCATCAGCCCATTTTGTCCTTTCCTAGACCCATCATCAGCCATTTCCAGTCCTAGCTCCCCCCAATTTCCAGTCCAAGCCCTCCCCCCACTCAAACCATTTCCAGTCCAAGCCCCCTATTGAGCTCATTTACAGTCCTATCCTAGCCCCTCCATCAGCCCATATCCAGTCAAAGCTCTCTCCCACTCCGCCCATTCCAGTCCAACCCCCCTCCCCATCAGCTATTTCCAGTCCAAGCCCCCCCCCCCCACTCAGCCCATTTCTAGTCCTAGTTCCCCCCCACTCAGTCCATTTCCAGTCTAAGGACCCCTCCCCATCAGCTATTTCCAGTTCAAGACCCCCCTCCACAGTCCTTTTTCAGTCCTAGCTCCCCCCCCCCCACAGCCCATTTCCATTCCAAGCCTCCCTCCCCATCAGCTATTTCCAGTTCAAGCCCCCCCTCCACTCAGCCCATTTCCAGTCCTAGCTCCCCCCTCCGCTCCTGAAGAGCCCTGCGCTATCTAAAATGCTTTAGAGGGAGCCAGAGAGTCCCCGGCTCACCTCTAGAAGCTGCTGAAGTAAAGCGTGTCTTTTTTCTTCACTTCGGCAGCTGTACTGAAGTTTAGAATGCTGCCACGCTGAGGTCAAAGGGGACTTCCTGTTTCCCAGCGGCCAGAATCGGGAGCAGCAGCCATCATGGAGGGAGTGAGCGGGAGCTCCTCCTCATCTCCCCTACCTGCCTGTCAGCGGCACACACCAACGGCTTAAAACCAGCCGCTTCTGAGGCGCGCGGCCAGAATCGAGAGCAGCAGCCATCATGGAGGGAGTGAGCGGGAGCTCCTCCTCATCTCCCCTACCTGCCTGTCAGCGGCACACACCAATGGCTTAAAACCAGCCGCTTCTGAGGCGCGTGGCCAGAATCGGGAGCAGCAGCCATCATGGAGGGAGTGAGCGGGAGCTCCTCCTCATCTCCCCTATCTGCCTGTCAGCAGCACACACCAACGGCTTAAAACCAGCCGCTTCTGAGGCGCGCAGCCAGAATCGGGAGCAGCAGCCATCATGGAGGGAGTGAGCAGGAGCTCCTCCTCATCTCCCCTACCTGCCTGTCAGTGGCACACACCAACGGCTTAAAACCAACCGCTTCTGAGGCGCGCCCGCACCTTGCGGACCCGTGCCTGAGGGCCTCGCCAGAGGGCCCTTTGGCGTGGCCCTTAGGCGTTGGGCCGTGGCGTCTGTTGCTGAGGGTAGCATTGTTGTCATGATTTGGATTGGATTGACGTGCTGCTTTTATTGTGGTAACTTGCTGTTCCATGTTCCTCTTCTTCTCATATCTGTTTGACTGTCTCTGTCCTCTTTTCTGTCCTATCATATAAATGGCGTTCCTTTCCTTTTTCCTCAAATGAAATAGCATTGTAAACCGCTCTAATGCCCTTGGCCTGAGCGGTATATCAAATTCAAATAAACAATAAACATAAACCTTGCCCAACAATCCTTTTGCGATATCACAAAAAAATTGAAAAGAATCAGACCAAGGACATATCCCTGTCACACACCACTGGTAATGTCTTCCTCCTCAGAGTGAAATCCATTTACCTGTCCCCTTTGTTGCCTCCCACTCAACCAGTTTCTAACCCAGTCAGTCACCTTAAGGTCTATCCCTAGGGTGCTCAATTTATTTATGTGCCTGTGCAGTACAGTGCCAAAGGCTTTACTGAAATCTAAGTACACCACGCCTGGTGCTCCCCCTCAGTCCATTTCTCTGATCATGCTCTAGTGAAACCATACAGCCTCAAATCCTGCAATTCGTTAGATTCTAGAAACAAGGCAGACTAGCAGAAATTGGGGAGGCAGCTATTTTTATGAGGGAGGTTACAGATAATACTTTCAATATCGATCTTTCAGCTCTTCCATGGATTGTATTCAACCTACCTATAAGAGTTAATACAAAAAACGCCTTGCAATACAGCCAGAAGAATAAACTCACTCAACACGCTCCACATATCCTCCCTAAACAACAAAACCTGTGCAACCACATCAAAAAGAGCCTTCTCCCTCTTTGCATCAACACTGTGGAATGCTACACCAGACCATCTCTGCACCACAAACGACCAACTTCAGGAAAAACCTAAAAACTCACCTATTTCTTGAATACTTCACCAATGAGAGAACATAGCATAACATCCCACCATGCTTAAGTGCTTGATGTTCTAAATCCATATTATGTTACAACTCGTATTTTATGTTCTTAGTTCTATGTACTCTAAATTACACTGGTAAACAAAATTCAAAAACTTTTCTGTCACAGAAATGAAAATGGCTAATTCTAGTACTGTTTTTGGTTACAAACTCAGATATGCACTTAGAAATTCTCCATCGTGTAACGTTTTTGAGTGACATGTAGTTTAAATTTACACTATGTTGCTCATATTTACATTAGATGTATATAGATGTATATTCTAACGTAATGTCTCCTAAAAGGTAGTTGTATATGATTTTCTGCTATATTGTGCCTCAAGAACATCCCTCTTAAGGGTCCAACAATAGTCTGCAAGCATACTGGAGCGCCACTTGCCCTGCTACCTATTTTCCATTACCGAAATGTCCTGATGAAACCTTTCCCCATGTTCATCGCTGACTGCTCCTAGATTTGCAGGAAAAAAATCCAGGTGTGAATGAAAGAAGTGCATTTTCAAAGACATGTTACATCTCAGTTTCTGGTAAGATTTCAGAAGAGTATCCACTGATTCTGCGTAGTTGTCTGCCTTGTTATTTCCCAAGAAGTCATGGCAAACAGTCTTAAAGGACTCCCATGCTGCTCTTTCAGTTTCATTCAACTGACCGTCAAAGTTTACATCTTTCATCAGTTTTCTAATATCAGGTCCTATAAAGATCCTTTCTTGGATCTTCGCTTCACTGATTCGTGGAAATGTCTTTCTTAGATATGCAAATCCAAGTCCACTTCTATCCATGGCTTTTACAAAGTTCTTCATAAGACCCAAATTTATATGGAGTGGAGGTAGATATACTTTATTCGGCTCCACAAGTGGGTCATGTGCAACATTTTTCTGGCCTGGGATTAGTGATGTTCTCTTTGGCCACTGTTTCCGGATGTAATGATTTTTCCTGTCCCTGCTGTCCCACTCACACAGAAAGCAACAATACTTTGTCTAACCAAGCTGTTGTCCAAGCAAGAGGGCAATTACTTTTAAATCGCCACAAATATTCCACTTGTGTTCTTCATACTTGATATTTGTCAGCAGGAGATGCATACTGCTGTAAGTTTCTTTCATATTGGCGGCATGAGCTACTGGAACTGATGGTAAAATATTCCCGTTGGGGATAAGCACAGCTTTTAGGCTATATTTTGAAGAATCAATAAATAGTCACCAATCCCCTGTTCTATAATACAGACAAAGTGTTTCCATCAGGGATTTAACTTCACAACAAAAAACAATTCCATCTTCAAAGGCAAAGTAATCCACAAACTCGGTATGCCTATTTCTAAAAGTGCACACTTTGGTTTCTTTCTGAAGAAGATTCCAGCCTTTCAATCGTGACCCTAACAGTTCTGCTTGTCGCTTTGAAAGATTCAAATCTCTGATGAGATCATTCAAATCGCCTTGGTCCAGTAAGTGTGGTTCAGAAGAGGAACCGGATGCCTCAAAGCTTGGATCCTGCATTACAGCATCACCATCATCGTCAACATCATCAGCATTCATTGGTTCTTCGTCTTTTTCATCCTCATTCACTGTAAGATTTTCTGGAGGTTTTGGCACGGACAGTTCTTGACAGTGAGGCTCAGGCCTCATGGCAGATGGTAAATTTGGGTAATTTACAGTGTGTTTTGATTTTGAAGTAATGCCTGCAATGTTTGTAAGGGAAAAGTAGCAATCTGTCAAATGATCTCTTGGTTCCCTCCAGATCATTGGAACAACAAAATTCATGTGTCAAACACCTTTTACCCAACCTGTTAGGAGTCTGACTCAGGTAATACAGCAGACGTGAGTCGCCCAATTTTTGTCCTGGTCACCGACTTGACATCCAAAGTACAGCTTATAACATGTCTTAACAAGCGGAGTAAAATGTCTTCTCTACTTCTTAAAAGTAACTTCACCGTAAATGTAGCAAAATGAATCCGGACGATTAACATACTTTTGAGGCATTGTTAAACAACTACTAGTGATAACCGTAATATTTATTAACCAACGACTGTTTATGAAATAGATTAACGCAAACTCACATCCATTCAGATTCTGTTTTTTTCAAACAATACAAACCACAATCGCTGACGGCGACAGAAAGCATACCAATACATGATTCAGCGTTTTCTGCTTGTAACAGCAGGACCAGTAGGGCAAGGGGCCCGGTTAATTAATTATATTATAACTACATAACTCAGCATTTTGTGTTGTGGCTGACAACATACAATAATAATTATGATGGAATTTTTTGTATTCAACCTTTGTTTACTGAAACAAAACTATAATGGCTAATTTACACTAATATACACACTTTACTAGATGATATCTCCTGAAGTATGGGTGATAGAAAAATTCTGATACCATATTTGTAAACAATGGGAAAAATTACATATGAAACAGGTCAGAGCGGGTCTGTGACAAAAATTGTGTTGACCAGTGTTATTATTATCGTTATGCTTCAACTCTTGTTTTATCTTCTCAGTTCTATATACTCGCTAATTTATTATTCTCTGTAGGCCACATTGGCCAAGTTCTTATATGTAAACCACTTAGACTTGTAGATCAGTGGTATATAAACAAGGTTAAATAAATAAATACATACATATTTTATGGTTTTGAAATATTGAAATGTTTTATGGCTTTTGATTATTGAAATTTTAGTTTGCAATTTTGTGAACTTTTACTACTACTACTACTAATTATTATTTGTATAGAGTTACAAGGTATACACAGCGCTGTACATAAAGATATAAGTCACAGTCCCTGCTCATCAGAGTTTACAATCTAATCAAGATGAAAAAACATCACAAAACTGGGGACTAGAGTACAAAAAAGTAGAGAATGAGAGAGTGAGGGGCATCAGGATCCAAAAGCAGTCCCAAAGACGTGGGGTTTTAGTCTGGATTTGAATAGGGCCAGAGAAAGAGTCTGACACACTGACTCGGTAGTTTGTTCCAGGCATCTGGAGCAGCAAGGTAGAATGGACAAAGTCTGGAGTTGGCAGTGGCAGAGAAGGGCATAAGAGGGACCTGCCAGAGGAGCGGAGTTCACGAAGAGGAGTGTAGAGTGAGATAAGAGAGGAAAGGTAGTGAGGAGCCACAAAATGAGTGTTCTTGAAGGTAAGTAAGAGAGGTTTGAATGCAGAAGCAGACAGAGAGCCAGTGAAGTTACTTGCAAAGAGGGGTGACATGAGCATAGCACCACCGGAGGAAGATAAGCCGTGCAGCTGAGTTTTGAACAGATTGAAGGGGACAAAGATGATTCAGAGGGAGACCAGTGAGGAGCAGGTTATAACAAAGACAGGAGGTGACTAGTGAGTGGACAAGGGTCTTAGTGGTGTGTGTAGAAAGTAAGGGCTGAATTTTGCTGATGTTATAGAGAAAGAAGCCTATCTGTTGGATGTGTGCAGAGAAAGAGAGAGTAGAGTCAAAGATAGCCCCAAGGTTGCGAGCTGAGGAAACAGGGAGGAGTATAGTGTTATCCACTGAAATAGAGAAGAAGGAAGGGGGAGGTGGGTTTAAAGGGAAATATAAGCTGCTCAGTTTTGTCATGTTGAGTTTCAGATGGCAATGAAATATTCAGGCAGCAATGTCAGATAAGCCAGCAAAGATCCAGGCCTGGATTCCTGGAGAGATTTCAGGCACAGAAAGGTAGATCTGAGAGTTGTCAGAATAAAGATGGTACTGAAAACCATGGGAGGAAATAAGTGCACCAAGGGACTGAGTGTATAAAAAGAAAAGGAGAGGTCCCAAGACAGAGCCCTGAGGTACCCAACTGAAAGCGTGATGGCAGTAGAGGAGGATCCTTCAGAACAAACACTAGAAGTGTGATGGGAGAGATAAGAAGAAAACCAATACAGAACATAACCCCTAAATCCAAGCGAGGACAAGGTATCAAGGAGAAGCTGGTGATCAACAGTATCAAAGGCAGCAGAAAGGTCAAGTAGGATGAAAATCGAGTAGAGACCTTTGGATTTGGCAAGGGAGAAGTCGCTGAAGACTTTGGCAAGAGCCATTTTGTGGAATGTAGAGAATGAAAGCCAGATTGCAGTGGGTGCAGAAAGGCTTGAGAGGAAAGAAAGTCAAGACAGCGGCGGTGAACCGCTCATTCAAGTAGTTTTGAAGCAAAGGGGAGGAGAGAGATAGGCTGATAACTGGAAGGGCAGGTAAGATCTAGTGAAGGCTTTTTGAGGAGAGATGTAACCATGGCATGTTTGAAGGCCAAAGGAACAGGTTAAGGATATGACAGATGGAAGGGATGATGGTGCTTAGTAGATGGGTGTGAATGGGATCAGAGGAGCGGGTATCAGTTTGGAGGAGGAGAGAAGACTTGCAGTTTACTCCTCTGATTTCAGAAAACGAAAAAAGGGTGACCGAAGATGAGGAAAGGATTTGATATTGAAGAGGGGGAAGATGAGATGGAGGTGATCCTGCAAAGAATTCAAGGCTAATCTTCTGGACTTTGTCAGGAAGGTGGTATATAAGGATTTTATAAATAAATAGAGGTCAAGAAACAAATTGTAGGTGATACCTTTTTATTGGACTTAATGTATTTTTAACAAGCTTTTAAAAGTTACCCTCTCTTTGTCAGTTCAGTGAAGAAGCAGTGCAGTTACACTGAGTTTAAACAGTGCAAAGGATATATTTTTTTGGAAATGCTTGTATTCATAAAGGATACTAGCTTAACAGCACTGAAAACTAAAGTTCTCTGTTTATCCATAAGTAAAGTAAAGACAATGTTTGGGCACCTGCAGAAATGCCTTAGCTCTGCACTGGGATGTAAGGGAGTAGAAAGTGGTATGGGTAGGCAGACTGAGCTTAGTAGTTGCCATCGATAGGCAGATTGGATAGGCCATATGGTCTTTATATGCCATCATTGTTCTATGTTTCTGTATAATTCAGTTTCTGTGCCTGTGCAATCTTCGACCTCTGCTGTTTGTCAATAATGCCATCAGTAAATGCTAATTGTGATGAGGACATCATTCTCTTAGGAATCAGAATAAAATCACCTAATTTATTTCCCATATACATATCACTGAACACCTTTAAAAACATTTAAAAGAAAGCAAATAAAAATACATATATATCACAAAAAAATAAAAATCATACAAATATATCACAGAATAAAATCATACATGCATATCATATATAGTATTGCATATTTTATAAATACACCCCATAAGTGCATAAAACGAAATGGAAAATTTGTGCATACCTCAGAAGATGTGACATTTAGGGGCATGTTTACTAAAGGACATTAGCTGTTAATGTGGGGCTAATGCAGATTTTTCCCGCAATGGTAGCAGCTAATGATAAAATTCCCCTCCCCGAATGAATTCTCTTCAATTATTCAAAATATAGTCTCCACACCTCTCTTCCCCAAGGATACTTACCTTCTGCCCTGAAGCAAACCTCAATAAGACCCATCCTAAAAAAACCTTCAATGGATCAGACCGATCCCAGCTCATATCGACCAATTGCCAGTACACCATTCCTGTCCAAAATAATTGAAAAGACTGTACAGTGCCAACTTCAAGAATATGTCAACACCCATGTTCCCCTCGATCCCCAGCAACACGGTTTCTGCCCTCAACATGGTGTAGTCATCCTCTTCACAACACTATTTAACACATTGATCAGAAGTCTTGATAAGCCACATTAAGGATTCATTATGATATTTCTAGACATCAGTGCTGCTTTTGACTCCCTATCACACAACACCCAACTTACAAGGCTCAGAGACATAGGCCTGTACAAAAGCACAATAGACTAGTTCATCTCTTATCTCACAGACAGAAGGCTACAAGTAAAAGTTGGGCTTCTCAAATCTAATCATTCTACCAAAAAGCAAGGCATACCACAGGGCTCAGCCTTAACAGTTCTGCTATTTAACATTTACATTCATCCTATTGGCAATTTACTGAGAAAATTTAACATGAATTTCCATCTATATGCAGATGGCATTAAGTTCTACATGCCCTTCCACACCCTTACCCTAGACTTCTCCATCATGTCAGATTGCTTTTCAGCCTTACAGACCTCCTTGCAGAACTTGGCCTAGTAGTGAACAACAACAAGACTGAAACACTACTAGTCACAAGGGACCCTTACTTCAACCCACCTGAGAAACTCATTCTCAAACATGCAAAAATCACGATAAAAAGCAAAGTCAAATACCTTGGTATAACACTTGACAACAAACTAAACATGCTCGCTCATATCAAGAAGTCAGCCAAAACTGCTTACGTGAGACTCAAATTACTCCAACATTTATGACCCATACTCCAATACAATGACTACAGAACAGTTTTTTAGTTCCTCATAACCCCCCATCTTGACTACGACAACATTCTTTACCAGGGACTATCAAAACAAGCATTATACCCATTTCAATTAGTGCAAAACACCACTCCTAGACTCTTAACTGGAACAACAAGATGACAGCACATCACTCCGACTTTCAAAAGCCTTCATTGGTTACCAATTACACAAAGGACAAAATACAAAATTGCAACCACCATCTATAAAATCTTCCATAACTCTTCAGCTCCCTGCCTGAAAGACCTAATCACAAGAACACACTCAACAAGGCCTAGAAGATCAGCGAACCAGAATCTTCTAGTCATATGCCCCCTCAAGACCAGAAGCACTCAGCAAACAAACAATAGAGCCTTCACCCATTTTGCCCCAACAATATGGAACATACCACTGGAAGCCATCAGATCTGCACAGTATATCCAAGACCTAAAGAAACTCTTAAAAACACATCTCTTCATTGAACACTTTGGCCCAAATGATTTCACTTACCTGCATATACCATGTCTTCATTGATGCACTGCTGAAATAAGTAAACCCCCATTTTGTTTCCAAGTTTATATCCCCGTGAGTTCTATATAACTGCAACTCGCTTGAGTTTGCTATTGTTGTTCTATGTAAACCGCCTTGGCATAAAGGCGGTATAAAAAACCCCAAACTGTTAAATAAATAAATAATGTGGGAAGAAATGCAGATATCAATAGCTGCATTTCGTGCAGTGGACCTGGGGAGAGGTGGTATCGGGACAGGGACTAGGTGTGCCAATCATCAACAGTCATTGTACAAACCTTTGTCACATGATGGCTGCTGGCCAAGTCAACGATCCCAGCTGCCAGTCAGGTGCCCAAAGTGCCCCTTCCGGATCATTGTTAAAAAATTTGTCTCACCTCCCCCCTCATTAAAAACAAGTACTCCTGGGTAACCTGACAGTTGGAGGTCCCCCTTGTGCATATCTGTAGTTCCTTGGTGGTCAATGAGGGCAGGAATGGTGCTTCCTGCTCCTGTCCCATTTGTTGAGTCTGCTCAAAATGGCCATGATGGGGTGAGGGGAGCCAGAAGAAAGTTAATGTATAATCCATGTTATCAGTGTACCTGTTTAATGTACATTACCAATTTAAATTACAATGTAAACAATTTTGAATAAAATAATAAAGTAGTATAAAAACCCTCTTAAATGGGGGGGGGCGGAGCCTGATGTCGAGCAGAGTGGATGCTTAGTGCGGTGGCTCTGGGGAGACCTTACAAGAATCCGGATAATAAGTGCCTCTTAAATCTCTTAAAGTCTCCTGAACTTAACTACGGTACCTTCCTGATGGCGGGCCCTAAACCGCAGCGGCTAGATTATGCCAGCGCATTGAATAGCAGCGCAAAAAGGACCAAAACGGAGCCCATCTCCCCGCAAAAAATGGCGGCTACACATGAGGGGCCAGATGCCCATCTGGAGCTACTTACAGAAATCCGAGGCGTCAAGGAGCTGGTTAAAGCTAACGGTGCGGCGCTAAGCTCTGTGCATGATGAGATCGCCGGGCTTCACACCAAGATTGAAAGCCTTACGTTGAGACAGGATAAAACGGAGGCAATGCTGACCGCCCATGAGGCCCGACTGGAGAAAGCCGCCAAGCTTGAGAAGCAGTTGAAAGCGCTACAAAGGGAGGTAGAGGATGGTAATAATCGGGCACGACGCAACAACGTGCGAATGGTAGGTTTACCTGAGGGGGCGGAAGGAAAGGATATGAGAGCCTTCTTGTATAAGGTGATTCCCGAGATTCTGCACTGCACTTTTGACAAAGACTTTGAAATAGATCGCGCCCACCGCGTCCCTTCTCATAGCATGCCGCAGAATTCCAGGCCGCGGCCTATCATTTTTCGCACACTGCGATACCAGCAAGCTGCGCAGATCCTGGAATTGGCGCGCGCACATGCTCCGATAGAATTTGAGGGGCGCAAAATCTCCTTTTTCCCGGATCTGGCCAAACCTACGGTCAATAGGCGTAAAAGATTTCTGGAATACAGACCTCGGCTGCAGCAGCTCCAAGCACGTTTTGGTCTTCTCTACCCCGCAAGAATGCGCGTCACACTTCACAATCAAACTCGCACCTTCGAGGACCCAGACGTGTTCTTGCAATACTTGGAAGAAATGGAAGCCGCCCAGATGCGCTGAGAAGTGGGGCACGGACGGCCCGGTTTAATCTAGTGAACAGACAACTATAGTTGGTTTAGAGACTCCAGATTGGCGTTGTGTGTTCTGCAGAGGACCCCCTTTCCTTGCGGAGTCCTTGTATCTGTCAAAAGTTCCAGTAATGTGATAGATGTCTGTTTAGACTGGGAGATGGGTGCAACTTTATAATTTTTTGCTTGTTTGCATCTGTAACTGACACCGCTGGCGGCAGGGGCCCTCCAGTTTTCCATGGAGTCTCCCGAGCCAGCTCTGCCGGCCTGTGCTCACCGGTAACTTATCAAGGTATCGCCTCTCCTCCAGGGTTTGTATTAGTTTATCAGCTTGGTAACTTTAAAAGATCTCTCAAGAGCATTCACTCACCAAAGATGTGCCTAGATATGTCACATGGTATCATTGTAGCTTTCCGGGTAGCCACATGTATCCTGCTAAGGTCCGCTGGGAGCAATTCAGCCACCATCTTCAATGGCTCCTTGTAAAGTAGTCTCTTTAAATGCGCAAGGAATAAATAGCCCGATTAAGAGAAGGAAAATCTTAGACTATGCGCGGCGAGAAGGGGCTGACATACTGCTGTTACAAGAGACGCATTTAAACTTGAAGGAGTCTTTGAAGCTAGGTGTGCGGCCTTATGAGGTAATAGCGTACTCTCCTGCTGTAAAGAAACATAATGGGGTTGCTATTCTTGTTAGAAAATCCCTTAAGATTAATGTAATCTACCACCGTTCTGATACAGAAGGACGCTGGACTAAGGTTCTGGTAAAACTGGGGGGACTCGAAGTGATCATTATGTGCTTATATGCTCCCACTGCTGATAATTTGGACTTTTATGTTGCAGTTGCGAAAGAACTACATGGGGATAGTGGGAAATCACTTATTGTTGGGGGAGATTTTAATCAAACGCTAGACCCATTAATTGATCGCCAACCCCCCCGCTCGCTTAAGCGGTCTAAGGGGCAACTTTTTTTAGCCTCTATGATCCAGGAACTAGCTCTAGTAGACATATGGCGCCTGCAACACCCACAGGAGCTGGAATTTACCTTTTTTTCTGCGCCACACGCGTCGCAGTCCCGCATCGATTTTTTCCTGGTCTCCAAGGCCTTGGTTCCCAACATGGGGCCCGCTAGTCTTCACTCAATTCACATTTCGGATCATGCCCCTATCTCATTGGTTTTAAACAATGACTCTATTCACAACCCGTCCGCCGATTGGGCTTTAGATAGGTCTCTCCTAGATGTCCCCGAATTTCACACAGAGATAGCAGCAACCATCTCCGAATACTTTCAGTTTAACTCTCCACATGCCACTTCCGGGTGGGCTTGGTGGGAGGGCTTCAAGGCCACAATCAGGGCGGCTATCATTAGCTTCAGCATACGGCTGAAAAAACAAAGGAAGCAGCGCTTGCAGGACCTCGAGCAGCAGATCAAAGCGGGGGAGCGGGTCCTGACGCGGAGGACTGACCCTTGTATTCTGGTGAGGCTTCAGCGGTTAAGATTTCAGTATAACGCCCTCATGACCACTGCGGCCTCCCAGAGCGTTAGGAGGCAGCAAGGGAATTATTACCGGGAGGGTAATAAAGCAAGTAGGATGCTCGCAATGGCCTTAAAAGGTAAGCGGGAGGCCAAACGGGTCAGTGCCCTAAAGAAATCGCCGGAAACCGGCTTGATAGTCAAAGATGCTGAGATTGTCGAGGTCTTTAGGGATTATTATACTCAATTATATAGCTCGGAGCGGGAGTTTTCGCAGGAGGGTTTTGATCAATTCATCACCAATGTACAGCGGCCCGTTCTCTCTGAGGTGCATCGGGAGGAACTCGACGCTCCCCTCACTGAAGAGGAGATTCGCCGAGCAATAGCCTCAATGGCCACGGGTAAGGCCACTGGGCCGGATGGGCTACCTGCCGAATTCTTTAAAAACTTTGCTAAAGCCCTTACTCCTCACCTAGAGCAATACTTTAGGATGTTATCCTCGCCGGGGCAGCAATCGGACGCTTTTGCGGCAGCTAATCTAGTAGTGTTTGAGAAGCCCGGCAGAGACCCTCAGCTAGTAACCAATTATCGCCCCATCTCACTACTCAACGCCGATTACAAGATCTATGCCACTGCCCTGTCAATCCGACTCTCTGGGATTATTCCGACTTTAATCCACCCTGATCAATGTGGTTTTACGGAGGGGCGCTCGACTGCCGATAACGCGCGCATTCTGTGTCACATTTTGTTGGGAGCAGACGAGATGGAAAAGCCTTTAGTAGGTCTCTCCTTGGATGCCGAAAAGGCCTTTGATCGCCTGGAGTGGCCCTTCCTTTTTGCGATTCTCAGATGGTTCGGCTTCGGGTCGGCTTATTTAAGAGCTTTGGAAGTTTTGTACACTCTCCCCACCGTGCGAGTCTGTGTTAATGGAGTGACCTCGGTCCCTTTTGTTTTAAGGCGTGGTACCCGCCAAGGTTGTCCGCTCTCCCCTATGCTCTTTAACCTTGCGATGGAGCTCTTAGTTCTTTTCATACGGCAGAGTCCTGATATACACGGAGCATCGATCGCGGGGCAGGAAACCAAACTTTCGGCCTACGCGGATGACCTCCTTCTTTTTACCTCGCCTGATTCTATCCCCCGGATATTAGAGCAAATTGAGAATTACTCGAGATACTCAGGATATAAAATTAATTGGTCGAAATCAGTGGTGTTTCCTATGAACAAATGGGTTCATAAGGAAAATCTCAGCCAGTATCCTTTTATATGGGAGTCAGGTGCCGTGAAATATTTAGGTGTGCATTATTGTTATCCTTTTGAAGAATCAGTTAGAAGGAACGCCGAAGTGCTCCTGACCTTGGTCCGGGAGTTGACCACGAAGTGGTCCCCTCTAATGCTCTCTTGGTGGGGTCGACTGGAAACTGTGAAAATGATGATAACTCCTAATTATATTCTGGAGATGCTCCCCAGCTATCTCCCTGCCCATGTCTATCAGCATCTTGAACGGATGCTTCTTCAGTTCTTGTGGAAGAATAGAATGCCGAGGATCTCCAAAGTGAAATTAAGGCTTAGTCGTGAGCAGGGCGGGGTGAATTTTCCTAATTTTCAATCTTATCATCACGCCTTCCTTCTCAAGCAAGGTTCTCGATGGCTAGAGACTCCAACTGCTGGAAGGCCAGTTTGGGTAGCCTTGGAAGAGCGGTTATTGACACCAATGCCGTTGGAGTATGTCCCAGGGATGCAATTCCCAAACACCTCTTCGCTCCCTATTGTTATTCTTGATACACTTAAAGCCTTTCAGACTTTTATTAAGGTCAGTAATTCCGATAGTAGCTCTCGAGCCCAACTGCCCATTTGGAATAATCCTCTATTTAAAATCCAGAAGAAGACCTTTGCTTGGAAAACATGGTACATACGTGGCATATGGCGGGTGAGTCAATTACAGACTGCTAATAAGTGGAAGGATTTCGGGGTGCTCCGGCAGGAATTTGGCCTCCCGCTTACTTGCCTTTTTCAGTGGCTTCAGCTCCGACATTGCTTAGTAGGAGCGGGAATAGATCCTAAGCAGGGCCTGGGCGCTGAGGGGGTCACTGAAACTCTCCGCGAAATCACGCAAGCGACGGGTATAGTGTCACAGATTTATAAGAGATTGACTCAATCCCCGTCGCTGTTGATGCAAAAGGTGCAACAGCGATGGGAACGGGAGACAGGGAAGAGGCTCTCTGAACTCCAATGGAGAAAATTCTGGTGTAAACAAGTCAGAGTCTCTAGGTCCGCCTCCATTACTCAGACTCTGTACTATTTTGCTCATAATGGTTACTACACACCGGTCAAACTGGCACGGTGGGATGGTACTCTCAGCCCTCTCTGCTGGACCTGTGGTGTTGAGATCGGCACCCTGATGCATCTAGTATATGAATGCCTGGGAGTGCAGACCTACTGGGATTCGGTCTGGAAACAAATACAGCTTATTCTGAAGTTCTGGGAGTCTCTCTCTTGGCGGATAATAGGCTTCCGGTCTGCAGCGGGTATACCTTCCTTGCCCAAGGAGGGTGTCTTTCTGCTGGACTTTATGGTTGGCATAGCAATATGTTTAATTATCAGCAATTGGAAATCTACAACACTTGTAAATGTGCACGAGTGGTGGAACCGAGTTTGCTTGTATAGTCAGTTTGAGCAGCGTTCTGATAAAATTAAGCTGTTCTCTGGGAAACAATTTCTTAAATGGCAATTGCTAAATGACTATATTGAGGCTGCCAAGCTGAATTGATGACCAAACTCGGAATTTGTTTTTGGCTTTCAGCTCAAAATCTTGCAACTAGAACCCTGGAGGGGAGGGCTGGGGAGGGTGGGGGGCGGGGTGTTTTTAGGGTGTTATTTTTTCCTTGTATTATTGTTCTAGAGATAGGTTTTTGCTTTGTTAAGTGGATTATGTGTGCTATTTTGTTATGTTTGTTATGTTTTGGAAAATGAAAATAAAGTCTTAAAAAAAAAAAAAAACCTCTTAAATGCTGTGAGGGCTTGTGTGTATCAGTGATGCTATCAGTAGCTTAACTACTGGCAGGGTCTCCCAAGATGGACAAGCCTCAGCTGATGTGCCAGATCAAGACAAACCACCCCATCTGGGCAGCAGCAGAATGGGACAGTGTTGGCGGCAGAGGATCACATTTCGGTGACAATGGCAACAGCAGTAGAATTAACTGTGCAGAAAAAGGCCTGGCAATCTACTTCTTTACAAAAACCCAATGGATAGTCACAACAAAACAAATTGCACTATAGTGCTGGAAGATGAGACCCCCAGGTCGGAAGGCACTCAACTGGCTACTGGGGTGTTGCTGAAGACTTTTTAGAGTAAAGCCAGCATTTATGATGTGGTTTGATCAAAGCCCTTGTGACATCTGACTGCTGATGTAGCTGCACGTGAAATGAGAGTCAGAAGCTGTAAAGATATATGAAGCATGAACCAAGGGAAATTGAAGGTGGTCAAAAATGAAATGGAACGTGTACAACTTGATCTGTTGGATGTCAGCGAACTGAAATAGACAGGCATCGAGCACTTTGCATCATATGATCACATGGTACACTATGCTGGAAATGAAAGACAAAGAAGAAATGGTGTTGTATTTAAGAAACTTGCAAGAAATGTAATGAAATACAATACAATCAGTGAACACTTAATTTCTATTCATCTACGAGAAATGCCCATCAACACAACTATAATTCAAGTATATTCAACTTTTGTGTTCCAAAAGTTGGCAAGAAAGAAGAAGGCAAAGTGGATGGAAAATATTTACTTGGCAACAGAAATGAAGTTGGAGAAAGATTAATAGAATTCTTCAAGACCAATGATCTGTTCATCTAAAAACACCTTCTTTCAGCAACACAAGCGGCAACTGTACACATGGACTTTACCCAATGGATTGCACAATGGAAAAGCTCTATAACATCATCAAAGACAAAACCTGGAGCTGTCTGTGGTACAGATCACCAACTACGAGTATGCAAACTCAAGCTAAAGTTGAAAAAGAGCAAACCACTCATAAATGTAGTAAAATATGGCCTTGAGAATATACAACTGGAATTTAAAGACTACCTGCAAAATCAATTTGCTGCTTTAGATACAAATGATAGAGCTCCGGAAGAGTTATGGGATGACATCAAGAAGGCTGTGTTGCAAGAAAGTAAGAAATTTCCACAAAAGGTGAAAAAGCAAAAACGGCCAAAATAGATGACTGAAGAAACTTTGAAAATTGTCCAGAAATGCAGAGATGCTAAAGCCAGAGGAGAAAGAGAGGCAATCATAGAACTTGAGATTTCCAACATGCAGCAAGACAAGACAAGGAGAATTACTACAATGGTGCATGCAAGGAAATAGAAGCAGAAACTATTAGAAGAAGAACAAAATTGGCTTTCCTAAAGCTACGAGAGTTAAGGAAAAAATTCCAGCCTCAAATTGGAATGTTAGAGGATGCTCAAGGATCCATGTTGAATAATGCTGAGAAGATCAAGAAAAGATGGAAAGAATATAGAGTTTTTTTACGATAAAGATCAAGTGGACCAACAGCCGTTTCAACCTATATCTTATGATCAGGTGATGAAAGAAGAAGTCGAAGCAGCATTGAAAACCTTACCCCAGAAAGGCGGTTTTTATCAAATAATTAAACCTTAAATCTTAAACCTCAAAGAACAAAGCACCAGGCATCATGGCATTCCCATTGAGGTATTACAGCAATCTTATGCAACTGTTACCATACTTACAAGGTTCTGCCAGGAAATTTGGAAGAAAACATCATGGCCAACTGAGTGGAAAAGATCTGAGTTAATAACAATACTAAAGAAAGGTGATCCAACTGACTGTGGAAAATGTCAAACAATCGCTCTGATCCCACATGCCAGCAAGATTCTACTCAAATTTATTCAGCAGAGACTACAACCATACCTGGAACGAGAACTGCCTGAAGTACAAGCAGGGTTCAGGAAAGGGCGAGGAATGAAAGACATCATCACGGATTTGAGATGGATTCTTGAAAAGACTAAAGAATACCAAAAGGATATCTATATGTGTTTTATCACGCAGCAAGGATTTTGACTTTGCAAAACATGAGAAACTCTGGGCCATGTTAAGAAGCATGGGTATACCAGAACAACTGATCAAGAAGCAACAGTTCAAACAGAACAAGGAGAAACAGAATGGTTTAAAATCAGCAATGGTATATGACAAGGCTGCATACTTCCCCCCTACCTGCTTAATTTATATGCAGAACAAATCATCAGAGATGCAGGACTGTATGAAGACAACCGAGGCATGAAGATTGGTGGAAGACTCATCAACAATCTTCGCTATGCTGATGATACCACATTACTGGCTGAAAGTGAAGACGATCTGAAACATTTGCTTTTCAAGATCAAGAAACATAGTTGTAAAATGGGCCTGCACCTTAGAGTAAAGAAAACAAAGATCCTGACAACTGGCAAAATCAATATTTCATCATTGATGGAGAAGAAATTTAAATCGTGAACACTTTAACCTACTTGGATCAACTATCAACAAAGAAATAACAAGCAGCCAAGAAATCTGATGACGCATTGTTCTTGGCAGAATGACTATGAAGGATCTAGACAAGATTCTCAAGAGCAGAGATGTCTCTCTCTATGCAAAAATTTGACTTGTTCAAGCCATGTTATTTTCAATAACATCATATGGATGTGAAAGTTGGACAGCGAAAAAGACAGATAGGAAGAAAATTGATGCCTTTGAATTGTGATGCTGGTGAAGAATACTATGTATACCATGGACTGCCCGAAGAACAAACAAGTCAGTACTAGAGAAGATCAAACCAAAGCTTTCTTTAGAAGCTCAGATGACAAGACTTTGACTTTCATACTTTGGACACGTCATGTGAGAAGAGAGATCATTAGAGAAAGACATTATGCTTGGCAAGGTAGAAGGTCAACTCAAAAGAGGAAGGCCAGCAATGAGATGGATCCATACAATAACAGCAGCTATGGGTGCTACTCTGTCAACAATGAGCCACCCGACTGAAAACCGAATGCAGTTTAGGACAACTATCCAAAGGGTCCGCCATGAGTCGACACCGACTCGATGGCACTTAACAATAACAACAACAAAATAGATAATTAAATTATGACATGGTGCTGCCCCCTAGCCTCATGCTAGGGGACAGCACTGCGAGATCGTGGCCATATTTTTGAGTATCACCTGTCCATGGGAGACTGGTGCTGAAGGGGGGGGGGGGGAGGTGTATTTTTAAAAAATATTTTCAGAGCACCAACAATATTGTCTGATCGGGGAGCATGACTGAGGCATGGAGTGGCATGGTACCAATCAGGCATATAGCTGTCCTGTATCAGCAGGCATCACTGGACTTCCCGTGCTATCTGCCAAGGCAGGTATTGTAGGTCTCCATGGTGAATCCAAACCCCCTGAGATATCTACAGGGGGAAAGCTGGGAACCCCCCTCTGCAGATAGCATGGAGGTTTTGGACTTAATCGCAGGCTTTTTGCAGCTATCACACAGCTATAGCTGCAAAAGGCTACTGTTGTTTTAGTGAACATGCCCCTTGTTGTGGCCACCTTTTGGGGTAGGGGGGTATGTTTTAACACTACTCATGCAAATGTGTCTTAAGTGCATACCGGCAGCACAGGGTTAGGTTTTCTGTTATAAAATTATCTTGGGGCAATTTCTTTAAATGGGTTAGTTTTGCACATAACCACCACAACAAGGGAAAAAACTGGTGACAAACTTAATTACACAACCAAACAAATCACCCAAAAAGTTTTTTCAGTCTTTTTCTATATGGTTGCATATTCAAACTAATTAAAACAAGGGGAAAATACTTCTGAGATATTCCTCTGTTTATGCATAAATCAACCTTAGGCTTTGGGAACTCTTCCTCATGGGTCTCAAAAACCCCTTACTATTTTACCATAGAAAAGCTCCTTATGTAAACACGCCAAACTGAATTTGTGCTGTACTTTACTGTCAATTATAGCAGAAGTATCTGCATGAAAGTAGATGACATTCATTTAATGGTCAAATAGATTAATTATTAGGAAAGATACCATTGTAATGGTCATCAATGAATCCCTTTCATCTATGTAGTCAAAAAAAAAAGCAAAACACTTTTAGAATTATGCTGTACTTCATTTATAAATATCACTGAATTCAAAAGAGCTGATGTTGAACTGAATAACCAAAGCAGCTGTCATTCTTGCGATAATTCAGGATAAATTTTCTCTGTGCTACAATAAAAAGTTGTAATATTAATAATAGTTTGGATTGTGTTCATAAAAATAAAGAGGATGTTTTTGTAAAGTATCAGACTAAAATAAAATAAGCATTACTCATAGCTGATGTAATAATTTTTCTGCACTGATTTTCATCCAGTGAAACAAACACCAGCCTAGATTTATTGATTTGATTTATTTGATGCCCAGTATTTACCACAGGTCCCTTTTTTCTGCAATGGAACTTATTTCCTATCTGCGTTAATGACATTAATGTGTGCTAACAATGCGCTTTAGTTAATCTAGTTCTAAGAGCCCATTAGACTGTAAATATATTATTTTCCCAAGTCTGGGAAAAGGGAGTTTTTGGTGCATGAAAGGCCGTACATCTGTTTGTGAAGGAAAATAATCATTAGTGCATTTTTAGATTTAAAAAAATGTCTGAGTTCTTTTTTGACAAGAGCTGAAACAAATTTTTAAAATTTTATGAAAGAGAGCCTATGTACTAACCTGTGAAAATGTTCACAGTTAGTATCCATTTCTGTGAAATTTAGCTAGGAGATGGAAATAGGCTCTGGGCTCATTTGCATTCCTAGCTAAACGTTATGTGAATGTGTCTTGCATTGTTACGGCCAGGTACTTCATATATTGCAGGTTATGGTAAAGTGTGAGAAAAACATGAAAGGGCAATACAATTAAAGGGCCCACCAGCCAGACCTGGAGGCCCTGAACCCTCCCAGGTAGATCTCTATTCCCTGGTGGCTCAGTAGGGCCCAAAGTGGCATTTAAACATTTTAACCATCCCTACTCCACAAAGATCTGTCCAGGTCTGCCGCCTCCTTTAGGCAAACTAGACAGATGCCTAGAGCATCAACATTCTAGGGCCCCCTATTGCTGCTGTTGCTGCCCCTGATTAGACCCTGCAGCAGCAGCAGTGGCACTGAAACCATGACACGTCACTTACCTGAATGCTCTGGTGCTGTGTCACATTTCCTGCCCTCTATGGGGTAGATTTTGACCCGTATTTAGCGGGGATATATGTCCAGGGCAGACGCACATTCTCCTCTAAACGCCCGGGTGCTATGCCAGCAAATGAGCTCCCTGCACATACAGCAGAGAGCTCACTCAAGAGCAGGAAGGGGCAAGCCAGAGTCATGACCCCCGACCCCAGACATACAGGGCTGACACTGGAATAGGTCCTGTACGTCTGGAGTCAGCCAACTACCTCAGAGGTGGAATAAGTTCCCCTGAGGTTCGTGCCAGACAACAGAGGGCCAGGAAAGAAAGTGAGTGGGGGGCAGGGGTTTCCCTGCAGCTCAATCCCAACCTCAGGGGGCCCGATGGGGGGGGGGGGGTTGGGCAGCAGGAAGCAAGCCATTTAATGCAGCACTGGTGATCAGAGCTCTGGCATGGAGCTACAGTGCCATAGTGATGGGGCACCACGGCTCCATGCAGGTGCATGGCTGGGCTAGCAGGGGAGACGTCTGACAGGTTGGAAACAGGGCATGTCCTGGATGTCTAGGCCTTATGAACTGATTCTGCTCCCACAGGGTCATCTAGCTCCCATGGGAGATGAATCAGGTGCATATCCTGGCCATCCAGATTCTGGACATCTCCCAAACAGAATTGGCATCTATATGTACAGTGCTGCCTATGCCTGGTAGTGCTATACAAATGATTAGTAGTGTGACCTGCTACTTCTTCCCTCTGAGGCAGACTTAGCAGGAACCACAACACAGTGCCAGCGACTTCAGGTAAACACTACATCATGGTTTCAATACCATTGCTGCTATGGAGGCCCTGGAGAGGCATGCCAGCAGTGGCAATGGGGTGACAGCAGAAACATAGAAACATAGAAACATGATGACAGAAAAAGACCACAAGGCCCATCTAGTCTGTCCTTCCATAACAACAACTACAACAGTCCACTTTTTACCTTTAGAGATCCTCTGTGTTGGTCCCATGCTTTTTTGAATTCAGTTACTGTCCTCATCTCTACCACCTCCACTGGGAGACTATTCCATGGATCCACTACTCTTTCTGTAAAGAAATATTTCCGCATATCACTCCTGAATCTATCTCCCTTCACCCTCATCCTATGTCCCCTCGTAGCAGAACTTGCTTTCAATTGAAAGAGGCTCTCTCCCTGAACATTTATGCCACGGAGGTATTTAAACATCTCAATCATATCACCTCTATCCCGCCTTTCCTCTAAGGTGTACATATTAAGATCCTTAAGTCTGTCCTCATATGCTTTATAATGAAGACCACTAATCATCTTAGTAGCACCTCTCTGTACCGACTCCATCCTGTTCACATCCTTTTGAAGGTGCGGTCTCCAGAATTGCACACCATACTCCAAATGAGGTCGCACCAAAGACTTATACAGAGGCATTATCACCTCCTTTTTTCTGCTAGCCATTCCTCTCCGTATGCACCCAAGCATCCTTCTAGCTTTTGCCGTCGCCTTTTCTACCTGTTTAGCTACTTTAAGATCATCGGACACAACTACGCCTAGGTCCCGCTCTTCTTTAGTGGACAAAAGTACTTCACCTCCTATGCTGTATTGCTCCCTTGGATTGCTGCAGCCCAAATGCATGACCTTACATTTTTTAACATTAAATCCCAGCTGCCAAATTCTAGACCATTCTTCAAGCTTAGCTAGATCCCTCCTCATGTTATTTACACCTTCCTGGGTGTCTACTTTATTGCAGATTTTGGTATCATCTGCAAAGAGGCAAACCTTACCCGACAGCCCTTCCGCTATATCACTAATTGAGGACTTGCCTTTTTTAGTGCCATCAAGTCAGTGCTAACTTCTGGTGACCCAGCTAACTCTTGGGTTTTCTTGGCAATGTACCACAGGAAGTAAATGACCAGACCTTTTCTTGTGAGGCAATGGAGGGTAAAGTGACTTCCCCAAGGTCACAAAGAGTGCTGGTGGGAATTGAACCCTTGCTCTTCCAGGTACTAGGCAGTTAATCTAACCATTAGGCTATTCCTCACCTAGTGTTCCTATAAGTCTTGCACAGGTCCTGGACCTATCCTTTATCAAAATTAAACTGAGGATCATCCTGGCTCTGTCCCCTATTTGCTTCCTGACATCCCGACTCACATCAAGGCATCAGGAGACAATGAAGGCAGAAGTGATCTTCATTCACTGCTATCCCAGTGACTGCTACAACAAATAGAACATTTGCTGACCTCTACTATTAGTCTCATGGAACTACCACAAGGGATCACACTGCCAGATAAGGGCATGCGAGTCCACTGCTAGGGGTCAGCCAGCATCATTTTCATATACAGTGTAGGCAGCCACCAGGGCCAGAACAAATGGGAATCACTCCTTTCCCTATCATCCCCCAGACCTCTTGAAGTGAGTTGCGGTGCCTGGGGAAGGGGTTTGGGGTACAGAAGGAATGGGGATGGACAGGAGCAGGACCGTACCGAGCCCTGTGCGAGTGGTGCAGCCACACAGGGCGCAAAGACTTAAAGGGCGCATTTCGGCTTTCTGCAGTTGCCTGCCGCCACCACTTTTTCGGCGGCAGGCAGCAGCAGAGACGAAATGCGCCCTTAAGTCTTCGTGCCGGCACACTAAGCAAGTCTGGTCTCTCCGGGAGGGACCAGACCTGCTTAGCGTGCCGGCAACTTGCAGATCGGGCACGCGCCCCCCCCCCTCCCATACCCCAATAAAGTGTCTAAATAGAGGCGCCCGATGTGCAAGTCGCACAGGGCGCATTTCAGTCTCGGTATGGCCCTGGACAGGAGACCAACTCTCACTTTAATTTTGGTAAGGAGCAGGGCTTCAGAGAGCAGCTTAAAACATTTTAGCCCTCCATCAGGCTGGGGAAGTAAGGGAAGTCCACTGGGCCACCAGGGAGTGGAGGTCCATACGGGGACGGCCAGAGGGTTTCTTTTTTCCTAGGCAGATCCTCCATGCTGCCCCCTGAAGGATGTGGTGCTGCCCGGCCCACCATGCTGCCCCCCGGCATCCATCTTCTCACCTGGGAGAGGGGGTAGACGGTGATGCCCACACTAGCATGCTCAAGGCCTGCCGCTCATGCACCTCTATGACACAACTTCCTGTTGAAAGGGGCAGGAGTGGCAGGAAGTTGCATCAAAGGGGGGCAGAAGCAGCAGGCCATGAGTGTACTAGCATGGGCACTTTAAAACCCAATGTAGCGGAGGCATCGCTGTGCCGCTCCCCCTTCCCCAGGTGAGAAGATGGATGCCATGATGGGGAGGCAGCGTGGCAGCCAGGCGGCAATGAACTGCTGCTTCACTGGGAAGGGGGAGTGGTGCCGCCCACTAGGGTCTGCCACACTAGGTGACTGCCTAGTTTGTCTAGTGGATGGGCCGGCCCTGAGTCCCCATGGGAGAGGACCCATTGGGCCTCCTGTTCAGGCTGGTGGGCCATTTAACCTTATTGAACAGCCACATGAAGGGACCCCTTTTTTGGCAACTCTTGGAACATACATAGCTATAGTTCTTAAGCATTAAGCTAAAGACAATTTGATTTCTAAGCTGTCAAGCCTCTGAAGAGCCATTGAATAATGTTCTTATTAAAACATATTTATAATCTGACTATTCCAGGATAATGATGTTTAGTTAACAACCAAGAAAATCTTACATTTAAGGTCAAGGTGAGATTTTATTTTAGGATTGAGAATATCTGTGTGCTGCAATGACTGACAGGATCTGATTTTCAGTTTTATAATTCTGTCTGCTTTCCATGCACTGAGGTGTTTGAATTTCACACAGAAGACATTAAATTTTAATAGCTCAAAGGAGCAAGACTTATCACCTCTGATAAAACTAAGAATCTAAGAATGTCCCAAATGAACTAAGGCAATATTAATATGCCCAGGAGCTTCTTGGGTTTACTTTATTTAGGATCCCATAATTATATAGTCATTAGGAAGCTCTACATCATCTCACACGTTATAGAAATGGGTTTGGATAGAAAGTACATGACAGCCGTGGTAGTATTTCTGTCTTTCTTAAGATTACTTGGAAATCTTTCCTTTAACACATATGCAGATTCCAACGTTTTACTAAAAATTCCATGTTCCATTCGCATTTTTTTAACACAATGAGGTTGATTCCTCTCCTGAGATTTGGGCTCTCGGGAGATGAATGGTAACCAAATATTGAGCCTTCCAAAATATTGACTATCCTAAAAGAGGATATTAAACCCCTAGTCCATGTTCTAACACATTTCTATCTGGAGCCTGAAATTTTTCTGTCCCCACCCCTGCTTCTCTTTTAATTCTTGGCTGCAACTGGTGTTTGAGTCGGTGCTGCCTTTTCGCAGCTCAGCGTGGCTCTGTGCGAGTCTGAGCTGCACTGTACAGGAACTCTCATGCTGGTCTGCTGATCCTAGCCCCTCATTCTCCTATTGACCACCCTTTTGTGTCATAACCATTTCCCCTTTGTTCTACCTAGTCCCCTATTAGTTGCATTGTCTATCCTGATAGATCGTGAGCTTCTGTGATCAGGGACTGTCTCTTCCATGTTGTTTGTAGCACTGTGTATGCCTTGTAGCATTATACATATGTTAAGTAGTAGTAATAGTACTTGGGAACTGAGGATAAGTAGTAGTAGTAGGACCTGCAGACCATCAAGAGAGTTCCTGCACATCACGCTCAGACTTACGAAAAACACTGTGCAGGGAGGGGACAGTTCCTGCTCAAACACTAGATTTGAAATGTGAAAGAAGACACTGTTTCGCATTTCAAACCTAGGAGTTGCTGAGGGAAGAGAGGTAGCACAGCAGGGCAAGTAGGAGCAGGGGCTGGGGATTAGGAGAAAGGAGCTGAAGGCTGCTGTCTGATGCTAAGGTTTGGGGGAAGGAGGATGAGGCTGATGTTGGGACTGGAAGGGTAGGAACTGTGAGTTGGTGACAGGTATGCTGGGGCAGTGGGATGGCAGACTGGCTTTTGGTGGTGAGGACTAGCTAGTGGGGTAGTGCTGGAGTGTATCTGACTGGCTTTTGGGGGCAGGGATAAGGACTGGGGGATAGATGACTGGCTTGCTGGGATGGGGGAATGGCAGATTGACTTTCTGGGTGATGCGGGCTAGCTGGGGAGAGTAGGGGCTAGCATCTGGCTGGCTGGCTAACTGTGGTGGGGTAAGCATTGAGGAGTTGACTGGCTAGGTTGGGTTACAGGCTGGGAGATAGCTAATTGGCTAGCTGGAGTATTGGGACTCGTGGATGGCAGACTGGATTTGTGGGATGGGAAGGCTAGAGCTATGAGGCTAGCCAGTTTTAAGAGAGGAAAGAGATGATGGAAAATGGAAGGGAGACTGGAGGGAAGGAATGGGATACAAGAGGTAGACTGGGTGAAGACAAGTTGGATGGGAGAAAGACTCAGTGAAAAGGGAGGTTACTGGTTGCGCATTTCTGCTAGTGACCTGCAGAGGTGCCTGATTTACCAAGCTCTATCTTCCATTAGATATTGAATGGGAAAACAGTAAACCATGCCCTAAAGAAGCCTTTCCCATCCTCCTGCTCCTTAATTAAAGTGAAGACAAAGGGGAGGGAGGGAAAAGGTCTCCACCACTGGCTCCTAAGAATTTGGACTGGCTAATAAAATCAAAGAAAATTTGTTGAGGCCTGTTCAAACATTCCAAATCTTGCTTGGAAAGGCTCAGAAAAAGATGTGGCGTGTAAAGAAGACAATGCCGGTCTATGCTATCCATTATTAGGTTCCACGCCCCTTCCGTGGCTTTTATTTGCCACCTCTACAGTACTCACCTGTATATATCTATATATCTAAATCTATACCTATATATACTCCTTCACAGAGGAGGAATAAGTTGAAATTTCCTCCCTTTTGTCCATGTAGCTCTCATGATCTTATTTGGGAGCAAAAATGTCATGTTTACATTTTTTTAACACCATATAAAATCATGGGAATCAGCCTTTACAATGCTAAGGTGGTCTTTTACTAAAGGGCATTAACTGGCAGCGCATGTTTGGAGCACGCTAAAAATGTGCCTTGGCTATGAATAGCTGGCTAGCGCAGGGCCATAACAGTAAGCATGGGCCAATTCCCGTGCTAACTGTGCATCCTGCATTGGGAACGTGAGTGGGTGGATTAGGGGTGGAGAGTGGGCCGGATGAGCTCTGGGCAGTTAGCGCTGACTAAACACCTTGCACTAACTGCATTCCACATGCTTAGCGCGGGTTCACAGAGCGCCACCTCACCCACACTAATGCGGTGTTCCATCTTAACCACCAGGAAATGCTTTCCACACCCCTGACGCTTAACACGGTGCTGTTACACCTAACATGCCATAGTTTTGGCACTTTTGGCTCATTAGAGGAAACAACTTAGCACCCTTTAGTAAAAGGGCCCCTAATTCTTTGCACTGTATCTCTAGTATCCCTAGTGCTAATATCATTTCAGGAAACAGATGGGGAAAAGTCATATTTCTGAGTACTTTCCACTTTTAGAAAGACATGCTGCAGAATTTGTCTTTTGAAAAATGGCTTTTCAACAATCCCTGTTTACTTGACCAACATCTCAACACACTCACTAACCACACATGCATTCCTCCAGCATCACTGCTATCACCACCACCATCGTCCCCCTCCAAATGCATCCTCCCATTCACTGTCACACAGCTAGCTTCATTACTAGAACCTGACCTATACATATGCACTCACAAGCAAGTGCTCAGACCCTATATTCGTGCTCACGTCACTAAACCTATTCACTAATATATATAGAACACAGAAGTTATGGAAACTACTTGAAGTGTAATTTAATGTAATGTTGGTGTACGTACACTTTTCTGCAGATGAAGCCTGCACACCCAACTAGGGCTGGCCCGTCCACTAGATGGGTTAGGTTGCTGACTAGGGCGACAGACTTCTGTGGGTGGCAGGCCATGTAGTTTGGCCTGCCACCCCCTCTATGTGCTGAGCCACACCATTGCCCCCCCCCTGCTGCTGCCAATTCCAGAGGCGGGATTGGGGGGGCAGCTCGGCTCGGCAGCAAGCCATGTGCTTCAACACCCATGGCCTGCCGCATCTGATCCCGTGAAGTTGTGTGGGAAGGTGAGTCAGAAGCAGCAGGTCATATGTGCCAAAACACATGGCATGTCGCCGAGCTGAGCCACCACCCCGATCCTGCCGCCGGAATCAGCAGCAGCAGGGTACGATGACACGGCTCAGCTTGGGGGGGGGGGGGGTGGCATGACTTGGCATGCAGGGAGAGGGGGGATGGCACGGCCAGGCATCTGCCTAGGGTGGCAGAAACCTTTGGACCGGCCCTGCACCCAACATGTGCTACAATGGACCTAATAACAAAATTATCAGGACATGTAGGGAGTGCACATGTCAGTATATTCTACTGCAATATGAAAGAGGTTTTACTTTGATATCATTTGTGTGCTGGATTTTTTATTGCTAAAACTTGCAGGACCAACAATACTTACTGCATGTAGTGTCATAGACCAGCAAATTCTTACAGCCAACTAACTGGGCCACTTCAGCTCGCAGAGGTCTGTCAATCTAAATGTGTTAAAACATATTTAATAAGTACATTAGGAGCAGAGGAATAGCCAAGTGGCTAGACCAGTGCTTGGCAGCAAAGTAAACCAGGGTTCAATTCCTACTAACACTCCATGTGGTGTTGGGCAAATCATTTAATTCTCCATTACCTCAGAAATGCCTGACAATCCGCTTCTAATTATACTGTCAAGAAAATCCATGAGTTGCTGGATTGCCAGGCTTCAGTATTGACTTGAAGGCTCACATGGCAATAGGTGTGTCATGGAATGCACAGTGACATTTAAAAATCATGAAATTGCACTAATTTTAATGCACCTTCCAGCTGATAATGACTTCATTATGTGCATGCAATGTGCTGGTGAAAGTACAAGACAGCAAATTTCCATTCATGCGAAGACTTGCAAAGTGGAAAGAGCACGGTTGATAACTCTCCTGTTCCTTTTATTTCCATTTCCCCAGTCCTAGGTAGGTGGTGGGGGTAGAGGTACAGGAGCTTTTCTGTTATTCCAGTGGCATCAATTTACAAATGCTCTCATATCTGGAAGCCTTTCCTCTGCCGTGTCCTGCCACTGCTAAAAGCAGGAATTGAGTCAGAGGGGATGTGATGTGGCAGAGGAGAGGCTTCCAGTGGCGAGAGGTGGTGTTCGTAAATAGCTGCCACTTCCAGTAGTGCTCCTGGAAGTAAAGGCAAGTTAGAGGACTATGTGAGGACGGAGGGAAGAGAGAGGGAGAGAAGGGCAGGACCACTGGGGGGGGGGGGAGCGGGGGAAACTGCTGCAAGGAAGATTGTGGGGGAGGGAGGGAGGGAGGAAGAAGCAGAGATACTGGATTGTGGGGTGGGTTGAAAAGTGATATGCTGACCACGGGGATGGAGGGAAGAAAGAGGAAGTGATGCTGGATCCATAGAGGAAAGAGAGGAAGGGAATAAAGAGAGGGAGAGATGCTGAACCATGGATGGGAGTGGTGAGGAAGATACCAGGGGTCCCAGACTATTGACCCAAAGACTTTTAGGAGCTACGTTTTGGAGGTAGGGGATAGGTTGAGGGGATAGATCCCCCCTCTGCACAAACACCTCAGTACTTCTAGTGATCAGAAAGGTCAATGTGGCCCATGGTCCAAAAGGTTTGGGGACCACAGGTTTAGAGAAATGCTGAATCATATTCAGAAGAATTACATTTGGAACCCTGCTTATTTAGGTGGTTTTAATTTTAGATGCTGTTTGAATAACCTTGACAATTTATTTGTAAAGAGCATGTTGTTCTTGTTTAAGAAAGAATAAATTAGAATGAAGTAGCAAAAGTTCTTTATTCTTCTAAGTATCCCCAGCATTTCATTGAGTAAAATAAACAGAAACCTAAATCAATATTTGATTGATCTGCAGACCTTGATGCCAAAATAAAGCCATGCTGAATAGCTATTTTGGAAGGCTGGTTAAAAAACATCTCAAATGAAAGGCAGAAAAGAAGGAGCAGAGAGGGGGAATAGCAGCAAAGTGAGTGTTAACGAGTGTACAATGAGTCTTTTAGTGCCTGCCTAGTTCTAAGCTTCATTACAATTTGCAGGAACTCAGGACCCTACCAGAGTGTGTGAGTGGTGGGGTCACATGGGGTGCAAGTACAGAAGGGGCAAATATTAAAGTCACAGAAGAGTTAGTTCCTGCATGGAGCTGGGTGCGTGGCACCAGGTTCATGAGTTGCGCAGGACGCTTGGTACAGTCCTGCATGATCTTCATTATTCCTTTTCAGACACGTAAAATCACTCCGCCGGGTGAAGAAAGAAAGGAATGGCAAGTAAAAAGAAGCAAAACTGAACTGAGGAATAGAATGAAAGAGAAGGAAAAACAAATAAAGCAACATATACAGGCATACAAGAACGGCTGAAAAATACTTCTACATATCAAATATCCCAATATTTTGCACATTTATGTAGATGCATCAGAATGGCTGCAGAATTTAAAATTCTTCACTGGTGAATTTTCTACCTCTGATCTGCTACAAGAAACTTGTGAGCTGTTGTCTAGGTTACCTTCCTTTGTATTATATTACTTCCCTCTTATTTTGTCTTCAGGATAATTTTATCACATGTCTTCTAGGTAGGAAGTCCAAATAGGCACCTATTTTCAGGATATTTTATAAAGGCAGTATACTTTTAGTGTCTTTATAAATTTGTCTCGCAAAACCTGCAAAATTGTGGATAAATGCACCCAAATACAGTTCCACCCACTCGGAAGTTGGTGCAAATTTACTTGCATGAAGTAGGCATATATGTTCATATTTTATAAAATGCAGGCAAAATTAATACTACACCTCTGCCTCACACCAACTTCTGTCCCAAATACCCCTACACTTGGGCTTTTATAAAAGTAGGTACAAGTCTTCTCTGTGTCTATAGGCTCTTAAGTTTCAGGATAAGTTAATAAGCCTTTTCTGTGGGGAAAAAACAACCAACTACCAGACATCTAGACAGTTGCTGAGGAACACAAACTTCCGGGGGGGGGGGGGGGGCCGCAAAGAGCAGCTATAGGCAAACTAAAACAGTGGGTCCTGGCTGCCACACAAACTCAGAGTCATCACTGTGTACTTTTAACTGCAGGAAGAATGGGCAATATGCAAATAGTCCATTTACCCTTGTAAATTACGTCTTAAAATTTCCCTCATTACACTGGTCAACATGAAAAAATCATCACAAATAATTTCATGTGTATTAGATAAATTATGATGAACAATGATCAAAACCAATTTTGTTTTTGTTGTATCACGTCAGGTTTGAAAGATGATCATATCGGAAGTTTTGCTATACTAGCCGTATTGACATAAACTATGTCAGTGATTACCAATATTGAATGGTATTTATTTTGCTTTTCAGGTTAATTATTTTGATTATGCATTTGGTAATAATAACACTAAAGAAATCATTAGACATAAAATAATCATGCCATGACAGTGTAGAAATCATTCCGATGTTTTTTATTACGTTTGTGGTTCATTTGCTACTATATCTCAGTGTCATACAATAAAGCCAGATATTCGCAAAGGGGGTTATTCTGTCCCCTGAATAGAGGGGAAGGACTTCCCAGTGAGATGTCCATCCCCGCTATTCATGGGTGTCCCCACCGGTATCTAACTTCCCTGCTGGTTGTATGGGGAAGTTAGACAGGGGCGGATTGGGGGCAGAGTTAGAGCGAGCGGTGAGTGGTTGCCAGTCCTGGACGTAAAGGGCCGATTCTATTGGCCCTATATGTCCAGGGCTGGCAACTTGTACGGGCAAGTTATTCCACCTTCGAGGTGGAATAACTTCCCTGTGCGTATTGGATCGACGGGCTCAAGGCACAGATGGGGCAGGGGAGGCCGAGGACATTTCCTGCAGCCCAACCCTGGCCGTAGGTGGCCAGATCAAGAGTCAAGCTGTGGGGAATGAAGTGCAGGAGCCGGCGGCCGGGATCGCGGCTTTTAAATGGAGCTGTAGTGCCATGTCTACCAGATACCATGGCGGCACGGCTCCATTTAAAAGCCCTAACTGTATTAGTCGGGCAGTGCCTGTACATGCAGGCCGGGCTGAATCTCAGTCCTGGCCTACACATACAGGCCTGATTGTGATTCTGATCCAATGGAGCTAGACGTACCCATGGAATCAGAATCGCGATGCCCTCTGTACATCCGGTTCAGACCAGACTTACAGAGGGTTTCTACGTCCGTACTGGAATTGGGCCCAAAATGTACAAGTTATATTTTGGATGCCCACTGGGTGACCAGGGTAAGCCATAGACATCTCATGTCATTTTCACTCCTTGTGCAAATGGATTATGTGATTGGTTAAATGGAAGGAAAACAGGTATGCCATTTGCTGTACCGATGATATGGAGGGAGCCGAGAAACTATCATGATGACTGCTATTTTTGTCTGGTTAATATTACAGAATTCTCTGAGAAGAGCAAGCACAACATTGTGTATCCAAATGTTATGTCTGCAATGCAACCAGTACCACATGACAAAATACTTCCTGTTCCAGTTCTTCTACAGGATGGGTTGTCTTTTGTACCAGACAAAATGGAGTTAGATGAAGGTGCAAGTGGCAGCCAACCTAAAGAGTCAGAAGATGCAGACTACATGCTAGATGAAAGTGATGTTAACCCAGAGAAATTCAGCTAAGAAGAACTTAGTGTTCTTATACGAGACTTGGCACTCTCAAAACATAAAGCGAACTCGTTGCTTCAAAGCTGAAGGAAAGGAACTTACTTCTAAAGAATGTTCTCATTTGCCACTGTCTCATGCGCTATTATAATTTAGCGATGTTCTTTAAAACAGATGATCCAATGTCTTATTGCAACGATATTGACAACTTTTTGGAGCCCTCTCATGGGTACACAGACCATCAGAATGGTGCTTATTCATTGGTTCTTCAACAAAAAGCCTCAAGACCATTCTTATTCATAACAGCAACATAAAACTGTCAATTCCAATTGCACACTGTCCACAACAAGGAGATGTGATAACCTGCAGATATTACTCCAGTCTATACACTATGGGGGTCATTCTGTCCCACGAATAGTGGGAGTGGACGTCCCGTTAGGACGTCCATCCCCACTATTCCACCCCCTGCTGGTCCCTGCAAAAGCCTCCCTGTGCGAACAGCATATTTGTATGGGGAGGCCTAGATGGGGGTGGGAGGGGGCGTTCTGAAGGCAGAACAAGGGCAGGGCATGGGTGGACCATAACTCTGGATGTACAGGGCCGATTCAGAGGTCTGCCCTGTACGTCCATGGCCTCGGATCTAAATGGGGGACCTATTCCACCTCAGAGGTGGAATAAGTCCCCCTGAACATGGCATTTCGTTGGCGGTTGGGAGAGGCAGGGGTGCAAGAAGTTCCCCGCAGCAAGATCCTGGCCATGGGAGGTCAGATTGAGGGTCCGGCTGTGGGGAAAGGAAGATTTTGGTGGCGGCCAGCATTTGCAGCTCCTTAATAGAGCCACGGTGCCATGGCAACAGGGCGCCATGGCTCTTCGGGCCATGGCTCTACGGCTCCATTCAGGAGCCTGACTGAGCTAGTCGGATTGTGGCTGGGCACGCAGGCCAGTCAGAATCGGGTCCCAGCCTGCATGTCCAGGCACTGGAGCTGATTCTAATCCAGTGTGTGCCACGGGATCAGAATCGGGTCTAACTGTGCATGGCCCGATTCTGCCTGGACGTACAGGGGATAGATGGCCTGAATGGAATAGGCCTCCACAACAATTATCAGTGGAAGATTTGTGGGGATCTTAAGGTTATTGGCATGCTGATGGGTATGCAAGGTGGATTTCCCAAATATTGCTGTTTTCTCTGCCTCTGGGACAGTCGCACTGTCAAAGATCATTATGCTGTTCACGACTGGCCTTTAAGAACTGCCGATCCAGGAAGCAGCTGTGCTAGTCATGTTCCATTAGTCAATCCAGCAAACATTTTGCTTCCTCCTTTGCATATAAAATGCAGTTGAATGAAAAATGTTGTGAAAAGAATGGTGCAAACAAATTCAAAAGGATTTCAGTATCTTGTTTTTAAATTTCCATAGATCACTGCTGCAAAACTGAAAGAAGGCATTTTTGTGGGGCCACAAATAAGACAGGTGATGGAAGATGAAGAATTTGAAAAATGCCTGGATACTTTGCAACTTGAAGCGTGGCAAGCCTTTAAGTGGATCCGTGAAAACATTCTGGTAATCACAAATCGTCAGATTATGTTGATGGAGTACAGAGGCTACTTGACGCATATTGTAAACTAGGTTGCCACGTGTCATTGAAAATGCACTTCATGCACTCACATCTTCACTTTTTTTCCACCAAACTTGGGTGAAGTGAGTGCGAATAGGATGAGGGTCTTCACCAAGACCTGCTAAATTTTCCTTAGAATCTATCTGGGATGCCATCTTGTGTCTGGGGGCAGTTCTAGTCCCACAAGTTAAGACCTGCAACAGCAAGTACAAGGCAATATTGTTGCCATTTCTAAAAATAATGAGAGTTTGAATGTTGTTCGGGCTATGAGTGCTACTTTGGAGAAAAAGGTGGAGGTAATGGAGTCCAGTATGGATGGAATTCTGAAAGACTTGACAGTGGTTAAATTTAAGTTGGAATTACTGGAGAATGTTTCCTGGTCTCTAAATCTGAGGTTGGTCAATTTTCCTAGGACCTATTAAACTCTCCGAGGGAAATGTTCAAGATATACCTTAGTGAAGTATTGAGGGTGCCTGCAGAATCTCACTCAACACTGACAAGGATTTAATATTTGCCCAGTGGGAAAATGTCTGTGGGAACTCCGTCAGGTTCTCCCAAACAATCTATGGATGTACTGGATGTTTCAGCACTTTTAGAGGGCTCTGATCAACAGTGAGTGTCATCATGTACTTTACTGGTGACTTTTGCATTAGCCCCGGACAAGGAATAGACTCTCAGCATGTACTTTAAAAAGCAGAGTGCGGCTTTGAAGGGCCTCAATGTCCTCATATATCCTGATTTGTCAAGAGAGATGCAGCAGAGTCGTAGGGAGTTTCTCCTGCTTAGACCTGCTGTAGTTCAGATGGGTGGCCTATATTTTTAGAAAGTTCCCAGTAAATGTTTGATAAAATGTCATTTTAGTAGTTATGTTTTCTATGAGCCATCCCGGTTCCTTTCATTTATTAATTCGCAGCACCCTGCAGATGTGCAAGTCCCTGTAACTAGTCCAATATGAAGTTATATGCTGGGATTCACTTTACCTGTGTTATATGTAATTACTTTATTTTTCTGTCTCCTCCCTCTACAGTTTTTGGGTTTGTCAGTGGGAAGCTATATATACTATAATATTTCCTTTTTCGAGGTATTGTTATGTGCCTGCTCACTCTTTTCCTTGCAAGTATTTATGCTTGTTATTTTTTCTGAAATTGCATTAAAAATAAAATAAAATTCCCCTCATTATGTATATATTTAGAAAATAAAGTTAATATTTCAAAGGGACCCTTTTACTAACGGGTGCTAGAGTGTCGTAACTAGCATGCCCAAAGCAAGGAAACTATAGTGTTATATTTATTTACATTCTCTTATATACCGTGCTATTTCTGCATCAGTGTGGTTTACATTGAACAAATTGAAATTACATTGAACAGGGCATTATAACTTGGAGATAACTATTTTACAGGGAACATGGGCTATGGAGGGTTAAGTGGCTTGCCCAAGACCACAAGGAGCACCTGTGGGACTAGAAACCCCAGTCCTTCCGGCCGAAGGTTGCTGTCCTCTAGTGGGATTTGAACCCCTGCCCTTCTGGCCTGAAGTACCTTGCCCCAATCACTAGGCCACTCCTCCACACAACATCACCATGATAACTGTTAGGGGTGTAGAAAACATTTCCCCAGCAGTTAATGTGGAGCACGTCCCCCTAATGTGGGAGGTATTAGAGTGGGTGCATTTAACTCCACCTATTGAGGTGGCGTTAGGTAAACCCACGCTAATGCAGTTGGCGTGTGGTGTGAACCCAGCACTAACTGTGCTGAGCTCACTACGCCCACTCTTCACCCCTAACTCGCCCACTCACAACCCTAACATGGATTGCACAGTTAGTGCGGGAATTGCCCCGCACTAACTGTCATGGCCCCATGCTAGCTGGCAATGCGTATCCCAGTGTGCCTTCAATGCGCGGCAGAACACCCGCTTCCAGCTTGTGCCCATTAGTAAAAGAACCCCAAAATGTGATGTCCTAATATGAATATTTATAGGATGTTTCTGGGAGGAATGATATTGAGATTATTACAACTGAGCTTCTTAATTAAAGTCTTGGGGGGAAGTACGAAGTGCATAACCTTGCACCCCACTCACGCTCTGCCCCTGTGCATTCCCACAGTGAAAGAACATACAATCGGCCCAATGTGCATACTTAAAAAACTGTCCAGATACACTATGTGTGTAATTGCCATATTTAGCCACATAAATCACTAAAATACCATAATTTATGTGCACGAATGGCACGTAATTTTGGGCAGCTCCTTATAAAGTTACCCCCTTCTAATATAGAATTCTAACATTTGTGCATGCTAAATGGCCTTAGTGTGCATGTTCATCTTTGATATATATGTTCCAGCTCATCTTCTTTAGGATCCCCGCTGTCTTCCTGCTATTTCTATGTATACTATATGATGGAGGAAAAGGCACACAGACTACTCTGAAGGAATGATAGCATACTGTAATACTGACTAACCTCTGTAGATGACTCCCTGTTCTTCTTCTATGAACCCATTACAGGGAGTAAATCAAAAGATTTCATCACGTCCCTGCTCATGCCACCTTGAAATCTGGATATGTTTTGTTTTGTTTTGGGATTTTTTTGACCTGGAAGTTTCTTCCTGCACCTTTGGGTTCCCAGTTCAGCTGGAACTGGGACTGTAATCTGGTGCCATAAGAGTTCATTGTCAACTATTCAGGGATTTTTCTCTTATTTTATATTCCCTTCCAACTTGCTCGGCCCAGTCACTATAGTAGCAGTTCTTAGTTGGGGGTCATGCACCAGGGCTCCTTCTAGAATTTTACAATCACAAATCTCAAACCAGCTACTAGGCGCCTCCATTACACAAGGATTTGGGCTACTGTATCCCCAACCCTAGCGGGCAAGAGAACGGTAGTCCTGACCTGGGAATCCAAGCCAGGTCTTTTGCATGACAACTCTTCGATATAAAAGTAATCCCTGTTTAGTATTCACAGGCCACTGGCAATGAGTTACTCATTCAATATATGTTGTATGCATCTGTGTGACTCTATTAGTGTCCTCTCAGACCAGGGGTTCTCAACGAAGTCCTTGGGACACACCTGGCCAGTCAGATTTTCAGGATAGCCACAAATTAGTATGGATGAGAAAGATTTGCATGTAATGGAGGCAGTGCATGCAAATCTATGTCATGCATATTCATTATGGTTATTTTGAAGATCTGACTGACTAGGTGTCTCCTGAGAAATGGGCTGAGAACCACTTCTTTAGACCATTTTTTCCCTTTTTCTGACATTCTTTTAAGATAATATTTCCACTTTTTATTGTCCTTTCTTCTTGTTAGTTTTTAGCATTTTTAAAAGTTTTCTGTCTTCTGTTTTACTGTCCCTGTCCTTCCAGCCTGCAGATTTATAGATCCCTTCTGATCCATTATTTAAAAAGTCTTCTAAAATTCCCAAATCCAAGGAGTTTCAAATATTTTTAACTGTACTTTTGGGTTTCTTTAATTGCTGCTTATATTTCTAAGCACATTGCATGTGCTAACCCGCCCAATAAATTAACTCACACACACACACACACACATACAGTTAAGGAATGTGCTGTTCTCACTTTATCACCAGCTTGGTATCACCTTTATTGAATCTGCATGCTATTAGCACCCAATGAGAACACCATACTCATATCGCACATCATCTTCATGTGTCGATGATCGGAGAGCTTTCATTTGTCAGTGATAGTGTGTGTGTATGTGTGTGTGTGTGCTTGCATACTGCTTTTCTGATCACACCAAGAAGTCAGTTGCCTGCAAAACAGCGAAGGTAACAGCTTCATTTTAGTCGTTAGCCTATGTTCAATAAGGTTGTCTGCTGCAGCTGCAAAACTCTTTTAACATCTTTGCATGAATATAACTCTCCTATTTAGTTTATGCAAAACTGCATGCTGTTGTTACTGAGTATGACAGAGATATCTCTGCACTGGGATTAGATGAAATAGTTGCTTATGTAGTGATCCCCTGAGAGATGTGATATTTCTTGGTAGTTAATGTCTTATCTGGGAGAGCTGTGTCTTGGGCCTTTAACCTATGCAGAGCATTAACTGACAGCAAATATGCAATCTGTCATGAGTTATTAGGGAGATGGTGTCGTCCTGCATGGTTGAGAGGAGATGGGACAGAGTGGGGTGTGGGTTGGAAATGGTGAAGAAGTGACAGGGTATAGAAAGTAGTAGGGGCAGTGAAGGGGCAGGTACAGAAGGGACATAGGCCTATGGGGTCCAGAGGGAAAACACAGGTCACTGAGGAAACAGATGCAAGATCAAGGTGACAACCACACTGTACTGGTACCCAGAGGAGTGACAAAGGCTAAGGATGATGTGGGGATGGTAGTGAGAGCTACTAGGTAGTGTCCTTAATGCCCCACATTTAATGCCATAAACTAATGAGACCCAGACAGAGTGGCAACATATGGGCTGCCAGGTGCAGACATCTTCCCTGCTGTCACTGAGCTGGAAGCATCCTGTAGCACCAGTACATGGCCTGATCTGTGAGGACAGCCATAATACCATGTCGACACAGGAGTGTGTGGGAACACAAAGGTATAAGAGGTATAAGAACACAAAGGTATAAGAACTGATAAATATGGTGAATTGCCCCCTGAGAATGGAAACATATGCCCCTGCTGCTAGGGTGCCCAGGTCAGCTGTAAACATCTGTGTATGTGATTGCACTGTGGAATAAATGTGGGCACAAAAGGGTTCTAATCTGATCCTTAACCTGTCTCCTACATTGAATTCATGGTATGGAGGACACTGGAAGCACTTAAATGCCGATTCAGAATGATGCGGTGGCAGAGGCCTGAACTCATACAGCGCACCAGAGAGGTCACTGCAGATGCAGGTAAGTGAGGCACAATGCAGTGTCCACTTGCCACCAGGAATGACAGCAGTGATGGAATGGAAGACCTACACTTGAACATGTCATCAGATATGTAGTTTGCAGAGCACCACAGGTGTGCTACAGACCACATGGATTCACCACATGGGTCATCAGCCACATAGTGATGATTGAGAGCAACTAAATAAGCTTTGCACATGCAAGGCACTGAGATCTGTCTGCAGAGAGGTCCACACAATGAGTGCTGTCAGTCTGAGTGCATGCCTCCCACATGGCTCACACACAGACAGCTGTGTCAGATGCACCACAGTCATGGTATCAATTGTGTCCCCAGGGGCTGTTGTGATGTCATAGAGCGTGGGTAGACTGGCTGAAACCCATATAAACTCTGTGCTGAGTGGTGCTGAGGACCTACTGCAATGGTTTAAAGTATGAGTCAGACTTGTAAGCTATAACAATACCCACTGGAGGACATGTCAGTATGGTGCACTCAGTGGAATCAGCATACAGGAGCATACATCCCAAGCAGTGCACCATTACACACTGACCATACCTGCCCACACAGCCAACCATGGGAGATCAGTCAGCATTATAGGGGAGCCACTACTCACACAGCAACATGTCTGGGGGACATATGTGCAGGTCATGGAGAAACACATGTGTGTGGTCATGTTGGGGAAACAAGGAGTATGCATGCTCAGTAGCCAGTTTGTGTGTGTGTGTGTACATATCAATGATTCTGCTCTGTCCATCTCCTCTAAGTCCGATGTTATACCCATGTTATGGGCCACTATCCCTCTCTTTACAGCCAGAGAATCTAAGGAACAGGGCCAGGGACACGCAGGAAGGCAGAGGGGCATCAGCCCCCACAACTAGGGCTAGGCCTGGCTAAAGCATAACCGCCCCCAGCAGCACCTCTAAGAGGGAGGAAGATGATGAGGCCCTGGAGGAGATTCCACAGGCAGCAGGGCTGAAGAGCTTGAGCAAGAGGAGGAGGAGGAGGACAGTAACAAGTAGGAGGAGGAGGAGGCAGAGATGGAAGAGGCAGCACAGATGGAGGAGGAGGAGGGAGAGGAGAGTGAAGGGGAGGAGGTGAAGCCACTGTCCTCTGTTAGCCCAGGGGATGGGGTACTACATCTTAGGGATGAGGGGCATGGCTAGGAGATGCCAAAGTCCTTAATGAGCCACCAGGCATGCCAGGTACCTGGAAGCTAGCAATGTCCATGAAAGAGGAGGTTGTAGAAGAGCAGTGGGTGTCTGCAGTGCCTCCAACAACCCCCCCCCCCCCTGTAAAGCTCAACTCTCCCACCATGTCATCCGTCACCCTCAGGGCTCGATACAGCTGCAGTTGGAGGCACTGAAGACACCCAGGTTCCCCCCACCCGTGCATGTGGCAGAAATGGCACAGTCTCAGGCCCGGCCCCCTCACCAGCCCCCCTTCAAAAGCGTGTGGTCATCATGGCAGATTTAGCAGTGAAGCTGCACTTCCTGAGGGAGGCAGTTGTGCAGTCTGCAGAGGCCATATGCAGAGGCCCTACAGAGCCACAGGGAGGGTCCCTTTGGCCCAAAGGGGCATGAGTGTGGGAGAGGGGAATGTTTTGTGGGGTTGTGTTAGAAGGGCTGGGTAGGCAGATGTAAACGGTTTGTTTATGTGTTAATTTGATGTGCATTTGAGGTATTTGAACCTCACTGTGTCATCATTGTCGCCAGGAGCATAGGTGGGTAGCTGCCACTTAGGTGTCAGTGATTGTGGGTTGTACTGAGCAGATCATAGCATTTGTAGGGTGCTGGGTAGTTGTTGGAGTCTGAATCTTCACATATAGGGCCCCATTCACAAATGCGGGTTGTGGGGCTTCACGTCCCAGCGCGACGTGAAGCTCTGCAAGCGTCCTGGATCTTATTCCCCCTTCTGCCTTCCCTGCATGTCTTGTGCTGTAAGAAAGGGAGAGCAGGCAGGGGGCAGGAGGGGGCAGGGTCTGTGAAGAGCAGGGGTAGGTCAGCCCAGCAGCACATACAGGGCCAATTCAGGTCACGGCCCTGTATGTACTGCCGGGCATATAGGAATGTGCTGTTTATACCACCTCAGAGGTGGTATAAGCAGCGAAAACCCAGGATCGGGCCTGGAAAACTCCCCCTGGGGCCGGGGTCAAGTGTGAAGGGGTCCCTGCCACCCGACTCAGGCCACGGGACCTGTGGGGAGGATGTCCCCACAGGCAGCAAGGGCATGCTGGGCCATCTTTGGGCATGCCGGGCTGTCGTCAGGCCCAATTCTGGCTGCCGCAGGAATGTTTTGTTCCCACAGACCAGAATCAGTCCAAATGGGCCCGGATGTGCCCCTATGAGAATCGGGCTCATAGTATGTTGCAGGCCAAGGTAGTGTACATGCCATGACTCACATGGTGGAAATGCTGGGGGAGAAAGAGTGTTGCAGCCATGTGAGGGCATAAGAGCATAGGAACATAGGAAAGGCCATACTGGGTCTGACCAGGGCCCATCAGGCCCTGCACCTCACCTCTGAGACCCTCCACATGGCACAAGAGATGTGAGAGAAGCCCGCGCATCTGTGCAAAGCTGCGTGCCAGCACACGCTCTAGGCAGACCATGACTGGCCTCCAACTGCCCCCTGGGCCCCATCATCAGGTCCCACATCAGATAGGGGTGGGCTATGTGGCCCACCAACATGGGCACACCACGCCCATGTGGACATGGATGAAGGCACTTCTACAGAACCACCACCCTCATCACTGACGTGACCTGGAACCTCCACTGCCTCCTGGCATCCCCAGCTTCCATAACCTGGGCCCCCACTGCCTCCTTACCATCTGCATCCCCCTCCAGCTGCTCTGTCATATTCCCCACCACACCCCCACTCAGATCCCCCATCTACTCTTCCCACCTACCTTCGCCTGCCTCCCCTCCGTCCACACACCCTTGCTCCCCCCTTGCCACTCACATAGAAACATAGAAATATGATGACAGAAAAAGACCACATGGTCTATCTAGTCTGTCCTTCCATATCAACAACTTAAATGCCCCCACACACTCCCCCTGCATGCACTCTGAGCCCTCCACTTCACTATCTCCCTCCTGCCACTCACCCCCCCACTCTCCCCCTGCAAGCACTCTGAGCCCTCTCCTTCACTTCCCCCCTCCTGCCACTCATACTCCCCCACATGCTCCCCCTGCATGCACTCCAAGCCCTCTTCTTCACTCCCTCCCTCCTGCCACTCACACCCCCCCCCCCCCACATGGTTTTTGATATGTTACTGAAGGAAAATCCATTAACTGTTATCAAGGTAGACTTGGGGGGAAGCCACTGCTTATCTCTGGAGGTAAGCAGCATGTAATCTTATTACTTTTTGGGATCCTGACAAATACTTGTGATCCTGGATTATTCTTCTGCCCTAAACCTCAGACTTTGTTTTGGTAATCTTTGGTACTATGTACTTTAATAAAAGTTTAAAAGTCCAATATGACATAGGAAGGAAAATTAAAATGGGATGCTGGGCTTGATAGACTTGTGCTCTCTAGAAACATGGCGGCAGAAAAAGAACATACGGCTTAACCAGTCTACCCTTCCATAACAATACTATATTCACTTTTTTTACCCTTTAGAGATCCTATAGAAACATAGAAACAGTATGGTAATTATTATGTTCATATGTTTATCTATATAGTAATGAGACAGTTGTTCAGATGCAAATAGGCTTATCTAAAAAAAAAATAAATAAATACATTTAAAAATCTTTGATCACCATTCAATCCAAAAGGCCCGTCAAGGTGTTCTCCAATGTAAAGCATGAGTCATGCACAATAAGTCAGGCATTAAAACAAAAATTTCTAATTCTTCTCTTCAAACATATTCTAACTACGCATAATGTCACTTACTGAAGATTGATCTAATTCCATTTGGGGTCTCCATCTGCAGCCATTTCAACGATGAAATTGGAATGGAATATGTGAAATGGAATAGCTATATTTAAATGACCTGGATGTTTTCAGTCTTCTCTATAGCTGGCATTCCAAGAATCCATGTCCAGTTAGCTATTTGGCTTCTTTTGCCAATTCTTCTTTTTATATATCCATGATTCATGTAGATGTGACAGCTTTAGACATGAAGCCTGATGTTGCACACGGTTTCTAGATAAGAAATGGGACGACCGAGTCTGGACATGCGCAATTTCCTGAGTAATTTATAAAAGTCTTGATGAATGCAGAGCCATTGGTAGAATACACATAAGGATGCAGGAAATACTTGTTCAGTTTGTGGCATGAATATTGGAAACAGACATTTTATAAAGTAGGATGTTCAAAAAAGACTGACATCAATTAGGGCTTTGAGCATGTAAGTAGCTGTACTTGCACACGTAAGTGCCCGGTTTTGGAATTTTGAGGTAGTTTTACACACCAGAGAGGTCAGCGCTACCTCTTCAATCACATGTGCAAATGTCAGGTCCAAACAAGCAGTAAGTAGTACTTCTGCCTCGAAGTAGGATTTTCGGGGTTTAGAAGACACCTTTTTCAGAAGTAGCTCAAGGCAAGGAACAGGTATAAATGTGATGTCTAGATCTTTTTTAGTATGTGTGTGTTCCTAAGGCAAAATTGGAAATGTGTACTTTTTCAACCTGCCCACAACAGCATGCTGTAAGCCCACTTGTTTAAGTGGCAACTTTCTAAAATTGCTGTTTATAGGTATAACTCATTTACAAATGAACTTGCGGGGTGCTGGAGACTTGAATGATTTTCAAAGGAGGTGTCTGAAAACCTTTGCATTTCGGTTGGCTTTTGGGGAGGGGGAGTGATTATTGTTCATAAGACTGTAATTACAATCATTAAATGGGGGAGGAGACCTATTATGGTGTTTTAATGCACTGTTTTGTGTTTTAGTTGAAGTGGATTTTAAGGGAGGCAATTTTAAGTTGGGATTATGTATCAAATGGATAATGCGTAACATTTAAAGCTTTTCTCATACAGCGGTTTAATGCAAGTGAAGAAATAATAAGTGCAAATGCCACACAAGCCTTCAAAATGACCTCCCCAGTAACAAAGTAACTTAATAGAACCCAAAAATGTATGCATTTTTAATTCATCCCACTGATTAATCACAACATATTATAATCATCAAGATAATGTCAGTTCACCATTGCTTTTAATGGTGTCGGTGCCTTCATGGTATATATCTATCATTTTTCACTCTACACCAAACACAAATTACGATTGCCCATCATTGCAGTCTGTCCAGGATACTCAAAATCAGAACCTTTAGGTGTCTTCTGAATATCCCTAATAGTGAATGAGCCTGACTGATGGATCTGATACCATTCTCCCAACACTTCCTTCTGATATAGGTATGCCACAACGCAAGAGATTAGAGTTTAATCTGATTATGATTATGCGGACATGGGATGGATAATGGTCTTGCCCTTCAAAATGTGCCTTTGTTTACATACTATTCTCTTTTCATGCAGTAGGAATAAGAACCATTGGCTTGTTATTTGTTGAGACTGGAGAATGTGATATGAAAATATGCTTTTTGCAGAGGTTTGACTAAGGCACTTCATCTTGGTATATTATCTAAATATGAAATATAATTACTTGATGCTAGACTTCTCAAGCAGCTGCCCTCTGTTCGCTTGTCAAAGGCACGTTTGATCTTTCTATTCAGAATTCTAATTTCCCTGTATTCCGTCAAGCCTCGGTGAAACAGGAGGAGAGCTATTGTCAATCAGAGACTTCTGATATGGTCCTTTAATTTTATTTATCTCATCATAGAGAAAGTAATTCGTTAATGGGGTGCCTAAGAAGGAAAGGCACATAGACACATGTTTGTGTCTTATTTTATGAAGGCAATATATGCATCCTACCTAAAACAGTCTACCTGAAAGCTTCCACACATGGTGCTTTGCGGCGGAGGTAACTTTGTGCATGGAAGAGCCGGTGGGAATCAGGGCTTATTCTTCTATTCTCTAAAATACATGCATCAGTGCAGATCTTACCCCCTCGCCAACTTCTACCTCCACCCCAGGAATGCCTACACATATGTCACATAAAAATAGGCAGTTTTCTACTCGACTGCGTAAAGTGCTCTTATAGATATAGTACTGCACTCTAATCTCATAAAATTACACCCAGTCACAAATCACTCTCATAATTAAAAATAGCTTTTTTTCAATTTAGAAAAAATCTGCAAAAAAAGGAATAGATGAAGTGAGGAATCATTGCTAACTATTTTTACAATTTAAGAGGTTTTTCTTCAGTCCTCCCACTTAACGTATAGCCCCATGGGTTCTTGGTATCCATGGACCTAACAGAAGTATTTTGAATGGTAAACTCCCCATGATGTTTCCTTTCAAAAATCACCTGGCTACTGGTGTCTCAGATAAGCCTTTTACCTATGGGCTTTGTACAAAGTATGAGGAATCAGGCAGGGAGGCTTGCTTAATGAAATTCCCGCATGCGCTTCCAACAACATGTCCAGGCCCTGACCCAGTGCCCACCGTGTTTCACTATCAGGAAAGTAGGCAGGCAGGTGGCTGTGTAAATAGTTTCCCCACAAAAAGCTTGAAGCAATTTTCAAAAGAGAGCTTCCATGGAAATTCCTTTGAAAATGACCCATTATTTTATATCCATCATGAAACACATCGAAATCTGTTAAAACAAATAATTTTGCAATGTTACATTCATTATGACCCCTCCTTTTTCTTATAGCTCTGTTACACTGAAGAGAAGCTTGTGAGAGAGTTCCTCAGGTTGTCATCTTTTTGATTTTTGTTTTTCTAATTTGTAGGGTTTATGTGTTTGAGAGTGATTTGTGATTCTGTGATGAGAGATTCTATCATATCATGACTACCCAGCTATTTGATATTCTTGAGCCACATTGGTGGTGGATCTTGTTGGCTATTTAGGCGCATTTCATTCAGGTGAAGGCATCTACTGAGGAAACACTGTCTGTTTGTGCTCTGTCAGTTTGTGTGCAGAAGCTTTTGTTTCAGATACACATTTACAGTTTTATCTTATTTTCTTTTGAATCTGTTTTCCGATTTCCCTGGTTTAATGGATTCAGTTTCCCTACTTTATTGTCTCCCTCTCCCCCCTTTTTTTCTTTTGATCATTTTTATGCTAAAATAATATTTTTTACAGAACATGCTTATGATTTTTATTGTATTTATGTGTGTTTTATTTGTTTTAGCAGATCATAGCCCCTGAATAAGGCCACACTGAAACATGGCCCTGTTGGGCTTTGTTCCTTTTTGTCTTTTACCTTCCACCGATCAGGTTTTAATAAAGTTATTTGTTTGTTACTCACTCCTTTGGAGGTTGCTGTGGTGCTTGTGAGTTCTTGTGCTTCTTTTGTGTACTGTACTAACAACTGGTACTGTAGCTGGGTGTCAAACAGATTTGGACAATATCCTGGAGGAAGGGTCCCTAAACCAATATTTAAGGGGACATGGGGATTCCAGGGCTTGGCCTGGGACTAATATTGTGAAACCTGTGTGCCTTTCTCGGATGCTGCCAGGTACTTGTGACCTGGCTTGGTCACTGTTAGAGACGGGATACTGGGCCTGATGGGCTGGAAGCCCATCTGCAGCCCCACACACCACCCCCCAGTTGCACAGCAGGCAGCCCTGTGGGACACTGAGGGGGCCATGCCATCTTGAAGGTGCCCAGAGGCAGCAGTAGCACTAAGCATCATGGTCTGCACCAGTGGCTTCTGGTGCAGTGACAGCCACCAGGGCAGAATGGCAGCCATTGTTAATGGTCCTATAGGTGTGGGAAGGGTGGGGGTTGGGTGCCGGGGGGGGGGGCACATCTATTGGCCAGTATGCATGGGCACTGTTTGCCCATATTCTGTGTCTATCCCATGCATGTTGGCCTGGAAAATAAAGTGTTATGCAATTTAACATATATGTCTTGTATACCCATGTGTCTGTCACCCAAAGCAACCCTGGCCACCAATGGCCCTGGACATATGTGTCATGCCACAGGGGGGATGCTGTGCTGCACACCACATGTAAATGGCAGCCAATGCATGTGCAAGGCATATATCTAGGTAGACTGGCCACCATAGTAGCAGAAGATGGTACAAACACCCAGGGAGAATGGAGAGGGGCCACAGGGGGAGCCATGAGCATCTGGCAGTAGCACAGCCAATGGCCCATGGGGGCGGCACAGCCCAGGACAGATGGACTGTGACATGCTGGGGGTACCATGTGTATGTGGCACACTATGCACCTGTCCCATGCCCCCATGCCTGCCCACAGGTGTGCACCACCTGCAACAAGCAATGGGTGGGTGACAGATGGCCAGATGTGTGCATCCATGATGCAGCAGCCATGGGCACTGTGGCATGGGTGCCCATGTCCAGACATAGGGGCACCCATGCAGGGCAACATCGGTGAATGCCCCCAAACACGTCGTACTATATGCAGGTTCTGCGTGGGGGGGGAGGACGTTACATGGCTGGGCGGATACTGCACACCTAGCACATGCTGGCAAAAATAGTGGTGAGGCAGGTCCCAAACCCACCACCCCTTGACCAGCCCACATATCAGCGGGCCATTGCAGCACACCGCTGTGAGCAATGTCACAGGCAGGCAATGTGCACAATGCACAGGGGCATGGCCTGGACACACAGGCCATGTCTGGACAATGCAGACATGCACAGGCCCTCAGCAGTTGCGGCACGAACCCCATCCCCTCCCCATTCACTGGCATGTGCTTTGGTTGTTATGGGTGGGGTACATATGTACCAGACTGTCAGGCAAAGTGTGCCTGGAAAAGACTAGCATATGCCACCACACCCCCTCTGGATGGTATGCCTATGTGCACATCTTTGCAGACATCAGACTCATCCCCGACACCCATGGCTGTCTCTGGCTCATCAGGCAGTGGCTGCCTGTGCTGCATGGCAAAGTTATGGAGCATGCAGCATGCCATGGTGATCTGGCATATCTTGCAAGGCATGTAGAGCAGCTTACCCCCCTGGACCTGTCCAGGCAGTGGAACTAGCACTTCAGCTGGCCGAAGGTATGCTCTATGAAATCCCGTGTGGTGGTGCACATGGTTGTACCAGTGCTGTACTGGGCTGCTGGGGTAGAGTATGGGAGTCATTAGCCAGTAGCAAAGGGGGTATTTCTGGTCAGCAAGGGGAGACAGAACAGCAAACTGTTAATCAGCTGGTATGCCAGTGAGGGGGCCATGTGTGTATGACACATAATGGGCTGTGGACAGCTGACTGTGCATATTCAAGGCTGTGGGCGCCATTTGGAAGGTCCCACTGTGTGTCCATAACCCACCACATGTGCATGTGCACCCCCAAAGGTGGAGGGGTCCTGGCTGGAAGGTGTACCTGGGCACCGGGTGTATGTCTGGTGCCCATGCCATGTGCCTGGCCCACAGCAGGCACACCCCTGGGTGGTGGTAGATGTGGCTGCATGACACACCACCACGTGCAGGCCTGGTGATGCCACCCTGGTCACCAGCCTCCGTTCCCTGCTGCATGCGTGGGGCCACTGTGCCTGCTGTGGGGGATCAGCATGTGGAAGATGTGTGTGGGGTGGCTGGGACCAACCCGCAGACAGACAGAAAGAGGGCATACCATGCCCATGTATGTGATGAGGTTCCCAGGGGAGGTGCCCTGCACATACCCCTACCATGGTGGCAGAGGGCAGGCCACCACCCTGTAGGTGCCCAGTGGTCTCTCCATGGCCAGGGGATCAAGACACAGGGCCCCAGGGTCATGGGGGAGGGCCAATATCACCTGCCCAGCAGACACACCATCATGAGGTGTACCCTGCCAACCAATCCCAGGGTGACTGTGCATTTTTGCACAGGGTGACTGTGCCTAACAATCATCCACCACTGATGTGGTGCCGCTCAATGCATGCATGGATCCCTGACATGCTCAGGATGTAGGCGTCATATCAGGAACCTGGGTACTTGGCACATCCGTCTGTAATCTCCCCACATGCATGTTGACAGAGTGAAAGGCCTCGCGGTTCTGGTATGCAACCTCACTCTGTCGCAGTGGCTCTAGGTTGACATGTGTGCCATCCACCACACCTAGGACTGATGGAAACCCTGCCACAGCATAGAATTCCTGCATGGTCCTGCTGTGTTAATGGGAAGCAGATGTTCTGTACCATGAACTGCAGGTAGGTGCCCAGGAACTGTTCCCAGGGGGAATATCTTAAGCTAAGCACTGGTTTATTTATCTAAATACATGTTCATAAACCCATATCATGGACAATTTTGTATAAAAGCATTTTTGTGAAATACTGTTGCCAGCATTGTCATTGATGCTATGTAAGCGCTATAAGTTGATATTTGTAATATCGTGGATTGAGCGCTATATGATCTGAGACATTCTGTGCATAATAGAGAAAATACGATCAACATTGCTATACTTGTCCACGGAAGGGATATTGATCACGTTGATTTACATGTTGGTATAGAGCTGAAATTCTATGTTAGTTGTTATCCAGCTCTGAGAGGACCGCATAAAGTATTGTATTTGTACAGAAACTGTGTGAGGCACCATGATACCACAGGCTAGCTGAATCCTCCAGCAGCTGCCACAATTGGCGGGGGATGCATCCACACGTGTGGGTGCCTATGAGAAGCAGTGGTTGTGGCTTGATGTGTGCCGCCATATCAATGCCATATATCACTGGAACTGGAACATCCAGGATGTGAAGCACAGATGGCGTCAGGCATGTTGCAACACTGTCTGGAAGGCACAGCAAGGGTCCATGGGTGTGCAGGGGGAACACCTAACCGACCTGGAACAGTGCATCCTTGCTACAATTGACCCTGCCACCTCAGAGGGGATAGGTCCTCTCAATACATCTGAGGCATCCCAGGAGCAAGGTACATGTGTGACATCTATATCCCTGCCCCTTACCCCATGTACTCCCCTCCCGCTGTGTGCATGCACACACTTACGTCCCCCTCCTGGAATGGGGCTCCACATATCTAAGTAATCTTTCCATCTCTAAAATAAATATTTATAGGGATTGTTTATAGATCTTTTGTATGCCTGTTTATCCTTCAAATGCTTTTTATTTTGTGCTTGCAAAAAATGCATATTGATATTATATATTTTCTTTATTTAATTTTAAAAAAGAATTTATGTGACTAAGATACAATTGTTAAAGATATATTTACTTCAATGTCCTTAAGCAAAACTAATTTTGAGATTCTTCTGTGACATTGTTAAGAATGGGGTTGTGAACTTGCAATATTGCAAAGAACCTATTCTTCAGAATGGCCATGCACTGTCCAGCCCAGGATCCTGGTGTGTGCGGTATCGGTTTGCTGGCCCATGCACATCTGTACCACCTCAGGCAGTCACTGAGATGCCATTTAACAGCATCAATGCATGCATGGGGCACTTGTACATGCTGTGCCCACTGTCACATTTGTCACACCCTCCTACCATCTTGGTCTGCTTAGAGACACATTGACTGCCATAAAAGCTGATGTTTGCCCTGGGGCACCCTCCACAACTGATTTTGCTAGAGTGTTGGGGAACCCATTACCTGTCCTCTGCTGGGACTGCTGCATGTGCTCAGGGCATGTGAGCACCAGGCCCTTGGGACACTAGTGGCACTATGACCCAAACAACCCATTCTTCACTTGCTCAGGAGTAAAGGAAAGAGGAAAGGTGATAAGGACAAAACAAAACTCACTCCCTGCTCCAATACACACCGCACAAGCAAATCAAGACCTCAAGAAGTTACTAAAGATACATCTCCTCACCGAGTACTATGGCACCAATGAAACAGCAATGAGATTGTTAATTGTTCCTTGTAAACTGCCTTGGCCCTAAGGCAGTATATAAAACTTATTAAATAAATAACTAAATAAATATCAGAGAAAGTAAGCATAGTGTGTTGAGTCTGTAGAGACCAAACAGTAACCAGGTTGCTACCAGCAGTGTAATACTCCCCAGAAGCCAACTTGGTTTGCAAGGCCCTGGTGTCTTCAGGCAACAGTTTCACTAGGTAGCTGTTTGGATTCCTGAAAGGCTTGGTGGTGAAACATGGGGAAGATGGATAATGGATTAAGTATGGGTCTTGTATGGTTATCATCCAGAATGTTAAGGAACCGATGAGGAAATAAAGAAGAACTGGCTTAGATAAGAAGTAATATTCTACAGGCAGTTATGTTTCTATAGACCTGAAGCTCAGTTATGTCCTTGCAAAATGGACAGAAATATTTCGGCAGATGGCATGGCTAGTTGGTCTCATTCTGTCAGTATCTACTACTCTATGTTATTATGTACTAAGCACATATAACTAAGCACATATAACTAAGCACATAACAGAACCTCTGACTCGATCTAAAGATCAGCCACAGCATACTGTAGAGACTGCAAAAATCCCATGTATATAGCTGTAAAAAGCACATGTTGTAAATAGCTCACACCAATCATCCCACCCACACTCATACACCCTCACTGTACATAAACATACCTAACACAAACACCAATGCTATTAATTGTTTGCTGTGTTCATCATCTTGATTAAAGGATAAGGCGGGATAAAAATACCCTTTAAATAAATAAATAAATAAATAAATAAATAAATAAATAAATAAATAAATGTATGGATTTCAATCAGTGGAATACAGTAAGGAAAAGGAAAAGGAAAATCACTTTCTGCTCCTGATCTCTGGCTCATCTACTTTTTTCCTTTCTTAAGTATGGTGTTTCTTTCCAATGACCATCTTATTGTAAACCACTTTGATATTTGCTGAAAGGTGGTATTCTAAACACTTAGGGCCCGATTCTGTCCCCGACATAGATCCCCTCTGTATTTCCGGTCTGAACTGGACGTACAGAGGGAATTGTGATTCTGATCCCGCGGGTCATATCTAGCCCCGTGGGATCAGAATCGCGAACAGTCCTGCACGTGCAGTCCAGGACTACGATTCAGTCCAACCTGTACATGCAGGACTGTCTCTGCCTAACTCAGTCAAGGCTCTTCTATGGAGCCACAGCGCCATGGCATCATGTTGCCATGGCACTGCGGCTCCACTGAAGAGCCACAATGCCAGCCACTGCAAATAAAGCATATTCCTCACAACCTGACACCCGAACTGGCCTCCTAAGGCCAGGGTTGGACTGCGGAGAATGTTCTCTGGCCCCCTGCCCCATCTGCATCCTGGCAGTGCAATAAAGAAACGTCCAGGGAGGTGGAATAACTTCCCCACAAATATCGCCAGCCCTGGACATACAGGGCTGACATTAGTATCGGCCCTGTACGTCCAGGGCCGGCGACTGCCCAGACTCCACCCCCAAGCTGCCCCTTCCCCGCCCCTGTTTAACTTTACCGCACAACCGGAGGGGAAGTTCGTTGAGGCTGGGAGAAGGCACGAATAGCGGGGATGTACGTCCTGCTGGGCCGTCCATTCCCGCTATCCATGGCACAGAATAACCCCCTTAGGGAAATGTTTATTAAGTCCTGTGTCAGTAACAAGTGTATGGGCCTCTTTACTAGCGCAGGGCTTATAATTAACTACAAGAGAGCGTGTACATCTTTCTCCCTAAAGTTAATTCCTGCAAGTTTTGCTTTAATCAGCAAACTGGCCACAAGTACAACTAAACGCCACCCATTGAGATCTCATTATTTACACCCAGATTATCTTAATGAAGCACACCTATTAGCATGGGACACTAACGACGACATTAGCCACACCATACTGGGAATACTCAGCCAGTCTCCATCCTGACATGTGCTACCAGGGTAGCATGGATGCTCCATGCAACTTTTTGGTGTGGTGCGAGAACAGCATGCTAACTCCACACTACTCTGATAACAAACTTTAGTAAACATGCCCCCTTAATTAAGATAAAAACATAAGGTCACCCCACTGCTTTTAATCTTCAAGAGTTATCTTTCTGTGTTTTCAGTGGAAAAAATAGTAAAAGAAAAGAAGAAGGATAATATCTAACGACACATTCAGGAAAATGATGTGACAAAGAATAATTAATAAACTTTCAGTTGTTCTGAGACAAAACTGAATGGAAGAAGTGGTGACTGTAAGATATAACAATCAGAGAAATTTACAAAGAAAAATTAATGACTTATTCCAGAATGTTCAGGTTATTATCTAGTGTCTTTCACTATGTCCAAGAAAGACTTCATCTGTGCAGTTGAGAATTTACTATTAAAGCCTATGCATTTCCCTGTTTTAAAACACTGTTGGCATTTGTTCTTACCTATTTCTTTTCTCAAGAAGGGCAAGGTGCTCAGATCAAAAGCTTGCTTTGGAAAAGAACTGAGAAACCAAATCTAACTGGAGAGCCAAATTGTAAAACTCAGTCTCAGAATTCAAGCTGATGCCTGCAGAAACTCAGGCACTAATGATGACTCTGCCATTTACATAAGTCTTTTCACTCAGAGGTATATCACTTAGGTCAGTCTTACAGCAAAAAGGTATTTTATGATCATTGCACATATTGAGTAGTTGCATATCTAAATTGTGCTGATTTCCAAATTTCTGATAAAAATAAGACCCTAGTAAGTGAGATGATCATGTCAAAAAATATCATGCCAACTCAATATTTACATAAATTTGTTGCAGGTTTGATGTTGTTACAGGACTTTCGTCCCAGCATTTTTTCCCTGCCCCCTCTGTACTTCTAGTTCAGTTTGATCTGGTTTCTACTGGTCCTTCATTCACTCCTACGTTTTTCACTTCCATGTGAGCCATTGAACTGACCTAAGCCAGGATCAATTTAACATGAGGTCAATATATATAAGAAGAAAAAGTTTGTATTAATGCAGATTCATGCAAAATCTTGTAGGTTTATCTGTATTTTTAGGCAGATGTGGTGAAATTCAGCTGCTAACCATGCAACTTTGTGCGTTGAGGTGAAATGCACAAATAGGTCTAATTCTAAATGGGTAAGAAATCCAGTTTGTGTGTGTATATAAAGCTTCTTCATCAACATGAATAGGCTGTCTGAATGCATTTAATTTAATTTAACATGACTAAAGCGGACAGTAAGAAGGGGACGAAGTCACCTGCCAGCCCGGGAGGACAGAACAGGAAGCCGGCATGGAGGTTGGCTCCCTTGTACTGACCCCCAAAGTCATCTCCTAGGCAAGGACATGGCTCCAGCCATGACCCCTTCACCTGTTTTAAGTGTGGAACCTGGGGTTACTTTGCTCGGGAATGTCCCCTGGGTATGGAAGAACCCATGGATGTCAGCCTAGCCACCCCTCATACCTGCGCTTTTGTGGACATTCCCCACCTTAGGGCACAGAACGTTGTGATTCCAGTGGAGCTCAAGGGAACCCTCCTCCTGCCTTGATAGACTCTGGGAGTATGTGGACCTTATTCGCTGGGAAACCCTAACCAGATTTATTTATTTCTTTTATTTAGCTGTGCTTATATGCCACTGTTCTCCGGGTCAAAGCGGCGCACATGGAACAATGAACAATATATTACATTAAACAGGTGTTAACTTATGTACATCAAACAACGTAGAACTTGTAATTTAACATATTTACAGGTACATAGTAGATACATATGTTGCAAAGATGGCTTATTTAACCTATTTGGATCTGAAAGGGGTAGGGAGTGTGTTCCATAGTTCCATATGGATGGGGTGTAGAGTTCAAATGAGCGGGTGCAGGCTTTATTGCTGATCTTTGTTCTGCCTTGGAGGATGATTAGTGTATTATTTGTGGATTGTCTTGTTGTTCTGCTGGGTTTGAATTCTTGGAGGAGTGTATGGAAATAGGATTTATCTTGATGGTAGATGGCTTTGTGTGTGAGGAGGAGGGTCTTGTATTTGATGCGGCTTTCTAGAGGAAGCCATTGAAGATGTTTAGGATTGGGGTGATGTGGTCGTATTTCACGGAACTTTGTATAATGGGTGCCATTGTATGGAGGGTTGTGCGTAGCGGGAGGAGCGAGGTAGGCCCTGGTAGATTGGGTTTCAATAATCAAGATGGGGAGAATTATGGCCTGTAGTGCGGAGTGGAAGTCCTGTGGATCTATGAGGGGGACACAGGCGCTGGAGTGTTCTTGCTTTGTAATAGATCGTTTTGGTAGTTTCGTCTATTTGTGGCTTGAGTGAGAGAACTTGGTCTACGATGATGCCCAGGTACTTTATTTGGTGCTGCACTTCTATTTGTATGGTATTGAGAGTAAGGAGATTGGTAGTGTAAAGGTGTCGTCCTTTGTTATGAATAATGCTTCTGTTTTCTTGTAGTTGTTGTCTGTGAGCCATATATAAATGTCATTGAAGCATTGTAGGAGCTGTGGATTTGTAGGTTGTTTGGTAGTGAATGGTCCATAAAGCATGATTTCATTTGCGTAGATGTGGAAGTTGATGTGGCGAGATCTTATAATGGAGCATAGCGGTTGCATATAGATATTGAAAAGGAGGGTGGATAGTATGGATCCCTGAGGGACTCCCTGGGTTTGACGGTAGGGGGGGGGGGGGGAGATGTCGGCTCCAGTATTTATTTGCTGGTGTCTGTTCGTCAGGTATGATTTGAACCACTGTAATACTGTGCCTTGGACTTTTTTTATGAACTTTGCTGTGAACTGTAGCGTGCCAGCTGATCAGTTAAGTGTGGTTTTAATTTCACATGGACTGTTGAATTGGTATATCAACAAAGATTTAAATTAATTAATTAATAAAAGGGGTATGTACTGCATGGGAGGGGGAGCGCAATTCTCTCCCTCTGGCGGTTTATACCCGACAAGAAAAAATTTATGGTGGTGAGGGGATTTCCGGTATTCTAATTGAGTTGTGAACTGTAGGCTGGCAATGGGCCAGTAGGAAGCAGAGTCTAGGAGGTTGAGGTCTGGTTTCTTGAGGGTGGGGCAGATGAAGGATATTTTGAGGCAATAGGGAGTTTGGCCTAGTTGCAGAGAAGATTGAGTGATGCTGGCGAGTATGGGACTCAGATCTTGTTTTGCTGCTTGGACCCAGCTAAATGGGCATGGGCCGAGGGGTAAGGTGGTCCTATGGACTATGTAAATATGGCAACACTGGCCTGTGTACATGGAAACCAGAGGCAGTATCCAATGGCATAGGTTTCACTTAAGACTCCAGCAAAGCAAGCCACATTTGAGATCATGGTACCGCCCTGGCTTCCGAATCCACTGATGATTGGTCAAGACTACCCAAATGTCAGAGCGATATGGGCCTGGCTAACTGATGGCTCTGCCAAGTTAGACCAGTAAGATTTCCCATAGATTTTCCCCCTGGAAGACCCGGATATATATGTCAAAAATCCCAAGTCTGCTAAGTCCCAGAATTGGTGTCGCTGGGAAAAGTTACACTACCAACAGAATCTGGGGGCGGTTATGGGAGAGGAACCCAGAGAGGGAGAGCTTAGGGAAAAAGCCCTGGCAATAGCTCAGGGCTCAGTGGTAGTGACCCAAATACAATGGTTCTCTTCCCAGAGTGGGGGCTGAGGGAAGACCCAGGGAAATTCAGGAGGGCCCAGCAAGAGGATGAGTCCCTTAAACATGCCCAAAGGCAGGGTGATGGATGGGGTTCCAGTAGGTAATGGAGAATCCCTTTTAAAAAGCTTTCCCTATTTGGTGCTAAAGGGAGACCTATTATACAGATTGACCAAGGGTGCTCTAGAGGTAGAAGAGGTAGCACAACTGATAGTTCCCTGGCCTTATCATCAGTAGGTATTATCGTTGGCCCATACCCATTTATTAGGGCGACACCTGGAGTGGAGAAAACACTAGAGCATGTTTTGGCCTGATTTTTCTAGCCCAGGGTCCATAAACAAGTGCAGTTATATTGCCAGTTATGCTCTACCTGCCAACTTCATAACCCCACCAGAGTCTGATCTGCCCCTCTAGTGCCTATGCCCATTATTGAAACCCCATTTGAAAGAGTGGATCTGGCAGGACCGTTGGAGTGAACCACCTGAGGTAAGTTTTTTTAAGTCATACTGGACTACGCTATCTGATACCCCAGAGGCCCAGTGACAGGCCATCACCAAGGAGCTGAAAGAGATGCTTAACCTGGGAGTTATAGAAGAGTCTATGAGTGACTGGTCGTCACCCATCATCTTGGTTCCTAAACTTAATGGAAGCATCAGATTTTGCATTGACTTCTGGAGGGTCAATCCAGCTTTAAACTGGAAGCGTATTTCATGCCCAAAGTAGATGAGCGACTCGGTGAAGCATGCTTTATATCAACCTTGGATCTGACCAAGGGATACTGACAGGTGCCCTTCACTCTGGATGCCAAGGATAAGACTGCTTTTTTGACACTGCAAGATCTGTTCCAGTTTACAGTACTGCCTTTTGAATTACATGGGGCCCCAGCTACATTTAAATGCCTAGTCGACCATCTACTGAGACCGCACAAGGAGTATGCAGCTGCAAACCTTGACAACATCATCATCTACAGCAGAGACTGGACCACCCATCTAACCTAAGTACAAGCCATGTTGATGAGCCTGCGGAAAGCCGGGTTGATGGCCAACCCCAAGAAAGGTTTTCTGGGACATCAGGACATTCAATAACTGGGATATTTAATCAGGAATGGGCACATATGACCTCAACTATGGTAGATGGATGCCATTGCCCAGGTCCCCACCCCCAATCGAAGAAAGAGGTTCATGCCTTCCTTGAATTGATTGGCTTTTATCACTAATTCATCCCTAATTTTGCAGAGGTGGTGGAGCCATTAGCCAAGCTCCTCTGAAAGAGAACTCCTGAATGGATTCAGTGGTCATCGGACCTGGGCCTGACCTTCCATGCCTCAAGAAATCTGTGTGCTCTGAACCCATCCTGATTAGCCTGGATTTCTCTCTACTTTTTATTGTACAAACTGATGCCTCAGAGGTGGGCCTAGGAGCCATTCTGGCCCAGGAAGTCAGGGGTGAAGAAGATCCCATAGCATTCATCAGCAGGAAGCTGCATACTCAGGAGCAGCATTATGCAGTGTTCGAGAAGTAAGACCTGGCTGTCAAGTGGGCATTTGAGACCTTCAAATACTACCTACTCAGCTGTCTGCTTATTCTGGTAATGGATCACCAACCCCTCAAGTGGCAAACTCAACATAAGGAGTCCAATGGTCGTATAATGAGGTGGTCGGACTCACCTGAATGCGGACTTGCTTTCTTGGATGGGAGTGCCCGGTGCGGCAGGCGCTCAACGGGGCATGGTTGAGCTGAGGTGGAGGATGCGTGATGGGGTCTATAGAATGCTACCCGTCCCTCTCTAAAGGGAGTATCAACAGTCCCCTTTAAGGGAGTCTGCAGACCAGAGTTCAGGGCTGGAAGAGTGTGGATCACAGGGAGAGGTTAAAAACCCAGCAGGCTTCAGGAGAGAGAGAGGCTATGGAGCTATAGTCCTTCCAAGGCAAGCCGCACAAAGGAGTTCTGAGGTAGGAACTTAACTGGGACTGGAGGAAAGACCGAGAGAACCAGCTTCTAGAGGTTTAGCAAGCTGGGACAGAAGTAAGCTGATTTTGTTTTCCCTGAACTGCTGTATGGCCTGTTTAAAGAAAAACTCTTCCCACCACATGTCACACTATAAGAGTACACTATTGATGACATAGCTAAAAAATGTTATTCTGTGTTTTTTAATGTGATTAAGGATTGAAAATAGCATAAAATGACATAAGAGATGCTGATGCTTCCATTGTTATTTCAATTGAATGCACTTTTCTAAATCTTTTCTCAGCTACAGTTTGACCAAAGCTAAAGTATTACCTAGGAATATTCCTACATCTTTCCCTGCTATCACTAAATATTTAGTTGAAGAACCTTGAAATCATCCATTATAAGTTTCATGGTTTATTTCATAGTTGAATCCCTGGATGATATGATAGCAAAGAGACTTTACTGAAAGAATCGTCTTCAGAAGATCTTTTTCTTCTAGAACCAGTTTATCGGATCTTCTGAATTATAACGGAAATCATGAAGAGGAGAGACACAACTTTTAAAAAGTAAATATATAAACAGAAGGGCATCTAAATAGGAAACATCTGAAGTTATCTAGCGTAAAAAATATATTTCGTATTCATTTTAATGGCATAGATGCTGAATTCATATAGATTGTAAATCTATTTCCATGAGCGTTTGATTGTAAATTTAAAAGAGTTAACACAGACAGAGAAGAGAATGTTACCTTTTATTTGGCTCAAATGGCCCTCAACTAATGAGATATTACTTTGAACTTGTCACAGAAGCGTGAATGCACCTAATAAGAATATGAATAGGAATAGCTTCATTACATTCGGCACTATTAGAAGTATGAAAATGAAGAGCGAAAATATATTCAGAATGCTGGAACACTGCAGGGAATTGACCACAAATGTTTAATTAACAGAGGGCGCATTTGGAAATCTAATTTTTGAAGATCAAAAACCAAGGACTGAATAGAAAGTGTTTGATGACTTACACTATCACAGCTCCACTACAGATCTCTCTGTTTATAGCATTTCACTACCACAAGAAAAAATAATGTCAGAGCTCATTGACATGAAGGAAAGTAACAAGAAATATATGAGTCAGCTAAGAGAACTTACCGTAATAATTTTGCAGTACATTATCTACACCGGTGCACTCATTTTCGCCTCTTTAGGTCAAATAGCAAAAAAATATTTTTTTTTGACAATTAGGAAATGTAATAGAGAGATTCATGACATATTTGGAAATAAAAAATTATACAGATGACCTAAAAAATGAGATTTGCGGTGTCCAGAAGGTGCAGCTGTCAAACAATCCATTACTGCACCCATGCCACCCACCGCTAGACTCAGAAACACCTGCTCACCCAAACACTCAGAAATTTGTTTTATCTGTCTCCCATATTCCATGGACATCGATATATTTATTCCTACTCCAGACTGACATAAATTCCTATCTACAGTAAGTGCTATCATGGTCTCACAGATCCCATTACTTCCTGCAGGAATGATTTTGACAATTTTATATATTTTTATGTATAATTTAAATTAAGAAATCTCACTAATAGGCATGCCTGGGGTATGGTTCCAGGGAAGAAGGAGCATCTTCCATTTTCTACCTAATTCCAGATATTGTAAACATCATGAGAGTGGCTTTGCATATCAGGGGAGTGATAAAATTAGCCAAACATGTGGAGCCTGATTCACAGAGGGGGCCATCCGGGCCATCCGGACAGTCCCGAAGAAGACAGGCCCATTCGAACCTGATTCTGGACCGCAGGAACTAAACGTTCCTATGGTGCACAGAATTGGACCTATGGATGGCCGGGAGTGCTCATGCCGTCTGTGGGGATGTCCTCCCCGCAGGAATCCCCAATTCCCATGGCTTAGGCCCCCCTCATCCCTATCGCCTGACCCATGGCTGGCCTGCCGAGGACTGGATCGGGCGGTGGGAACCTTCCTGCACCCGGTCCCTGCCCCATGGGGGGGGGATCACTGGGCCCAATTGCTGGGTTGGTGCTGCTTATTCCATCTTTGAGGTGGAATAAGCAACACGTCCCCTTTGACCCGGCAGGACATAAAGGGCTGTGACCTGGACTGGCCCTGTATGTCCTGTCGGACTGGCATTGCCCCGCTCTGCCCAGATCCTGCCCTTGTCACCCCCCGACGGCTCTCCCCGTCCTGATGCCCAGGACATACCGGGAGAGCCGGGAGAGGAATAGGGCCTGAACGGCTTGCAGGGCTGCCCGTAACCCGCATCCCAGAATCGGGCCCATTGTATTGTGAATAATAAATTATGTGAGTCAGCGTGGGGATTAGGCTAAAAATCAAAATACTAGCAAATTTTGTAGTCCCCCCTAAGTTTTCAAGGGCCTTAATCTGCCTATTTTCATATAAGATGTGTTTACATTTAATGACAGCTTTGCCCAGAAATACTTATAATTCCCAATTTTGGATCACACAGACTCCATGGGAGTCATTTTGGAATCCCTATCAGTGCTTTGGGCATCCGAAAAAGGGCATAGGACCTCCAAAGCCATTTTAGAAGTCAGCTCTGGGGATGTTCATATAGAGGTGTGGTGGAGGCGTCATCAGGGCATTCCCAGGAACCTGGATGTCCCCACCTGGCCTCAGAAACGTCATAGACATCCGGCATTGTGTCTAAGTTTAAACTGCTCCAGACACCTAAAAAGTGATCATTTTGGCTGAAAGACATCCAGAGGATGAAGAAGGGACTTCATCATCCCCAGTTCTCAGCACAATATCAATGACAGCAGCAGTGGGATTTGAACCTAAGCTGCCCTGTTTAAGTCCACTACTTTAACTATTATCCGCGATGTGTTCCCAGCAGTTATCCGCAATGTGTTCCCAGCAGTTATCCACGATGTGTTCCCAGCAGTTATCCGCGATGTGTTCCCAGCAGTTATCTGCGATGTGTGACCAGCAGTTTCCCATTCAGTTAACACAGAGCAAACTTTAATGTGCACTAGCCGAATGGCAGATCAATACAGTTAGCTATCCCCCTTGAAATGGTGCTAACTGTGCTGCATGACCTGCAAAGTTAGGGGACTATTTACTAAGCTACATTAAAATTTTGCATTTTATCATAGTGGTAACTCAGTACCGCTGATTAGTGAATCATGCAATTAATGAATAATGCAACTTGTGATTAACCCTGCAAACTGTATTATTCTGTTCCCTTGGAGCATCAGGCTGCTAACATGTGGCCCGATACTCCCAGAAAGCTTTCTTAAAGGGGCCAATACAGTATCTTTCAAAAGATGAAAGGAGCCCTCTTCCCCTAGTAAAGACGTCTCGCCAGAAGACTCCTCCAACCCCCAGTCCAGACCTCCACCACCAGAAACCTTTCGCCATTATATGGCAACTTGAACCTGGCGACGGTATGGCCACACTACCACTAGGGGTCAACTAGCACAATTTTGAACTCTGCTGCAGAAGGGACAAAAGCGACCAAGGATTGCTTCTGCTCCATTATCCTAGAGCACAGGGGATTTCCTGAGGTAGGCCTGAGGGAGCCTATGAGAGGGTGAGGGGGGCCTCTAGTGAGAGAGTGAGGGTCTTCTTTGAGGCAGTCTATTTGGGGATATGGAAGATCTGTACTATGGGTATGTAAAGTCTTCTGAGGAGATGGGGGGGCCTTCATTGGGGGGGGGGGGATTTTATAAATTTATCTTTAAGATGAAGTGCAGGAGCACATGTCCATGATTTAGTGTCCCGATGATCCCAGACAAGAAAGACAACCAGCTTTAGCATTCGTTTTCCAGAATAACGCAGCTTTCCAAGGTCAACACAAGTTGCAATTTTTGATTTACATGATAATAAGATGCTTTGTATACATTTGCATGCTTTGCATTTCCCTATGTGCTAATGTGCATTATGGTAAAGTAACACACGATTTTGCCATTCAGCTCACATTAAGATGCAAAAATTGTGCATCATTCCCTTAATTTATTTTATTTATTTAATACACACTTATATACCGCCGCTTCCAACGATCAGCAGCGGTTTGATTCATCTTTTGGGGGTTGTCGAATCAGGACCGGGAGGGGATAGTAGATACATAGATCTGAGGACAGGTCACAGCACACAGGGTTAGTGTCTTGGGGAATGGATTACACATATTTACATTTATACATACATATTTACACCTTTTTGGATTACACAGTTTTACATATTTATACATGAAGCGGATTCAAAAGCATATAATTATCTGATTGTTTTGCTACGATTCAACGGGACTTTGAGAGTCATGGCTGATTGTAGTAACATTTGAATAGGTGGGTTTTTAGCTCTTTCCTGAATATTGTAATGTCCTTGATTAAACGCAGATCAAAAGGGAGTTGATTCCAGATAGTTGGCGCAGAGAATGAGAAAGCTCTGCGACATGTACTTGTTTTCACAGTTCTGATGTTGGTGGGGACCTGCAGGGTGCCCGAGTTGGTGGTTCTTCTGTCCCTATTTGCAGGTTGTGTGCTGATAAGTGAGGACAGGAATGAGGGGGCTAAGTTGTTGATAAGTTTGAATGTGGTTACTAACATCTTGTACTGTATCCTAGCTGCAATTGGAAGCCAATGTAACTCGATTAAAATGGGGGTGATGTGTTCAGAAATGCTTGTTCCCATTATGATCCTGGCTGTCACATTTTGGGCCATCTGAAGGATATTTAGAGATTTTTTAGGCAGACCTTGTAAGATGGCATTACAGTAGTCTAGGTGTGGCATAATGAGCGCTTGAGCCACAGACCGGAAGTCACAGGGTGCTATTATTTTCCTTAGAGGTTGTATCACCCTAAGTTTATGGAAGATGGCTTTGTTTGTTTTACGTAGGTGTGTCTCCATTTTTAGGTTGCAGTCGAGTGTGACTCCTAGATATTTGATTTCATCTTTCGCGTTGTACGTGTTGTTGCACAGGGTGATTGTAGAAGGGGGCTTGAAGTTCGGTTTACTGGATATATACATGACCTCTGTTTTTTTGTGGTTAATTGTTTTGTTTTGTGGTTAATGCATATTCGTAACTACCCTGCTGCTCTTAACAGTTAACAGGTGATAACTAAAGTCACAGTCTACACCCATTCCACATCCCTTTCTGCATTAGGGGGTTAGCACGGAAAAGACCCGACCGCGAATTATCGCGGCGGCCCACAGGCGCGCACTGGTGAGCCGAGGGCAGGGGGAGGGGCGGGGGGACGTCGAGAGGGGGCGGGCAGTGAGCCGCCGATATAGGAGCGTGCCCGAAGCCTGCTCGGCCTTTTTCGCCGTTCCCCCCTCCCTTCGGGACGAGAGGAGCCGAGACACCCTCCCGACCCACCCCTGTGGCAAAAAGGGGGGAATAGTCGCAGCATGCGAGAGACGGCAGAAGAAACGCACCCGGTGAGAGAGAACACAGCCTAGGCTTTAAGTAAAGGGGGAGAGTTGCAGGAGAGAAACTGGACATGCCCCCGTTGAGATGGACCAGGCACAAGAACACAGCGCAGAGGGCCCCTGGCCTCGCTTTGATGGCGGGCAAAAGGGGGGGTAAAGCAAGAAAAGTGCCAAACCTGCTTGAACGGCAGGCGTAACAGCTTGGCGACTAAAGAGATAGAGAAGATTAAGGACTGGGGAAAGCTTGAACGGCTATCTCCTACTGACAGTTAAAAGAAAAGGACCCTGGGATAGTGGCTGTGTCTCTCGAGGGGCAGAAGGAAAGGAATTGTGTACAGTGTTTCGTGGAATGTTATGTGCATGCTGTGGCCAACAGTTTTGGACTGTTAATAACCATTGTAAATCAATAAATAAATGTAAACAGTTGTTGAAAGAAAAATATATGGAGAAATCGTGAATTATTGGAGGGACGGGCGGGCGAGGGAGGGGGAGGGCAAAGGGCGGGGCCAGGTACCCGAGGCTACAATGCCGGTTGCGCGGCTGTGCTAACTGCTTAGGTGTCACATAAACGCTAGAACAAATTACTTGCTATATTAACAGTGAACACAATTTAATCAATAGGGGCCTTGATGTAAAAAGATAAAAATGCTTCAAAATGTTCAACAAATAGAACAAGTAAGCTAATTACCGTAATGTCACAAGACACCAAGGAGAGAAGAGAAACCAAATCATAACCAAAGAGGAAAAAATTAGAAAAATTCACATTTCATAAAAAAGAAGGTGAGAGACCCAGAAAATAATATAACACAGAGATTTTCTATATTGTATTATTATAGTCCCATATCAGAATGACCTGACAGAATTTAGAGCAAAGAACATCTCTGATCACTGTGCCATCTTGTTGCTAAGAAACAGAAAGCTTTGAAGAGTCAAAGAAACTATTATCCTATTTAACTAAATATTTTAACGGAGAAAAAGCATGGTCCCAGTTGTACCATTCTCTACCACATTCCCAGAAAGCAATTATTCTGCTGTGTCACCCTAGAAAAGCTTGAAAACAAATAGTGCAGAGGTCAATTCAAAGTGCGGTCCTTGAAAAATTGTCATTTGAATCCTGCAGTGAGGTAGCAGTTGGTTCCTCTGGGACCTGGGATAATTCCATTTGCCCCTCTTTTGATACAGTCACTGTCTTTTTAATGAAGGAAGGTAATAAAGCCTGGGAACGGGTGGCAATGGGCTGCAGGGACTTTCAAGGACTTCAGTGGAGGTATAGTCCAGTGGTTAAAGCAACAGTTCTTGTATCCAGAGGATCTGGGTTCAGTTCTTCCTGAAACCCCTTGTGACCTTGGGCAAATCACCTTACCCTCCTTTGCCTTTGAAGAAAGACCTGGTAATCTATTTACAGTCATACCTTGCCAAGAAAAGCCAGGGGCTGCTGGGTCAGCATTGACTTGACAGCACTTAAAAAAAAGATAGTGTAAACACAGCTATTTACAAAACTTAGGGCATCTGAGGAAAGTTAATGATTTGCGAACTGTGTCTCCTAGCAATATTTTCAAAATTCTCCAGTTTCCTAGGCAATAATAAATTATCCTTGGAAGGGATGTATCCAAATCCTGTCTGCTTCTTAGCTTCAGACTCCTTGAATATTAAAGTTATACTCAGGGTATTTTTTAGTAAAGGAGGCTAGCTGAAGGCACACTGGGACACACATTGACAGCTTGTATGGGACCATGACAATCAATACGTCAGGCTCCTTCTCTAGCCCTATTCAAATCCAGGCCAAAAATCCATCTCTTCGAGGCTGCTGTCGGATCCTGATCCCCTTACTCTCTTGTTTTCCATTTATGTGTATCTCACCATACGCTAGACCCCCCAAGGGCAGGGCAGTGGGTGTGGACCACTACGATGCCGGCTGGGAGGAGGGTGCACCACTGCTGGGCCCACAGAGGCAGCATGACAAACTTACCAAAAAGCTGGATTTCCACAGTGCCTCGCACTCCGTGGTCCGGCTGCTCTTCTCTCCTGGCTGAAGTCTCATGAATCGCGAGACTTCGTCTGGGAGATAAAAGCAGCCATGCCACAGAGCACAAAGCACTTCAGCAAAACCAGCTTTTTGGTAAGTTTGCCATGCTGTCCTCGTGTGCCTGGCTGGGGGGGGGGGGGTATCATAGCACACAGTGCCATGCTGTGTGTGCGTGGAGGGGAGGGCGCCTGTTCCAGGTGCCAAGGAGGCTGGGAATGCCACTAGTCCCCAATTTTGTGACGTTGTTCGTCTTGATTAGATTGTAAGCTCTGATGTGCAAGGACTGCATATTACATCTATATTACAGTGCTGCATACACCTCATGGGGCTATACAAATGATTAGTAGTAGTAGTAGTTATCATGGCCAGTTTCTGTGCTAATTGTCCATGGTGCATTAGGAGAGCTAGTGGGTGGGTTTGGGGTGGAGAGTGGGAGGTGAGAGTGTCTGGCAGTCAGCGAACTTGCACTAACTGCAAGTACTATTACTACTACTACTACTGATCATTTGTATAGCACTGTACAGATATATGTACGAGACGGTCCCTACTTATCAGAGCATATAATGTAGTCAAGATAGATAACACAACAGCTGGGGACAAGGAAATGCCTGGGGAAATGGTAAGGAAATACATAGTTGGAGAGCAGGAGACTGTGTGGATCAGGATCCAAAAACGGCCTTGTAGAGGTGAGTTTTCAGCCTGGATTTGAAAAGGACCAGAGATGGAGCCTGACATACTGACTCGGGTAGTTTGTTCCAGGTATAAGGAGCAGCAAGGTGAAAAGATCAAAGTCTGGAGTTGACAGTAGCAGAGAAGAGCACAGATAGGAACAATCTGCCAGAAGAATGAAGTTTCCGAGGATAGGTCTAGGGAGAGAGAAGAAGGGAAAGGTAGTGAGGAGCAGCAGAATGAATGCACTTATAGGTCAGTAGGAGAAGTTTGAACTGGATATGGAAACAGAAAGGGAGCCAGTGAAGCGACTTGAGAAGAGGGGTTATATGAGCATAGCAAGACTGGTGGAAGATTAGCCGCACAGCTGAATTTTGAACAGATTGAAGGGGAGAGAGAAGATTCAGAGAGAGACCAGCAAGAAGGAGGTTGCAATAGTCTAGGCAGGAGGTGACTAAAACGTTGGTAAGTGTCTTAGTAGTCTGTTCAGCAAGGTGTCTAATTAATGCAGGCACAGTTACTGCCATCTCAATAGGTGGAGGCAAGTGCACTCATGCTAATATGGCACATGTTAGGGCACAGTTCTGCATGTTAACTGATGGAGAGGTATATAGACGAGACCTACAGGGATGTAGTACTGAAGTCCCACCTCCAGTATGGCAGCCTTTCAGTTGCCATGAGGAGAGAGGTCCCATGAAAAGAGAGCATCACCTTAGTGTGGCAGGAAGTGATCCTGTAGTTAGGACCTGTCTCCCTAGTGATGTAAAAACCTCTCGCACCAAGAAGATTTCTCCAGGGTCATGTGCCCATGAAGGAAGGGTTAGTTCCGCCGTTATAATTGGTGATTTGATCATTAGGCATGTATATAGCTGGATGGCTGGTGGATATGAGGATTGCCAGGTAACATTCCTGCCTGGTGCAAAGGTAGTGGACCTCATGCGCCAACTAGACATGTTTTAGATAGTGTTGGGGAGGAGTCTGATGTCTTGGTACACGTTGGCACCAATGACATAGGAAAGTGTGGGAGGGAGGTTCTAGAGGCCAAATTTAGGCATTTAGGTAGGAAGATGAAATCCAGAACTTTCAGGGTGGCATTCTCCAAAATGATTCGTGTTTCACACGCACGACCCAAAAGGCAGGCAGAGCTCTGGAGTCTCAATGCATGGATGAGACGATGGTGCAAGAAGAGGGTTTTGGATTTATTAGGAACTGGGCAACATTCTGGGGAAGTGAGGGTCTTTTCCGAAGGGATGGCTCCACCTTCACCAGGATGATACCAGGCTGCTAGCATTAACCTTTAAAAAGGAGATAGAGCAGCTTTTAAACTAGATAATGGGGGAAAGTTTACAATTGCCCAAGAGTGCATGGTTGGGAAGGATGTATCCTTGAAGGATTCAGAAAAAAAGAGAAGTTAGATCATCCTGATAGTAAGGTTGCAATAAAGATAAAAGTAACCCAGGTGCCCTTAACTATAGAGCTGAAAGATCCAAATTACCCCTAACAACTGATAACCAGATTAATATGAATAAAATACAACCTCTAAAATGCCTGTATGCAAATGCTAGAAGTCTAAAAAATAAGATGGGAGAGCTAGAATATATAGCACTTAATGAAAGGTTAGATATGATTGGAATCTCAGAGACCTGGTAGAAGGAGGACAACCGATGGGACACTGTGATACCTGGGTACAAACTATATCGCAGTGATAGAGTAGATCAAATTGATGGAAGGGTTGCATACTATAGGCCCGATTCTGGATGTGGACTGTTCAGCCCTGCTAGCCATCTGGGCCCAATTGCCCCTCCAGCTCTCCCCATACATCCTGAGCAGCATAGTTTAGGAAGAATCATGCATAAGGTTCTATAATATGCGCCTGTACTTGCATTTACATGCACTTCAGCCACAGACTCTTACACTGGCTCCCAAGCAGGTGTAGATGAATGTGGCAGCATTTTAGCTGTCATTTCTTCAGGTTTTGTGACACTGTTTTATAAAGACATATAAGTGCATTTGGGCCCAATTCTGGGACATGGGTTGCGGGGCTGCAGGTCCCGGCAGGACATGCAGCCCCGCAAGCTGTCTGGACCCCATTCCCCCTCTGGCTCTCCCCGTACGTCCTGAGCAGCAGGATGGGGAGAGCCAGCGGGGGGGGGGGGGGGGGAGGTGCAGGATCTGGGCAGAGCGGTGCCAGGCCAGCCCAGCAGGACGTACAGGGCTGATTTTGGTCACGGCCCTGTACATCCTGCCACATCAAAGAAGACATGCTGCTTATTCCACCTCAATTACCCTGGTATCGACTGGGTCAATGTCACTATAGGATATGCTAAGGAGATAAAGTTTCTAGATGAAATAAATGACTGCTTCTTGGAGTAGCTGGTTCATGAACTGACAAGATGAGAAGCTACTGGGAGGGAGGAGTGGTCTAGTGGTTAGGACAAGGTACTTCAGGCCAGAGGGCCAGGGGTTCAAGTCCCACCTGGGGACAGCAATCTCAGGCCAGAGGGACTGGGATTTCTAGTCCTATAGGCACTCCTTGTGGTCTTGGGCAAGCCACTTAACCCTCCATTGCCCATGTTCCCTGTAAGTATTAACATATGTGTGTCATATCCCCTCATGTATCCCCCAATTGACCACCTTGACCCAGTGAAAAGCAGAATATAAATACAGCTAAATAAATAAATAAATACACTGGACCTGGTTCTTAGTGGAACACAGTATCTGGTGCAAGAGATTTAATTTAATTAACAGTCACTTATATACCACACCTTCCAGAGATCAGGTGCGGTTTACATTTAACAACAATATAACAGGCTGATGTCTGTTTTACAATGAACATCTGAAATAGTGTAACTATTATACAACAAAACAGTCAGTAATCATTTACAAGGAACATCTTAAAACAAAGGAAAATTGTGCAAAAACAAATAACATTTTGGTAACTATATACAATTGGGGTATGAGTGCATTACATAAGACGTAAAAATAAGGGTGTTGGGGCCACCTGGCAATAGTGATCATAGTATGATCGTGTTTGATTTAATAAATGCTAGAAGTATGACATGGAAATCCACAGTACTACCTTTTAACTTTCAAAAGGGAGACTATAATACAATGAGGAAAATAGTTAAGAAAAAGCTAAGAGGAGCAGCTGCATTGGCATTGTCTAAAAACACTATCTTAGAAACCCAGACCAGATGTATTCCATACTTTAAGAAAAGTGGAAGAAAGGTAAAAAAACTGCCAGCATGGTTTAAAGGCGAGGCCAGAGACACTGCTGTAACAAAAAAAGTACGAGTGAAGGAGTAGCCTAATGGTTAGAGCACTGACTTGGGAGATAGAAGACTAGAGTTCACTTCCCTCTAGCACTTCTTCTGGCATTGGGCAAGTTGCTTAATTCTCCACTGTCTCAGAAAAATTCAAGTCATCAATGTCCTTGTTTAATATACATTACCATATAAACAACTTCAACAGAAATGATAAAGCAGTGTAAAAAGACTGTTTAATAAAAATGCATCCTACAGGAAATGGAAAAAGAAACCAAATGGCAAAACCAGAAAATAACATAAGCACCTGCAAGTTAGATACAAGGCCTTGATAAGACAGGCAAAGAGAGAATTTGAAAAAAAAGCTTTCCTTTGAAGCAAAAAACACATAAAGAAAACATCTTCAAGTATATTCATAGCAACTATTTATTTATTTATTTAAAAGTATTTATATCCCGCCTTATCCTTCAATCAAGGCGGTGTACACAGCAACCAATCAAATTATATTGACATTTGTGTTATCATGCAGTGTTATACAGTGAATGTGTGTGTGTGTGTGTGTGTGTGTGTGTAAGTTGGCATTGATTCAAGGTGGGCTATTTACAGCATGAGCTTTTATACAATGTTCTGTACAAGGCAAAAAGGTGTGTGGGGTGGGGGGGTGCTGGTGTTCGTCCAGGAGCTGTCGGGCACCATTATGTGCTCTCGCCATTGTGCTCAATAAAGAGCATTGTCTTGAGTTGTTTTCGAAAATCCTTAATGTCTTCTGTCGATCATAGTTCGTCAGGGAGAGCATTCCATATTGCAGGTGCCGCCATCAAAAGTGCTCTTCTTTCGGTGTTCTTGCGAACCTTGGTGAAGTCTTTTGGTGTGTTGATGGTGTCAGAGGTGCCTCTCTTCCTGGGTCTTGTGCTGATGTCGGGTTGTATGAGTGGTTGTAGGCTGAGTGCTGAGGTCCAGTGTTTGATTTTGAATATGTTTAGGACTGTCTTATACCTGATGCGGGAGCTGATTGGGAGCCCGTGGAGGTGTTTTAGAATGGGGGTGATGTGGTCTTGTCTTGCTGAACCTGATATAATGCGTGCAGCTGTGTTTTGAGCCATTTGCAGTGGCCTGAGTGACAGTTTGGTTAGGCCAGTATAGATTGGGTTGCAGAAGTCTAAGATGGGAGTTATTAGTGCTTGACAGACTGTGCAGAAATGATCTTGAGCGAGGAGGGGTTTGAGGCGTCTGATTAGTCTCATCTTGAGGTATGCGTTTTTGGTGGTTCTGCTGATGTGTGACTGTAGGTTTAGTTCTTTGTCGAGCGTCACTCCGAGGTATTTCACTTCCATCTTTAATGGTATTGTTGTGTTGTTGACCTTGATGGAGGGTGGAGGCATGAAGCTGGTGTTTCGGGTGATGAGTAGTGCCTCAGTCTTGTTGTAGTTGATGGTCAGGTTGTTGTCTTGAAACCAGCTGGACATCTGTTTGAGACAGTCTGTTATTTTGGTGTAGTCAGGGTTGTCGAGGTTGACTGGGGTGTATAATCATGATGTCGTCGGCGTAGATTGTTTATTGTATTTTGTGTTCTTTCATGATGTTGCAGATCGGTTGAATGTAGAGGTTAAATAGGAGTGTGGATAAGGCAGAGCCTTGTGGGATGTCTTGCTTGATTTTTGAGGGTCGGGAGGTGTTGGGGCCAATCTTGACCTGGAACTGTCTGTCTGTTAGGTATGAGTTGAACCATCTTAGGGTGGTGCTGTGTAGTCCAATGCTCTGTAGTCTTGCTAGCAGAATACTATGATCCACTGTGTCAAACGCTGAAAAGATGTCTAGGAAGATCATTAGTGTTCCTCTTTTGCGGTTGTCTATGATTTGAATTATGTCGTTGAAGAGTTATAACAGGAGTGTTTCAACTCCATGGTTTGGGCGGAAACCATGTTCGTAGATGTCCAGTGGGGCATGTGTGTCAATGTGGTCCTGGAGTTGATATTGTACCGCTTTTTCTATAATCTTTGCCAGTAGGGGTATGCTTGAGATGGGTCTGTAGGCTCCTGGGTTACTCTTGTCTAGTGGGGATTTCTTCGGAATTGGTCTTATTGTGGCTAGCTTTAGTTGGTTTGGCATGGTTCCTTGGGACAGTGAGCTGTGCACCATGTTGTGTATGGTGTGGATGAAGCTTTCCTTCATTGCTTTAATCCATGTCACCGGGCATAGGTCTGTTGGTGCAGTGCTCGTGTTGAGCGCGGTGATGATTTCAGAGATCTGCTTTGTAGATGGAGTGCTGAATTTGTCCCATGTTTTGGAGGGTTTGGTTGGTCTAGCGGTTATGCTTGTCATTGATTGTGGTGAGGTATCCAATTTTTCTTGCTAGCAGAATACTGTGTACAAACCTGTAAAAGAGTCAGTTGGACCAGCAGATGATAGAGGGGTTAAAGGAGAGCTAAGGGAGAACAAGGCCATAACAGAGAGATTGAATGAATGGTATTTAAAGGTAATATATCAGAAAACTTGAAAGAAATATTGATAAACTGCAATGATGTATTGAAAGTATTTGATAAACTGAAGAGTAGCAAATCACCTGGACTGGATGGTATATATCTGAGGGTGTTGAAAGAACTGAAAAATGAGATTGCAGATCTACTATTAGTAATCTGTGAACTATCATTAAAATCATCTGTAGTACCTGAAGATTGGAGAATGGCCAATGTAACACCAATTTTTAAAAAGGGTTCCAGGGGTGATCTGGGAAACTACAGATCAGTGAGCCTGAATCGGTACTGGGCAAAATGACTGAAACCATTACAAAGAACAAAATTACTGAACATTTAGATAGTCATAGGGGCTTGTTTACAAAGCTGCGGTAGCGGTTCGCGATCGTTATCGGAGCCGCGGCCCCATTGATTTCAATGGGGCCACGGCTCCGATAACGACCGCGAACCGCTACCGCAGCTTTGTAAACAAGCCCCATAGTTTAATTGGAGAAAGCCAACATAGATTACTAATCTGTTGAAAGTGTGAATAAACATGTAAACAAAGTCGAGCCAGTTGATATAGTGTATTTGGATTTTTAGAAAGCCTTTGACAAGGACCCTCATGAGAGACTCTTGGCAAAATTAAAAAGTCATAGGATAGGAGGCAGTGTACTATTGTGGATCAGGAACTGGTTAAAAGATAGAAAGCAGTGGAGAAAGGTGAATAAGTGAATACCCCAGGGATCTGTGCTGGGCATGCTGCTTTTTAACATATTCATATATGACCTGGAAATGGGAATAATGAGTGAGGGGATTAAATTTACAGATGACACAAAATTATTCAAAGTTTTAAAACCTAAGAGGATTGTGAAAAATTGCAAGAGGACCTTGATAAATTGGAAGACTGGGTGTTCAAATGGTAAATGAAATTTAATGTGGACAAGTGCAAAGTTATGCATATAGGAAAGAACAACCCAAACTATGGTGATACAATGCAAAGTTCCACATTAAGAACCACCACCCAGGAAAAAGATTTAGGCATCATCATGGATAAAAAAACCCTCCGCCCAGTGTGCAGTGGCAGACAAGAAAGCAAATAGACTGCTAGGAATCATAAAGAAAGGAATGGAGAATAAAATCAAGGGTATTATAATGCCTTTATATCATCCCATGGTGCGACAGCACCTTGAATATTGTGTTCAATTCTGGTCACTGTATCTTAAAAAGGATATAGTGGAATTTGAAAAAGTACAGAGAAGAGCCACCAAAATGGTAAGAGCCCAATTCCGATAGGGGAACGTCCAGGTCATCTGGATGGCACTGAGCAGGACAGGCCCGTTAGGACCTGATTTGCACTGCAGGAGCCAGATGTTCCCATGGGTGCAGGATTGGGCCCTGAGACGGCCTGGCGTGCCCCTGTATACCTGCAGGGACATCGACTCCGCCGCTCTCTTGGTCCACCGCATCGGTGCTCCCCGACTCCCTGCCACCCGACCCAACCATGGTCCAGATTGGGCAGCAGGGACCTACCGCGTGATCCTGGCCAAGGGGGGGGGGAGGGGTGGAATCTGGACCCAATTTCCACTTTCATGGCTGCTCATTTCACCTCGGAGGTGGAATAAGCAGTGCATCCTGACCTCACCCATAGGACATACAGGGCCATAACCTGAATTACCCTTGCTTCCACCTGCCTTCGCTCCACCCACTCTCTGCCCTTCTCTCCCTTCTCGCCCCCCCTCTGGCTCTACACGCATTGACGCTCTAGCCGTGCCGGGAGGATGGGATGCCGAATCATGACAGGATGGATAGTGGGGCTGCATGTCCCACTGGGGACATACAGCCTCACTATCCGCCTCTCTGAATGACCTCCTAATGGGGATGGAAGGATACTCCTATGAGGAAAGACTTAAAAGGTTAGGGCTCTTCAACTTGGAAAAAAGATGGTTGAGGGGAGATATGATAGACGTCTATAAATGAATGAATGATCAGTTGTTTATGCCAACAAAAAGTAGAAAGACTAGGGAACACGCAATGAAGCTAACCCATTTAAGACTAATAAGAGAAAATATTTTTTCACTCAACACATAATCAAACTCTGGAATTCGTTACTAGATGATGTAGTAGAAGTTGTCAGTGTAGCTGGGTATAAAAAAGGTTTGGACAAATTCCTGGAGGAAAGGTCCATAAACTATTATTAAAGAAGACCCAGGAAATCCATTACTTGCCCCCGGACAAGCATTGTGTAATCTGTGTGCCTTTTTGGGAACCTGCCAGCTACTTGTGACCTGGATTGGCCACTGTTGGAAAAGGATACTAGGCTTGATAGACCTTGCCCAGTATGGCATTTCTTATTTTCTTAGTGGTGAATTAGCTGGATGACATTGAACCTCCATTCTCTTTCCATTGCTTTGCATCTTACCCTCTTTTTGCACTGTAAGGTGCCCTTTGACTAAAGTACACTATGCAGTTAATGCATACGTTAGTGCATGTTAACTGTATGCTTGGGCCAATGGTAGCAGCTGCTATGGGGGCATGACAGTTAACACATGCCAATTTTCATCCTGCCAATCACACATCGCATGCTGAATGGGTAGGTTAGGGGTAAAGAGTGGGCACGGTGAGCACAATTAGGGTGGGGGATATATTGTGTACTGTCAATGTTGCTATTAGCGTGGGATCACCTAACACTGCCTTAAGAAGAGAAGGTAAGTACACCCGCAGTAACAGCACTGTGCGTTAGGGCACTCATCCATGGGCTAACGTTCAGGAACCAACTGCTCACGCTCACAACAGTGGCAGCGCTACAGAGGCTTTGCACTTAACACAAATTTATTTTCATGCTAAACCTAATGCACTTTGGTAGAAGGGCTCCTAAGATTCATATGACTTAGCAAACATTCAACTTGCCTCCCTCAGTTCTTATACCCATTGCCTTCTACCTGTCCTTACCACTATATTTTAATTTTGTCCTAAGCATGTTTAAATTTTATCACTGTTTTAGCTGTCACTACCTTTGCCAGTTGTTTATTTCAGACATCCACCATTATCCAGGTACAGTATATAAGTACTTTCTCATGTTTTCTTTTGTTACATATGGAGGGTAATTTTATAAAGTCCTATCTAGTTAACATGCATTTTCATGCATCTATGTCAAGCCTATTTCATCAAATAAAAAGTAAACACCTACTTTTCTTTATAGATCACTGGTGTAAATGGCCAATCTGCAGATTAATCTAAGCCATGACCACTTATACCAGCTGATTGACCCCACATTGTGCATCCCAGGATGCACCATGGGAGGTCACTCTGCAAAACAAGACATTTTTTGCCTTATATGGCAGATCGACCCTACCAGGTGCATCCAGGATGCACCGCGAGGGGTCAGTCACTACTTCTTTGTAAGATGATGACATGGAGGTGAAAATGGTGTGCATTACTCCTGCCCCCTAACAGTTTAGGTAAAGGGGGATCAGACTACTACTGGGAATTGGGGAGTGAGGATAAGGGTCACTGAGCCACTAGGGATAGTCTTTCAGAGGTTCAAAGGATGCGGCACACTGAGCTACCAGAGAAGATCTTTTTGGGGGGTGGGGGATAGGAATCACCAGGCTACCAATGATCGGTGATGTCGGGCATGGTAGGGAAGAACCATGGTGGTGATCTAAAGTGAAGTGCCAAACCTCACCACGGATGATCTTTTTGCTCCACGGTGGATCTTTACACCAACCTGAACCTGGCATAAAGATCTAGCATTAAAAGAAGAGTAAAAACACACACTAAGTTTCGGTGCAGTTTTCTACTTTGGGAGAAATTAAATTTCATTCTTTTGCATGCAATTAGCATGCCCATTGCACTATGCCTTAGCGCTATGGTTTGGCCTACAATTTTCCTGCATCGGGGAGTAAGACTTGCGTGGGAAAATCTCTAGCAAAACACTGCACTAGAGCATAGCTCATTTGCTGTGTGTGTCTGTCTCTTTTTGTGCAGTTTGCAGCACAGAGCCACACAGGCAGAAGTGTGCAGACAAGTAGCTGTCGACCTAAGTTGGCATCCTTTAGGAGTTTTCCTAATCTTTTCCTTGTTTTTTGGAAAAATCAAGAAGGGGGAAGTAAGTCTAAATCCTAGCTCAAGGGCTTTTTCTCTGGCAGTACATGCCAGTACTAGGTACCAACACTTTTTCTGCTGCATGTTCTATTGCAAGATTGAATCTCAAATATCAGGTGCAGTTGAATCACAGAGCATTCATAACGAAACACTGGAATGCAGTGTAACTATAGAGGCATGTATCCAGGGGCTTTTTCTCACTTTGCATTTTTCCCTGTCTGAAGGCTCCATTTAAAGAGTGGCAGCGGTGCACTCTGTGCCAGTCTCTACGATCTGCCTCCTTTGAACAAGAAGTGCAAATAAAGAAAGAAGGCACGTCATAGAGACAAAGGAATATGCTACTGCTGCTGTTTCATGCACGTTTCAATGGAGATGACAAGAAGTGTCGTCCTTACTTGGGAAGATGCAGATTGAGCAGAAAAGCCCCAACATCTCAGTATGAATGCCCACGGATTGAGGCAGGCCAGCTAAACAGGCACCACTACTTCTGTTTACAGATCCCACAGTCGTCGCTGTTCTGGAGAGTTTGGAAGAGATTTTAGGAGAGACCAAAAGGAAAGTATGGATAGGAAGGGTGGAGGATATAGATATGAGAGAGGAAAACGGGGTGATGAAGTAGAAAAGGGATGAGGGAAAAGGTAAAGGAGAAGGGAAGTAATTGGCGAGCGACAATGGAGTGGAAAACAAGGATGAGAAAAAGGAAGAGACAAAAGGAAGTAGTCAGGGGCACTCGACTATTAGGCAAGTCGAGGTGGTCTCTGAGGGCTGCGGCTTCTGAGAGACAACAAAGAGCAGCAGCATTCAGAAGAAGACAATATTCTGATAGCCACAGAAATTCAAAGAACCATCAACACATTGTTTTATCTTCAGGGAGAGTGGGTACACAAATACATACAAAGCAAAGCTTAAGATTTTGAAGTATGATGTGGGAGAGGTGGTATTGAGATATAATGATTGTTGAGTTTAATTAGCAAAATCTCAAAGGGGAGGGGGAAGGCTGAAGGTTCACTTAGGGTACCTAGTACCTTTACCCCAGTCCTGGGAGTATCAAAGACAGAGATGAGAGAGGGATAAAGGAGAAACCAGATGAGAGAAAGAAGAAGGGTCTATGTGTGATGGAGAAGGAGGTGAGCAACGTGTGAGAACAGATGGGAGCAAGCTGTATGTGACAGAGTGAGGGAGGGATGAGTGTGTTAGCAAAAGTGGGAGGAGAAAGAGGGGTGGGAGAAGAGAAGCTGCAGTAAATACTATGGAGTATGGTAAAAAAAAAAAAAAGTAAAAAATAAAATAAAATAAATGACAAAAAAATATGACCTGGGAATGAGCAAGAAAAGATAGAGGTAGTAAAACGGAAACACCAAAAAAAAATTCCAAGAGAATAGAATATAGCAATCAGAGGGGACAGGACATATAACAAAATGGCAAATGAATAAAGAAAAAAAGAGGATAAATGAAAATATTCAGTTTAAATAAAAGAATTAAAAAAAACACTTGAAAAGAACTGTAATGGGATCACAGAAAAGGAACAAGAAAGAAATAAAGGATGTATATTAGAAAAATAAAAGAGCAAGAGATGAAATGATTTGAAAATATTTTATTGAAATATATTGTGTTAGATTAAAGGGTAGACTTGCAAATCAGGAGAACTACTCAGTGAGACCTTAGGGTAGTTCAGGCCAAGAGAGTCTTTTGAGGTTCAGTTTTGCTGACCTATAAGCAAGTTAGCTATTTTCAGATTCACTTTGTCCAGTACATGACACTGCAATGGGAGTTGTATTATAAATCTTCTCATTATTTTGGGGGGAATTGGCTAAATAGTTGAGTATTAAAATGCAGATGTGGGAATGAATGAGGGTTCTCCTTGACTAAAACGTCACTCAGTTATGAAATTTTGAGGTACTTAAAGTATGAAGTCTTGGGCCCCATAGATAACAGGGAAAAGCCGACAGCCGCCCAAGAGTGCATAGTTTGGACCAATGTATCCTTGAAGGATAGTAGCAAAAGACTGAAGTTAGGGCATATCAGCAGAGAGGTTCTAATAAAGACAAAAGTAGCCCAAATGCCCTTGAGTACAGAGCAGACAGAGCTTAAAGATTACAAATTACCCTTGCCTACCGATAGCCAGATTAATATGAATAAAATACAGTCTCTAAAATATATTGGCTCCCCATCCATGTCAGCATAAGATATAAAATAATAGTAACGACATTTAAATTGATCCACAACCTAGCTCCGTCATACCTCTCCACACTTATCTCAACACAACCACCCAATAGGTACAGAAGAGCACACAACCTAAACACTCTGCACGTCTAACACAACATGCGCAAAACCAAAATCCTTACAAGCAGCAGAGCGTTTACATACACAGCTCCCTCCCAATGGAACTGCCTACCTCACACACTAAGAGATAACAATGACCTAAAAGACTTCCGGAAAGACCTAAAAACCTATCTATTCCAGGAATACTACAACTTGTCCTAATGTAACAATGCACCAGGCTATGTAAATAACCATGAAACGCTTGTAAATATATTTTTAACACTAGGCTTTGTAAATACCTATGAAACATATGTAAATATGCATATAATCCTACAATTATCATACTGTAAAATCCAAATTTTTGTTATCCATATGTAAATAACTTAGATTATTCTTATATGTAAAGGAATTGCTGTGTTAAAAGTTTAATGTAAAACCGCTACTGATCGCTGGAAGAAGCGGTATAGAAATGTAACCAAATAAATAAAATAAATAATAAATAAAATGCTTGTATGCAAATACTACTAGTCTAAAAAATAAGATGGGAGAGTTAGAATATATAGTACTAAATGAGAGGTTAGATATGATTGGTATCTCAGAGACACGGTGGAAGGAAGACAACCAGTGGGACACTGTGATACCTGGGTACAAACTATATCGTAATGATAGAGCAGGTCAAATTGGTGTAGGGGTTGTGCTCTATGTTAGAGAGGGCATTGAGTCACTCAGGATTAAAGTTTTGCAGGAAACAAAATTCACTGTAGAATCTCTATGGATTGAAATTCCATGTAAAAGGGGGAAGGGGAAGGCGATGGCAGTGGGGGTGTACTATCGACCGCCTGGCCAGAATGAACAAATGGATGATGAAATGCTCAAAGAAATCAGGGAAGCAAACAAAAGTTACAGCACAGTAATAATAATGGGTGCTTTCAGAGTAGACTGGCTAATCTACTGAAGAGGGCTTTAAACTAAATTTATTGGGGATGGGTGAAGAAAGCCCCCAGGTAAGTGAAAGCCCCCAGGTAGGTGATACATTAAATAACTTTATGGAAATGGGTAACAGGGGTAACATATGGAAAGCAGTGTGTATAAATGCCCGTAGCATGGGAAATAAGATCCCTGATGTTGAAGCTTTGGTGGGAGTGAGTGACTTGGATTTAGTGGCAGTTACAGAAACATGGTTCACAGAAAACCATGATTGGGATGTAACTATACCTGGCTATACTTTATTCAGAAAGGACAGGGGAGGAAGAAGGGGAGGAGGAGTGGCACTATAGAGATAGAGATAGAGCAGCTTTTAAACTAGATATTAGGGGAAAGCCGACAGTCGCCCAAGAGCAGATGGTTCGGAAGAATGTATCTTTGAAGGATACTACCAAAAGCAGAGAGGTTCCACAAAAGAGTAAAGTAGCCCAAATGCCCTCAAGTATGGAGCAGACAGAGCTTAAAGATCCCAAATTACTCATGTCTAACAGACAAATTAATATGGATAAAATACATTCTCTAAAATGCTTGTATGCAAATGCTAGAAGTCTAAAAAATAAGATGGGAGAGTTAGAATATATAGCACTAAATGAAAGGTTAGATATGATTGGAATATCAGAGACATGGTGGAAGGACGACAACCAGTGGGACACTGTGATACCTGGGTACAAACTATATCGTAATGATAGAGCTGATCAAATTGGTGGAGGGGTTGCTCTCTATGTTAGAGAGGGCATTGAGTCAGAAAGGATTAAAGTTTTGCAGGAAACAAAATCTGCTGTAGAATCTATATGGATTGAAATTCCATGTAAAAGGGGGAAGGCAATGGCAGTGGGGGTGTACTATCGAGCGCCTGGCCAGAATGACCAAATGGATGATGAAATGCTCAAAGAAATCAAGGAAGCTAACAAAAGTTACAGCACGGTAATAATAATGGGTGATTTCAACTACCCTGGTATCGACTGGGTCAGTGTCACGTCAGGACATGCTAGGGAGATAAAGTTCCTAGATGAAATAAATGACTGCTTCTTGGAGCAGCTGGTTCATGAACCGTCCAGAGGGGAAGCCATATTAGACGTAATCCTTAGTGGAACACCAGATCTAGTGCAAGAGATAAGGTTGTTGGGGCCACTTGGCAATAGTGATCATAGCATGATCGCCTTTGATTTAATTAGTGGAGGAGGGATAGTAAGGAAATCCACAGTACTACCTTTTAACTTTCGAAAGGGAGACTATGATAAAATGAGGAAAACAGTCAAGAAAAAACTAAAAGGAGCAGTTGTGAAGGTTAAAGACGTACATCAGGCTTGGCTGTTGTTGAAAAATACTATCTTGGAAGCCCAGACCAGCTGTATTCCACGCTTTAAGAAAAGTGGAAAGACGTCCAAAAAACTGCCAGCATTGAGGTCAGAAAATCTGTTGTTGCCAAAAAAGCATCTTTCAGGAAATGGAAAAAAGAGCCAAACGACGAAACCTGGAAACAGCACAAGCACTGGCAAGTCAAATGCAAGGCATTGATAAGGCAGGCAAAGGGAGAATTTGAGAAGAAGCTTGCTGCAGAAGCAAAAACGCGAAGTAAAGACCTTTTCAAGTACATTCGTAGCAAAAAACCTGTGAGAGAGTCAGTTGGTCCATTAGATGATAAAGGGGTTAAAGGAGCACTAAGAGGAGACAAGGCGATAGCGGAGAGACTGAACAAATTCTTTGCTTCAGTCTTTACTGAGGAAGATGTAGGGATGTTACCCATGATTGAAGTGGTATTTAAAGGTGCGGAAGAATTGAAGGAAATAGATACATCGAGAAGATGTATTACAACTATTAGATAAGCTGAAGAGTAGCAAATCACCTGGGCCGGATGGTATACATCCAAGGGTATTGAAAGAACTGAAATATGAGATTGCAGAACTGAAATATGAGATTAGTAATCTGTGAACTATCATTAAAATCATCTCTAATACCTGAAGATTGGAGGATCGCCAATGTAACACCAATTTTTAAAAAGGGTTCCAGGGGTGATCCGGGAAACTACAGACCGGTGAGCCTGACGTCAATACCGGGAAAAATGATAGAAACCATCATAAAGAATAAAATTACTCAGCATGTAGATAGTCATGAACTAATGAGAGACAGCCAACATGGCTTTAGACAAGGAAGATCTTGTCTTACTAATCTGTTATGTTTTTTTGAAGGAGTGAATAATCAGGTGGACAAAGGTGAGTCGGTTGATATTGTGTATCTGGACTTTCAGAAAGCCTTTGACAAGGTCCCTCATGAGAGACTTTTGGCAAAACTAAAGAGTCATGGGAGAGGAGGCAGTGTACTATTGTGGATCAGGAACTGGTTAAAAGATAGAAAGCAGAGGGTAGGGCTAAATGGCCAATTTTCCCAATGGAGAAAGGTGAATAGTGGTGTACCCCAGAGATCTGTGCTGGGTCCGCTGCTTTTTGACATATTCATAAATGACCTGGAAAATGGAATAATGAGTGAGGTTATCAAATTTGCAGATGACACAAAACTATTTAAAGTTGTTAAAACCCAAGAGGATTGTGGAAAATTGCAAGAGGATCTTGATAAATTGGAAGACTGGGCATCAAAATGGCAGATGAAATTTAATGTGGACAAGTGCAAGGTTATGCACCTAGGGAAGAACAACCCAAACTATGGTTACACGATGCAAGGTTCCACATTAGGAACCACCACCCAGGAAAAAGATTTAGGCGTCATTGTGGATACCATGTTAAAACCCTCGGCCCAATGTGCAGCGGCGGCCAAGAGAGCAAATAGAATGCTAGGTATGATAAGGAAAGGAATGGAAAATAAAACAAAGGATATTATAATGCCTCTATATCATTCCATGGTGAGACCGCACCTTGAATATTGTGTGCAATTCTGGTCGCCGTATCTTAAAAAGGATATAGAGTTATTAGAAAAGGTTCAGAGAAGAGCCACCAAAATGGTAAAGGGGATGGAAGGATATTCCTATGAAGAAAGGCTAAAAAGGTTAGGGCTCTTTAACCTGGAAAAGAGACGGCTGAGGGGAGATATGATAGAAGTCTATAAATTAATGAGTGGAGTGGAACGGGTAAACGTAGATCGATTGTTTACCTTATCAGAATATAGAAAGACTAGGGGACATGCAATGAAGCTACAGGGTAAACTATTTAAGACTAATAAAAGAAAATATTTTTTCACTCAACGTGTAATCAAACTCTGGAATTTGTTACCGGAGAATGTAGTAAAGGCTGTTAGTGTAGCTGGGTTTAAAAAAGGTTTGGACAAGTTCCTGGAGGAAAGGTCCATAAGCCATTATTAAGAAGGGACCCAGGATATCAATGCTTGAACCAATACAAGCACTGTGGAACCTGTGTCCCTTGGGGAAACTGCTAGGTACATATGACCTAGATTGGCCACTGTTGGAAACAGAATACTGGGCTTGATGGACCTTGGTCTGACCCAGTATGGCATATCTTATGTTCTTATGTTCTTATATGTAAAAACTACTATTAAAGCTTTGGAATTACAGAGCTTAAAAGGGAGAGGGGAGGCATTGTGGGTTAAACTAGAAAAAGGGAAAGAGAAATCTATTTACATTGGTGTGATATACAGACCTCCCTCACAAGAGGAGGAGGTGGACAGAGAGTTAATTGAAGACATGCGCAGCATTGCTAGGAAAGGGGAAGTGCTACTGATAGGAGATTTCAATATGCCAGATGTTGATTGGCACATTCCTGCTGCAGTATCATCTAGAAGTAAGGAGATCCTGGATTCTCTACAGGGAGAACTATTCAGGCAATTGGTAACAGACCCCACAATTGAAGGGGCCATACTGGACTTGGTGCTTACCAACGGTGAAAGTGTTTCTGATGTTGTAGTGGGAGATCATTTTGCATCCAGTGATCACCAGATGGTGTGGTTCAGTATTAGGACTAGGGCTGTTAGAATCCATTCAAAGGCGAGGATCTTAGACTTTAAGAAGACTAACTTTGTGAAGATGGGCCAATACCTCAGGGAGTCGTTAGTGGGATGGGAACAGCTGAGGAATGTAGAAAAACAGTGGGGAAAACTGAAAGGGGAAATTTTAAGGGCAACCAACCTTTTTGTTAAAATGGGAAATAAAGATAAAAGGAAAAGGAGACCGCTATGGTTTTCGAAAGAAGTAGCTGATCAAGTGAAGAAAAAGAGGGAGGCCTTCATGAAATACAAGAGATCAAAGAGAGAGGAAGACAGGCATCTGTATTTGGAAAAACTTAAGAGAAGCTAGCAAAGTAGTCAAGAAGGCAAAGATTCAAAAGGAGGAGGAAATAGACAATGCAATAAAATGGGGGGATAAGACATTTTTCAGATATATTAGTGAGAAGGGGAAGGGTAAAAGTGGTATTGTCAGACACAAGGATGCAGGGGAGGAATATGTAGAAGCTGATAAGGATAAAGCAGAATTGCTTAACAAATATTTTTGTTCTCTGTTCACAGATGAAGAACCAGGAGCAGGACCTCAGAAAACACCCACAAATAGGGACAGAAGCAAAGGACATCTTGAACAATTTTCAAAAGACTGTGTTCGTGAGAAACTATCTCAACTTAAAGTAGACGAAGCGATGGGACCGGATGGGATACACCCGAGAATACTGAGGGAACTTGGGGACGTTCTAGCAGCTCCACTGACTGACCTTTTCAATGCCTCGTTGGAGTCAGGAGTGGTGCCAAAGGACTGGAGAGAGGCTCATGTGGTGCCTTTACACAAAAGCGGAAGTAAGGATGTGGTTGAAAACTACAGGCCGGTTAGTTTAACTTCGGTGGTGAGTAAATTATTGGAAACACTGCTGAAAGAGAAAATAGTGAGGTTTCTGGAGTCCAACGGATTACAGGATCCGAGGCAGCATGGATTCACCAGAGGCAGGTCTTGTCAGACAAATCTGATTGAGTTCTTTGACTGGGTGACCAGGGAGTTGGACTGAGGGAGAGCCCTAGATGTGGTGTATTTAGATTTCAGTAAAGCCTTTGACACTGTTCCTCACAGGCAACTTATAAACAAACTGAGCACCCTAGGGGTGGACCCTAAAGTTACTGCTTGGGTTAGAAATTGGTTGGGTGGGAGGCGACAAAGAGTACAAGTAAATGGAGCTCACTCTGAGGAGAAGGATGTTATCAGTGGTGTGCCCCAGGGATCTGTCCTTGGTCCGATTCTTTTTAACATCTTTGTTAGTGATATAGCGGAAGGGCTTTCAGGTAAGGTTTGCCTCTTTGCGGATGATACCAAAATCTGCAATAGAGTAGACACCCAGGAAGGTGTAGATAACATGAGGAGGGATCTGGCTAAACTTGAAGAATGGTCTAGAATTTGGCAGCTGGGATTTAATGTTAAAAAATGTACGGTCATGCATTTGGGCTGCAGAAATCCAAGGGAGCAATATAGTATAGGGGGTGAAGTACTTTTGTCCACTAAAGAAGAGCGGGACCTAGGCTTGGTTGCGTCTGATGATCTTAAAGTAGCTAAACAGGTAGAAAAGGCGACGGCAAAAGCTAGAAGGATGCTTGGGCGCATACAGAGAGGAATGGCTAGCAGAAAAAAGGAGGTGATAATGCCTCTGTATAAGTCTTTGGTGCGACCTCATTTGGAGTATAGTGTGCAATTCTGGAGACCGCACCTTCAAAAGGATGTAAATAGTGATTAGTGGTCTTCATTATAAAGCATATGAGGACAGACTGAAGGATCTTAATATGTACACCTTAGAGGAAAGGCGGGATAGAGGTGATATGATTGAGATGTTTAAATACCTCCGTGGCATAAATGTTCAGGGAGAGAGCCTCTTTCAATTGAAAGCAAGTTCTGCTACGAGGGGACATGGGATGAGGGTGAAGGGAGATAGATTCAGGAGTGATATGCGGAAATATTTCTTTACGGAAAGAGTAGTGGATCCGTGGAATAGTCTCCCAGTGGAGGTGGTAGAGATGAGGACAGTAACTGAATTCAAAAAAGCATGGGACAAACACAGAGGATCTCTAAAGGTAAAAAGGGGACTGTTATAGTTGTTGCTATGGAAGGACAGACTAGATAGGCCATGTGGTCTTTTTCTGTCATCATATTTTTCTGTCATCATATTTCTATGTTTCTATGTAATAACCCCGCTATCAACTGGGTCAGTGTCATGGCAAGACATGCTAGGGAGATAGCTTCTAGATGAAAGGAATGACTGCTTCTTGGAGCAGCTGGCTCATGAACCGACCAGAGGGGAAGCCATTTTGGACCTAGTCCTTAGTGGAACACAAGATCTGGTGCAAGAGATAAGGGTGTTGGGGCCACTTGGCAATAGTGATCATAGCATGATCGCGTTTGATTTAATAAATGGGGGAAGAACGGTAAGGAAATCCACAGTACTATCTTTTAACTTTCAAAAAGGAGACTACAATAAAATGAGAAAAATAGTTAAGAAAAAACTAAAAGGAGCAGTTGCAAAGGTTAAAGATTTACATAAAGCATGGGTGTTGTTTAAAAATACTATCTTGAAAGCCTAGACCAGCTGTATTCCATGCTTTAAAAAGAGTGGAAGGAAGTCCAAAAAACTATGGGCATGGTTTAAAGGTGAGGTCAGAGAGGTTGTTGTTGACAAAAAAGCATCTTTCAGGAAATGGAAAAGGAGCCAAATAATGAAAACTGGAAACAACACAAGCACTGGCAAGTTAGATGCAAGGCATTGATAAGGCAGGCAAAGAGAGAATTTGAGAAGAAGCTTGCTGTGGAAGCAAAAATGCATATTAAAGACTTTTTCATTTACATTAGTAGCAAAATAACTGTGAGAGAGTCATTTCGAAAATTAGATGATAGAGGGGTAAAAGGGGCATTAAGAGGGGACAAGGCCACTTGAAGAGAGGCTAGAAAGATTAGCGCTCTTCAACCTGGAAAAGAGATGGCTGAGGGGAGATATGATAGTGGTCTATAAATTAATGAATGGAGTGGAACGAGTAAATGTAGATTGATTGTTTACGCCAGGCATATCCAACTTCGAACAGGTCATGATCTACTTTTTCCGGCCAAAAGTGCCGGTGATCTACCACCATGAAAATTAAGTTTCAAATTAGTTTCAAATTAAATTTTAACCCAATAAAGTTGGAGGATTCCTCCATCCCCCCATTTTTAATGAACCCTCTGTCATTTACTTGGATGTGATCAGCTGTTAAGCAAATTAAACAAAAACAAAACAGAGAGACGAAGATCCAGTAAGAAATGGGAGGGAAAATGGAAAGTACATTTTTTCTTAAAGTTTATTGAGTAATAACTTTCATTAACTGTCTTAATAACTTTCTTTAACTTTTATTGAGTAATTTGTGTTAAATTTAGGTTGAGTATTGATCCAGGCTGATCTTGCACAATCTTTAATATTCCACTCTTGCTCATTAGTGAGACGTTTGAGCCTGCATTTCATCCACCAGATTTTGAAGTTGGGTGAATATTGAGTGAGGGCCAGTCTCAGGGAATCCTGGAGATGTTCATCTGTCATGTTGGAACGTTGTGTACTCTTTGTCATTTTCAGATGGGAAAACGCAGATTCACACAAATAAGTTGAACCGAAACAGGAGTGTACAGCTTCACTGCATCTTCTCAAGTTGGGAAATTTGTATCTAGGCACTAGCTTCCAAAATGATTCTTGCTCAGCACGGGTCTTGAGAAAAATGTAATTTTTAAGGGTTAATATTTCATTTTCAAGAGATGGCTTGTTCCATGAGTAATTTTTACTGATAGCAGCTGCAGTTTCTTTAATGTCCACATCTACTTTGAATGGGTATGGCAAGTACTCTACAACTGTTCCAATTTTTTGGAAGTCACAGAATCTATTTTCAAATTCCTGGATAACAGAACAGATTTCTGTCACATACTTCTCGTTCTGAAAAACAAAATTTGGATATTGTCCCAGAGGTCCTGCATATTAGGAAAATGATCAAAAGTGTTGTTTGCAAAGTCAGTCATCATTAGCTCAAATTTGCTCTTGTAGGATGAAACTGTACTCATCATCTCGCCAATGCATTTGTTTTTACCTTGTAGTTCAAGGTTCATATCACTTAGTTCACCTGTAAAGTCAGCGAGAAATGCCAGATCACATAACCACTCCTCATCTTCCAACTCTGCTTGGTCATCTCCCCTCTCCTTCAAAACACCTCTTATTTCATTCAGCAAATCACAAAATCTTTGCAGAAATTTGTGCCTACTTAGCCACCTTACATCTGTGTGCAAAATGATTTCCGCTGCCCCTTCATCAAGAGTAAGATTGAAAAGCCATCTTTGAAGTGATCTTCCATGAACTGAATTTACAATTTTGAAAGTGATGTCCATGACAGTCTCTGTATTGAGTCTCTTGTTTGCCAAAACTTGCTGGTGAATGATGCAGTGGTAAGAAAGGAAATCTGGGAAGTCATCATGCTGTCTACAGAGGGCTATGAAACCATTAACCTCACCTGTCATTGCTCTTGCTCCATCAGTAGTGATGGAAACAAGTCTATGCAATGGAAGATTACACTTTGTCACAAAAGAATGGAAAGAACTGAATATTTCCTGACTGGTAGTTCTCCCTTTTAAAGAAATCATTCCAAGTAATTCTTCTTTAACACTGAAGTCTTCAAAAACCATCCGGATAAAGACTAATAACTGGGCTATGTCTCTTATGTCTGTAGATTCATCCAGATGGAGTGAGAAAGCAGCACAATTTGAAACATCTTCCAACAATTGTTCAGTTGTGTCTCCACACATCTTTTCTATTCACTGCACGACAGTGTTTCTTGACAATTGTACATCTTGAATAGCAGCTATGATCTCTTTCTTATTTTTAAATCCTTCAAAAGAATTGTCAGCTGATTCAAGAAAACAATTTTTTACAAATTCCCCTTCAGTGAAAGGTTTGCATTTCATTGCGATCAGGTTGCTGACCTTGAAGGATGCTATGGTTGCATTGACCGAATGTGACCTTGGCTTCGTCCAGAGGTCAGCAGATCGCTGAGTAGCCAATTTCGATTTAAGTTCTTTGAGCTTCAGTTTACGAATTTCACTTTTGGGTGGAAAATCAGCATCAAACTTATTGCTATGCTGAGCCTTATAATGACATTCCAGATTACCCTTTTTGGGCAAGGATACCGGGGTGCTACAAATTAGACAACAACACTTGTCTTTCACCATGATGAAGAAGCAGCCCATTTCACATTCATCATGAAAGTGGTAAGTTTTGCTCTTCTTTGGAACACTCATCTTCGTTATACTGGGGTGGCTGGATGTAAGAAGGCCAAATCTGCTAAGTTAGTATAAACATTGGCTGAATCTGGTCCAAAACTGTCACTGTCCGAAAGTATTAAAGATCAACAGGAACTGAAGACCTCTGGATGATGTGCAATACAAGGACTGGAGATGCCAAAACCACACATGCAGTTCTAAAAGTAAAAATAAGAATTCATCATACTGGCACCAATAATCAAATACCACCAAACAATCATCAAAAAACTCAAACACCTGTCCAGCAAACCAGATACATCCGCAGGCAAGATTCCTGCAGGCAGGGAAAAAAGACAGTCAAAGGATCAGCAGTGGCGGCAAGCCCTCCGCAGACGACCTGCCGACACGAGCTCTCTCCTAGCGACGGGGCGAGCTGCTGGAGAGATGGAGCCAAGTGGGGCTGGCGATCTACCTCTGACCCATCTGCAATCTACAGGTAGATCATGATCTACCTGTTGGACATGCCTGGTTTACGCCATCAAAATATAGAAAGACTAGGGGCCATGCAATGAAGCTACAGGGTAACCTATTTAAGAATAATAAGAGAAAATATTTTTTTACTCAATATGTAATCAAACTATGGAATTTGCTTCCGGAGGATATAGTAACAGTTGTTAGTGTAGTTGGGTTTAAAAAAGGTTTGGACAAGTTCCTGGAGGGAGGTCCATAAACCATTATTAAAGGGGACCCAGAAAGCATAGTTACTCACCTGTAACAGGTGATCTCCAGGAACAGCAGGAATTTAGTCCTCACATATGGGTATCGTCGGTACCGACGGAGCCTGCGCAGGAACGCTCCCCAGCGTCCAATTAGAACGCTTTTGGGAGCATCCCACAGTGCCTGCGTGCTGCCTTCCCGCCTTTCCCAACTGCCTCTCTCCAGTTGAGTTTTAAAGCTGAGACAAAGAGAGAGAGAGGGAAAGGGAAAAGATAGATAGAGAGATACAACTCCTAGGGGAGTTGGGTGGGTTGTGAGGACTAAATTCCTGCTGTTCCCGGAGATCACCTGTTACAGGTGAGTAACTATGCTATCTCCAGGAACAAGCAGGAATGTAGTCATCACATATGGGGACTCCCTAGCTTTAGATGCCAGGGAGAGACCCCAGAAGTTGTGTGTCCCTGAGAAGGGCTCCACTTCCCCCATGGATCTCTGGAATTCTACCAGGGATGGTGGGTAGGAGCTGATTAGGTATGGAACAGGTGTTGGAGAACAGCCTGACCAAACAAGGCATCCCAGTGGGAGTCCTTGTCCAAGCAGTAATGGGCTGTGAAGGTATGAACCTAAGCCCAAGTGACTGCTCGACAGATGTCATCGATAGACACAGAGTGCAGATGAGCCATTGAGGTTGCCATGGCTCTCACATTGTGAGCTGTGACATGGCCCTCCAGAGAAAGGTTCTTACTCTGATAGGTGAAGGAAATACACTGAGAAATCCAGGTCGATAGTGTTTTCTTGGAGACTGGAAGTCCCAAATGAGAAGGATCAAAAGCAACAAAGAGTTGAGAGGAATTTCTATGTTGCTGTGTTATTTGTAAGTAAAAGGCTAAAGCTCTTTTAGTCCAAGGTATGAGAATTCCTCTCCGCATTTGATGCATGAGGCCTTGGAAAAAACACAGGTAGGTAGACCGCTTGGTTCAGATGAAAAGGCGAGACCACCTTTGGCATAAAGTGTGGATGAGTCCTAAGGACTACTTGTCATGATCGAACCTTGTATAAGGTGGATTAGCTACTAGCGCTTGCAACTCACTAATGCGAAGTGTTGATGTGATTGCAATAAGAAAGATAACCTTCCAAGAAAGGAATTTCAAGGAGGTATTGGCTAAAGGTTCGAAAGGTGGCTTCATGAGCTGCCCAAGAACCAGGTTTAAGTTCCATTCCACCAGTGGTGGCCCAATGGGAGGCTTAGTTAGAAGAAGGCCTCTCACAAATCTTGCTATAAGAGGATGAGAGGAAATAGGCTTTCCATTTAGAGGTTTAAAGGAAGCTGTAATAGCACTCAAATGGACTCTTACTGAGTTAGTTTTAAGTCCTGCATTGGATAAATGAAGGAGATACTCCAGCAATTGTTCCAGAGGTATCGCAAGGGGGTTAAGACCCTTTTGTGAAAACCATATGGTAAACCTTTTCCACTTGAAAGCATCTTGTAGAAGGTTTCGTGGAAGCAAAAAGAATATCTTTTACTTGCTGAGGGAGATTAAGATCATGGAGATCTAGGCCTTCAGCAACCAAGCCCTGAGATGCAGAGAGTGAGGATTGGGATGCCATAACAATCAGTCCTCCTGAGATAGGAGATCTGGAGCAGACCCTAACTCCAGGGAGGGAGCTTGAGAGAGATGTAGAAGCAGAGGGTACCACACTTGCCGTGGCCAATGTGGAGCTATGAGAATCATATGGCCTCTGTCTCTCTGAAGCTTGAACAGGGTTTGGGGAATTAGGAGAATGGGTGGAAAGGCATACAGGAAGTCTTGACCCCAATGAAGGAGGAAAGCGTCCCTGGCCTGAGCCCCCTGAGCCGGAATTCTGGAACAGAACCGGGGAAGTTTGGCATTCCATGGACTTGCAAAGAAGTCTATGTCCGGGGTTCCCCAAATTTGAAAAATCTTGGCCACCTGGTCTGCATGCAGAGACCACTCGTGTGGAAGCAGAACTCGACTGAGTCTGTCTGCCCAAGAGTTTTGCATGCCTGGAAGATACACTGCCAGAAGATGAATCTGATGCTCTCTGGCGAGGGCCCATAGTCGCAAAGCTTCGTTGCAAAGCGACAGAGAGCCTGTTCCCCCCTGCTTGTTCACATAGAACATGGCTACTTGATTGTCCGTATGAATGAGGACTGTCTTGTAGCTGATCAGGGTGTGGAACACTCGAAGAGCAAGGAAGATTGCTCTGAGCTCCAAGAGATTGATATGTAGATGAGTCTCCTGCGGAGACCAGGTGCCTTGGGTGGAGAGGTTTTGCAGATGGGCTCCCCAACCCATCGGAGAAGCATCTGTTGTTAGAGTTGCTTGGGGTAAGGGTTGTTGAAAAGGGGACCCCAGCAACAGGTTTTGAGTGGACTTCCATCACTGGAGAGACAAAATAAGGCGACTTGTGTTTGCTATTTTGTCTGACAGGCATCCTGATGCCTGGGTCCATTGAGTGGATAAGGTCCACTGGGCTGCCCTCATATGGAGGCGAGCATAGGGAACCACATGCACGGTGGATGCCATGTGGCCTAGTAGCTGTAACATTTCTCGAGCAGTGAGATGAGACTTTAGCACTGCTTGAGAAGCTAACTGCACCATGCGAAGGCAGCGGGCCTGGGGGAGATAGGCCCTTGCCTTTCTGGTATCCAGCAAAGCTCCTATGAACTCTAAAGATTGAGTAGGAGTTAGACTGGATTTTGGGATGTTTATGACCAGACCCAAATACTGAAGGATACGCATTGTGCAGGCTAGAGAAGTCCTGGCCTCTGACTCTGTTGGGGCTCAAATGAGCCAGTTGTCTAAGTAAGGGAAGATGAATATCCCTAGAGTGCGGAGAAATGCTGCTACTACGGCCATGCATTTCGTGAACACCCTTGGTGCTGAGGCCATGCCAAAAGGAAGCACTCTGTATTGGTAGTGCTTTCCCTGAAAAAGGAACCAAAGGAACTTTCTGCCAGTTGGATGGATGAGAACATGGGTGTACGCATCCTTGAGATCTAGAGAACAAAGCCAATCCTGACTCTGAAGGTATGGCAGCAGAGTTCCGAGAGAAATCATCTTGAATTTCTCTTTGACAAGGAATTTGTTCAATTCTCTGAGGTCCAAGAGAGGTCTGTATCCCCCTGTTTTCTTTGGGATAAGAAAATAGGGGGAGTAAAACCCCGTACCCTGTTGGGGAGTGGGTACTTCTTCTATTGCCCCTTGGGCAAGAAGAATAGTGACCTCCTGATCTAATAGGTTGATGAGAGGTGTCGGAGAATTGAACTGCCCTATTATTGTGGGAGGGGGAATGCTTGAAAAATGAAGCTTGTACCCCTCCTTTATGATGGAGAGTGTCCAGTGCTCTGCTGTTATCTGCCCCCATCTGGGGGCAAAGTGACATAACCTTCCTGGAATGGTGGAAGGCTCTGGTCCCACGAGAGCCAGAAAGGCTAAGTTCTCTAGCTGCAAGTCAAAGGCCTTGTGGAGGCTGAGACTGCTGAGACGGTTGAGGCTTAGCAGTCTTTGCTTTCTTCTGTTTGGGTGGTTGCTGACCTTTCCTGACAAGCTGACCCGCAGAACATCCCTGCTGAGCATAAGCATGATAATATCTTTTCTTCTTAGCAAAGAATGGTTTCTTGAACGATTTCTTTCTAGCAGGATCAGCTGTGGACTTGGATAACCTATCCAAGGTGGAGTTGTGAGCATCCATCTCATTGGCCTTTTCCTGCCAATCTTTGCCAAACAGGTTCTCACCAGTACACGGGATATTTCCCAATTTGTCTTGTACCCAGAGCTCCAGATCGGATGCCTGGAGCCAAGCAATTCTATGTGCACCTATGGCAATGGCAGAGGTTCTGCTTATGCACTCAAAACAGTCAAAGGCTGCACGGTTGACAAATTTAGAAACATCTTGGGCATGTTTGACAAAAGTGAGAAAATCCTGTCTTCTAACCTCAGGAAGAATAGGACTTAAAGCTTCTAAATCATCTGCGACCTCCTTCAGGAACATTCCCATGTAGAGACTATAGGAACTGATCCTGGCAGAAAGCATGGAAGCTTGGAAGACACGACGTCCAAAAGCATCCAGGGTTCTGCACTCACGTCCTGGAGGATTAGAAGCATGCCTCTTTGCACTCTTGATCCTTCTCATAGCTGATTCCACTACAATAGAGTGGTGAGGAAGCTGAGTCTTTTGGAAACCAGGACAAGGAGGGACTCGATACAGAGTATCCAGTCTGCGAGAATGAGGAGAGGTGGTAAGAGGTGTCTCCCACATCCTTAACATGAGATCATATAAAATCTCATGAATGGGCAAGGTTGCTGCCTCCTTAGGAGCTTTGGGATATTGTAAAATTTCCAACTCCTTAGCTCTGGGCTCTGTTTCAGGGGTCACAGTAATGGACAGACCCTGAGCCACCTCCCTGATAAAATCCTGGAAGGAAATATCCTCTGGAGGAGACATCCTGCGTTTAGGGGAGGAGGGCTCCTCTGGGAGAAGTATTCCAGCATCGACAGAACTATCAGAATCCTCAGATTCTTCTGAGGACTCGAAGTACTGTCTGTCCGGATGCTCCTGAGGAGCCCGATACCCGTACCGACCGAAGTCGGTACTGGGAGTAATCGGAACCGGGGTATCGGTACCCGAGGGCATCGGATGACTGGATACCGGTAAAGAAGACACCGATGCCGATGTCGATGCTATCGGTACCGGTACCGGTGCTGGTGCCGGTACCGTAGCCGGTACCGGTACCGTAGCCGGTGCCGGTACCGACCGGATTGTCTGTCGCGGTTCCAAGGGCGTCGATGCCGCAAGGAAAGCCGTCAGACTGCGCTCAATAGCCAGGAATCTCTGGTCTATCAACGCTGCCGATGCCTGGATATTGGTACCGGAGAAGACCGCCGGTACCCCAGAGCATGGCACCAGTAGTTCTGCCGATGTCAAGGCCTCGAGAACATCCTGGAGCCCCGATAATGCTTTGGAAGCCGAAGCCTTCCGCCGGGGCAATTTTGCCGGTGCAGAATCCTCAAGGGCAACGCCAGAGGCATCTCGATGCTTAGAAGGAGATCTACCCTTTGAGGACCGGCTGGACGTATGTTTGGTTTCCTGAGATCCACGGGAGGAAGAGGAAGCCCTGGAAGACGTCGATGCCACCGAAGCTGCATCAGAGGGAAACAGGGTACTGAGCTTAGTAGCTCGGTTCTGCCGACCTCTTTTAGATATCATGGAGCAGGACATACAATCCGTAATGGAGTGGTCAGAACCTAAACATTTTAGACACCATTCATGGGTGTCAGTGACGGAAATGGTACCGCTACACTTGGTGCACTTTTTGAAACCTGAGGCAGGTTTCTCCATTGTAAGAAAAAGGTTTTGGGCCTAAGGCCCAAAAAGGCACGTGCACCTGAAGAAAAAATAGGAAAAATCCTAGTATATATATATATATATTTTTTTTTTTTTAAGACAGAAAATAAGAAGAAAACACCGGTGGTACCGGTAAAGCGTCGAGGAAGGCAGACGCGACCACAAAAAAGAAAGAAAGAAAGGAGAATTCTTCTGCGGTGACAGGAACAACGACCTGCTGGCTCCGCGGGAAAAAAAGAACTGGAGAAAGGCAGTTGGGAAAGGCGGGAAGGCAGCACGCAGGTGCTGTGGGATGCTCCCAAAAGCTTTCTAATTGGACGCTGGGGAGCTTTCCCGCGCAGGCTCTGTCGGTACCGACGATACCCATATGTGATGACTACATTCCTGCTTGTTCCTGGAGATTATCCACTGCTTGACCCAATACAAGCATTTGTGGAATCTGTGTCTTCTGGGGAACCTGCTAGGTAGTTGTGATCTAGATTGGCCACTGTTGGAAACAAGATACTGGGTTTGATGGACCTTGTCTGACCCAGTATGGCATATCTTATGCTCTTACCTAAAGCCACCATCAGAACTATGGTTGCTAAGTAATATATAGGAGATGTTATATTGGGGCAACTGACCCCCTCATTCTTGTGAGCACATGTATGTCTGTAGGTAGAGGGTCAGAGGGGGGAAGATGTTAGGGCCCAACATATCCAGATAGCAAGGTAAAAAAGTAGCATTTTATTATTGATTTATAGATTCAAATTTGTCAGTTTTGGAAATATGAATGTATAGCATTGCTGATAACTTTATATTTGTACAGTACAAGAGGAAATAAACCACTGCTCTAGTATTGCACTGCATGCAGTAACTGGATTTTTGGAGTTTCTAGTTCAGTTTTTGTCTGCACATTTGTCTTTCTGATTTATGGTCTTTTATTCTATATTTGTTGAGAGTCTGTTCATGTTCCATTTGTGACATTTCTGCATAGGGATATATAACACTCCTGGTAGTTCTACTTCCACAGTAGGAGGGGTGTGGGTGTTCTAGGACCCTATGTAATGTTTGCAGTACTGCTTTGTCATGGACTCTGTGGCCAGTTGCAAGGGAAAGGCCATATGGAGACGGACTACAGTGAGGGAGCTACCCCTCCACCCCTACATAAGGACGTCCTGCACTCTGCATGTGAGTACTGACAGGGCCATACCAAGGGCTGTGCGAGAGGTGCGGCTGCACAGGGCACCGGCACAGAAGGGGGCACTGATATTGTCACTGGGCTTCCAGAAAGCTCAAAATGAGTGAGATGCTGAACGTGGGTGGATAGGGGGGGGGGGGGGGGACACACCAGATTTGTTTGTCACACAGGGCGAATTTCTAGCTTGATATGGTCCTGCGTCCCTGCTTCTTCCATCTGCACAATCACAAGCTACACATGCAGTATTATTTTGCAGTATTTTATTATAAGCCATTTTTTGGAGTTCCTATACCTCTTAGGCTTGTCTGATTTAGAAGCTAAGCAGGGTCAGGCTTATTCAGTATTTGGATGGGAGACATAAGAACATAAGATATGCCATACTGGGTAAGACCAAGGTCAATCAAGTACAGTTTCCTGTTTCCAGCAGTGGCCAATCTAGGTCATACATACCTAGCAGTTTCCCTAAAAGACACAGGTTCCACAATGTTGAATTGAGTCAAGCATTGATATCCCAGGTCCCTTTTTAATAATGGTTTATGGACCTTTCCTCCAGGAACTTGTCCATACCTTTTTTAAACCCAGCTACACTAACAGCCATTACTACATCCTCCGGTAACAAATTCCAGAGTTTGATTACACGTTGAGTGAAAAAATATTTTCTCTTATTAGTCTGAAATAGTTTACCCTGTAGCTTCATTGCATGTCCCTAGTTTTTCTGTATTTTGATAACGTAAACAATCGATCTACGTTTACCCGTTCCACTCCGTTCATTAATTTATAGACTTCTATCATATCTCTCCTAGAGTCGTCTCTTTTCCAGGTTAAAGAGCCCTAACCTTTTTAGCCTTTCTTCATAGGGGTATCCTTCCATCCCCTTTACCATTTTGGTGGCTCTTCTCTGAACCTTTTCTAATAACGCTATATCCTTTTTAAGATACAGCAACCAGAACTGCACACAATATTTAAGGTGTGGTCGCACCATGGAACGATATAGAGGCAGTATAATATCCTTTGTTTTATTTTCCATTCCTTTCCTTATGATACCTAGCATTCTATTTGCTCTCTTGGCCACCGCTGCACACTGGGCAGAGGGTTTTAACATGTTATCCACAATGACGCCTAAATCATTTTCCTGGGTGGTGGTTCCTAATATGGAACCTTGCATCGTGTAACGATAGTTTGGGTTGTTCTTCCCTTGGTGCATAACTTTGCACTTGTCCACATTAAATTTCATCTGCCATTTTGATGCCCAGTCTTCCAATTTATCAAGATCCTCTTGCAATTTTCCACAAGCCTCATGGGTTTTAACAACTTTAAGTAGTTTTGTATCATCTGCAAATTTGATAGCCTCACTCGTTATTCCCTTTTCCAGGTCATTTATGAATATGTCAATAAGAAGCGGACCAGCACAGATCCCTGGGTTATACCACTATTCACCTTTCTCCATTGGGAAAATTGGCCATTTAGCCCTACCCTCTGCTTTCTATCTTTTAACCATTTCCTGATCCACAATAGTACACTGCCTCCTAGCCCATGACTTTTTAGTTTTGCCAAACGTCTCTGATGAGGGACCTTGTCAAAGGCTTTCTGAAAGTCCAAATATACTATATCAACCGCCTCACCTTTGTCTACCTGTTTATTCACACCTTCAAAAAAACAACAGATTGGTAAGACAAGATCTTTCTTGTCTAAAGCCATGTTGGCTGTCTCCCATTAAGCCATGACTATCTACATGTTCAGCAATTTTGTTCTTTATGATGGTTTCTACCATTTTCCCGGTACTGATGTCAGGCTCACCAGTCTGTAGTTTCCCAGATCACTCCTGAAACCCTTTTTAAAATTTGGCATTACGTTCGCCATCCTCCAATCTTCAGGTATTACAGATGATTTTAATGATAGTTCACAGATTACTAATAGCAGGTCTGCAATCTCATATTTCAGTTCTTTCAACACCCTTGGATGTATATCATCCGGTCCAGCTGATTTGCTACTCTTCAGTTTATCAACTAGTTGTCTTCCCGATGTATCGATATTTTCTTCAATTCTTCCGCACCTTTAAATACCACTTCAGTCATGGGTAACATCCCTACATCTTCCTCAGTAAAGCAAAGAATTCATTCAGTCTCTCCGTTATTGCCTTGTCGCCTCTTAGTGCCCCTTTAACCCCTCCATCATCTAATGGACCAACTGACTCACAGGTATTTTGCTACGAATGTACTTGAAAAAGTCTTTATTACTCATTTTTGCTTCCGCAGCAAGCTTCTTCTCAAATTCTCCCTTTGCCTACCTTATCGATGCCTTGCATTTAACTTGCCAGTGCTTGTGCTGTTTCCAGTTTTTGTCGTTTGGCTCTTTTTTCCATTTCCTCAAAAATGTTTTTTTGGCAACAGCCTCTCTGACCTCACCTTTAAACCATGCTGGCAGTTTTTTGGACTTCCTTCCACTTTTCTTAAAGCGTGGAATACAGCTGTTCTGGGCTTCCAAGATAGTATTTTTCAACAACACCCAAGCTTGATGTAAGTCTTTAACCTTTGCAACTGCTCCTTTTAGCTTTTTCTTAACTATTTTCCTCATTTTATCATAGTCTCCCTTTCGAAAATTAAAAGGTAGTACTGTGGATTTCCTTACCATCCCTCCTCCACCAATTAAATCAAACGCGATCATGCTATGTTCACTATTGCCAAGTGGCCCCAACACCCTTATCTCTTGCACCAGTTAACATGGAACTCTGTGCTTTAGTGCATAGGGCACCATTGAGGTGGCATTAGGTGATCCCGTGATAATGCAGTTAGTGTGCGGTGTGAACTCCACGCTAACTGCACAGAGCACACCATGCCCACTTTCCGTCCCTCCCCATCCATTCCCTACCCTAGAGTGAGTTAGACAGTTTGCACAGGAATCATCCCATGCTGTCCTAGTCCTATACTAGCTGGCAATGTGTATCCCAACATGTGTCATCAGCTAACACGCTTTAATAAAAGACTCCCTTAATTTTAACTGTACCCTTCTTTTTCCTTTCCCACCCATTCATTCAGATCAAATAGGAGGAGAAGTGTCTTAAAAAGAAATACTTGCAGAATCGTTCCTGTTTCTCAGAAAGGCTCCAAAGGGGGTGGTGGTGGGGGGTGCTCTCCTGTGATCATGTGACTATGGGCACGCAATCAGGGGCGACGAACCGTGGCACATAGTTCTTAATATAGAGGGACCCTTCAGGAAGCTCCACTGACTTCACCCATATGCCGTTGGAGCCACGTTAGGTGTTCCAGGATCAAGTTCCTCTTCCTTCCCCTCCTTCCTGCTCCATCTAGGCCAATTCAGTGGTCCAGCTCTACATTGTTTTGAAAGCAATTCAGTCCAGTCAGAAAAACAAGGTAGTGCCAACAGCAGCATTAAATAACAGGTGAAATTGTTATCAGACGAGTACAGATGAGTGAAATGAAATGGATTTCTTCTAGAACTATCTGAATAGCAAACTGAATATGAATTGTACAAGAGTCGTTTTTAGTTTTAAAAATGCAAAAATAGCAACGATCAAGCTGTAGGTTATTGTCCATAGCTATGGTGGACCATCACTCTAAGAACAGAGCAATTCTCTTTGTTTAATAATGGAACACTTGGATAAACTATTTATGTAAACTTCCATTTCATCTATAAGACAATAGCAAGGTGGTTATAACCTTCAGTGATTGAAATTCATTTTCTGCATCTGTGATGGCCCCTGGCAAGTATGAATCTTAATATGTCCTTAACATTGCATTTTCGGCTAGATTTCATGCTGTAAAGTGAATATAAAATTGTGTAGGAGAAAATAGGCATTCAATAATAATTGAATTCCAGAACACAACAAAGATTGATTTCTTAACTGCTTACAATTGATCATATAACTTTAGCAAAGTACATGAAAATAATGAAGGGAGATTATATGTTACCCAAGTTTGTATACCTGTTCTCTGTAAACACAGAATAGCTTGTTGTTCTGGTGATTTTGTTTCATGTGAACCGCGCTGATACCGAATAGCGCAGTATATAAAAGATTGTAATAAATAAATAAATAAAATAATAAATAAATATATCACACCATGTTAAATATTTATTAGGATTTATTAACCACCTTTATGAAGAGAATTGCCCAAAGCGGTTTACAACAAGTATACCTTGAAACAAACACTTTGGGGCTTGTTTACAAAGCCGCGTTAGCGGTTTCCGATCCTTATCAGAGCCGCGGCCCCATTGAAATCAATGGGGCCGCGGCTCTGATAACGATCGGAAACTGCTACTGCAGCTTTGTAAACAAGCCCCTTTATGTTTTATTAACAGCATAACAATTGTAAAATGACCAAGGAAGTAATTCTATAATGAGCTGTGTATAACAAGCATGCTATTGATGCGCATATATCACCTGTTTTAAATGAGTTACATGCAGGGATAGACTCTAATGCGCAGAATGCAGGCAGTCGCTATTTTGAACATATGCATCTCGGGGTAATGGTGTGTAGTTTTGTAGTGGACGAGCACAGGAGCGAAGCTTGGGTGGAGCATAGGTGAAGTGCAAATTTATGAGTGTAAGTTGTAGAATACTATAATTTATATGCATGTCCTATAAATCTTGCCATGGGCCTTTACACCAGTGGTCACGTCTAGATTTGGCAAGCATATCTCATCACTTATGGCCTTATAGCATGATTCTGTTCTAGACATAGAGGCCTTCTGTATGTCGGTCTGAACCGGACGTACAGAGGGCGTCGTGATTATGATCCCGTGAGGCATGTCTAGCCCCTTGGGATCAGAATCGCGAACAGTCTTGTATGTGCAGGACGGGATTGTGATTCAGCCCAGCCTGCACGTCCAGGACATGCCCGACTAACTCAGTCAAGGCTTTACAATGGAGCTGCAGCACCATGGTGTCCAGTTGCCATGGCATCGCAGCTCCATTGTAAAGCTGCGATCCTGTCTGCCGGCTCCTGCAAAGCATTCCCCGCAGCCCGACACCCGATCCAGCCACCTATGTCCAGGGTCATGCTGTGGGGAATGTCCTTGGCCCACCCCCCACCTCATCTGCGCCCCGGGCTGCTGATCCCCGACATCTAGAGAAGTTATTCCACCTCCAAGGTGGAATAACTTCCCCGTACAGGTCGCTGGCCCCGGACATACAGGGCTATCATTAGAATCAGCCCTGTACATCCAGGCCCGCGACCACAACTGGCGGGGAAGTTAGCTGCTGGTGGGAAGGACCATGAATAGCAGGGATGGATGTCCCATTGGGACATCATCCCCACTATTTGTGGGGCAGAATAATCCCCTTATTCTATAAAATAATACACACACATACTTACTTTATAGCAGGGCTCAACAAACCCCAGGCTCCAGGTCACCATGGCAACTAAAAAATCAGACGTGGGTGCTTGGGTCTCATAACACCTGTGCAGCAACATGATGATCGCAAAGGCAGTGATTGCGGCTGGGATCAGTGCCGGCTGCCCACGGAGACTCCATCTCCCGCTGGCAGAAAGGAAGGGGAAGGCCATGATCACAGCACAGAAGTAAGCTGTCTGTCCGCAGGAGATAGGATCCCCGCAGGCAGACAGCTTGCATTTGGGCTGCAATAACAGCTTTCCCCTTCTCTGCTGCCCACGGGAGATGGGATCCCCGAGGGCAGAGCAGGATAGGAAGGCCTAGAGGGAGGTAGGCTGCCTACAGGGATCCCATCTCCCATGGGCAGAAGAGGAGGGTCTGCAGTAAAATATAAAGTGAGACGGGAAAGTGGGAGGAGTGAACTACAAAATCTTAAAGGGCCAGTAACTACAAAAAAAAGGAGGATGGAGGAATCGAGGTCATGGGGTGGGAGTTTTAGGAGAGAGGAGGAAGGGGAGAAGGACTGAAGGGGGAACAGAACTTGGTGAGGGGCTGGAGGGGGAAGGTAGATTGCAAGATTAAAAGTTAAAGGGATGAATGCATGCAGACAAAAGGCACAATGCCTATTTACCCAAAGGTGCATTCCCCTACCCCAAGAATACATAAACACACACACAAGCACCACACACTCACACACAGGCACCCCACCTCCATAGGACAGACACATACCACCAGCTCCACACTACATATGCACACACACACAGAAGCTCTCAAACTCTGCAGCACACACACACATGCACTGCAGCCCTGCACCTCATCCACATAACGGCACCCACTATCACATCCCATATACCAACTGGCACAGCACCATTGCACTACTCTCACACACAGCAGCCTATCTTTTCGCTCTCTTCTGCTCTGGCTACTGAGGTTCCTACAGATGATAGTCTGGTCCAACTGTGCCAGTAAAACTGGTCCCAGGCATGGAATTAACTAAATAGAAGTTGCTACGAGGCAGAAAAGGCTCACAGACCATCATGATCAACCCAGTAGCAGGCAGGCAGTAAAGTCTAGTTACCTACTATGAACTTATGCCTAAAACGTCCCTGTGCAAGGTCCCAAGTTTGTAGGTCCACATGTCATTACAGAGAGGATCAACCCTATAGTCATGCATCTTTAGCTTTCTGAGACCCTCAATATACCTTATTCATTTCATGCTTATTTATTTAATCCTGCTACTTTAAGTAGAAAACAGATACCTCTAGTCCTGATATTGATCAAGGGTGGCTGGGTGGAAGATATATTGGATTCTAGGGTATCCCATTGGAGGACACAGTATCTGGTTCACTGGAAGGGTTGTGGTCCAGAGGAGAGATCCTGGGTTGATATGATCTCAGTGCACCCTGTCTTCTAAGCAGGTTCCTTTCAAGACAGACTAAGGGGCACACAGAAGACATCTATTGTAAAGCCCTAATAGACAGTTTTTGTCATCTGACTGGCAGTCATCCCAGAGCTATGGTCCATACTTTCAGTTGGCAGCCATCTTATTTCCTCTATTATCTATCTATCTATCTATAGATAGATAGATAGATAGAGATATACAGTATAGGAGTGGAAGAGTAGCCTAGTGGTTAGAGCAACAACCTAGCATCCAGATGATCTGGGTTTGCTTCCCATTAGCACTCCTTGTGACGTTGGGCAGGTCACTTTACCCTCCATTGCCTTGGAAGAAAAGGCCTGACAATCTACTTTGTCATACCTTGCCAAGAAAACCCAGGGGCTGCTGGGTCAACAGGAGTCAGCATTGAATTGATGGCACTTAAAAAAAATAAAAAATAGATAGATATACATACAGGAAGTGACCTGGAAACAAATAGTCAGATCTTGATCTCTTTCTGTGCTTCATATGTTGGGATTCAGTTTTCAAGAAGCATTTCAGTGCTCAGGTTTGCTTGGTTTGTGTTCCTGCTCTACCTGCCTAGTTCCAGTTAGTTTCGCCTGACAGCACCTGAGGGCAGTATTTGCAGGCAGAGAAAATCCACCTGATCTGGCTGGAGCCTCTTAAGCTCATCTTGGCCTCCAGGTGCTCTCTTCTGACTCAAAGCTGCTTATGCCCTCAGCTGACTTTGCCATGACAAAGTTTAGTGTGTCACCTCTAAAGACACATTAAACGTCTACCAACATGCATGCAAATGAAATTTTAGCTCATGCTCTAAAGCATTGGTCCCACAATGTCTAAACAGCAGCTGAGAAATTACCAAGACAAGGAAAGAAATGAGTGCAATGACGCCCTTAGTAAAGAGAAGGCAAAAGAATTACACTAGTGATCTGTGTTCTGCTCTTTGTCTTTGCTCTGTGAAAAGCTTTTCAAGCTGTGAAGAGAACTCAACCTACTTAAAGAAACACTGTCAGCACAATTTTAAAGCTTACAAAATGTTTATTTCCTCTCTGCATGGATATGTTCAGCAAACTACTCTTAGATAGTGAAATAAATTTTATGAATGAATCCATTGTTTCCTAAAGTGGAAATGCTTTCAACTTAGACTGCAATTACATGCATTGTGGGAGAAATAGAAAGATAACTATGCAATCAATCAAATTACTATCCATTTTTGAAGACTGTACATTGTATGAAGCAATAGAACAATCTAGTTAACCTGTAGGCATTGATTTTGTTTTCTAGTGATGTCATTAATGGTGTGCATTAAGGGGGGCAATTTAACAATAGGACACCAAGGTTGAGTGGGCAAGTAGGTGCCTATTTGTAGTTTATTTTAGAAAGGCATTTAGATGTATATGTGTCTTTATAAAATGCTAGCACAAATCCTGCAGAAACTGTGGCTAGAATGCACTAATATACATTAATCCATCGGAAACAGGGGTAAACGTATGTGAAAAATGCCCATAAGTATGTATTATATAAGCTATGCATGCACTTCACCACTCCACCCCAACTCTGCCCCAGAACACTCTATATGTGGGTCCATACAAGTACACTCATTGTCACCGCATGTACTTCTACATGCATCCCGCATCGGGTAATTTCACTACTACTACCACTACTACTACTAATCATTTGTATAGCACTATAAGGTGTACTCAGTGATGTACATATGAATGTAAGACACATTCCCTGCTCTTCAGAGCTTACAATCTAATCAAGATGAAAAAACATCGCAAATCTGGGGAATAGAGTATGGTAAGTAGTGGACAAGATCCAAAAGCAGCCTCATAAGAGTGATCAAGTTCAGTTCACTATGGACTATGTTTAACATTTTTAGACATGAAATTGATTACATTTTACCACCAATATATATAGAAAAAGTAGTAGTGATGTTGTTGTTGTTTTTAAGTACCATCGAGTCAGTGTTGACTCATGGCAACCCTCTGGATAGTTGCCTAAACTGTGTTCGGTCTTCAGTCAGGAAACATTTTATTACATTGGGATTGTTTTTCATTTATTGTAGAAGAAAACTATTTTCCGGTATCTCAGTTTTTAAGATATAGGTGAATTACTTTCTACAGTAGTTGAACATAAAAACATACTGGACAGTTAGATGCATGATTAAAAGAAAGAGGCTATCCAAAAAAAAAATAAGTAGTGTAATATAAAGGAAACTCCCTTTTTCCAATACAGAATTGGAGATATTTTTTGTAATCTGACTCTTTGGTAGCTCGTTATGCCATTTAGTGCCATTATTGAAAACATTTTATTACAATATTTCTCCCCTCTTACTTCCATCACAGTTGGAAGAGACAACAAATTAGCTTCATATGATTTTAAACATCTTCTAGGTCTGTAGCGTATCAATCTTTCTGTCACATACTTTTATTTTTCATCTCTCAATGCTTTAAATGTTAAGGAATACTGGCAGTGTTTCGGCTATCTTGCCTTCTTCAGGAGGTAAAAACTCAGCTGTAGCGGGAGTAGTGTTATATCATCAAATGTTCAAATTGGGCAGTCACTTATCAACAAAAAATTGGCCATTTATAACAGCGCCTAGAATTCTAGGAGAAGAAGGATAGCCGAAACACTGCCACTGCAGGAGCGGGTCTTAATAAAGCTGATTCGGGAATATCGAAGGGTGGCCTTTTCTTTGCCCTGCTCCTGTTGCTGCAGGGCTCAAATAGAGCCAAAAGAACATAAGATTATAGGATATGCCATATGGGGTCAGACCAAAGGTTCATCAAACCCAGTATCCTGCTTCCAACAGTGATCAATCCAGGCCACAAGTATCTGTCAGGTTGTAAAAAGGTAGGTGCCCTATCCTGAAGCAATCTTTACAAGTGAAAAACTGGCCTTTGTTGGCATGGGATAGGACCAGTGAGAGTTCAGTACTTTTTGGAATTTTGAATATATGAATGAATTTTAAATAAACGCTGTAGTGGCACTTTGGATTCGCATTTCACTACTTCAGCAGCTTTTCTATAAATTTACTCACCAAAAAAGTCAGTTTAACTGGTCTGTAGTTACCAACCTCTTTCTTACTTTCACGTTTGTGGACAGAGACCACATTCACTCATTTCCAGTCCTGTTGGATCACTCCTGACTCTAAAGAAGCTCTCGGCTCTACTTTTCAACATCTACATGCAGCCCCTCTGTGACATTTTCAAAAAACATAACATCAACTACCATATCTATGCAGATGATATTATGTTATACACCCAATTGGACACTAATAACCCAAAGTATACACACCTTGAAGCATGCCTGTACGAGATGTTAGCATGGATCCAGCAAAACAACATGGCGATTAACCATAAGAAAACCGAAGTAATGTATATATCAAGTAAACCGGACTTTGAACCCCCTCCGACGGTTACCCTCTGCAACAACACATACAACACAAAAAACGAGATCAAATACCTGGGTGTCACACTGGACAGCAAGCTCCAACTGGAAAAACATCTGCGAAGAACAAACAAAGCCATCTTCCACAAGCTCAGAGTCCTACAGCCACTGAGGAACTTAATCGAACCCTGTGATTTTCGGATGGTGGCACAAGCACTCATTATGCCACACATAGACTACTGTAACGCCATACTACAGGGTCTGCCAAAGAAAACGCTAAATATATTGCAATTGGCCCAAAATGTGGCGGCTAGGATCATCACACGAACAAGAATCACTCAGCGCATCACACCTGTACTGATCGATCTACATTGGTTACCAGTTGTGGCCAGAATACAATACAAAACTTTGGTAACCACATTCAAGCTCATACATGACATAGCACCCTCATTCCTCTCAACACTGATCAACAAGCAACCTACCAACAGAGACAGGCAAACTATTAACTCTGACACATTACAAGTTCCTAACAATATCAGATCAGTAAAAACAAGCACCAGCAACAAAGCATTCTCATTCTCAGCCCCGATAACCTGGAATCATCTACCACATGAACTGCGAGCTATAAAAGACATAAATGACTTTAGAAGGAAAATAAAAACTCATCTTTTCAAATGTCACTATAACCTGATGTAAAAAGTGAAACCATTATGCCGACCTGTGTAAATGTAAATAAGTGAAACCATTATGCCGACCTGTGTAAATGTAAATAATAGAGAACTGTGTAAATGCCGACCTGTGTAAATGTAATTAATAGAGAACTGTAATTATGTAAATATTGTAAACCTAATTTTTGAAGTGTCTAACCCTGCATGTTGTGCCTAACCCTAAATCTATGTATATATGATCCAATTTTCCTGTCTTGATTTGACATATCCCACATTTGTAATCAAACCGCTGCTGATCGCTGGAAGTAGCGGTATATAAGTGTAAACTAAATAAAAATAAATAAATAAAAAGGTCAGACAGTAAAATCGCCAGAACTTCCCTAAGTGTTTTCAACACCCTTTGATGAATCCCATCTGATCCCATTGTTTTGTCCATTTTTTTTTCAAAAACTGAATTAAAGACGTTTAAAAACAGATCATTACAACCCAAACAGTACCACTAGAAACAACAAACCATCCCCCTCTCCCTGTCCACTTTTAATTTAAAGCAGGGTCTTTAGCCCTTCTTTAAACTTTGGTTGGGATCTTTCCTTTCTTAGGTAACAGGACAGTGAATGCCATAAGGTAGGTGGCCTAGTAGAAGAATGGTGTCCTATCAGTGATTTCAAACCAAGTTTATGTAGGGGGATGGGGGAGTGAGCAGATGATTATTCTGGGAGTAAAGAGGTCAGCATGGGACATAAGGTACGACAAAGTTCATCAGATATTCAGGAACCCCCATGTGTAGGCTGTATGAGTAAACATGAGAATATTAAGTTTAATCTTGAATGAAACAGGAAGTCTCCATTGCCTCAGAAAAGTCCAAGTTATCAATATCCCTGTTTAATGTACATTACCAAGTTTAAGTTACAATGTAAATCACTTTGACTGAAATGATAAAGTGGGCTAAAAAACCTGTTAGATAAATATAATAAATAAATAAATAAGTCAATGTTCCATGGTTAGCATAATGGAATAGCCCTACTGCTATATTCTGGATTGTTGTATCTTTTAATTGAAGATTATTTGAAGCCATTATATAGCAAGTTGCAACAGTCAAGGTGACTTTTGATTAATAAATGTGTTAACGTTTGAAGGGCTTTTGCATCTAATGGGGATTAGCCAGAACTCATTTGAAGTAATGCAAAGAAACAATATCCGATGATTGCTGAAATGTATTGTTCTGTGTCAAAATGACAACCTAGGATCAATAATCATGGAGAGAAATAGCATGACCTAGCTGAGGTGCTGAGGACTTGCCAGTGATCCACATTAAGTGGGACTTCTGAGGGTTAAGCTTTAGATTGTTTCAAAGAGCCAGCTGGCGGCTCCTGGAAGACAAGAATTTATTGGTGTCAGATCAGAGGTTGAGGGATTCAGTTGTGGCTACTAATTGAATGTCATCAGTGCCATGAGATTGTATCAAAGAGGTTAATGGACTAAGAAAGATGTTAAAAAGGTGAAGTGCAGAAATTGATCCTTGGGGAAATATTGCAGTTTAAGATATATGATGGAGAGGAAAGTATTTTAGTAATTACTTGATAAGTACAGCCTGTTAAGCATGAAGTAAACCAGGCCAAGACCTTACCACCTATGTCAACTAAAGTCAACTGAGTGAGTAGTAATTGAAGGTCTATAAGGTTGAAGTCTGATGAAAGATCTAAAGAGAAACCTTCTCTTGTCATTAGATAATTTAGCAGCACCATCAAGATAGTTTCTGTGCTGCGCCAGCAACCAAACCCAGGCTGTTTGGTATATAAAATAAGGATCTTGTCCAAATTAAAGCCATTTCCAGGCATTAGGCACCTGTCCCTCCAAGACGTTAGTATGGACCATAATTAAGATAAGGGAAAGCAACTGAGTTAGAAAATGTAATACAAATTTAGAGGTAAGGGGATCCAACTGTGATGTTGTCATGGGCATGACCCTAATTGTTATTATCAAGGCTCAGACAAGATGGTAGATAGAAGGAGAAGGCCTGAGAATGAGAAGTGAGATTACCTGAAGAATAGTCTATCTCCCTAAATGGGGGAGCAATGCTGTGAGGAATATAGGGAAGAAAGTCCTTCCTGATATTATCAATTTTGTTTGCAAAGAAGGATGCCAATGTTTTGGCACAATGAAGTAAATAGGCATGCCCTGAGGAATCTGAAGGTAGCAACAGGGAGGAAAAATATTAAAAAGCAGTTTAGCAGGATTGGGATGCACATATTACTTGAACGGATCAAGGATGAATAATACCTTTTCCTGGCTGACTTAACTCCAATTTGATAGCTATACTGATGTTCTTTATATAACTTTTGATTTTAATCAGTTTTATGTCTACACCAAATGTATTCTACCCCTCAGACCTGCTGTTTTAGGAGTTGATGATACCAGGGATTTCTACAACAAGCCTTAAGGCGATGAATTGATAACGGTGTGGCCTCGTCTAGGGAGGTACTAAGAATGAGATTCCAGATACTTGCTAGGTGGGCGGGAAGCAAAGTCAGGGAGAAATGAGATTCACGTGGCCAACACATCTGAGTTTATACAGTATTACTAGATTCCCGACTAGTTTAGCAGACACATTAATGGAGGTCACTGACTGAGAGACCATAAAGCAAAAGGAGATCAGAAAATGGCCTGACCATGGAATGGGGATAGTATTACCATCTTAACTGGAGTGATACAGAACAAACAAAAGAAAAAAGTAAATCCCGAGCATGGCCGAGAATGGATGGGGGACTGTACATACTGGAGATATCCAAAATCTTCCATAAATATTAAAAGCTTTTGACTTTTAATTTGGTTGTATTCAAGGCATTGGCATTAAGGTCTTCTAATATAAGTAACCTTTCATGATGGGTAGCCAATTCTGAAATTAAACTGCAGATAATGCTACAAAAGGCAACTGGCGCAGAAAAAGAGCAATCCAGCAAAAGCAGATTGCATGGAGGATTTGTGCTGATCTAAAATAACAAGATCTTTAGTGAGTCAAGAGATGGACTGTAACTGAAACAGGACTGGAGGCTATGCCTGCAATCTCATCACTAGTTCTATGTCACTGATTTTTAAAGATAAAAGAATAATTTCTGGAGGAAAACAATAATGTAAGTAAGCAGTGTTAACATTCTTCACCCACGTTTTGGTGGCACACACAATATCTAAGTGTTGGGTCACAATCACATCGTGTAATGTGATGGTTTTGTTCCTAATGGATCTTGCATAAGCAAACCAACTGCCAGCAGAGTGTGATTGTGCCACCAAATTAGTATGGAGATCTGTGCTAATATTTGGGGGGCATGTGCATCCTTCCCCCGCTTGTAGCACAATGCTAATGCACAGCACCATGCTAACTGGCATGCAGGTGCAGTTAATGCCTCCCATTGAGGTGGTGCTACATACTAACGGCAACAAATGCGGTTAGCATGCACCCAAAATGCCCATACTAACTGTGACATACCAGCAATGCCCATATTACCCTCCTAACCTGCCCAGTCCCTGCCCAATCCCACACTAACCAGTTGGTGTGGCATTTTTAGTGTGGGGCCCTGGACTAAGTGTAAGCATGACACTGTTAATGTGCATCATATTCCGCACTACCTGTTAGCATACCTTAGTAAACATGCCCCTTAGAGATGATGTACTATACTTGTGGCCATGGAGGTTAAGGTAATGATATCAGCAACTCAGTTTTTCAAGATATAAAATCCTAATGTGCAGAGTGCACAAAGTACACAGAATATAAGTGCATAACTTACATGCATAACAGGTGAGTGATTTTAAAAGGGCACAGTTCTCTGGGTAAAGCACTGTTTCACCCTCAGAAGTCCCTTGGCATGCACACATATACTTGTCAACTCATGTGTTGCTAAGTAAAAAGCATGCAAATTAGGAAATCTAGAGTGTAAATTAGGTTTTAGTGGGCATTTTTTTTCCCTACCACCATAGTCCTCAGTCCTCTTTCTTCAACCCCTCACCTCTGCCCTCTCAAACTCAATCCTGCAGCCATGCTGTACCTTTATATACCTATGTAATTAGTTGATCGTTGTAAATAGTTTCACATTTATACCTATGTATCATTGTTATATTGTTCCATGTAAACAGTTGAAATATACTGTCTTGAAAGAACTGAAATATGAGATTGCAGACCTGCTATTGGTAATCTGTGAACTTTCATTAAAATCATCTGTAATACCTGCAGATTGGAGGGTCGCCAACGTAACACCAATTTTTAAAAAGGGTTCCAGGGCTGACCCAGGAAATTACAGACCGGTGAGCCTGACGTCAGCACCAGGGAAAATGGTAGAAACCATCATAAAGAACAAAATTACGCAGCATGTAGATAGTCATGGCCTAATGGGAGACAGCCAACATGGCTTTAGACAAGGAAGATCTTGTCTTACTAATCTGATATGTTTTTTTGAAGGTGTGCATAAACAGGTAGACAAAGGTGAGTCGGTTGATATAGTGTATCTGGACTTTCAGAAAGCTTTTGACAAAGTCCCCCATCAGAGACTTTTGGCGAAGCTAAAAAGTAATGGGATAGGAGGCAGTGTACTATTGTGGATCGGGAACTGGTTAAAAGATAGAAAGCAGAGGGTAGGACTAAATGGCCAATATTCCTAATGGAAAAAGGTGAATAGTGGAGTACCCCAGGGATCTGTACTGGGTCCGCTGCTTTTTGACATATTCATAAATGACCTGGAAAAGGGAATAACTAGTGAGGTTATCAAATTTGCAGATGACACAAAACTGTTTAAAGTTGTTAAAACCCAAGAGGATTGTGGAAAACTGCAGGAGGATCTGGATAAATTGGAAGACTGGGCATCCAAATGGCAGATGAAATTTAATGTGGACAAGTGCAAAGTTATGCACCTAGGAAAGAACAACCCACACTATAGTTACACGATGCAAGGCTCCACATTAGAAACCACCACCCAGGAAAAAGATTTAGGAGTCATCGTGGATAACATGTTAAAACCCTCCGCCCAGTGTGCAGCGGTGGCCAAGAAAGCAAATAGAATGCTAGGTATCATAAGGAAAGGGATAGAGAATAAAACAAAGGATGTTATAATGCCTCTGTATCGCTCCATGGTACGACCGCACCTTGAATATTGTGTGCAATTCTGGTCACCGTATCTTAAAAAGGACATAGCGTTATTAGAAAAAGTACAGAGAAGAGCCACCAAATTGGTGAAGGGGATGGAAGGCTACTCCTATGAAGAGAGGCTAAGAAGGTTAGGGCTCTTTAGCCTGGAGAAGAGACGGCTGAGGGGAGATATGATAGAGGTCTATAAATTAATGAATGGAGTGGAACGGATAAACGTGGATCAATTGTTTACGCTATCAGAGTATAGAAAGACTAGGGGACATATAATGAAGCTACAGGGTAAACTATTTAAGACAAATAAGAGAAAATATTTTTTCACTCAACGTGTAATCAAACTCTGGAATCTGTTACCGGAGGATGTAGTAAGGGCTGTTAGTATAGCTGGGTTTAAAAAAGGTTTGGACAAGTTCCTGGAGGAAAGATCCATAAACCACTATTAAAAAGGGACTCAGGATATCAATGCTTGACCCAGTACAAGCATTGTGGAACCTGTGTCTTTTGGGGATATTGCTAGGTACGTATGACCTAGATTGGCCACTGTTGGAAACAGGATACTGGGCTTGATGGACCTCGGTCTGACCCAGTATGGCATGTCTTATGTTCTTATGTTCTTATATGTTCTATGTAAACCGTCTTGATTTGCAGAAAGACGGTATATAAAAAATGTTAAATAAATAAATAAATTCACAAAATAGCATAGTAATTTCCACACTGTATTTCACAAGTGCTCACTAAAGCCCAAAATGCAATACCTTCCTTGGACCAGGTAGTAAATCCTGTATTCTGCATGCATGCTGTCTTGTGATTTCCCCTGTGTTATCTAGACCTTTTACTTTGGAACAATTAGCTTGTCAGGCTTTAACCCCTCTTGAGCCACAGCTGCAGGCCTCCAATAGCCTAGACTTTGTTTACACAACCACAGTCTTCACACACAATTGTTTTTTCACTTAACCGGTGAGGCGGGAGGTGAGCACCGAGGAGCTCTCACTTATGGCTCCAAGGGCCCAGTGCCCAGCAGATGCGACCCATTCTAGGAACAGTGGCAGGCGGGGAGTTTGACTGGGGCAGTACACCTGTCAAACCATAATGCAGGTGTCCTAATTAGAGCTCAGGGAGGACAGAAACCTTCCGTGGAGAAGAAAAGCCAAAGCTCGCTTGATTTCGATTTTCAGTATGAATACAGACCATGAAAGAACAACCTCATGATCCTTCTGTCTTTTGGGGTTTTAATCAGGAAGTGTCAATAACATTACCACATGGATAACTGGCTTGTGGCGGCCAAGCTTTCAAGACTACTAATAAGTGCTGCTACTGGGAAGAAAACAACACTTGTAAGTATTTACCTGTTGGGAAATCCTCTAAATCTTGAGAAAAAGGAAATTCTTTGGCTTGAAGCTGATAAAATCTGGGTATGTTAGAATTCATTGTTTTTGTTAAGTCAGTCAGGGCTTAGTACTACCAGAGAGCTTTCATTTAGATCAAAACCAGATAGAATATAGCATGGCATAGAAGGCAGAATAGGGTAAATATTCTTTGACTAGAAATTTTAAAAATTGTTTCTAGAGACCTTTACAAAGAGGCCTTCCAGTTAGGAGTCAAGAGACCTGTGAAATTGTTTTAAATAGGTGTTAAAGCCAAATGACTGATCAAAGGCTCCCTCTATCAAACCAAGGGCTATGTGAATCACCCAGGAAATTAAGCGATCACCATAGAAGCACAGGTCGGGGCATTGTGTAGCAAGTCAGCTTGCTTAAAACAAGCACAAAAAATTAGTCAGAGCACTGTGGAGCAAGCCAGATTTACTGTCTCATTCCCTCCCACCCATCCCAAGCATAATCTTAGATTTATAGGCTCTTAAACCTATTAAAGGGAAAGAGGTGATCATATTCACTTTCAGGTTTAGCTAGTTATTCTTATCAGGAACAGATTAATTAAGGTACTAAAGTTAATTAATTAAGGCCCTGAAATTAATTAATCGTGAAGTGATCAAAGTCCTTTAAACCTATTAGTTGTAGTTGTATTGGTAGAAGTATCACTAGCAACTTTAAGTAAATAAACAACTTAAATATCTAAATAAATCCTTAAAACTAAGATGCATACAGCAGTCCAGAGGTAAGATGGGGGCTATCCAGTCTTTTGCATTAAGTGTCACATGTACAGTTTTCTCCCATTTGGTGAGAGGTCTTATTTGTGCACTAGGTGCAAGGAGCTCTTTGCTCTCAGGAAATAAGTCCAATCTCTGAAGGCTAGAGTAGCAGACTTGGGGATGCTAAGGAAGATAGTGATATATAGGTGAGACCTACAGGGACATTGTGCTGAAGTCCTATCTCCAGTCTGGCAGCCTCTCTGTTGTCATGGAGGAGAGAGGTCATGTGAAAGGAAAACATCACCTTAGTGTGGTAGAAAGTGCTCCTGTAGCTAGGACCTGTCCTCCAGAAAATGTAAAACCCTCTCACACTGAGGTGGTTTTTCTAAGGACATGTGCCCATGAGGGAAGGGTTAGGACAGCTGTTATTGTTGGCAATTTGATCATTAGGCATGTAGATAGCTGGGTGGCTGATGGATATGAGGAGTGCCTGGTAAAATGCCTACCTAGTTCTAAGGTAGCAGACCTCATGCACCACCTAGACAAGGTTTTAGAGAGTCCTGGGGTGGAGCATGCTGTCTTGGTAAATGTTGGTACCAATGACATAGGAAAATATGGGAAGGAGGTTCTCGAGGCCAAATTTATGCTTTAAGGTAGGAAGTTGAAATCCAGAACTTGCAGAGACTATCCTCAGAAATGCTTCTTGTTCCATGTATAGGATCCAAAAAATAGGTAGAGCTCCGGAATCTCAATGCTTGAATGAGACGATGGTGCAAGGAAGAGGGTTTTGGATTTGTTAGGAACTAGGCAAAATTCTGGGGAAGGGAGGGCTTTTCCTAAAAGATGAGCTCCTGCTTGAATAGGGTGGAACCAGGCTGCTGGCATTAACTCTTAAGAAGAAGATAGAACAGCTTTTAAACTAGATAATAGGGGAAATCCAACAGTCGCCCAAAAGCAGATGGTTTGGAAGCATGTATACTTGAAGGATACTAGCAAAAAAAGAAAGTTAGGACATCCTGATAGGAAGGTTGCAATAAAGATAAAAGTAACCCAGATACCTTTAAGTACAGAGCAGACATACCTGAAAGATTTCAAATTACCCTATCAACTGAGAACCAGATTGTTTATATCAATAAAATGCAACCTCTAAAATGACTGTATACAAATGCTAGAAGTCTAAAAAATAAGATGGGAGAGCTGAAATATATAGTACTAAATGAAAGGTTAGATATAATTAGCATCTCAGAGACCTGGTGGAAGGAGGAAAACCAATGGGATATGGTTATGGTTATGGTCATGGTTATAGTTTAATATACTGCAAAAGCACATAGCAATCTATGTGGTGTACAATCAGTAAAAATCAGGAAAAAACAAAACAAAATCTGAAAAGAACTCCATAGTTTGGACAGGACAAAATAGCACAGTAAGCAAGAGAGTTAGATACAGCTTAAGCAGGATAAACAAACAAAAAACATACATACATGCTAGCCAAAATTCAACAGGTTACATAGACAAAACTTCTTAGACAGTAGTACTGCCCTCTCCATGCCAAAGAAGACGTCCACTGGAATAGCTAAACTGGCAGATTAAAAACATTTCTAAAGAGAAAGGCTTTCAGAGTTTTTTTAAAAACATTTAAAATGTAATTAATTCCATACAAAGATGGGCTGGCAAACCATTCCAATGTGCCAGAACAGTGGTAGAAAAAGCTGATTTTCTTGTGGTCTCATATCTAATTATCCTTGAAGAGGGAAAATGTAAACGAAAGTCATGAAGTGAGTGAAGAGATCTGCCTGGCGCATATAAGGAAATGATGGAAGACAAATAATTCAGAGCTGTGTCATGGATAATCGTGTTGGTAAGAGTAAGACGTTTGAATGTGATCTGAGAATTTATTGGTAGCCAGTGATATTTCATGAATAGTGGAGTAATATGATCAAGTTTTCTTGCATGAGCTAGTAAGCGAAGTGCCGTATTTTGGATGGTTTGAAGTTAACGGAGATGGACCTGTGGAAGGCCTAGATAAATAATATTGCAGTAATGAAACATAGAAACATGACGACAGAAAAAGAACTCATGGCTTATTTAGTCTGTCCTTCCATATCAACTACTACAACAGTCCCCTTTTTTCCTTTAGAGATCCTCTGTGTTTGTCCCATGCTAATTTGAATTCAGATACTGTCTTCATCTCTACCACCTCCACTGGGAGACTATTCCACGGATCCACCACTCTTTCCTTAAAGAAATATTTCCACATTTCACTCCTGAATCTATCCCCTTTCACCCTCATCACATGTCCCCTCATAGCAGAGCTTGCTTTCAATCGAAAGAGACTCTCCTCCTGTGCATTTATGCCATAGAGATATTTAAACATCTCAGTCATATCACCTCTATCCCGCCTTTCCTCTAAGTTATACATATTAAGATCCTTAAGTCTGTCCTCATATGCTTTATAATGAAGACCACTAACCATTTTAGTAGCTGCCCTCTGTAATGACTCCAGCCTGTTTATATCCTTTTGAAGATGAGGTCTCTCTGTGATCTCTTGTATTTTATGAAGACCTCCCTCTTTTTCTTCACCTTTTCACCTATTTTTTTCGAAAACCACAGCAGTCTCCTTTCCTTTTTGCCTTTATTTACCATTTTAACAAAAAGGTTGGTTGCCCTTAAAATATCCCCTTTCAGTTTTGCCCACTGAAGTGCTACATGTTAGAGGATTTCAAAATGCCAGATGTTGATTGGCACATCCCTGCTGCAGTATCATATAGAAGTAAGGAGATCCTGGATTCTCTACAGGGAGAACTATTCAGGCAATTGATAACAGACCCTACACGTGAAGGGGCCATACTGGACTTGGTGCTTACCAATGGTGAAAGTGTTTCTGATGCAATAGTGGGAGATCATCTCGCATCCAGTGATTACCAGATGGTGGGGTTCAGTATTAGGACCAGGGCTGATAAAGTCCATTCAAAAGCGAGGGTCTTAGTCTTTAGGAGAACTAACTTTGCAAAGATGGGCCAATATTTCAAGGAGTCGTTAGCAGGATGGGAACAGCCGGGGGTGTAGAAAAACAGTGGGCAAAACTGAAAGAGGATAGTTTAACCCTTTCCAGGCCGAGCCCAAAACTCTCGGGATCCAAAATTCTGACTAAATATTCCTATCAAACGGTATATAATACATGACCATAGCAGAAGGAAAATCACTAATAGAACATACTGAATAAGACGGGTACAATTTTCCTGAAATATGCAAAAATTAACCCGGCTGCAGAATGTGGATTAAAAATTTTAAAGTTTGCCTTCAAAGGGTTAAGAGCAACCAACCTTTTTGTTAAAATGGTAAATAAAGGTAAAAGGAAAAGGAGACCGCTATGATTTTCAAAAGAAGTAACTGAAAAGGTGAAGAAAAAGAGGGAGGCCTTCATGAAATACAAGAGATCACAGAAAGAGGAAGACAGGCATCTGTATTAGGAAAAATTTAGAGAAGCTAGCAAAGTAGTCAGGAAAGCAAAAATTCAAAAATAGGAAGAAATAGCCAATGCAATAAAATGGGTGGATAAGAATATTTTTCAGATATGTTAGTGAGACGAGGAAGAGCAAAAGTGGTATTTTCAGACTCAAGGGTGAAGGGGAGGAATATGTAGAAGCTGATGAGGATAAAGTAGAATTGCTTAACAAATATTTCTGTTCTGTGTTCACAGATGAAGAACCAGGAGCAGAACCTCAGAAAACAACCACAAACAGGAACAGAAGAGAGGGGCATCTTGAACAATTTTCAGAAGACTGTGTTCATGAAGAATTAGCTAAATTTAAAGGAGACAAAGCGATGGGACCATGCACCCGAGAATACCAAGGGAACTTGGGAATGTTCTAGCAGCTCCACTGACTGACCTATTCAATGCCTTATTGGAGTCGGGAGTGGTCCCAGATGACTGGAGAGAGGCACATGTGGTCCCTTTACACAAAAGCGGAAGTAAGGATTTAGTTGAAAACTACAGACCAGTTTGTTTAACTTCGGTGGTGAGTAAATTATTGGAAGAGCTGCTGAAAGAGAAAATAGTGAGGTTTCTGGAGTCCAATAGATTACTGGATCTGAGGCCGCATGGATTCACCAGAGGCAGGTCTTGTCAGACAAATCTGATTGATTTCTTTGAATGGGTGATCAAGGAGTTGGACCGAGAGAAAGCCCTAGATATGATGTATTTAGTTTTCAGTAAAGCTTTAGACACTTTTCTGCGCAGCAACTTATAAACAAACTGAGCACCCTAGGGATGGACCCTAAAGTTACTGCTTGAGTTAGAAATTGGTTGAGTGAGAGGTGACAAAGGGTACAGGTAAATGGAGCTCACTCTGAGGAGAAGGCGGTTACTGGTGCTGTGCCGCAGGGATTTGTCCCTGGTCCGATTCTTTTTAACATCTTTGTTAGTGATATTGCAGAAGGGCTGTTGGATAAGGTTTGCCTCTTTGCGGATGATACCAAAATCTACAATAGAGTAGACACCCAGGAAGGTGTAGATAACATGAGGAGGAATCTAGCTAAGCTTGAAGAATGGTCTAAAATTTGGCAGCTGAGATTTAATATTAAAAAATGCAAGGTCATGCATTTGGGCTGCAGAAATCCAAAGGAGCAATAAAGTATAGCAGGTGAAGTACTTCTGTCCACAAAAGAAGAATGCACTTAGGTGTGATTGTATCTAATGATCTTAAAGTAGCTAGACAGATAGAAACAGCGATGGCGAAAGCTAGAAGGATACTTGGGTGCATAGGGAGAGGAATGGCCAGCAGAAGAAAGCAGGTGATAGTGCCTTTGTATAAGTCTTTGGTGTGACCTCATTTGGAGTATTTTGTGCAATTCTGGAGACCGCACTTTCAAAAGGATATAAACAGGTTGGAGTTGGTACAGAGGGTGGCTACTAAAATGGTTAGTGGTCTTCATTGTAAAGCATATGAGGACAGACTTAAGGATCTTAATGTGTATATTTTAGGGGAAGGGCGGGATAGAGGTGATATGATTGAGACATTTAAATACCTCTATGGCATAAATGCACAGGAGGAAAGCCTCTATCGATTGAAAGCTGGTTCTGCTACGAGGGGACATAGGATGAGGGTGAAAGGGGATAGACTCAGGAGTAATATGCAGAAATATTTCTTCATGGAAAGAGTGTTAGATGCGTGGAATAGTCTCCCAGTAGAGGTAGTAGAGATGAGGACAGTATCTGAGTTCAAAGAAGCATGGGACAAACTCAGAGGATCTCTAAAGGAAAAAAGGGGACTGTTGTAGTGGTTGATATGGAAGGACATTCTGGATAGGCCATGTGGTCTTTTTCTGTCGTCATATTTCTATGTTTCTATGAATCATGAAGTCAGAGGACTACCAAGATATTTTGGATGAAATGTGCTACCTAGAGTCAGAAAGCTAGGTCTGGGTTTAAGATCATGGGTTCTCCAGCAGGAAGACCTAAGACATACTTCCAAAAGAACAAAATAATGAAAAGGAACAAATGGACTATTTTAAACTGGCCAGCAATGATTCCTGATCTCTATCCAATTAAGAATCTTTGGAAAAAGCTGAAATCTGCCATTGGTATAAGGAATCCTGGAAACATTCATGAACTGGAACAAACTGCAGTTGAGGAGTGGGAGAAACTACCAGGAGACAGAAGCATGAAACTTATAGATGGCTACAAGAAATGTTTGGAAGCTGTCATTACTGCCAAGGGTTGTGCAACAATATATTAGGGAAGGGTGTCACTGGTCCTGTCCAGGTCATATTTTGTTTTTTTTTCTCAGAAATTACTACATCTAAGTTGCATAAACATCTTTTTTTTGTTGTATATCTTTGAACATACTATTTAAATTATTACTACTACTACTACTTGTCATTTGTATAGCGATACGAACTGTACAGAACACAGTACAGACACATGTGAAAGATGGTTCCTGCTCATCAGAGCTTACAATCTAGTCAAGACTGACAACACAACAGCTGAGGACAAGCACACATCAAGGGGAATGGTAAGGAAACACATTGGAGACTAAACGGATCTGGATTCAAAAACGACCTCGAAGAGGTAAGTTTTCTGCCTGGATTTGTAAAGGGCCAGAGATGAAGCCTGAAGCACAGACTCAGGTAGTTTGTTCCAGGCATAAAGAGCAGTAAGGATTGAAGTCTAGAGTTGGAAGTAGGAGAGAATGGCACAGATAGAAGACTTATGTCAGAGGTGCGGAGGTCCTGAGGAGGGGTGTAGGGACAGATAAGAGAGGAAAAGTAGTGAGGAGCAGCAGAATGAGTGCACTTATAGGTCAGTAGCAGAAATTTGAACTGGATATGGAAATGAATAGGGAGCCAGTGAAATGACTTGAGAAGGCTGGCGGAAGATTAGCTGCGCAGCTGAGTTTTGAACACATTGAAAGGGAGAGAGATGACTCAGAGGGAGACCAGCAAGGAGAAGGTTGCAATACGAAGTCTAGACAGGAGGTGACTAAAGAGTAGATAAGTGTCTTAGTAGTGTGTGCAGAAAGGAAGGGACGAATTTTGCCAATGTTATAAAGAGGCGACAGGTTTTAGCTATCTGTTGGATGTGTGCAGAGAAAGAGAGCAGAGTCAAAGATGACCCCAAGGTTGCGAGCTGAGGAAACAGGGAGTAGTGTAGTGTTATCAACAGAAATAGAGAAGGGAGGAAGGGGGGAATGGGAAAGGTGGGTTTGGGGGAAAGATAAGGAGCTCAGTTTTGGCCATGTTCAGTTTCAGGCAGCGGTGAGACATCCAGGCAGAAATGCCGGATAAGCAGGCAAAGATCTGGACCTGGATTCCTGGAGAGATTTCAGGCACAGAAAGGTAGATCTGAGAGTCATCAGCATAAAGATGGTATTGAAAACCCTGCGAGGAAATAAGTGCAGCAAGGGACTGAGTGTAGAAAAAGAAGAGGAGAGGTCCCAAGACAGAGCCCTGAGATACACCAACTAAAAGCAAACTGGCAGTAGAGGAGGAATGATCAAAGCATACACCAAAAGTGCAATGAGAGAGATAAGAAGAAAACTAGGACAGAACAGAGCTCCTAAATCCAAATGAGGACAGCGTATCGAGGAGAAGATGGTGATTCACAGTGTCAAAGGCAGCAGAAAGATCAAGAAGGATGAGAATTGAGTAGAGGTCTTTGGATTTGGGGTGGAACAAGTTGCTGGAGACTTTGACAAGATGCATTTCTGTGGAATGTGGAGAACAAAAGCCAGATTGCGTTGGGTCCAGAAGGTCTTGAGAAGAAAGATAGTCAAGTCAGTGGCGGTGAGGAGACATCGGAGGGGCTGATACTGCCTGGTGCGGAGTTGTTAGAGGTGATTTGGCATACGGTGGAAGCCAGCTTGGAAAACTCCTCCCCCTGTGATAGGGGTTAAAAGCTAGTGTGAGCTGTGGAAAAAGGCGGTGGGCAAGTGGCCATGGGCACATGCCCGAAGGGGTGTGATCCAAGGGGCAGGTCCTGCCCCTTGGGAGCCCTTTAGGAGCATTGGAAGAGGCTGAGAAGGTTCCCCTCACTGGTCTGACCATGGGGAAGCGAAAGCCAAGGCTAAGGGTTCCGAACCTGCGACTGTTCAGGGACCTATGGATTTACATGTTATGAGTACTTCTACCTTAAAACCAACTGAGTTTGTGACTGGGGAGGGTGATTCTTCTCTTGCACCCCTCCCCTCAACCTTCTGGCAAAATTTTATTAAATGTAGTCAAGTGTGGGACTGTGATTAATACTGCAGCCAATGGGTCCCCTAGTACATCTATCCCATTAGTGCAGGAGCCCATTAACTGGACATTGTCTTCAGTTTCTTGTTCTCTGCTGACCCCTGTTTCCATGCCTGCTATATCGGACCTGGTTCCAGTTGGATTAGGTGGAGTAGATATTTCTTTAAAGGATGTCTGGTTGGCTGTGTCCCGTATGGAAGGGGTTTTAAAAGGGACCCTGACTCAATTGTGTACCTTCTCTCAGGGAGCTACACAAATGTTACAATGGTGTGAGTCACGACTTTCTGCCTTGAAGGGTAGAACCTCCAAGGCTGAGAGCTCGGTTGTTGCAATCTATTTGTAATACTTTTGTTAAAGACAGTTTGTGTTTACATTCAAAAATGGAATTGTTGGAGAATAAGGCTAGGGCAAGGAATTTGAGATTTTTAAATTTTCCTTGGTTCACCTGATCTCTCCCCTGGAACTTCTGAAAGATTCCTGAGGGACGTTTTAGTATTTCTTGCATTTGAGGACTCGGTGGTTTCTTCTTTGTATTACATTCCACAGAGTGTCCATCAGATCCCGGTGGGAGAGGGCTCTGGTGAACAAGTTAATGTGGATGATCTGGATTTGACTCAATTTTTAGAATCTTCCCTAGATTGGGTCTCTAAAAGGGGGACTCTTCTTGTTACTTTTCAGTCAGAAGCAGAGAAGTCTGCCATGTTGAAATCTTATTTTTCTATAAAGGATTTCCCATTTTGTGAATATCCTATTAATATTTTTCCTGATATGGCAAGAATGACTCAGCTTCGTAGGAAAGCTTTTCTACAATTGAAATCCAAAGTCCTAGCTATTGGTGGGACCTTCTTTTTGAAGTTCCCTTGTAAATGTATTGTATTATATTCTTGATGTAAATATGTATTTACTGATATTCTGCACTTGGAGAGGTTTCTTGTGGTTAAAACTTAATCAGTTTGTTGGTAAGTATAAAAAGGGTCTAATAAGGTAATTCCTGGGCAATTCTAGCTTATGCTTTGATGTTCTCCTTGATGTGGACTTGAGCCGTCTTGTTGAGTTTTTTTCTTTTTGGATGATTTATTTTCCTTTTGTTAATGTGATTAATGAGATGCTATTCTTCTTTTCTTGTTTGTACGTGCATGCAATTGAATTTGGAATAAAAAAAAGATAGTGACTGTGAACTGCTTGTTCAAGTAGTTTTGATACAAAGGGGAGGAGAGAGAGGTCGATAATTGGAAGGATACATATTACGATGACATACAATTGAATATTTCCAATTTTTTATCAAGATATTGTACACAACATACCTAAAATATAAGGGTGACAATAAAGTTGACCACAACTGTATGTGATTTAGCTGTCTGGTTTGTGACTGAATATTGCTGCTGACCAGATAACTGTTAGGGTCACCTCCAGCCCACAAACTGCCTCTGTTTTAAGTGGGCATCTTTTTGGCGATCTGTGAGGATATTCAGAAGCACCATCCAGATAATGCAATTGAATATTGGGATCACTGCGGGCCCTTATGCACAGTTCTCATGAACAGAAACAATAGTTCAATCTATTTACTAAACATTTCAATAATTACAATGAAATAGCAATGCCATCACATCCATCAAACATCCAGAAAATAAAGAAAAGAAAAACCCTTAAAGAGACAAGGAATAATCCAAAGGGCTCCCAATAGCTGAGATCAGTAAGCAATCCTGCGTTGGACCTAGGGTTGCCAATTGGCTCCAGATGCACCCGACAGGCTTGATCCAGTCCTGTTTTTACCCCATTGCTGCAGTGACTTGTAGTTTTCCTTTTCATATGAAGTGCAATGGAGAAATCAGAACTACATATCCCTGCATGCAATAAGGTAAACCCAGGACTGAATCGAACCTGTCGGGCACATCTGGAGCGAGTTGGCAACCCTAGATGGACCCAACGCAGGAATCAACGTGGGCAAAGACTGCTACAGTAATTCTGAAGCTTTTGGAGGCTGCTTAGTACATTTTAGTAAAAAGGCACCTAGGTTTGTACCTGAGGAATGGAGGGTTAAATGACTTGCCCAAGGTCACAAGGAGTCTTTGAACCCTGGCTTCCCTGGTTCTCAGCCTAATGCTCTTACTACGGGGGTTATTTTATGTCACACATAGATTAATGTGTACTATTATGTGCGTATTTCATGCCTATTGTATAAAGTAAACTACATGTGTCCTTAACTTTACAAATGCCCACACCTAGATTTCTGAAGAATGTGCATAAATTATAGTATTTTGTAATTTACATGTGTAACTTGGTGCTGTACTCACCAATGTGCATGGCCAGAGTGAAAGTAAACACAATCACTGGTAAGACTCTTTGAAGCAACTGTACTACTGAGATGTAAGTGTTCTTAATTAACTTTCTTAAGAATTGGGGGAGGCCAGCCACTCGAGGCTAGATGATTTAACATAGGCCAGCACAGAGCAAGGTGCGAGACAAGATCCAGTGGCCCAAATGGCGAGGGAGGTGGAGAAACCCGTCGGCACCCCGCAAATTTCAAATTACCCGCTGATGGGATAAGAGGAGACGTTTCCTGCCAGTCCGACCCGGGCATAGCAGGTGACCTGACATGAGAAATAAAAGGGGCACCAAGCAGTGGGGGCAGCAGTGTGGCAGAAGCATTTCAGAACGTTGTCTTTTGAGACAGTTGCAAGCATCTTCTCTTATCGGGGAGTGGCGACGGTGAGCCAGCACAGTAGCTGCAGCAGAGATCCAGTTGCCTTAGGTGGCCGTGGACTAGGAAGAAGGCGGTAGAGGAATACCCAGACTCGGGTTTGGTGGCACCAGTAGGGGAAAAGAGAGCAGTGGTGGCGGCACTCCATGGCTACCCGGCAAAGTAAAGGGAGCAAGAAAGTTGGCGGCAAGAGGCCCAGCTTTCTCTGTCCTACCGCTGAGCAGACGGACAGGCAACATCAGCCAAGAAGTCTGCAAAGGCAGAATTGCTTTCCTTCCCATCAGGGGCTGCCAATGATGTCAGAGGAAAAGCCGGCCTCTTAAAGGTGCAGCACACCTTGAAATAGAGCTTCAAGAAGACAGACCTGAAGGACAAGAAAAAGGAAGAGAACTTACTTGGAAATGAGAGAGGCTCAGTATAACACAGGAAGAAACGGAGAGCATGGCAGGTGCAGGCAAGAAGAGATCAAGGGATGACAAACCCGGTCAGCACAATCAGAAGGTGGCAGAAGGTAAGAAAAGCCACAAAAGGAGAAGAGGGCAAACAAGAGAAGATACGGACAGCAGAAGCCAGTGCAGTGAAGGAGTGAAAGGAAACAGCAACACCAAGGCAAAGGCAACAGGCAGCTACAATAGTCAGGCTTCTACTTGCCATAGGGTTGGTACACCAACAGCAGCATCGTAGTACATCAACAGCACTAGACTGTTGGCAGACAGCAGGGCAGAACAGAACCCAGGCATCCGGGACTTGGTAAAAAAATTCAGGGTGGCAGCAGCAGTCCACAGAGCGAGATGCTTGTACAACATATTGGCCGAGCTTCAACAGGAGGCAGCACCACCCGGCCAGGCAGCAGGGAGCTCCTCGGAGCATGGCGCAGTTGAATGAGCTGATGATGGTGCACAAAGGACCAGTGAGACAGCTGGGTGAGTACTTGAGTACTTTGAGCAGCAAGCAGAGCCATACACAGGGGAGCATAACAGCGACATGAGGCAATGGGTCAGAACAGGACACTGGTGGGGAGCACTGTACCAACATCAGCAGTCAAGGTAGCCAAGCAGGTGTGGGGTTTCTGCAGGGGGGGGGGGAGGGGGTAGATGGGGAAGCAGGGGAAGCAGGAGACAGGTTGATGGAAGCCCTGTTACAAGCTCAACAAAGTCCCACAGGTAGTGGACGAAATGGGGGGACAGAGTAATGGTGGAGCAACACTATAATGATAAGGATGAGACAAAGGGCAGTAGTCAGCTCAACAGCATGCGACTGGTGAAGTACATCTGTGCCACTAGTGCAATCGATAGCCATGTCCCTTCGCAGGTGAAAGAAATGATATGGAAAAATGAATATGTGGAAATATTTTCTTTATTGACAAAAAAATCTGAGAAAGTGTGCGATTGTTTAAAATGTCAAGGAAAATGCAAGATTGTCGACAAGAAGTCAGAGCCAGTAATAAAGAACATGGCTAATTGGTGCACAGCGTTCAGGGTACTGGCATGCATAGCGGGCAAAAAAGCACCAGAGAAATGTAGGGAACTTTCTAAATATCAGGATGTGATCTGTGAGGCTTATAAAACATACGATGGCACAGCCTGGTTAGACTATGATTAGAAGTTCTGCAGGAAGATTGTGACAAACCAGGCCTTGAGCTGGGACAGAAAGGATATTGATCTATGGATAGTCACTATGATACAGCATAGTAAGAGTGGCAGGGCGCAAGGCCAAGGAGCAGGATATCAGTTTAATAGGGGGCAGGATGGCAAGAAGGACCTAGGAAAAGAGGCTGGGCAGGACACACAAGTAGCAAGAAGGTTCTCAAAAGTGCAGCAGGGGTTATGCAGACTCTTTAACAACAGGTTCTGCAAGTTCCAAAGCCAGTGCAGGTTTAAACATGCGTACACCACTTGTGTGGAGGAACACCCTCAGCTCAGATGCCCCCAAAAGGGAGTGATTAAAGAAGGAGGAATTGAGAAGGCAGAGGGTGCCAACATGCATGTGGCCCCATCGCCCATTAGGACAAGCAATCTTGAAAAGAACTTAATAGGTTATGACGTGGTGTAGGCACAGTGGTTGCAAGATGGTTTCAGGAAGGGTTTGTGATTCTGTATTTGGGTCCAGGGGAAGTGGCGGAAGCCCAAAATTTGAAGTCTGCATGGGACAACCCAAAGGTGGTAGAAGAGAAGTTGGGAAAAGGAAAGAAATTGGGGAGAATTGCAGGCCCCTTTGTGGAAAAACCCTTCTGCAACTTAAGGGTCTCCCCCCTAAGGCTAAGTCCAAAAAAGGAGCCAGGGGAGTTTTGGCTAATTCACCATCTGTCTTTTCCTGACGAGGGATCAGTCAATGATTTCCTGGACAAGAGCCTGTGTTCTGTGAGCTACCCATCACTGGATCAGGCACTTGAGATGATCAGGAAGTGGGGGTGGGGGGCTTGGCTAGCAAAATCTGACATAGAGGCAGCTTTCCTGTTATTGCCGATCCATCCCTCATGCTTCCTGCTGTTAGGATTTAAATTATTGGGCAAATTCTACTTCAACAAGTGCTTACCCATGGGGTGTGCGATATCCTGTGCATACTTTGAAAGGTTCAGCTCGTTTCTACAGTAGGCAGCAGAGAAGATAGTGGGAGAAGGTAGGATTATACATTACATGTATCTGGAAGACTTCCTGATAATGAGGTTGGAGGAGAGAAATTGCCAGGAGATGCTCTACACATTTCAGGACAAAGCAGGGGAACTGGGGTCCCATTGGTGCAGAACAAAACGGAGGTACTGGGGCAGGTGCTGACTTTCCTGGGGATCAAGATAGATACCATCCAGATGGTCACCAAGTTGCTGCAAGGCAAGCTGGCAGCATTGAATGTGTTGGTAAGCCAAGGTGGTCTCAGTCAGAAAGGTCACACTGCGACAACTCCAGGAATTGCTAGGACACCTAAATTATGCCTGCAGGGTGGTGACTATGGGGCGGTCCTTCAACAGGCGATTAGCGGCAGCAACAATGCATACGAGACACAGCTACCACATCATCAGGGTAACCATCCAGATGAAGGAGGACCTGAAGGTTTGGTGGCTGTTCTTGGAAAAATACAGCAGCCTGAATATCTGGCGGCAGACACCTGTTAGCAACAGAGAAATGGAATTATTCTTGTTTGCTTCAGACAATCTTGACTTCAGTGTGTACTTTCAGGGGCAATGATCTGCAAAGGACAGGCTGACTGGCATGAACAAGGGGTAACCAAAGATGTAACATTCTTAGAGCTGTTCCCAGTCATTGTAGCAATGACCATCTGGGAGGGGGGGGCTGGGCAAGATCATGGACAAGAGGGCAGTATTCTGATCAGATAATGCACCGGTGGTCTATACAATCAATGGCAAACTGCAAAAGCAGAATGGTTGATGGGGCTAATTAGGAGACTAGTATTGCATAGCTTAGAGTTAAATGCACTTATCACAGCTAGGCATGTGCAATGAGTCAAGAATGACACTGTTAATGATCTTTCATGCTTTCAGTAGAAACGCTTCAGGCATGCAGTGCCAGAGGCAGAGGACAGAGCGACCCAAATGCCGGCACACTTATGGGAGCTTGCATCCATGAAGCAGCAGAGATGATAGGAACTCCTTGGCCCTGAGCACCTGGAGGACATACCAGATAGGTTGGGCAATTTTGGCAGAATTTGCAGCAGAGCAGGGCCTTCAGCAGCTCCCAGCTAGCTGAATTCATCTCATGATGTAAAATAACAGGGGCGTCCAGAACGCAGGTCAGGGCAAACCTGGCAGGCATAACATTTTACTAGAAGTCGGAGGGATGCCTGATGTGATGAAGGCATTTATCATCTGAAAAATGATGGAGAGATGGGAGAGACAGGAGCCAAAGGTGGGTGATAAGAGACTCCCAGTCATCTTGACTACAATCAATGTGGCCATGGGGGGCACTTGAAACTCACTTATACAACAGTGTGGAGGTCAGACTGTTTAAGGCTGCATTTTTGTTTATGCTTTTTGGAGCATTCCGCATCAACGAGATAGTAGCCCCAGTGAAGAATAGCTGAGGACATAGCTTGGGATGCTGGCTGATACGGCATTCCAAGAAGGACCAGAAGGGCAAGGGAAAGTGCATCAGACTCACAAGGTCGAGGGATGCAGAAACCTGCCAAATCTGGGCTCTGAAAGCATTCACGAAAGGCAGGCCACAGGTAGGGGAGCATTTTCTTTAGGCATCAAGATAGCAGTTGCCTATCACAATTTCAGTTCAAAGCTGTATGGTTGATGGGATTAGACAGAGTGAGGGTGGAAAGGAAGGGCCTGTCAGCACATTAATTTAGAATGGGGGTGGCCACTCTGGCACACAGAGTGGGGCTGGGGACCAGTGCAATAAAGGGAATAGGTAGGTGGCAGTCTGATAGGTACATAAGAACATAAGATATGCCATACTGGGTCAGAACAAGGTCCATCAAGCCCAGTATTCTGTTTCCAACAGTGGCCAATCTAGGTCATATGTACTGTCAGACGGCTGCCTAGGGTGAGAACTTACACAATCTTGACGATGCATATATTCATATGATTCTTGCAAGGTATTGTGGGTATTGTAGTTCATTCACTCCCAAACACAGCTGATGACAATAATTTGAGTTGTGAAACCAAGTGGTAAGATCAATAAAATGCTTCTTTTATTGATGGGGTTTAATTCACCCAGCACATGTATGCTTGATAGCACTATAAATGAGGTTACTTGCTTGCAGTGTTTAAAATGGATAACAAAAAGTCACAAAGTAAACCAGAAAACAACCTTCAGCTTGTCAGGCAATTAGCTAATGTTTTCTTAGCAAGTAATTACCAAATACAAAGGCACAAAGTAAAGAATAAACTTTGCTGGTTAGGTTAACTTCTGCTTATTTTCCACGCCGATCTCAGCAGTGATTCTCCCTTGCTCACACACACAATCAGGTGCAGCCCTAATTACTATCAATGGACCAGCTGAAAGCCTTTAGCTGGCTGGCTGCTACTGTGTGAGCCCAAATCCTGCTTTAAGAGCTGTTTGCAGTGAAAATAAAGAACAAAGTTAGGTTTCTTTGTGATGGCTGATGTGTTTGCTCAGAGAAAGCTAGCAATAGCATTTAGATAGAGAACAGCCCATGTAAACTGTATTTTCATCTGCTGTATCAATCAGCATATGGTCACTATCATACATTGGCACAGACGAGTCTTTCATTAAGGCACTATCATGAGAATGCTTATTCCCTTGCTGCCATTCTCTATTATAGATAGGGTCTGGATCAGTGTTCATACCTGAGCCTCTCCTGCTATCATTATTCCTCTCTGTATAGCCTGGCCAATATGTAATCCAATTCTGATGTCCAGCCTTCCAATCTTGATCCCTGGACACTGGATCTTCTCTCACATACCTTCTGGCCTTGGTCTGAAAGTCCCTTCCACATGCAGTCTTCTCTCTTCCAGGTAGCCACTGGTGATTCCTATCTCTGCCACTCCATTCCTCTGGCTGAATCCAGTCCAATGGACTCTGCTGGCTTTTGGAATACCTCCCAGTATGAGTACTGCCTTGGAATCTCCCAGACCTTCCAATGGCCTTTCTTCTCTTCCTTCCAGAGAGTTTCCTTCTCTCTCTATCTGCGTGGCTTTTGCTGAAGCTGTTCTTCCAACTGTTGCTGAAACTGGGCTGGAGCTTGTAGTAACCGTTATCTGAAGAATAAGCTCTATTCTTATCCTGTTCTAATGTGTGCTGCTCCCTAACACAGCGCAGCTGTGTTGAATCAGGCCCTGCCCTTTGAGATGAGTGCTTAGGGATTACCTCATAGCTCTCTTGATTGCACACACATTTCCTCACTTCAGCCCCTCTCATGGCTGCTGGAAACCTGGTGCATTCTGGGACTGGTAGTCTTTTATGTGAAAACTCTGTTTTCTTGCTTCTACCAGAACTGACAGGTTGCTTGTTCAGAGTCACATCATCTTTTCTATAGCTCCTACCTGAGCTATGATAAGCTTCCTTATCACAGTACCTAGCAGTTTCCCCAAGGGACACAGGTTCCACAATGCTTGTATTGGTTCAAGCATTGATATCCTGGGTCGCTTCTTAATAATGGCTTATGGACCTTTCCTCCAGGAACTTGTCCAAACCTTTTTTAAACCCAGCTACACTAACAGCCTTTACTACATCCTCCGGTAACAAATTCCAGAGTTTGATTACACGTTGAGTGAAAAAATATTTTCTCTTATTAGTCTTAAATAGTTTACCCTGTAGCTTCATTGCATGTCGCCTAGTCTTTCTATATTCTGATAAGGTACACAATCGATCTACGTTTACCCGTTCCACTCCGCTCATTAATTTATAGACTTCTATCATATCTCCCCTCAGCCGTCTCTTTTCCAGGTTAAAGAGCCCTAACCTTTTTAGCCTTTCTTCATAGGAGTATCCTTCCATCCCCTTTACCATTTTGGTGGCTCTTCTCTGAACCTTTTCTAATAACTCTATATCCTTTTTAAGATACGGCGACCAGAATTGCACACAATATTCAAGGTGCGGTCTCACCATGGAACGATATAGAGGCATTATAATATCCTTTGTTTTATTTTCCATTCCTTTCCTTATCATACCTAGCATTCTATTTGCTCTCTTGGCCGCCGCTGCACACTGGGCCGAGGGTTTTAACATGGTATCCACAATGACGCCTAAATCTTTTTCCTGGGTGGTGGTTCCTAATGTGGAACCTTGCATCGTGTAACCATAGTTTGGGTTGTTCTTCCCTAGGTGCATAACCTTGCACTTGTCCACATTAAATTTCATCTGCCATTTTGATGCCCAGTCTTCCAATTTATCAAGATCCTCTTGCAATTTTCCACAATCCTCTTGGGTTTTAACAACTTTAAATAGTTTTGTGTCATCTGCAAATTTGATAACCTCACTCGTTATTCCACTTTCCAGGTCATTTATGAATATGTCAAAAAGCAGCGGACCCAGTACAGATCCCTGGGGTACACCACTATTCACCTTTCTCCATTGGGAAAATTGGCCATTTAGCCCTACCCTCTGCTTTCTATCTTTTAACCAGTTCCTGATCCACAATAGTACACTGCCTCCTATCCCATGACTCTTTAGTTTTGCCAAAAGTCTCTCATGAGGGACCTTGTCAAAGGCTTTCTGAAAGTCCAGATACACAATATCAACCGACTCACCTTTGTCCACTTGATTATTCACTCCTTCAAAAAAACATAACAGATTAGTAAGACAAGATCTTCCTTGTCTAAAGCCATGTTGGCTGTCTCTCATTAGTTCATGACTATCTACATGCTGAGTAATTTTATTCTTTATGATGGTTTCTATCATTTTTCCCGGTATTGACGTCAGGCTCACCGGTCTGTAGTTTCCCGGATCACCCCTGGAACCCTTTTTAAAAATTGGTGTTACATTGGCGATCCTCCAATCTTCAGGTATTAGAGATGATTTTAATGATAGTTCACAGATTACTAATAGCAGGTCTGCAATCTCATATTTCAGTTCTTTCAATACCCTTGGATGTATACCATCCGGCCCAGGTGATTTGCTACTCTTCAGCTTATCTAATAGTTGTAATACATCTTCTCGATGTATCGATATTTCCTTCAATTCTTCTGCACCTTTAAATACCACTTCAGTCATGGGTAACATCCCTACATCTTCCTCAGTAAAGACTGAAGCAAAGAATTCGTTCAGTCTCTCTGCTATCGCCTTGTCGCCTCTTAGTGCTCCTTTAACCCCTTTATCATCTAATGGACCAACTGACTCTCTCACAGGTTTTTTGCTACGAATGTACTTGAAAAGGTCTTTACTTCGCTTTTTGCTTCTGCAGCAAGCTTCTTCTCAAATTCTCCCTTTGCCTGCCTTATCAATGCCTTGCATTTGACTTGCCAGTGCTTGTGCTGTTTCCAGGTTTCGTCGTTTGGCTCTTTTTTCCATTTCCTGAAAGATGCTTTTTTGGCAACAACAGCCTCTCTGACCTCAACTTTAAACCATGCTGGCAGTTTTTTGGACAAAATATATATCCAGTGAGGGGAAGGAATACGAACCAGGGGCACATGGGAGCTAATCAGTTAGATTTTATGTCATTACAGGGCCACATGTGTTGATAGTTTGGATCATTGGGCACTCCATATATTGGGCTAAGAAGAGGGCAACAATGCAGCTAATGGGAAGGAAGATGGGATTCCAGAACGGCACAATCATAATCCGGTGGCTGGACAAAAGGGTCATGTGGGATCAGCTGATGCCAGCATTGTGCAATTGAGCTGAAGGGCGGGTGCCCCAGATTGGATAATTCTGCTCTTGGTTGGCAGTGAACTTACCAGGATAAAAAAACATTGATTTAATCAGGAGAATAAAGGAGGACAATGCCTAATTAAAAGCTTCATGGAGGAATCTTGGTATCATGTGGTTCCACATACTTCCTGGAAGGATACTCAAGATCCAAGTGGATAGGAAAAGCCATGAGGAAGCTCAACACAGAAGTAGGTAACTTTGTTAGGGCTTTGGGGGTGGGGGGGGAGAGTGCCAAAGCACCTGCAACTGCATAAGGGCAGAGGGGAGTTGTATTTCGTAGACAGTGTACTCCTATTGGAATGGGGTTATGATATCCTCTTGGTCGGGCTGTGGGAGGCAGTGGGATTGGTCTCGAGGTGGGGATAAATGACCTGGAAAAGGGAATAACTAGTGAGGTTATCAAATTTTCAGACGACACAAAACCGTTTAAAGTTGTTAAAACCCAAAAGGACTGTGGAAAACTGCAGGAGGATCTGGATAAATTGGAAGACTGGGCATCCAAATGGCAGATGAAATGTAATGTGGACAAGTGCAAAGTTATGCACTTAGGGAAGAACAACTCACACTATGGTTACACGATGCAAGGTTCCACATTGGGAACCACCACCCAGGAAAAAGATTTAGGAGTCATCGTGGATAACATGTTAAAACCCTCTGCCCAGTGTGCAGCGGCGGCCAAGAAAACAAATAGAATGCTAGGTATCATAAGGAAAGGAATGGAAAATAAAACAAAGGATATTATAATGCCTCTGTATCGTTCCATGGTACGACCGCACCTTGAATATGTGTGCAATTCTGGTTGCCGTATCTTAAAAAGGATATAGCGTTATTAGAAAAGGTACAGAGAAGAGCCACCAAAATGGTAAAGGGGATGGAAGGCTACTCCTATGAAGAGAGGCTACAAAAGTTAGGGCTCTTCAACCTGGAAAAGAGACGGCTGAGGGGAGATATGATAGAGGTCTATAAATTAATGAATGGAGTGGAACGGGTAAACGTAAATCGATTGTTTACACTATCAGAATATAGAAAGACTAGGGGACATGTAATGAAGCTACAGGGTAAACTATTTAAGACAAATAAGAGAAAATATTTTTTCACTCAACATGTAATCAAACTCTGGAATTTGTTACCAGAGGATGTAGTAAGAGCTGTTAGTGTAGCTGGGTTTAAAAAAGGTTTGGACAAGTTCCTGGAGGAAAGGTCCATAAATCATTATTAAAAAAAGGGACCCAGGATATCAATGCTTGACCTAATACAAGCATTGTGGAACCTGTGTCTTTTGGGGATACTGCTAGGTACGTATGACCTAGATTGGCCACTGTTGGAAACAGGATACTGGGCTTGATGGACCTTGGTCTGATCCAGTATGGCATATCTTATGTTCTTATGATAGTCAGATGCAAGGAAAGGGGGCACCCTCCTGGTGGCGGGGACCTCACCAGCTTATAAAAGGGCAAGCAAGGACGAAGAGAACTCAGGTGCCAAAATGGGGGCATCTGGGCTGGTAGCAAAAGGGGGTCTGGGTGCCACAGGGCAAGGGGATGGCATAAAGGTGACCTTGGCAGATATGGGGAGGCTGGGAAGAAGGGGGCTCCCAGCTGATAGGGAGGGCAGCTGGGGATCAGGATGGACAGAAGTGGTCACACGGAGAGGCGGCCAGCATTTGCAGGGATCCCCAGGAGCAACCTTCTGCTATGGAGTGGGCGGTTAGGCTTGGGGAGGAGCTCAGCCAATTAAGTACTTAGCAATGGACTGTGGACACTAAATAGTGCTTCCTTGGAGCTGGTGAGGTTATTCAAGGTGACATGTGTGTCTTGAGTTATGTTTTGGATGATTGAGCACTAGGATGTACAAGCTGTTAATAAAAACTGGTGTCTTTTATTCCCACACAAGAGAAAAAGCGGTATATGTCATGTCAAATGTCAATGCCTAGAGGGGGAAAAAGTGAGTTGAGAGTAAAGGTAGGGGGGCGGGGAGGAGGGACAGCGAGGGAGGGAGGGAGGGACTTGCCCAGTCATGCTGTGCCTAGGTTAAGGTTGCTGAGCATTGTATAAAAGTCTACACAGCCTTGCCAGCACTATCATTCCTGGAGGGGCACCATTTCAAGCAATGTAATTCTGTGAGTTTTACTGCAAGTTATCTATCTGAGAGGTCTTAAAAAATGGGGCTATTTTTGTTATATTGCGTTTTTTGCTGTTAAGGTACAGGTTTATTTTTTTGTAGCTGTTTGCAGAAGGGGATTTTTCTATTTAAGCGAGGCCTTTTTTTTGCTGCTGTTTTTTTTTTCGTTCCTCTAGCCTTCAAGTTCAAAGAGAAAGGAAGGAAGGCAGTTAATATGCCTTGAAGCCAATGAACCTCTGAGGTGTTAGATCCCTCCCATCCCATCCTAGCTCTCACCCATCCAAGTGTTGAATCTTGTTATACAGTATAAAACCCACAATTAAGGGGCTAGATTGTTGTTAGGTGCCATCGAGTCGATGTCGACTCATGGTGACCATCTGGATAGTTGACCTAAACTGTATTCGGTCTTCAGTCAGGCGGCTTATTGTTGATAGAATGGCATCCATAGCTGCTGTTATTGTATCAATTAGATAGTTTTATTTTTGGGTAGGCAAATTAGGCAGTTAAGAAAATAGGCCAAATGTAGGTTCTCTATAGAAATATAACAATAAAGTGTATTTCAGGGGTCTTTGATTAGTATTATCTTATTAAATCCTTGAGAAAATTCTATAAAGGGAACATACTGTACTACACATCCTAGATAAATAAACACATTTTGTAGTCTGAAGAGATAAACTATAGCAAGCCCTAATAATAGGTAAGCAGACAAGTATGACTACACACAGAGGAATCTGAGCAGAGCTATTGGTTTTCAAATTAAAAAAGCTATTTTTGTTTCCTGACAAGACAGCTGAGAACAGAGTGGGAACTTTGGTAGGTGTTTTCACTTATTTTTTTCAGTAGGTACCAAAGCTTCAACAGCAGTAATTTGGCTGAGAAATATTGCATTGTCAAAGCTTACAGCCTCATTACCACTTCTATAGCCATCTAGACAGCCAGCCAGATCCAGGGCATGGAACCAGTTCAATGTTCAAGATGCCTGCAGTTGAAAAACTCAGAAAACAGGTTGAGGAACAGAGGGGAAGTTGGTGAGGCTAAAAATCATCTTTGACAATGAAAGGTTCATTGATGAAAGTCTTCTAGAGGCATCTAAAATCTCCAGCAGAAGAGAAGATGACACTGTACAAAAAGATGACAGCTAGACAAATATCACCAGAGCTAGCAGAATTGACACCCCGATTATACCTTCACTTGAACTGAGGAACTGGTATGCAACCCTGGAAATGGAAAAGATAATAACATCCCTGGAACAGGAGGTATTAGAGCTCAAAACCTCAAAGCTGTAGAATCAGCAACCACTAGGAAGCAAAGGGTAGTGGTGGTTGGCGACTACCTCTTGAGGGGTGCAGAAGCATCCATTGGCCTTCCAAACATGATATCCCAGGAGGTTTGCTTTCTGCCTGTTTCCAAGATCGAAGACCTTACAAACAGTTTTCCGAGACTTCCCAAGCCTACTAATTATTTGATGCTGCTCATCGATGATGGCACAAATGATTCTGCTAGTTTCCCACCTGAGCATATCAAAAGTGACTTTGTGGCTCTGGGAGAGAAGATGAAGCAATTAGGAGTGCAGATGGTGTTCTCAATCTTTCTTGTCAAGAATCAGGGAAAAATCCAAGAGACTCGCACCCAGGAGATCAATGACTGGTTACGTAGATGGTATCATCAAGATCGTTTTATCTTCCTGGACAATGGCATGATTTCCCAAGGGCAGTTGTGCAGAGATGGCATCCACCTAATGAAGAAAGGGAGAAGTGTCTTCTACAATAGACTGGTTAACCTATTGAGGAAGGCTTTAAACTAGGATCATCAAGGATGGGTGAACAAAGCCACCTGGTAAGTAAAAGCCCTCAGGTAAGCAAAACATTAAACATACTACAGAAAAGGGATAAAAGGGTGATATCTGGAGAGCAGTGTTTACTAATGCTCATAGTATACAAAATAAAATTCCAGATTTAGAAGCTGTAATGAAAGAGACAGACTTTGGGGTATGTTTACTAAACTGCGTTAGAGCAATTCGCGTTAGGAGCCGCGTTAGTGGAAGGAAAGCCAAAAAAGGACATGGGCGGTACATCGTAACCGATAACGCGCAGTTGCGTGCGGTATTGCACGCTGCGCAGCAACGATCGCTACAGCGCGCACGCTACTGCGCGCAAGCTTAAGACAGCGCGCAGACACCCAAATACAGAAACAAAGCTGTAGCACAATGGTTACTACACAGACTGATGGTACAAGGGTCATGGGTTCGATTCCCCAGTGTGTCTAATGAATAAGGCTGGCTGAGGCATCATGTGTAACCCTTTGAAGGCCTACTATAATATTTTAATCCACATTCTGCAGCCGGGTTAATGTCTGCACATGTCAGGAAAATTGTACCCGTCGTACCCAATATGTTCCAATGGTGACGTTCCCTCTGGCATGGTCATGTATTATATACCATTTGATAGGAATATATAGGCAGAAGATGAGATCCCGAAAGTACTGGGCTTGGCCTGGAAAGGGTTAAGTAGTGGGCTGTGAGGAAGTTTAGCTGTACCTGAATAGTGCTGCCAGCAAACACACCCTCACAGTGGCGTAACCTAAGGTGCCACATAAGGAACCCTAGAGGGCACTCCATAGGGCACATTATAAAGTGCGCTTTCTGCCAAGGCACCCTATAATGTCCCCTATAGGACACCATATAAGGTGCTTTATAGGGTGCCATATAAAGCGCCCTATAGGGCGCCCTATGTGCCACCCTAAGGGGACAGTACCCTGAGGGTGGTCCTGCTGGCAGAACTAATATACAATAAAAATAGACAATGCCTAAGACAGCCCTATTGATGAACCCCACTGTGGGTTCTGAACCCATGTCCTCTGGCTCCATAGGCAGTGAAGTAACCAGTGGGCTAGAGCTGCTAACAAACAACTGGCTGGCTACAGGAGGACTGCATGGCACCACACCCACATTCTTCTGTGGTTACCAGGATAGGGGTAACCCACCCGTACCCATGATGCACTGCACATGCAAATCAGCAGTCGAGAGATGGGCACAAGATCGGGTATGCACCCCCACAGTACCTCGGCCTTGTAGGGGGAACAGACCGTGTGTAGCACTGCCACAGAGTAGCCACAGACAGTCACATTATGCGGGTACAGTGCCCACCCTGAGGTTGAGGTGGGGCGCCCAGCACCAGGTCCACAGCACCTTTCATGGCTGAAATACGCCATGCTGCAGGACCCCTAGGATACAGCTGTGTCCTGCTGTATGTCCCGGTCATGTCTAGTCCCTATGGGTGCTGTTGCACCCAGACCAGTGCATATCCTGTGTTGGTGCCATCGTTACCTGCTGTGGGGGAAGGGGGGTGGTGTATGGACCCATAGGCAGATTATGTACCACCACACAACCCACCCTCTGGGGCTCAGGGGGAAACAGGATCACCCACCAATAGATCCACAGTCTACCTCCCTGCAATGGCAGCGGTAGAGGGGAACAGCAGTCCTGCTGAGGAACAGACAGAGCGGCACACATCCATAACACAATAGCAGACAGACGGTAGGCCTGGAAATGCTCAGCTGCCCCCCACCATTATCTGACATTCTCCAGCAGCAAGCCTCCAGCCGCTGCACCCTGCAAGGTGTTCCAGCAAGACAGCATACTAGCTGCTGACAGTCCACCAGCTAGTCCATAGTGCATGGTCCTGGAGGAGATGCATGTACCCGGAACGGGGATATCAGCATACACACCAAGCAGATAAGTCAGTGATTGGGCCCCCAAAAGGAAACCCATATATATCACATGAGAGAAATGCTATATAGCACTATGGGGGAACCTAGCCATGCCGTGGTCACTGCTCAGTCACAGTGAGAGTGACCTCCCAGTAGGACATGCTGTGGCCACTCTGTCCGTGCAGGTGGTACCGGGCACTACAATGTCCGAGCTATTGCCCTATGCCCTGCGCAGATATGGCAAGGCCAGGCCACCCTATCCAGGCTATTCTCACGGTACCTTGCTCCTCATTATGCACATTGGCAGGCCAATACTGGGAACAGTGCTAGCAGGGTGGGCTGTGGAGGGTGTTGGAAGCCACCACACACTGGATAGACAGACACACACTCCCCACACCTATGCCAGCATTGTGCAACTATAGAGGTGTTGGGCAGCCCAGGCCACCACACCAGTCCTGGGCACAGTGCAGGCATGGCTATGGTACGCAATACTGTAGGAGTCACTCCCCAGGTTGGTAAACACTGTCAGACACAGGACCTGTAGCACACTCCACAGACATCAGAGAGGTTGCTATGATGCAGCTCACTCAGGAACTTGTACTTAACCTAGGAATTGCTATCTGCCAGTAATCATAGCAACCTTTTGATAGATGTGTACCATATTCCCAGGTTTAGGGTGACATTACTACGGTATGCATGTGCTAGTATTGGGAGATGCACGCAGAGCCCAAAGTCCTGCCTCTCCAGGAGGCTGTGGATAATGGGGCCTGTGGGTGCGGGTGTGTCTGCCCCTGTTGGCTGCTGCTTTACGGCAGAGGTTCCCAACTCCATTCCTGCGGTGCCAAACACTGTTCGGGTTTTCATGCTGTCCCTCATGAATATGCATGAGATACATCTGCATACCATGGGGGTGGCGCATAGAAATGCAGCACAGGCATCTTCATCAGAGGCAGCATGGAACCGGAATGGTGTTTGGCCCTCCAGGACTGCATTTGGGAGTCTCTGCTCTAGGTAATGTGCATGTTTATGGTGTCTGTGCTCTGTAGGGTAAAATGTGGGTGTTTTGAGCATGTTTACATCATCTGCAAGAATGGTTCTGTCTGTATTAGCACGTTATAGTAGTGGGTAAAATATGAGGACTGGGTTGGCGGAAACCACAGCTGGGACTTGAACCTGTGACCTTCTGCTTCTGAATACACTGGTTCTGTGCACTGCACCACCATGTTCTCAAAGAGATGGTGCATTCCCTAGTGCTACCATGACTGTTGGTTAGACAGGGCCTGTCTGCTGCAGTGCACGGCACCCACCTACACAGGGCTAGGCCACGGTCTGCTGTGGGCAGCTGCCACTGCCCCCTCCACCACCAGTATCCCTCAGCCACCATGCTGACATGCCCTTCTGCTGGTGGAGCTGGTGGTGCGCAGTCCCAGGCCATCCAGTGTGCAGGTAGGTGGCTGCCTATGGTGCGGGTTCTGGGGTAGGGGTGCCTGCATAGCTGTCCACGTTTTCCCCCAGCACCACTTGCCAATGTTCCGTGCCATTGGGGGTACCTGCTGGGTACTATTCCCTGTGACACTGTGGGAAGCACACTCTTGCCCATGTTGGGCCCTCAGCAGTTGCTGTCTGGCTGCTCTACTGTTTCAGCATTCCTATGGGCCAGCTAGGCATCACCCTAGTCCCCACTGTGGCCCAGCTGCACCACAGCATGTGCCGCCTGCAGCCCTCTGTATCCCCTTTTCCAGCATCTGCCCGGTTGCCTGTTCCGACATGTCCGCCCTGATGTTGCGGGACATGTGCACACCATAGGAACCCTGTCCGATGGTGGGGAAATCCCTGAGCAGTGCTATTTCACTGTGGGCCCATGCACCTTGTATGGGGATGAAGTATGGACCCTTCCACGAATTATATTGGTTCTATGGAGCTTACTCGGGGGGGGGGGGAGGGTTGATGTTTCTCATTGCTACCACTATTGGCCAGCTTGGTTGTTGTTTTTTTCCAGTTTGTTGGGGTCATTTTCGGTGTTTCTGTGCCCTTTTGGTCTGTGCACATATATCACACTTATCACCTTTTTTTGGTTTCCCTGCCTAGGCTGTACATTGCTGACACGTAAATGGTTTCTCTCCCCTTTAAAGTGCTTTTAGCGATAGGTTTTCATTCGCGTTGGAATTCAGCTCTGAAATTCAGCGCGTTGGTGTGAAGGGAGCCTCTCCCCGCCCACTCTCTGCCCATTGACCCCTTCTCTCCACCCTCTCTCCACCTTCTGCGGTGTTTTACTGCGCCGCGGAGCATTACGCTCGTTAGCGCGTGATAGTGCACGCTATAGCGTGTTTACGATCGTTAATGCACTATAGCACGCGCTATAGCACACTAACGATCATTAACATCGTACAACGCGCGTTATTCACGTTTACCGCAGTTTAGTAAACATACCCCTTAGATATAGTAGCAGTCACGGGGACATGCTACAGAGAAAACAATGACTAGGACGTAGCTATACAAATGGGGATAGTGTTTCTGATGATGTAGTGGGTAATCATCAGGAGTGCAGTAATCACTGGATTGTGAGCTTCAAGATTAGGACACAGCTGGAGATGTTTCATTCAAAAGTGAGGGTCCTAGACTTCAGGAAAAATAACTTTACAAAGATGGGAGAATAGCTCAAGGAATCCTTAGCTGGATGGGAACATCTGGGGGAAGTAGAACAATAGAGGAATCTTTTTGATAGTAAAGAAAATACAAGCAAGAGGAAAATGAGGCGGCTATCATTTTCAAAAGAAGTAGCTGAAAAGGACAAAAAGATTAATCTTCATAAACTATAAGAGATTGTAGAAAAAGGAAAACAAACCACAATATCTGGAGAAGCCAAAGGAAGCTGGTAGCCAGGAGAGCAAAGATGCTAATGAACGAAAAAATAGCCAATACAGTAAAACATGGGGACAAGACATTTTTTAGGTATATTAATGACAGACAAAAGTGCAAAGATGGCATTGTAAGACTCTATGGTAAAGGAGAGAGATACACAGAGGCTGATGAGGATAAAGTGGAATTGCTTAACAAATATTTTTATTCTGTGTTCACAGATGAAGGGCCAGTAATGGGACCTCAGAAAACAAATATAAATAGGAATGGAAGTAAGGTAGAACTCAAACTATTTTCAGAAGACTATGGGGTCTATTCTGTACTGCTATTTGCCCCCCCCCCCCTTCCGTCCCCGGCAAAAGCCTCCCTGTACAAACAAGGAGTTTGTACGGGGAGGCTTAGTCGGGGGCAGGAGGGGGCATTGTAGAGGTGGAGTGAGGGCGGGCAATGGGCAGTAGAGGCCCTGGATGTACAGGGCCGATTCGGAAGTCGGCCCTGTACGTCCGGGGCTTCAGATCTAGATGGGGGACTTATTCCATCTCGGAGGTGGAATAAGTCGCCCTGGACGTCGGGGGACAGCAGGCCTGGGCAGCAGCAGAGAGGTGAGGGGGTGCAAGGGGTTCCCCACGCCCGACTCCAGCTATGGAAGGCCAGATCGTGGGTTGGGCTGCGAGGAACGAAGATTTTGGTCAGCGGCCTGACTGAGCTAGCCAGGCAGGGATCTATATGTGCAGGCCAATCGGGATTGGGCCCTGGCCTGCATATACAGGCCCAGACCCGATTCTGATCCCGCAGGGCACGTCTAGCCCCGTGGGATCAAAATTGGGTCTGCCTCTCTGCATCCTGATTCCAATCAGGCACACAGAGGCCTGGATGCACACATTAGAATGTGCCTCCACATTCATGAGGAGCTAAAAAAACTAAAAGTGGACAAAACGCTGAGGTCAGACAGGACTCATTCAAGGAAAGAACTTAGGGTAGTACTGGTGGCTCCATTGTCTGACCTTTTCAATGCTTCTTTAGAGTTGGGAGTTATCCCAAAGGAATGGAGATGAGTGAATATGGTTCCTGTCCAGAAATGTGGAAGTAAGGAAGTCATTGGTAACAACAGACCAGTTAGATTGATCTCAGTGGTGAGTACATTTATGGAAATGCTAATAAAGCAGAGTATAATGTAACTTCTGGATTCCAAGGGGTTCAGGATTTGAGACAGCATACAGTAGCTTTACTAGAGGTAGGTCTTGCCAGACAAATCTGATTTCTTTGACAGGATGACCAGAGAATTGAATCAGGGAGAGGGATAGAGGTGGCATATTTAGATTTCAGCAAGGCCTTTGATAATATTCTGCATCAATGACTTATAAATAAACTGAGTATCCTTGGGATGGACCCTGAATTGACTGACTAGATTAGAAACTAGTTGAGTGATAGGCAACAGAGGGTAGAAGTTAATAGAGTCTGCTCTGAAGATAGGAGAATTACCAGTGTTGTGCGAAGGCACAAAACATACTTATTACTCCAACCCAGAAGGCAAGAAATAGCCAAATCGTCTGCAACTGAGTTTTCTCATTCTATGCATCTACACTCTGGAACGCACTCCCAGAAGACTTAAGATCCACCATAGAAATAGTTGATTTTCACAGGAGACTCAAAACCCACTTATTCACTGAACATTTCATAAGTGAAACATAACATACAATACCACTCATACAAAGCCAAACAAGGTTATTATGTTCTCCTTTTAATTCCGTTCCCCCACCTTGTTGAAAACTCTTCCTCACCCTAGTTACAAGTCTGTACATATATTCCAAAAGCGGAATGTAACATGTTCTTTGTAAAGTCTGTAAGTTAAAGTTATCTATAAACCGCTTTGGCTCTAAGAAAAGCAGTCTATAAAAATGGCTAAATAAATAAATGTCTCTAGATGTTTTTATGTAAAGGCCTATTTATCCATATATAAGACTAAAATACCTAGTATTACTTGCATTGTTCGCACATAAATCTAGACTGCTTTTTATAAAATTATGCCCTACTCTTCCACTACCTGTCCAGCATGTATGCTACAGATGCAAGATGCATCACTTAAACAAATGATGATGGAACCAACCAGGGAGAGCTCCGTGCTGGATTTAATGCTCACCAATGGAGATAGCGTGTCGAATATCCACATGGGTGCCCATTTGAGCAGCAGCAATCATCACACGATGTGATCTGAGATAAAAGCCAAGGTGGAATCCAATCACAGCAAGCTCAAAGTCCTAGGCTTCAAAAACGCTGATTTCAGTAAAATGGCCAAGTACTTAAAGGAAGAGTTGGTAGGGTGGGAGGGGATAAGGGAAGTGGAACTGCAATGGGCTAAACTAAAGGAGGCAATAGGTGCAACAGATACATATGTAAGGAAAGTAAATAAAAACAAGAGGAAAAGGAAACCTATTTGGTTCTCCAAAGAAGTGGCTGCACAAATAAAGATTAAAAAAACAGCTTTCACAAAATTCAGAAGCTCACAAACACAGGAGCACAGAAAAGAATGCAAGATCAAACTAAAAGAGACAAAAAGAGAAAAAAGGATAGCAAAATCAAAGGCAGAAGAAAAGATTGCTAAAGATGTGAACTGTGGCGACAAAACTTTTTTCAGATATACTCGTATTTGGGAAAGGAGAAAAATCAGAGGTGGAATTGCAGGACTCAAAAGTGCTGGGAACAGATTCGTGGAAAGTGACATTGAAAAAAAGAAAATGCTAAACAAATACTTCTGCTCTGTTTTCACTAGAGGAGATCCTGGAGCAGGATCACCTGTGATTGACAAATATACAAATGGGAATGGAGTAGATACCACACCATTCACAAAAGATGATGTGTTAGAACAGCTTGCAAAACTGAAAGTGGACAAGTCTATGCATCTCAGGATTCTGAAAGAGCTCAGAGAGGTTCTTGCAGGGCCTTTAAAGGATGTTTCAAAAGATCCTTGGAGAAAGGAGAAGTTCCACAGGGCTGAAGAAGGGCTGATGTGGTACCTCTCCACAAAAGTAGTAATAGGGAAGAAGTGACAAACTACAGGCCAATAAGCCTTACCTCGGTGGAGGGAAAAGTAATGGAGGCACTCCTGAAAGAGTGAATAGTGGAATTCCTCGAAACCAATAGGTTGCATGATCCGAGGCAACATGGTTCTACCTAAGGACAATCTTGCTAAACAAATCTGATTGAGTTCTTTGACTGGGTGACAAGAGAACTAGATCCAGGGCAAGTGATAGATGTGATCTACCTAGATTTCAGCAAAGTCTTTGATACTGTTCCTCATAGGAGACTTATCAATAAACTCAACAGCTTGGGGATGGGTCCCAAGATGGTGAACTGGATCTGAAATTGGTTGACTGACAGACAACAGAAGGTGATAATAAAATGAACTCACTCGGATGAAAGGAAGGTGATTAGCGATGTGACCCAGGGTTCGGTCCTGGGACCAGTACTGTTCAATATATTTGTGAGTGATATTACTGAAGGGCTGAATGAAAAAGTCTGTCTTTTTGCAGATGACACCAAAATTTGCAACAGAGTGGACTCCCTTGAGGGAGTGGAGAACATGAGGAAAGTTCTACAAAAGCTGGACTAATGGTCTAATGCTTGGCAGTTAAGATTTAATGTGAAGAAGTGCAGTGTCATGCACTTGGGAAGCAGAAATCCAAGAGAATTGTATGCAATAGGGGGTGAGAGATTGGTGTGCACGGACCTGGAGCAGGACCTCAGAGTAATTGTTTCTGACAATCTCAAGGTGGCGAAACAGTGTGACAAGGCGGTGGCAAAAGCCAGAAGGATGCTGGGTTGCATACAGAGAGGAATTACCAGCAGAAAGGAAGACGTACTAATGCAAGTCACTGGAGAGGCCTCACTTGGAATATTGTGTTCAGTTTTGGAGACCGTATCTCACAAAGGATATAAAAAGGCTGGAAGTGGTTCAGAGGAAAGCGACTAAAATGATTTGGAGCCTGCATCAGAAGATTTATGAGAAGAGACTTGAAGACCTAGATATGTACACTCTGAAGGACAGGAGGGACAGGAGAGATATGATTCAGACCTTTAAATACTTAAAGAGTATTAATGGATTAGCAAACCTCTTCCAAAGACGGGGAAGCTGTAAAACTAGAGGGCATAACATGAAGCTTCAAGGGGGTCAACTGAAAGGCAAAGTCAAGAAATACTTTTTCACTAAAAGGGTGGTGGATGCTTGGAATGCCCTCCTGCTGAAAGTGGTGGAGGCGAACACAGTGTCAGAATTCAAAATGGCATGGGACAGACACAATGGATCACTTTATAGCAACAGGATAAAATCAAAATAAACATAACTATATCTTATATTATTTACATTCTCTTATATACTGTGCTATTCTACATCAGTGCAGTTTATATTGAACAGGGCATTATAACTTGGAGATAACTATTTTACAGGGAATATGGGCTATGGAGGGCTAAGCGGCTTGCCCAAGACCACAAGGAGCACCTGTGGGACTAGAAACCCCAGTCCTTCCGGCCCAAGGTTGCTGTCCTCTAGTGGGATTTGAACCCCTGACCTTCTGGCCTGAAGTACCTTGCCCCAACCACTAGGCCACTCCTCCACTCCACTGAACAAATGGGAGTGACCTACATAGATTGGTGGGTACACCCCTAAACAAAGGCATGGGGAGAGGTGATCTGCAAGGAGCGGCAGGTGCACCTACTCCTGCCACCTTGCTGGGCAGACTAGATGGACCATACTGATCTTTATCTACCGTTGTATACTATTTTACTATGATACATGAGTCTGATATCAGGATGAGTGATATGCAAACATAATATTTCTGTTGTATTATTTTTCTATCATAGTGTAAAAATGATTACAGAAAATTTTAGTTCAGAGGTGATTAATGGGGGAAGGAGTAGTCTAGTGGTTAAAGCTCAGGTTCAAATTTCATTAAAACTTCTTGTGGCTCTGGGCAAGTCATTTAACCCTCTGTTGCCTGAGGTACAAACCTAGATTATAAGTCCTCTGAGAACAGGGAAACATCTACTGCACCTGAATGTACAGTAACTCACCTTGAACTACTACTGAAAAAGCATGAGATAAATTTTAAAAACAATGAGGCATTTCAAACCTCCCACATTGCTGCAGTGTCAGAGAGTACCTTTATCCCAGAGTCTCAGCAACACTTGTCAAAGTGAAAATATATGTGGACCTTCATGTTGAAGATTGCCATGGTTACAAGGCACCCATAGGCACTGTCAATAATACTCAACGTGTGGATACCTTTTGCATGGAAAATAGCATGTTTAGTTTTGAAAATGTAATCGATGTGCTTTGTTCTCCTCCTTTGACCGAAACACCCTTCCAAGAGCATTTCTTCCTGATGCAGCTAAAAGCATGCATGCTGTGAAATATCACACATCCTTTAAGCCAGATTGTACAGAAAGACCTCATGCACAGATTAATCAGTATATAACCAGATTAATTACTTTTGATAATTGTGCTCAGTTTTGTAGGTCTGTAAGAAGTTTTGTTTTATATGTTTTCTTATTTATATTTTAATTGGTTGACCTATTTCAGTTCTGAAGGCTTAATTCTTTATAGCTGGTTTTAATTGTTACTTTTCTAATGCCTCTCAAAACACTTTCAAGAGAAAGTTTCATAAAATGTTATTTTTTTCTGTCTAGCCACTATTTGTGGCATCTAAAATAGATCTCTGTTACTTCTCGGCATCCCCTACCTTCTGCTGTCGTGTCTGTCTCTTTTTTTATTGTTTTCTAAATTCCTCTTTGGTTCAGGTAGTGCTGCCGCAATGCCCAAGATCACTAATAATAATTTGCTTCCTTTAAATAATGCACTAGAGGCAAAGAGGCCGATTCTGTATTGGCCGTCAGATTTAGGGCATACAGAGGTAGACCCGATTCTGATCCTGCAGGCACATCTAGCCCGCGGGATCAGAATCAGGTCTATCGGCCTGGACGTGCAGGCCATGCCCCGATTTGATAGGCTTCATGTCCTGATGATCCCCATCTAGCACAGCCAGGCTCCTGAATGGATCCGCAGTTACATAGTGTCCCGTCTCCATAGCACCACGGCTCCATTCAGGAGCTGTGATCCCCAGCCTCCAGAGAAAACATCTTTTCCCCGCAGCCCGACCCCCGATCTGGCCTTCCATGGCAAGGGTTAGGTTGAGGTGATCCCCTGCACCCCCTTACTGCTTGTCTCCTCCCGATGCTGTGGTCCTCAACATCCAGGAGGGCCTTATTCCACCTCTGAGGTGGAATAAGACCCCTGTCTCCGTGGCTGATCCCGGACATACAGGGTCAACCTCAGAATCAGTCCTGTATGTCCGGGGTCACTCTTTGCCCACCGCCTAACCTCTCTCCACCTCTGTCCCACTCCCTCCCTCCCACAAAGAGAGCTCCCTGTATAAATCGCCTGTTTGTACGGGGAGCTCTGTCCCAGGCAGACTGCCCAGACATTTAGCAGGTCTGGATGTCCGGATTGGATGTGCAGACCCGCTAAACGGAGTTCAGAGTGACCCCCAAAGGGTTTTGTCTGATAATGTGGAATGAGGAATCGTTACAGAGTCACTCCATTTCTATAGACTGCTGCATTTCTCAGCAGGCACTTAGTTCTCTTTTGCAGGATTTTGAACTCTTATTTCAGATATTGTGCTAAAATAATGCTTCCTTACTCTGGCTTTGCTATTCAGAATGAGTCTGATCTTAGCAGCTAAACAGCATCTGGACTGATTAGAACTTGGATGAGAGACCACCTTGGAATACCAGGTACTGTAGGAGAAGTTGCTACTTATCTGAGGACCCTATCCTCCACTGGAAGCAGCAGAAGTAGGGTCAATCTTTCTCTCAAAGTGACTTCTTGGGCCCTCCCCCCAGTGAGGTTGTAAGTCAGCAGTCATCATGGAGCAGATAAGATGGTGCCCCAAATCACTGTTCTAGGAAAAGAGGTAGACAGAAAACAGTGCTCTACCCTTAGATGCATTCTTGTCCTCAGCTGTTGTGTTGTCTGTCCTAACTAGATTGTAAACTCTGATGAGCAGGGACCGTCTTTTACATGTGCCTTGTAGCGCTTTACAAATGAACAGTAGTATGCCCAATCCTTGCGGGTGATTGTGAAGGTGGGAAAGAAGCAGTTGCTGCACATGTTATCCCAAGGTCACCAAGCATTCCCAACCAGCACGCCTAGTGAACAGATGCTGAGGAGACTGTGAGACTGTTCATAGTTGGCACCAGAGTAGGTCATGCAGTAATTCTGCTAATCTCCCTTATTTCCATGTGAGTGGTAAGAGGATTCAGCACATAGCTATATTTCAGATCTTTTGAGCTTTCCCGCCCACGGAACACTAACAGCCAAATATTTGGGGATCAGTCCCCACTGAATCGATGCCTACGCTTTCTCTTTGAGTGCTTTGTTGTGTTCTTGCCACTCTTGCAATTTCTGCCTAGCCTGTTCCTGCCACCCCTCATCTCTCTTAGTTACACTGCGGTATTTTGTCCTTCGAACCAAAAAAGCAGCTATAAGGTCGGCAGCTCTGCTAAGTGCATCAATGCTTTTTTCAACATTTTTGGCTACATAAATGTCTAACTTTGGATGTTTAAGTGGCTAAAAGGACCATTATCTTTTTTGACTGGGATGGTCTTGGGGTGGGACTAAAGGTTACTCATTAAGTAGCAATATCCAGCTGCTCAATAGATATAATTTAGCCATCAAAGTCAGACTGCACAAGTAGAAAGTATAACTTTAAAAGGGTTCTCAATCCAGTCCTCGGGATACACCTAGCCTGTAGAATAGGGGACATACAATTAAGTTTCAATGTAGCACATTTAAGACTAATTGGAGAAAATACTTTGTGAACAAGCAGGAAGAAGTTCTCACATAAGGGTGACAACCCCCGAAGGAGCCCCGGGGAGGAACACTCCCCAGCTTACAATTGGAAGCTTTTGGGAGCCTCCAGCGCTCATGTGTGCCTGCCTTCCCAACTGCCGCAGCACCATCATATCCCCAATTCATTTTTCCCACAGAGCCCCACAGACGTGTTCCTTGCACTACTGAGAAAAGCTGTTCTTTTCTTGCCCTTCAGGGCTGCAATTTTTTCATTTTTTAAATTGCTTTCTTCTGCTAGTTTCTGCCTGTCATTGGGATGTCAGTTTTGCCAGTGCTGGCTATCATGCAAGGCATTTTTTCCCTAATTTTTATTGTCTTTGCCTAGGTGGTTATTTTCTTCCTTTTCTCCAGCTTTTTTGCATCATTCACCAGCATTGAGCCCTTTGATTTTGTGGAGGCTGTTTTTCCGACAATTTCAAAGCCAGCCAGAAGTTTTAAAAAGTGCACCCACTGTGCATACACCATCTCGGTGATGGACTGTGACAACTGGTGTCTATAGTTCCTGGACCTGGAGCGCAAGTCCTCTACTTGCACTCTGTGCCTCCAGATGACCAAGAAGGGCCACAAGGGCTGAGAGAAGCAGCATGAGTCCCTCTTTGGCCATCGGACTCAGTCTCCTTGGCAACCGGCATAGATGCCAGCGTCGACGCCCTCGAGGGGTTCTGCTGAGACCTTGGCATCATGTGGTGCCTGAACTCATTTGGAGCTGAGGCGCTGCAGAAGCATGGATCGGAGGCTCTCCATCAACACCCAGTCAGATCCTTGGAAGGACTTGTCATCTGCCCCGTCAACATCAAAGGGGATGGCTGGAGACTGTGCTAAGCATGGGCATCGACATCAGAGCCCCTTTCAGCATGATGTTGAGGACGATGGCCAGGAGTGCCCTGAAAAGGTCTCCCGGCAGGAAGAATCAACTCCTAAGGCCCCAGAGGGCCTCTGGCAATTTTCTGAACAAGTGATGGAATTGGTGGCCAAAGTCATTTACCGGTCCCTGTGCCCTTGGAGATCACTATGCTTACTAATCGTCTTCGAACCCTCAAGGTACACATGGCAGTTCTCATGGCTGTATGGGTCCCGGTGGCTCTGGTGCCCTTGTTGACATCACCACCAGCCACGCAGCCTATCCTCAAGACTCATGACCTCCTTGCCAAGCTGGGGACATTGGGTCAGAGATCAAAGTCCATCCCAGGCCCAACTGCCATTTTGCTCTCCGGCGTCTCCAGTTCTGATGCACCTGTGCCTTGGTGCTCAGGAGAGGATCACCACTGGCCCCGCAGGAGGCTGTCATCCATGCCAGAACAAAGCTGATGCCGAGAAGAGAGCAGGAGGTATTTCAACTTCCTCTCAGAGTCGAACTCCGATGGCTGATAGATAGAGGCAGAGTGACTGGTCACCGAGAGGCAGTCCCCGGATATCTCATCAGAGTCAAACCCACCATATGAGTGGTGGAAGTCACTCCCGAAGGGCATGTCCTTCCAAGACTTCATCCAGGATATGGCTAAGGTGATCCCCTTTTATCTGGAGGCAGAGATTGAGCCGAGGGCAAAGAAAGTGGAGATCCTCTAGTACCCCTCGAATCCAAAGGCTCCTGATCCACATGTGGGAGAACAGAATGTTGTTTCCAGCCAACAGCCAACTGGATTCAATGTACTGCTTGCCAAAGGCCCCTGGGTTCGAGAAGCCCCAACTTCCGTACTATTCTCTAGTCATGGAGTCTTTAAGGGGTGTTTATAGCCCAAAAATAATTCAGTTTGTACTCATTCTAAACAAATGTTTCATGATTTTGGGGTACTTTTTGTATTTGTTTCACCTATTCATTTTTTGCACACTCACTATATGTGCACTGGAACCTTTTTACCTGCATAAACTAATTGCACAAGTTAATGCAAAGGTATACACATGTACAAATGATCTGCGTGCAGTTTCATTTCTTAGGTGCCCAAATTAACTGAATCAACCACGATAAATGCACACTCCTAATAGACTTTAGGCATATGTCAGGGGCAGCAAGTGACCCAGCAGGTGACAGTTGCATCCTTTCTCCTGCAGCAAGGCCATGGGAGCTGGAATGGAGAGATTGATCAGTAGGGAGAACTAGGAGTTAAGGTACACTCTGTTGTGACTGCATCTTGTTAAACTGAAGATTTAAATAGCTAAGACTATGGAATTCATAATTTAAAAAATGTGAGACATAATAGTCCATTGTCTGTTGTTACATAGTGATAAGCAGATGATTTACCGCTTATCTTTTTTTTTTTTTATTGAAATTTTTATAAACTTACAAACTTACAAAGCAAGCATAAGGAAACATAGAGATGATCCATTAAGCAAAAAATACATAACCAAAAATATACAAAACAGGAATACATCTACCTAGCCCACAATATGGGGAGAATAAAATAACAATAATAACAATCAAAAGAAAAAAACCAAGAGTCATAACTCCTGAAGGTCTAGACGGCAAAATTAACAAAACCTCCTACCCCAGCCCCTTCGTGCCAAGCCCCTCTTTATCACAAAGAAATGATTCAAGTTGAGTAGGATCAAGGAAAACATACCTAGATCCCTGAAAAGTTAACAAGCACTTACATGGGTAACGAAGAAAGAAAGTGGCCGGCAGGGCAATCACTCTAGGTTTAAGGGCCAAAAAACCCTGTCTCCTAGTTTGAGTTGCCCTGCAGACATCTGGAAATATTTGCACTTTCGCACCACAAAAAGGTACAGACATATTCTTGAAATAACTACGAAATACAAGAGTTCTATCCAGATCCGAAAGAAATGAGACCACCAAAGTGGCTCTAGAAGAAATATTATCTTGGGAATCCTCTAGGAATTTGGTGAGATCAAGGTCAGTCCCACCTTGAACCACATCAAACCCCCCTGGGGAACCACAAGACAGAGCTCTACCAGTCAAATAATAAAATTTAGAAAGACAAATGGAATCAGGCGAAGCCAATCCCAAAACCTCTCTAAAATATTTTCGCAGTAATATTACAGCTGACAGCAACCGACAATAAGGAAAATTCAACAACCTGACATTCTTTGCATGAAACAAATTATCATACTGTTCCATTTTGTGGTGTAAGACTAAACTATCTTTAATATGAGAAGCATTCACAGCTTTAAGAGCTTGACATTGATTTTCACAATTAGTAATCTGCTTAGAAACACTCTCCACCTTATTATCCACTTCAGACAACTTAGCAGTAATCTCCGAAGAGAAAGTGCAAAGTTGCACAACAATAGGCACTAAAGAACTTTCAATACGGGTAACCACCTTCCAAATGTCAGCCAGAGTGACCTGCTCATCAGGCACTAGACTGGCTTCCTTTGGAAGTGGTACCCATACCACCGGCCTCAGTTTTTCCCCCGTTGCCACCGGGGTACTCTGCTGAAACCGCATACCCTCTGAAATGGACAAAGGAGGAGATGCATATACTGGGGGAGAAGGTGGTGTCCGGTCTGGAGAGCTCAAGGACACCGGAGAGGGCCGGAGCACAAGAAAGTCAGGGTCAAGCGTAGCATCCACACCAGATAGTACCTTAACATGCTTGTCCATAGGGCCCACCGCAGGCTCAGCTGCCACAGCTGGTTCAATCTTCTTCTTCCGTTTTCCCATCAGGACCTCCACAACCAGAGGATGACCCAGGCTCTTTGCTCCCTCGTTGCTCCAAGGGGTTCCCAAGGGGCCTAAAAATGCCCCTTGTATCTAGCCCCTTCTATCACTGCCCCGACTAGCGCCTCTGGCTGCGCCAGCCCAGGGAACCTTTAAAGAGGTCCCCGATGACGTCGGGACCGCCGGAGCAGGTGCCTGCCTCACCGGACCTCTGCGCCGCCTCTCTGCTCTCTCCCGGGCGAACTCACCACTGCTCCGGTTTTTCAAGAGGTCCCCGATGACGTCGGGACCGCCGGAGCAGGTGCCTGCCTCACCGGACCTCTGCGCCGCCTCTCTGCTCTCTCCCGGGCAAACTCACCACTGCTCCGGTTTTTCAAGAGGTCCCCGATGACGTCGGGACCGCCGGAGCAGGTGCCTGCCTCACCGGACCTCTGTGCCGCCTCTCTGCTCTCTCCCCTACCGCTTATCTTTATGCCGGAAATTCTGCAACCTTACCATTTAAGTAGGGCTAATGAATATGTGGGCCTGAAATTGAATGGATAAAATAGCTGTTTAAACTAGGACAACTATGTATACAGTCATGCTAAACAGAGAATGCTATCTGGATTGTACTATCAGCATTATCTGGATAATCTTTGTCCCTGCCCCCAGAATGCCTCCTGGACTACCTCCTTGCATGCCTCTATTTAAATGCATTAAGATGTTCAGCTAAATATCATATATCAACAGCTTAAAATAATTTTTTATTTATTTATTTATAATTTCAATCACAAGACAAATCCAATACATATCTCTGATCCCGTACATACCGTAAAACAGTTACATAATTACACCCCATCTGAGATACAGAACACCAACAATATGCATTTGTCATGTAATTATTTCAATTATTATATTCCCCCCCAAACTATCTAACCCCCCCTCCCCCCCCCCCGAAGGTCCAGCCAGAAGCACCTTGGATAGCAAAACCAAACATCTCAATATACAATCAAGCCCTTACGGCAGCGCAATCCACTGAAGATATTTCCCCCATACCTGCATACATTTATGTGAGGTACCTCTCTTCAGTACTGTTAATTTACTCATCAAATAGAGCTGTGCCAGTGATCCCTTAAATTCGGCCAACTGTGGGGCAGTTACCTGCTTCCATTTCCGCACAATTAACACCTTAAGAGCCACACACCCCAAGTCCACAAATAGGCTCTCCGTCTTAGTCAAACTAGGCGGGGGAACCCCCAGCATAGCCATCTCGGGGAGCATCTCCACCTTCTTACCCAGAATTTCCCCCAAGAGCCCAAACACTTCTACCCATATTTGTTGCACTACCTTACAACTCCACCAGATATGCAGATAGGTGCCAAGTTCACCACACCCCCGCCAACAGGTAGCATCCACACTCCCATAGATCTTGTGTAACCGTACCGGGGTCATATACCATCTATACATGATTTTATAATTATTCTCAAGCAAATTGGTAGCTAAAATCCCCTTATACCTCCCCCGATGAATGAGTTCCCAGGTGGAGGCCTCCCAACTGATACCCAGATCGGTTTCCCACAGCATTTGATATCGTTCCCGTCCCATATCTACCGCCATCAATTTATACAGCCCTGTCAGCACCTTCTTCCGTGGCTCGGACAGGAAAAACCTTTCCACCCAGGAGACCTCCACAGCCAATTCTGGTAAAATCCGCTGTTGTATATAATGGCGGAGTTGCAAATAGCCATACCGATCCGAATCATCTAGCCGGTAGAGCACCTTAAGAGCCTCAAATTCCTTAACTTTATTACCCTCTACCAACTGTCCCACCCTCCCCAGCCCATGATGCTCCCATTTATCAAATACCGTCCTCCCCATGGCCGGAGGAAACTCGGGATTCCTCCGAATTGGCACTAACCGAGATATTCCATTCACCCCTAACCAAATCCATTGCCACCTACGCCACACTTGCAATGTACCTTGCACATAGGGATTCCCACCTTGGTACCCTTTGGACAGAGATGTAGGCAACCACACATAATCACCTAGCTCACCCTCCTCCATCTCCTCTGATTCCATCTGCACCCACTCCTTTTTCTCCTCCGCCCCCCCAGTCCAGAACCGTAGACATTTGCGCCGCATCCCAGTACTGCACTAAGTTCGGGACGGCCATACCCCCGTGCTCTCTCGCCTTCATCAATATCCTCCTCGCCACCCTATTATTCTTACCCCCTGCAATAAACCACATCATACATCGCTGTATTTTCCCTAAATACATCCGGGGTACCCTTATAGGGAGATTGGAGAAGAGGTACAGCCATTTAGGCAGAATCATCATTTTTGTAGCCGAGATCCTCCCCATCCAGGATAACGCCTTCCCTTGCCACTCTTCCATCTCTTTCCTGACAGCCTTTTCCATCCGCATATAATTTTCCCGAAATAGATCCCCTTCCCTAGCGGTTAAGTAAATACCCAGATAGTGGATACTGTGTTTAGCCCACCTAAACGGGAAAGCCTCTTTGATCTGCGTTTGCGTGTCCACTCCTGCAGAAATATTTAAGATCTCAGATTTAGTTGCATTAATTTTGAAGCCTGAATAGGAACCAAACTCCTCCAGTAAGTTATAAAGCACTGCCAGGGACTCCCTGGGATTAGTTAACATAAATAATAAATCATCAGCAAAAAGCAATATCTTACTTTCCAGCTTCTTCCACTTTATCCCCTGGACTTCCACACTCTCCCGCACCCGCTGGGCTAGAGGCTCCATAGAGAGCACAAAGAGCAACGGGGAGAGTGGACATCCTTGTCTGGTCCCTCTATTCAGGGCAAAGGGCCGGGTATACTCCCCATTAACCTTGACTTGCGCCATCGGTTGCGCATAAATAGCTTTAATCCATTGCAGGTAATTCCCCCCCAACCCCATTCGTTCTAACACCTTAAACAAAAAAGGCCAGGACACCCGGTCGAATGCTTTTTCAGCATCGATGGCTAAGAGGATCAATTGTTCCTCTCCCCTTCTCCCCTTCCACATAGCATTTAACACTTTACGGAGGTTGTCCTTCATTTGGCGCCCTGGAACAAACCCCGACTGGTTTTCATGCACCAGCCTGGGCATGTACGGAAGTAACCGATTAGCCAAAATTTTAGTAAATATTTTAAAATCCGTACCCAATAAAGAGATGGGTCTATAAGAACCACATACAGTAGGGTCTTTCCCCTCCTTTAACAAGATGGTAATCCCCGCTGTCCTCATTGTACCTGGAAGCTCCCCTCCCTCCGTAAAAGAATTAAATAACCTAGTCAGGGGTCCCTTCACTTCATCTCGAAATATCTTATAGAATTTATTGGTATAACCATCTATCCCTGGTGCTTTATGCAAGGGGAGCTCTTTAATCACCTCCACAACTTCCTGTTCCTCTATAGGCCGTGACAGTTGTTCAGTCTCCCCCCCGGCCAGCCTTTGAAGATTCATCTGCAAATACTGGTCCATCCTATCTCCACCCACGGTGGCCTCAGCCGCATACAATTGTTTATAAAACTCCACAAAGCGCTGCTGAATGTCCCCCCTTTGTCGCAAGACATTCCCCTGAGCATCCCTTATTTTGGTGATATAATTCCTAGCCCGATGCTGTCTTAAGCGATGTGCTAGCAACCGACTGGGTTTATTACCAAACTCAAAATATTGCTGTTTGAGCATGTCTTGCGCATGTTTGATCTCAGCGAGTTCTAATTCGTTTAATTCCCCCTTCACTTTCACCAACTCCTGCATACATACAGGTGGCCTCTCGCCCATCACGCATGAGAAGCCCTTCAAGCTCCCTAATCCTATCTCATAAACCTGCTTTCTTACTCTCTTTAGATTTCTTCATAAACGTACCGATGGAAATCAAATCGCCACGAATCACTACTTTCAAACACTCCCACAGGGTAGCAATCCGACAGTCTGCCCTATCATTCATCTCCAGGTATTGAGTAATTTTTGTTTTGAGTACCTGTACAGTCTCTGGATTATCCAGGAGAGCTTCATTGAGGGTCCATCCCCCATTTCCCTTCACCCCCTTACCCAAGGTTAAGACTGCCCAGACAGGAGCATGATCCGTCCAAATTCTCTCACCCAGCTCACATTCTTTCACTCCCCCTATTAAGGACTTGGACACCCATAGCATATCAATCCTCGAGAAAGACTGATGCACAGGCGAATAAAACGTAAAGCCTTTCTCCCTCCCTCTCAGTTCTCTCCACACATCCACCAAGCCCAGATTTTTACCCATGAACTTCATCATCCGTCTACTTTTTGCCCCCCCCCCCCACCCACCTCCCGGATGAGTTATCCAAACTGGGGTTGCTGGTGAGATTAAAATCCCCCCCATAATAATAGGGCCCTCCGCAAATTGTGTCACCACCCCATTCAAGTGTTCATAAAATGCCCCTTGCTCCACATTCGGACCATAAATATTAACCAAAGTATACATTTGTTCTTGGATCTTCAATTTAACCATAATATACCTCCCCTCTTTATCTTGATGCACCACACCTTCCGAACAAGGTACTTTCCCACTTACCAATATACCCACCCCACCCTTTTTCTTTTCCACCCTATTCGAGGCGAACCACCTCCAGGGATACCTTCTGTGGGACACCCTCCATTCATCACATTTTTTCAGGTGTGTTTCCTGTATAAATATAATATCACCATTAAGCCGAGTAAGCTCTTTAAATAAGCGCTGCCGCTTTATCGGGGAATTCAAACCCCTCACATTCATTGTCATTATCCTAAGTCTATTCCATTGAATAATGTTCTGCACTCCCCTTCCCAATATGCAAAATAGCTGGCACCTCCACCATCCCCCCTCCCTCCTTCCCCTTCCCCCCCATCCCCCCTCCCCTACCTCCCCCTCCACACCACTCCTCTGAGGCATGAAACCACCAGATCTGGAAGCACTATACCTTTCCCCTTACTCTTTCCCTTTACCAAAACAATATACTTATATACATAGAGATATTGAGCATACTCTCAGTAATGGTTTTTTTTTTTTTCCTTTTTTTTTTTTTTTGTGTATTTCCTTGTATTTTGTTTTGTTTTGGTTTTTTTGCTAGTTTTTGTTTTGTTTTGTTTTTGTTCTTTTTTTGTATTTTTTGTTTTACTTTCGATTATTGGGTTGCTCCATCTCCCCACTAGCCACCCATTCTTAAAGCAAGTACCACCGTGTGCAACAAATAACTTCAACTTGAGAATTAGACCACAATGTCACATCATCCAGTCCCTCATCCGTCTCCATCTGCTCCCCTGCCCTCCGCAGGTTTCTGCCGCCGCAGACGGCGATCTCCCCGCTGTGCTCTTCTCCATTCGCTTTCTCCCACCGGTCGTCGGGCCCCCTTCGGAACTTTGGGAGGTTGAGCTTCCGGTATGTCTGTCCATCCAGCTGCCGCCATCACCTTTATCGCCTCCGCCGCCGTTTTAACATATGAGGTGTGCCCCTCAATACTGAATTGTAATCCAAACGGGAACAGCCACTTATACCTGACCGCTTGCTCCCGTAGCTTCTTAGTGATCATTGCCATCTCCTTCCTCTTTCTCATGGTAATGGAGGATAAATCCGCATACAATTCCACTTGATGATTATTCCATTTGAAATGCTGAATCTGCCTAGCTGCCTCCACCACAGCACGTTTTGTATAATATTCATGAAAACAAACAATTATGTCCCGAGCATATTGCTCTCTGCGGGGCCCAAGGGCTCTATGTGCCCGATCGATGTCCCAGCACAGCTGCAAGTCGCCTCGGCCTGCTTCCCGCATAATTTGTTTGCATACCTTTTCCACTATCTCCCCACAATCAGTGGTGCTCTCATCTTCTGGGATCCCCCGTATCCGAATATTCGCTCTCCGAGATCTATTTTCGAGGTTTTCTACCTTAGACCATAGATCCTCCGTCTCCAATTCCATCGAATCCATGCGCTCCTGCACCTTCGCCAGGGCAGAGTCCTGCACCTCCATTTTAGTTTTAATGTCCTCCACACGCTGCCCAATATCCCTCACCTCCACCTTTAATTCCTCCATCCACGTCTGCACTTCGGTTTTAAAACAGGCCAAATCTTGCCAGAGCGTACCGAACCAGCCTCTCAGCTCACCTCGCAATGTCTCCATATCTCCATTCAGGCTGTTCTCTCCATGCTGCCCCTTTTCAGCCACCTCCACGCTAGCAATAGGCCCCGCGGCCATCTTGCCTTTCCCTCCAGTGGACCCCGCGGCTTTTCTGTATGCAAACGCCTTCAGATCAGCGGCGCCTTTCTTCATCTCCCACGATCAGTGACCTCCTCAGCACCCACCAAGTGCTTTACCACCACTTTCGCCTCCACAGTATATTGTATTTTGGTAATTTGCTACCCGCTTCCACGGAGCTCTGCTTTCACACGTCTGCTCCGGGTGGTGACGTCATTTCCTCCTCAGCTTAAAATAAAATTTAAAAAAAAAATGTACCTGGTTAGCTCCAAAGTTACCCTGAGATGTCTGTGAAATCTCCCCAAAAATAGGTCAAGTATAGCAATGACCGATGAATTGCCCTAAAATGTAGACTTCTTCTTATGATAATGAATGTACATTTGAGAAGATTGAAAAGAGCCTCTTAATTTGTATACAGTAGCTATCCATCCGGCAGAGCCTTTTGGAAAATACCTGGAAGGATGTTTGCAAATACAAGGATATATGATGGCACGCCAATCAGGAACAACAGTTTTACCAAAATGCACTTTGTAAAAAAGCACATCCTGTTTTGTGTTGCTGGCATCAAGGACACAGATAGTGAGCCACAAGTTGGATCCACTATCTCTAAAAGGGTCTAGTGCTGGGATAGGTAGCCTACCTCCTCCCCCATACCCCACCCTGACACTGTTGCCCCACTAGACATGAGGGAGATCCCTAGTAAGAGCCAGGAAATGTGAAGGCTGGTGGGGCTTGGGTTCAGGGGGTTGGATGCTGATGGCAAAGGGGATGTAGGGATCAGGAGATGAGAAGTTCCATCAGCGTTTGCATCATCCCCTTTGATGTCAATCTAAGTCTAATATGGGAGCTGCTATTTGCACATCCCTTGGGGCAGGTTCAAAAACAGACATGACAATTATTTCAAATACATCCGTGTCACTCAGGCCATTTCTCCACCATGCCCTCCAGGAAGCTATGTATCCTGGCAATCTAAGTGCACAAATAGCAGCTTTCTAAAATCAGTGTTTGTACTTGTATGCAGTCTATCTCTATCAATACTGCTATTTGCATGTGTAGATACTTCTAAGTTAAGAGCCATATACTTTCCCAAAGAGCCACATTATGGCACTTTGAAAAGAGTGCATAGAGATAAATTAAGTCCTGTCCAAAAGACTTAGCAAGTGGGTGTCTGAGGCAATGGAAGATAAAAGAGTCTATGCACTAGTGCAGCTTATTGTACCAATTTCAGTATGGTGTTAATAGCAAATTTAATACCTGTTGTACATAAGCGCATAAAATCTTTAGTACATCAGGCATTAAAAATGGATTTTAGTACTAGCTAACACTGGTGGCTTTGGGCAAGTCACTTTACCCTCCAATGCCTTGGAAGAAAGGGCCTGCTAATCTATTTCCGGTGATACATTGCCAAAAAAACCCAGAGGCAGATGGGTCACCAGGAGTCAGCGTGGCTTGACGGCACTTAAAAAAATAGAAAGCTAAAACAGCTCCAACTTCCAAAGGTATAGTTATGTTTGCGTGTGCTATCAAGTCCAATGCAAGCCATGACTGAGGCTTCATTCCCCTGACCTTCTTGAGTCCAACATTAAAGGGTCTCAGTGCTCCAATCCCTTCTCCAGGCCTAAGTCTAACATCAAGGAGCTTTGGTACCTTGATCCTCCCCACTGTTTGCCAAATCCATTCTCAAGTGGTCTCGCAGTCTCATTCCTACCCGTGTCCTCCAGAATTGAACATTAAAGGACCTTGATACCCCGGTCCTCCTTGATCCCCATCTGAGTTCAAAATCAAAGGACTACACTCCTTAGCATGGTTCCATGTGATGATTTTGTTTTCTGAGTTATATTTAAAGTGCTTTGATTCTGGAAAGGCAGTATATAAGTTCACTTAAATAAATAAAATAAAAAAATGAAAATAAATACACTTCACCAGTCTCTCCCCATTCTTTCCTTCTCCCCATTAGATGAGCTCTCCATTGCCTATTCCTTCTGATGCTAGCATTAGGCAGATGGGGCACGAAGGAGTGCAATTCTCTCCCATCTCATGGCTGCCAAATTCAAAATGCAGTGGACTTCTCATGGTAATATGCCCTGCAAAGTGCAGCAGAGGCTTAGAATGATGCTAAAATAGCACAGAGTCAGGTGAATGTCACTAGTCACTAAAACTGAAAGGAATTTGTAAGGCTTGAAACATTGGACCTTACTGAAAAAAAAACCAACACTTTTTTCCAGTTCTGTAGCTGTGTGAAATAATTTATTCAAAACAGTCCTTCATAGTCTTGCTGCTGGTTGTTTTCTCTTAGGTCTTTTTATAGGCTAACTGTTTTGTTTGATTTTTTTTCCTTTATGGCATCGCATATCCACATGCCTGACAGGCAGGTCAAACACAGGATATGTTTCCAAAAGTTACCCTCTACTTCCCTAGTCGTGACTAACATATAAAAGCCAGAGAGCCAATGGTTGACTTAAATCTTTGAAAGTAAATAATTAGCATAGCCACTCAGTTTTTTTTGTTTTCCTCTGAATTTGTAGCCATGGTGGAAAAAGCTGTGAAACTCAAGGTAGTGAAACAAGAATCAGAGCTTTTAAATGCTCTTTTATATCTAATATCATTTAGAATTTACTAGGGCAGAAGAAAATTCATCTCTTCAGTCAGGCAGAAATTATTATACAATTTTGTGCCCTTAAAGGCAAACTCTCAAGCTTACAATTTTAGGTGACTTAAGGCTTATGCCATAAAATGTGCACTGAAACTTTTTTTTAGCATGCACATCATAAAACCTCTCTATATATGCTGTGATGTCACTTCTGGGCATGTTTAATAAACTGTGTTAGCTGCCAATGCAGACATAATGCAGATATCACAGGCACTTTTCTGCAATATCTGCATTTCATGCATTGTACTTATTAGCGAGTAACAGCTCCGTCAGATCCAGAAGAAGAACTACAGTAAACACGCTGGGGATGCCCATGGACAAACCTTCAAGCAGCCAAAGAGCCAACAGCAGAGCTTTTTCTCTATACGCCCCCACTCTCTGGAACTCTATCACCTCAAATAAGATCTATTCAACTCACTTGCGACTTTGGCTATAGCTTAAAGACTGTGTTGTTCCTAGAACACTATGCACCAAACATAGAATAAGGAACAGTGACCCCAGTTACATATGTAACTCACTGACACATTGTAAATAGCTTCAAATTGTTGATGATGAAGGGAGGAGTAGCCTAGTGGTTGGGGCAAGGTACTTCAGGCCGGAAGGTCGGGGTTTCAAATCCCACTAGAGGACAACAACCTTGGGCCGGAAGGACTGGGGTTTCTAGTCCCACAGATGCTCCTTGTGGTCCTGGGCAAGCCACTTAACCCTCCATAGCCCATGTTCCCTGTAAGTATTAGTGTATGTGTCTCATATCCCTGCGTGTTCAATGTATCCCCCAATTGTGTTGTGACCGCTTTGATTGAAGGATAAGGCGGTATACAAAAACTGTCTAAATAAATAAATAAATGTATTACTGAATGTTCTTTGTAATGTGCACTTTTACTGTTCAAGCTATAATGTTATTGCACTGAGTTTTCTGTAAACCGTCTTGACTGGTAGAAAGATGGAATTTAAGAAGATGTTAAATAAATAAATAAATTGGGGGCAGGATTGGGATGGGGAGTTGTCAGGCCAATTTTTAGCAGCCACAATGTGAAAGTATTTCATGTGATGCTGCCAAAATGGGCCCAATCGTAGCATTAGATGCAGCCAATGCTGCATGGCTGCATCAGCAGCAGCCATCTTTACAAATGGCGACCCCCGCCCACAATGCCTCAATCAACCCCCTCAGCCTAGCAACATTGTCTGTGCCATGGATGTACCAATCTGTGGCACCTACAAAGTAAACTATGTGGCCACCCCCCTTCAACACCCATCTCTCCTGGACAGCTCCTGATCCCTGTAGGGAACTGTCTGGGTGGGGGGAGGGGGGGGTGTTGCACCCTTGAAAAAACATGCATGACAACAAAAAAAAATGCACTGTCGGTAAATTAGAAATCCACATTATAAATTGGCTCAAAGAGAAGGTTCTAAAAAGCATGAAAGAGTCATACTCCCAAAAAACTTCACTCTCTACACAGCCACACCCCCTGCCATATATTTGATGAAGGGGCTTGGAACCTCATAATTCTCCCCCTACCCCCCCAACAAAAATAAACATGTATGTGCATTCCTTTGAAAGGACATGAGAAATAGCAATGAAAATTCCTATCATCTCATTTTTAATCTGAACACAACACTGAAAAATCCAAAATTCAATTTTTCCCTCCAACTTCATCATAGGCTGACTTCAAACCAATAGCCTTTGGGTTAGAAGACAGGTATCTTCAAGAAGAGCCATCACATCTCCACGGAGGTTAGTTTTAGCCAGTCTGCTCTTAACTCTTGTATTTCTGCTGAGCTTCCTTCCTCTTTTCTGATTGGTTCAAAGTTTGTGTGGTCTAGAGCTCTATGGAAAATGCTAGCTGGATTTTTTACCTTGTGAATCTAATGAGTTCTGCTGTAGAGATTTACTCCAAAGATTTTTGTTTTGCCATATTCTTGTGCAAGAAATTCTGTAAAATCATGTCAAAGTACACCATCAGATTTGAGAGGAAGGGAGAGAAAAAAATCATCTGTACTGTCCTGCTCAAAATGTACAAGTTAAGCAGACCCATTAGACATGTACTGATGGATCATGTATGGTAAGAGTTCCAACAAAAAAAGTTATTTTTTTCTAATGATCTTTTTTTAAATAATTTTATTTAGGGGTATGAGGTTTGTCTGACTATGGGGGGCATTTTAAATCCCTTAGACATGATTTGCATGTCCAAAAACATGCATGTGGATGTCCAAATCATCCCTGGAGCCATTTTAGATGTCTCTGCTGCGGGGGACATTCATATAGGCAGGGGGTGTGGTGGAGGCATATCTGGGATGGAGCTATGGACATAGACATCTCCAGTCAATCTTAGAACCCTCAGGGATGTCTACGCTTGTATCCAAATTTAGATCTGCTGCAAGCACAAATATACGCAGAGTGTTTGTTTCAGTAATAAAACCTATGGAGTGTGCCAAGAAGTTGGCACATCACTATCCTCAGTACTCTCCACTATCACAATGATATGCCGTGTATGTTTAGGAATCTTGTTATGGGATTGCAGCATTACTGCATGTCTCTCAGATGTCCCCAGTATGAAATACGTACTATACTGGAGATGTCTATGTAGATGCTCCTGCCGACATCCATATCGGGCACATCCATATTTGTGGAATCATGCCCAAACACGGACATGCTTGCTGTTTTTAGGGACATTCTTGCTTGGATGTTCCAGATTCTATTTGGACATCCTTTTTTAAAATGTACCTTAATGTGTTTTATAAAGGCAACAGACGCACCTTGATAAAATGACCCCTGAGAAAGTTGACACACACATTAACACTTGCTCCGAGGCAGGTATAATTGTGTGCATGCATGTGGTGCTAAAAATAAGCACATAAGTACATTTTTTAGGCATATTTCACTCAAGCAATAGCACTTATTGGGGAGGGTCCTTCCAACTGTCTGTTTGTTCATCTGTCGTGTACAATGTACATACAGTAGGTTTGTTTGCACTTGTGCAAACCAACCTATCCATTGGGATAGAGATAAGTGCTGGCAGCTCAGGGAAATTAACCCTGCCACAGAATCACATTCAGTCAGTGCCATACTGATTTTCAAGTGCTGACAAAATGCCCAATCCTCTTTGAGAGAAGAATTTAAGAAAGCTGCTGCAGTGGCAAAGGACATGATTTGCTGCTGGTGGAGAGCACAATCCTTGCTAGCCTGAGAAGCACAGCCACTGGTGAGTCACCAAAGAGCAGAACATTCCAGCAGGTAAAGAAATATAAAGGGGTTGGGAGAATGTCAGGGGCAGGGGGATTTTCAAGGGCGGCAAAGGGATGGAGAATGCAAGGAGCAAGAAAGAGCTATCGAGGATGCAGGAGACTGTAAGAGGTGAGAGACTGGTAGATAGTTCAAAGCAGAGTGGGAATGTAGCTGGGGTGAAGAGTATAAGACAAAGGAGGCTAGAAAGAAAAGGAGAGCGTGTGCATGGGGAGGAGGATGGAAGTGAGAAAAGAGTGCAAGGGGTGGTAGGCTGAGTGTGATGAAGAAGCCCATACTGAACATATGGAATTAGAAGAAAAGGATGATTTTACCTTTAAACAAACTGACAGGCTGCACACACGTTTCAGCGTTTGCAAGAGAGAGGCAAGCATAGGGAAACAGGAGCTAGGCTGACACACCCAAGCTCTGACGTAACTGCAAGCCTGGAACCTAATTAAACACACCTGTTCAGGAAGGCAGACCCAAGGCTCAAGGAACAGGAATATAAACCCTGGCTAGGAGAAAGCAAAGGAGGAGTTGGTGATTGGAGTCTCGCTGAGAAAGCCGGTAAGAGTGTTGGTGAGAGTATTGACTGGAGAGGTGGTTGGAGAGACGGTTGGAGAAGAGCTGGGAGGAGACCTTTGAGGAAACCCAGCTGCAGTTCTGGAATTGAAGCAGACAGGGCAGAAGGAGAGAAGGGACAGACTGCTGTCTGAAACCTGCCTAGAGGGAGAGAGGAGAGAGACCTTCAGACCTCATTGCCAGATAAAAAGCTTCAAGGAATCACAGGTGGGAACCTAGCACTAAACCCAGGAGTTTGCAAAGCTCAGTTTGGGGCTAGGAACCAGAGCAGTGCTCCAGACAAGAACTCCAAACAGGGAATCAGAGAGCGTTTCCCTACAGCTGGAAAAAGCTAGCTGAACAAAGCCAGAGAGGAATCTCCACCGCCTCAGGTATTTCCAATCCTTACCATATAGAACTGTGCCCAAAGGAAGCACCAGAGGTCTTAGGGGGAAATTATCCTAAGCCATATAATAACAGCTTAAAGCCAAACTCCTTAGTTCCAGAGTTTGAAGAGATGCAACAGGACTTTAATGAGAGTGACTCAGCAGAAGTGCCTATGGACTGTACACTGTGCTTGGCAGATGATATAGAATCCCTTTGCTAAATGTGTATGAGGAAGCCGAGTGTGAACAAAGGGAAAGAAGATATTTTTCTTTGTGAGAAGAAGCTGTTATGGTTTCTATCTGTTACATGTGATATGCATTGCACGTTTTGTGAGCAAAGAGTGTGAAGCTCAATCAGTTTAAGTTCTGTAAATATCCTCGAGCAAACACCTGAAGAGTATCCTGATTTAATCTGCACTGAATCTTTTTGTTGGGGAATAAATTCTTGTCATTTTGCCTTACCACTAGTCTCACAACTATTTCCTTATCAGAGGGCAAAAGAACTACCACTCCCAGCAGGCATAGCAGGAGCAAAAGATTTTATCTCACCTTCTGCAAGGAGCATATAATGGCAACTCCAACCCACTGAGCCCTAGGCGGAGGGCTGGGGCTTGACATGAGGCAATGTGCATGTGAGTGAGATGGTGCCTATAGGGCAAGAGGTGCCCACAACACACCGCACCAGCACACCCTGTCCCACACACCAATGCAAAAAGTTAATGTTTGTAGAATCATTTCTCCACAAGGCTTATTTTTGTCCATTAAGGATAGCTTGCTTCCCTGTGAAATTTTAGCCTGATTACAAAACATTTAGCGGTTGCCCATTTTGAACTTTTTATGGATGGAAAAAGGCATTTATGTATTGAAAATATTCCTTTTTAAGGCTCAGTTCAGGATGACTGCACATGAGTTCAAAAATATCACAGATTTGCCTGCCAGTTTTGTATACATCAGACAGTGGAATGAAGCACCATTTGCAATCTGAGCTCCTTTCAGTGACATCAAATTTTTATCATTCCTTAAGACTTATCCAAACCAGGCTGTTGCACCTCTGAATTTTGTCTGAACATTAGACAGGCTTAGCCCTTTTTGATGACAGAGTCTCAGCAGAAACAAAAAAAAAGATGGTGCAGAACCTTCAGCAGCCACCGTTACCAGACATTCCAGTTGGCTGCTCTTTAGTTCAGATGACATAAAAACTGCCAAATGGGGTGACCTCTAAATGTTGTTTATTTTCATTAAAATTTTGTGTGCTTCTTATAAATACAATGAAGAACAAAACCAGCCTTGTGGAGAACTGAAATCTGTTAATTTGTTTTTTTGGACCACCCTAATGTGCATACATACATGCATTTCCTCATCAATACTCTCAAAGACAGAAACAGATATATGCTTAATACCACTCACATACATTCCCTATATAGCCCAACAGCCCCTGACACCCTGCATCTTTCTTTCCACCGAGTCCATCAAGGATGCAGGAGACTGCAAGAGATGAGAGACTGGTGGATAGTTCAAAGCAGAGTGGGGATGCAGCTGGGGTGAAGGGGAACATGTCATGTTCTCACACTAAAAGTGTGAACTTTCTACTTGATATAAAACATGCACAGAAATTCCAACCTTGCTCTCACTCTGACTATTCTCCTTCCCAGTGAATGTCTACGGGGGATGTTTACTAAACAGCGATAACGTCACAGTGGCGCAGTTATCGCGCGATACGTAACGCTATCGCGCGATACGTAACGCTATCGCGCGATACGTAACGCTATCGCGCGATACGTAACGCTATCGTGCTATAGTGTGAGGTTTCGCATGATAGCATGAGGTTTCACGCGATAACGTCTCCGGCGGCATTAAGGCACACAGAGGGTGGAGTAAGGCTCCCCAGAGGGCAGAGAGAAGGGTCAATGGGCAGGGAGTGAAATGAAGGTATGAAAACTAACGCCAGTGAAAACCTCGCATTAGAGGCACATTTACAGGAGAGAGAAACAATTTCAGTCAGCAATGTACAGCAAAGGTAGGGAAACCAAAGAAAAGTGATAGTAGTGATACATGTGCAGCAACAGCATAGTGCCACGTACAAAAGGGCACTACGGTGAGGCTGCAAATGGGGTACAGGGAGCTGCAGGCAGGACATGCAGTGGGGCAGCTGGGGCACAGGGTGGACTAGGCAGATGCCTAGGTGGCACATAGGAATGCAGAAACTGCAAAGCAGCAAGCCAGCAACTGACCAAGGTCAAACATGCCCACGAGTTTGTGTCCCATAGTGTCCCAGGGGACAGTACCCAGCAGGTATCCCAAAGGGCACATAACATTAACAGGCGGTGCCGGGGGGAAGCGCAGATATCTATGTAGGCACCCCTACCCCAGATCCCACACCATAGGCAGCCGCCTACCTTCACACTGGATGGCCTGAGACTGAGCACCACCAGCACCACCGGCATAAGGGCATGTCAGCATGATGGTGGAGGGGTGCTGGTGGTGGAGGAGGCAGTGGTATCTGCCCACAGCACACCAAGGCCAAGCCCTGTTCAGGTGGGTGGCGTACAGTGCAACAGACAAGGTCTGTCTGATGAACAGTAATGGTATCCCCAGGGAATGACCTGCCTCTGTGACAACAGTTTGGTGCAGTACGCACAGCCAGTACACACAGCAGAGCATGGTTTAGGGGCAGAAGGTCACAGGTTCACATCCCAGCTGTGGTGCCTGCAGACCATGTCCCTGTGTTTTACCCTACTGTGCACATACATCATAAACATGTGCAATCCCTAGAGCAGAGGTTCCCAACTGCAGCCCTGGAGGGCCAAACACCATTCAGGATTTCATGCTGTCCCTAATAAATATGCATGAGATGCATTGGTATGCAGTGCCCCCATTGTATGCAAATGTATCCCATGCATATTCATTTGGGACAGCCTGAAAACCCGAATGGTGTTTGTCCCCCAGGACAGGAGTTGGCAACCTCTGCCCTAGAGTATCGGCCAACAGGGGCACAAACACCTACACCCACAGGCTCCACTATCCAAAGCCTCATGGAGAGTCAGGCTGTTGGGCCATGCGCGGAGCAGCAGCTACCAGTACTAGCACCTGCATACCTTAGCAATGCCTGCACTGTGCCCAGGACTGATGTGGCTGCCAACCTCCTCTATCTTTGCACAATGCTGAAATAGGTGTGGGAGTGTGTGTATGTCTGTCCAGTGTTTTGTGGCTACCTATACCTTACTGAGCCCCCAATGCTGGCACTGTTTCGAGTGTTAGCCTGCCAACATGCATAATGAGGAGCAAGGTATTGTGGGTATGGCCCAGACACGGTGGTCTGGGCAGGCTGCATCTGCACAGGACATAGGGCAATGGCTGGGATATTGTAGTGCCTGACCACCACCTGCACGGACAGGGTGGCCACAGCATGTCATGCTGGGAGGTCACTCTCACCCTGACTGAGCAGTGACCATTGCATGGCTAGGTTCCCACATAGTCCTATACAGTGTTTTCCTCAAGTGATATCTATGAGTTCCCCTTTTTGGGGTCCAATCACTGACATGCTTGGTGTGTGTGTGTGTGCGCTTATATCCCACTTGTGGGTGCACACAGTTTCTCCAGGAACATTCACTGTGTACTAGCTAGCAAACTGTGTGCAGTTAGCATGTGTATGGCTGGGGCACCTTGCAGAGTGCAGTGGGTGGAGACCGACTGTGCTCTCTGCTGGTGAATGTCAGATTGTGGTGGGGGGCAGCTGAGCTTTTCCAGGCCTATTGCCAGTGCCTTCTGTGATGTGTACAGATCTGCATGGACTGCCCTGGAGGGTGCCTATTCCCCCAACAGGACTGGGGTTGATGGTCCCCTCTACTACCTACATTGCAGAAATGTAGAATGTGGATCTGTTGGTGGGAGATCCTGTCCCCTACCCTGACCCAGAGAGAGCAGGTTGGGTGGTGATACATAATCGGCTTTTGGGTGCAAATATCACCCTTCTCTTGTAACATGTGACAATGGCAACCACACAGGGTATGTTCTAATCTGGGTGCATCATAGTCCACAAGGGCTAGACATGACTGGGAAATACAGATGGACACAGGTGTATCTACAAGGACTAACTGTCACACATTGGCACTGATGGGGACCTGCAGCACAGCCTATCCCAGTCACACCAGGTGCTGCTGACCTGGTGCTGGGCACCCCACTTCACCCTCAGGGTGAGCACAGGAACCGCACAATGTGACCGTCTGTAGCTACTCTGTGCCAGTAACGCACATGGTCAGTTCCCCCTACCAGGCTGGGTTGCTGTAGAAGCGCATACCCCATTTTGTGATCAGATGTAGACTGCTGATCTGCATGTGCAGTGCATCATGGGTATGGGTGGGATTACTCTATCCTGGTAGCCACAGCAGACAGTTTGAACGGTGACCTGCAGTCTTTCTGTAGCCAGCCAGCGCTGTGCTAGAAGCTGTAGAGATGTAGCCCACTGGTTACTGCAGTGACTGCAGAGGTAGAGGTCATGGGTTCAATCCTGAAGTAGTGTTATTTAATAAGGCTGTCTGGGGCATTTCCTTTTAATTTAGATCTGTGCTGCCAGCAAAAACACCCTCACAATGCCGTAACCTAAGCAGACAGCGCACTTTATAATGTGCCCTATGGAGCGCCTTATAGGGCACCTTATGAGGTACCTTAGGTAACGGCACTGTGAGGGTGTTTTTGCTGGCAGCACAGATTTAAATGAAAAGGAAATGCCTCAGACAGCCTTATTAGATAACACCACTGCAGGATCAAACCCATGACCTCTGCCGTCATTGCAGTAACCAGTGGGCTACATCTTTATAGTTTCTAACACAGCGCTGGCATGAACTTAAGGTTAACATGCGTTAACAAGCCAAGGCGCCCTCTATTGTGCGATACAGATTCCTTGCTACCTTCCCTTCGGAACGCCCACTACCTTATATGGCATTTGTCTCATTGACACTGCAACCAGCGCCGGTAACATTAGGACGGTTTAGTAAACATACCCCTACCTGTATGAGCTCTTTGCACCTGTGCTAGGGCATTTCATAAGAGTACATAAAATGCTATACTTCATGTTCAAGTCCCTAATAAAATCACCCCCCCCCCCAAAACTGCAAGCAGAAAAGAGTATACCAAGATATTTACTATGCACACACTAATGCCTTTTTTACATGTCATTCCTTCATTTACATGTGTGAACAAGTTAAGATTTACATACAGTATATATCCTAACTTTCAGTTTAGTGTGCAGAGTAAATCATTAGTATATATCTTGCTATTTTTAGCGCATACTTGGCATGCAATTTAACCTTTAGTGCATGTTCACCTAAATGACCTGCTGGATAAAATTTGAAAGATAGAGTTGAGCAAGACACATAAATTATAGAGGCAATATTCACTCCCAGCACTCAAAGATTTCTTTAATTGCCGGCAGCCAAGGGCAAATATAGCAGATATTCAGAGACAGTGGCAGATAGGGGATGCCACTGAATAGCCTCTTCTTTGCGGCCGGTAGTGACCCTATCCAAATATCAATAATATTCAGCCACTATCTGGATAGCCTTTGAAGATAAACGTAGGACTTCCTTTTTCCATCAGACTTATCTGGATAATGCTGAATATCACTGCTATCTGGAGAATCTTTGGCTCCTCTCCTACTCCACCCACAGACTGCTCCAGCACTATCTGGATAGTGTTGCAATGGTCAGAGGAAATATTCAATAGCACTATTTAAATAGTGTTGCCGAATATCACTCTCACTGGCGTTTATATGGTTAATAGGTCCTGTTTACCAGATAAGCCCTTTTAAATATCAGGCCCTACATTTTTAATGCTTGTCTGAATGTTTTTAAAAATAAATACCTGGGAAAAAATAACCGACTATGGCATAATAGAACATCGACAAATGTATAGAAGGAAGTAAAAAATGGTAAAATGATTCTCCAGTTCAGTAACTTGATAAGAAAATGACTCTTTGGCCTTCAACAAAGCTATTTGACAGATGTTGACTAGAAAGAATGTCATTAAATTTCACAGCATCTTTGTGAGCTATGATGCTCTTTATAAAAGTAAATTTAACTTCTTAATCTTATAAAAATGATATATCAACATTTGTGCTAGATTACAGTAACAACTTAGGTTAATTATACATGCACATCATTCAGTTTTATTATGAAAGTCTTTTACTCCAAGTAAAGGACTGCTAACCTGTAAAAATATATTCCACTGGAATGCACTGGACTGTGCCATTTCTGCAATGATTTGGCTTGAGGCAAAGGAACCTTTTAAGACAACACACGCAGAAGCTGATTTTGGAAATTTGGGCACAATGTTAGGAATTATTGAGAAAGGAATGGAGAATAAAGCAAAATATATCTATTGCCTCTGTATTGCTCCATGCTCCAGCCACACCTTAAGTACTGTGTGCAGTTCTGGTTGCCTCATCTCAAACAGGATGTAGTGGAATTGGAAAAGCTACAGCGAAGGATGACTGAAATAATATAAGGGATGGAATGAAACTCCTATGAGGAAAGGCTCAAGAGGTTAGGGCTCTTCAGCTTGGAAAAGAGAAAGCTGAGGGGAGATACAGTTGTGATCGACATTATTGACTTCCTTGCAGTTCAACCCTTTAATGTCCAATATCTCCAAAGAAAAAGTGGCCAGTGAAATGGCTTTGGACTATTTATGCACACATTTGACACATAAAAGAATCAAATAAATCAAGACCAATTAAAAAAGGAAATAGTAGGAAGTAGTATAAAACTATGACATTGCCAGGACATGATTACTGACACCCTTATAAACAATTCAAATCAGTTTGAAAAGAAGAAACACATTCCCACTGCAGTAAAATTAGACGCACCTGTGATCAATTGCAGGACTCACATGACTTGAAACAACCAATGAATGATGGTTCCAATGTTTAAAATGGCCACATTCACTCTCTGAACCAATTTCAAAATGGTAAAAACAAGAGAGCTGCCTGAGACTGTTAGAAAAGTCGTTATCACCAAACATCAAACTTCAAAGGGGTACAAGACCATCTCCAAAGATCTTTGGATTCCTGTATCTACAGTTTGCAATGTTATTAAGACATTTTCTGCTCATAAAACTATCAAGGATCTCCCAGGGCATGATGGGAAGAGGAAAATTAATCCAAGAAGTCTTCAAAAGTTAGTGTGAACTATTGGAAAAACATCATGTACAACATCCAAAGAGCTTAAGGCTGACCTAGAGCAATCTGGAGTGGTGGTTTCAACCCATACCATACACTGCACGCTAAACAAAAAGAACTTCATGGGCGAAGGTCAAGGAGGACTTCACTGCTCAAAGACAGACATAAACAGACACTCCTGATCTTTGCCCAAACCCACCTTGAGAAACCACAATCCTTCTGGGAAAATGTTCTGTAGACAGATTAAAGTAAGCTTGAGCTCTCTGGCAATGTGCCAAGCAATACATACAGGCGAATAAATGAAGCTTATAAGGAGAGAAGCAATTTTCCTACAATTAAATATGGTGAAGGTACCATACTTTTGTAGGGCTGTTTTGCTGCCTGAGGAACTGAAGGCCTGGAACCTATTAAATGAATCATGAAGTCAGAGGACAATCAAGTTATTTTAGAGCAAAATGTGCTATCTAGTGTCAGAAAGCTAGGCCTGAGTTGAAGGTCATGGGTCCTCCAGTAGGACAATGACCCAAAACATACATCCAAAAGTACATAAGAATGGTTAAAAGGTAACAAACGGACTGTTTTAAACTGGCCAGCAATGAGTCCTGATCTCATTCCAATCGAGAACCTTTGGAAAAAACTGAAATCTGCCATTGGTAAAAACAATCCTGGAAATATTCATGAGCTGGAACAATTTGCAATTGAAGAGTGGGAGAAACTACCAGCAGACAGATGTACGAAACTTGTAAATGGCAACAAGAAACATTTGCAACCAAATATTAGAGAAGGGTGCCATTAATCCTGTCCAGGACATATTTTGGGTTTTTTTCTCAGAAATTACTACATCTAAGTTGCACAGACATCTTTTTTTGTTGTATACCTTTGAACATACTATTAAAATATTATGATGACATACAGATGGAATATTTCCAATTATTTTCAAAATATTGTATACAACATACCTAAAATATACCTATGTGCCATTAAAGATATAAAAAAGTTTAGGAAAGAATTAAAAACCTTCCCTTTACTCAACATTTTCGAGAAAATAATGGAGGTAATGGTTCGTTCCTTGAATCACCCCAAACTCAACACATACCATGATACTCACCTCTTCTCCAATTGTAAATAGTCTCAGTTTCTACCCCTTGTACACAGTTGACTGTTAGAATACTCCAGAAAGCATACACCATGCCTTGTACATAGACTGTTAGAATTTTAGAATGTTAAAATTTATTCTATGTAATAATGTTCTTCATTGTACACCGCCCCTGATCTCAGGAAGAAGCGGTATAAAAGTAATGATAAAATAAATAAATAAATAAAAATTTAAAAAATGTAAAAAAATGCAAGAGTGCCAATAATGTTGACCACAACTGTGTGACAGAGGTCTGTAAAATACCGAGTGGAGTGAAAGGTAGACATGAATCGATTGTTTATTTTTTTTAAAAAGTAAAACTAGGTGGTAGGCCATAACCATAACCTTACAAAGTAAAAATTATAAAAGAAATAGGAGTATAGCTGGGTTTAAAAATGGTTGGCATTGGAGTTGTTGGCCTGTAGGGTTAAAGGGAACCAGAAAATTCTGGGAGTTTTAGTCAGGAATAAGCAGGATAAGGTCTCTTTGTTCACAGATGAAATTCTGTTCACCTTGACAAATCTGATGGGCTCATTACAGGGGATCATGGAGAAGCTGGAAAAATTTGGGGAAACATCAGGGTTTAGGGCTAATATGGGGAAATCTAAATTCTTAAAAGTGAACTTGTAGGATTTAGCCATAAGAAGTATTCCCTTGCAGTAGGCTAGAGGGGTAATCAGATATTTAGGAGTGAATATGACTGTGGCCCTGCCTAGATTATTTGAGGTAAATTTTGCCTCCCTGGGTATACATTTAAGGGGTTGGATCATTGACTCAGTTTGCAAGTATCTTGGATAGATAGAACAGTGTCTGTTAAGATGATGGGGAAAGCCACTGCATTACCCTGGGGATAAGCAAAATGGAATCTGGCTACTTCAGAGCTATAAGAGGGAGGAGTGGCCTAGTGGTTGGGGCAAGTTACCTCAGGTTAGAGGGCCAGAGGTTCAAATCCTGCTAGAGGACAGCAACCTTGAGCTGGAAGGACTGGGGTTTCTAGTCCCCCAGGTGCTCCTTGTAGCCTTGGGCAAGCCACTAAACCCTCTGTTGCCTCAGGTACAAAAACATAAATTGCAAGCCCCTTTGCAGACAAGGAAGATATATATATGCAGTACCTAACTGTACACTGCTTTGACTAGTAGAAAAGCAGTATATAAGCCTAGTTAAATAAATAAAGAAAACAAATCCCACCCCAGTAGTACTAAAACTCACTGACCAAAAAAAAACCCCAGGTCACATACACATTTATTTATTTATTTCTCTTAATATACCGCGCTCTTCAATATCAGTGCGGTTCACATGGAACAGTTATGTTTTACGGTGGGTTAACCGTAAAACTACAGATAACAGGAAATTCAACTTGGATAGTCAAAAATTAAAATTAACTATTTACACATTTTTAAAGCATAATATTATTTACATAATAAATTATAATATTTATTATAATAAATTATAATATTTATTATTATTTACATAATAAATTATAGCTCTAACAATTAACTAAAGTAAATTATCAAGGTCAAACCTAATATTCCTAGCATTGAGCAACTTCATCGGTCTGCCTGAACAGCCACCCTAATTCAAAATAAATAAATAACTTTTTCAAAAAAATGTTTAAAGCCTTTAAATGGAGAGAAAAGGCCTCAGTAGTTCTATCATATTCCCTCTATGTATCAGAAGCCTGCCCGAAGGGGATACGTTTGTTTACTATCACCAGCCAGAAGAACTCTCCGATGAAGTTGTTCAGTGTTTAGGAATATTAGGTTTGACCTTGATAATTTATTTTAGTTGATTGTTAGAACTATAATTTATGTGTATGTGACCTGGGGTACTTTAGGGATATAGAAACATAGAAATATGACGACAGAAAAAGACCACATGGCCTATCTAGTCTGTCCTTCCATAACAACTACAACAGTCCACTTTTTGCCTTTAGAGATCCTCTGTGTTGGTCCCATGCTTTCTTGAATTCAGTTACTGTCCTCATCTCTACCACCTCCACTGGGAGACTATTCCACGGATCCACTACTCTTTCCGTAAAGAAATATTTCCGCATATCACTCCTGAATCTATCTCCCTTCACCCTCATCCCATGTCCCCTCGTAGCAGAACTTGCTTTCAATTGAAAGAGGCTCTCTCCCTGAACATTTATGCCACGGAGGTATTTAAACATCTCAATCATATCACCTCTATCCCGCCTTTCCTCTAAGGTGTACATATTAAGATCCTTAAGTCTGTCCTCATATGCTTTATAATGAAGCCCATTAATCATTTTGGTAGCAACCCTCTGCACCGACTCCATCCTGTTCACATCCTTTTGAAGGTGCGGTCTCCAGAATTGCACACCATACTCCAAATGAGGTCGCACCAAAGACTTATACAGAGGCATTATCACCTCCTTTTTTCTGCTAGCCATTCCTCTCCGTATGCACCCAAGCATCCTTCTAGCTTTTGCTGTTGCCTTTTCCACCTGTTTAGCTACTTTAAGATCATCAGACACAACCACGCCTAGGTCCCGCTCTTCTTTAGTGGACAAAAGTACTTCACCTCCTATACTGTATTGCTCCCTTGGATTGCTGCAGCCCAAATGCATGACCTTACATTTTTTAACATTAAATCCCAGCTGCCAAATTCTAGACCATTCTTCAAGCTTAGCTAGATCCCTCCTCATGTTATCTACCCCTTCCTGGGTGTCTACTCTATTGCAGATTTTGGTATCATCCGCAAAGAGGCAAACCTTACCCGACAGCCCTTCCGCTATATCACTAACAAAGATGTTAAAAAGAATCGGACCAAGGACAGATCCCTGGGGCACACCACTGGTAACATCCTTCTCCTCAGTGTGAGCTCCATTTACTTGTACTCTTTGTCGCCTCCCACCCAACCAATTTCTAACCCAAGCAGTAACTTTAGGGTCCATCCCTAGGGTGCTCAGTTTGTTTATAAGTCGCCTGTGATATACCAGATACTTGTGACCTCCATTAGCCACTGTTGGAAATAGTGTTGGGCTTGATTGACCTTTGCTTTGACCCAATATGGCAATTCCTATGTTCTTAAAATTTTATGCATAATATTTGAAAAATTTAATTTATGAACACATAAGTTGCTATCATGCCCCTAAGAGTCCACCAGAATACTCTTCTTTTGTAAAAATAAATTCATGTGTGTAGAGACATAATGAACATATTACTCATTACTCATAATGAACATATTACTCATTGTAAATAGTTGCCCCAGTTACCCAAGTTTTTGTTCCTGTTCCATGTAAAAAACAGATAATATGTATCTTATCTGATGTTTTATTGTTCTTTGTAAACCGCGCTGATTATAAATAGTGCGGTATATAAGAGATGTTAAATAAATAAATAAATAAATAAATATTACACTCTTACTATGCCAAAGTGGGAAGGCCAACTAACTTTCTTTATTATGCTCCTAAGAATCCAATAAGCTGCTAGAAATTTGACCCCCAAAAGATATGATTTGTTTATACTTTTCAAAGATATTACTACAGAAGAATGAGCCTTGTTCTTTGTATCTGTTTTTCTCAAACTCATATTTTGAATCCTGAAGACAGTCAAGAATAGTGTAGCATGCCCACAAACTATAATGATACGGCAGACGAATTTTCATATCTCCACAGATAATCAGATTTAACATGGCTAATATTATTTTTCTAAATTGATGGTAGGTGTCTATCACAGAGACTGGCAAAGCCTTTGGTTTTATTTCTGGGCGTGATATACTACAGCACATTACACGCTCTAGGCTCTGGTGATGAATTATGTCACATCAGGTTGTAAGTGAGTGAGACAGAATATAGTGCTTATGACAGGAAACTTCCCAATGTAACATGGCAGAATGTGAATCATGGTGTCAGATCTTACAAGACAAAATCAATTCTTGCTACCCATGTGCTATCGTTTCTGACAAGTAACACCTCTTTTTTTTCTTTCTACTTTCATGACATATTTTTAGCACATTAGATACCCTCTGAAAGTGCGCCTCGTCAAATATCTATGGAGAGTCTGAGACCATGAATAATTTATTGATTATTAACTAGGTCCCCGGAAAAAAATGACTTTTCGTTTTCACATTTTCTCTTGTCTTCTATTTCTTCTACTTTTTTTTAGTAAAATGCTCACTCCCTCTCCTAATGGGGTGATGGGCCCATTTTCTTATATCATAGATCTTCTGCTGCGCCACAAACACAAAGAGACAGGCTACTGTTCCCATATAGACTGAACCTCGATTACTCCTCTTTACAGTGATGGTCATGGCGGCACTCTTCAGCATCCTTAGAAAGATGGATACAAGGTCAATCATGCCCAGAAGAGCTATAGCACAAGTACACTACATCCTCAAGGTATTTTGTAGGTTCATCGGCTTCCAGCATCCCTGTCAGTTAAAAAAGTGGTTATTTCTATTTTAACTTATGTCTAGCCTTTCTAATCTCAAAGGAAACCCAAAGCAACTTTCAGGGACAGAGTTTGGGTGGAGTGTGGACAGAATGCAAAGTTCTGCACATAAGTGATAAGCCAGTATAATTTTACATGCATTCTTAAGAGCAAGCACAGGCCAATAAACTAGCCACAGGGCTGGCACAAGTCTTGTAGCTTACATGAACATGCACAGCTTTACATTTACACCCCGTTCTTTAAAATCAAGGACATGCATACCTGACTTTATAAAAAAAGGAGCAAAATAATGCCAATTAACCCTCCATATGTTTTATGGCACCACTAATACAGGAACTGTATAAAGGGACATCCAAAGTAGATGTTTCAGTTATACCTGCTTTTTGGGCAGCCCTGTTAAACACAAGGGGATCATTTTAAAGCTCTATTCATGACGTGCACATCTGAAAATGCCCATTGACGCGTGCCAATCACATCCACATCCCAAGAGCTATTTTAGAAAGGCCCAAATTTGCATGTTTCTGGGACAATCACATCTACATCTTGTGTGATGCACAGGATTAGTCTGTAAAAGATCTAAATGTACTTCCAGTTTTACAATGGTGCTACTTGTTTATGATTGCTGATATAAAACACCAAAAATAATGCACTCTGATCACAGTGTGCGCATCAAAACAGTCATCCCCATATAATACACATGTATCACCAGTATCAAATTCACCATGGGTACAAAAGCCAGCTCCAGATGGCAATAACATACAACTGAGACAGTAATTTGGCTTTAACAGCTGCAGCAGCTTCCCGTGAGCTCAATCATCAGTCTCCAAACAGTGTCCTAAAATAAATTATTTTTATAGATATATGTTGTTTTCAAAATGCATATAAAATTATAAGTACCACACTTAAACCAAAACGTATTTATGTGAGTGCCCTCAGGGGAAGGGAACCATTTGAATGAGCACCATGGTACCAAAACAGAACGGCAACTGCTTGCATGCACTTCTCGACTTGAGTTTCTTCAGCTGAAAACTGACTGCATCAGGAGAATAAGTTTACAACATGGCATTACTGAAACGTCTGCTGTGCATTGCAGAGCATGACTGAGGGTGGACATATCTCTGTCTATACCTCCCCCCGGGCATGAATAAGCATTTGAAAAGTGGTTGTTATGGCGGGCAAACAATAGAGAGAAGAGGGGAATGTTCTTTGACTCCTCCAATAATTTTCATCCCCTCATTTTTTTGAGCTGCTGTGCCGCTGCATGTCTCCATTTGCAAAATGGTAAGCCGGGATGTGTTTGGGGCATATGTGCATTCTGAAATACTATCATGGACATGCCAGTTTCACAAATGTGTATATTTTGCATATCCACGTTTCTGAAATCAGCCATTTCCCGGGGATTGATGCTGCTTGTCTCTATTTCCTTGCTTGTTGCCAAAGACGTTTACCTTTTGGGACAGAGAAAGGGACGTTTACTTTTCAGGACAGAGAGAGGTTGGTTTTAGAATGCATTTCTACATGCCCACCTTCTCTGCTGACCCTCCCACAGAATTTCAGACGTTTAGACTTGGACATCCCAGATGACACCTAAACGGCCTTTCTGAAACGCTGCTTCACATCTATATGTGTAGTGGCCAAATATTGTTGCTTACATGGACAGACTATATGCTCAAATGTATCCAGAACACTCCCAAGCCCCCTTTTTCTCTGTATAATTCTGGATGTAGGATTATACAGGATGGATTCAGAAGTGCAGTTTATAATTGTAATTACATAAATAAAGCTGCAAAGGAACTGTTGCTATGTTCATTGCCAAAGCTCTTTTCTTCAATGGAGGGGAAAGTCTTTGGAAGAAGAAACAACCCCCAATTTGCCTATTGCATTAGCTTTGGTGAGACCAAATACATTTAATAGTGAAACATTTGGGAAGGTATTTGTGCTATGGAATGGCCCATTTCTGGACAGATTCAGGTGATTTCCTTTATATTTCTAGAGCCCTACAAAAGAGCAGTGCCCAAGAAATGGACATCGGGGATGTTCATTTGTTAGTGCATTCAGAGCATTATAGTACCTTGAAATATTTAGTGTGTGCTAAATAGGGGCGTGTTTACTAAACTATGCTAACCATTAGTGTAGGCTTGCTGCATTCTAAAAGATGCAAATAACAGAATCACCAAATAAATCCCAAAAAGAACTATCTTTAAACGGAAAACTCAATTTTTGTCGGATATCACCGCAGCAAAGTATAAACTTGTGGATAATACTCCCAAGCGCTTCAATCCATTTTATTAATCAAAAAATAATTAGTTTTTTTTAGCTCAGTCCAAATGATTTAGAAATCCTTGCACGACGTGCACGTTTCGGGAGTGTTTCCCTGTATCAAGTGCTATCTTCATACAATTTGATAACCATCATGAAATGCCGGGATTTAACCCAGCTGATTCTTAAAGAATGAATGGGCCTCATTCATTGGCTCTCAACCTTTCAATCAAAAACCAAACACACCAATAGAGACAACAAAGACCGCCCCACTAATCAGGGGAAGCCCTCCATCACAGAGGTGAGGATCACATTACACTATGCCATTCAACCTCCTTATTCAGACCCAGAGGCATGACAGTCTTAAGCCGAAAGATCCACCGCTGCTCACATTTTTGAAGTTTTTCGGTGCGATCACCACCCCCCCCCCCCCCGAGGATCCGGAGGAATGTGATCGATCACTGACCATTGTAAACATTCAAAAACATGTTCACATGCAAGATAGTGTTCAACAATGGGGGCCGATGTAACTCTTTGGCGAAGCCGGGAAGCATGTTCTGCTAATCGGATTTTAATCAATCGAATTGTCCTGCCAACATAAATTAAAGGGCAAGGACATACAATAATGTAAACAACAAAAGTTGAAGTACAATCAGTCTGCCATTGTCGAGTCACCGATTGACCAGTTGTAGGAGATGTCCAAACCCGGCCCGTTATTGATGAAATACAATAGAGGCATGCACCACAAGTAGAATGTCCATCATGTTGCAAAGGCGGCAGAGGAGGTCTGTCAGCTGGAGGTGTTGAGCGTACTAAAAAATCACGTAAATTGGCCCCACGGGAGAAGGCTATCATTAAAGACTTCTGAAAAAGATGTTTGTAATTGATGTTGACTTTGTTACTAAATGGAATCAGATTTCTAATAAATGCAGTTTTGATTTGATTGTGCTTATTTTGGAACAAACCACACCCTCAACGGGTGGCGTAAAGTGTGCCCATGTGCTGGATTATGCAGTGCCATGTCTTTGGAGCGCCAGTGACAGGAGAATGGATGCGCATGCCACCTGAGGTTAGCACAGTCCTCCAGGCTAGTTTTGTAGCCCAATCGCATGCTACCGGCCTGCTTTTTAGTAAACATGCCCCTTAATATGCATTGACCTATGAATTAATACATGCAAAGGCAACAAACACACATTATAATGTTCTAAGTTACATTAACAAATGTTTACTAACACTAATATGTGAAACAAATAAAAAAAAAGTCCAAAAAAGGGGGAAAGTCCAAAAATGAACCGAAAATGAGACAAACATTTTTTCTGTGCATATTCCTAATGGCCATTCTAATATTAAACAATATGGAGGTCATTCCAGAACATGATTAAGGGTTTGTATGAGTGGCGGCAATGTTTATGTGCCAAAAACATCCCCAAACTTATTCTGAAACATTGCTGTCATGCACATCCATGGCGCTAGCATGGGAATCTCAGAACATGCCTAGAAGGGTTGGAACGGGGTTGTGGTCAGCCACAGAGACATATGAAGCATATTCAGGAAAGGCCCATGTACGTTTTCAGTGCTTCCCACAGACGTCCACGTTATTCCTGCGGAAACATGGTATAAAGCCAGGACTTAGAAAAAATTCTGCTCTTCTCTGCAATGCATCCCAGATTGAAGAATGGTTGAGACAATTTTGTTTTGAACTGGTGTGACTGCAGTATAGAAAAACATAAGATGCAGTTTTAAGGAACAGAAAGCAGAGGTGAGGGGATGTTGTAATGTACAGAAAAATTACTAAACACCCTTACAGAAATATTAAGAAGAGTAATAGTGTGTATTATGGCTATGCTGAAATGTGCTGTTTGTGCTAAGAGAGCCAATCTAGGGGATCCTAACAAGTCCATGTTCTGAAAAATGGGACTGTTAATGTAGGAATGGAATGGGCATGAGTAGGGAAAGGACTCTTGTTTGGATGAAAAACGGAGATCATATTTTTAGTCCTAGTACCCCATGCTATTATGTTATATCATAGCTATTATGTATAGATTCAGGGCATCATTTTGGCAGAATTATGTTTTTGTGATTGAAAGTGAGAATGTGTGTGGGGGGAAGGGTTGAGGGGTGCATGGGAAGATCTGGTGTGCTCATCTGCAATTCAGGGGGAACCTGAAAGCCTTGCCAGTACCAGGACTGTATGGATGACCACAGCATCACCAGCTGCCAGTGTGATCGGGCAGATGAAATCAGAGAAGGTTCTCTATATCTAGATGGCAAAACATGCAATGCAATGTGTGCCTTTGAGTCAGTCCTGATATCCCTGTCAATAATAAGGGACCCTCAGAATAAGAGCATTCAACAGTGAAAACAGCACTAATACATGCACATAATGCACATTTTTGAGACCAATGATGTTGTTGTTGAACTTGTATTAGTGCTGTTTTCACTGCTGAATACTCATATTCTGAGGCTTCCTTATTATTGACAGGGATATATTTTGATATTTAGCTAGAGGGAACATATTCAGATTCCTTCTGGATTATTTTCCATAGGGTACTCTAATAAGATATAAGAACATAAGATATGCCATACTGGGTCAGACCAAGGTCCATCAAGCCCAGTACCCTGTTTTCAACAGTGGCCAATCTAGGTCATACGTACCTAGCAGTTTCCCCAAAAGACACAGGTTCCGCAATGCTTGTACTGGGTCAAGCATTGATATCCTGGGTCCCTTCTTAATAATGGTTTATGGACCTTTCCTCCAGGAACTTGTCCAAACCTTTTTTAAACTGAGCTACACTAACAGCCTTTACTATATCCTCCAGTAACAAATTCTAGAGTTTGATTACACGTTGAGTGAAAAAATATTTTCTTTTATTAGTCTTAAATAGTATACCCTGTAGCTTCATTGTATGTCCCCTAGTCTTTCTATATTCTGATAACGTAAACAATCGATCTACGTTTACCCGTTCCACTCCGTTCATTAATTTATAGACTTCTATCATATCTCCCCTCAGCCGTCTCTTTTCCAGGTTAAAGAGCCCTAACCTTTTTAGCCTTTCTTCATAGGAGTATCCTTCCATCCCCTTTACCATTTTGGTGGCTCTTCTCTGAACCTTTTCTAATAACGCTATATCCTTTTTAAGATACGGCGACCAGAATTGCACACAATATTCAAGGTGCGGTCTCACCATGGAACGATATAGAGGCATTATAATATCTTTTGTTTTATTTTCCATTCCTTTCCTTATCATACCTAGCATTCTATTTGCTCTCTTGGCCGCTGCTGCACACTGGGCCGAGGGTTTTAACATGGTATCCACAATGACGCCTAAATCTTTTTCCTGGGTGGTAGTTCCTAATGTGGAACCTTGCATCGTGTAACCATAGTTTGGGTTGTTCTTCCCTAGGTGCATAACCTTGCACTTGTCCACATTAAATTTCATCTGCCATTTTGATGCCCAGTCTTCCAATTTATCAAGATCCTCTTGCAATTTTCCACAATCCTCTTGGGTTTTAACAACTTTAAATAGTTTTGTGTCATCTGCAAATTTGATAACCTCACTCGTTATTCCACTTTCCAGGTCATTTATGAATATGTCAAAAAGCAGCGGACCCAGCACAGATCCCTGGGGTACACCAATATTCACCTTTCTCCATTGGGAAAATTGGCCATTTAGCCCTACCCTCTGCTTTCTATCTTTTAACCAGTTCCTGATCCACAATAGTACACTGCCTCCTATCCCATGACTCTTTAGTTTTGCCAAAAGTCTCTCATGAGGAACCTTGTCAAAGGCTTTCTGAAAGTCCAGATACACAATATCAACTGACTCACCTTTGTCCACCTGATTATTCACTTCTTCAAAAAAACATAACAGATTAGTAAGACAAGATCTTCCTTGTCTAAAGCCATGTGGCTGTCTCCCATTAGGCCATGACTAACTACATGATGAGTAATTTTATTCTTTATGATGGTTTCTACCATTTTTCCCGGTACTGACGTGAGACTCACCAGTCTGTAGTTTCCCGGATCACCCCTGGAACCCTTTTAAAAATTGGTGTTACATTGGCGATCCTCCAATCTTCAGGTATTAGCAATGATTTTAATGATAGTTCACAGATTACTAATAGCAGGTCTGCAATCTCATATTTCAGTTCTTTCAACACCCTTGGATGTATACCATCCGGCCCAGGTGATTTGCTACTCTTCAGTTTATCTAATAGTTGTAATACATCTTCCCGATGTATCGATATTTCCTTCAATTCTTCCGCACCTTTAAATACCACTTCAGTCATGGGTAACATCCCTACATCTTCCTCAGTAAAGACCGAAGCAAAGAATTCATTCAGTCTCTCCGCTATCGCCTTGTCGCCTCTTAGTGCTCCTTTAACCCCTTTATCATCTAATGGACCAACTGACTCTCTCACAGGTTTTTTGCTACGAATGTACTTGAAAAGGTCTTTACTTCGCGTTTTTGCTTCCGCAGCAAGCTTCTTCTCAAATTCTCCCTTTGCCTGCCTTATCAATGCCTTGCATTTGACTTGCCAGTGCTTGTGCTGTTTCCAGGTTTCGTCGTTTGGCTCTTTTTTCCATTTCCTGAAAGATGCTTTTTTGGCAACAACAGCCTCTCTGACCTCACCTTTAAACCATGCTTGCAGTTTTTTGTACTTCCTTCCACTTTTCTTAAAGCGTGGAATACAGCTGGTCTGGGCTTCCAAGATAGTATTTTTCAACAACAGCCAAGCCTGATGTACGTCTTTAACCTTTGCAACTGCTCCTTTTAGTTTTTTCTTAACTGTTTTCCTCATTTTATCATAGTCTCCCTTTCAAAAGTTAAAAGGTAGTACTGTGGATTTCCTTACTATCCCTCCTCTGCTAATTAAATCAAAGGCAATCATGCTATGATCACTATTGCCAACGGGCCCCAACAACCTTATCTCTTGCACTAGATCTGGTGTTCCACTAAGGAATAGGTCTAATATGGCTTCCCCTCTGGTCGGTTCATGAACCAGCTGCTCCAAGAAGCAGTCATTTCTTTCATCTAGGAACTTTATCTCCCTAGCCTGTCCTGACGTGACACTGACCCAGTCGATACCGGGGTAATTGAAATCACCCATTATTATTACCACGCTGTAACTTTTGTTAGCTTCCTTGATTTCTTTGAGCATTTCATCATCCATTTGTTCATTCTGGCCAGGCGGTCGATAGTACACACCCACTGCCATCGCCTTCCCCTTTTTACATGGAATTTCAATCCATAGAGATTCTACAGCAAATTTTGTTTCCTGCAAAACTTTAATCCTTTCTGACTCAATGCCCTCTCTAACATAGAGCGCAACCCCTCCACCAATTTGATCAGCTCTATCATTACGATATAGTTTGTACCCAGGTATCACAGTGTCCCACTGGTTGTCCTCCTTCCACCATGTCTCTGATATTCCAATCATATCTAACCTCTCATTTAGTGCTATATATTCTAACTCTCCCATCTTATTTTTTAGACTTCTAGCATTTGCATACAAGCATTTTAGAGACTGTATTTTATTCATATTAATTTGGCTATTGGTAGACATGGGTAATTTGGGATCTTTAAGCTCTGTCTGCTCCATACTCGAGGGCATTTGGGCTACTTTACTCTTTTTTGGAACCTCTCTGCTTTTGGTAGTATCCTTCAAGGATACATTCTTCCGAACCATCTGCTCTTGGGCGACTGTCGGCTTTCCCCTATTATCTAGTTTAAAAGCTGCTCTATCTCCTTTTTAAAGGTTAATGCCAGCAGCCTGGTTCCATCACGGTTAAGGTGAAGCCCATCCCTTTGGAAGAGCCCCTCCTTTCCCCAGAATGTTCTCCAGTTCCTAACAAATCCAAACCCCTCATCTCTGCACCATTGTCTCATCCACGCATTGAGACTCCGTAGCTCTGCCTGCCTTTTGGGCCCTGCACGTGAAACAGGAAGCATTTCGGAGAACGCTACCCTGGAAGTTCTGGATTTCAACTTCCTACCTAAAAGCCTAAATTTAGCCTCCAGAACCTCCCTACCACATTTTCCTATGTCATTGGTACCGACATGTACCAAGACAGCAGACTCCTCCCCAGCACTATCTAAGACCTTATCTAGGTGGCGCGTGAGGTCCGCTACCTTGTTGGCAGTGTGATAGCGCAACCATACATTGCTGTGCCAAGCACTGGGAGATATGACTGATGTCGTGCCAACATTTCCCAGATTGTTCCTTGAGGTCTACATCCCTACCCAGTCCAGGATCTATGAGAGCTGTGAGTGTGGTGATATATCTGGAGTCTGGCTACTTGGTGTGATGGCACAATGATCTCCCCTCCCATGGCCACACAAGCCTGACTAGGGGAGCAGTGCCACAAAGCAGACTGTGGGAAGGCAGTCAGGGTTGTCCCACAGATAGCAGATGTATTTTGAGGTCAGTTTTCATGATGTCTGGCCAAAAGTTATTTATTTATTTAGACAGATTTGTATACCACCTTATCCTATAATGAAAGTGGTTACATAACGTTACATCACAGATATTGGGTTACATTTAACAAGTGGGAGTTTTACAACATTTAACATGAGGGTATTTCACATCACTTAGACATCACAGGTGGGTTATATTTAGCATGAGGGTACTAAATATAGTTATGCATTTAGGATGAGGAGGGTGAGGAGGTATTACAGGGGGGTGGGGGCAAATGTTACCCAGATAGTGCCAATAGTGAGTACTGTTTGGATAATTTTATCCTTTTAAGTAGGAGTGCTTAAGTAGCTGTCCAAACTTAAATGGATAATTTGCATATTAACATTAACCCAGACCAACGTGCATATGCATGAGGGGTAATGCAGTGTTATCACAAATTAACCCCATATTATTGTGCATTAATATTGTTTAATGAATACAACTGTAAGTTTAAAGGGGGATAACACTGTGTTACCCTTATCATACTTCTAATACATTGGTTCCATCATGATTACGATAAGATTCTAATGCTGATTTTATTGTGCAAGCTAAAAAAAAAAGTTAGCATGCCATTGATACAGGAGATCTCTCAAGGCTGATTGGGACTAACGAATGATAAGAGGGATATTGGATACACTTTTTGAATCTAGTATAGTGCATGACCCCAATCTGATGGTCCCTTATAACTTATTTATGTAAAACATTGTTTGTAATAGTTTTGCACTATCCATTCCATGTTGAGAATAGTGGTGAAGATATTTTTGTGTCATTGCCCATATGCAAACTAGCAGGTGCTAGACATCCCTGCCCCATGGACATCCACATCAGGGACATCTATGTTTCTATAATCAGGCCAAAATAGAGACAACCTCGGCATTTTTCTGCACATTTTTCCCTGGAGGTCCCAGATTGCACTTGTAAACTCGTTCTAAAATACCACTTCACGTGCTTAGCACACTTTAGCAAAAGCGCCCCAAAGTTACACCTATTCCAAACCAGTTGTAACGCATGATTATAAATGTGTGGTTCTGCATGTAATTCTTATGCTAGTGTGCTTACACTTACTGTGGATGTGCACTAATAATATGCACAATTCACATGCTAAATGCTTAGTGCACTTTAGTAAAAGCGCCCCAAAGCTACAGCTACTCTAAAGCATGTGTATTTAGTCCACATAAATATGTGGGGATTTTTTCTGCCACTATCAGTTCATACTTGTAAATACATACTGTATTATGGTTTATGGTTTATTACAGCGCTTCATATACCGCATTTAGCGGGTGGCATCAACGTGGTTAACAAAAACAAGATATATAAAAACATATCAAGTAACAAAGCCGAAAAAAATACTTTAAAAAGGAGTAAACAACAAAAAATATAAACATAAATAAGAAAACAGAGAATGTAAAATGGGACAGATCAGCAACTTGAAGCTCCCTCCAACAGATTGCCAAAGGCTTGCTCGAAAATATATGCTTTAAAATTTTCCTGGAGGAATTTCAGTAAAGTCTCTAGACGAATGTAAAGAGGAATAGAGTTCCATAGGATTGGGACTAAAAAGAAAAAGGCAGATTAATCTGTGAATTCATGTCGGGCACAGCTGTTAGATGGTATAACAAGTCAATTATGATTTTGTGTACGTAAGGATCTTGAGGGAAAATAAGAAATAAGAGAATCGGATAAATACAAAGGGAGAACAGAGTAAAAGGCTTTATCTGCTAGTAATAAAACTGTAATTTTAATACAGTAGGTTACTGGTAACCAATGATGGGGTCTCAAAAGAGGTCTAACATGATCAGATGGTTTTTAGAATGAGTAAGCAATTTTATGGCAACGTTTTGTACTCTGTATACTTAAGAGAAAGAGAATTCTCTGTAGCAACAAAACCTGAAAACATGCAAGCTCTCATTAAAAAGCGTACAATTAATTAAATGCCCTAGAGAAGAAGACCGTTACAAAGAGAATTATTGTAGTCAAGCTTACTGAAAACCAACGAAAGAATCAAAATAGTAATATTCCACCATCCGTTCAAGTCAAGTTTCCATGGTGGTCAAGCATTTTTTTTATAAAAGCTGGCTGCTGCATGTAAAAAAAAAAAATCTGGATATTCAGTGGCAGTATCCAGAGAGTGCTTGACACTGAAGATCTGGATTTCACGATCAGCACTGCAGCGATCCAGATAGAGGTGATATTGAGCTGCTGTTCGTGCAGCTAATCCGCCTTGACTTAGGGCAGGTTTTTCTCTGTCCTAAGTTATGCAGATATTTATCTGGATAGCAGTGCTGAAAATCACCACTATTTGGATAACTACTGGCTCCTCTGCAGCTCCACCCATGGTCCACCCTGCCCCATCCGGAGAGTGCTGCTTTATATTTCCTCAGACTGCCATGGCACTATCTGGGCAGTACCACTGACTATTGGGTTCACCAAGATTTCTCAGGTTAGCAAGTCCTGCTAACTAGATAAGCCTTTTTGAGTATGAACCCCCCCAAAAAGACAGCAAAATCTCTCTTCCTAGCTTCCTGGCTTGCAGAATATAACTTTAGAAGCAAAATGGTCTTCAATACCCAGAATTGCACAAATCTGAACTCATAACTGCTTCCCAAAACTATGCAGATTTGCACAGTACTATAGACAGTGCAAGGGGATACTACATGTATTTCACAAGGTGCGCGTGTAGCTTGCAACTGTACCCCAGCCATGTCTAAATGCCTTTGGGAATTCTCTACCAGAGTTCATGTAAAAGCGTATGCAGTATTGTGACGGCACATACTTTCATGCTTGTGTTCCCCCATACAATTTTATAAGAGCTATTTCCCAAGCATAAATTGTGTTTTACACACAGGGAGTGGTTTATTAAATTATCCCCTTAGTTTTGTTTTAGCCTCCTGAGTTTAATGTAAGGTTTAGCATATGCTGGAAGGACCCACAAACCTTCTCCGCCCTCTAAATGGTCGTGAACCAAAGGAACTTCACTTCCTGTCCTCCCCCTTTCCTTACCCCAATAAAAGGCAGACATGGATCAGGTTTACAGTTTATTCACAGTTTTGATATACCACATTTCCTTGTAGCAGCAAAGCAGTTTATAATAAAATTATAAAAAACAGATTATAATTAGAAATAATAAAATAACTCCATAACCCTTCAGACCCTCTCACCCTCCTTCCCCAGGATCGATCCATCTATATGCATGGTCAATACAGAATTCGCTCACATCTAAAAACACATATTTTAACTACTTAATGATGACTTAGGGGTAGTTACTATTGTGCATTAAGGGAATAGTGCACAATGTTTGCCTCTTAACGTGCGTTAAAGGGCCAAAACCATGCGCTATTTTACCCCAACACACATTCCATAATAGTGAGAAGCAAAGCATGCAACAAACCTCATTATTATATGAAATGAATAACATAGCTTGCACTGAATCCTGTAAGCTGCCTTATTCCTGATGCAGATAGATATTATAAAATGCGGTGTGGCGTCACTTGACCTACTCAGTCCTTACCAATAGGACAATAACAACGTGACAGTGGTCAGGAGGGCAAAAAAGATCAACCAGAATGAGGATTCCCCGCCTCCATGAACAACCTCCTATTCGGTTTACAATGCATTTTATTTCATTCCTCAGAGATTCAGTGCATAGTAACACCTCCAGATTTTAAATACATATATTTAAGACAAAGAGAGTGCTCTGTAACAACAGAACCTGAAAACATGCAAGCTCTCATTAAAAGGCTTACAATTAATGAAATGCCATGCCGCCTTTGTGATATGGAGGATTCTCATGTCATTTAGACACATTAGTATTGAAAATTGTCAGGCAGCTTGTTAGCGGCAAGTCTGCTTCAGATGAAAATGAAGCTTTCTTGATGCTTCTTAATGTAAAGAGAGATTGTAAATAACTGCGGACATGCCAGACTTACCTACATGTAACACTGGTTGGTTTTATAGTGGTATAGCCATGCCTCCCTGGACTGAGAGCATTATTAGCACCAGCCAATGGAGGGTGTGTCTGCATGTTCTAAGTCTAGCGCATATAATGATAGCTCCTGCTTTTGGGATATGCAACCTGTATGACTGCACATGGCACCACGTATCAGGGCAGGGTCTGTAATCTAGCGGCAAAAAATAGCCTCAAGATCCTATCCCTATCAGAGGCAGGAAGTGGCAATTAAGGTAGCCCTCTTATAAGTCTCGTCTAGAGAAGCCTCTAGTTCAGGGATGGCGAACTCCGGTCCTGGAGTGCCACAATCCAGCCTGGTTTTCAAGATGCCCCTAATTAATATTCATGAGATCTATTTGCATAGAATGGGAAGCAGTGAATGCAAATATATCTCATGAATATCCATTAGGAACATTCTGAAAACCAGGCTGGATTGTAGCATTCCAGGACTGGAGTTTGTCATCTCTGCTGTAGCTGCAAAGTCAAATTCAAAACCACTTGTACCACAGGCATCCCAATTCCATCCAACTTCCTCACTGAGCCGACCACATAGCAGTAGGCCTTGGAAATAGATGAAAGTGATGGTGTCTCTAAAGTAAGTACAGTACATCCTGAAAATATTAACATCTCATAAGGGGAAATCAATCTTGCATAAGGAAAATTTAAGAAACGTAAGTTGTTATAGTGATTTTCCAAGAAAGCAATCTTATTATCAATAACATTATTTAAATTTTTTTAAATTTTTTTATTTTTATTAGAGTATTTTAAAGGTTACATCAAAGCAAACACAAAGAAAAACAATACCTCAAACATACAAACATAAAGAGGAAATAACAAAAGAAGTAAAACCAGAGAGGTATAGCACAAGTCCACATGAAGGGAAGACACATCAACATAAACTGAGGGACCAGAAATATTATTTAAACCACTTTTACAATCCCAAACCTACTAACAACCAAGGCAAAAATCAAAACATTAAGATACTTTATCCACCAGGAATTGCTCCAACTGTGAAGTCTCCAGAAAGGAGAATCTATTACCAGAATATGTCACCAAACATTTACAAGGAAACTTTAACTAAAATGTATCTCCTAGTGCTAGAACCTTAGATTTAAGCTGCAGAAAAGCTTTTCGGTGGAGTTGAGTGGCATGGGCCACATTTGGGAAAGCAATCAAAGGTGTCCACAAAAGGGTATGGTCTTTTTAAAAAAAATATGGCTTCATAACAGCTCTCTTCTTTGCCTCCAAGCTAAAGGAAAGCAAAAGAGTAGCCCTCCTCATGACATTGTCTAGAGAGAACTAAAGAAATTGCGTCAACTCCAAAGAGTCCACGTTCACAAGTTCGTCCATGTTTCCATCTGGATTAGCAACAGTAAAACTACCAGGCACATAATATATTGAAGTAACTGATGAATCATGGAATGAAGGATATAATACCTCTTTCGCATACTTTTTAAATAATTCCAGTGGAGAAAGTAGACGAACTCCTGGAAAATTAAATAATCTAAGGTTCCGAGCCCTAGCCCTGTTTTCTATACTGCAACTTCCAATTTATTATGCAAGTTTAAACTATCCTTCATGAAGGTATTACACAAAGTTTGTACACTCATAAGTTCACTGCCCAGCCCGGTAATCTTACCACTGGTTTCAGCGAGAAGGGTGTCTTGCTGAGATAAAACCTGATAGGTTTCCTGAGAAAACGCACATAATTGAGCCAGTGATCCTTTCAGTACCACTTCCACACTGGCCATTATGGACCAAATATCCCTCAGAGAAATGTTCTCATCACCAGGACCTGGAACCCCCAAGTCCAAGGAAGCAGCAGGCAGAGGTACAGGTGTAGGATATTTAAAAACACCCTGCAAGGGATCCTTCTGTGGTTTCAATTTGCTCCCGGGGTAGAGGTGTACATTATTGCCCTTAACAAGGGCCTCATTCACTGACTGAATAGATTCCAAACTCTGATCCTATAATTGCATGCTAGATTCAACTATAGACTTCTCCTGATCTAGCTTCTTAAACCTATCTACAGCGTCCCCATAAAGGAAAAAAACTGAGTCAGGCATGTTGTTAAAGTAGACTCCATTATGGCTATCATCTGCCAGATCTCTACATTTGAGATCTCTCTTGGGGGGGAGGGGGCATCGCTGGCAAAGAAACTGCACATGCCAATTTCCAAGAAAAGGCAACAGGGCTGACACAGCCCATTTCCAAATGACTATCACCAGTTTTTTCCCTCTGCACATTTATCCATTCCTGAGATCCTAATAAGATTCCAGATTTTAGAACTGCATTACAGTCAGCAACCACCAGGCTAACAGGATCCAAGCTGATCTTATCCTGTGAGATCCCCTTTCCCTCAGAGAGAGGAGAATCCAATCTTGAATCTCCAGCCCTGGGGGGTGAGTCCCGACTAGCAACTGGAAGTAAGGGGCGGAAGACAGAGGACAAGGTTAAGAGATACTTCCTCGGGTGAAGCCTCTACTTGATCTTTTAAGTTACTAAGAGCAGAGCAAGAGGCTCCACAATCCCTTTTTTCACCAGATACTACAAAATTATCCATGGGACCTCGGATCTCTTCAGATTTAGTCATATTCATTGCTCTCTTCTTCCACTTTCTTTTCCCCATTGGAATAACACACATGGTACTTCTTACAATCAGTTTTCCAAAAATACCCACACCAATATAGCCACTTGGGCTTCGCAGGAGCTTCAAAGGGGCAGAACGTGCCCCTTCGGTCATGTCCCTTCGATCATGTGACCATGGGCCATGTACTGTGGCAAGTAGACGTTTTTAAATGGCCCCGAGTCCTCTGCTGATGTCATTTCCAGTTCGGCTTCAGGTGAGAGAAACAGGAGGAATAAAGTTCTTAATCCAATTGGGTTCCACTCTGGCACCTCCAAACAATTCCAATAGGCCCCCAAACAGCTCTTCCCCATTTTTAAATGTTTTGATTTGTTTGTTATAATAAAGTTTTTATCCTAGCCCCTCCTGTTTTTTATTATCTCTCTGCTGTTGCTGTTTGTTGGTGCCTTTTGTGTAGTAGGATTTTGTCTCTTTTTGGGGGGTTTGCTTCAGTCATTTTTTAATACAGATTCTCTCCCAGTTTTGGTTTTTCTTGAAATGAACAATGATAAACTCTCTGGAAAAAAATGGACTATGATAAAACCTGAAAATGAAGATCCCTAGCCTTAGGTCACCATGGATTTCAGCCTTTCATTCCCTTGAGAACTTCTTTGTTTATCCCAACAGTGCTTAAATTCTGCCTTTCGTTTTGACCTTTCGTCAAATTGGTTCAGCAAACATTTCTGCAATTTATTTTCAGATCTGCTCTGGGTTTGAAAATAATTCTGAAGTGAGTTTCACTGAACTGGTGGATCCACTTTAGGTGGATTGAAATATGTCCAGTTTGAATTCCATCACAAATAGTTCTAACACCCCTTGCTGTAGGTAATGATCATATTTTCTCCTTTAAATGGCCACACAAATTAATATCTAACTTAATAAAAACACTCATAAAGCAGTATTTTCAATGTTATCTTCTTCCATTATAAATTGTGTTCTTTAACGATACTGTAATCATTTTCAGAAAGAAGTCAAATAAATGAGGAAATAAACGTGAATATCAAAACCTTTATGAGTTTACCAAAGCAAAATTAATTACATCTTTGCCAATCTGCAAAACAATATTTAACGCAGCTCTCATCATATTAAACAGGCAGGACTTGATATACTGGAGCTATTTCTTATGTTTTGTCTATGTGAAAAAAGCTTAGCAAAACAGGAGCTTAGTGTCTCTATTCCGCTGTGAAAACAGAGGGCATTCTTAACTCTGCCCTTGTCACATTCAGCTTACAGCATCATGTCTTTATTCCAGACATGTGCAACGTTTCCACTTAGTGTCAAAGTCTGTATAAGTAACATATTATTGATGTTTTGTTAAAGTTAAGTAGACAGAAATTTCATGGCTATGATGACATTCAGAAATGCATAAAAAAAAACACTTAGCTGCACAAATTGGTAAAATGCTACACAAAAAATGTTTGGATGCACAGAATATACAGCCTTAATTATCTTCTTGGTTGTTTCCCTATAAAATATTATGCAATTGTTAGCTAGTATTGTTGTATTTTTCTTTCAAGTCAGTAAATGTCACACGGCAAAATATGAAAGCAAAAAATTAGTGAATCAACAGGGGTCAATAATAAGTAAATCACCAATCAAAAAAATTGAGCCCAGAAAATTTGCACATTGGACTATTTATTAATGGTCATATAAAACAGTAACCATATGGCAATTTCCCAACAGACTCTTTTTTTCAAAATTTTTTATATCACCGGTGAATAAGATCAACTATCAAAAGGAAAACAGGTGATGATTTAATTCCATATCGTCGACATAGCACTTGGATATGACAGGCCATACAGTCCCTAAACACCACCCTGCTTCAGGGGGAGAAGAATTACTTAACTGACATCCATGCCACCAGGATCCATTAAGGCATTTCAATCTGGCTGATGCAGATAAAATCCATCCAATTTTTTCTGTGTAGGGTATGATTCATTAAGCTGTTTGCCCACAAACATAGAACGAAAGGAAAGCCGTGGAGGCTGATTCCATAATCTGCACATCCAGGCCGTCCAGACAGACAGATTATGGATGTGGCACATGTGCACCTGATTCTACAACCGCATGAGCTAAACATTTCCGCGGGTGCAGGATCAAGTACTTAAACAGGCCGGGGTACACAGTACCCTGAGGGAGGAGACATACAGCAGGCTATCCGTCCCCACTGCTCAGTGCATCTGCTGGTGTGCCGGTGCCGTAGTGTTCCATCGCCATGGCACCAGGATGTCCAGCAGGAGCAAGCAGTCCTGACAGCGGAACAAGTTGCATTTCCCTACTGCCCGACCCTCAGCAGGGTCTGCTAGGGTCATAATTGGGCTACAGGGATCCACCTTCATCAGCGCCATGTTGCATTTCCCCACCGCCCAACCCTCAGCAGAGTCTACCAGGCCCAATCGCTGCCGCTTCCGGGACTTATTCCACCTCCGAGGTGGCATGTCCCATGTCTATCCGTCACCCGCTGGACGAACAGGGCTATGACCTGAATAGGCCCTGTAAACCCGGGTGCTGTGGCCCGCTCCCGCTCCGCCCACTCTTCGCCTCCACCCCACCCCCATCCTGCACTCCCCGCACACCAGCACAGTAAGTGCAGGGAAGCAAGGTGCGGAATAAGGTCCCTGCGAATAGCGGGGGATGCACGTTTGAACCAGACATGCAACCCCACTATTTGCGTTTCAGTCTGACTACCTTTTTGAATCAGGCACTTAGTTGCCAACCACAGTTCAATTACCTGTAACATAGTGCTGGCATGAGGCTCTTTTGCTTACTAGCTGTGAAATTGAACATCAGATATATATTTGAGCTATTATCTTTACATGTTAAATCAGGGTATTCTACTTATTTCTATAAGGACAGGAAACAAGCTCAATTTTTTGAATATCCACAAGGAATATCCATCCAGCATGTTCCATACATTTTGCACTTAATTAGCATATTTTGGCTTCCCTGAAAAAAGACCTGTTTGTGGATATCAGATGGTTTGGCATTCCTGATCTGATGTACAAAACATTGGTCCAGAAGGGCTGCTGCTAAGCTGTGATAAAATATTGCATTTTATCATAGTTTAGTTTACTGCAGGAGTCACTAACCTATGATTAGTACCATAAGATAATAACTCCCGCAGTAAATGAATAATACAGCTTTTGATGAGCCTCGCAAACTATGTTATTTTGCTCCCCTGGAGTAATGAGCTGCTAATGCGCAGCATGATGGCCCCAAGTGCCATCTTAAAGGGGCTGACGTAAAGAAAATTGCATGGTCCATTTCCTTCCTCCCCCCAGCAAAGACTTCCCCTTGAAGATACCCTACACTCAATCACCCCTAAAAGCCACACTCCAAGGTCCTGAAAGACCGCCATTCCCTGGACCCCCAATCACAATACCCCCGTGAAGATAGCCCACCCCCGTAAAGGCCACCCGCAATCTACCCAAACATTTCCCTGGGGGTCTAGGGGATCCAGGCAAGAGTGATTCCCGCTCACTCCTGAGGTGTTTTGCATACATTTGCATCTCATTATTAGGGCATGTGTGTTGGAGTAAAAAAACAAGTGTTACTGTAAAATAACGCACAATACAAGGCAAAAATCATGCATTATAAGCTTAACACACATTAGTCACTACCCTCATCAGTTGGTGACTGAGAGCTGCTTAAGGGGTTTTTTTTTATAAAAATCTACAACAATTCTACATATAATTTTAGTTGTTTTATCTGCAAAATGACCAAAACTGTATGTATTCAAAAAAAGGAGGAGTTTTTTGGAGCGGGCCAAGGGCTATACAAAAGCTGCTGAATGTGTGAGTTATACATCTTAAGTGCTGACAGGAAAAGAACAGGTCTAATTTCACATGCATACCTGGCCATTGAAGTTACATATATGTGGATTTTTTATACAGAGAATTCCACTGAATTCTGACCAGCTCATGGTAAAATTCCCTTCTCTCACTACAGTATGCCAATTTCCATCAGGGCAGCATCAACAACCAGAGAACTCACTAGAATAAGGATTAAATAAAAAGTGTTCACTGTGCCCATGCTTTTAGCCTTACAAAGATCATAGCATGCAAATACTAACTCCGCCTCTGGTTTTTATGAATTAAAAATAACCTCAACCAACCTCACACATTTATGAAACAGCATAAAATCTACCAAGGTATTTTGAATTTGCTGAAATTTGCCTCTGTACCCTAACCATAGCATGACAGACTGCATCTGTCATGAAATGAAGACAGTTTTAACAGACCCTATTTTTTATTTTGTTGTTTCTCATTAACACTACTTCATTTTGTTTCTCTTTTCCTCTTTCTGCACTGCGTTATTTTACAGCTTGTACATATTTAAATGCTATAAAACAAACACATTGCAGCCACGTTCTCAGATTACTGCTGAATATGCAGAAGTTCATTGGTGTAGCTTACCTGCCGATGAGCAAAAATTCCCCCGCCACTCCGAGACGCCTCATCGCCATGAGGATTCCCCTTACTGTCATGCCTTCACAGAAACAAATTACTACCCGAGCCTTCGGTAGCCTCTCCCTAAGCTTCTTCAGCAACCGGTCAAAGCTCTTCTCTCCCGCATTGCTGTAAATTTTATCAGTATGGGCAATGCAAAGGCCTGCTTGGGTTGCCAGTTCCTTGAAGGCTTCCATTCCACCTTCTCCATAATTTCCTAATTCAAGAAAAAACAAATAAAAACTAAGCAAGACAAATAAAAAAGTGATGCATCCTTTATTTTAACAAATTATAACAGTAACGTAGTGTAGTAGTATGTATCTCATCAGATTACAGATTAATTTGTGCTATACAAATAATTACTAGTAGTAATAGTGACTAATAGTAGTAGTAGGATTAATAAGCGCTATGTATATCTTGTAGCACTATATAAATATTTAACTGTTGCAGCAGTAGCAGTAATAATGAGGGAGCTTCCTATTTAATCCATGATTAATGATGCTATTATAGTATCTGCATGAAACCTGTACTGTGTATAGAATTATTAATTCCCAACCAGATTCATTCTAATATCCTTAACTTAATTATTCTAGTATTGAGAGGCTAGAGACTACTTCCATGTAGTAATTAACAGTTGATGCCCTGGGTGATATAGGGAGCTGAGCAAGATGAAGAACAAGGACAGTCAGGGTAGTAACTCCTTCGGAATCACGTTAAATTTTGCTGCAGATTAAGTAGGGAGAAGACAAGAAGGCAGTTTTGGCTGCTTACTTATTGCAGGAAGCTCCAAAATAACACAACTCATCACTATGTTCTAACACTAACGTAGCTACCTGTCAGGGGCATGCCAATGAGTTCTCAACAGTTAGTGCAGAAATCGAGCACCAGAATTAAAAGGACGCGGGCAGGGTCCCAGCGGATGCCGGTAACCGAGTGCTTGGCCCGGTGCTAGGACCCTGCGCCTGTCTGCGGGGGTGGAGGGCCGTGGCGCCGCTAACGCTACTGGCATCCTTTAAAATCATTGGCTCCGTGGCGTGTGAAGCGCGGAGCCAATGAGGGGGGAGCGTGCCATCGGAAGAGGTGGGAGGAGTGGGGATGCCAACAACTGCCTGCTCTCCATGCAGTGGCGGGTGTTCGGCCGACTGGCTTGGCTTCTTTAGGCGGTGGCATTGGGAGTGACAGGGACTGAGCAGCCACAGGTGCGGTTGAAAGAAAAGCGGAGGCTGAGCGGAGAAGCGACTCCAAGTGCGGCATCGTGAGACTAAGTAGGGCTTCTGTGTGGAGAGGAGAGCGGAGACACAGCAGTGAGGAGACTGCGGGTGCCGGAGTGTGCATGTGCGCGCTGGGGCAGACCTGGAGGCAAGGAAACATTGGAGAGCAGAGTGCTAAGCATTTGAGGCAAGTGTTGGGTTGCAGGGATTGGAAAAACCTGAATAATAAATTAATTAATATAAGGAAGGGAAACGGGAGTGGAGGAGTGGCCTGGGTTGAGGGTTGGTTGGAGTACTGAACAGTTGGGCATCCCGTGGAGTTGGGGAGAGGGGGTGAATCAAAAAAAAAATAGGAGCTGTTCCTAGGTTGATTAAACAGGCAGGTATATTTCCCAGGAAAGCAGGCAGATTATAAAGGCTTGTTGATGATGGATCGTAGAGGGAAGCAGGCCGGGGCTCGTGGACCTGGCAGGGCAGGGAGGGACATAAGGGGTTGGGGTACCCATGGCCGAAGGGCGGCCAATGAGCACCCTGAAGCTAGGGAGGCGGTAGGAGAGAGTGCAAGTGGAGTTAGTGGTCAGAGGGTCTTGAGGTCTTCACGTCGGGGTTATATACGAGCAATGGGGCCCCAACGAGGGCATGGGGGGTCACAATCTTCATCTGGAAGGGGGAGTGCAGGGCCTAAGTCACGAAGGCCGAGAATACGTGGGCAGCCACGGACAAGGAGCGGTGGGGTGGTGAAAGAGGTGGAGCCTACGTCGAGAGGGGAGCAGGGTGCTAGCAGTGTCGAGGGAACTGCTGATTGCTCAGGTGGGAATGACCCGGAGCAAGGGCAGTGGGATGCTACACAGTTCGGTTTGGGAAGTGGAGAAGATATTGATGGTACTGCTGTGCAGGTACCATAGGCACACAATTTTGTAGGGTGAAGCGTGGCTTCCCCAATAGGCTGGAAAACAGGGCAGGGGGGTTATGGGTCATTGGGAGGGCATCCAGCATGGGCACATTGGATGGGGGGTGGTCAAGGTTCCTCCAGGGCTGAATGGTTGGGGGCTTGGCAACTTGTGTGGTCCCCGGATGTTCCCCCCCCCCTTCCTTTTCCTGTTCTGTCTCCACAGGTACCAGTAATGCATCCACAGGCGGCTGTGCAAGGAGTAGGAGGACATTCACGCGCAGTGCACATGGATTCTGGAATATTGGCAACGCGGAGTTGGGCGTTAGGGGCGAACGCCTCAAGAGAAGAGGAGTGGCAGCGGCAGAATGCGGAGCTCAGTCAGTCGGCTATTCGTCCTTCAGCGGCAGTGGCAGCAGAGTCAGGGGTGACGGGTGAGTTACAGGAGGCACGCGAGGACGGGTTAGAGAGGAGTAGTTTGCGTGAGAAAAGAAGGGGAAAGGAGCACAAGAAAAGGAGAAATTCCTGTAGGCGGCGTCACGGATCGAACTCTTCTTCATCATCATCCTCGGACTTGTCGTCGTTGGGCGATGAGTGCGGGCAGCAAGGAGGGAGCGGTAGTGGGGCGCCGGGGAGCAGGCGTGAAGGAGGAGCTCCTACGGTAGTGGCTATCTCTGAGTTGTGGGAAGGAGTTCTGAAGAATTTGCGATGTAAGATTAAGAAGCATCGATATATTGATATTTTCCGATTGTTAGAGGGCCGGAAGCGTTCAGGGGAAAGTAGGAAAAGCGGAAGGAGGATGAGAAGACAGGGTGAGTCAAGAAGGTCTCTCGTAACGTAGTGAACTGGACCCAAGCTTTTTTGCGTTTGGCAAGTGTATGGGGCCAGCACTATCCGGAACAGTATGGGATGATGCTGGCTTATGCTGATTCAGTTTTGGAAGCATCACAATCACATGAAAGGTGGGCATGATTAAACTATGATGAGAAGTTTAGGGACAAGATGGAAGAAAACAGATTATTATCTTGGGGCACGCAGGACATTAACCTGTGGTTGACCCAGATGTCTGCCAAGGTAAGTGTGGGGGGAGGGGGTGGGAGTAAAGGGGTGACAGGGACCAATGCAGGCACGGGTCATTCCTTTCATTCAGGAGGAACCACTTTGTAGCAGCGAGCAGTGGGAAGTGGAACAGGGGATGTGTGTTGGAGGTTCAATAAGTCCTCGTGCCCTTTTCCAGACTGCAAATTCAGACACGTGTGCTCCATCTGTGGCGGAACACACTCTGCGGCAAAATGCAGTAAAAAAGGGGTCTCTTTGGCCCCTTTGCCAGCCCCTAAGCAGTAAGGGGTTGTTCGGCCTCGCCCCTACTCCGATTCGGGTGGAGGTATTAAGCACTTGGCTTCACCAATACCCAAAGCAAGGGACAAGGAGGTTTTGCAGTTGGGTTTTCAGGGCAGTTTTGTTATTCTGGTTAGTGGAAATGTGGAAGTGGCACGGAATTCGCCTTCAGTTCGGTGCTTCGTGCCCATGGTTAGGGAGAAGTTGACTGTTGAATTGAAATTAGGCAGAATAGCATGCCTGTTTATGGAGCAGCCGTTCCCGAAGTTTGTGATGTCACCCTTAGGAATAATACCTAAGAAAGAACCGGGGAAGTTCCGGTTGATCCATAACTTGTCCTTTCCGCTGGGAGCATCGGTAAATGACCACATCCCCCAGGAGTTGTGTACCGTTCGGTATGCGTCATTTGATAAGGCAGTGGATTTGGTCAGGAAAGCAGGCCACATGGCGGTGTTGGCAAAAGTGGATATCGAATCTGCGTTCCATTTGTTACCAGTGCACCCGTCCTCTTTTCATTTGCTGGGTTTTTGTTTTGAGGATCGGATTTATTTTTATAAATGCATGCCGATGGGTTATGCAGTGTCTTGTGCCTACTTTGAGAAATTTAATACCTTTCTACAGTGGACGTTGGAGCAGAAGGTGGGCAAAGTGAAAGTAGTTCACTACCTAGACGATTTCCTTTTTGAAGGTTCGGCTCAATCAGAGGAGTGCCGCGAGTTGTTGGAGGGTTTTGTCAAATTGTCATGTGAATTGGGTGTGCCTCTAGCGGCGGGCAAGACAGAAGGCCCATCCACAAGGATCACCTTTTTGGGAGTTCAGTTGGATTCTGAATTAATGGTGGCTCGTCTTCCACAGGAGAAAGTTAGGAGATTGCGGATTTTGGTTGCCAATGTCTTGGCTTCAACAAAATTAATGTTGAAAGAAATGCAGGCTTTGATAGGATCTCTAAATTTCGCCTGCTGGGTGATTCTAATGGGTAGGGTATTCCTACGACAATTAGCTGCATCAACTGCGGGAGTGCGTAAGCCGCATCACCATATTAGAGTCTCAAAAGTGATGCGGGCGGATTTGCGGGTCTGGGATGTCTTTTTGAAAGAATTTAATGGGACTACAGTATTGATGGAGGCAGAGCTCACTAGTGTAGAATTTCAGCTATACACGGATGCTGCGTGTGATATAGGTTTGGGAATTTATTTTGGAGGGGTGTGGTGTGCTGATAGATGGCCACAAGCGTGGCATGAGTCTCGACTTTCCAGCAACATAACTTATTTAGAACTCTTTCCCATGTTAGTGGCATTGGAGTTGTGGCCCGATAGACTTCGCAATCACAGGGTGGTATGGTGGTGGTCAGTGTGGTGAATCATTACATGCCGCGATGTGTGCAGGTAGCGAACTTAATGAGGGAAGTGGTGTTAGCATGTTTACATTTCAATGTGTTTCTGAAGGCCCGACATATACCGGGGCACACTAACGAGATTGCTAATGCTCTTTCCCGTTTCAAGTGGGATCGATTTCGGAGACTGGCACCAGAAGCGGATGCAGAAGGAAGCGTGGTCCCATTGAAGTTATGGAGCATTGGCCAACCGAGATAAGAGAATTGCTGTGGAGTTCGGTGTCTCAAGGGATGTGGTCAGCGTATCTGCAAGGAAGCGAAAAAGTAGTGGCCTTCTTGGAAGTCTGTGGGTGGCAGTCCGGGGCAGTGTCCGATCAGTTGATAGGACAGTACATAGTTTGGGCTAAAGAGAGAGGGATGGCTAGATCATCTGTGCGCAGCCACTTAGCGGGTTTTGCATTTTTCGCGAGAGCAGTTGGATGGGGCTTCCCAGCTGGGGGATTCTTAGCCCGTAGGCTGCTGCAAGGGTGGGAGCGGTCAATGCCTACGCCTCCTTACGCATGAGTTGCTAGTGAGGCTATGCCGACTTTGCCTAGGGTGGCTGCTTCTCAGTATGAGGCCGTTCGTTTCCAGGCAATTTTTAGTCTTGCATTTTTTGGTGCCTTCCGTATTGGGGAATTGGTACCGAATTCTAGCAAGGCGGGGGCGTGTAGCATTGTGCAGCGACAGCATTTTCAACTTGAGAGGGGACAGTTAAGAGTTTTATTGGCAAAATCTAAGACAGATCAGCAAGGGAAAGGCTTGTGGGTGCTTCTGAGTGAGATTGGACACGCCCCACAGACACGCGTAGGGTTCTAGCACCGGGCTGAGCACCCGGTTATCAGCATCCGCCAGGACCCTGCCCACATCCTTTCAATAACCGCGGAGCCAATGAGGGGGGAGCATGCCGTCAGAAGAGGTGGGAGGAGTAGGGATGCCAACGGTTGCCTGCTCTCCGTGCGGTGGCGGGTGTTCGGCCGGCTGGCTTCCCTCCCTCCCACCCTGTGAAAGGAGGATGGTGAATGGAGATGTTGAGGGGTGTCACAGTGGGGGGGGGGGAATGTGGGATCCCGGAGGTTTCCGGGGTCCGGAGCCTTTAGGACATACTTGGGCGGGGGTGGGGTGTCCCAACCTGGATAAGCCCTGGCTGGCCTTTGCTAATTACATGACGAGGTCAGGGAAGGGGCGGTAGGAAGTTGGCCGGTGGCATGACCACGGCCGAAGCGGAGGCGAGGTCACTCTGCTAATTGTATGGCTGGTGAGGCATTGCTCTGCTGTTTGGAGATTGTTAAGAGGATTATTCTGGTTTGTAATGTTCAATTGTGTATAAACTTAATAAAGCTGCGACCAGTTGGTTTTCCATGAACGTTTTTTTTGTGTAATTTGTGGAATAGTGGGAGGAAGAAGGTGAGGGGAGGGGGGTAGGGAAAAGGGGGTGGTTGATGTGTTGGAAGGGTAGAGCACCGGGTCTGACCTACCACGGTTACCTAATGATGCCCATAGAGGAGTCATTATAAGCACTTGTGCTAACTGCCACATTGCCACTGAGTGTAAAGTGCTCTCCAGGTCTACATTCTGTCCCTAACCTGCCCACTTTCTTCCCTACCACATCATGCCCTTACTATGCATTTTAGCAGCCAGTAGCTAACATGTACATGTTAGCATTCTCAGCTATCAGTCATCACACGCTAAAGTACATATTACTGGTTAGCGGCCTTTGAAAAAGGCCTCTTTTGTTTTCCAAGTGTTTCCAAGGATTTTAAAGATTCATACCAACGTTTCTAGGCTACAGAAGTAAAAAGAGATAAAAAATTAAAATATATGGGCATCGAGTAGTGATTAGGATGTAGACATTCCTTACCCTGCCAGCTTGACCAGCCACCAATGCTGGAAAGCACGATATGGTCAAAAGGCTGGGGAAAAGGAAGCAAAGGGCTATGCAGAACCTCCAAGGAAGAACTTAAATGCTAATTGCTTATGGCACTATAGACTAATCTGGATACTACCAAGAAGCTGAAACTTAGATTTGGCATTCAACCTTAAAATGTAATTTCTCGCCTTGCTTTTGAATTGAAAATTGCGTGATAAAAGTTATTTCTAAGCAGAAGAAATATGAGTAAGTACAGGTTAGAACTATTTCCATGGCCCAGGAACACATTCTAACCATGCTATTGTAGTGCCGTTTTTAGGGAACATATAGAGAAATTGTGATAAGGAGTCACATAATTGGGGTGAGGTGACAGAAAGGAACTGCCAGAGTTGCTCTTTCTTGGGATTGTAACTGCTGTTTAAGTAAAAGAAAACTATGTCCTAAATGAAGCATGTTGCTTCCAGCCTTTTCTTTTGATTCATTGACCACACAGACAATAATTTTGCAAGGATGGTTTAGCCCGGGGTCAGCAACACACGGTTCTGGAACCTCATGTGGCTCTTTTAGAAGCTGAATGCAGCTCCAACATTGCAAGCAAGAAAACTGTGCCACTGATACATTGTGTTTGATCAGCAGGATATCAAATCAATAAACTATAAACTGAGGATCTGCTACCAAGTTGAAATCTCTCCCAAATATCAATTGGTATTCACAATATGTTAAAAGGTGAGCAAATAATGCTAAAAAGAACTTGTGACTGTACATATTATGGACCCGATATTCAAAGGCATTTACATGGCTTCTGGGTCGCCAGGAGTCAGGACTGACTCAAAGGCACACACTGCTGCTACATGGTTTAAAAACCTGTGAACCGTATAAATGCCACTATAGAGGAATTAGTGCCAATGAATATCCAACAGCTCGGCCATGACACACCCTGATACTTGGGGTGTGTCATAGGCGTTCCGGGTTGGAGTGGAAATGGCATACTTTGCTAGCAAGGAAGTGGCGATATTGAACCACTGCCCAGTTAGTGACCCATGGGTAAAGATAGGCGCGGGAAAACCTTGACTATCTTTACCCATGGGAGCTAACTGGGCAGCGGCTCAATATTAATGTTACCCGGTTAGCTTCTGTGCCGTGCGGCATGTTGTGGTAGACCTAGATATTCAGTTTGCACATGTGGTATTTATTTATTAATTTGTTTTCTTTCTTTCCTTTTTTTTTATTTCTATACCGACTTATCATATAATCAAAGTGGCTTACATTGAACAAACCATTTTACAGTAAACATGTTATCAATCCTTATAAATAGCTACCTGTAAATATGTAGTATAACTTTATAAATATATTTTAGAATTTTAAAGTTATGCAGCGGTTGTGTCACTGAATAGTACCTGCAGTGCAGGCATTATGCCCATTTGTCTGTCTATAATCTAGTATCAGGGGGAAAATTGCTAAACAGAATAAGTTGATATTTGAGTTTGGACTTGGCTACTTTGATTCAGCATTGTGATTGAAATTTTGTGGCGTTTCCTTTTTATGTGTTCTAGTTCCAGTAGCAGGCTCTGAAAGGTTTTTATGTACATGCTGCCATTTCTGTGCATATACTATAAAATCCTGCCCGCGCACCAGGAAAATGACATAGTACATGGTCTATAGAACCGAAAGGCTGTACACAAGACCATCACTCCCACACATGTACTGTACTCTCAGTGGAAGTGCACTTGCTCTATCTGTAGAACCCTCTTCTTGGTGTTTGGAAGGAAATTTAAAAAGAACATCTCATAAAACGTGGTGGTATCTGACATAATGTTGTACAGAGCTTCTCTGCTGGAAAATCAAGAGACAAACATGCACAAATGGTCTGATTTCAGTCATCCACTGCAGATAAAAGAACTCTCAGTACCCAGCATTGTGGCTTCTATGCCTCAAAATTCAGAGGTGTCTTAAAGAATTATAAATAGCCCTACATCTCCGCAGGGCGGCGTTGGATAACCCTCAAGCTGCCCAGAAATCTGCATAGCAGCATGAGAGGTTTCCTTAGGTGTTTCTGTATCGAAGACCAGGAATTATGCAGAGATGAGGATTTTACCCAGATGTGAGCTCAGGTCTCGGTAAACATAAGTTATTAGATGAGAAAGAAGTTAAAAAGCAGCTAGTCATATCCTTCATTTAACAATTAATGAGGAAAAGAAATATAGGGAAACGTTTGGCAGAAACAGATACACTGACTGATAGTGGCTTTGCTCTTGGGTTAGGCTACACAGTATTGATTCTGCATGCCCTGTACCACTCTGGCCATGATGATTTTATTTTATGGAAGTGACTTAGCAAAATGTCTGTCTGATGAATTTTTCTCTTTTACAACCAGCGATGTGCTAGCAGTTTCTTTTTGAGGGTTCTTGCCAGCTGTAACACCCTCTGAGACTTCGCTTTCATAAAATTTGACAAGAGGCTGTTGAGAGCCTCCTTCAGCACATCACTCCTTACAACTGTTCATAAAACAGTGAACCAGGCATATTTAATAAAGAATTAAAAATTAAAGCCTAAAGCAACAGTGCTAGCAAACCTTTTCAGATAGCAGAGTTTGACACTTAAAATTACAATGTCTCTTTTCTGTTCTTACAGCTCTCTTAATAGTGGAGATATCATTTTGTCACAGTTTGAAACTTTGCTCCCACTATGATGAATATAAGGAAAGCCTTGTTCTGCTTTGCTGCTCTATATTAGAAACCCATGAGCATTTCATACTGTTAGACTGAAAGCACAAATCTAGCATGAAGAGCAAAACGGATTTAAGAAAAGAGATTTTTTTTTAAGAAACAAGCAACCTGTTGAGGTCACAATAAAAAAGCCTTTTATTTCCAAGCTCTACAAAATTAAAATAAGAAGCTCTGTAAGAAAGAAAGGTTTCAAGCAGAAGTCAAGGCCACACTGTGAAGAATAGAGCCGCCAATGCTGTTTTTAGAGACGTTTACTAATTGCGTACTTTTCAAGAGAAGACAGTAGGACCCAGCAGACTGGGCCAAAGTTGCTATTAGGAGTATTAGCAATTGTACTAAAAACATCTGAACAGTGCAATTGCTAATACTCTTAATAGCAACTGTGGCAGAGTCTGCTAAGTCAGTAAAGGATTAGGCAAGCAACAAAGCATTCTGTTAGTGTTTGATTTCCTCCCTTCTCTCCCCAGGCTCTGTCTTTGATTTATAGGCTTTGAAGCCAATTAAGAGGATAGAGGGGGAAGGTTTCACCACAAGATTGGGAATTTTCATCAGCAAGTGATTAATCCTTAGCAATAGATTATTTCTAGGTCCTTTGCAATATATTTTAAGGCAAACATAAAATAAATAGCATAAAATATACATAAGAAATGTAATAGAGCTTACATTCATTTAAGATTCCCTTAGCAGCATTAAGTAACTAAACAGCTCACCTATACTAAGATGTAAAGAGCAGCCTCACAGTCCTTTGAACTGAGTGCACATGTATGCTATCTGATTATCTCCCAGTTAGTAAGAGATCATATGTGTGCACTTATTTATTTTTATTTGTTGGCATTTATATTATTTTACAGAGAACTAGTACAAAACCATTCCAAACCAGTTACATAGAACATTTCAGATAAATATCAACATTAATTTGGGAACGATTTACAAAAAGTAAATCTTAGGGGTATGTCTACTAAGCCGGGCTAACCGTTAACTCAGTCTATCTGCACCTAGGTCTCGTGTTATTCAGTGGGACTTAAGAGCAGAGAGCCCGGGTTAACCGTTAGTCCGGGTTAGTAGACATATCTCTTAGTGTCTTTAACTTGACAGTGTGAGGTGTTTTGCTGTTATTAACAGCACCTGTGCTATTTACAGACTCGCTTTTCCAATGTTGACATCCACATATGTAGTCACTTTGATTTTTGTTCAGTCTATTGGAGGATGTCAATATGTACAGTCACTGCTTGTGTTGCTGGAAGAAGGTGTTTGAGATGAATAGATCATTGGCCTTGCAGAATTCTATCAATCTTTCTCCAGCTTCATTTCTGTTGCCACGTCCATATTTTCCAACCTCTTTGCTTTCTTCTTTGTTGCCAATGTTTGTATTCCAGTCACCCATGACTATCTGGATATCCTGTTTGCATGTTCTATCAATTTCAGCTTGTACTTGTTCATAGAACTCATCTACTCCTTCCTCTTCTGCAGCTTTTGTAGGGGTATATACCTGAATAATAGTTGTGTTGAAGGACATTCCTCATAGACAAATAGAAATTAAGCATTCACTGATTGCATTGTTTTTCATTACAGTTCCTGTAAGTTTCTTCTTAATTATAAATGTAGCACCATTTCTTCTTTGTCTTTTATTTCCAGCATGGTATACCATGTGATCATCAGATGGAAAGTGCCCGATGCCGGTCCATTTCAGTTCGCTTACACCCAACAGATAGAATTGTACATGTTCCATTTCATTCTTGATCACCTCCAACTTCCCTAGGTTCATGCTTTGTATGTTCCATGTCCCAATATGTAAGACATCTTTGCAGCTTCTGACTCTCATTTCATATGCAGCTACATCAGCAGTCAGAGGTCCCAAGGACTTTGATCCAACCACATCATAAATGCTGGCTTTACCATGAAAAGTCTCCAGTTTATCCCCAGTAGCCAGTTGAGTGTCTTCTGACTTAGGGGTCTCATCTTTCAACAGTGCAGTTTGTTTTGTTGTGACTATCCATTGGGTTTTCATGGCAAGTTACAGAAGTAGATTGCCAGGCCTTTCTTCCGCACAGAAATGTGATCCTCTACCACTAACACCATCCCATTTTGTTGCTGCCCAGGTGGGTGGTTTGTGTTAGTCTGGCACCTCAGCTGAGACCTGTCTATCTTGGGAGACCCTGCCAGTAGTTATGCTACCGATAGCTTAGCTCTCAGCATCACTAATGCACACAAGCCCTCACAGTACAACAAGCTGCTTGAAAAAAGGTTTAAACTGAAGCTATACAGCTGACATTCCTTGAAGCAAACTATATTCATTGGATGACTCATACTTTTTTCATGCAAAATCACTGAGTATTTAACAAGTGCACAATCAGTTCAGTTATCAAAAATTCCCTTCTGAGGGTTATACAGACCTATTATGAAACAAGTCTTTGAAGGAATTACTGATAGCTCTAAATTTCATGGATGGAACTATTCGCTAATGCTATAAAACGTGTAAAATGTTCAAGATGGATTCCAAAATGTATTGGTTCCAGATTTGAAGACCCTGTTCTTGACAGGGTTTTAGTTCCACTGACACCAAATCCAAGACAGTGCCATTGTATAAAAAAGCAGTTATTATCCTTGAATATTCAGAAATTCAAAATGTATTATTGGTCAAGGTAACCCTCAAAGTTATCAGGACAAATCTCTTAAATGTGAGTCTCTCTTTGTCTATGGGACATGCTAGACCAGTGTTAGACATGCAAGGTCCAAAGGCAGAAGCTCATGAGGGGATCCCAAAGCCCACCTGCTGGCTACGCCTTCCTCAGCTTGAGATAGGCTTGGAGCCCTCTGTGGCAAGGGCCAATAGCACTGTTTGCTACACACTAAAGGTGGCCCTAAGGAAATGAGCTTAGTAAAAAGTCCCTCAGCAAGTGCTGTGATAGCAGATTTCAGTGGCTTTTGCTGCAAAATCATCTCTTTGAGACCTGCATCTTGATGGTCAGTCTCAGGTGCTGAAGAGAAACAGTGAAACCTTTGTGCATGTTTAACAAGACAAATGATACTAGAACTTGAATTCAATACTAAGGCAGGACAATCACCATTTTCTTGCTTTCATTATTCTAAGGACAGCAGCTGAATCCGCTTCATCTCCTCGAAAGGTCACACATTGCCCTTTCAGCAAATACTTTGAAGAAATAAATCTTGGCAGAATTATTGGTGCAAATATGTGAGGAAACAAAATTTTCCCTTCCTTATTTATTCTGCTTTCCCTTCAACTGGTGATGAAGCATGATTCAAAATTATATCTATATCTATATCTATCTATCTATCTATCTATCTATCTATAATACATAAAATCCTTGTGCAACTTTAAACTTTAATAATTTTGAATGCACACATGATTAGCCTTCATGAACTCAAAAGTGACAATAATATTACATTTAAAAAACTAAGCTTTTATATGCCATTTACAATGTGCTTCAATCGTTTGCACACTTAAATTTCAAGTTTAAAGTTGCACGAGTATTTTATGTACACCCTGTATAGATAGATTAATATATATATAGACAAGTCATAGCCTAGTCATTAGAACAGCAACCTGAGGGCAGAAAGGTAAGGGTACAGCGCTCAGGGACATTCCTCATTGCTATGGACAAGTAATTTAATCCTTCATTGCATCGGGTACAAAATTAGGGGCCCTTTTACTAACATATGCTAGGTTTTTGCACTTAATGCACGTTTAGTGCTAAAGCTAACATGTGGCAAGTGCAAAACTATTGCAGTAAAAGGTGGGGATATGGTCAGCATGTTCCTGACAGATATCATGAGGACACATGCCCCAAAATGTGGCATAATTAACACAGATGCACATAACACCATCTAGTCAATGCACCCGCGTCACTTGCAACATTGACAGCATTCCCTCATGCTAATGGCAATGTGCTCTCTATACCCACTCTCCATCCCTAACCCACCCATTCCCCGCCCCAATGCATGATTTGCCGTTAACACAAGAATTATTGCACAATAACTTATCATGCCCTCATGGTAATGGTTACTGTGGACCCTTGTGAATAGTTGCATTGCATAAAAATGCACGTTAATTGCTTAGCACACTTTAATAAAAGGGCCCCTTAAATTGGAAACCCATCAGGGACAGGGAAAGACCAACTATACCTGAATATAACTTGCCTTAAACTACTACTGGAAAGGCATGAGCTATATAAAATATCAATTATGCAATTAAAAAATACAATCAATAATCAATACATCAGGTCAACCTCCACTAAATATATATTAAATAATCTTCATAGGCCCATCAGAAGGTGAATGACCTCACACCAGTAACATAAGTTACAATGAGAGGCCCATAAGCAAAATTTTGTTGAGGGTCCCCCATTCCCCATTGTTGTGGGGGTGGCGTGCCCCCCCCCCCCCCCCCGGGCACCCCGCTCATGCAGCAGGTGCCACTATGCGATAGTGTCAGCAGCAGCGCGGCAAACTTATTTTATTATATTTGCTGCACTACGCCACTCATGTAAGTTTGCTACAGGGAACATGGGCCGAGCGGCTGTTCTTCGCCGGGCCGATGTTTTGCAGTGTGGATGCTATTGTGAGATTTCAGCCCGGCAAGGAACAGCCACAGGGTCCTTTTTCCCCATGGCAGACTTACACAAGTGGAGAAGTATGGTAAACATGATAAATTAAGTTTGCCGCACTGCTGCCTCCGCCACTGTGTGAGCCCCCTTTCTGCCCAGGCATCTGTCAAAACCTCTTTTAAACCCAGCTACGCTAACAGCTTTTACTATATCCTCTGGTAATGAATCCCAGAGTTTGATTATCCATTGACTAAAAAAATATTTTTTATGATTAGTCTTAAATGTACTATGTTATTTTATTTATTTATTTATTTAACAGATTTTATATACCGTCTTTCTACAAATCAAGACGGTTTACATAAAACAACAACAGCAGTATGTTTCAACTGTTTACATGGAACACGTAACTGATAGAAAGGGTAACAAGGAGAATGTTTAACAGAACAAATAACAACTATTTACAGTGGTAAAAAAACAAGATGGACATGGCTAGATGAATAAATATAAAGAATTAGAGAATAAGGCAGGGGCGGGGAGGTGTCAGTAGAGAATTAGGAGCTAAGGTGGGAGGGAGAAGTGTTCGAGGAAAAGAAGCGTTTTTAATTTCTTTCGGAACTCAGTGTGGGTTGGGCAGTTGCGCAGTTCATGAGGAAGGGAGTTCCATAGGGAAGGAGCATAAAGGGAGAAAGCCCTATTACTGATAGATTGTTATATCTTTGCTGTGTGTCCCCTAGTCTTTCTACATTTGGAGATTTGGGGAAGGCTATAAGATGGAGATTTGGGGAAGGCTATAAGAAAATGTCACTATGTTTGAATATCCCTTGGGGCTCTATCAGGTCCATCATTGTAAAGTGAAAGCAGTTTGGCTCCATCAGGAAAACTGCCTCTATCAGAATGAACTTCACAAAATCATTAGGTGAGGGTTTAGGAAACTGTGAAGGAAGATCACTGTGAGGCCTAAGATTACTTCAAAAGAACTATTGAGATCTCTGGCTGAGAGTAAAGAAAATGATAACTGTTCAACAATTTTGAGATTATTCCACCAAAATGGCAAAAAAAGATGCCACTAATGAAGAAGAGCCAAATAACATGTGCCAAATAAGTGTTTGCAAAGAAACACATAGGGGGTCATTCTGTGCCATGAATAGCGGGGATATACATCCTGCCTGGACATACATTCCCGCTGTTCGTCCCCCAGCCGCTTCTGGTACAAAGGCTCCCTGTATGAACAGCGCTGATGTAAGTTGAGCTTTAGCTGGGAGCAGTCTGGAGGCAGAGCAAGGGCAGGAGATGGGTGGACTGTGACCCCGGATGTACAGGGCCTATTCTGAGGTCAGCCCTGCACATCTGGAGTTGGCCACATAGATGGGGGACTTATTCCACCTCGGAGGTAGAATAAGTCCCCCTGGACACCGGGACAGGACAAAACAGTGAGGGGTGTAGGGGGTACCCCACAGCCCAACCCTGGCCTTAGGAGGCCAGATTGGGGGTCAGGCTGTGGGGAAAGAGCACTTTGGGTCAGTGGCTGAGGATCACAGCTCCGTAATGGAGCTGCAGTGCCGTGGCAATGAGATGCCATGGCACTAGAGCTCTATTATGGAGCTTGGATGAGTTAGCCGGGGATCTGCTGGGCATGCAGCCCATCAGAATCGGGTCCCAGCTTGCACATCCAAGCCGGATGACCCAATTCTGATCCCATGGGCATATCTAACTCCGTGGGATCAGAAATTTATTTATTTATTTATTTAACATTTCTTTTATACCGCGCTCTTTTCCATCAGTGCGGTTTAGAACATAAGAACATAAGACATGCCATACTGGGTCAGACCGAGGTCCATCAAGCCCAGTATCCTGTTTCCAACAGTGGCCAATCTAGGTCATACGTACCTAGCAATATCCCCAAAAGACACAGGTTCCACAATGCTTGTACTGGGTCCAGCATTGATATCCTGGGTCCCTTTTTAATAGTGGTTTATGGACCATTCCTCCAGGAACTTGTCCAAACCTTTTTTAAACCCAGCTATACTAACAGCCCTTACTACATCCTCCGGTAACAGATTCCAGAGTTTGATTACATGTTGAGTGAAAAAATATTTTCTCTTATTTGTCTTAAATAGTTTACCCTGTAGCTTCATTACATGTCCCCTAGTCTTCCTATATTCTGATAGCGTAAACAAATGATCCACGTTTATCCGTTCCACTCCATTCATTAATTTATAGACCTCTATCATATCTCCCCTCAGCCGTCTCTTTTCCAGGTTAAAGAGCCCTAACCTTTTTAGCCTCTCTTCATAGGAGTAGCCTTCCATCCCCTTCACCAATTTGGTTGCTCTTCTCTGTACTTTTTCTAATAACGCTATGTCCTTTTTAAGATACGGTGACCAGAATTGCACACAATATTCAAGGTGCGGTCGTACCATGGAGCGATACAGAGGCATTATAATATCCTTTGTTTTATTCTCCATCCCTTTCCTTATGATACCTAGCATTCTATTTGCTTTCTTGGCCGCCGCTGCACACTGGGTGGAGGGTTTTAACATGTTATCCACGATGACTCCTAAATCTTTTTCCTGGGTGGTGGTTTCTAATGTGGAGCCTTGCATCGTGTAACTATAGTGTGGGTTGTTCTTTCCTAGGTGCATAACTTTGCACTTGTCCACATTAAATTTCATCTGCCATTTGGATGCCCAGTCTTCCAATTTATCCAGATCCTCCTGCAGTTTTCCACAATCCACTTGGGTTTTAACAACTTTAAACAGTTTTGTGTCATCTGCAAATTTGATAACCTCACTAGTTATTCCCTCTTCCAGGTCATTTATGAATATGTCAAAAAGTAGCGGACCCAGTACAGATCCCTGGGGTACTCCAATATTCACCTTTTTCCATTGGGAATATTGGCCATTTAGCCCTACCCTCTGCTTTCTATCTTTTAACCAGTCCCGGATCCACAATAGTACACTGCCTCCTATCCCATGACTTTTTAGCTTCGCCAAAAGTCTCTGATGGGGGACCTTGTCAAAAGCTTTCTGAAAGTCCAGATACACTATATCAACCGACTCACCTTTGTCTACCTGTTTATGCACACCTTCAAAAAAACATATCAGATTAGTAAGACAAGATCTTCCTTGTCTAAAGCCATGTTGGCTGTCTCCCATTAGGCCATGACTATCTACATGCTGTGTAATTTTGTTCTTTATGATGGTTTCTACCATTTTCCCTGGTACTGACGTCAGACTCACCGGTCTGTAATTTCCCGGGTCACCCCTGGAACCCTTTTTAAAAATTGGTGTTACGTTGGCGACCCTCCAATCTTCAGGTATTACAGATGATTTTAATGAAAGTTCACAGATTACCAATAGCAGGTCTGCAATCTTATATTTCAGTTCTTTCAACACTCTGGGATGTATACCATCCAGTCCAGGTGATTTGCTACTATTCAGTTTATCAAATAGTTGTAATATATCTTCCCGGTGTAGCGATATTTCTCTCAATTCCTCTGCAGTATCACCTTTAAATACCACTTCAGTCTTGGGTAACATCCCTACATCTTCCTCAGTAAAGACCGAAGCAAAGAATTCATTCAGTCTCTCTGCTATAGCCTTGTCTCCTCTTACTGCCCCTTTTACCTCTCTATCATCTAATGGTCCAATTGACTCTCTCACAGGCCTTTTGCTATGAATGTACTTGAAAAAGTCTTTATTTCGTGTTTTTGCTTCCGTAGCAAGTTTCTTCTCAAATTCCCGCTCAATGACAGCGAAGGCAATCAGAGTTTACATAGAACAGGGGAAAACAACTTGGAGTGAGCTGAGGGAAACTATGTACAATATACATATGAACAGTTTGCATATAAAACTATGTACAAATTACAAGTTACCACGTTAATCTTTCCATTGTTTTTAGGGTTATACAATTGCTGAGAGCAAGTGTAGGACAGCAGGGTGTAATCTGTCTGAGGCTGTTTTGCGTAACCTGACAGTTGCCCCTTGTGGATTGTGAGGTTCAAGTTGAGATGTTAGGTGGAGGGGAGGGAGGTGTGGTGGGGTAGTTGTGTTGAGAATAGTGTATGAGGAACAGGTGGTGTTTGATGACTTTTCTAAACTGCATGAGGTCTTTGATTGCTCTGATATGGGGTGGCAGATTGTTCCAGGCCCTGGGGGCATAGAGCACGAAGGCACGTTTGTTTGTTGATTGTGCGTGCCCATTTTGTGGTTATTTTTGGGATGATTAGCACATTGTCGGCAAGTGCTCGCTTAGGTCTGTTACTGGGAATGTGGGAAAGAAGAGCTGAGATTGATGAGGGTGATATGTTATTTAAGGCTTTGAATGACATAAGAAGGGCTTTGTAAGTTATCCTACTGCTTACTGGGAGCCAGTGTAGCTCTCTTAATATGGGGGATATGTGATCGCTTGCAGGAATCCCAATTAGGAATCGGGCAGCAGCGTTCATCACTAATTGGAGCGGGTTCAATGTGTTCTTGGGGAGGCCGTGTAGTATAATGTTTGCATAGTCAAAGTGGGGAGTGACTATTGCTTGGAATATAGTTCAGAAGTTGTCGGGGTCCAGCATGGGTTTAAGGTGTCGAAGAGTCTTGATCTTATAATAGATGGACTTCACTGTGCGGCTTATATGGTCTTTGAATGTTAATCGTTGATCGAGTGTAACGCCAAGGTAGCGTATGGTAGGCTTTATTGGTAGGTCGGCATCTCTGACCTTCAGGGTTGGGGGGGGGGGCGTGAAACTTTTGTTTCTCGTGATGGTTAGAACCTCTGTTTTCTTAAAGTTTATTCTCAGGTTATTGTTTAAGAGCCAGTCTGTTAACATGTTGAAGCAGTCGATGATGGGTGTGCAGTCTGGAGTCGTGACATTGAAAGGTGTATATAACAGCACATCGTCAGCATAGATGAGGCAAGATATGCCAAATGCACGAATAATTTCACAGATTGGTTGCATGTATATGTTGAAGAGTAAAGCCGATAGGGAGGATCCTTGGGGTACTCCCTGTTTTTGTTGGAAAGGTTCAGATGTGTTAGAGCCAATTCTAACTTGCTGCCATCGATCTTCAAGATATGATTTGCACCATTCCCAAGCTAGACCCTGGATCCCCTTCTCATGGAGACAGGAGAGGAGTTGATTGTGATTAACGGAATCGAACGCTGCAGAAATATCCAGGAAGATCAGCACAAAGCCCTCTTTTATGTTGTCTATCCCACAGATTAATGTGTTGCATAGGGAGGTCAGGAGAGTTTCGACTCCGTGGGCTTCTCTAAACCCGTGTTGGCAAGGGTCTAGGGGGGCCATGGCATCTATGTGTTGTTGTATTTGTCTCAGGGACACTTTCTCAAGTATTTTAGCTAATAGTGGGATACTTGAGATTGGCCGGTAAGACTCTTCCTTCTTCGGGTCTAGTTGGGAGGTTTTTAGTAGAGGCCGGATTGATGTCTGTTTAAGTGCTGCTGGAAAACTTCCTGTTGAGAATGACATCTTTGTTATTTCTGCTATGATTGGGCTAAGCTCAGATCGCATTGCTCTGACCCAGTGAGCTGGGCACGGGTCGTTAGGCGCAGTGGTAGTGTTGATGGCGGCGATAATGTCTTCGATGTTCTTCGCTGTTGGGGGTGAGAGCTTCATGAGAGGCTCCACATGGGGTGGAGTTTGTGGTTTTCCTGGACTGATAGCCGTAATTGGCTGGAGAGCTTTGGATTGTATGTAGTTGGCATATGATTGGGGTTGAATTTGCTCATTTTGTGGCGGTGAGGGTTCTTGAGCTATAGATTTTACTAGATTGAAGAGTTCACGTGGTTTATTTAGTGAACGGTTGAGGAGTTCGGTGTGGTATTCCTTCATTTTGGCCCAAATTGCTTCTCGGTGAGTTTTCAGGTGGGCTAGGTAATTTGCCTGGTCGTCTGTGTTGTAGGTGCGCCTCCATTTTCTTTCGGGTTTTCTCAATAGCAGTAGGGACTTCTTTAACTCTAATGAGAACCATGGGTGCTACTGCTATATGCCCAGATTCTGAGGGACCACACAGGGACCGGACAGCCAGAATAGAATTGGCCTCTTAGTGTATATGACGTACATGTGGAAGAAAGTTTTGTAGTCTGAAGCAACCAAAATGAAATTTTGGGATCTCAATGCTAAATCATATATGTGATATAAACCAATCATAGCACAGCACATCAACCTTCTAGCACCATCCATACATGATAGTGGCAGAATTATTTTGCGGGGTTGGTTTGCAGCAATAGGACATGGAAGCTTGAAAAGACTGAGATAAAGATGAATGGTGCAACGTACAGGCAGATCATAGAGGACAACCTCTTCTGGTCTACTATAAACCTTGGACTCGGGAGAAGATTCATCTTTCAATAGGGCAATGATCTTGAACACAAAGCAAAAGCAACAGTGGAGTGGCTCAGCAAGTGATTGTCCCCGAGTCACCAAGTCAAAGCCTGGATCTGAATCTCCTAGAAAACCATGGCAAGACTTTATGACAGTAGTTCTTAGATGATCCCCTGCCAACCTGAAAGAGCTTGAGCTATTCAGCCAAAAAGAATGGGCAAAAACTGCTTCATCCTATCGTTCAGAGTTGGTGGATACTTATCCTTAATGACTCATGGTTATTACTGTAAAAGGGGCTTCCACCAAATATTAAGTCCAGTGGCTAGAAGACTTATGCTCTTAACGCTTTTTAATTTCTTATCCTAAATTAATTTTTGAATATTTATACAATTGTCCTTATATGATGAAAGTGTACGGTCTGGTGCATAAACCAGTGGAATAAATTCCTACTTTGATGTATTTTGAACTGTATTTTTTAGACAGCGAAATGTGAAAAAGTGAAAGAGCTATGAAGACTTAACAAGCGCTATCATGGGCCTCACAGAATTGCTCATATATGAGTATGGCAACCAAAGAGGTAAAATGATAACTTGGTTGGTAAGGGTCAAAGCTTTACAGTAACAAGCCATACTTAATATATATCTACATAGAACTGTAACACATGCAGGACTTAGCTTATATAGTGCAAGCTATTTAGGAATAAAACGTAGCGTTTAGTCACATCACTCACTCTCCGGAGCAAGGCTTTAAGCATTCTACAAATGCAGTTCAGAGTCTAGATATTGAATCCACAGAGCTTGGCCTCTGAGATCCCAAAGTGCTGGGAACCAATCAAGTTTCTCAAGATTAAGCCATCGGAACATACCAGGCTGTATGCAAAGGCTGTGGGAGTCTGCATTTATCTAAGACAAAGAGGTTTTGCATACAGAAATCCATGCTCTGACCAAACAAACCATGGTTCAAGGCTGGCCTAAGCATTTTTTGCCCTGCCAGTCAGACAAGAGGATACAGGCAGGAGGACATATCTTTTTCTTTAATGATGCTAAGAGAAAGACATAGCTTGAAAAATGTAGTACGTGTGAAGTATTCATGGAGGGGACACTTTCAAACTGCCTGTATGGCTGCAAAGTCTGCAGCTACGTTTTTTACCAGTGGTCTTGGTTTGCATCTGGTTTGTACCTCACAAACTTTAGGTCTGCTCTCCAAGAGCTTATATTTAACTAAATGTTGGACTTACACTGTTTTGAAATTGTCTTTTTCCTTTGGATTTATACTCTAAAAAAAGAACCAGTGTCTCCTACACTAATATTCAGGCAGCTGCATGCAGTCCCCAGCAATAGACTGTGATGAGCTGTTTTAAAAAATAAAGAGAAAACAGATGGATCTATCTGTAGCAGTAAAGATCTATACGGCTCTGTAACAAACTAGCAACAGTAGCGTTAACTCTCCCTGCCACAAAACACCTGGAGAGATATGTGGAAGCAGTTGAAGTTTGGGAATTAGCAACAAGAAGCATCTTGCAAGCTTGCTGAGAGATAAAGAAGAATAATCGGAGATAAAGAGAGTAAAAAGATAGAGAAACTATTGAGGACTGGGCTTTGTTTCCCCTCTATCAAGGGAAGGAGGCAGGGACCAAAGGGTGAGGTATTCAGTAGGGGCTTGCATTCACTAGTGTGACTTTGATTCCTTAGGATAGCTTAACAAATTTACTGCACACTAACTAAGAAATTAAGGCCTGCTAAATTGAATAGTATGCACTAAATCAATTTAGTGTGCACTAAAACTTCCCCATAAAAATAAATGTGTGAAATTAATTGAAAAATATTCCAAAATTGGGAAAATCCATTAAAAGAATGAGAACTAACTAAATTTTTCTTCCTTGGACACATCTCCAGAGATGTGTGTTAGGAACTATGTTCTGTGGTTCACCCCAGAAGTTAAAAATGAAAAGTGTAGGATATGAAGGGCTGACTGACACTGGTAGTAACATCAATGGGCCCGTTTACTTTTTGACTCTCTCATCAAAGGCATGGACAACATCAAGCAGGCTTTCATTCTGGTGTTTCTTGACATATCCTCTGCTTTTGATTGTGTAAATAACGACACTCTCATATCCAGACTCAGTCAAATAGGCATCAAAGAAGTAGCCCTTGACTGGTTTAAATCTTGTATATCTGACCGTAACCAATTTGTACAAATCAACGAAGTTGCATCAACACCCTTCCCACAGGAACAAGGAATCCCACAAGGCTCAGAACTGTCCGCTCTCCTTTTTAATCTGTATCTTCAACCGATATGCTCCATATTCAAGAGACACAACATAAACTACCAGATATACGCGGATGACATCATGTTGTTCACCCCACTTAACATATTAGACCCCAACTTTGAAAAGCTAGTAACATGCCTATCTGAAGCAGAGCTATGGCTCCATTCACAGAATGTGTACATCAATCTCAAAAAGACGGAAGTACTATTCACCTCAAGAAACCCTAATTTCACCCCACCACCAGCTATCAAGCTACAGAATTTCACCCTCCCAGTGAAGCAGGAGATAAAATACTTAGGAGTCATATTCGACAAAACTCTTAGTCTATCTTCACACATAAAACAAACCTCCAGAGCAATCTTCTTCAAACTCAGGTCCTTACAACATCTAAGACCACTCTTAGACAAGGATGACTTCAGGACAGAGGCCCAAGCACTAATAACGCCTCATCTAGACTACTGCAATGGGATATTCCAAGGTATAACAAAAAAAAAACCCTGAACACACTCCATATGGCTCAGAATGTTGCAGCCCATATAATTGCTACAGCCAAGCTATCTGACCATATTTCTCCTATCCTCTACACTCTCCATTGGCTCCCTGTTGCTAGCAGGATTCAATATAAAACCATAGTGACTACCTTCAAATTAATCAACAAAATTGCACTGTCACATCTACCTACCAGGATACAAAGCCCCCCGGAAAACAGAATAAGAAGAAGGAAGAACCTTAATACTTTATTAGTACCTGACGAAATCAGAAAATCAAAACAGATATCAAGAAAAAGTGCCTTTTCCTATGTTGCAGCGATACAATTGAACAAACTTCCAGTTCATCTAAGGGAGACAAGAGACCTACAAATATTCCGAAAGGACCTTAAAACATACCCATTCACACAGCACTACTATAACAAAGACTATCCCATAGAAGAGACCATCCAGTCTCAGTTGGTCCATACCAACTAACCCCTACTATATAATGGCACCCTGAATCTACTTCAGTTCAGACACTGGTATAATGGCACCCTGAATCTTCTTCAGTTCAGACACTGGTATTCTCACTCCCCTTTCAAATGTATATGTCACTGTACATACATTTCGGAGCCCCAATGAGGTGACTTAAGTTGTAAATAATAGTTATAATAAATAGCCGCAATAATGTATATAGTTAATGCTCAGTTATATTCAACTGTTCTGTAATGTTATAATGTTCAGAAGTTCAATGTATGTTAACTGTTGTTCATTGTAAACCGCCCCTGATCTTTGTAAGGGGCGGTATATAAAATGTACAAATAAATAAATAAAGGGTGCTAAGGTGTTCCATCTAACCTGCTAATAGCACCATAACTATGGCACATTAGGTGCAACACCACCATGGTAATTGTCAGGGGTGTGGAAAGCATGTTCCCAGCAGTTAACACAGCCCTGTGCACTAATGCAACATACAACGAGTGCGGCGTCAGGTGAACCTACCCTAATTGCAAGGGTCATAGTTAGTGCAGTGTTTAGCCCCATGCTATCTGTCCAATGCTCACCACACCCACTCTCCTCCCCTAACCTACCCCCTTACAACCCCAATGCGTGAGTCACTGTCAGTGTGGAAATCGGCCCATGCTGTCATGGCCCACGCTAGCTGTCAAGGCATGTCCCAGCACACCTTCAGGGCATGTCAGAATTTGTGTTGACAGCGAGCACCCTTTAGTAAATGACCCCCTCAACTGTTTACCCTGACGTAGGACTTCAATGTTACAACTTGCAAATATAGGTCAAGCTTTAAAAAAAGATACAGGAGTCTGTCACTGCATCGTGCTTCGGAAATCTGTGTTCCATCTTTTACAGTAATTTTCCTTGACAAAAAAAGCTACCTGTCTTGGCTTTGCTCTTCCTATAGATTGTGAGAGGATGTCTGTTTATCTCACTGATAAGGTTACCCTTATTCACTCCTCTATTGGCCTTCGCCTGTTGATATTGAGATTTCTATTTAGGATACAAAACTGGCAAGGTTTCTCCTATTTCCCTCCATCGAGTTACCAGTAGCATTTATTTTGCCATTGAGTTTGGCGCTTTGCTCCTTAGAGCCTCCCCATTATGGCTGGTCACATTTTTAAACAATACAGAAGCCCGGGTAGCTCAGGCCATATTTAACCTCTCTTTGTCTGAGGGCAATCTCCCAATTAAGTCAAAATGTGCAAATGTATGCCCTATTTTGAGAAAATCTCATTTGGCTGCCACTGATATAGTGTATCATTGTCCTCTTAATACTCTGCCTTTTTTAAAGTAAATCAGTTGAAAAAACTGTTCTGGTTTGGTTGAATGAGTTTTTTGAGGACTTTGTTGATGAATTTCAATGTGAGTTTCAGGTGTCTCATAACACTGAGGCCTTATTTGTCTTTATACTTGACTCATTGAGAAGCACAGATGATGATTCTACTGTAATCATGGAGTGTCTTCATATCTCTGACTTTTGACACTGCCATGATGTCTTGGGAAAGCAGCTTCAAAATGGGTGCCTACTTACACTTTCTACTTAAGAGTCCTGTTATAAAATTACCAGTAATTTTAGGAGATATTGTCATAGAGGTTTATTTTCAGAAATAACTTTTAAAAAAAAACATCATGTGATAAAGCCTGGATGGAAGACCACCTTGGAATACCAGGCGCTGTAGGCTGACAGCATGGAAGAAAGGCCCGGCAAGCTACTTTTGACTGTACCTTGCCAAGAAAACCCAGGGGATCATGACAACATGGACAACTATCCTCGGGGTTGCTAGGAGTTGGCATCAATGTGGGGGCGCTCAACAACATGTGGTAAAAGTATCCGCATACAGCCTGTGCACCAAAGTTTGTCTGAACTGAGCAGAGCAGTTCCTTGAAGTGGCTTTGGAGAAGGGTTAGTGTTTGCATGCATACTTTATAAAATACTCATGTATTTACATCAAATAAACTGGGAAATGTGTGCAAGTGTAAATGTGTGTGTGTGCTTTCCATTAAGTAATTTTGAAAGCACTAAGAATATAATACTTGCCTGCTGAAATCTGGTGTAACCTATGTGCATACTTGTTCACAACAGCCTGTATAATTGAAAAATCCAGAATTGCTTCTACCCACAGGCTTTTTACCAAATTCTTACAGGGGCATACAAGCATACTTTCCTTTTACAAATAGTCTAGGATAAAAATACCCTGGAGATTTGTACCTGCTTTTTCAGCAGGCACGTTCGCCCTCATATAGGGGCATATTTATTAACAAGTGCTAACCATAAGCGCAGGGCTTAGCATGTGGTAAAGACACTGTGCTAATAGCATTGGCACCCATGCTAAAAATCCCATGCTAACCGGGTAGCGCACGATCAGGCAGGGATTGGATGGGTTGTAGGTGGAGTGCGGACATTGGAAGGCAGGTTGCAGTTAGCGTGGACATTTTAGGAACATGCTAAGGTAAAATTAGACTTACCTGTTAATTGTTGTTCCTGGAGTGAAACCAGTCTAGTCCCGGAACCTCTGGGTTGCCTATCTTATCCAGCAGCTTGGAGACTGAGAAACTCCCACTTTTGTGACATCACCAGTATAACTCTCCAGCGTCCGCCTCCTGCCACAAGTAACCTATTGACAAAGCAGACTCACCAGAGAAACAAGTAAGCATTTAACTTATCAACCTTAGAACTACGGGGAGGAGAACAAGAAATATGCCCTCAACACCGTGCCTAAAAACCTTGAACAGGCCAAGCCCTCCTTAGAAAGAAAAGAGAAAAAGAGGAAGACCCAACCGAAGAAAATGGTGGAACCCACCCCTTTGTATAAGCATTTTACTCTTATGAGATATCACTGCAATCCAACAGCCCTCAGCACAAAATAAACAAAAAATATGACCTACCTGTAAACCTCAGAGATACTTCAGGCTTCTGTTTGCCTGTACACGCTGGGAGGGATACGGGACTAGACTGGTTCCACTCCAGGAACAACAATTAGCAGGTAAGTCTAATTTCACCTTCCTGATCGTGTCCCCAGTCTAGTCCCGGAACCTCTGGGTCAGTACCAGAGCAGTAAGAAATTCAAGAATGGGAGGGTCCAGGCAAACCAGCCTGAAGGACCGCTCTACCAAAAGAGGCTTCTGCTCCCATTTGAACATCAAGACGATAATGCCGAACAAAGGAGTTCAAGGAGGACCACGTTGCCGCCTTACAAATCTCCACCGGCGGCACCAATCGAAGCTCCGCCCAGGACGCAGCCTGGGCCCTAGTGGAATGAGCCCTCAAACCCTCCGGCACTACCCGGCCTTTCAGCACATAAGCTGACACAATGGCTTCCCTGATCCATCGAGCGATGGAAGCCTTAGACGCCGCATCCCCCTTTCGCGGCCCCGCAAACAACACAAACAGCCAGTCAGATTTTCGAAAAGACTCTGTGCCACGGAGATACTTCTTCAACGCTCTACGCACATCCAGCAGATGCAGCGACCTAGAGGAAGAACCGGAAACCTCCCCAGAAAAAAACGGTAACACAATTTCTTGGTTCAGGTGGAAAGGCGAGACTACCGTCGGCAAAAAGGCCGGGACCGGCCGAAGAACGACTTTGGATGCAAAGAAGGAGAGATAGGGCTCCCTACAGGACAGCGCCTGAAGCTCTGACACCCGACGCGCCGAGCAGACCGCCACCAAGAATACAGTCGTCAGGGTAAGGTCCTTGAGAGAAGCCCTCGCTAATGGCTCGAACGGCTCCCGCTCCAAAGCGTCCAGCACGAAGGGAAGGTGCCATTTAGGAAAGATATGCTGAGAAGGAGGCCGAACAAGCGCCACTGCCCGCAAAAAACGTTTCACATCTCGCTGGACCGCAAGCGACCGACCCACTAGACTGCCCCTGTAACAGGCCAAGGCCGCCACCTGAACCCGTAACGAGGCAGCCGCCAGACCCTTGTCAAAACCATCCTGCAAAAAATCCAAGATCTGAGGAACAGAGGCTTTCAGGGTCTCACACTTCCTATCCCTGCACCACACTTCAAAAATTCTCCAAACTCTCACATATGCTAGGGATGTAGAACGCTTTCTGGACTTCAATAAGGTAGCAATGACTGCCGGCGAGTACCCCCGGGACCTCAACCGAGCCCTTTCAAGAGCCAAGCCGTAAGCGAGAATCGAGCCACATGAGGCATGAGGAGGGGACCCTGGGAGAGAAGATCCGCTCTGCACGGAAGCCGCCAGGGCTGCGCCACCAGCAGCCGCACCAGATCCCCGTACCAGGGACGATGCGGCCAATCCGGCGCTATCAGAATTACGTGACCTCAGAACCTCTCTATTCTTTGCAGTACCCTTCCTATCAGGACCCACGGGGGAAAAACATACAGGAGCTGACCCACCGGCCACGCCTGCAGAAGGGCATCCAGACCTTCCGACATTCTTTCCCGACGCCTGCTGAAGAATCGACTGGTCTTTGCAGACTCGAAGGTCGCCATCAGGTCCATGACCGGGACCCCCCATCTGCGAACAATCATGTCATAGACTTCGGGATGTAGGACCCATTCGCCCAGGTCTACCCGCACCCTGCTGAGATAATCGGCTTCCACATTGTCCACTCCTGCTACATGAGCCGCCGACAAGTCCGAGAGATGTTCTTCAGCCCAGGCACACAGGGCTGCGGCTTCGGACTCCAGAGATGCGCTGCTTGTGCCCTCTTGCCTGTTGACATAGGCCACCGCCGTCACATTGTCGGACAATACGCGGACCGCCCTTCCGACGAAGGAGGAGTGGAACCCCTGCACCGCCAGGAACAACGCTCTTAACTCCAGCCTGTTGATCAGCCACTCCCTCTCTGGAGCAGTCCAGCGGCCTTGAACAAAGCTGCCCTGGCAATGGGCCCCAATCCCGACAAACTGGCATCTGTCATGACTGCCACCCAGTCTGGGGACTCCAAGGATCTCCCACGCTCCAAGGACTCGGGAAGCAACCACCAGTGCAGGGCCTGCCGTACCTCCTCCGGGCAGTCCAGTTTCCGGGATAGGGGGTCCAACTGATGCAACCAGCGGCGCAGCAACGCCCTCTGCAAGGGTCTCATATGAGCTCGTGCCCACGGAACCGTCTCGATCGACGCCGCCATGGTGCCCAACAACTGCAGGTAATGCCATGCCGAGGGCGGCCTGAACTACAGGAACCTGCACACGAGCTGGCGCAGGGCCTGAGCCCGCTGAGCTGTGAGAAACACTTTCCCCTCCTGAGTGTCGAAGCGGGCCCCTAGATATTCCAGGTTCTGGGAAGGTTGCAGGTGACTCTTTGCCACATTGACAATCCACCCCAGGCTCTCCAAAAACGTCACCACTCTAGTCGTCACCCTCACCCTCTCGGCTTGAGACTTTGCCCGAATGAGCCAATCATCTAGATAAGGGTGCACTAGGATATGCTCCTTGCGAAGTGCTGCCGCCACTACAACCATGACCTTGGTGAAGACCCTCGGAGCCGTGGCCAGACCGAAGGGCAACGCTTGGAACTGATAATGCCCGAGAGGCACTGCGAACCTGAGAAACTTGTAATGGTCCGTCCGTATAGGGATATGCAGGTATGCTTCCGAGAGGTCCAGAGACGTAAGAAATTCCCCGCGCTGCACGGCCACCATAACTGAGCGCAGAGTTTCCATATGAAAATGCGACACCCGCAGACAACGGTTGACTCCCTTGAGATCCAGGATCAGACGACTTCCGCCATCTTTTTTCGGGACGACGAAGTAGATAGAGTAACGACCGCAGCCATTGGTCTGATGGCACAGGGGCGATGGCCCTGAGGTCCAGTCTCCCGCAGCACCCCGTGTTTTGCAACTGACCGGCCTGGAGACTGAACAAAGGCGTCTCATACTGGGCGCAAGAACTCCAGAGCATAGCCTTCCCGGATGACCTCCAGCACCCACTGATCCGACATGATTTGGACCCAGGCAGGATAAAACTCCTGCAGACGCCCCCCCATGGAACGATTTTTTGAAGCTATTCGAGGAAGAGGGACCGAAACCCCGTCTTGCTCCCCGAAAACCCTGAAAACCCTGGTTTCTACTGGGGAAGCGCCCTCGCTGACTCTGAGCGAACCTCTGGGTGCGAAAATGGCGAAACTCCCGCAACTGACCTCTACCTCCCGGAGCACTGCGGGACCCTTTAGGTTTATCCTCTGGCAATCTCCCTCCTTTAGATTCGCCGAGGTCCTTAACCAACTTCTCCAAATCCTCGCCGAAAAGCAGGCAACCCTTAAAAGGTAGTTTAATTAGCCGAGATTTCGAAGAATTGTCCGCCACCCAATTGCGGAGCCACAAATACCGACGCACAGCTATAGCTGAAGCCATACTTTTCAACAGCCCTCTCATAAGATCGTAATGTATGTCCACCAGATAGGACGCCCCGGACTCCAAATGGGCAGCCTCTCCCGCCAGTGGACTCAGCTGTCCCTCCTGCACCTGCTGCGCCCAACGGAGACAGGCTCTGGCCACCCACACACCACAAATAGCCGCCTGCAGCGATATGGCATTGACATCGAACACCTGCCTCAACAAGACATCCAGTTTCCTATCCTGACCATCCTTGAGGGCCGTACTGCCTTTTACCGGGATAGTCATCTTCTTAGTCACGGCCGAGACCGCCGCGTCCACCTTAGGCGACTTAAAGACCTCTTTATCTTGATCCACTAACGGATACAAGCGCCCCATAACTCTGGCGCCCTTCAGCGGCGCCTCCGGGATATTCCATTCTTCCTGAATCATCTCCTGGAAAACTCGGTGAACCGGGAAGGCCCTTTGAGTCTTTCTGAAAACCTGCAATAAAGGGTCCTCTAGAGAATCATCCTCTGCGGACCCCGGGACCGGCATATTTAGAGCCTTCAGCGTCTCTACAATGAGCGCCGGAAGCTCATCTCTCCTGAGGACTCTCACCACTTGGGACTGATCTTCCCTTTCTGAAATCTCACCTTCTTCCAGTTCCTCATCCAATGTCATACTGTGGCCCTCCTCATCCGACAGAGGATCCACAGAAGCACCGGACTGCTCCCAGGCATCGCCTTCTGCGCGAGCTCTCTTGCCTCCGCCAGGCGAGGACTCAGCTCACGGGGACGCAGAGCGCTTTCTGGCTCCACTGATATCTTTTACCAGCTGCTGTTGCAAAGGGTTCCCAAAAACAGTTTGCTGAAGTAAAGCCACAAACTGTTGGGAAAAAAATGGACGACAGTTCTGTAGGCAATGCTGTTGGAGAGGGGGAAGGGCCTGAACTGGAGGAAGGACCTGCCACCGGCTCGGGCTGAGCCCCTGCAGACCCCAGCGAGACGGGGGCCTCCACCCCCGGTCCCGGGGCTCCCTCGAGCTGTTCTTGAACCTGGCCCAGCTCAGTAGACCCCCCAATACATGCCTGGCAGACCCCAGTGCTAGCGCTCTTCTGAGAGCCGCACACCATGCACAAAGGCTTGGAGGGCATAGTGAGAAGGAAAAAAACCCTTCCGCGGCCTTATGCAGACTAACTTGCTGAAGGGAGCCGCTAAAACAGGAAGGACCACCCAGGCTGGGCAGGGAGCCCTCTGTTAAAGAAAGCCAAAAGGGAAAGAATGCCGCGAAAACACTCTGAACCCTTTGGGGTTTTTTTTAGGGGGGGGGGGGTTGTACTAATCGATAACTAAATTTGTGAAACAGACCCTAAATTACCAGGAAATGCCTTCCCCCTTGGGCCAGCAGGCCCACCATGCCGCTACCACGCGGCAGGGCCTACTTCCCCAAAAGCGTGCCAAAACCACGCTGAGGTAAAAAGGGCTAGGGAGCGCAGCGCTTACCTCGCACAGCTGCAGATAATCCTGCCGGCAACCAGATTCGGGAGCTCTCGACGACCCCAGCCCCGAATTCACACTGTGCTCTCAAGCAAGGTGACAGGTCCGTGCCGAGGGGAAAGCCATTAGACACACCGGCAGGCAAGGCTTCTGCGCGGCATCGGCTGCGCTCAGATCTGAGCTCTCCCACAATCTGGCTCTTCCACGCTGCTCACAGACACCGCTGATCTCAGGGCAACGGAATCCGGGCAAAGCGGGACTCTCTCACCACAAACCCCCCCAAGGTAACGCTAAGAAATGGAAGAGTGAGGGGAGGGGGGGGGAGGAGGGAAAGAACAAGAAAACAGAAAAATGCAAAGAAAAGGTAAAGACAAAAAGGGAGGCTGGACTTAGACAAGATTTAAAGGCACATCCCTCCAAACCAAGACTAACAGCCCTGCAGTTTAGCCCCCAGGTACGAAAAGAATGCTAACTACAACTCTCAAATGTTTCTCAAGTGAGCCCGGACCTCCGGGCTCCTATCTATTCAGCTGCTTGGAGACTGAGGTAACTGGTGGCAGGAGGCGGACGCCGGAGAGTTATACTGGTGATGTCACAAAAGTGGGAGTTTCTCAGTCTCCAAGCTGCTGGATAAGATAGGCAACCCAGAGGTTCCGGGATAGACTGGGTACACGATCAGGAACATGCATTATTGACCCATGCCTACTTCTACCTACATACAGAGTAGGTCATTTTCAGACTGCCAGTTTGCCCAGTCAAATAACATTTACCTATTATTATTATTAAGCATTTATAAAGCGCTGCAAACATATGAAGCGCTGTACACACAAATAAGTGAGACAGTCCCTGCTCATCAGAGCTCACAATCTAGTCAAGACAAAAAATTACATAATACAAATTACAGATCAACAGGACAAAGTATACATCTAATGTTAGAGAGCAAACACAGCATATATAAAATAGTCATATCACAACACAAGAGTCTGACTGAAAGGCTTTTACAAATCACTTTTTGCTTACCATTACATACTGTAAACCCCTATTCCTATAGAACTGAGTCTAAGAACAGCCCATTACCACCTAGCTTGTTGTGATAATGTTACGAACATTAAACTTGAAAATCAAGCGCATGTATTGACCATGATGAAATCCTGAAGATTCAACTTATCAATCAGTGCCTCTATGACAACAGCTGACCTTGTTCTATTTATGACACTGTGTAGTCTACTTGGAAAGAGACTGATCTCATAGTTAAAAGAAAAGCCAGATATGCAGGAAATAAACATTGCCATAAATAATCATTAAAAACCAGCTGAGAAAACAGTGAATTTCTGTTGTACCAGTCAAACAAAAATACTGCGAGCTTGACCTAATTTGCAGCATGAGAAAATGTAATGTAAAATGTTAAATATAAGCAGAAAGACAGTAATGGCTGACCATTTTAATGTCAAGAAAATGCTTCACATGCAGAACATGCAATGGCATGTTTACTAAAGGGCGCTCCAGTAGCCAAAAAACTAGCACAGAGATCCGCATCCCCCTGTCAATAGAGTGATGATATCGTGCCACACCATTAACTAACCAACCATTTTGGTTAAGATGCACCAAAACACCCCTGTTAACCATAATGTGCTATCAACAGCCACATTCCAGCCCTAGCCCATTCTGTTCCTACTCAGTCCATGATCATTGATTTGCTAAGGGCTCCATTCCAAGGGTCAGCAGAGCATGTTTAGTGCATGGCATGCTCCACACTAATGGCTATATAACAAAAATATCCTCAAGGAGCCAACGTTGGCACAGAACAAAGAGCAAAAAAACTCCAAAATAGGCACTACACGAAAAGTTCAAAATGAATGAAATCCAAAGAACGTCATACCCGCAGCTCTCTTTTTTGGTGCTCCTTTATGCTTCATATATGCACGTTTTATTGTCTGACATATGTTAGAGCTCCCTGAGGGGGACTCCTATCAATTGATATGACTACATTGATCTGACTAACAGATAAGTGGAGTGGAGGAATAGCCTAGTGGTTAGGGCAAGGTACTTCAGGCCGGAAGGTCAGGGGTTCAAATCCTACTAGAGGACAGCAACCTTGGGCTGGAAGGACTGGGGTTTCTAGTCCCACAGGTGCTCCTTGTGGTCTTGGGCAAGCCACTTAACCCTCCATGTTCCCTGTAAAATAGTTATCTCCAAGTTATAATGCCCTGTTCAATGTAAACCACACTGATGCAGAATAGCACAATATATAAGAGAATGTAAATAAATAAAATAAGTTTTTGTGTCTGTTTTTCAGTTTTGTGCCATTCTATGCTGTCCTAATTCAGATGCGATGCTATACTGTTATGAAGTTGCAACATTACTACGCTGAGTGAATTAGCCTGTTATTTAGGCTGTACCGGTTTGGGGGCTGTTTTGCTCTATAGAGGGGGTTTTTCTTTGACCTTTGATGTATGTAGAGTCTTATCATTTCTTGTGGCATACTGGTCATTTGAAAGACTCGATTTCTCCTGGTCTAGGCTGGAGGACTGCTGAGGTTTTTTTTCCTCTATATTTGCAAACTATTCTGCCCAGACTGGCTTTTTTCTCTGTTTTTTTATGTATTTTTGTCTCACGTTATAATTTCTGTGTTCTGTTTTGAGCTTTTCGTGTAGTGCCTATTTTGGAGGTTTTTTGCTCTTTGTTCTGTGCCACGCTAACAGCTAGCACATGATAGTAAAAATGCCCTACAGTGTATGCATTAGTTTTTGATTCTGTAAATCCTTGTCATGATTTTGTTTTTTCTGGTCTAGTGGTTTCTTCCTACTCCTTTTGGTCTTCTAGCTGCACTGGAATTGTCCTCTAACGTGCTATAAAGCCATGAGTCACAATGCACTGGGATCTTGGCCCATTAGCTTTGTGTTCCATAAATGTGTTCCTCTGTCCCTGCATAAAGCAGATATGCCAAGAAAGAACGATCTCAACTGTTCTAACCTGTCCTAACTTTATGTGGTTTAGCTGTCCGGTTAGTGGCTGAATAGCACTGCTGACAAGATAGCTGCCATGATTGTCCCCACTCTGCCCAGGATTTAATGGTCATACTGTATATCCTGCAGTCTGTAGGGATATTCAATGACACTCTGGATTCTGCTGCTGAATATATCAGGATCACTTGGGTTTAGCGGTTAGCAGGACCTGCTAACTAACTAAACTCTTTCAATATTGCCCCATAGAAAGAGAAAACGACTACATATAAAGACCATACAGCCTATCCTGTTTGCCCATCCATAAGAAGTATTAAGCTCTCCAATCCCTCTTCTCCATCAGAAATCCTCTTTACTTGCCCCATCCTTTCTTGAATTGAGAAGCAGCTCTCTTCTCTTCTCTGCCATATCCACTGAGAGGCTTTTCCATGCATTCATCACTCTTCCTGTAAAGAAGTATTTCCTTAGATTACTCTTGAGTCTATCCCTGTCACTTTCATCCTACGACCCCTCATTCCAGAGTATTCTTTCAATTGAAAGAGGGCTTACTCCTATGCATGTATTTCATGGAGGCATTTAGATGTTTCTATTATATCTTCTCTCTCCCACCATTTGAGATCTTTAAATAGATTCCCATATGTCTTATGATGAAGATCACTGACCATTTTAGCAGCTACCTTCTGGACTGACTCCATCCTGTTTATATCCTTTTGAAGGCTTAGTCTTCAGAACTGTACACAATACTGCAAATGCTTCTTTAGATTCGGAACACTGGATATCAGCGAATGTTGGTTCTGTCCATGAAAGTGGAAGTAAGGAAGAGGTTGGGAACTTTAGACAAGTTAATCTGACCTCTGCGGTGAGTAAATGAATGGAAAACCTGCTAAAGCAGAAGCAAGTGAGGTTTCTGGAATCTAAGGGATTACTACTACTACCACTACTAATAATAATAATTATCATTTATATGGTGCTACAAGGTGTATGCAACACTGTAAAGAGACATGTAAGAGAGAATCTCTACTCCTAAGAGCTTAGGGCCTGATTTTCAGTTCCCCGGATTGTGGAAGGGCTATGCACCTCGTTGGCGCAAAGACCTCCCCGTGACCTCTAAATCAGATATTCAACGCTGCGGCAATGGCATTGAATATTCAGTGATTGCCACAGTGACAGGAAGCTGCCAGGGCTAACCAGGCAGCAGAGATATTGGATGCTGCCTGGTTAGCTCCTATGCCTTAAAGATAGGTGAGGGTTTTCCCTGCCCATTTTTAAGGTGCAGAGCTCTAACCGGGCAGGATCCAATATCACCGCTGCCTGCTTAGCACCATTCTCTGCCTCTAAGCCACCCAGAATGCCCCCAACACGCCCTGATTCTAACTAGATAGCATTGGGGATGCAGGGGACTTAGATGGAGATATTCAATGGCACTACATGGTTTACTGGTCTGTAAACATGTAAATGCCTTTCAAAAATCGGGTCCTTACAGTCTAGTTAAGACCGACAACATAACTGGGGACTAGGATATATCTCGGGGCATGGTAAGGAACACATAAGAGGTGAACAGGAGACTAGAGGGATCAGGATCCAAAAGCCGTCTCAAAGAAATGAGTTTTTAGCCTGGATTTGAACAGATGGAGCCTGACATACTAACTCAGGTAGTTTGTTCCAGGCAAAAGGAGTAGCAAGGTAGAAAGATCATAGTCTGGATCTGGCAGTGGAAGAGAAGGGCATAGATAGAAGAGATCTGCCAGAAGAGTGGAGTTCCCGGGGAGGGGTGTAGGGAGAAATAAAAGAGGAAAGGAAGTCAGTCGAATGAAGGCACTTATAGGTCAGTAATAGAACTTTGAACTGGATATGGAAATGGAAAGAAAGCCAATGAAATGACTTGAGAAGAGGGGTGACATGAACATAGTGACACTGGTGGAAGATTAGTCATGCAGCTGAGTTTTGAACAGATTGAAGTGAGGAGATATGATTCAGAGGAAGACCACTGAAGACAAGGTTGCAATGGTCCAGACGGGTGGTGACTAGAGAATGAATAAGGGTCTCAGTAGTGTGTTCAGAAAGGAAGGGACAAATTTTGCCGATATTATAGAGAAAGAAATGGCAGGTTTTTGCTATCTGTTGGATATGCTTGGAGAAGGAGAGAAAGGAGTCAAAGATGACCCAAAGGTTCAAAGCAGAGGACACAGGGAGGAGGAGCGTGTTATCCACAGAGAAAGAGCAAGGATGAAGGTGGAGGTAAGTTTAGAGGGAAAGATAAGGAACTCAGGTTTGACCATATTCAATTTCAGATGGCGATGAGATATCCCTGTACTAATGTCAGATAAGCAAGCAGCGATCCGTACCTGGATTCCCAGAAAGATTTCAGAGGCAGAGAGGTAGATCTGAGAGTCATCAGCATAGAGATTGTTCTGAAAACTGTGGGAGAAGATGAGCACACCAAGGGATTGAGTGTAGAGAGAAAAAGGAGAGGTTCCAAGACATAGCCCTGGGTATACTGACTGAAAACGGGATAGCAGTACAGGAGGATCCACCAGAATATTCACTAACAGTGTGGTGAAAGAGATAAGAAGAAAACCAGGATAGGACAGAACCTGAGACAGTATAGCTTCATAAGAGGTAGGCCTTATCAGAGGAATCTGATCAATTTCTTTTACTGGGTGACCAGAGAATAGGATGGGGGGGGGGGGGAGAGCTAGATATGGTATACTTAGGGGCATATTTACTAGAGGTTAATTCGTATTAAGTAAAGCTAACGCACGTTAATTGCTAACACTTTGCATCTCTATGGGCCATTGTAGCACTTATTCCGCGATGTTGTTGTTGTTGTTGTTATTCAGCGCCATCAAGTCAGTGTCGACTCATTGCGACCCTCTGGATAGCTGTCCTAAACTGTGTTCGATCTTCAGTCAGGCGACTCATTGTTGATAGAGTGGCATCCATAGCTGCTGTTATTGTATTGATCCCTCTCATTGCTGACTTTCCTCTTTTGTGTGACCTTCTGCCTTGCCAAGCATGATGTATTTCTCTAATGATCTTTCTTTCTTCACATGATGTGTCCAAAGAATGAAAGTCAAAGTCTTGTCATCTGAGCTTCTAAAGAAAGCTTTGGTTTGATCTCCTCTAGTACTGACTGATTTGTTCTTTGGGAAGTCCATGGTGTACACAGTGTTCTTCATCAGCATCATAATTCAAAGGCATCTATTTTCTTCCTATCTTTTTCACTGTCCAATTTTCATATACATAAGATCTTATTGAAAATACCATGGCTTGGACAAGTTGAATCTTTGCATGGAGTGAGACATCTCTGCTCTTGAGAATCTTATCTAGGTCCTTCATAGCCATTCTACCGAGAGCAATGCATCATCAGATTTTTTGACTGTTTGTCATTTCTTTATTGAATATTGATACAAGAAGATTAAAGTTGTCCACTATTTCAATTTCTTCTTCATCAATGATGAACTCATTGATTTTGCCAGTTGCCAGGATTTTCTTTAAGTTAAGGTGCAGACCCTTTTTAAGACTATATTCCTTGATCTTGAGAAGCAAATGTTTCAAATCATCTTTACTTTCAGCCAATATTGTGGTGTCATCAGCATAGCAAAGGTTATTAATAAGTCTTCCACCAATATTCACACCTCGGTTGTCTTCATACAGTCCTGCTTCTCTCATGATTTGCTCTGCATATAATTTAGGGGGAAAGTATGCAGCTATGTCATAAACCTTTACTGCTTCTAAACCATTCTGTTTCTCCTTCTTCTAATTGAACATTTGCTTCTTGATCAATATAAAGGTTCTGCAAGAGAACTATCAGGTGTTCTGGTATGCCCATGCTTCTTAATGTGGCCCAGAGTTTCTCATGGTTTACACAATCAAAAGCCTTGCTGTAGTCAATAAAACACATATAGATATCTTTTTGGTATTCTTTTGTCTTTTCAAGGATCCATCTCACAACTGCAATGATGTCTCTCATTCCTCGCTCTTTCCTGAACCCTGCTTGCACTTCAGGCAGTTCTCGTTCCAGGTATGGTTGTAGGGCCTGTTTTTCATTTAGGCAGGCTATGCACCATGTCAGCGCATAGCCTGCCTGCTGACCCCCTTAACCTGGATTTTCACTTCCGCGGCGATGGAAGTGAAAATCCGGGTTTGGCTGGATGTACCAGCAACCGCCAAGCCTAAGTGGGTAAAAGCGATTTTTGGTGCTACCCCCTTAGGCCCTGTGCATGAAAGATAGGCGAGGAAAAATCTTGCCTATCTTTAAGGCGCAGAGGGCTAAGCAGTAGCATAGAAAATCACTGATACCCATTTAGCCCTTTCCTCTGCCCCCGCTCCACCTTGGAACACCCCCAAAATGCCCTGATTCTAAATGCATAGCATCTGGGTGCGTTAGGGACTTATCCAGGATTTTCCAAAGGCACTACCAATGTAGGTGCCTTTGGAAAATCCCAGATAAGGCATTTACACGGGTAACTAGGGCAGTTACCCATGAAAATGCCTTCGAAAATGTCCATAGTCTCTGCTGGATGATCTTAAGTAGAATCTTGCTGACATGTGGGATCAGAGCAATTGTGCAATAATTTTCACAGTCAGCCCGATCACCTTTCTTCAGTATTAGTATAAATACAGATATTTTCCACTCAGTTGGCCATGATGTTGCCTTCCATATTTCCTGGTAGAATCTTGTAGTTATGGCAACAGCTGCATCAAATTGCTGTAATACTTCCATGGGAATCAGACAAAAAGAACACCCTTCCTGCAGCAGCAGCAGACACACACAAGAAGCAGGACAAGGAACACCGTAGGAAGGACAACCTTTATTAATGAACAGAGAGGTGTGCCCGACATTTGTTTTGGCTGGGACCCTTCTTCAAGGGAACAATAACCTCTACAGAAAACAATTAAACTGAATAAATAAATCTTAAACAATTAAAACAACAAATGTGTAATAAATAATTATAATAATTAAAATAAAATAAAATAAGAATGCTTCCAGAACATGGAAAAACATATATAGTAATCAAACAATAAAACCATTTAAAATATATCATAAAAAGGGCACTTATAAATAGACATATAACATAATAAATATGGACAACTGTGACCAATCATCTAGCCTTAGAAGTAAAAGAACGAAGGAAAAAACGTATCCACAAATAAATACTCATATAAGGGATGATTTGATAAAATATGGTTATAGGAACCCAAAGACAAAACACGGGACTTAACAACTGTAACTTTATGAGCTTATAGATCCTAGAATGATATGCAAGAAATAAAATCATACAATATTGAAAGCAAAACAAACGATCAAATTTCAAAGTTTCTTCGGTCATCCATTTTGGCTGTTTTTGCATTTTCACATTTTGTAGAGACTTCTCACTTTCTTCTAGCACAATTTTCTTGATGTCATCCCACAACTCTTCTGGTGCTGTCATTTGTATCCAAAGCAGCAAATCAATTTTCAGGCAGTCTTTAAATTTTGGTGGTATATTCTCAAGGTCATATTTTGCTATATTCATGAGTGGCTTGCTCTTTTTCAGCTTTAGCTTGAGTATGCATACTAGTAGTTGGTGATCTGTACCAGAGTCAGCTCCGGGTTTTGTTGTTGTTGATGTTATTGAGCTTTTCCAGTGCTGACTTTCACAGATGTAGTCAATTTGACTATTATACAATCCATTGAGCGAAGTCCATGTGTACAGTCACTGTTTGTGTCGTTGGAAGAAGGTATTTGAGTTGAAAAGATCATTGGTCTTGCAAAACAGTCTTTCTCCAGCTTCATTTCTGTTGCCAACTCTATATTTTACAACGATTTTGCCTTCTTTGTTGCCAACGTTTGCTTTCCAGTCACCCATTACTATCTGGATATTCTGTTTGCATGTTCTGTCAATTTCAGCTTGTACTTGTTCATAGAACTCATCCATTTCTTCCTTTTCTGCAGCTGTTGTTGGGGCATATAGTGTACCTGAATAATAGTTGTGTTGATGGGCATTCCCCGTAGACAAATAGAAATTAAGCATTCACTGTTTGCATTATATTTCATTACAGTTCTTGCAAGTTTCTTCCTAATTATAAATGCAACACCATTTCTTCTTTGTCATTCATTTCCAGCATAGTAGACCATGTGATCATCAGATGCAAAGTGACTGATGCCAATCTATTTCAGTTCACTGACACCCAACAGACCGAGTTGTACACTTTCTATTTCATTCTTGAATACCTCCAACTTCCCCTGGTTCATGCATCATACATTCCATGTCCCAGTATATGACATATTTGCAATTTCTGACTCTCATTTCATGTGCAGCTGCATCAGCAGTCAGAAATCCCAAGGACTTTGATGCAACGACATCATAAATGCTGGCTTTACATTGAAAAGTCTTCAACTCATCCCCAGTAGCCAGGTTAGTGCCTTCCGAATTGGGGGGTCTCATCTTCCAACACTATGGTGCAATTTGTTTTTTGGGACTATCCTTTGGGTTTTCATGGCAATATGCAAAAGTAGATTGCTAGGCCTTTCTTCCATACAGGTAATGTTAGTGTTGTTGTCATTGTCACAGGAATGTGATCCTCTGCTGCCAACACCATCCCATTCTGCTGCTGCCAAGAAGGTGGTTTGTCTTAGTTTGGTACCTCAGCTGAGACTTGTCCATCTTACATAGTAACATAGTAAATGATGACAGTTAAAGACCAGTATGGTCCATCTAGTCTGCCCAGTAAGATGGCAAGAGTAGGTGCACCTGCCGCTCCATGCAGGCCACCCCTCCGCATGTCTTTGTTTAGGGGTGAATCCACCACTCCGTGTAGGACACCCCTGTTTGTTGAGAAATTAGATAGTTAAATTTATTTTGATTTTATCCTGTTGCTGTAAAGGGATCTACTGTGTCTGCCCCATACCATTTTGAATTCTGTCACTGTATTTGCCTCCAACACTTCCATCGGGAGAGCATTCCAAGCATCCACCACCCTTTCAGTGAAAAAGTATTTCCTGACATTGCCTTTCAATTTACCCCCTTGCAGCTTCATGTTATGTCCTCTAGTTTTATAGCTTCCCCGTCTTTCGAAGAGGTTTGTTTGTTCATTATTTCTCTTTAAGTATTTAAAGTTCTGAATCATATCTCCCCTGTCCCTCCTCTCCTCCAGAGTGTACATATTTAGGTCTACAAGTCTCTTCTCATAAGGCTTCTGACGCAGGCTCCAAATAATTTTGGTTGCCTTCCTCTGAACAGTTTCCAGTCTTTTTGCATCCTTTGCAAGATATGGTCTCCAAAACTGAACACAGTATTCCAAATGAGGCCTCACCAGTGACTTATACAGTGTGTGGGGGACCCTAGCCCAGGCCGTGGCCTATAGGTGTAAGGCTGCCCTTGTTAGTCTTTAAATGAAGATTATGTTATCCTTGTCCAGAGCCTGGGCTTCTGGGACTTGTAGTTGTGTTACTTGTTCAAAAACAGAAGTATGGAAACCGAGGGTTTTTTTTCAAAGGCAAATAGGAATTTATTTCTTCTTTTTTTTTTCCAAAAACACTAAGGCTTAACAGAAGGCAACAGGATTCTTCTCCAAACAATATTCCTCAGGAAATTCCATGAAACTAAAGACTGAAACTGCTTTAGAAGGCTCTCTTAACACATGCAGCTGTCTCTCAATATATATAACAAATACGTCCTTTTTTTCTTCAAAACAAAAGTAAATGTCTTCTCTGCATTCAACAGGGTTCTTAGCTTTCCTGGCTAGAGTAACTCTCCCTGTTTCCTTAATGCTTTGGGGTTTTCAAGTTACAGGGTTTTCAAGTTACATGGTTTTCTTTCTCCAGAAGCTTTTATTCAGCTCTCTGACACCATGAACAGTCCATTAATGAATCTTCAGACATAGAAACAGGTTCAGAACAATCTACCTGCATTTCCTCTGGATCTCCTGCCAGTACTTCTGACTCTAAAGCTCCATGCAAGGCTTTTGGCTCAATACACTCCAAAAGCTCTTGAACGTTTCTCCACTGAGGCTTTCCAATACGAGCAAGGTTTTCACCTGGAAGGTGAAGGTTCTTTTTCTGAATTAAATGCCACAGCGCCTCTAACTGTTTCAGGTCACTGTTAGCTGTACTTTTGTTCACCCACCTTCTGGAAGCTTGAACCCTTAGAGCTGGTCCACGAACTGTAGAAACTGCACTCTGCTGCTGGCCAGTAATTCTCCCAGCCACACCTCTGCTGGCTTCAGAACTACTTGTACTTTTCCTGCAAGCCTGACTTTCTCTTGGGGTGTTGCCTTCACCTCTGAAGTCCCCACGGATGTCTCCACCGGTCTCCTTCCCGGTGAACTCTCTGGGTCTTTCTTGCGTGCTTCTCTCCCCAGCAGTCTCTGTGGTCCACTCCAACTCCCCGGTCAATTCCCCGATCGAATTCCTGGTCAAACTCCCTGGTGAACTCCCCGGTGAACTCCCCTTCCTTCCTGTTCTCTGGGTTTATAAAGCTGTTTTTTCCTATCATGCACTGCCCCCTACTCAGGTGTTTTTCATTAGTTTCCAAGCCTGCCCTTAGGTTAGCAGAGCTTGGGTGTGGCCTGCCTTCAGCAACTGCGTGTTTTTTCTCTTTTCCTGCACTCTGCAAGCTATGGATTCACTGCCTGTCTCTTTCCTTAAAGGTAGATTTTTGATTTTCCTCTATTTCCATGGGCTTAGCCATACTCTCCTCATCACATATCCCCCCCCCCTTAAGATATTACGGGCTGGCGCTAAAGTACCCGCACAGCTCGTAATTCTAGACAGAGCGTCTGCATTCATGTGCAATTTTCCCGCTCTATGTTCAATACGAAAATCAAAGGCCTGCAACGCCATGTACCAGAAGGTTAAATGGGTGTTATGATTTTTCGTCTGGTTTAGCCACTTCAGTGGTGCGTGGTCTGTGACCAACAGGAATCTTTGTCCCCTAAGATAGAACTTAAGAGCCTCCACCGCCCATTTGATCTCTAAACACTCTCTTTCTATAGTGGAATATTTCCTTTCTGCTGGTGACAATTTCCGACTCAGAAACATAACCGGATGCTCAGTGCCCTCATGTTTCTGTGATAACACCGCCCCCAAACCCGTCTCCGAAGCGTCCGTCTATACGATGAACGGTTGTTCAAAATCTACACCCCGTAACACCGGTGCAGAACAGAACTTTTCTTTTAATAAAATGAAAGCCCCGTCTGCTGCCACAGACCACTTCAGTTGGTTTGGAGTGTTCTTTTTTAACATGTCGGTCAGTAACGCACTCTCTTCTGCGAAATGCGGAATGAAGCGCCGATAATAGCCTATTAGGCCCAGAAAACTGCGCAATTGCTTTTTGGTAAGCAGCTTTGGGAACGCTTTTACACTTTCTATTTTATTTAATAGAGGCCTAACTATACCGCGCCCGACCATGTGGCCTAGATATTTTACCTCCTGTCCGGCAAACATACATTTCGCAGGGTTTAACGTTATGCCAGCGTGCCTCATTGCCCGTAAGACTGCTTCCATGCGAGGCAAATGCTGATCCCACCTGGAACTGTGTATGATTATGTCGTCCATATAGGCAACCGCATATTTTTGGTGTGGACGTAACACGAGGTCCACCAATCACTGGCAGGATGCGGCTGCGCCATGCAGACCGAAAGGCATTCTTCGAAACTGGAAGAGTCCTATAGGTGTACTGAACGCTGTCTTAGGACGTGATTCCCGGGTTAAGGGAATCTGCCAATAACCCTTGGTCATGTCAACGGTAGTAAGGAATCTTGCCTGGCCCAACCGATCCAATAACTCTTCTATACGTGGCATCGGGTAGGCATTGAACTTCGAGATGGCGTTGACTTGTCGAAAGTCTATACAGAATCTCATCGTCCTATCAGGCTTTGGCACGAGCACGATGGGGCTGTTCCAGGGGCTTTTTGACTCTTCGATGATCCCCATTTTAAGCATTTCCCTTACTTGGTTCGCCACCTCCTGTTGCTTGACTTCAGGTAGCCTGTAGGGTCTTTGCCTTACCACCTCACTAGGTGGGGTTACTATCTCATGAGCCACCAATCTAGTTTCCCCGGGAACTGGCGTTAGGACATCTGGGAACCTTTTCAACACCTTGGTCAATTCTTGTTTTTGTAACCAAGAAAGTTCTTCCCCCATTCTCGGCACAGGGTCTGTCTTGCAATCGGATAATTGCAGACCCAAATCTTCCTCTTCCTTCTCTTCGAAGGTTGCAGTCAATCCTTTCACGTCTGCACATCCTGTAGATCCGAATCCTCCAGTTTCTCTGATTGTAGTGGACATCATGGGAACTTCTTCAAGCAGCGGAAAACCCACCCTCTCGCAGATGAGTTGGGCTATTCGATCCCCCAGGTTTACCTTGAAGTCTTCTTTCCCGAAGTTAAAAAGTAACACCTTGACAGCTCCTCTATAGTCCGGGTCGATGACGCCCGCCCCTACATCTATAAAATACTTCAGGGCCAGCCCCGAGCGGGGTGCGATGCAGCCATAACAACCTAGCGGCATCTCCAGTTGGAGGCCCGTGTCCACCAAAGCTTTCCCTTGCCCCGGAATGACCAGATCCACCGCACTACACAAATCGTAGCCGGCTGCTTGCTCTGAAGCGCGCCTAGGGCTCCGCGCGTTAGGGGTTGTTTTGCAGTATTTTAAGACAAATTTTGGTTTATTCTCCGATTCTTCTTTCTGGGGTCTTCCTCTCTGTCCCTGCTTCTGAACTTTCCCAAACAGCGGACCGGGAACTGAGCTTACCCCAGCCTCTGCCTTCCGTAGTGATCTGCTGGGTCCCTTCCTACCCCTGTCTATAAGGGAAGCCCTTAAGTCTTTCTGGAAGGGTAGAACCTTTAAGGTCTCATCGGGAGGTTCATCTTCCCCCTCTATGGCCTTAGACTGTGCTCTGGTAGATACGATACCCACCCTAGGATGTAGACCCTCTTCTAGACCTTTCCGGAATTGGGGACAATCCCTCCCCAATACCAGGGCATGGGGTAATCTGGGTACAATTGCTATGGGAATTTCCTTTTTAATCCCTAAACCTTTTATTAGGACTCTATGTATGGGATAAAATGATGATGCCCCATGGATGCACCTGATTTTTACCTTTCCCTCAGGTTGGTTCGCGACCCTATTAGAGCGAAATTCAATCTCTTGCCAGAGTTTCCTGGACAACATGCTTTGATCTGCTCCTGAATCTAACAAAGCTTCAGTAGCAATGCCTTGTACTTACACCGATAAGAGAAAACCTTCCCTGATCTCCTTAGTATTGGCAGTTATCAAGGCAGTCCTCTTGTCACAATCCCTCTTCAGGTGTCCCTCACTACCACATGAAAAACATTTCTTTCTTATGGAGTAGTTTTTAAACATGGGCATACATATTTTCATATCATCCCCCTTTGGCCTTACCTTCCTTTCTGACAATACAGGATCTGCCCTTTTGGAAGCACTCCCTTTCCCTTGACCTGCCAATTCCGCTTCCATGAAGCGTTCGGCGAGTAAGGTTGCTTCTTTTGTGTTCCGGCAGTTCTGCAAAATCAGGAAGGTTTGTATGTCCTTCGGGACTGCGGCCATAAATTGTTCTAGGACAATGCTATCTATGATAGACTCTACCGTTTTTGCCTCTGATGTTAGCCATTTTAATACCAAGCTCTTGATTCTCTGGCAGAGAGCTTTTGGTGTCTCACCAGGCTCCAATTTAGTATCCCTTAACAGACAATGATATACCATGGGTGTTAAACCTAGGCGGTCTCTTATGGCTTTCTTCAGCTCATCATAATCATTAGCCTGGGCTGCAGGCATGGCCCTGTATGCCGCCAATGCTTCACCAGTAAGCGATGTGGCCAGGCGTACAGCCCATTGTTCCTTAGGCCAGCCGATTATGTGTGCCACCCTATCAAACGCCTCAAGAAAGTCATCAATATCATCACTCTCAGTTAATTGTCCGAATGAAAATGTTCCACTAGATTGTGGCTCTAGCCCACATGTATGTAATGTTCCTAAAGAACCTGGAATTGTCCGTGCTGGTTCGGCTGCTTTCTCCTGAGCTCCCAGCCATGCTCCCATCATGTCCAAGAGAGGCTTCTGCTGCGCTTGCATTACTGCTGCAGTCTGCTCTTGGGCTTGAATGGACATTTCTCGTTGTTTCTCGAACTGATTAGCCATCCACTGTAGTAGCTCCTTGCACTCCATGGCTGCAGCTGCTCTGTAAAAAGAAAAGACAGAAACACCACCAAGTGCAGCTCAAGAATACCAGCTCTGCTCCTTCTCTGGTTTCTACAGATTAGCTGCTGCACCACCACACTGGTATCCTTTTCTTTTAAACCCCCTTATCTACGGGTTACCTGATACAGGTGTAGATTCCAACTTCCAGAAGTTAAGGTCACTGCTCGTCCTCCGTGACTCTGGTTCTGACCTTCAGCTGTGCTTAACCTTGTACTCCTCCACACAAGTTTGGCAGTTAGCACTGTCTTTGGTGGAAATCCTGGGGTGCTTGCAAATCCTTCTTCTTCTGGTGCATGCGCAGGAAGGAAAAAAAAAGAAGATCCAAAAACTACGCCACCTGTGGGGGACCCTAGCCCAGGCCACGGCCTATAGGCGTAAGGCTGCCCTTGTTAGTCTTTAAATGAAGATTATGTTATCCTTGTCCAGAGCCTGGGCTTCTGGGACTTGTAGTTGTGTTACTTGTTCAAAAACAGAAGTATGGAAACCGAGGTTTTTTTTCAAAGGCAAACAGGAATTTATTTCTTCTTTTTTTTTCCAAAAACACTAAGGCTTAACAGAAGGCAACAGGATTCTTCTCCAAACAATATTCCTCAGAAAATTCCATGAAACTAAGGACTGAAACTGCTTTAGAAGGCTCTCTTAACACATGCAGCTGTCTCTCAATATATATAACAAACAAATACATCGTTTTTTTCTTCAAAACAAAAGTAAATGTCTTCCCTGCATTCAACAGGGTTCTTAGCTTTCCTGGCTAGAGTAACTCTCCCTGTTTCCTTAATGCTTTGGGGTTTTCAAGTTACAGGGTTTTCAAGTTACAGGGTTTTCTTTCTCCAGAAGCTTTTATTCAGCTCTCTGACACCATGAACAGTCAATTAATGAATCTTCAGACATAGAAACAGGTTCAGAACAATCTACCTGCATTTCCTCTGGATCTCCTGCCAGTACGTCTGACTCTAAAGCTCCATGCAAGGCTTTTGGCTCAATACACTCCAAAAGCTCTTGAACGTTTCTCTACTGAGGCTTTCCAATACGAGCAAGGTTTTCACCTGGAAGGTGAAGGTTCTTTTTCTGAATTAAATGCCACAGCACCTCTAACTGTTTCAGGTCACTGTTAGCTGTACTTTTGTTCACCCACCTTCTGGGAGCTTGAACTCTTAGAGCTGGTCCACGAACTGTAGAAACTGCACTCTGCTGCTGGCCAGTAATTCTCCCAGCCACACCTCTGCTGGCTTCAGAACTACTTGTACTTTTCCTGCAAGCCTGACTTTCTCTTGGGGTGTTGCTTTCACCTCTGAAGTCCCCACAGACGTCTCCACCGGTCTCCTCCCCGGTGAACTCTCTGGGTCTTTCTTGGGTGCTTCTCTCCCCAGCAGTCTCTGTGGTCCACTCCAATTCCCCGATCAATTCCCCGATTGAATTCCTGGTCGAACTCCCCGGTGAACTCTCTGGTGAACTCCCTGGTGAACTCCCCTTCCTTCCTGTTCTATGGGTTTATAAAGCTGTTTTTTCCTATCGTGCACTGCCCCCTGCTCAGGTGTTTTTCATTAGTTTCCAAGCCTGCCCTTAGGTTAGCAGAGCTTGGGTGTGGCCTGCCTTCAGCAACTGCATGTTTTTTCTCTTTTCCTGCACTCTGCAAGTTATGGATTCGCTGCCTGTCTCTTTCCTTAAAGGTAGATTTTTGATTTTCCTCTATTTCCATGGGCTCAGCCATACTCTCCTCATCACAAGTAGCATTAGTACCTTTTCCTTTCTGCTGGTAATTCCTCTTTGTATGCAACCCAACATCCTCCTGGCTTTTGCCACTGCCTTGTCACACTGTTTTATTTATTTATTTATTTATTTATTTATTTCTCTTATATACCGCGCTATTCAATATCAGTGCAGTTTGCATGGAACATCTAGGTATTTTACTGTGGGGGATTACACCGTAATTACAAATAACAGGTAGCTCAACTTGGATAACCATATTAACTATTTACACATATATGAATAGCAGATAACCATATTAACTATTTACACCTATATGAATAGCAGATAAGTAAGTTTTGCTACCTTGAGATTCTCAGAAATAATCACACCCAGGTCCTTCTCCTGATCCGTGCACACCAACCTCTCACCCCATATCGTGTACATTTCCCTTGGATTTCTGCTTCCCAAGTGCATGACACTGCACTTCTTTGCATTAAATCTTAACTGCTAAGCATCTTGGTAGACTCTGCTAGATAGCTTAGCTCTCAGCATCACTGATGCATACAAGCCCTCACAGCATGACAAGCTGCAAACCAATGCGCGTTTTTTAGCATTAAATCATAGCTCTAGAGCATTCTTCAAGCTTGCAAGATCCATTCTCATGTTTTGCACACCTTCCAGGATGTCTATCCAGTTGCAGATTTTGTTATCATCTGCAACCTTCCTGATAGCCATCCTGCAATAATATTTATAAATATGTTGACCCCCCCTCCCCCAAAACTAACCAAAGACTGATCCAAGCTACACACTACTGGCAATGCCCCTTTCTTGTGAATGAATTCCATTTAACTTTGTCACCTCCCATTCAACTAGTTCCTATTTCAGTCTGTCACTTAGGATCCTTATGAGGGGCACTCAGTTTATTTATAAGTTGCCTATGCAGAGCCATGTCAAAATCCTTGTTGAAATCTAAGTGCACTACATCTAGAGCCTTCCCTCGATCCAATTCTCTGGTCACTCAGTCAAAGAAATTGATCAGATTCATATGACAGTGTTGCCTTGGATTCTATAATCCACTGGATTCCAGAAACTATACTAACCTCTGTTTTAGGAGTGACTCCATTAATTTTCTCACCATTGAGGCCAGACCAATTGGCCTGTTGTTACCAGTCTCCTCTTTACTCCCACTTTTGGGAAGAGGAACCAGATCCACCCATCTTCTATCCTCCATGACCACTCTGACTAAGGAAGCATTGAAAAGATCAGGCATGAGAGCCCCCTTAACTTCCATAAGTTCCTTCAGTATCCTAGGATACATAGCACCCAGCCCCATTGCTTTGTCTACCTGTAGTTTAGATGACTTTACTAATGCAGTCCTTTGAAAATCATTTGAGGTCTACTTCACTTTCATTCTTATTTCTGTCTGACTTCTGTGGACTGGTTCTGGCCTTTCCTCAGTGAACACCAAGCAGAAATATTTGCTAAGCAATTCTGCTTTCTAGATGTTGCCCTTTTCAAAACAAATGTTCAATGTTCTAATTACCTGACAGCTGTTATTTAACTAACGGTTTTCTCTATCCATCCCTATCGATCCTAGTTTAAAGCTCTCTTCAGTCAGTTAGCATGGTTAGTTCCAGAAGATTCTCCAGCCCTTCTTCGATATGTAGACGGGAGGACACCATCTCTGATCAGCAGCCCTTTCAAAAGTATCCCATAGAGCAACACTGCCACTGATCCACTGGTTTCGTCTTCTTCTGGCATCTGTGCCACTAGTCAAATAATTAGTTTGAGCAACTACTTTGCCTACAGTACTGATCACATGATTGGGCCATATAGCTCTTCAGATCATCATTGCTATGATGGGATGCCATTTGTGGTTTCATAGGGCAAGCTGGGCCACTCACAGTCAAAATACATAAAGTAGTTTGTGGCATTGCTCTGAGAACTGCTCGTCCAGAATTGCATGGGAATTAGATAAGGAAATAATTTGAGAAATGTCAAATATAACAACTTTTTAAATTGTTACTTTTAATGCAGGGAGTGGGCTCTTAATTGTTCTCAGGTTAACATTTAACTGCAGTGGTTAGCATTTTGTAAATGCCAGCTACCATAGTTAAATAAAAAACAGATATCCAGTGATGTTATTTGGATAGTAGCTGACTATCCAACCCATATAGCAATGATTTTCAGTGCCACTGTACGGAGAGCTATTCAGATGGGGGGTCATTCTGAAATGCAAATAGACCACCTGGACGTGTGGGATAGACGTTTTGCTCACACAAAAAAACATCTAGAACCATATTCTGAAACCACACGGCCCTGCACTTACACGGCACTAAAACAGGATCTCATAACATGAGTGGGAGGGAGCAGAATGGGATTGTGGCAAGCCGCAGAGACTTATAAAGCGTATTCAGGAAAGGTCCGTGTATGTCCTGAGTGTATCCTGTGGATGCCTATTTTATGCCAGTGGCACCATGGAATAAGGCCCGCACTTAGAAGATTTTCTGCTCTGATCTTCAACGCATCCCATAGAGATGACAAGTCTGTATAGAACTGGTGTGTCTGCTGTCTGGGATGGCGCAAGATATAGTTGTAAAGAATAGAATGCACAGGTGAGGGATGTTTGTAAGGTGAAATAACAATAAAAAACACCTCTACAAAAATATAAAGCACTGCAATAGTCTTTATTTTGGCGTTTGCTATTTGTGCTAAAGGGGCTATTCTAGGCCTCCCTAACAATTCCTGTGTTCAGAGAAATGGGAATGTAGATGTAGGGATGGTATATGAGTTGGTATGGAGCAGAAGTGTGTTTGGCTGAGAAGTGTGGTTCTGAGACACCCTGCTATTATCTGTTACCAGCAGTTGTTTATAGGTGCAGGCATGGTTTTGGCAGGGGTATGTTATTTGTGACCGCAAGCAAGAGTGTGTGTGTGTGTGTGTATGTGTGTGTGTGGTATGAGGGCTGCAGGGGAGAGACCCTGGTGTACTGATCTGCAGCTCTGGGGGGACATGTATGCCTGGCCAGTACCTGGACCATAGGGCTGACCGCAGCATCACCAGGTGCCAGTGTGAATGGGCAGTAACTTCTGTACAACTGCTCTGCAACACCATAGCAGGGCATGTCCTTGTCAACGGTGTGGGACCCTCGGAGAGGGGACATGCTGCAGTGCAAAAAGCACTAATACATATCCAAATGCACCATCAGGGGTCTCTAAGACTGTGCACATTTGTCAGGACAGATAATGGTGCTTTGGGGCATGTGTTTCTGATTTTTGCACTGTTGCATGTTCTCATCGTGATGGTTTTCTATGAATGACAGGGATATGTCTGGACATGTAGTTACACAGACCCATGTCGATTGTTTCTGGCCCATTCTTGGCATTGCAAATACTGTTTTCAGAATAACTAGGGTGTTCACCACATGCCATGTGTGTTTTGCTGCAGGGTCTGTCAGGACAAACATCTCACTTTCCACTTGCTTTTAAAAACACTAACTGTGGTGCAGTAAGATAACCTTGTAGTGTTCTGGGCATGCAACAGAAGTAGTATATATAGTCTAAGTTGCATGCCCTTATCTGTTTCATCAGTATTAATGTGTTGTTTAAATGAGCACAACACTGCCAGTGTGAGCATCAGCTTAGGAGATGTACATTTTGCCAGCAGAGGCGTAGCCGCACGGAGACAGGCAGCATTGCGCACGCCTATCCTTTCAGGCCATTTGCTGCATTTACCCGTATCTCATTATAGCAGCAAGGGCCCATGTTTCCCCAGACATGTTATTCGTGCTGTGCCAGAAACATATATCTCCCTGATTCCGGAACTGCGGGCATGTCTATATCCATGGTGTCAGAATCGGGAATATCATGTGCCTGGTTTCACTTTAGATGTTTCTGCTGGCAGGACGTGGATGTTAGAGAATTGGGGTAATAGCTATTTAAGACCGTTTTTTTGCTACCTTAAGCTATCCAGATATCTATACATATAGTGATACAGATAAATCGAGGGATCGCCCTGGCTCTGCCCGGCACTGGCACTAGTACCAAGGCAGTCGGAGGACTTATTTAACAGCACTATGCAGCTGTCACCATTGAATATCACTTTGGCAGCCATGTATCTAAAGGGCAGGGTCTGGTACCCAGATAAGTACCTTTGAAAACTGACCCCCATCTATTGAAATGGCTCAACATAGACTTATGCAGCTCAGAGTTCAGGTAAAATGGTTGGGAAGCTGCTTAAGAGTTTCCAAAAATAAGACTTTAGAAGAAGCATTTGTAATCAATACAGAGTGGATCATATAACTTTCCATATATGCTTTCAAAATATTGCATAATTAATGGTTCCTACTGTTTTCTTTTAAACCATCGTATTTTTACTTTTTAAGGAACAATGACTGACTGATGGTGCCTTATGGGTCTTAGAGGGACCTCTTGGAGTCCCCATGACAGTTATACAGCTTTCAATCTATGTGGCTATAGTTTATTGATGTAATTTAAATCTCAAAACAGCCCTAAATTTCTTGGTTTGTACATGGCCCAGTCAGAGCAAGGAAGACAGAGTTTCTCTCGGCATGATGAGAATTGCATTCCCTGTCAGGATCAAAAGTTCATTAAACTTGACACATTTATGAAAATTATCTTGACAGATAATTCTAAGGAAAGTGACTGTTTGCAGAATGGACTTGAAAAAATCTTATTTCCACTTAGCAATGCATTGGCTCTCAGTGAACCATTGCCTCTATCTGTAGCGTGCTCTGGATATGAATCATAACTAAAAAGGCAGATTTTCCAAGGGATCTAGCCAGGTAACAAAGAGTTTACCCTCTAGTTCCCTGGGGATTAAATCTCCTCGCTTCGGGAACTACCTACTAAACTGCAGTCAAATTTTGCCATTGATGCATTTTAACAGCAATACTTAATGTTTATTCATGACGAAATCTCCATAGTAGCTTCTAAGTATTAAAAGGGGGCATTCTGGCATGTCGGAGAACCATCTGCGATGCTAACATGCTTTAATATTAATGTGCATTAAATGGTGTATCACTCTCCCCATCCTAGCTGCTGAACACAAGAATTATTGCATGTTAACTGAATTTACTATGCATTAGCTGTTTTTAATGCACTACTATTACTTTTTGTTTCTATAGCACTACAAGACATACACAGTGTCGTACATATACAAATAAGAGACAGCATCTGCTTATCAGAGCTTATAATCTAATCAAGACAGACCACCCAACAACTGGAAGCCAGGGTAAATCTGGGGGAATGGCAAAGATACAGATAGGTGATAATCAGGAGAATAAGGGAGGGGATCAGGACCTCAAGCCCTTAATGTGTACTAATTCCTTCATTAAACAGCTAGCAGCTGAATAAATAGGCTCCTTTGAGCAGCTAAATGTAACCACCTAGTAAAATTAGGTTGCTGTATTTATCCACTCAAAAAGCAAATGTTTTTTGAGAAACGAGCTGGTCAGGGAAATAACTTAGCCAGAAAGTGCTGATGTTCTGTACTAGTCAGGTAAATTTAAGCATCTAAAGTCTGGCTTACAAATATCAATCCTGAGTTCATTCATCTAAATATCACCCAGTTAGATCTAGGTACATATTCAGCTGGAAATCATCTGGAGAACATTTTGGTTTCCTGGATCAAGGGATGATTTTACAAGGACAGCTGAGCAGAAATAGTGTCCATCTACCCAAGAAAGGTTGAGGGGTCTTTCTCAGCAGACTCACTAACCTACTGAAGAGGGCTTTAAACTAGATTTGTTGGGGAATGGTGAAGAAACTCCAAGGTAAGTAAAACCCCCAGGTAAGTAAAACATTAAATACCTCTGTAGAACTGGGCAAAGGGGGCAATATCTGGAAAGCGATGTGTATTAATGCCCATAGTATGGACAGAAGATTCTGGATCTTGAGGCTTTAATGGAATCGATTTAGTGGCAATCACAGAGACATGGACAATACTTGGAATATATTTATACCCGGCTTTAATTTATTCAGGAAGGACAGTGTAGGAAGAAAAGGAGTAGGAGTGGTACTATATGTAAAAAATGATATTAAAGCAACAGAATTGCAGGGATTACAAGGGAAGGGGGAGGTTCTGTATGTTAAACTAGAAAGACATAATGTAGCTTCCATTTGCATTGGTGTAATATACAGATCTCCTTCACAGGCAGAATTTATGAACAGATTTAATTGAAGACATTCACAGTATTGTCATGAAAGGAGAAGTGCTACTGACAGGGGATTTCAATATGCTGGATGTTGACTGGCACATCCCTGCTGCAGCATTATCTAGAAGTAAGGAGATTTTGATTCTCTGCAGAGACAACTATTCTTGCAACTGGTAACAGAACCCACACATGAGGGGGCCATATTGGATCTGGTGCTTACAAATGGAGAGGGTGTTTCTGATCTTATAGTGCGTGATCATCTCTCATCCGGTGATAGTTCATTCAAAAGTGAGAGTCTTAGATTTTAAGAAAACTAACTTTGTCAAGATAAGACAATACCTCAAGGAGTCATTAACTGGATGGGAACAACTGGGGGATGTATTAAAGCAATGGGCAGGAGGAAGTGATGTCACACTGCTCAATGGCAAAGTCAGCTGAGAGTTCCAGTGACAATTCCTGAAAAAGTCGGTGAAAATTCTTATCCCCAGGTAGTGAAGCGTTGAAAGAGGGGTACTGTAGTCCAGTCTAGTGATGGTCATATGGTACAAAACAACTGATTTAAAGGACTTTGCTTATATGAGGCACAAGTAGAAACCCCATGCCAAGGTCAAGTTAAAAGGTAGAGCGGCAACACATGAGTCAAAGAGTGAGGAGGAAAGGCCCTAGAGTGTCTCAAGTAGCAGCAGTCATGCTTACACAGATGACAAGAGCTGAATTTAAAAAGTGGTTTGCTGAACTGAAAAGTGAGATATCACACAGCTATAGTGGAGTTAGGGAAAAGTTGACTGAACTAAAAGCAGAAGCAGTGAAGTTGGACCAGATAATCGAGGAGCATGAAGAATGATTTGAGGAGATGTGTGGCGAAGTGACCGAAATGTTGGAAAGGCTGTCCTCATGGGAAAAAGAAAGAGAGAGAAGAATTCCAGGTTAAAACTGAGGACATAGAGAACCACATGGGAAGCAATAATCTTAGGATCAGATGAATCCCAGAAGAGCCAGAATTTGTGAACAGTAGAAAGGTGGTTGTTCAGATCTGCAGAGCTCTGCTAAGTAGAAAAGGGGAGGATGCAAACACCTTGGTCCCCCTCAAGGATATCTGCCAAAAGACATTGTCATATTTGTACATGACTTTGAGTTGAAAGAGCACATTGCAGCAAAGTTAAGAGCATTACCCGATTGAGTACAAGAGAAATCAAGTTGTGGAATTTGAAGACTTATCTGCAGGGACATTGCAGAGGAGACAATTGTTTGGAGGCATAATAGCCAGGCTATGGCAGGATTCCTTGCAAGATCTGTGGCTGTACCATTTTGGGCTTGTCTTCTCCAAGGATGGGTGAACTTGGAGATGCTAGACCCTAGAGGAAGCGGTGAAGTGTCTGAAGAAGGCAGGAGTGGAGACAGTGGGCCTACTGGAACCAGTGCAAAAGGCGGTGGTGGCGAAGAAACCAGGATGGACAGTAACTATGAAGGATGGTGCCAAAAAGAAGAGGAAGATGCTGCCAAAGACTGTGGTGACTTGAGCTGCCAAGTGAACTGTGTAATTTAATGGACTAGTCCTAGCTTACTATAGGTATAATGGGAGGGTATCTGGAGATAATTTTGTGTGTGGAGGTGTCAAATGGATAGTATGGAAGATGGCGTATTTGGGGGATGAAGGCAATGTTGGAGGGTAGGGGAGGAGTAGAGGATGTAATGGGTATGAGGGGTGAGGAGGGTGGCAGAATATCAGGATATGAGAGGGTGGGGAGGCTGGAGTGAGGAAAGGAGCGGGTAAGGTGATGAGGAGGGTATGAAGGAGAAATGGAGGAGGGAATCAAGAGGGTGAAGTAACTACTCTTTTCAGATAGAGTCTCTGGTAGTGGAGGGAGATGGGTAAGGGAGGGGGAGGGAGGAGAGGGAAGGGGGAGAGGAGGTATGAGGGGACTTGGATATGTGGGGGGACAAGAGGATATGGGGAGGGAAGAGGGAGATGGCAGTGAATAAGGGGAGGGATGGTCTTTCTTATCTGCAACCATCTTCTTTACTTCTATCAATCTTCTTCCTGTCAACAGCACTCACACCCCACCCTAGGAGGATTACCAGGTAGGAGGAAAAGGGATTAATTCAGATAAGGCAATTAGTGGGTGAGGGGGGAAGTGAGGGAGTTTGAGGAAGTAAGAGCTAGTTCAGTCTGCAGGAGGGAGATATGGTTTACTACATGCAATTATACCATTATGGGGCCACTTCCATTACCTGCATGTTTTGGCCACAGGCACATCCAAATCATAAATGTGCCGGATTTAAATGGGATTCCACATTAGACGCACATGCAGTTTCAGAATAGGGACATACACATATGTGGCGCTGCGCAAACAAAGTGCTATAGGGTACGGGACACAGCTATCGGCAGTAAATGGCTTTGTACGTCCCTGGGGTCACTGTATTCTGAAAGGTTAGATGTTCACAAACCCGCTCTTCTCTGCGATAGACCTGCGCACAGTCACTCCTTCGTGTAAAACGTGCGTCTCCAAAGCTGCTCCACTCAGTGACAGTGATGTGCTGATGCAAACCACACATGATGAATACTGATAATACAGAAATGGTGATGCAAACTAGATCTATATCAGTCTGTTGCATGCCCAGAATACTGCAAAGATAGCTATGTGCACTCTACGATAATTTAAAAGCAAGTAGAAAGTGATGTGTTTGACATGACATACCTTGCAACACAACATACGTACATGGCAGTGGACGACATCCTTAGTTATGCTTGCATTGGTCATCTCAGAAAATAGTCTGTGCAATGCTCAGCATGGCCCAGATGAAATCAGAAGAGGGTCTTTTTAGTGAAATGTCAGAACATCTCCCTGTCACTGATAAGGGACCCGCAGAATGGGACTATTCAACAAATCAAACAGTGCTAATAAATGACCAAAAGCATCATCCTTGCTTTCTACAATTGTGCACATTTCTAAAGACCTATGATTGTGCCCCTGGGCATGTCTTAATGCTGTTTGTACTGTTGACTGCTCTCATTCTGAGGGGCCTCTGTTAGTGAACACACACACACATACACACACATCCTCTCACTTAGTCACAACTACCATCCTCTGCAAACAACAGTGCCCTGCACCCATACACAAATGCTGTGAGACCAGCACTCCACAGCTGATCTGCATTTCTCAGGCAAACACAATTCTGCTCCCTACTACCTCACATACCATCCCTACATCTACATTCACATTGTTACGGACACTGGGATTGTTAGGGAAGCCGAGAATAGCCCCTTTGGCACAAGCAGCAAATATCAGCATTGCCAGAATAAAGTCTATTGCAGTGCCTTATATTTCTATAGGGGTGTTTTTTATTGCTCCTTAAACTCAACTGTGAATTCCATTCTGTCCAACTGCACCTTGTATACTCCCAGACAGCAGAGACACCAGTTCAGTACAGACGTGTCACAGCCATTCATCTCTATGGAATGCACTGGGGACCAGAGCAGAATATTTCTAAGTCCCGACCTTATTCCACGTTTCCGCAGGTATAACTTGGATGTCTATGGATAGCGCTGAAGACATACATGGGCCTCCGCTGAATATGCTTTATACATCTCTATTGCAGGCCACATCCCCCTTCCTTGCCCTCCTGTCCAAGTTCAGAGATCCCCGTTCTAATGCCATGGATGTGCAGGTATGCATGTTTTTGGAATACAGTTCTAGACATATTTGCAAGAAAAACATCTAACCCACATGTGTAACTGGCTTATTCGTGGTTCAGAATGACCCTGTTTATGGAGAGAGGGGGGATCTTGAGGGGAACTAAAGTGTAAATTAGCTCCTTATGAAGAATTGTTTCTTAAGAGCAAGAAATCTAGGCATCTACTCTCTCAGTTGTATGGGGTGTTCTTACAAACATTGGGAAGTAAACACGTATCAGTTAAAAGGTGGGAGGAACAGATAAAGGAAGAGTAGAGTGAGCAGAGATGGGAGGTTATATATGAGGCAACATTTATTTATTTATTTATTTTATTTATTTAACAGTATTTCTAAACCGCCTTATCTTAATAATCAAGGTGGTATCACAGCAAACAATCAGGTGAAGTGAGTGTGTTATACATGCAGTGGGGGGAAATTGAGTGTGTGTCGTGTAGTGTGTTAGATTGGTATGATCTATTTACAGAGTGGGCTATATACAGAGGTGCAAAAACAAATTCCATGCATACGTTGGTTAGGCGAGATCATGTGCTGTTGTTCATTCTCTGGAGTCATGTGATGTGTCCATAGTGTTCTATGAACAGTATGGTTTTCAGCTGTTTTCTGAAGTCTTTTAGGTCTGTAGTGGCCCTCAAGTCGTCCGGGAGTTTGTTCCATATTGTTGGAGCGGCCATTGAGAGTGCTCTGTCTGTTGTGTCCTTGCGTGTGTGTTTGTATTCACTGGGGGTGCTGACTCTGTTGTGGGTTTGTTTTCTTCTGGGACGCGTACTGGTGTCTGATTGTATGAGGGTGTGTAGGCTGTTGGCTGATGTGTGGTGTTTTATCTTGAATATGTTTATGATAGTTTTGTATTTGATGCGTGCACCGATTGGAAGCCAGTGTAAGTCCTTTAAGGTGGGTGTGATGTGCTCCTGTCTTGCAGTTCCTGATATGATTCGTGCAGCAGTGTTTTGTGCTAGTTGTAGAGGTTTGAGGGCTTGTTTCGGTAGGCCAAGGTATATCGGATTGCAGAAGTCCAGTAGTGGGGTTATCAGTGCTTGACAGACGGTACGGAAGTGGTTGACATCATTTGACATCATTTGTAGAAATGTTGGAGAAAGCTTGAAAGGCCAGTATTGATCTTGATGGACTCTGGTGAGGTTGCATGTAGTGAAGCAGGGGATAGGGGCAAGTGTTGGAGGGGCTGTGGCCACCAGGAGGATTTTTTGCACATGTGGTGAGGTGCCCCTTAGTGAAGGACCTCTGGGAGGAAATGCAGGATTTATTTCAGAAGATTTCTGTACTGTGCGTGCAGCTCTGCACTCCACATAGCTGCATGGACAATGCTGCTAAAGTTTACCACATTACCCCCATCCTAAAGCAACTTCACTGGCTGCCACTCACAAGATAGACAGTAAGACTTTGCTACTAACATACAAAGCACTACACTCCCACCCTCTTACAATCTCTCCTTCAGAATTTCAACACAAACAGACCACAAAGATCCACCACATTCAACAAGCTTAAAATACCACAATCTAAAACAAAATTCAATCAACATACCTGCCAAAGAGCATTTGAACTCTCCGCACCATCCCTTTGGGACTCTACCTGACACACTAAGGAGCATCACCGACCTTCCCTCTTTCCGCAAACACTTGAAAACCCACTTATTCGCCGACCATTTTGACCCATCACCTAACCTACCCACTAACATGATAAAAATATGACAGACACATCATAATAGAACCTACATCTGTAAATAGTTAAAGAACATACCAATAGCTATAGCTATTGTAATTGTATATAGTTTGATGGTTGAAAATGGTTTGGCTAACATATATATTAAATATATTATGTAATTAGGAAGTTATCTGTTATGCATCATATTGTTTGATTTGTTATTATAATGTTATCCTGTTCTATGTATCTAAGGTATTTATCTGTTCTATGTAAAACTGTTTTTTGTTCAATGTAAACTACTTTCACCTGGTTAAAAGTGGTATATAATCACATTTAAATAAATAAATTACAGGGATAGGAGTTGATCTGGGACTGAGTAGAACCCTACTTAATGAATCCCTTGAGCAGTTAGAGGAAGGGCTATGAAGAGTGCTGGGGTACTGTGTTTTTGTGGTAAGGATGGAAGTGGCATATCATTGGAAAAAGAAGGACCAGAAGTATGGTTATATGCCATTTGGACTTTATGAACATAAGAACATAAGATATGCCATACTGGGTCAGACCAAGATCCATCAAGCCCAGTATCCTGTTTCCAACAGTGGCCAATCTAGGACATATGTACCTAGCAGTCTCCCCAAAAGAAACAGGTTTCCTCAATGCTTGTATTGGGTCAGTGATATCCTGGGTCCCTTTTAATAACGGTTTATGGACCTTTCCTCCAGGAACTTGTCCAAACCTTTTTTAAACCCAGCTACACTAACAGCTTTTACTACATCCTCCGGTAACAAATTCCAGAGTTTGATTACACGTTGAGTGAAAAAATATTTTCTCTTATTAGTCTTAAATAGGTTACCCTGTAGCTTCATTGCATGTCCCCTAGTCTTTTTATATTCTGATTGCATAAACAATCAATCTATGTTTGCCCGTTCCACTTCATTCATTAATTTATAGACCTCTATCATATCCCCCCTCAGCCGTCTCTTTTCCAGGTTGAAGAGCCCTAACCGTTTTAGCCTTTCTTCATAGGAGTATCCTTCCATCTCCTTTACCATTATGGTGGCTCTTCTTTGTACTTTTTCTAATAATACTATATCCTTTTTAAGATACAGCGACCAGAACTGCATACAATATTCAAGGTGCAGTTGCACTATGGAACGACACAGAGGCATTATAATATCCTTTGTTTTATTCTCCATGCCTTTCCTTATGATACCTAGCATTCTATTTGCTCTCTTGGCTGCTGCTGCACACTGGGCGGAGGGTATTAACATGTTATCCATGATGACGCCTAAATATTTTTCCTGGGTGGTGGTTCCCAATGTGGAACTTTGCATCGTGTAGCCATAGTTTGGGTTGTTCTTTCCTAGGTGCATAACTTTGCACTTGTCCACATTAAATTTCATCTGCCATTTGGATGCCCAGTCTTCCAATTTATCAAGATCCTCTTGCAATTTTCCACAATCCTCTTGGGTTTTAACAACTTTAAATAGTTTCATGTCATCTGCAAATTTGATAACCTCACTTGTTGTTCCCCTTTCCAGGTCATTTATGAATATGTCAAAAAGCAATGGACCCAGCCCAGATCCCTGGGGTACTACACTATTCATCTTTTTCCATTGGGAAAATTGGCCATTTAGCCCTACCCTCTGCTTTCTATCTTTAACCAGTTCCTGATCCACAATAGTACACTGCCTCCTATCCCATGACTTTTTAGTTTTGCCAAAAGTCTCTGATGTTTCAAATGTGTGAAATATCTGTTTATAAAAATCATACTGTGTCTTGGTTTCAAGCAGAATGGAAAAAGCCTCAAAATGGAAGGGTGAAGATCTCCAATTATTGTAGATTGTATATTGTTGTTTGAATAATGGCATTCTTTGTAATACTGGGTGGGGGTAGAGGAGGGGAGGGGGAAGTGGAGGTGGAGGTGGAAAGACAGGTGGAGGAGAATAGGAGAAGGGGTGAGGACAAAAAATGGTTAAGAGAGAAATATGTAAGAGTACTGAGATGTTAGGGGTTGTCAAATGTTATGATTGAAGGGCTTATGATTTGCATTTGTGAAAACATACATTAAAAAAAAAGAATGAAAAGTAGTGGTCAAACTGAAAGAGGATATTTCTTTTTGTTAGGAAGGTAAATAAATGTAAAATGAAAAAAGGCCACTATGGTTCTTGAAATAAATAGCTGAAAAGGTGAGGAAAAAGAAGGTGACCTTATAAAATATAAAAGAGCACAAGAAAGAGGAAGCATCAATATTTGGAAAAGCTAAGAGAAACTAGTCAGGAAAGTAAAGATATACATTTAAGGAAAAATAGTCAATATAGTCAAATGGAGAGAAAAAACATGTTTCAGATAAGTTAGTGACAGAAACAAATGCAAAAGTGATATTATGAGATTCAAGGGTGAAGGGGAGGAATACAGTATGTAGAAGCTGATCAAGATAAAGCAGAATTGCTTAACAAATATTTCTGATCTGTGTATACAGATGAAGGGCTGGGAGCAGAACCTCAGAAAGCACATACCAGTAAGAACAGAGGTAAGGAGAATCTTAAAAGATTTTCAGAAGACTGTGTTCATTAGGAGCTATCTTAACTAAAAGTAGACAAAGCAATCTGGCTAGATGGGATACATCTGAGAGTATTGAAGGAACTTAGGGAGGTTCTGCTGGCTCCACTGTCTGACCTTTGCAAGACTTCTTTAGAATTGGGTGTGTTCTCAGAGGACTGTAGAAAAGGGCATGTTGTCCCTCTACACAAAAGCAGAAGTACTGTAAGGACAAAGTTGAGAACTACAGGTCAGTTAGTCTGATCTCTGTGGTGAGTAAATTAATGAAAAGGCTGCTAAAACAGAGGATAGTGAGGGTTCTGGAATCTAATGGATTGCAGGATCTGAGGCAGCATGGTTTTACTAGAGGCAAGTCTTCTCAGACAAATCTGATTAATTTCTTTGACTGGGTGACCAGAAAGTTGGACCAAGAGAGCGCTAGGTGTGGTATAGCTTTTGGCACTGTTCTGCACAGCAACTTATAAATAAATTGAATGCCCTAGGGATGGCTCCTAAAGTGACTGATAGGGTTAGAATCTGGTTGAGTGGAAGGCAACAAAGGGTACAGGTAAAAGGAGTTCACCCTGAGAAGGACATTACCAGTGGTGTGCCACAGGCATCTGTCTTTTGTCTGATTCTTTTTAACATAAGAACAGAAGAAATGCCATACTGGTCAGACCAAGGTCCATCAAGCCCAGTATCCTGTTTCCACTAGCAGCCAATCCAGGTAACAAATGCCTGGCAGGTTGCAAAAATGATACATACGTTCCACAGTGCTTGTTCCAAGGTAAGCAGTGGATTTCCCGGGTCCTCTTTAATAATGCTTTATGGACCTTTCCTCCAGGAATTTGTCAAAACGTTTTTTAGACCCAGCTATATTTAAAGCTTTTACTATATCCTCCAGTAATAAATTCCAGAGTTTGATTACGCCTTAAGAGACAAAATAGTTTCTCTTATTAGTCTTAAATAGGTTACCTTGTAGCTTCATTGTATGTCCCCTAGTCTTTCTACTTTTTTATGGAGTAAACATCCTATCTACATTTACCCATTCTACTCCAGTCATTAATTTGTTAATTTATAGACCTCGTTTTTGTAAATGATATCACAAAGGGCTGTCAGTTAAGGTTTGTCTCCTTTCAGATGATACCAAAATTTGCAAAAGGCAGACACCCAGAAAGATATAAATAACATGAGTAGGGATCTAGTGAAGCTTCAAGAATGGTATTTAGCAGCTGAGATTTAATGCTATACAATGCAGCATCATACATTAGGGCTACAAAAATCCAAGGGAGTGGTACAATCTAGAGGACGAAGTACTTCTGCCATGAAAGAAGATCGGGACCTGGGCATGATTATTTCTGATCTTAAGGTAGCTAAATGGGTAGAGAGAGAGCGATGGCAAAGGCCAGAAGGATGCTTAGGTAAATAGGGAGAAGAATGGCAAGCAGGAAGAAGGAAGTGATAGTTCCTCTATATATCTTTGGTGAGACTTCATTTGGAGTACTGTGTGTAATTCTGGAGACCACACCTTCAAAAGTATGTAAACAGAATGAAATCAGTGCAGGGGGCAGCTATTAAAATGCTCAATGGTTTACGTCATAAGACATTTGGAGACAGACAAAGATCTCAATATGCATATTTTGGAAGAAAGGCAGGAGAGTGGAGATATGACAGAGACATTAAATACTTCCATAGCTTAAATGCACAGGGGGGGGGGGGGGAGAGGGGGAGCTTCTTTCAAATTGAAAGAAAGTTCTGTAATGAGGGGTCTTAAAATGAAGGTGAAAGGGGATAGACTCAGGAGTAATTTTAAGAAATATTTCTTATAGAAATGGTGGTAGATGTGTGTAATAGCTTCCCAGTGGGGGTAGTAGAGTCAAGGATTGTATCTGAATTCAATAAAATGTGAGACAGCCACAGAAGATCTCTCAGGAAAAAACGGGACTGTAAAATGTAATGGATGTCATGGAAGGACAGACTGGATAGGCTGTACAGTCTTTATCTGCAATCATTTTTTCTATGTTTCTATAGCCAAGTTGCACCTGAAAATTAGCCTAGGATATTCAAGTAAGTTTTATATGACTATTTTAGGCATTTGGAAGTCAGCTGAAAATTGAACCTTAAATACCTACATGACAACAAAATATCATATACAAGATCTAGTGCTCTCTCTCTGTCCAACTCTCTGGTCACCCAATCAATTCTATAAAAGGGATCAAGAATGTCACTGAAAATCTAACTGAACGAAATGAAACTTGGCATGTGAGAAAAATAGATAAAAAGACAAATTGAGTACAAAAATGATCCAAATCAGATTCAGGGTTGCAGAGATATAAGTCCCACCAAAAAAATAGCCTGATGCATTTCTATGGAAGGAGTTCCAGCTTCTGTAGCATAGAAACTTACATACACTGAAACACAGCAGTTAGATACTGTAATTGTTCCTTCCAACCTCCTTCTCCCTGCTCACTACTCTGCAAAATCCCCAAACTGCATCCATCACCCCACACACTGCCCCAACCCCCAAAAATACTCCCTCGCAACTGCCCTACCAACTTGCCAAATGTCTCCACCATAAAAAAATACCACCAGACAATTGTCTGACCACCCAAAAGCTACATCTCTACCACACCACAAATGGTTCCTACCACAAGGAACAACCTCCCGCAACTGCCTCATTACCCTACAAACTGTCCCACCTCCAAAAACTATACCCCTGCAACTATACCACCTCACAGTTAACTGCTCCACCCCAATAAACCACCTTCCACAAATGCCCCATCCCCAAAATATACCCTCTTACAACTGTCCTATGACCCAATAAACTGTCCCGCTCTCAAATCCTATCCCCCGGCAACTCTTCTACCACCCTAAAAACTGTTCCCGCTCCAAAACAATAACCTTTACAACTGCTTCATTCCCAAAAACTACTCCTGCAATTGCCCCATAAACATTGCAAAGTGCTCTCTCCCCCAAAGGCTACCCCAAGCAACTCTCCTACCAAGCCTGCATACTGTCCCCACTCCTAAAAAAAAACTCCCTAGTAACTGCCCTACCACCTAATAATCTGCCCCAACCCTAAAAAAAATACCCCATAACTGTCCCACCACCTACAAATGACATCCACCTCCCCCCCTCAAAAAAGAATATTCCCCACAACTGTTTCACCACCTTACCAACTATCCCTGCATCTGTCCCGCCACCTGGAAAACTGTCCCATCTCCAAAAACCACTCAAATACTACTCCCTCATGACTACCTCACTAACCTTCACACTGCCCTAAATCATAAAAAAACTCCATTGCCAACTCCTGAGTGCAACAGTTAAAAGCATATTTGCTTTTTATTAAATTGTTAAGTGTGGATTACAATTAGAAGCTTAAAGTATGTATTTATTTAGTAGTGCTTATAAACCACTTTTCAGCGGGTCAAAGCGGTGTACTCTCAGGTATGGTATATATTTCCCTTGTCACCGAAGGGCTCACAATCTATATTTTTTGTACCTGAGGCAGCAGAGGGTTAAATGGCTTGCCCAAGGCCACAAGGAGCGCCTGTGGGACTAATAACTGCATGACTTACATAAATACATGCTTGAAGGTGATGCCAAGCATATAGCAGAAATAAGTATGTCTGTTAGACCATTAGGGGCCTTGCAAAGGATAAGAAAAGGGAACACAAGATGTTGGACATTGGTCAAGAGTCCATAACAATTTGCCTGGTCATTGTGATGGAGCATAAGCTCTATGAACTAGCCAACAGGAATAAGAATAAAGATGGTGCTAGCCAGAAAGATAGGAACATTGCTTTTAAAAATATATATTTCTAGTCTAGACTTGAGAAACTATCAGCATAAAACACCTGCTCCTGGTCCCTTTTAGTTCTGCTTTTCTTAACATCTGTACTTCTGCTTTTGACTTATAAAATATGTGCCTGATCAGTACTAGTTAGAGACTTGTATTTCGTGTTAGGATCCCTGCATGTCTGTCAACTCTCAGTTATGCAATTTATATAATAAAGGCTCATTCCAATTATCCAGAGTGCTGTATTTCAAAATTTACACGACAACTTGGTGGAGTAACGCGGGCAATGTGAATGCTATCCCCTGAACTCACTACAACTGACAGACTGAGAGGAGGTTCCTGCTGGAGTACTAAAGCAGCCTGAAAGAGTAAGATAAGAACTAAAATATGAGAGGTTCCCTTAGGCTGCTGGTTGAGTTCAGGATGGAAGCTTTGCGTTCCGGTCCATTATTTTTATGTGAGTTGGTTTGAGTCTTTATTTAAGGGGTTAATATTCAGTGTTTGTCATGTCCTCATGTCCTATTTAAGGAGTTAATGTTCAGTTTTTGTCATGTCCTATTTGTCAAAACAACAAGGAGCTCTCTAGCATGTTGCTTGCAGGGTAGCCATGCGCTAAACCCAGGGGCAGCTCTATAATGAGGCAGAGTGAGGTAGCTGCCTCAGATAGAAAAGTTATGGGAGTGGCAAAAAATGCCCCCAAAACAGTCAAGTAGCCATTGCCACACTCTGTCTTCTATTGTAAAAAAAAAAATGAGTGGACCAGCTGCTGCCGCTGCCACCTCCGCTTCTCTCAGCAGTGGCAGAACCAACCCCTTACCTCTCACCCCCACCACTGCCCCAGATTTGAGGTCACTGGGACAGGGGCAGCAAGCTATCAACTTGGAGGGAAAAAAAAGGAAAGCCAAAACGCAGGTTTTTGCAAATCCGGCACTCTTGTAAGGCCCTAATGGATCCCGCCCCCCTCTGATACAAAAAGCATCATCAAAGGGAACGGCACCCATTAGAGCCTTACAAGCATGCTGAAGTTGCAAGAGCCCGTGCTTTTGCTTTCAAAGCTGATGGCTCATCACTGCTGCTTGTCCTCGGATCTGGGGCAGCAGCAGCAGTGGGGAAGAGGGGATAATTCTACTACTGCCCCAGATCCAAGGACAAGCAGCAGCGATGGGCCATCAACTTTGAAAGCTAAAGTGTGGGCTCTTGCAACTCCAGATACTTGCAAGGCCCTGATGGGGGGGGGGGGCAGGAGGACAAATGTTGGGCAATAGGGGGACAGGAGGACAAATGCTGGACAATGGGGAAGGGGGGCAGGAGGACAAATGCTGGACAACGGGGAAGGGGGGCAGGAGGACAAATGCTGGACAACAAGGGATGGGGGGGCAGGAAGACAAGTGCTTCACTCCACACTCCGGCCCTCCACCAGCAGCTCTCCCAGCCAGGGATAGAGCGGGCCGGAGCAGCGAAGCCAGCAGCCACGTGAAGAGCTGCCCAATCGGGGCAGACAACAGCTCCTTAAAAGCGCCGTGTTGATCGGGCGCAGGCCTCTTCACTCCACACTCCGGCCCTCCACCAGCAGCTCTCCCAGCCGGGGATAGAGCAGGCCGGAGCAGCGAAGCCAGCAGCCATGTGAAGAGCTGCCCAATCGGGGCAGACAACAGCTCCTTAAAAGCGCCGTGTTGATCGGGCGCAGGCCTCTTCACTCCACACTCCGGCCCTCCACCAGCAGCTCTCCCAGCCGGGGATAGAGCGGGCCGGAGCAGCGAAGCCAGCAGCCACGTGAAGAGCTGCCCAATTGGGGCAGACAACAGCTCCTTAAAAGCGCCGTGTTGATCGGGCGCAGGCCTCTTCACTCCACATTCCGGCCCTCCACCAGCAGCTCTCCCAGCCGGGGATAGAGCGGGCCGGAGCAGCAAAGCCAGCAGCCACGCGAAGAGCTGCCCAATCGGGGTAGACAACAGCTCCTTAAAAGCGCCGTGTTGATCGGGCGCAGGCCTCTTCACTCCACACTCCGGCCCTCCACCAGCATCTCTCCCAGCCGGGGATAGAGCGGGCCGAAGCAGCAAAGCCAGCAGCCACGTGAAGAGCTGCCCAATCGGGGCAGACAACAGCTCCTTAAAAGCGCCGTGTTGATCGGGCGCGCCCGCGTCTGAGGGCCTCGCCAGAGGGCCCTTTGGCATGGCCCTTAGGCGTGGACCAGAAGCAAGGACACACGGATTCATCGGCACCCAATCTCTGAAGACAGATCACAGCAAGTATAACACTCATTAATGAGTCATCCATAATTGAGACTGTTTACACCACAAACTACAGCAATTCTCAATAAGACACATGTACTGTAACACTATTAGTAGTCAACTATACTGTCGCCAGTAGCCTATATACCAACATTAGCAGTCTCTTATACTGTTGCCAGTAGCCTATGTACCATTATTAGCAGTCTCCTATACTGTTGCCAGTAGCATATGTACCATTATTAGCAGTCTCCTATACTGTTGCCAGTAGCATATGTACCATTATTAGCAGTCTCCTATACTGTTGCCAGTAGCATATGTACCTTTATTAGCAGTCTCCTATACTGTTGCCAGTAGCCTAGATAGCAGTCTCCTATACTGTTGTCAGTAGCCGCATATATTGTTGCACTACCATCAGTAACCCCCACCCCTCAAAAATACATAATGACCCCAATAAAGTGTACAAACCTCCCCCTCACTCTCCTCCTAATAATACTCCTAACACAACAGACTTATACGTACAAATCCAATCAAAGCCCCTACACTAACATCCCCATCATTCACAACCACCATCAACACCCATTTAACATCCCCACCACACATAACTTACATCAAAACCCACAATACATCACAACCCACACACACACCCAAAACCATTTTTATCGTCACAACTCAGGCAGACGACCCCACAGACTCATTCAAATAAAATATCAATCACAAAGCAACATAAAGGATAATACAACTAATATAGATACTAGAATCAAGCTCTTCCTAATAAATATCAGATCCATACGGAACAAAATACCAATAATTAATGACATGATAAAGGACAAAGACCCAGATATTATCTGCATCACAGAGACATGGCTAGCACCCACAGACACCATACTATTAAATCAAATTACCACACATCAATATGATATATTCAGCTGTCACAGAGATGTAAAAAGAGGTGGTGGCGCTCTCATACTCACCAAAAAAGTCCTACAATACACCCTAACAAGCTTAAATAATATAGATGGAATGGACATCATTAATATACAAAGCAGAACCCTGGCTCTCTCCCTTATCTATAGACCTCAGCTGATCAAAACAACCTCTCCTCCATCCTTGAACTTGCATGCACAGCATCGCAAAACAAACCTCTAATAATCCTAGGTGATCTAAACCTCCCCTCCCTAAACAAATCCCAATCAGACAACTTCATGGACGCCATGAACCAAATGGGATACACACAGATAATTCATACCCCACACACATAAAAGGCAACATTCTAGATCTCATCTTCCTCCCTTCCTCCCTTAATAACCATCAACAACTTACCCCCCCAGCTACAACAGAAGTACCATGGTCAGACCATCACCTCATAACCCTCTACCTCCCAGCACAAGCAACACCAACTACAACAAGCACATCACCTCACTTATCACGTTTTGCACACTTTGACAAGGATACCTTCCTTGACAAAGTACTACCAGTACTAAATTCAAACTCCCCTGACATCAATTCCACTGTAAATCATTGGAACATAACAATACATGAAGCAGCCACCCCCACACATACTAAACATAGACAAACGAAGAAAACAGAAAAATGGTTCACTAAAGAACTAGCAAACCTAAAAAAACAACTAAGGAAACAAGAAAAGAGATGGAGGAAAACTAAATCAGATGAAAATAAATTACAATACATGAACACACTTAATGAATATAAGAACGCAATAAACAAATCGAAAAGAGATTACCACTCCAAAGTAATAAATCTAGCCATCAACCGACCAAGAGAACTGTTTGCAGTTGTAAAAACACTGACCAAAACAAAGAACTCAGATCCTAAGCTACCAGCAATAAGCATCCAAACATTAGCAAATCACTTTGCAGAAAAACTAAAATCTAAACCCAATGCTCTAACACCAATACTAACCACAAGCACCGAAATTATTAACAACTGGACAACGTTCCACATGATTGACCGAAAACAACTTATTAATATCATAACAATGATCAATACTACAACCTTCCCACTCGATCCTTGTCCTGTGTCCTGGATCAAATGTACAAAGGAAGAACTTGCTGAAAACATCCAACACATGGTGAACCTATCCCTTTCACAAGGCATCATGTCTGATGCCCTAAAGCTCACAGCGCTTCGCCCAATAATAAAAAACAACAAACTTGACTCAAAAGACCCCAATTCATACAGACCGATAGCTAGCATCCCATTTATCACTAAAATAATAGAAAAAACAATCCAATTACAATTACAAGAGCATATCGATGAACATAAACCTCTTGACTCACACCAATTTGGTTTCCGACCATTCCACGGAGTGGAAACCCTCCTGATTACATTGATGGACCACCTCATCAAAGGCACAGATGGCAACAATCAAGGCTTCCTTCTACTCTTTATAGACATCTCTGCCGCCTTTGACAACATCAACCACCCCACCCTGATCCACAGACTTGAAAACTTAGGGATAGGTGGAACTGTCCTCAAATGGTTCAAGTCCTACATCACACATAGACTAATACGTGTCCAAATAGATCAGGAAGCATCAGACTCCTTCCCCCAAGGACAAGGTATACCTCAGGGATCAGCCCTTTCCGCCCTTCTATTCAACTTATACCTGCAACCTATCACAAACATATTTAAAAAACACAAGATTAATCACTTTATATATGCTGATGATATAATGCTCGCTATCCCCATAACCACAAAAAACCACACATACGACAAATTAGCTGAATGCATGGCTGAGACCACCTCCTGGATGGAAACCAATTACCTCAGCATTAACCTCAAACAAACCGAAGCAATGTTCGTTACAAGAACACCTGTGAATGAGGATACCTTTCCAACAACAATATCAATCAATAATACAACTATACCTGTTAAAAAAGAAGCAAAATATCTGGGTGTAATAATAGATCATACCCTCACGATGATACCACACATAAAGCAAACAGTAAGAACCATATTTCATAAACTCAAAACCATACAACACCTAAGGCCCCTCCTGGACACACATGACTTTAGATCGGTTGTTAATACACTTATCACACCCCACTTTGACTATTGCAACAGTCTCTTAATTGGCTTACCACAGAAAAACACATACCTATTACAAAGAGCACAGAACATCTGTGCAAATGTAATTACTAAAGCCCATCTAACAGACCATGTGACCCCAATACTCCTAGAACTACACTGGCTCCCTATAAACAGCCGTATCAGATACAAAATTCTCCTAACAACGTTCAAGCTCTTAAATGACATCGCCCCATCATATCTTTCAACACTACTACAAACCCCATCTAAATCAAGAGCTCGCAGACAAAATGCAGCCCACTCACTTGACATGCCAAAATCATTCACGAAGACTAAAAAATCCTCAAGTAACAGAGCCTTCACGTTCACTGCCCCCCTGCTCTGGAATGAACTCCCTCTAGACCTCCGCACCATAAAAGACCTCCCCCAATTTCGAAAGGAACTCAAAACCTACTTATTCTTGGAACATTTCCAAATCCCCTACCCCCCCAAACCATGTCCCTCAACATCCACAGACACACCAACTCAGAACGCCCAAAACCACAACTAGATACATTATAAAGAACCACCTGTAAATACCTTATGTAAATAGTTCAGACAGGCTTCTACACCTGTCAACATTTGTAAAAAACTAGAATGTTTATCTACTCTATGTATTGTACACATTGTTCCATGTAAATAAGTTAGAAAGTTTTTCTGTTCAATGTAACGTATACAAAAGTATACACAAGTTGTTGAATTGTTCCATGTAAACCGCCCCTGATCTCTGGAAGGGGCGGTATAGAAGAAATAAATAAATAAAGTGCTGGACAACAGCGGGGGAGCAGCCTTCTGCCCATGGAAGCAGCGTGTCCTGTGGGAAGGCTCTCTATTAGGCTGCTGATGCTCCGCAGGTCATCTTGAATGGAGAGTGGAGGTGGGCAGCCAGTGACGGAACCATCCTGATGTTGGCTTCTGCAGGCAGGCTCTATTTCCCTGGATTGCAGTCATGGCTTGCACAGCCCCTGCCTGCAGGACATGCTGCTCCCACAGGCAGAAGGGTGTAGGAGGAAATGATCATGGCCCAGAGAAGCACAGCCTGTCCATGGGAGCAGCATGTCCTGTAGCAGGTGCTGTGCAAGGCCAATTGTGCCCTGCCTCTCTGGGTTGGGATCATGGCTTGCACAGTCCCTACCTATGGGACATATTGCTCTGTGGACAGACTCTGCCCCTTGTACATTCAATGAGTGGACATGGGGGTTATTGAAGGGGAATGGACATAAGGGGGCATTGGGAGGTGGATGTGGATGGGCACAGAGTCAGAAGGGAGATGCGGGTGCAGGGGGGAATTGGAAGGCAGTGGGGATAACATTGAGGTGGGAAGCTAGGGATATAGAAATACTGGACATGGAAAGGGACATAGGGAGAAGCAAGGAGGGGAGATGGAGTGGTGATGTTGGCCAGGGCGTTATAGGGAGACAATGGGAAAATGCTGGACTTAGGGAGGAGGGACAGAGGGGAGATGCTGGACACAGGGTAATAAGGGAAGAAGGAAATGCAGAACATTGAGTAATAGGGAGAGAGATAGAAGAAGATGGGCATGGCATAAATAAGCTGAGAAAGAGACAGAAAGATGCTGGACATGGGGGTAATAGAGAGGGGATGATATGGTATGCTATGGAAATGGGGTAGATGGTTGCAGGGGGATAGGAACGGAAAGAGCAGGCATGGAAGGAAAGAGAGAGCATGAGGTACAAGATGGAGGGAAAGAGAGAACCAGAGAGAGAGAGAGAGAGAAATACTGGATGGGGGTGAGGGATGTTAGACATGGAGGGGAAGAGAGAGTGAACAAAAGACTAGTGAATAATGGACCAGGAAAGAAGAACTGGGGAATGGAAGGACTAGGGTGAAGTTTGAAAAGCAATAGGTGGATGGAATAAAAAAGAGGAAGATTGAGAACTGGATAGTAAGGAGTAGTGAAATCTGGGTGGACAGAGAGAGAGATAAATGAAGAAAGCTGAAAGGAAAAAAAATCAATATCCAAGCTAGAAGAAAGTGAAGAAAACTAAAGGAGAGACAAGAAATGGCAGATGGACTAGAGACTGTAGAAAGAGAGCTAAGAAAAGACAGAAGAAAGTAGAAGGCTCAAACCAGCATGATCAGAGAATAAAATGGTCAGACAATAAAGGTAGAAAAAATAATTTTATTTTCCAATTTAGTGACTGAACTTGGCACTATTTTTATATTTTACACAGTATGGGGAACTGCATCTCTTTTATTTTTTGGGAGTTGCTCCTCATGTGGAGTCTGCCTTCTTGGGGTTTAGTTTAATTTTTGTCTACATTTTTATTTTACTTTAGGTTGTGGTCACTTATTCTGTATTTGGTGAGGGTCTGTGTTCTGAGTATGTGACTAAGGCCATGCATTCTGTTAACATGGAATTTGTACATAAGGATCTGTACTGTAGCAATTTGACTTGTTCAGCACAATCCAATCTAACCTTTGAATTTATGGCTACCAGGATTAGTTTTTCACATTTTTTCTTTTCTTTCCTCATTAATAATCTGGTTATAGCAAAATAAATCTGATGTGAAGATACTTATAATAGTTTGATTGGCTGTATAAGTGACTTTTCATTAATCAATTTTAATGTTTATTATTATGTTTGTTTTATTGTAACATCTGTTTTACTCAGGGGCGGCCCAAGGGGGGTGCGGGGCCATGTGCGGAGACTCGGTGCGGGGCCTCATTTGCATAAGTGGCATCATTTGCATAAACATTTGCATAATGCTACCATACACTAACTTTTAGCAAACATGCTTCTTCATGAGTGTATGGATAAAGAAAGACTAAAAGATTTCTACATTACTATAATACAGTGCCAACCGCCAGGCACATTAGGAACTACTACAAACACTGCCCATTTAAACCCATAGCAAACCTGCCGTATCCTAAAACACCATACCATACCTATCAAAAGGCAACACTGAAAATATTAAACCAATACATTTCAGAGAATAACAATACATGACCTACTGGGGAAAAAGAACAAGTGGCAATGTCAAATAGGAATTACATAATGTGGTAAGGAGAGTGCAGCTCAGCATGGAAATAAAAGAGAAAGAAGAACTTTTTCTTCTTTTCGGGGGATGGGTGCACTAGAACACATACACCACAGCAAAATCCATGAGAGAAACCAAGAGGGTAGAGCTAGGTTTAAGCCACTCCCAGACTCCATGACAACCCCAGGTAAGAGTAGGAGGTACAAGTGGGTGGAGTCAGGAAGGGAGGTGCCCTGCTCAACGTTTAAGTTTGAGAAAACAAACAAAGTTGAGAGAAGCAGTCAAGGAAGAAGCAGCCAAGAGAGAAGCAGCCACAAAGAGAGCAGCAGCAGAGACAAGAGCAGCCAGCACTACAGCCAAGGAAGCTACAGAGAAGGTTCCAGGCAGAGGACCAAACAGACTGGCAAGAGGGAGAGAGAGAAAAGGTTGGCTTTGAGAAGGCTAAGGCAAGAGTGCTTAGACTCCTCTGATGAAGGGTCTGTCTGCAGGCAGCAGAAGCCCCAGGAAGGGAAGTGGAGGTCTTACCCGGATTCCCTGTCTAGCTCAGAGGCAGAGAGAGTCACAAGCCACAGAAGTCTCAGCTAGGAAGGTGCTGCAACAAGACTCCAAGGTAGGAGAAAGAAAGCAGTAAAGCCAAAACCCTGTGTTTCTTGCTCTGACTCTGAAGAGAGGTTTAGGCCTGAGAAAACCCGGATTAGGAAGAAGGGGTTTTCAGGAGAAACTGAACAGGAGAAGCCCGTTGAAGTCCTACCTAGAGGAGAAGGGGCTATTCAGTGGAATAGGCTGTTTAACCTGTTAAAGAACATTAAGCATAAAGTGCCTGAGCGTTTTCAAACTTTGCCAAGATACAGCTCAGCAGAAAGCATGGAGGAGGTAGAAGGTAAAGAAAGTGACCTGACTTCAGCTTGTTCTGAGATGGACTGTGATATGTGCATTGTGGCTAAGTAATGAAAGCCTGAGAGCAGTGAGAAGTTAGGAATTGTAAATACATGTGCTTTATGATTGCGGAATTGAGAAGCATCATAAAGGGAAAGGAAAAGAAAGCCTGTGTAAATAATTCTACTACAACACTGGTTGTAAGCTTTGCTTTCATGGGAGAAGATTATCTTTTATTTTCTTTGACTTGAGTGTACAACTGCTTGAAAGATTTGTTATCCGCTTGCCACGGAAGCTAATAAAATTCCTGTGTGCTTTGAAACAACCACTTGGTTCATTTATCTCTATACACAACTACAATCCTTGGTAAAGAGGAATTCAAGATGGCTTCCCGTCCCTACTAGGCGACCGCCTGGTAGGGGCGCGACCGCCACAATAAACAGAATAACTCAGCTCAGTTACACATGCAGAACATAGACCATCACCAAACAAGGAATCACAATTTAGAAATAGGAAGACAATAATTAAACTGGGAACCCCAAAAGCCAAACTTGGAATGTACAACACTGTAGAAATAAAACTATAAATTAATTTCCTCTTGTACTAAACAAAGCACCGACGTTAATGATGCACATTTCCCAGAGCTGACATATTCCAGTTAATAAATTCAAAATAAAGAGATATCCTTCTACCTTTTGTGCATTTTTTTTTCAGTTGCAATTGTTCCAGCCACTTTCTTCTGGTTTATTTGTGTCTTCTGCTAACTCTCCATCGTCTGCTGTCCATTTGTCCTTTCTTCACTCTTCTAGTTTTTTTCCATTCTACCTCTACATCTGTTTTAACATACTAATCTTTCTCCTTTTGCTCTTTCCTCATTCCTATTTCATCCACTCAAATTTTACCCCTCCATCCTCAATCCCCACTTACTCTCCCAACACCCGGCCAACTGTAGATTTTTCTTCCCTCCCAAACAAAATATTTTTCCCCTCTCCATTTCACTCTCCCAGCCCCATCCCCTTCTAATCTCCCCTAAAATCAGCTCCCTTCTAGTTCCAGCCCCACCCAGTATCCGCTCCCTTCTAGTCCCCCCATCAGCTCATTTCCAGTCCTAGCTCCCCCATCCATTTCCAGTCCTATACGAGTCCCTTCATCAGCTCATTTACAATACCAGCCTCTCACCAGCCCATTTATAGTCCTTTCCTAGCCCCACCATCAGCCCATGTCAAATCCTAGCTCCCCTCCACTCAGCCCATTTCCAATCCAAGCCCCCCATGAGCCTACTTACAGTTCTAGCTCCTCCAAGAGTCCATTTCAATCCAAGCCCCCACCACAGCCCATTTCCAATCTTAGCTCCCCCCAACACCCAATTCCCAGTCCTATCCTAGCCCCTCCATCAGCCCATTTCCTGTCCTAGCTCCCTCCCATAAGAGCCCATTCCAAGCCCCCCTTCCCATCGGCTATTTGCAGTTCAAGCCCCCTTCCACTCAGCCCATTTCCATTCCAAGCCCCCCTCCCCATCAGCTATTTGCAGTTCAAGCCCCCCTCTTCCCCTCAGCCCATTTCCATTCCAAGCCCCATCTCCATCAGCTATTTACAGTTCAAGCCCCCTTCCACTCAGCCCATTTCCATTCCAAGCCCCCCTCCCCATCAGCTATTTGCAGTTCAAACCTTCCCTTCCACTAAGCCCATTTCCAGTCCTAGCAACCCCCCCAACCCATTACCAGTCCTAGCCCCCCATAGCCTATTACCAGTACTAACCTCCCCATCAGCCCACTCCCAGTCCTAATCCCATCAGCCCATTTCTATTCCTAACCCCCCATCACCCAGTTTTCAGTTTAAGCCCCCCATAGCCCATTACCAGTCCTAATCCCATCAGCCCATATCCAGACTTAGCTCCCCCATAGCCCATCACCACTCCTAACCCCCCACCCCCCCCCCCCCGGCAAATGTAAAAAAAAAAATACTGTCTGCTGCCGCTGCCGGGGCCGGGGCCACGGCCGACGCGGCAGAATCGAGTGTGCCACGGGGCCCCCCCTGCCCGGCAGAGCCTGCCCTCCCCTGCATCAGCTCCCTCTTTGCAGCTGCAGTCACACACGCCGGCTTTCAGAGCGCGAAGGGAGAGTTTCCCTTTCGCAGGTCTGTTAAGCCCGCGGGGGCTGATGGGAACTTCCCATCAGCCCCCGCAGGCTTAACAGAGCCGCGAGGGAGAAACTCTCCCCTCACGCTCTGAAAGCCGGCGTGTGTGACTGCAGCTGCAAAGAGGGAGCTGATACAGGGGAGGGCAGGCTCTGCCGGGCAGGGGGGGCCCCGCGGCACACTCGATTCTGCCGCGGCGGCCCCGGCCCCAGCAGCAGCAGCAGTTTTTTTTTAATTTTAAATTTTACTTTTAGATCAGAATGTTTTTTGCGCGGGGCCCTGTGCAAAAAACATTCTCGCTCAATGGACGGGCCGGCCCTGGTTTTACTAAATACTCACACAACTCTTCTACCAACTCACCAACTACTCCTGCATCTGCCCTACCATCCTACAACTGCCCCACCCTCAAAAATGATCCCCTGCAGCTATCCCACTACCCTGAAAACTAGCCCATCAAAAAATATCTCCTGACAACAGACCCACCACCTCACAAACTGCCCCATCCCAAAAAAAACTACCCTCTGCAACTCGCCACTGTAGCGGCATAGCGCAAACAATCCAATAATACCAGAAGTCTGTTCAGAAGGTCCAAATCATTTATTGTGCACAAGACTCAAGCAGAATCACATTCAAAATGGCTAAGCAATGGCTGTTAGTAAAACAACAACTTTTATACTGTTCTTCTCCATTCTGAACATAGGCAAACTTTTCATTGGTCCCGGTAACCCCTCTCACCCCATCTATTGGTCCCGGTACCGTTACGTAGCTATCCAATGAGGACCTTTGTCTGGGCTCAGCACCTGTTTCCCCCCCTTACAGCCCTCATTACAATGGTCAGTTCTTAGACTCTTGATACATTTCTCCTCCAAGGTCACTAGCTGACTAGTACATGTGGGAAAGCAGGGCACTGTAACCTTTCTTTCAGCAGAGTTAATTAATTTCATAAAAGCTTCTCACATTCTTATCAGTACCAATTAAAACAGTTTTTCTATCTTTTCTAAGTTTCGATTCTGCTTAGTTATGCTTGGTTATGCTTAGTTAAGTTTCGATTCTATGGTAGCAGCATTCGGGGGGGGGGGGTTTCATTCCTCTGGGCCTAACCACAGGCTTCATTTACAGGTCAAGCTGCTTGGGCCTGTCTGCTTAGTTCAAACAGCATGGATCATAGGCCTTCGCCTACCACATTCCCCCCTTTGATTAATCTCACCCTATAACTGATGAGGTGTGAGATTTAAATCACTCAATTACACTGGGGTCGGATTACGACCAAATGTTCCAGGATTAGGGTGCCATAAGGCCAAAATCTTAGTGGCAGTCTTCCGTTCTACTGTATTTTCAATAACACTGTTAATAGATCGCATGCAACATGGGATTATACATGGTAACAGCAAAAACACGGCTACAAATACTAATATTATCATAGCAAAAGTAGTAAATCCCCCCAATCCAGAGAAGATAGATTCGAACCAATTAGGCATCTTAAGACCATGCCAAGTCTGTACTGGCACATAAGCTTGCTTTCGCATGTTTTCAGCAATATTTTCAACTACTTGACCTTTGTCATCTATCTTCAAACAACAATTGGTTAAATTCAACTTACCACATACTCCTTCTTCAGCTGCTAATAAGTAATCTAGTGCCAAGCGATTCTGATATATTGCAGTACGCATTTGTGTGCTCTGTCTAGCTAGGAGTGTGAGTGCTTGGCTAGTTTCATTAGTTATTAATTCTACAACTGCTTGCAAGCATATAATATGATTTATTATATACACAGGGGTCCGGTATCCCCAAGTGCCATCTTGCTCCCAAGTGGCAGGTCCATAATAGGCAATAATTCTTTCAGGTGGCCAATCTTCCCCCTCCCATCTCTCCCATTTGCCTATCTGCAAAGCTGCTCTTTTCTGTCTCTTTGTATAGACTGGGTAACCTAATTGTTCTCCGTGTTCTGTGGGTAACAGAAAGAAAGAAGGTCGGATGGTTCCTAAGACACATGCCCCTCCCCAGTGAATAGGGAGTCGAGCATATGCTCGGGTTCCACAGATCCAATACAGACCAGGTGGGGCTTGCCAGGCATGAGGCTGGGCAAGGTCGGTCCATAGATCGGCAAGCTCAGGGAATTTTACTAATGGGTTGGTAGGTTCAGATTCATTAACTCCTGACCACCAGGACGTCTGTTTTGTGGTGTCATTATAAAACTTCTGGCTAAGACAGACAAGCTGTCCTACTTTCAAATTGAACTGGGGTCCAGTCCGAGCATAACACAGACGGCCGACTATTGGGTGTGCTAATACCCATTCACTGGTGGTCTTATGCAGCTCAGTATGATTATAGGCTATTGAGTAATTCAATTCTTGGGCCTCCCAGGGCCACTGATCACCCATTCTAGTTCCTCCGCAAAAATAACAATCTGAAATGTGGAGACTGGATACTACTGCTCCAGCTAATTCTAAGAATAGATTTTTGAGAAGGGTGTGGGATATCAAACTTATTTACATGCATAGTTTCGTAAAAGGTATTATGTATATGGTACCGTGATGAACGATGGGCTTGGGTGTTCAGCCTAATATATACAATGGTTCCCGGATCTGACCCAGAGCCTGCAATGTGTAGTCCAAATTTGTACCCTTGTCTCCATGCACTAGGATTTATTATGTGTAGCTCTAATGGATTACAAGCACCCTTCTTACATTTTTCCGGATTCTTAACATATGGCTGATATAAGGCAGCCATTCGATTATCTCTGGTATTTTCTATCATACCCGTCTTCCATGTGGCATAGAACACACATTCCCACTTTGGGCAATAGTAATCTTCAACTGGTGCTGTACTATATTCATTTGATAAAACTCGTTTTCCCGTACATGCTCCCCACCCGGTGGTTCCTTCTGGACACATATACTTATGATCATGATAATATGCTTTTTCCCAGTTAGCACAATTAGACCGACTATCTCTATTTATAGCATCACAAGCATCGAAATACAAAACAGCACTTTTTGTAAAATCAGTGAGTGGGGGTGTGGCATTAAGTAAAGCTCCGTCTGCATCATCCCATCGTATTTCTAGAGTATAATAGGATGGGTTCTGATGCGGATTAAAACAAACTTTAGTATTACCCTTGGTGCAAATGTTCAGTTTGGTGGTATTATATATACACCGGCTTACTGTACCAGTACAGGTATAGTAAGAATGATAAAGCAAAGTCTGAGTTACTTTCATTCCAGTCCGAGTAGAAGTAATGCAGGCAGTACATGGGGGTAAAGCAAAAGTGAGTTCAAATTCCCCCAGGCAGGCAACCAGAACAAAATAGAAGTAAAGATGCATGTTGATTGTAGTCCTTCTGAATCTCCGCTAGAAGATCTTGACCTCGACGTTCACTGCTGCTTGACAAAATACTGACCCGTTTGCTAATGAAGCAATTTAACGGGTGTCAATTATGATTGAAGATCCTCAAGTGTCCGCTGTATGCCAACTTACTATTCGTAGTTGGGCTGAAGAAAGTCTGTGAGTGCAAAGTTATTCAGTGAAGAAAACACGTTTTTGCTGTATGGGAAACAGCAATCCTCTTCGAAAGACTTGTCTACTGTGGAGTACCGTAGTTCTCGGGTGGCCTGAATGAAGTGCTAGGCCACCGGTTGCCGCCTCAGGGTGAGCCGCAAAGGAATATCAGGATGCTGCACTGCTGTCCACTGGTCTGGGTCTGGAACTGCTGCTGGCTTGACTCTGCTATGATGGATCCAGGATTCGATTTCTGCGACCTTGACAGCTGTTGGTGTAGACAGGATGACGGTGTGTGGTCCCTTCCAATGAGGTTCCAGCGGTGTCTTCTTCCAATCTTTGATCCACACCGAGGTACCAGGCTTGTAGGGATGCAGGGATTCCGTCAAGTTGATGGGTAACTGGTCCTGTATCCACGCATGAAGAGTCTGCAGAACAGAACTAAGAGCTAGGAGTTCTTGTCTGGTTATCTCTGAACCAATTTGTGTCAAACTCCCTTTGACCCCCTGCACTTTCGGTGGGGGTCTACCATACATGACTTCAAAGGGAGAAAATCCTGATGATTTCACAGGGGCTGAGCGTATTCTGAGTAAAGCTATTGGGAGAACTCGGGGCCACTTCAGGTAAGTCTCCTGACACAACTTAGACAACTGAGATTTTAGAGTACGATTCATTCGCTCAACCTTCCCTGAACTTTGGGGTCTGTATGCAGTGTGTAACTTCCATTGTATCTGTAGGGCACTTGCTAACTGTTGGGTAATCTGAGATACAAATGAGGGCCCATTGTCTGACCCTATTACTGCAGGGATTCCAAATTGTGGGATAATTTCCCTCAGCAATACCTTGGTGACTTCTCTGGCCTTTTCAGTCCTGGTGGGGAAAGCTTCCACCCACCCAGAGAAGGTGCAAACTAAAACTAACAAGTAACGATATCCACTGACTTTTGGCATTTCAGTAAAGTCTATTTGTAGGTTGTGCATAGGGGTTACACCACCTGACTGAACTCGGGGTGGTGGTGTAGGACCCTGCTTAGCATTGTTCTTTGCACAAATTACGCACTGGCGAGCTACTGAGGCAGACAAGGCTACCATCACTGCAATGCAAAAATGGGGTCTGAGTGCTTTTTCCATTGCGTTTTTCCCATAATGTGTGGCTTGATGAAAGGCCTTTACAAAGGCCGGTCCCAATGATTCAGGGATCACTATTCGTCCTGGAGGTTGGTTGCCCTCTGCTGGTGGCAGTTCAATCCATCCATCTTTCAGTACCCCCTTTTCTATAGTGCAATAATAGTCCAATTCCCTTGTGGTATATCGTGGCGTCCACAAGTTAAGGGGTACTGGAAACAATGCTGCTTGTACTGGTGTTGCTTGTGATGAAATTTGGCCTGTCATGGCTGCTTTGCGTGCTGAGGCATCAGCAAATCTGTTTCCTTGGGCAACTTCTCCTTTTCCTGTTTGGTGGCCTCGGCAGTGCATCACAGCAACTTGTGCCGGGGCCCATACTGCATCTAGTAACATTAATATTTCTGGGCCATACTTAATTGATTTGCCTCCAGAGGTAATGAGTCCTCGCTCTTTATACAGAGCTCCATGAGCATGTAAAGTTGTGAAAGCGTATTTTGAGTCTGTATATACGTTCAACTGAAGTCCGGCACCTAATACTAGTGCCCTTGTTAGTGCTATCAATTCCGCTTTCTGTGCTGATGTTCCTGAGGCAAGAGCTGATGATTCAATGACTTCCTCCCGGGTGACTACTGCATACCCGGCACAGCGTTGTCCATTGATGATGAGGCTGCTTCCATCCACAAAGTAAGTCTGGTCAGGGTTTTCTATGGGTACATCAGTTAGATCAGGTCGACTTGAAAACACAGTGTCCATGACTTCTATACAGTCATGTTCTGGTGGGTCCTCGCTGATTGGTATCAAGGTGGCTGGGTTGAAAGCATGGCTCACTTCCAGTTGTATTCGAGGATTTTCACATAGCATACTCTGGTATTTCAGCATTCGAGAGTTGGTGAACCAATGATTTCCTTTTTGTTCCACAAGGACAAATACTGCGTGTGCTACTGTAACACGTAGGTTCTGTCCTAAGGTGAGTTTGTCTGCTTCACTCACTAACAAGGCTGTAGCTGCAATAGCTCTCAAACATGGCGGCCATCCTTTGGCTACGGTGTCTAATTGTTTTGATAAGTATGCTACGGGTCGCTCCCAATGTCCCAATGTCTGAGTTAACATTCCCAGGGCGTTCCCTTGCACTTCATGTACAAATAAATGAAAAGGCTTCTAGACATCTGGTAGTCCAAGTGCTGGTGATGACATTAACGCTTCCTTCAAGGCTTTGAAAGCTTCATCTTGATCAGGTCCCCACTCTAGTGGTGACTTCTCTTCTCCTTTGGTGGCTTCATATAGTGGTTTAGCAATCTGAGCAAAGTTGGGTATCCATATTCGGCAGTATCCTGCTGCTCCCAGAAAGGCTCTGACTTGCCTCCTGGTGGTTGGGGTTTGGATACTACACACAGCTTCTTTTCTTTCTGGTCCTAACTGTCGGCTTCCTTTGGTCAGCCGGAAACCCAAATACTTTACTTCCGTTTGGCATAGCTGTGCTTTTGCTCTGGAAACTTTGTATCCAGCTTCATCTAGTAGTTGTAAAAGGTCATTTGTGGCTTGTACACATTCACTCTCCAAGGTGGTAGCTATCAATAGATCATCCACATACTGGAGAAGCACTCTTTTCCCAGGAGTTACAGGATAGCTTGAAAGATCTTGATTCAGTGCTGCACTAAAAATGGTGGGTGAGTTCTTGAATCCTTGAGGCAATCGTGTCCAAGTGAGTTGGCCCCGTCTTCCTGAGACAGGGTCCTGCCATTCAAAGGCAAACAACAATTGGCTAATCGGGGCTAATTGTATGCAGAAAAATGCATCTTTCAAATCCAGGACAGTAAAGTGGGTAGCTCCAGCAGGTATCAGTCCTAAGAGTGTATAGGGATTTGGCACGACTGGATGTATGGTTTCGACTGCTTCATTCACTCTCCTCAAATCTTGCACTGGGCGGTAATCACCTGTCCCAGGCTTCTTGACTGGCAGGAGAGGTGTATTCCAAGGTGATTGACATACTTTGAGAAGGCCATACTCCAGTAATCTTAACAGATGGCGATGAATGCCATCAATGGCTGGTCTTGGGAGTGGATATTGTTTAACATGTACTGGTTCTGCTCCAGGCTTGAGGGTCACAATTACTGGGGCTATGTGCTTGGCTAGACCTGGTGGGTTACCTTCTACCCATACTCCAGGAGGAACCACAATGCTCGTTGGCATGCTGAAATTGGTATCAGGAACTAGCTTAGTACTGTAATATCTCCACTCTTCTTCTCGGGGAACAGTAAGCACCATTAATCCTGCAGGCTTTGAATTTACAGTCATTTGCATTTCTCCTTTCTCAGTAAAGGATATTTGGGCCTGCAGTTTGGCTAGCATATCTCGTCCCAGTAGTGGCACTGGACACTCAGGCATATAAAGGAATTGGTGCGCTATTTGCTGTCCTCCTAATTCACATACGCGGTTTTTCAGAAAAGACTTGGTGGCTCTGGCACCAGTTGCTCCCATAATAGTGACTGCTCTCATGGACAAAGGAGCTATTTGCTTATCTACTACAGAATGTTCTGCTCCAGTATCAACCATAAAGTCCATGAATTGGTCCCCTATCTTTAAGCAGACCATAGGCTCCTGGGGACCTAAAGCGAATTCGGAGCCCGGTCTGTCCTAATCTGTTTCATCTAAATCATAGTCCGTTGCGGTTGCAACTCCTTCTATGGCCTCCTCTCTTTCCCGTTGGAAATGTACTCGATTTGTCCCTCTGCGATTCTGTGATCGGCCTCTCTCCCTCTCTCTCCGAGGGGCGTGTTCTTCTTCTTCGTGTGAGGCGTCTTCGAGTTGCGGGCATGCATTCCTCCAATGTCCTTCTTCCTTGCAATAAGTGCATTGATTTACGCCTAGCATGGGCCGGCTATCTCCTCTGCCCCTCCCTCTTCCTCTGCTCCTTCGGTTAGGGAAACCTCCCCGTTTCTGTTCAACTAAAGCGGCAGCCAAAAAATCGGCTTTCTTCTTCATTTTACGCTCACTTTCTCTCTGTCTTTCATTATCACGATTCACGAAACACTTTCTGGGCGACTTCCATTAGCTGTGACGTATTCATGCCCGCAAACCCTTCTAATTTCTGTAGTTTACGTCTAATGTTTGGTTGGGACTGGCTGACAAAAGCGGCATTCACCATGCACAGGCTCCCTGGTGCCGCTGGGTCATAGGGCGTGTACATTCTATATGCCTCAGCTAATCTCTCATAGAATACTGCTGGGCTTTCATCTGCGCCTTGGATGACTTCTGCTGTCTTGGAGAGGTTCATGGCTTTCTGACCCCCCTTTCGCAGACCTTGTAAAAGGCCTTGGCGAAACCGAGCTAGGGCTCTGGACCCTTCATCGGTGTTTGGATCCCACCGAGGGTCTTCATTAGGGAATTCTTTCTTCGCTGCTTCGCAGTTATCTATTCCTCCTGCTCCCTCTACTAGGGGATTTTCTGCTAACCAATTGACAGCTGCTTGCATAATTCTCGTCCGCTCCTCAGTAGTAAATAAAGTAGACAGGAGTTGACGGCAATCTGCCCAAGTAGGCTGGTGGGTTTGCATGATAGTATTCATTACCTCTGTTAATTCTTGGGGCTTGTCAGTGTAAGAAGCATAATGCATTTTCCAATTCAACAAATCAGTAGTGGAGAATGGCACATAAACTAGACTCGTGGGTCCCGCTACTATCTGGTTCTCCTCGTTCCTTGCGGGCATTCCCAGGACCTGCCGCAATGGCAATAATTTCTTGGTAGGGCCTCTCTTTCTCAACTTAAGCTTAGCCTGGGAACTTTCGCTTGCAACAGATGAACTTGCACTGACAACTGATTTTACACTATCAGTCTCGTACTGGGAAAACGTTTCTTCTTCTTCCTGCTCTGACTCAAGAGTTTCCTCAGTCTCGAGCTGATCAGCCTCTTCAAGGGGCGGATCATCTAACTGAGCTTCTGGTGGGTCAAGGGGTGGAATTCGCCGGCCCGGGAGCCTGCCGCGGGACGCGGTGGTACTTTTACTGGGCGCTGAGCTTGGGGCTGTCTAATTACAACTTCCGGGGACTCGGGATCAACATATACAGACTTCTTTTCTATCCCTGTCTTCTGTGTCTGTTCTGTCAGCGCTACCATTATTCTGCAGTGTTCTTCATAACAGCGCCGGGCCCAAGGGGGCGGGCTTTCACAAATACTTAACCAGGAATCTATATAGGGATACTGGTCAGGGTGCGCTACTTGCACCTTCTGATGAACTGAGTTAATAATTCCTATGGCAAATGTTCCATCTCGGGGCCACATGGGGTCTAATGCGGGCCACTCCCTAGTACACAAAACTTGTAATCGTGTCGCAGTCATTTTCACCCCATAATCTCCTGAATATCCTTTATTGAAGTACTTAATCATACATTCTAATGGAGTGTGCACAGTAGACCCCGCCCCTCCCTTATCGATGTGTGCGCGCAACAACAGACAGAAGGGAAAAAGAAGGCGGACCGTGGGTGAGGGGTCCTCATGGCCCTAGAAACATTCAAGGGAAACAAAAAACAAGACAAGACGACGGTCGCTTCCTCCTTTTTACGACCTGGACACGGTCGCCCGGCCAGGAACTGCGTTACTCAGGAGTCCGCCTTCACTTGGTCTGTGTCACCAGACCTCTCAACCACACTTCATTCACACAATCATGCTAGCAACGTACTCCCAAAATGCCCAATCCTGTCTTTTCTGACTAGGCTATACCAAAGTAATACAAGTTATGCCGGCTATTCCAAAGTTATTCCAAGAAGACGGTGGGTTCACCCCGCGAATACACTATGCAAGGTTAATTGGACCGCCTTGAGAGGTGATCAAGTTCTCTTACCAAAATTCACAAGTTCCAAGTTTCACAAGTTTCACAAGTTTCAAGCTGCAGTTCTGACTCATCTGTCTAGACATACCAAAAACTATACTCACCGGGTCCGGTCCCCGTTCCCGAGCAAGCGCATGAGTTGGACCACGGACTCCCCTCATGGGTTTGAGGTGTTGGCTCCGACCGGGTCCAGCACCCGCCGAGGCCTGGCCCAGCTCCCTCCGATGCAACTGGACCGGTGGCGCCCAGGAGCCGAGCCCACGTCGGAAGGGCACGAGCCCGGCAGGACCAAACCTATAGAGGCGGAAAGTCGTGGTATATCAGCTCGTATACCCTCTACTAACCACACATTCCCAGCCAACACACCAAGAATATGTAGTGGCAGAGCACAAACAATCCAATAATACCAGGAGTCTGTACAGAAGGTCCAAATCATTTATTGTGCACAAGACTCAAGCAGAATCACATTCAAAATGGCTGAGCAATGGCTGTTAGTAAAACAACAACTTTTATACTGTTCTTCTCCATTCTGAGCATAGGCAAACTTTTCATTGGTCCCGGTAACCCCTCTCACCCCATCTATTGGTCCCGGTACCGTTACGTAGCTATCCAATGAGGACCTTTGTCTGGGCTCAGCACCTGTTTCCCCCCCTTACAGCCCTCATTACAATGGTCAGTTCTTAGACTCTTGATACATTTCTCCTCCAAGGTCACTAGCTGACTAGTACATGTGGGAAAGCAGGGCACTGTAACCTTTCTTTCAGCAGAGTTAATTAATTTCATAGAAGCTTCTCACATTCTTATCAGTACCAATTAAAACAGTTTTTCTATCTTTTCTATGTTTCGATTCTGCTTAGCTATGCTTGGTTATGCTTAGTTAAGTTTTGATTCTATGGTAGCAGCATTCGGGGGGGGGGGGGGGTTCATTCCTCTGGGCCTAACCACAGGCTTCATTTACAGGTCAAGCTGCTTGGGCCTATCTGCTTAGTTCAAACAGCATGGATCATAGTGTAGCGGCAGAGCGCAAACAGTCCAATAATACCAGGAGTCTGTTCAGAAGGTCCAAATCATTTATTGTGCACAAGACTCAAGCAGAATCACATTCAAAGTGGCTGAGCCATGGAGTCCAGCAAACAACACCTTTTATACCTTTCTTCTCCATTCTGTACATAGGCAAACTTTTCATTGGTCCCGGTACCCCTTCATGCTCCATCTATGGGTCCCGGTACCACTACGTAGTCATCCAATGAGGGCCTTGGTCTGGGCTCAGCACCTGGTTGCCCCCCTTACAGTCCCTATTACAATGGACAGTTCTTAGACTCTTGATACAATTCTCCTCCAAGGTCACTTAGCTAACTAGAACATGTGGGAAAGCAGGGCACTGTAACCCTTCTCTCAGCAGAATTAATTTGTTCACAGAAGCTTTCACACTCTTATCAGTACCAATTAAAGCTTGTTTTTCTGTCTTTTGTACGTTTCGATTCTGCTTAGCTATGCTTGGTTATGCTTAGTTAGGTTTCGATTCTATGGAAGCAGCATTGGGGGGGAGGGGGGTTCACTCCTCTGGGCCTAACCACAGGCTTTAATTACAGGTCAAGCTGCTTAGGCCTGTCTGTTTAGTTCAAGTAGCGTGGATCATAGGCCTTTGCCTACCACATTCCCCCCTTTGATTAATCTCACCCTATTTTCAATAAGGTGTGAGTGTGGCAGGTGCAGGCCTGTGATCCACAGTGTCTGACATAAGCAGGCAGGCCTAACTAGCTTGACCTGTAAATGAAGCCTGTGGAGAGGCTCATAGGATTGCACATCCCCCAACATGCTGCTATTGTAGGATAGAACTCTGTAAGAGAACTAAACTAACTTAGGTAAGCAAAACTGAGAGATGGAAAAATACAGAAAAATATGTTTAAAAGTTACTGATAAGAAAAGTACATCTGCAAGGAATATAATTGGGAGTGCTGACAGATGAGTTGCAGAGCCCTGCTCCCCTGCATGCACAAATCGGCTCTATGGCCTTGAGAGTATGAAAGTAACAAGTTGATGAACTGACCATTGTAATTGGGACTAGAAGGGGGGTATGCAGGTGCCATGCCCACTGAAGGAACATAATTGGATAAGCTTATCAGTACCGGCACCAATGGAAGGGGTACGGGAGGTACGGGAGAGTACCGGGACCAATGAAATGTGTTTCTATACCTAGAATGGAACAGAAGTCTATAAAAGTTGTTGTAATGCTAGAAAACTTTGCTCAGCCATTTTGAAATTGACTTGCTTGAGACTTGTGCACAAATAAATGATTTGGACCTTCTGAACAGACTCCTGGTATTATTGGTTTGTCTGCGCTTTGCTGCTACATATTCTTGGTGCGTTGGCCGGGAAGTTGTGGAATCAAAGTGTATATAGGGCAATATACCACGACTTTCCGCCTCTATAGGCTTGGTCCTGCCGGGATCGCGCCCTTCCGACGAGGGCTGCTCCCTGGCGCCACCGGTCCCTTGTATCGGAGGGAGCTGGTCGGACCTCGGCGGGTGCCGGGCCCGGCTGGAGCCAACGCCTCGAACCCGAGTGAGGGGAGTCCGAGGTCCAACTCATGCGCCTGTTTTGGAAGTTTGAGGACCGGATCCGGTGAGTATAGTTTTGATTTGGTGTCTAGACAGAAATAGAAAGAGCAGTACTGCCATTGGAACTTGGAATTTGGAATTTGTAATCTCGAGATATTGGGAATTTGTAAGAGAGCTTGATCACCTCTCAAGGAAGGGCCGAGTAACCTCGCATGGGAATTCGCCGGGTGAAACCCCCATCCTTTTTGTAATTGGGAAATTGGTAAGACTAGTCAGAATAGATAGAAACGAATGCATTCTGGGATACGTTGCTAGCATGATTGTGTGAACGAAGTGTGAATGAGAGGTCTGGCAGCACGGACCAAGTGAAGGCGGACCCCTGAGTAGCGCATTTCCTGACCGGGCGACCGCGTTCAGGTCGCGAAAAGGGGGAAGCGATTGTCGTCTTGTCTTGTTATTTGTACTCCTTATACGTTTCCAGGACCGTGAGGACCCCTTACCCACGGTCCGCCCTCCTTTTCCCTTTTGTCTGTTGTTGCACGCACACATCGAAATGGGAGGGGCGGGGTCTACTAGAAACACTCCATTAGAATGTATGATCGCACATTTTAAAGAGGGATACTCTGGAGATTATGGTATTAAAATGACAGCAGCCCGTCTGCAGATTTTGTGTACTAGGGAGTGGCCCGATCTAGACCCCACCTGGCCCCGAGAGGGAACGTTCAATGTAGAGATTATTCAGTTAGTACACCGTAGAGTGCAGATAGCGCACACCGATCAGTACCCCTATATAGATTCCTGGTTAAGTATTTGTGAAGATCCGCCCCTCTGGGCGCAGCGCTGTTATGAGGAACAGTGCAGAATAATGTTAGCTAAAACAGATTCTAGACAGAAAACGGAACAGCCTAGAATGAAAGAGCAGGATAAGAAGTCCAGGAAGAAGCCCATCCTGGTAGATCCTGATTCCCCAGAGATAATTCCCCGACAGCCTCGAACCCCAGGTCCGATAAGAGTAGCCCGGCGTCCTGCCCCAGAACCCCAGAGACAGCCGTTGCGGGACCCAACCCCTGACCCACCTCCCGGAGGGCAGAGAGAGGAATTAGCAGAAGAAGATGATATTATAAAAAGCGAGTCAGATGCAGAGGTAGAGGAGGAAGAAAATGAAAATGCCCCGAGTGATGATGATAGCGTACAAGAGGTTGCCAGTGCCAGCGTGCCAGCAAAATGTACACCCAAAGTGAAACCCGCCGAGAAAAAGAAAGTAATCTCTGGAAAGATAGTTAAGAAAACAGCCCTTAGATCCCACAAGACAGCTACCGCCAAAATGCTGCCTTTACGGCAAGTCCCGGGAGTGCCCATAAAGAACGATAATGAGGAGGTGGTAGCGGGACCCTTAACTTATGTGTATATCCCTTTCTATACAACTGATTTGTTAAATTGGAGGTCGCATTATGCCTCCTATACTAGTAAGCCCCAGGAACTGACAGAATTAGTAACTACCATTATGGAAACCCACCAACCCACTTGGCCAGATTGCCGCCAGCTCCTGACCACCCTATTCACGACAGAAGAGTGAACACGAATTAGAAAAGCAGCTATTGAGTGGATGGCAGATAACCCTGTAGCTCCAGGACAGGGACTGAACAGAATAGACTATCGGGAAGCGGCCCAGAGAGAATTCCCGAATGAAGACCCCATTGGGATCCAAATACAGAGGAAGGATCCACAGCCCTAGCCCGTTTTCGCCAAGGCTTTTTACAAGGCCTGAAAAGGGGGGGCCAGAAAGCTATGAACCTTTCCAAAGTTGCAGGAGTTATCCAAGGTGTAGATGAAAGCCCAGCAGACTTTCACGAAAGATTAACTGAAGCATACAGAATGTATACCCCCTATGATCCCGAGGCACCAGGAAGTTTATGTATGGTGAATTCTGCTTTTGTAAACCAGTCTCAACCAGACATTAGACGTAAATTACAGAAGTTAGAAGGGTTTGCGGGCATGAATGCAACACAGTTACTGGAAGTCACTCATAAAGTGTATGTGAATCGTGATAAAGAAAGACAGAGAGAATGTGATAGAAAGATGAAGAAGAAAGCTGATTTTTTGGCTGCGGCCATAGTTGAACAGAAAAGGGGAGGTGTCCCTAGTCGACGGAGCAGAGGAAGAGGGCGGGGTCAAGGCGGAGGCCGGACCCAGAAGCTAGGCGTGAACCAATGCGCCTACTGTAGAGAAGAAGGACATTGGAGAGATACGTGCCCAGCAAGATGACGACAGCAATCATCAATGGTGAGAAGAAAGACGAGGCTATCCCCGAAACCGCGGAGGAGCCAATCGAGAACAATTCCAGCGAGAAAGAGGAGGAGCCATTCAGGCATTGGCCACAGCGATCCATGATGAAAATGACGTGGATTAGGACAGACCGGGCTCCAAGTTTGCTTTAGGTCTCCAGGAGCCTATGGTCGGAATACAAATAGGAGACCAAGTTATGGACTTTATGGTTGATACTGGAGCACAACATTCAGTAATAGACAAGAAGATAGCCCCATTCTCTACAAAAGCAGTCACCATTATAGGAGCAACTGGTGTCAAAGCTACAAAATCTTTTCTTCAGAATCGTATATGCAGTCTAGGAGGACAGCAAATAACTCATCAATTCCTTTACATGCCCAAATGTCCAGTGCCACTACTGGGACGAGATATGTTAGCCAATCTCCAAGCACAAATAACCTTCTCTGAACAAGGAGAAATGCAAATGACAGTAAATCCCCAAGCCAAACCAGCAGGAATAATGCTGCTGACAGTTCCCCGAGAAGAAGAATGGAGGTATTACATTGATGACTCTATTCAAGACACTTATTTTGAACAAACTTTAAAGAACATTCATGCACCACCTGGAGTATGGGCAGAAGGCAGTCCCCCAGGCCTAGCCAAGCATATAGCTCCAGTAATTGTAACCCTCAAGCCTAGTGCTACACCAGTACACGTCAAACAGTACCCTCTCCCAAGAGCTGCAATTGAAGGCATTCATCGTCACTTGCAAAGATTGCTCGAGTATGGCCTACTAAAAGTATGCCAATCCCCATGGAACACTCCACTTTTGCCAGTAAAGAAACCTGGGACGGAGGATTACCGCCCAGTACAAGATTTAAGGAGAGTAAATGATGCAGTTGAAACTATACATCCAGTTGTACCCAATCCTTACACTCTTCTAGGACTGATACCTGCTGAAGCTACCCATTTCACTGTACTGGATTTAAAAGATGCATTCTTTTGCATAAGATTAGCCCCTGTAAGTCAAATATTGTTTGCATTTGAATGGCAGGACCCCATCTCTGGAAGAGGGGGCCAACTCACCTGGACAAGATTACCCCAAGGATTCAAAAATTCGCCTACCATCTTTAGTGCTGCACTGAATCAAGACCTTTCAAGCTATCCAGTGGCCCCGGGGAAGAGAGTGCTTCTCCAATACGTGGACGATCTGCTGATAGCTGCCATATCAGAAAGTGAATGTATACTAGCCACCAAAGATCTCTTGCAGTTACTAGATGAAGCTGGATACAAAGTTTCCAGAGCAAAAGCACAGCTATGCCAAAAAGAAGTGAAATACTTGGGTTTTCGTATAACCCAAGGAAGCCGAAGATTAGGCAGAGAAAGAAAAGAAGCAGTATGCAGAATTCCAACCCCAACAACCAGAAAGCAAGTCAGAGCCTTTCTGGGAGCGGCAGGATATTGCCGAATCTGGATACCCAACTTCGCCCAAATTGCCAAACCACTGTATGAAGCCACAAAAGGAGAAGAGAAGTCACCACTGGAGTGGGGACTTGAGCAGGATACAGCCTTCAAGAAGTTAAAGGAAGAATTGATGTCATCACCAGCACTTGGACTACCAGATGTCCACAAGCCTTTCCACTTGTTTGTACATGAAGCACAGGGAAATGCCTTAGGCATGTTGACTCAGAAATTGGGAAATTGGGAGCGACCTGTAGCATACCTATCGAAACAATTGGACCCTGTGGCCAAAGGATGGCCACCATGCCTGAGAGCAGTTGCAGCTACAGCACTATTAGTGAGTGAAGCAGACAAGCTCACACTAGGACAGAACATACGAGTCACTGTGCCACATGCAGTCCTTGCCCTTATGGAACAAAAAGCAAATTATTGGCTCACCAATTCCCGAATGCTGAAATACCAGAGCATGTTATGTGAAAACCCACAGATACAACTAGAAGTGAGTCATGCCTTGAATCCAGCCACCTTGATACCCATCAGTGAAGAACTCCCAGAACATGACTGTATCGAAGTCATGGAAACTGTGTTCTCCAGTCGACCCGACTTGACAGATGTGCCCATAGACAATCCTGACCAAATCTATTATGTTGATGGGAGCAGTCTCATCCTCGATGGACGACGCTGTGCCGGATATGCAGTCGTCACTCAACACGAAGTAGTTGAATCATCAGCTTTAGCCTCAGGCACATCAGCCCAAAAAGCCGAATTGATAGCACTCACCAGAGCATTATTGTTAGGAGAAAAACTTGTGCTAAATGTATATACAGATTCCAAATATGCCTTCACCACTCTGCATGCCCATGGAGCTCTCTATAAGGAACGAGGGCTCATCACATCCGGAGGAAAGTCAGTCAAATATGGTCCCGAGATATTGATGTTACTTGATGCAGTTTGGGCCCCAACACGTGTAGCTGTCATGCATTGCAGAGGACATCAAGTAGGAAAAGGAGAAGTTGCCCGAGGAAATAGATTTGCAGATGCTTCAGCACGACAAGCAGCTATGACAGGACAGATTACCCCACAAGCTATGCCAATGCAAGCAGCATTGTTTCCAGTACCTCTGAATTTATGGACACCACGATATACCACCAAAGAATTAGATTACTATTGTAACAAAGAAGATGGAGTACTAAAAGATGGATGAATTGAGCTGCCACCAGAAGAGGGCAGTCAACCCCCTGGACGAATAGTAATTCCTGAACTGTTAGGACCATCTTTTATCAAGGCTTTCCACGAAGCCACCCACTATGGGAAAAGTGCTATGGAAAAAGCACTCAGACCACATTTTTACATCCCTCTATTAACAACCATATCAGCTTCAGTAGCACGTCAATGTTTAACCTGTGCCAAAAATAATGCCAAGCAAGGCCTTATAACGGCACCCCGAGTTCAGTCAGGAGGTGTGCCCCCGCATGCACAACCTCCAAATTGATTTTACCGAAATGCCAAGAGCTAATGGATACCATTACCTATTAGTATTAGTTTGTACTTTCTCTGCGTGGGTAGAAGCCTTCCCAACCAGAACTGAGAAAGCCCGAGAAGTTACCAAAGTCTTAATGAGAGAGATTGTCCCTAGGTTCGGAATTCCAGCAGTAATAGGGTCAGATAATGGACCCTCATTTGTCTCCCAGGTTACTCAACAGTTAGCAAAAGCTTTGCAGATACAATGCAAGCTCCACTCTGCATACAGACCCCAGAGTTCAGGGAAAGTTGAGCAAATGAATCGTACCCTAAAAGCCCAAATGTCTAAGCTTTGTCAGGAGACACACTTGAAGTGGCCCCAAGTGCTCCCAATAGCTTTACTCAGAATACGCTCAGCTCCTGTAAAGTCAACAGGATTTTCCCCTTTTGAAGTTCTGTATGGTAAACCCCCACCAATAGTGCAGGGAGTCAAGGGAAGTTTAGCCCAAATTGGGTCAGAAGTAACCAGACAAGAACTCCTAGCTCTTAGTTTTGTTCTGCAGACTCTCCAATGCTTGGATCCAAGACCAGTTGCCTATCAACTTGACGGAACCCTTGCATCCCTATCAGCCTGGTACCTCGGTGTGGATCAAAGATTGGAAGAAGACACCGTTGGAACCCCATTGGAAGGGACCGTACACCGTCATCCTGTCTACCCCAACTGCAGTAAAGGTAGCCGAGATCGACGCCTGGATCCATCACAGCAGAGTCAAGCCCGCCGCTGATCCTGAACCTGAGCAGTGGACAGCAGAGCAGCATCTTGATGCACCCTTGCGAGTTACTCTGAGACGGCAACCAGCAACTTAGACACTTCGTCACAGTGCCTTGCAGTAGCCAAGTCTTTCGAAGAGGATTGCTGTTTTCCATACAGCAACAGTTTTGTTTCAACGAACTCAATCTGTGCATGATTCTGCACACTACTTTGATACTACATTGACTAGCCAGACATCACAAGCCAACTGCAATTGCTAATAAGTTGGTTAATGTGTACTGGACAATCTGAGGATCTTCAATCAACACTCAGCACCCGTTAAATTGCTTCATTAGCAAACGGGACGAAGAAAAAGACCGTCGTGATCAAGATCAGCAAGCTGAGGATTCAGAAGAACTCCAATCAACATCAACATGCATCTTTACTTTTGCTTCATCCTGGTTGCCTTCTTTGGAGGTTTTGAACTGACTTATGCTTTACCTCCATGCACTGCTTGCATTACTTCTACTCGAACTGGACTGAAAGTAACTCAGACTTTGATTTACCACTCGTACTATACCTGCAAGGGAAAAGTGACTCAGTGTATTTATAACACCACTGAACTAAATATTTGCACTTATGGCAAAATTAGAGCATGCTATAATCTGCATCAGAATCCATCCTATTACACGTTGGAAATACGATGGAAGGATGCAGATGGACCTATAATAGCTGCTACACCACCACTTAAGGACATTACTAAACCTGCTGTTTTGAATTTTGATGCATGTAATGTCATTAACCGAGATAGTTATTCCACCTGTGGTACTTGGGAGAAAGCGTATCGAAATGACCATAAATATATGTGTCCGGAGGGTGCCACAGGATGGTGGAAGTGTACAGGTAAAAAGGAACCAGGCTATAGTACTGCACCAGCAGCAGATTACTATTGCCCGTATTAGGGATGTGTTTTTTATGCTACCTGGAATAATGGTATAGTTGATGAGAAGATAGATAAATGAATGGCTACTTTAACCAAGCCAACCACAAATGATAAATGTCAGAAAGATGCTTGTAACCCTTTACACTTACGTATACACAATCCCTATGCATGGAAACAAGGATACAAGTTTGGTTTACGTATAGCTGGAGGGGCATTAGATCCAGGAACCATTGTGTATATCAGATTGAATACCCAAGCCCACAAGTCATCTAAATACCATATCCATAATACCTTCTATGAAGCCATGCATGTAAATAAGTTTGAGATCCCTCATCCCTCTCAGAATTTATTTTTAGAATTAGCCGAAGCAGTAGTATCTAGTCTTAAGATCTCAGATTGCTATTTCTGTGGCGGAACCCAAATGGGAGACCAGTGGCCATGGGAAGCCCAAGAATTGAATTATTCTTTGATTTACAATCAGACTGAATTACACAAGACTACCAGTGAATGGGTGTTAGCGCACTCAATCGTTGGACGTCTTTGCTATGCCAGAACTGGACCCCAGTTCACCCAAAAGGTAGGACAGCTGGTCTGTCTTAGCCAGAAGTACTATAATGCCACGACCAAAAAGACAGCATGGTGGTCAGGAATCAGACACCCTGAACCTCCTAACCCATTAGCCAGATTTCCTGAACTTGCTGATTTATGGACTAACCTAGCCAAAGTCCATGCCTGGCAAGCCCCACCTGGCCTATATTGGATCTGTGGAAACCGAGCGTATGCACAACTCCCGCCACAATGGGGAGGAGCATGTGTCTTAGGAACCATCAGACCTTCTTTCTTTCTTTTAAACACTGAACATGGAGAACAATTAGGATACCCTGTATACACTACCCACCGACACAAACGAGCACTGAGACAGAAAAGAGAAGCCTTACAGATAGGCAAGTGGGAGAAGTGGCAAGGTGATGATTGGCCATCAGAAAGAATTATTGAGTATTATGGGCCTGCCACTTGGAATGATGATGGTATGTATGGTTATCGAACTCCAATTTATATGATTAATCGTATTATTCGTTTACAAGCAGTAGTTGAAATAATAACCAATGAAACTAGTCATGCTCTTACGCTCTTAGCTAGACAAAGTACTCAGATGCGCACTGCAATATATCAGAACCGCTTAGCACTTGATTATTTGTTAGCAGCTGAAGGAGGAGTATGTGGTAAATTGAATTTAACCAATTGTTGTTTAAAAATAGATGATAAAGGTCAAGTAGTTGAAGAAATTGCTAAAGATATGCAAAGACATGCTTATGTGCCAGTGCAAACTTGGCACTCATTGAAATTTCCTAACTGGTTTGCTAACCTTTTCTCCTGGCTGGGAGGATTTAAGACTTTCATTGTCTTAGTCCTAATTCTTGTTGTTGTTATTTTCTTATTACCATGTTTAATCCCATGTTGTATGCGTTCCATTCATAATGCTATTGACAGCACAGTAGAGCGGAAGACCGCAACTAAAATAATGGCCCTATATAGAGCCAGCCCTAGTCGTAATCCTTCAATCATGATGTGATTCTTCTAAAGGTGATTTAATTCTCACACCTTATTAAGTAATAGGGTGAGATGAATCAAAGGGGGGAATGTGGCAGGTGCAGGCCTGTGATCCACAGTGTCTGACATAAGCAGGCATGCCTAACTAGCTTGACCTGTAAATGAAGCCTGTGGAGAGGCTCATAGGACTGCACATCCCCCAACATGCTGCTATTGTAGGATAGAACTCTGTAAGAGAACTAAACTAACTTAGGTAAGCAAAACTGAGAGATGGAAAAATACAGAAAAATATGTTTAAAAGTTACTGATAAGAAAAGTACATCTGCAAGGAATATAATTGGGAGTGCTGACAGATGAGTTGCAGAGCCCTGCTCCCCTGCATGCACAAATTGGCTCTAAGGCCTTGAGAGTATGAAAGTGTGGCAGGTGCAGGCCTGTGACCCACAGTGTCCGAACATAAGCAGGCCAACATGGCTAGCTTGACCTGTAAATGAGGCCTGTGGAGAGGCATATAGGATTGCACATCCCCCAATATGCTGCTATTGTAAGATAGAACTCAGTAGAAGTATTGAATTAGCTTAGGTAAGCAGAACTGCAGTATTGAAAGATGGAAAAATACAGAAAAACATGTTTAAAAGTTACTGATAAGAAAAAGTACATCTGCAAAGAAATAATTGGGAGTGCTGACAGATGAGTTGCAGAGCCCAGCTCCTCTGCACGTACAAATTGGTTCTATAACCTTGAAAGTGTGAAAGTAACAAGTTGATGAACTGACCATTGTAATTGGGACTAGAAGGGGGGTATGCAGGTGTCATGCCCACTGGAGGGATATAACTGGATAAACTTATCAGTACCGGGACCAATAGAAGAGGTACGGGAGGTACGGGAGATTACCGGGACCAATGAAATGTTTTTCTATACCTAGAATGGAACAGAAGTCTATAAAAGTTGTTGTAATGCTTGAAAACTTTGCTCAGCCATTTTGAAATTGATTGGTTCGAGACTTGTGCACAAATAAATGATTTGGACCTTCTGAACAGACTCCTGGTATCATTGGTTTGTCTGCGCTTTGCTGCTACATATTCCTTGGTGCATTGGCCGGGAAGTTGTGGAATCAAAGTGTATATAGGGCAATATACCACGACTTTCCGCCTCTATAGGCTTGGTCCTGCCGGGATCGCGCCCTTCCGACGAGGGCTGCTCCCTGGCGCCACCGGTCCCTTGTATCGGAGGGAGCTGGTCGGACCTCGGCGGGTGACGAGCCCGGCTGGAGTCAACGCCTCGAACCCGAGTGAGGGGAGTCCGAGGTCCAACTCATGCGCCTGCTTGGGAAGTTTGAGGACCGGATCCGGTGAGTATAGTTTTGATTTTGGGTCTAGACAGAAATAGAAAGCGCAGTACTGCCATTGGAAATTGGAACTTTGGAATTTGTAATCTCGAGATATTGGGAATTGGTAAGAGAGCATGATCACCTCTCAAGGAAGGGCCGAGTAGCCTGGCATGGGAATTCGCCGGGTGAAACCCCCATCCTTTTTGTAATTGGGAAATTGGAAAAGACTAGTCAGAATAGATAGAAACGAATGCATTCTGGGATACGTTGCTAGCATGATTGTGTGAACGAAGTGTGAATGAGAGGTCTGGCAGCACGGACCAAGTGAAGGCGGACCCCTGAGTAGCGCATTTCCTGACCGGGCGACCTCGTTCAGGTCGCGAAAAGGGGGAAGCGATTGTCGTCTTGTCTTGTTATTTGTACTCCTTATACGTTTCCAGGGCCGTGAGGACCCCTTACCCACGGTCCGCCCTCCTTTTCCCTTCTGTCTGTTGTTGCGCGCACACATCGAAATGGGAGGGGCGGGGTCTACTAGAAACACTCCATTAGAATGTATGATCGCACATTTTAAAGAGGGATATTCAGGAGATTATGGTATTAAAATGACAGCAGCCCGTTTGCAGATTTTGTGTACTAGGGAGTGGCCCGATCTAGACCCCATCTGGCCCCGAGAGGGAACGTTCAAAGTAGAGATTATTCAGTCAATACACCGTAGAGTGCGGATAGCGCACCCCGACCAGTACCCCTATATAGATTCCTGGTTAAGTATTTGTGAAGATCCGCCCCCCTGGGCGCAGCGCTGTTATGAGGAACAGTGCAGAATAATGTTAGCTAAAGCAGATTCTAGACAGAAGACGGAACAGCCTAGAATAAAAGAGCAGGATAAGAAAGCCAGAAAGAAGCCCATCCTGGCAGATCCTGATTCCCCAGAAATAATTCTCAGGCAGCCCCGAACCCCAGGTCCAGTAAGAGTAGCCCGGCGTCCTGCCCCAGAACCCCAGAGACGGCCAGAGCCGAGGCGGGACCCAACCCCTGATCCCCCTCCTGGAGAAGAGAAAGAGGAAGAATTAGCGGGAAAAGAAGAGGAGGACCTAAAAAGCGAGTCAGAAGTGGAGACTGAAGAAGGAGAAAGAGAGAATCCCCCAGATGAGGAAAGTGTACAAATAATTGAGAAAGTCAGCACTAGCACTAGCATGCCAGTGACAGAGAAACCCAAAGCAAAACCTGTTGAGAAAAAGAAAGTGACTCCTGCAAAGGCAACGACAATAACCCTTAGATCCCAAAAGACACCCATAGCAGCTAAACTGTTTCCCTTACGGCAAGTCCCGGGAGTGCCCGTAAAGAATGATAATGATGAAGTGGTAGCGGGACCCCTAACTTATGTGTATATCCCTTTCTCTACAACTGATTTATTAAATTGGAGGTCGCATTATGCCTCCTATACTAGCAAGCCCCAGGAGCTGACAGAATTAGTAACTAGTATTATGGAAACTCACCAACCCACTTGGCCAGATTGCCGTCAGCTCCTGACCACCCTATTCACTACAGAAGAACGAACAAGAATTAGAAAAGCAGCTATTGAATGGATGGCAGAAAACCCTGCAGCTCCGGCACAGGGGCAGAATATAATAGACCGTAGGGAAGCAGCTCAGAGAGAATTCCCGAATGAAGACCCCCAATGGGATCCAAATACAGATGAAGGATCCACAGCCCTAGCCCGTTTTCGCCAAGGCTTTTTACAAGGCCTGAGAAGGGGGGGCCAGAAAGCTATGAACCTTTCCAAAGTTACAGGAGTTATCCAAGGGATAGATGAGAGCCCAGCAGATTTTTATGAAAGATTAACTGAAGCATACAGAATGTATACTCCCTATGATCCCGAGGCACCAGGAAGTTTATGTATGGTGAATTCTGCTTTTGTAAACCAGTCTCAACCAGACATTAGACGCAAATTACAGAAGTTAGAAGGGTTTGCGGGCATGAATGCAACACAGTTATTGGAAGTCGCTCATAAAGTGTATGTGAATCGTGATACTGAAAGACAGAGAGAATGTGATAGAAAGATGAAGAAGAAAGCTGATTTTTTGGCTGCGGCCATAGTGGAACAGAAAAGGGGAGGTGTCCCTAGTCGAAGGAGCAGAGGAAGAGGGCGGGGTCAAGGCGGAGGACGGACCCAGAGACTAGGCGTGAACCAATGCGCCTATTGCAGAGAGGAAGGACATTGGAGAGATATGTGCCCGCAACTCGAAGACGCCCAGCATGATGACGACAGCAGCCATCAGTGGCGAGAAGAAAGACGAAGCTATCCCCGAAGCCGAGGAGGAGCCAATCGAGAACAATTCCAGCGAGAGAGAGGAGGAAGCATTCAAGCATTGGCCACACCAGCCCATGATGAGAATGACGTGGATTAGGACAGACCGGGCTCCAAGTTTGCTTTAGGTCTCCAGGAGCCTATGGTCGGAATACAAATAGGAGACCAAATTATGGACTTTATGGTTGATACTGGAGCACAACATTCAGTAATAGACAAAAAGATAGCCCCATTCACTACAAAAGCAGTCACTATCATAGGAGCAACTGGTGCCAGAGCCACAAAGTCTTTTCTTCAAAACCGAATATGCAGTCTGGGAGGACAGCAAATAACTCATCAATTCCTTTACATGCCCGAATGTCCAGTGCCACTACTGGGACGAGATATGCTAGCCAAGCTTCAAGCACAGATATCTTTCTCTGAGCAAGGAGAAATGCAAATGACAGTAAATCCCCAAACCAAACCAGCAGGAGTAATGCTGCTGACAGTTCCCCGAGAAGAAGAATGGAGGTATTACATTGATGATTCGATACAAGATACCTATTTTGAACAAACTTTGAAAAGTATTGATGCACCACCTGGAGTATGGGCAGAAGGCAGCCCCCCAGGCCTAGCTAAACATATAGCTCCAGTGATTGTAACCCTCAAGCCTAGTGCTACACCAGTGCACGTCAAACAGTACCCTCTCCCAAGAGCCGCAATTGAAGGCATCCATCGCCACCTACAAAGATTGCTTGAGTATGGCCTACTAAAAGTATGCCAATCCCCATGGAACACTCCACTTTTGCCAGTAAAGAAGCCTGGGACAGATGATTATCGCCCAGTGCAAGATTTGAGAAGAGTAAATGATGCAGCTGAGACCATACATCCAGTCGTACCCAATCCTTACACCCTCCTAGGACTGATACCTGCTGAAGCTACCCATTTCACTGTACTGGATTTGAAAGATGCATTCTTTTGCATAAGATTAGCCCCTGTAAGCCAAATATTGTTTGCATTCGAATGGCAGGACCCCATCTCTGGAAGAGGGGGCCAACTTACCTGGACAAGATTACCCCAAGGATTCAAGAATTCGCCTACCATCTTTAGTGCCGCACTAAATCAAGACCTTTCAAGCTATCCAGTAGCCCCGGGGAAGAGAGTGCTTCTCCAATACGTGGATGATCTGTTGATAGCTGCCGTATCAGAAAGTGAATGTATATTAGCCACCAAAGATCTCTTGCAGTTACTAGAGGAAGCTGGATACAAAGTTTCCAGAGCCAAAGCACAGCTATGCCAAAAAGAAGTGAAATACTTGGGTTTTCGTATCACCCAAGGAAGCAGAAGATTAGGCAGAGAAAGAAAAGAAGCAGTATGTAGAATTCCAACTCCAACAACCAGAAAGCAAGTCAGAGCCTTTCTGGGAGCGGCAGGATATTGCCGAATTTGGATACCCAACTTTGCCCAAATTGCCAAACCACTGTATGAAGCCACAAAAGGAGAAGAGAAGTCACCACTGGAGTGGGGACTTGAGCAGGACACAGCCTTCCAGAAGTTAAAAGAAGAATTGATGTCATCACCAGCACTTGGACTACCAGATGTCCACAAACCTTTTCACTTGTTTGTACATGAAGCACAGGGAAATGCCCTAGGCATGTTGACTCAGAAATTGGGAAATTGGGAACGACCTGTAGCCTACCTATCGAAACAATTGGACCCTGTGGCCAAAGGATGGCCACCTTGCTTGAGAGCAGTTGCAGCTACAGCACTACTAGTGAGTGAAGCAGACAAACTCACACTAGGACAGAACATACGAGTCACTGTGCCACATGCAGTCCTTGCCCTTATGGAACAAAAAGCAAATTATTGGCTCACCAATTCCCGAATGTTGAAGTACCAGAGCATGTTATGTGAAAACCCACAGATACAACTTGAAGTGAGCCATGCCCTGAATCCAGCCACCTTGATACCTATCAGTGAAGAACTCCCAGAACATGACTGTATCGAAGTCATGGAGACTGTGTTCTCCAGCCGACCCGACTTGACAGATGTGCCCATAGAAAATCCTGACCAAACCTATTATGTTGATGGGAGCAGTCTCATCCTTGATGGACGACGCTGTGCCGGATATGCAGTCGTCACTCAACACGAAGTAGTTGAATCATCAGCCCTAGCCTCAGGCACATCAGCCCAGAAAGCCGAATTGATAGCACTCACCAGAGCATTGTTGTTAGGAGAAAAACTTATACTGAATGTATATACAGATTCCAAATATGCCTTCACTACCCATGGAGCTCTCTATAAAGAAAGAGGACTCATCACATCCGGAGGAAAATCAGTCAAATATGGTCCCGAAATATTGATGTTACTTGATGCCGTTTGGGCCCCAACACGTGTAGCTGTCATGCATTGCAGAGGACATCAAGCAGGAAAAGGAGAAGTTGCCCGAGGAAATAGATTTGCAGATGCCTCAGCACGACAAGCAGCTATGACAGGACAAATTGCCCCACAAGCTATGCCAATACAAGCAGCGTTGTTTCCAGTACCTTTGAATCTATGGACCCCACGATATACCACCAAAGAATTGGACTACTATTGTGACAAAGAAAATGGAGTATTGAAAGACGGATGGATTGAGCTGCCACCAGAAGAGGGCAGTCAACCTCCAGGACGAATAGTAATTCCTGAACTGTTAGGACCATCCTTTGTCAAAGCTTTCCACGAAGCCACCCACTATGGGAAGAGTGCTATGGAAAAAGCACTCAGACCACATTTCTACATCCCTCTGATGACAACCATATCAGCTTCAGTAGCACGACAATGTCAAACTTGTGCCAAGAATAATGCCAAGCAAGGCCTTATTACAGCACCCCGAGTTCAGTCAAGAGGTGTGACCCCCATGCACAACCTCCAAGTTGATTTTACCGAAATGCCAAAAGCCAATGGATATCATTATCTACTAGTATTAGTTTGTACTTTCTCTGGGTGGGTAGAAGCTTTCCCAACCAGAACTGAGAAAGCCCGAGAAGTTACCAAAGTCTTAATGAGAGAGATTGTCCCCAGATTCGGAATTCCAGCAGTAATAGGGTCAGATAATGGACCCTCATTTGTCTCCCAAGTTACTCAGCAGTTAGCAAAAGCTTTGCAGATACAATGGAAACTCCACACTGCATACAGACCCCAGAGTTCAGGGAAAGTTGAGCGAATGAATCGTACCTTGAAAGCCCAAATGTCTAAGCTTTGTCAGGAGACACAATTGAAGTGGCCCCAAGTGCTCCCCATAGCTTTATTCAGAATACGCTCAGCTCCTGTAAAGTCAACAGGATTTTCCCCTTTTGAAGTTTTGTATGGTAAACCCCCACCAATAGTGCAGGGAATCAAAGGAAGTCTAGCCCAAATTGGTTCGGAAATAACCAGACAAGAACTTCTAGCTCTAAGTTTTGTTCTGCAGACTCTCCATACGTGGATCCAAGACCAGTTGCCTATCAACTTGACGGAACCCTTGCATCCCTACCAGCCTGGTACTTCGGTGTGGATCAAAGATTGGAAGAAGACACCGTTGGAACCCCATTGGAAGGGACCGTACACCGTCATCCTGTCTACCCCAACTGCAGTAAAGGTAGCCGAGATCGACGCCTGGATCCACCACAGCAGAGTCAAGCCCGCTGCCGATCCTGAACCAGAGCAGTGGACAGCAGAACAGCACCCTGATGTACCCTTGCGAGTTACTCTGAGACGGCAACCAGCAGCATAGACACTTCATCACAAGTGCTTTGCAGTAGCCAAGTCTTTCGAAGAGGATTGCTGTTTTCCATGCAGCAACAGTTTTGTTTCAACGAACCCAATTTGTGTGTGATTTGACACACTACTTTGAGACTACACTGACTAAGCCAGACTCCACAAGCCAACTGAATTGCTAAGTTGGTCAATGTGTACTGGACAACTTGAGGATCTTCAATCAACACTCAGCACCCGTTAAATTGCTTCATTAGCAAACGGGACGAAGAATAATAGATCGTCGTGATCAAGATCAGCAAGCTGAGGATTCAGAAGAACTCCAATCAACATCGACATGCATCTTTACTTTTGCTTTACTTTGGTTGCCTTCTTTGGAGGTTTTGAACAGACTTATGCTTTACCTCCATGCACTGCCTGCATTACTTCTACTAGAATTGGACTGAAAGTAACTCAGACTTTGCTTTATCATTCTTACTATACCTGCGAGGGAACAGTAACTCGGTGTATCTATAACACCACTGAACTAAATGTTTGCACTCATGGGAAAATTAAGACATGTTATAATCCGCATCAGAATCCATCCTATTACACGATGGAAATAAGATGGAAGGATGCAGATGGACCTATATTAGCTGCAACGCCACCACTTAAGGACATTACTAAACCTGCTGTTTTGAATTTTGATGCATGCAATGCTATTAATAGAGATAGTTATTCCACCTGTGGTACATGGGAGAAAGCGTATCGAAATGACCATAAGTACATGTGTCCAGAAGGTGCCACAGGTTGGAGAAAGTGTACAGGGAAAAAGGAACCAGGCTATAGTACTGCCCCAGCAGCAGACTACTATTGCCCGTATTGGGGATGTGTTTTTTATGCTACCTGGAACACTGGTATAACTGATGAGAAAATAGATAAACGAATGGCTACTTTAACCAAGCCAACCACAAAAGATAAATGTCAGAAAGATGCTTGTAACCCCTTACACTTACGTATACACAATCCCCATGCATGGAAACAGGGATATAAGTTTGGTTTACGTATTGCTGGAGGAGCAATAGATCCAGGGACCATTGCGTATATCAGATTGAATACCCAAGCCCACAAGTCATCTAAATATCATCTTCATAATACTTTCTATGAAGCCATGCATGTAAATAAGTTTGAGATCCCTCACCCCTCACAGAATTTATTTCTAGAATTAGCCGGAGCAGTAGTATCTAGTCTTAAAATCACAGATTGTTATTTCTGTGGCGGAACCCAAATGGGAGATCAGTGGCCATGGGAAGCCCAAGAATTGAATTATTCCATGATTTACAATCAGACTGAATTACACAAGACTACCAGTGAATGGGTGTTAGCGCACTCAATCGTTGGACGTCTTTGCTATGCCAGAACTGGACTCCAGTTCACCCAAAAGGTAGGACAGCTGGTCTGTCTTAGCCAGAAATACTATAATGCCACGACCACAAAGACAGCATGGTGGTCAGGAATTGGACATCCTGAACCTCCTAACCCATTAGCCAGATTTCCTGAACTGGCAGGTCTATGGACTAACCTTGCTGAAGTCCAAGCCTGGCAGGCCCCACCTGGCCTATATTGGATCTGTGGAAACCGAGCATATGCACAACTCCCACCACACTGGGGAGGAGCATGTGTCTTAGGAACCATCAGACCTTCTTTCTTTCTTTTAAACACTGAACATGGAGAACAATTAGGATACCCAGTATACACTACCCACCGACACAAAAGAGCACTAAGACAAAAGAGAGAGGCCTTACAGATAGGCAAGTGGGAGAAATGGCAAGGTGATGATTGGCCACCAGAAAGAATTATTGAGTATTATGGACCCGCCACTTGGAATGATGATGGTATGTATGGTTATCGTACCCCAATTTATATGATTAATCGTATCATTCGCTTACAAGCAGTAGTTGAAATAATAACCAATGAAACTAGTCATGCTCTCACGCTCTTAGCTAGACAAAGTACTCAGATGCGCACTGCGATATATCAGAACCGCTTAGCACTTGATTATTTGTTAGCAGCTGAAGGAGGAGTATGTGGTAAGCTGAACTTAACCAATTGCTGTTTGAAAATAGATGATAAAGGTCAAGTAGTTGAAGAAATTGCTAAAGATATGCAAAGACATGCTTATGTGCCAGTACAGACGTGGCACTCATTGAAATTTCCTAATTGGTTTGCTAACCTCTTTTCATGGGTGGGAGGATTTAAGACTTTCATCGTATTGGTACTAATCCTTGTTGCTGTTATCTTCTTATTACCATGTTTAATCCCATGTTGTATGCGTTCCATTCATAACACTATTGATAGTACAGTAGAGCGGAAGACCGCAACAAAAATCATGGCTTTATATACAGCCAGTCCTGGTAGAAATCCTTTAGCCAGGATGTGATTCTTCAGAAAGTGATTTAATTCTCACACCTTATTAAGTAATAGGGTGAGATTAATCAAAGGGGGGAATGTGGCAGGTGCAGGCCTGTGACCCACAGTGTCCGAACATAAGCAGGCCAACATGGCTAGCTTGACCTGTAAATGAGGCCTGTGGAGAGGCATATAGGATTGCACATCCCCCAATATGCTGCTATTGTAAGATAGAACTCAGTAGAAGTATTGAATTAGCTTAGGTAAGCAGAACTGCAGTATTGAAAGATGGAAAAATACAGAAAAACATGTTTAAAAGTTACTGATAAGAAAAAGTACATCTGCAAAGAAATAATTGGGAGTGCTGACAGATGAGTTGCAGAGCCCAGCTCCTCTGCACGTACAAATTGGTTCTATAACCTTGAAAGTGTGAAAGTAACAAGTTGATGAACTGACCATTGTAATTGGGACTAGAAGGGGGGTATGCAGGTGTCATGCCCACTGGAGGGATATAACTGGATAAACTTATCAGTACCGGGACCAATAGAAGAGGTACGGGAGGTACGGGAGATTACCGGGACCAATGAAATGTTTTTCTATACCTAGAATGGAACAGAAGTCTATAAAAGTTGTTGTAATGCTTGAAAACTTTGCTCAGCCATTTTGAAATTGATTGGTTCGAGACTTGTGCACAAATAAATGATTTGGACCTTCTGAACAGACTCCTGGTATCATTGGTTTGTCTGCGCTTTGCTGCTACAAAAGTAACAAGTTGATGAACTGACCATTGTAATTGGGACTAGAAGGGGGGTATGCAGGTGCCATGCCCACTGAAGGAACATAATTGGATAAGCTTATCAGTACCGGCACCAATGGAAGGGGTACGGGAGGTACGGGAGAGTACCGGGACCAATGAAATGTGTTTCTATACCTAGAATGGAACAGAAGTCTATAAAAGTTGTTGTAATGCTAGAAAACTTTGCTCAGCCATTTTGAAATTGACTTGCTTGAGACTTGTGCACAAATAAATGATTTGGACCTTCTGAACAGACTCCTGGTATTATTGGTTTGTCTGCGCTTTGCTGCTACATGAGAGTTGACCATACATGCTAGGATTAGGGTGCGGCCTTCGCCTACCACACCACCACCCCACAAAGTGATCCTACATATCAAAACTGCCCCAACATTTTCCTACCACATTACCACCTGCTCCTGCATCTAACCCACCTTCCTTGAAACTGCCCCTCCCAAAAACTGCAATCCCCAATTGCCTCATATCAAAATTTATCCCCCTGCAATTGCCCCACTGCCCTGAAAACTGGGACACAACACAGGGACACAACACACACACATATGTAGCAGCAATCGCTGTGAAAAGCTCTTATTCAATCACTCACCCACAGAAGGAAAACTCACAGGCAGGCTGGAATGCAAACAGGATCTTTAATGTGCACAGGATCAGACAGAGATACCAGCAACCTCCACAAGGGTCTGAACCCCGAGGGACGGCCTACAATGCCTTATATACAGTACAGTTTTAAACTCATTCTACAATCCCATTTGCCACAGGTATTTCCTGCCCACCAATCAGCAGCCCCTGGGGAGGTACCTGGGTGACCTGTCCAAACCGGTATGCTCTGGTCTGTTGGTTTCAGGGCTAGGGAAATACTGTGCTCAGACCTGGAGTGGGGGAAGGGTGCCTACTGGAATCTCAATGTCTCTCTTAGCAGGCTGATTACCTCATGGCTTGCGGGGGAAGGGTCAGGCTGATCAGAGCCTCATGGCTTGCAGCATGGCTTGGGGGAAGGGCTATCTACAGTTCGCAGCATGGCTTGGGGGAAGGGCTACCTATAGCTACCTCATGGCTGCCTCATTCCCCCCTTTTTAAGTAAGACCTCAACCGCTAGAGGCGGTTGAGGGCTGTATTACTGGAGGCAAGCCGCAGAGGAGTATATTGGGTCAGGGCCATGACCGTGGCAGCCGCCTTGCGTTCTACCAGGGTGCCAAGGGTGGAAACAACCTGTAAGGAAAAAGGCACTTGGTTAAAATGTACGGTACAGCAATGGGACAAGTTAAGGTAGAGAGTTACGTATACAAAGGTCTGCATGTTCAGAGCAGTTTGGGCAAGTAATACTGCTGTGTTAGTAGTCTCTGCACTTGTTTGAAAGCAAGTCTATATCAGCTAAGGCACCTTTTCTCAGTCTGATCCCGGTTCCAGGAAAGGTGTCTGTAAATCAGTCTCTCCGGTGGTCCAGAGTTCGTCGGCAGTCTGTTAGAACCCCGTACTGGGCAGAAGTGTCAAAGCGTAGGGGCTGGTTTGGAACTGTGACAGAAGTCCAGGCTGGAACAATTTCTGGTGCAGCGGCCTTGACACGAGAGTGATGGATCCTCGGAGCAACTTCAGCCACCTTGACAGCCGTGGGGGTGGTCCGCAGAACAGTATACGGGTCTCGCCACTGGGGAGTCAGCAGATCCTGCTTCCACTCCTGGATCCATTATCACTGGAGGTTCCTCTGCTGGTGGGAAATATTCCATTATGCCCTTGACCGATCTCCACATGTTTACAGATCAGACAAGTGCACGCGCGTGTTCTGTAATTCTGACAAGTTTTAGAATCACACCAATTTTTTGCCTGTGAGAATTTGTCATCAATTTATCCCCCTTTGCCTCTGCATGCCTGGCCAGGACACACAGGAAAAGTAAGGCAAAAAAAACATCTGGAAGTACCACATGGTCAGTGCGGGGTTTTTCCAAAGCTCATCAGGATGCAAGGTGCACCCAGCCTGTCTCCAGGTGCCTACTTACAATCTTTGAGTATTGTGGTGGGGCCTAGATGACTTCCTAAATTGAAGATACTGGAGATGGCATAGTTGAATAAAATGCTCATCATTTTTTATATTCATTAGCCAGATACATCACTTCACATCATTAAATTGCCTTCACCAGTTTACTGTCCATCAGAGTCCTTCCACATCATTAATTACCTTCATCAGTTTACTGTCCATCAGAGTCCTTCTTCTTAATATATCACTTTACCCCTCACAACACTTTCCACCAACTACATACATAGGTCCTTCAATTTTTTCTTTTTTCTATACCATACTAATGTATCCTTATCTGGCAAGGCTGCTAAAACAATTGTTAGAGACATAGTATTGTTGTAAACAGTGTCCATTTCCCACTAACTTAATTGGTGCAGTTCTAGATTGGCATGGGTGCTCATTCTAAATAGCGACTGTCTAAACAATCTTCAATATAAAACGATACATCAATTCCAATAGAAAGAAATATGGCTCCTAACATGACAGCCACATATCTCTCATGTATGACTAGAGTCTATTGTACACCTGGTTCCCAGTGAGAGTACTGTAGGAAACTTAAAAATACTTGGACTGATCTTGAAAATGCAGTGGTCCACAAGGATTTATGTAAGCTATCCATTAATTATGGTGTCAAAAGAGATCCTCTTGAGGTGAGAGACTAAGAGGGTACAAGGCATTGGTGGTTGGGCCTCATGGCGATACTCCTTCTGGTTCTTCTTGGCCTGCAAGGCATTTGTGAATAGGCCTCATGGCAATACTTCCTCGGGTTCTTCTTGGCCTATTCCCCCCTGCCTATTCATGTCTCTTCAGAGGCATAAATGTACAAGGTTCGTGTTTTCTCAGGCCTTGTGGGTCCTCGAGGAGTCTTAGAGCAGTCAGAATTCCAGTGGCCCAGATCATCACACTTGGAGTAGCACGTTTTATTGCCTTTTTCCTAGGCTGTCGTCTCACCTTCTGCCCCTCTCTCTCATTCATTTTCTCAAAGCTCTCCTGGATCATTGCTGACAAGTAAGATTTAGTTTTATCCAATCAACTCGAGTTAATGTTATCATTATATTTGTAAATAATATTTTTACAAATATTTCCATATTTCTGGGAATCACAGTTCCATCTTTCCACTAAATTTGCTTTATATACTTGGGAACCAAGCGATTTCAGATCAGCCCCTTTCCAAAATTTAATATTTACTCATCTTATTGCTGTGTATACTGGACCTCTACATAATGTACTCCTACCAGTATATTTGGTAACAAAGTACAAATGTATAAACTAAAAAGATTTGTATCTCACAGTGCTATAATATATTGTGCTCCTGAACTCTGGACACCAACATGTAAAATTCAAATACAGCAGGACAGGTGAATTTATTCTAAATAGCACCTATGATGTTACTGTCCTGTTCATCATTCATGAGCACAGAGCTTAACAAGGCAAAGTGATTACCTTGTATCTTATAGTTCAAAACAGGCATGAAACTGATACTTTATAAGAAGGTTGGTGGATATCTGGAATGCAATATCATTGTAGTATCAGAAAAATGAATACAGTTGATCAAGGCAGTTTAATGTACCAAGCAGGAAAGAACGCAATCATCAGCACAGCATTTACTGTCTGCAGAATAAACTGCCAAAGATGGCATATCATGCAGAAGTATTACTTGCTTAAGTTTGTATGTGCAGTCAAAACCAAATATATGTACCAGAGAAAATCCAGGCTTTAAAGGACAAGTAAAAAAATCTTCATTTCTTCATGATCTTATAAGGATTTTTCTCCAGCCTTTGTTTGCTTCCAGCAGACATTTGAGGATGCTCAAAGGAGGCACCTCATGGTTCTAGAAGCTCAAACTCTACAATTAAAATTGATGACAAGAGGATTGTTTGCAGGCTAGGTGTGGCTAGGTGAATTGGGGTTCTTTGTCCTCTAGGAGAAAGACTCCTAGATGATTTTTTTTTTTCTTTTGTCCTCTCTAATGGGCCTCCATTCATCTGCTAGAAGAAGGAACTCCTCCCAGTATCTTTCTATAGCTATGCAAACTATTTCAGCAGTTCCAACTATCCCCCAGTCACCGCTGAGAGGTGTGACCAAAACACCTGGTTCCCTGACCACTGATCATGCATGTAACATAGCAATGAAATTGGATATGCATCAAACAATGCAATTGTCTTCCTTCACTGATATACCAGTACCACAGTCCACACACAGCAAACCCCCCCCCCCCCCTTTTCCAAACTGTCCCCTTCCCTGCAATCAGTAGACCTGGTGTTTTTCACTGTTTGGGGACACAGGGGCGACTCGTCAATAACTTCACCTTTTACTGATAGAGTATCAAAATCAATCCTGAAATATAAAGACCTAATGTCTGGACAAAAACTTTCTTTCCCTAATGTCACAACCAAACACAGAGCCACTAACAAACACAGAGCCACTAGCAATTTTTACATAACAGTACATTAACTATATGGGCCAGCCATGAATCCATACAGGGAAGCTGGTCCGGATACTCCCTCACCACAATTCAGCCTCCGGACCCCATGCCCCAATCACAATTCACAAATCACAATGTTCAGTGTAAATTTTCTAATCTCACCTCTGGGAATACAACATACAATATAATCCTGGTAACAGGCAGAGTCTGGCTGCACAAAACGCACAGGACCACAAAGGGAAAAAGAAAGAGGGAAAACAGAAAACAGAGACGTCTCAGCAGCGAATACTCACACACTCTCCTTCCCCAGCAGCAGCTTGTTACAAATACATCACAGACACTCTCTTTAGCTGTATCATAGGATCTAACTTTCACCATGAGGATATTAGAAATACAGTATGAGAAATATAGCTAGCTATTTTCTAATGTCCACTAGATGGAGCTCCAGGATCACTTTAACCATAAGGATAAAAATACAGCTAGTTTTTAAATGACCACTAGATGGAGCTCCAGGATCACTCCAGGGCAGCCCAATACCTCTGCAGAGAAACGCACGTGGTGTCCACAAGATGGCTGCTACCTCCTCGTGCTCCTCCACACCGGCTCTCCACAGATGGAAAAAAGGGGAAATGGTGGACTTCCAAGCATCACCTCTCTTTCAATCAACCAAAAAAACAAAAGGTTAGCATTTTATTTATTTATTTTTGGTTTTAAAGGCAGGAAACCCAGCGGGGGCTCAGGGAAGGCAGACAAACTCGGCGGGGGCCCAGGGAAGGCAGAGAAACTCGGCGGGGGCTCAGGGAACACCGGAAAATTCAGCGGGGGTCAGCTGTGCACCGGGACAGCACCGAGAGGCACAAAACCTCAGCGGAGGCCCAAGAGAAGGTAGTAATTCACATGGGAGCACATGGGGAGCATGGATTCAACATCGGACAGCATGGGAAAGGCAGAAAATTCAGCGGGTCAGCAGGGGGGCTCAGCGGTGCATCGGGACAGCAGGGAAAGGCAGAAAATTCAGCGGGTCAGCAGGGGGGCTCAGCGGTGCATCGGGACAGCAGGGAAAGGCAGAAAATTCAGCGGGTCAGCAGGGGGGCTCAGCGGTGCATCGGGACAGCAGGGAAAGGCAGAAAATTCAGCGGGTCAGCAGGGGGGCTCAGCGGTGCATCGGGACAGCAGGGAAAGGCAGAAAATTCACATCGGGGCACAACGGAGAGAGAAGTTCACATCGGAGCAGAAATTAACACAGCGGCAGCATGGGAGGAACAGAAACTTACATCGGAGCACAGAAATTACATCGGGGGTTCAGAGAAAGGCAGTAAAACCACACCGGAGCACATGGAGGGCAGAATTCACACCGGAGCAGAAATTAACACAAATTAGAAACGGAACGGAAGCATATTAGAGCCCTCTCCTTGCAGTCACGCTTCAGAAAACTCTCCACAAGCAGAACGGAAAGAAGAGAAGCAGCGATCTATTCTTTATCTCAGGTATGTTTAACTTATCAAGTGCTATATTTAGTTACTTTTTTTTTCCTTCGGCAGCGCTTTTAAAAGATCTCAGATTACTGCAGTTTCAGATATTCAGATTTTACCGGTATTCAGATTCAGATACAGGACGAGCAATGGCTTCAGGGCCACTAAGGCCCGTACTAGGACTGCTCGTGCAGTTGATCAGGCTGCTACAGGTTCCCAGAAATTACCAGGACTCACAGATAGAGTACAGAACTAGCCCCAGACAAGGTAGCAGTACTCACCAGAACTCTGATCAGACAGGAAGTTTGGATGCCAGTCTATCCAGCTGGTTTTTCAATCGGGGATTCAACCGCAGGGACCAGCTGTCCAGACAAATCAAGGTGTCCTTCCGAGCACAAAGTGGCCCGGGGGCGCCAAGGACAGTTAATCACCTGGAGGGGCCGGTCCCTGACTGGTGGAGGCCCAGATGCTGCAAAAGCAGAAGTCTTCCCACCGTGGGTGTGATGAGAGAGGCTTTTCTTTTAATATTTCCCGGCCAATGCACCAAAATGTAGCAGCAATCGCTGTGAAAAGCTCTTATTCAATCACTCACCCACAGAAGGAAAACTCACAGGCAGGCTGGAATGCAAACAGGATCTTTAATGTGCACAGGATCAGACAGAGATACCAGCAACCTCCACAAGGGTCTGAACCCCGAGGGACGGCCTACAATGCCTTATATACAGTACAGTTTTAAACTCATTCTACAATCCCATTTGCCACAGGTATTTCCTGCCCACCAATCAGCAGCCCCTGGGGAGGTACCTGGGTGACCTGTCCAAACCGGTATGCTCTGGTCTGTTGGTTTCAGGGCTAGGGAAATACTGTGCTCAGACCTGGAGTGGGGGAAGGGTGCCTACTGGAATCTCAATGTCTCTCTTAGCAGGCTGATTACCTCATGGCTTGCGGGGGAAGGGTCAGGCTGATCAGAGCCTCATGGCTTGCAGCATGGCTTGGGGGAAGGGCTATCTACAGTTCGCAGCATGGCTTGGGGGAAGGGCTACCTATAGCTACCTCATGGCTGCCTCACATATACACACGATTGCATATAATTCCCTAGTAATGATGTACTGCATGTCACATTATTGACATATATAGTCCATTTTAGTTGCAGTGAATGCTACTGACAGATTGATACCACTTTCTTATTGGTTGTTATATGTAACACAAGCTAGCATCTGTTGCCATGGGCAGAGCTGGATTAAGTCATTGGCAAACTACAAACATATCTAGAGTCCAAAATTTAGGGTACTGCTGTCAGATGTTTCAGCAATCAGAAGGTTAGGATTGACAACTGTTTGGCTTTTTCCATGATTCCAATAATTTTTATATTAATATCTGAAATCTACAAGAAAGATTAACATCTTAACATTTTCCATTGTTTAAAACCTCTATCTGCGGTTCTTTAGTCCTCCCCCCTCTGCGAGTGAGCCTACCCTGCTTGCTTCTAGTGCAACTAGCAACAGAAACTGTGGGTAAGATCCAGCCAATCGGATGCTTGAAAGCTTCTCTAGTCCCTAAAAGGGGGGAGGGGAGCTGGGGGAAGTTCCTGCGTGGTTCATGTTTCATTTCTGTCTGTGGTGTTAGATGGAAAAGACATGATGCCGAAGTTCATCCCCTCCAAAAATGCATGAATGCATTTCTATAGAAAAAGCAGTTTCAACAACTGCACCATAGAAACGCTGATTCACAAGAATATAGCGATTATAGAACTGTACCTCTCAAACAGCTCTCCCCTCTCATCTCCTGTCTCTGTCAGAGACACATAGAGGAACAACACAGATATGAATACACACACACATACATCTATGCATTCACACACACACAAATACATGCACATTCATGCACAGACATACCAGCCCACAAAGATACATTCACACTCAAACAAGAACAGATAAACATACAAAACAGAGAAGCACACACACATAGACACATCAAGAAAAATAGTGGGATTTATACAAATTCTTCTCTGTATACTGGAACATCAAAAAAATTCTCAAAATACACATCATACAAATATTACTAACAATCAAAATTTTTTACAAGCAGTTTTTAGCTTCTGCCAATTTTTTAACCATATTTATTGGCAGGCAGGAACTCAAACCGTGGATTTTACTGGTACAACACTCTAATCAAACCACCTGGTCAACTTCTTCATCGTGGGAATAATGACGAAGATGTATGGTGTGTATTTTGAGAATTTTTTAGATGTTTCAGTATACAGAGAACAATTTGTATAAGTTCCACTACTTATCTTGACTAGTTGTTTTTCTGGTACTTTTTTGGATGAATTTTTGAGATATTGCACACACAGACACCACGTACACACAGACATGCACACAAAGGGGTTGGAAAGAATTTCCTGAGGCATGCACGCCGTACTTTCCCCATTTGTTTTAATGTGTAGATGTTATTTAGAAGGAGCTTACAGACAGATATTCAAGAGCATGTATGCAAGTAGTGGCACCTACTGCTTGGATAAATGCTGCTGAAAGAGATATTTTGTGGCACTATCCAGATAGTGCCGCTAAATATCTTTACAGACCACCACAGCACTATCCAGAAAGTGCCACTACGTTCAGGGTCAGAGCTGGGGCGGAAACCTGACTCATCTGGACAGTGACGATTTTGAGTGCCACTATCCAGATAACTTAGGACTGCAAAAATGCTATCCTGAGTGCTATCCAAATAAGCTATCCGTTGTTGTGGCAATTCTATGGACGGTGCCCACACAATGCACATACTCAGAGGCAGCCACCTTATGGATCCTGCTGCTGAACATCTCTACTTTCTTTATTGACTAGTAGCCAGCATTTTAAAAAAATTATGATAATCACCCTGGGTTGGATATTGACCTGTAATTTTTATCCAGACTGAGCGAGACATTTACAGAAAGAATGAATCATATTAATTGCACTCTATTACAAAAATTGAAAATATAGAACATGAGAACACCCATTAAGAAACAGCACCTGCACCATCAGTTTGGTATTTAATGTATATTTGCAAGGAATTTAAATTGTCCCAATTTTACTCCTGCTTGTTTCACAGAGACTGAGTATAGGATTAGATCAGAACATAAGAAGAGTATGCATCACAGAAACCCACAGCATTAGTTTCTGTTGCAAGATATTTTAATGCTCGGTCTTCAGTAATAATTAGCTGCATCTGCGAAGTATCATCAGTAGGATACTAATGAGATCCAAGCTTGAAATATATGTTCACTTTGTAATCTCTGCGTATAAACATTGAGAGAACAGAAGTAGTTCATATGAAGACAACCAATATATTACAGAACCTATAACACAAGCTTTAGACAGGGATGATTATGGATAACAAAATATACTTTCTGGAGCTAAGATAGCAAAGGGGGTTATGATAGAAATACTCAAATATCTAATACCATGGTCTTCACTCTCAGTCCTCATCCACTAATGGGCCATGTTTGCATGATATCCTTAATGAATATTCATGAGAGAGATTTGCATAGAATTGAGGTAGTAGGAATGCAGGTTTCTCTTAGCCATGTCCATTAGGGATAAACTCATTCTTGATATTGCAAAAATGTCATTTTGGCGGCCTTCGTACTCTCATCTTGACACTAATAATATCCCAAATCCACTACTGTAACAGCATTTTTATGGCATTATAGCCACTTCAACATGTTCAAAATACAGCCATCAAACTTCTTCAAAATGCTTCCAGATTCAACTACATTGCTCTCCTTCCTATGAAGAGCCACTGGCTTCCCATTGCCTAATGATTAAAATTCAAAACACTGATATTAGTACACAAAGCTCTATATTCAGGTATTCCTCTGTAAGAAACTAGTCATCCAATTCCTTATTCCCCCTGCTGCAATCTTTGTTCACATGGTGCTCACCTTTCGGTAGCTTGCACCAAGGGTACAACCCAACTAGAGTCTATCAGCACCTCAGCATTCTACTATCTGGCTCTACACTTATGGAATTCCATCCCTCTCTACCTCAGAGAAGAGCCTTCACTTAGAAAATTCAAAAAGGTCTAAAGGCTTTCTAGTTTGAAACCACCTGTGGCCCGCCTGAATAATCACCATGAGAGCATAGATATTCTGCCTAATCCCTTCCCTACCCTTACTTTCCCCTTCCCTCTATAGTAGCGGTGTAAAGTTTTTGTTTTTCTAGGCAGTGGAGTTGCAGTAGGATGTGTTTCTCTGTGATTTTTTTTTATTTTTAGAAAAACTAGAGCATGCATCCAGTCATCTGGGACAGTAGCAGTTTGTAGGCTGGTATTGATCATGAACAGAATTTGCTCAGCAAGGTCTAGGCTGATGTAGTTCAATGAACTGAATTGAAACATAGGTAGAGAAATGTGAGACTGCAAGTGAGACTGTGAGACTGCAGAATTTTTTAGATGTTCCAGTATACAGAGAACAATAAGCTCTCTGAGATTAGGTCACACAAAGCCGTAGGATGCAGCGGAGAGCTTTATTGAGTATCCATGAAGTCTCCCTACACATGTTTTGGCCAAGCCTTCTTCAGGGGATAATGACCTCTCTAAAGAAATCACAATAAACTTAATACATAAATATAATAAAAATCATATTAAAACTATATAAATAATTACATATACAATCCATACAAGGACAAAACAAATTTTAGTTAAAACCAAATCAAGCCAGGGTCACTATTAAAAAATGAAGACAGTAAAAAACAAAGTTCACCCAACAGTAATCAATCAAAAGTCAAATAAATACATAAAATTATAACAAGATGAATCCAATGAAATGGATCAGTACAGCAAAGGGACAACGATAGATGACAGTAATACAGAACAATAGCAACATCGAAGAAAAAAGGAGAGTGGAGGAACCTATGACATAAAATAACCCACCCACAGTAGGGATACTAACACACACTCTCTCCAGGCTATGAGCTGGTTTATACAACCTATGGCACATACATATCTGTCACATTTGACACCATGGATCATTCGGTACTTTTAATAAGACTCTGTGAGTTAGGGATGCAAGGTAAGGTACTTTTTTGGTTTACGTCATTTCTGCAGAATAGATTTATTCAAGTTTAATCATCAGGACAAGTATCATCCTGGAAATGTATTGATGCAAGCATGCTGCAGGGTTTGGCGCTGTCAGTGATATTATTTAACCTTTATATCGTTCCAATTCAGAGAATATTTGAAGGTTTCGATGTTAAAATTTGAGTGTACATAGATGACATAGTTCATTTTCTCTATTTCCACTTCATTAGATTATTTTTAAAGTATGTGGATACTCAAAATAGGTGAAATTGAACAAGAAGAAAACAGAAATTTTATATGTGTCTTTGGATCGCCCAAATCCTTTAAGTTTTTTTTTGTGCTTAGCTATGTCGTGAGAGATCGACATATGGTTAGATACACAATTAAATCTGTTGGTTAAAGCTGCTTACTATAAATGTATCTTCTTCAAATATTAAAACCATACTTGTCTAGTAGTAATTTATGTTCTGTGTTATAGACTTTAGTCCTTTCACCTTTGGACTGTTGCAGTCAATAGTCTTTTTCTAGGCCTTTCCAAAGCTACCATGTCTCCTTTAGAATCCATTTAAAATGCTGCCGCTCATCGCCTAACTGGATGCAAAAGCCCTGATGATATTTTGCAACAGTTATTTGTCCTGCATTGACTTCCCATCAGATTTTGAGTTTTATAAAAAGTGATTACGATTACTTTTAAATGTTTACTTAATATGACTCCTATTAGTCTATCAACGTTTCTTACACTTTACAGTCCTTCTCGTGTATTATGGTCTCAGGATGCACTGTTAATAGCTGTTCCTTCTTTTAAAAAGATTCAGTCATTAAATAAGAGAATTTTCCTTATGAATGCTTCATCAAGTTGGAATTCTCTTCCTACTTAATTACCTGCTGAAGAAGAGTTGATGATTTTTTGGCAAAAGTTGAAAGCTTATTTATTCCAGGAAGCCTTTCCTAGTTTTGTTTGATGGGTAAGTGAAATTACTACTACTACTATTTACCACTTATAGAACGCCACGTGCAGCGCTGTACAGCTAACCTACAAGAGGCAGCCAAAATACAAGAGACAGTCATGCTCATCGTAGCTTATAATCTAGTCAGAACATTACAGAGCATTGGTCGGTTTAGTGCACGGAACGGTATGGTCTATACAATTTGTTCATGAGAGTTAACGGGAGTTAAGATAAGATAAGGATAGAAGTCAGGATCTGAAGGCAAGGGTGAAAAGGTGGGTCCTCAACCTGGATTTGAAGAGGGCCAGGGAGGGTGCCTGGTGTATAGACACAAGTAAGCTGTTCCAGGCATGAGGTGCAGCAAGGTGAAAGGAGCAAAGTCGGGAGTTAGCAGTGCGGGTGAAAGGCATAGATAGAAGTAATTTACTAGTGGAGCGCAGGTTCCGAGAGGGGATTTAGGGAGAGATAAGGGATGAGAGGTAATGAGGGGCTGTAGAGTGAATGCATTTATAGGTCCGTAGGAGAAGTTTGAATTGGATGCGGAATTGGACAGGGAGCCAGTGAAGCAACTTGAGAAGAGGAGTAATGCGGGCATGGCGAGACTGGCGGAAGATTAGTCGAGCAGCGTGATTTTGTCTAGATTGAAGGGGAAGGAGGTGGCTGACAGGGAGACCAGCAAGGAGTAGGTTGCAATAATCGAGGGGAGAGGAGATTAAGGAGTGGATAAGCATTTTGGTGGTGTGTTCAGAGAGGAAGGGGTGGATTTTGCCAATGTTGTAGAGAAAGAAGCGGCAGATCTTGGCTACAAGCTGGATATGTGCGGAGAAGGAGGGAGAGGTGTCAAAGATAACCCTTAGGTTGTGGGCCGAGGGAACAGGAAGGATAGTAGCTCCATCCACATAGACTGAGAAAGGGGGAAGAGGAGGGGAGGAGTTGGGGGAAAGACAAGGAGTTCAGTCTTGGCCATGTTCAATTTCAATCGGTGATGAGACATCCAGGCAGCGATGTCGGAGAGGCAGGCAGAGATCTTGGACTGTGTTGCTGGAGAAATATTAGGTATAGAGAGGTAGATTTGGGAGTCATCAGCATAAAGATGGTACTGAAAGCCGTGGGAGGAGATAAGCGCACCAAGGGCTTGGGTGTAGAGAAAGAAAGGAGGGGGCCCAAGATGGATCTCTGGGGTACACCTATGTAGAGTGGGGTAGGGGAGGAAGAGGAGCCGTTAGACACACACTGAATGAGCGATAGTACCAGGTCCTTGAAGCCAAGGGAGGAGAAGGTGGTGAGGAGAAGATTGTGGTCAATGGTGTCAAAAGCAGTGGCGAGATCAAGAAGGATGAGGATAGAATAGAGGCCCTTAGATTTAGCCAGGAACAGGTCATTGGAGACTCTTGTGAGAGCTGTTTCAGTGGAGTGTAAGGGACGGAAGCCGGATAGTAGTGGGTCCAGGAGGGCCTGGGGGGTGAGGAAGTCGAGGCAGTGGCAGTGGACTGCTCGTTCTAGTAGTTTGGATATGAAGGGAAGGAGGGAGATGGGTCAATAGTTAGAAGGGCATGTGGGATCGAGTGAGGGTTTCTTGAGGAGGGGTGTGACAACAGAATGTTTGAAGTCAATGGGAACCATTGCAGTGGTGAGTGAAAGGTTGAGGATATGAGAGATGGGGTTACAATGGTGGGGGAGATGGGGTGTAAGAGATGGGTGGGGATAGGGTCAGATGAACAGGTGGTGGGTTTGGAGGAGGTAAGAAGGAGTGCGGTTTCTTCTTCAGAGATCGGAGGGAAGGAGAAGAGGGTAGCGGAGGAAGTAAGGATGGGGGGAGACTTGGGAAGGGAGGAGGTAGATGAGGGGGTGGGGAATTGGAGGGTAATCTTATGGATTTTGTCATGGAAGTAGTCTGCTAGGGTTTGGGCAGAAAGGGAGGGCGGGACCGGGGGCAGGGGGATCTTGAGGAGAGAATTGACAGTATTAAAGAGACGGCGAGGATCAGGTGCGAGGGAGTTGGTCAGGTAGGTGTAGTAGTCTTGCTTGGCAAGTGCTATGGCTGACTGGAAGGAGCCAAGCATGAATTTGAAGTGTAGAAGGTCCTCCGGGGAGTGGGATTTAGACCAAGCATGCTCGGCGGAACGTGCGCAGGTGCGTAGATAGCGGGTTGTGGGCGAAAGCCAGGGCTGGGGAGTTGATCATTTGACTGGACGTGGGGTGGGTGGGGCAAGTGTCAAGAGCTGAGGATAGTATAGCATTGTAGGAAGATAGTGCCTCGTCGACGGACTTGAAGGATATAATGGAGGAAAGAGATGGAGAAATGGTGGAGGAGAGAGTTAGGGGATCAATATTATGGAGGTTTCTAAATAGGTCAAAGGAGACAAGACAAGGTTGAGATGGCGGAAGCTGAAGAGTAAAGATTAAAAGGTGATGGTCAGATGAGGGAAGGATTGAGTTGGGGAAGTTTAAGGGAGAGGAATTAGAGAAGAGTATTAGGTCAAGGCAGTGGCCGTGTAGGTGGGTGGGGGCAGTGGAGCAAAGTTGGAGATCGTACGAGGAGATGAGGACGAGGAACTTTGAGGCATGGGGGTCGGATGGGTTGTCGACGTGAATGTTAAAGTCGCTAAGAATAAGAGTGGGGGAGGAGGGATCCAGAAAGGCGGAGAACCAGGAGTCGAAGTCGGTGAGGAAGGTTGATTGGGATTTGTCGGGTGGGCGATAAATAACAGCAACATGGAGGGGAAGTGCTTTGAGGAGGCAAATGGAGTGGACTTCAAAGCAGAGGGGGGAGGGTGACTGAGGTAGCAGGGGAGGTTGGAATTGGCAGGAAGGAGAAAGTAGGAGACCTACATCACCACCGCGACCAGTAGATCAAGGTATATGGGAGAACTGGTAACCCCCACAGCAGAGAGAAGCAATGGATATGGTGTCATCTGGGGAGAGCCAGGTTTCAATCAGGGCAAGAAGGTGTAGGGCATTAGAGGTAGGGCCTGATTACCTGAGAGCAGCTGAGGCCTGCATAAAAGGCTTCAGAGTTCTGCCCTGTTGAGGCAGTCCTAACAGGGGTTCTACAGGTCAAACAACGGTAAGGATTTGAGAGTTTATTTTTATTAAATTGCTAGTTCCCTGACTGTGAGATCTTAAAAGGGTTTTGGTATATTTTTAAAGCATAGTTACATTCTTTGTGGTGCTTTAGTAGAACTATTTTCTTTGCTGGACTAGGTTTTAAACTCTAGTAACCTTTTCAGCTTTTGTGAAACTGCTGACATCTAATCAGGTGTTAGTTCCCTCCCTACCCACCCCAACTCCCACCCACCCCTAGTGGGCAGTCTTGCTTTATAGGGCACCTCCCCATTTAACAAAGCACAGGGACTTGGAACAGCACATTTTGAATATAATTGAGAAGATTTAACTGCTGTTTCTCTGAAAGGACAGCTGGGAAACCAGCTGGTACTTTGGTAGATCTCTCTCTTTGCTTTAACAGATACCTAAGCTCCACAAACAGAACAATGGCTGGGAAAAATCGTATCACTAAAGCTGTTGCCCCCATTATAGCTTCTGCCTCTGTCCAGACAGAGGTCCCAATGCCAGTTGAAGGACCGGTTCCATGTGCAGGGTGCCTGCAGGCTGAAACTCTGAGGAAACAAGTGGAGGAACTCAGAGAGGAGGTGGCGAGGCTGAGGAGCATTCAGGACATTGAGATGTACATTGATGAGATGCTTCTTGCAGCAACCAAGCTCTCCAGCATAGGAGAAGATGGGTCCCAACAGAATGACAAAGGTTGGACACAAATCACCAAGGCCTGCAGAATCATCAATCCAACTTCTCCAGCCCTTGAATTGGAGAACCATTATGCAGCCCTGGAAGTGGAGGAGGTGAAAGCATCCCTGGAAAGGGAAGAACCAGAGCTCAAGTACTCCAAAGTTGCTTTCGAAAGAAGTAGCTGAAAATTTGAAGAAAAAGAGGGAGGCCTTCATGAAATACAAGAGATCACAGAGAGAGGAAGACAGGCATCTATATTTGGAAAAACAGAGAAACTAGCAAAGTAGTCAGGAAAGCAAAGATTCAAAAAGAGGAGGAAATAACCAATGCAATAAAATGGGGGGATAAGACATTTTTCAGATATGTTAGTGAGACGAGGAAGGGCAAAAGTGGTATTGTCAGACTCAAGGGTGAAGGGGAGGAATATGTAGAAGCTGATAAGGATAAAGCGGAATTGCTTAACAAGTATTTCTGTTCTGTGTTCACAGATGAAGAACCAGGAGCAGGACCTCAGAAAACACCCAGAAACAGGAACAGAAGCAAGGGACATCTTGAACAATTTTCAGAGGACTGTGTTCGTGAGAAACTAGTTCAACTTACAGAAGACAAAGCGATGGGACCAGATGGGATACACCCTAGAATACTGAGGGAATTTGGGGACGTTCTAGCAGCTTCACTGACTGACCTATTCAATGCCTCATTGGAGTCAAGAGTGGTGCCAAAGGACTGGAGAGAGGCTCATGTGGTGCCTTTACACAAAAGCGGAAGTAAGAATGTGGTTGAAAACTACAGGCTGATTAGTTTAACTTCGGTGGTGAGTAAATTTTTGGAAATGCTTCTGAAAGAGAAAATAGTGAGGTTTCTGGAGTCCAGCTGATTACAGGATCCGAGGCAGCATGGATTCACCAGAGGCAGGTCTTGTCAGACAAATCTGATTGATTTCTTTGACTGGGTGACCAGGGAGTTGGACCGAGGGAGAGCCCTAGATGTGGTGCATTTAGATTTCAGTAAAGCCTTTGACACTGTTCCTCACAGGCGACTTATAAACAAACTGAGCACCCTAGGGATGGACCCTAAAGTTACTGCTTGGGTTAGAAATTGGTTGGGTGGGAAGCGACAAAGAGTACAGGTAAATGGAGCTCACTCTGAGGAGAAGGATGTTACCAGTGGTGTGCCCCAGGGATCGGTCCTTGGTCCGATTCTTTTTAACATCTTTGTTAGTGATATAGCGGAAGGGTTGTCGAGTAAGGTTTGCCTCTTTGCGGATGATACCAAAATCTGCAATAGAGTAGACACCCATGAAGGTGTAGATAACATGAGGAGGGATCTAGCTAAGCTTGAAGAATGGTCTAGAATTTGGCAGCTGGGATTTAATGTTAAAAAATGTAAGGTCATGCATTTGGGCTGCGGCAATCCAAGGGAGCAATATAGTATTGGGGGTGAAGTACTTTTGTCCACTAAAGAAGAGTGAGACCTAGGCGTGGTTGTGTCTGATGATCTAAAAGTAGCTAAACAGGTAGAAAAGGTGACGGCAAAAGCTAGAAGGATGCTTGGATGCATACGGAGAGGAATGGCTAGCAGAAAAAGGAGGTGAGTACCTCTGTATAAGTCTTTGGTGCGACCTCATTTGGAGTATAATGTGCAATTCTGGAGACCGCACCTTCAAAAGGATCTGAACCAAATGGAGTCAGTGCAGAGGGTGGCTACTAAAATGGTTAGTGGTCTTCACTATAAAGCATATGAGGACAGACTTAAGGATCTTAATATGTACTCCTTAGAGGAAAGGCGGGATAGAGGTGATATGATTGAGATGTTTAAATACCTCCATTGCATAAATGTTCAGGGGGAGAGCCTCTTTCAATTGAAAGCAAGTTCTGCTACGAGGGGACATGGGATGAGGGTGATGGGGGATAGATTCAGGAGTGATATGCGGAAATATTTATTTACGGAAAGAGTGGTGGATCCATGGAATAGTCTCCCAGTGGAGGTGGTAGAGATGAGGACAGTAACTGATTTCAAAAAAGCATGGGACAAACACAGAGGATCTCTAAAGGAAAAAAGGGGACTGTTGTAGTTGTTGATATGGAAGGACAGACTAGATAGGCCATGTGGTCTTTTTCTGTTGTCATATTTCTATGTTTCTATGTTTCTATAAAGAGATCGTGAGTAAAAGGAAGTTTGTTAGTGACTGAGCATGCGTTCCATAGGGCACATCAAAACAGGAGAGCGGAGTAGGGAAGGAGAGGGATATGGATAAGGTTAGATAAGTTACGTGTGGATTTCTTATCAGAGTAACGTGAGGCTTTATTTCTAGAGAAGTGCAGAGATTTAGAGGGAGCAGGGTGCAGGTGGATATGTCTGGGTGAGGGTGCCCTCCAAGAGGGACTTGAGAGAAGGGAGGTGAGGGGTGAGAGAGGGGTGATGTTGATGGTATCAGATAGGCTATGTGAGGATTTCTTTTTGGAGATAAGGTTGGGGTTGATATCTCTGTATGAGTGATTGGGGGATGAGTGAGGGAGGGTGGAAGGGGGAGGAGCGGGATGTGGATGAGATTAGATAAGGTACGTGAGGAACTCTTTTTAGTGTGAGAAAGAAATCGAGGGGTCCAGGGTTAGGATTGATGTTACCTGATGAGAGAAGGAGAAGGAGTAGTAGAGACCATGGTAAAGTGGAGACGGTACGGCGGAAGCGAGGGTGGGGTTGCCTTAAAGAGAGAGGGGTTCGTTGAATGTGGGGGATGGTGTGCTGAAGCTCAAGAGCAGATGCTAGGTAAGAGGACAGAATGGAGGGAGAAGTGAGGAAGGTGAGGGGGAAGGGAGAAGAGGAGGGAGGGTGTTGGTAGGAGGGGAGACAGTTGGGGAGGATGAGGAAGAGAAGGACAATGTGATGTGGGGCCATGGCAATGGCAATGGGCAACAATTTCTATGCAAGCAGTGGGTAACAAGTTCTAGCAGGCAGTGGGTAGCAAGATCTATGCAAACAATGAGTAGCAGTTCAAAGCAGGCAATGGGTAGCAGTTCTATGCGAACAATGGGTAGCAGTTCTATGCAGGCAATGGGTAGCAGTTCTATGCACACAATGGGTAGCAGTTCTAAGCGAACGATGGGTAGCAGTTCTATGCAGGCAATGGGTAGCAGTTCTATGCACACAATGGGTAGCAGTTCTATGCAGGCAATGGGTAGCAGTTCTATGCACACAATGGGTAGCAGTTCTATGCGAACAATGGGTAGCAGTTCTATGCAGGCACTGGGTAGCAGTTCTATGCACACAATGGGTAGCAGTTCTATGCAGGCAGTGGGTAGCGGTTCTATGCAGGCAGTGGGTAGCAAGTTCTAAGCGGGTAGTGGAAAGGAAGATCAATGCCAACAGTGGGAAGCAAGTCTAAATCAGAGATACTTGAAGGTAATGGGGTGGAGTTCATGAGATGGTTGGGGTCAGGAGGCGAAGTGTGGAAGAGTGATCGTGCCTGCTCGGCCCCCGGCAGCTATGGAGATTTGGAGGAGCAGGGTTAACGGCTCACACCTGAGTGAAATATCAGGCAATTGTGTTTATGGTGCAATATGATCCAGATGGTGTTTCAATTGTTAGTTTTTTAGTTTTTTGTTTAGATTATGATACTTTATTTTGTTTTGTTTTTAAATTATTTTGTATTTTATTTATTTTATTTTATTTAACAGGTTTTTTACACCGCTTTATCATTTCAATCAGTGATTTACATTGTAACTTTAACTTGGTAATGTACATTAAACAGGGGCATTGATAACTTGGATTTTTTTCTGAGGCAATGGAGGGTAAAGTGTATGAGATTTCTAGTTTGTTATGATGAATTTTGCATGTTATGTTATGTTATGTTTGTTACGTCCCTTGGTTATTGTGCAGGCTACAAATAATTTTAAATAGATAAAAATAAAATAAATACGGAGGTGAGCTAAGGTCATTTGATCACAAATAACTAATACATAGCTCCCAAAGAAAGGAGAACCAATGACATTGTCACATTTATAATTGTATGCCCTACAGTACTTCATAAGAAGATCAAATATATAAAATGGAAAAATTGTATCTACACACCCTTTTTGATCATATAATAAGGCAAGGGGGCAAACATCAACACAGTGCTAAGTAAAACTAAGGGGTATGTTTACTAAACAGCGGCTCCAATATCGCACGGAAGCTGCTACCACTGTTTAGTAAACATACCCTTAAGTTTGTCATTGGACACATGTGCAGTCCAAATTGCCACAAGCAATTTTTTAATCAGTGGATATGTTGGTATGGAAGGAAAAGCACCATTGGGGAGCTAAACAATTCAGGGCATTGTGATCCCAAACACAGAGTCTTTGAAACTTTCAGGACAAGAAGGTAAAAATGAAATGAAACTAAAAACGCAGGGGTAAAAATCATATTGTACAGTGTTCAGGCATGAAGTTGTGTATTATACACCACTAAAAGCTTAAAAATATTAAAAGTTAATGGAGACACTATAAAGCCAAAAAGGAAAACAAAAAGAAACTGTACACCAAAATATACTGATTGTATAAAAGTCAATATCCAAAAAATTGCACAGACTGATAAATTGCATATAAAGGGGAGAAGGGAGCAGGGGAATGTGCTGAAATCTGGAACACGTACCTCAAGAAGACAATCCACAAAGTGATTCATCAGGGAAAAGGGTAAACTGCCAGAATGTGCTATTTTACACTTTTGTATGTATGTGAATTAACTCCACCACCAGAAACCTATGGGAAAAGCCACCAGGAGAAGCTGGTCATACAGATACCTCCCTCTAAATAAATCAAATATTTTCACAGTGAAATGCTGCTCAGCAGGGATAAAGAGCCTTTCACTATGTCCAGGAAGACTTGTAACTGCTGAAAGTGGTCATGCATGAAGGCATTTATTTTTATGTACCAGTATTCGTCAGACAATACCATGAAAGCAACTGTACTCTAGCAGAGAGCTGTGATCGTGGCCAACACAATTTCTTTAAATCCATTAGAGTGTTACATGAGTTAGGTTTGTAGGAACTGAAAGGTGCCTTTCGTTCCAGTTCACACTATTGTACAAGTTGTTGATGCCATAGAAGACATCAGTGTTGCTAATAATACTGCAGGTCCACTTATTTTGAATCACTTCTCTCACTCCGTAGATGCCCCTTACCAACTGCACAAAATTTGTCCACTGCACACCATTCATTTCACTTCACTATCCAAATAATGTATGAGGGGATTATACTACTCCTATTACTATTACTACTGATCAATTGTATAGTGCTAGAAGGTGTACACAGTGCTCTACAGACACATGTAAAAGATGGTCCCTGCTCATCAGAGCTTACAGTCTAGTTAAGACAGACAACAGAACAGCCGAGGACAAAGATATGTCTAGGGGAATGATAAGGAGACACATAGGAGACCGAGCGGATCAGGATCCAAAAGCAGCCTCAAAGAGGTGAGTTGTTAGCCTGGATTTGAAAAAGTTAAATATCAGGTTTTGCCTGGCTAAACCCCAAAATGTATCTAAATAAATCTTTTTGAATAGCGACCTCAAGGACGATTCTCAGGACATTTGGGGTGGCATTGTGAAGAATGGTAACTTCATGATTGACCTAGGTGAGCAAGTACCTGCCTAAGATGGTTGTGATTATATAAAGGCAATTTCCAAGCTATGCACACAGGCCCCCTTGTGCTAACCCATGTTAAGGTTTTGCAGGTAACCTGTCATCAGCACATAGTAATCCACAGTAGCTGCAAAATCTCAGTGGTATTCATCATAGGCATGCCTGGCATCTAAGGGATTGACATCCATATCACTAATATGGGGCAATGGCTATTGCCATGTTAATGGTATGGCCATGAAGGCAGATTGCTCCGATCAGTATTATCTGCAGTCAGTGCATGTTAATGATACCTGCGTTGAATGCAATATGAACTCCCTGGCCCTTGCACATTCCTTAACCTGAAATTCACCTTTGGTCTTTACAATGGCAGGTAACAAATGCTTTTGATGCAGCATGTTAACTGTTTTTGGAGTTCCGCATTAAGTATTAACATACCTTAAAATCCACATCAAATACCTAATGAATGTGGAGGCACATTCCAGTGTGGCTATCTAGGCCCCTGTGCATCTGATTGGGATCAGGACACCAAGAGATAGACTTGATTCTGATCCTGCGGGGGCTAGATGTACCCATGGGATCAGAATCGGGTCTAGGGCCTGAACGTGCAGGTCAGACCCCGATTCTGATCGGCCTGAATGCACAGCCACATGCTCGGCTATCTCAATCAGGCGCCATTCATGAGATGTGAATTTATTTATTTATTTATTTTATTTAACATTTCTGATATACCGCCTTTCATGATATCAAAGCGGTTTACATTGAACAAACTGAAATTACATTGAACAGGGCATTGTAACTTGGAGATAATTATTTTACAGGGAACAGAATGCTGGCTGCTGCCGATTTATTTCATTCCCTGCAGCCGGACCCTCGATCTGGCCTACCATGGCCAGGGTCCGGCTGCGAACAACTTCCTGCACCCCCTACCTTTTGTTCCCGGCCTGGCAACAGGATCCCCCTGACGTCCAGGGGGACTTATTCTACCTCTGCAGTGGAATAAGTCCCCCATCTAGGTCCACGTCCCTAGACGTACAGGGACTGACCTCAGAATCAGCCCTGTACATCCAGGGTTGCGGTCTGCCCATGCCCCGCCCTCAATCTGCCTCCGGAATGGCCCCGCCCACTCCCGTCTAAGCCTTTCCGTACAAGCGCATTGTTTGTATGGGAATGCTTTTGCCAGGGCTGCCAGGGGGGCAAATAGTGGGACAGAATGACCCCCCTTAGTAAATAGGCCCCATAACTTTTTAAATTCCAAACTATTCATTGTTTTCTCCCAACCTGAAACCACTCTGGGAATCCCTCCCTAAATAATGGCAGTAAAAGCATGCATATTGTGAAACTATACAGTATAGGGTGATCCGTTTTTAGATAGCCAAGTTATATGAGTAAAACTATTTTTACCAGCTAAAATGGGGTGTGCAGGCAAAAAAACATTTTCATTTCATTTGCAGGTTTGTTTTATTTTATTTTGTTTTAATATATTTACATTATATCTCATTTTATTTCCATAAATGTTTATTTCATGGCAATTTTGTTAATTAAAGATGTAGCTATGGCTGCTGCCCAAATGAAAAGCATAGCTGAAGGTTACTAGAGGTTTCAGGCAAATAAAAAACCCAACTTGTTTTCTTTTGTCATTTTGCCAGAAACTAGTCTCAAACCAGTAACCTTCTAGCTAGAAAACAAGCAGCTTGCCATTGAGCTATCAGGACTCCATAGGCAATTGGTTTAGCAAGCATTTCTGTATCACTGATGGTTTTCCTTCCTGTTTCCTCATTAGCCTCATTTGACTTTTCTGCAGTTCTATGTAAAATCCTAACAGGATTTATTTGCCTTGTCAATCTATTGACTACTGCTACTACTACTGCTATTTATCATTTATATAGCATTACAAGGTATACATAGCCCTGTACGAGAACATAAGATATGCCATATTGGGTTTAGTATCGTGTTTCCAACATTGGCCAATCCAGATCACAAGAACCAGGCAGATCCCAAAAAGGCAGACAGTCTCCACAATGCTTGTCCCGGGGTAAGCAGTGGATTTCCCAGGTCCTTTTTAATAATGGTTTATGGACCTTTCCTTCAGGATCTTGTTCAAACCTTTCTTAAACCCAGCTACATTAACAACTTTTACTACATCCTCCAGTAATGAATTCCAGAGTTTGATTACGAATCAAGTGAAAAAATATTTTGCACTATTGGTCTAAAATGGGCTATATTGTAGCTTCATTGCGTATACCGTAGTCTTTCTACTTTTTGAAGCAGTAAATGACTGATCTACATTTACTCATTCCACTCCATTCATTAATTTATAGACTTCTATCATATCCCCCCTTTTTGTCACTCTTCTCTGTCTAATTCTGGTATATCCTTTTTAAGATATGGTAACCAGAAATGCACACAATATTCAAGGTGCAATCGCATCATGGAGAAATACAGAGGTATTATAATATCCTTGTTTTTATTCTTAATTCCTTTTCTTGTGATTCCTAGCATTCTATTTGCTTTATTGGCTGCCGCTGCACACTGGGCAGAGGGTTTCAACGTATTATCCACAATGACGCCTAAATCGTATTCCTAGGTGTTGGTTTCTAAGGTGGTACTTTGCATAGTGTAACCATAGTTTGGGTTGTTCTTTCCTAGGTGCATAACTTTGCACTTGTCCACATTAAATTGCATATCCCATTTGGAGATCTAGTCTTCCAATTTATCAAGGTCCTGCAATTATTCATAATCCTCTTGCATTTTAACAACTTTGAATAATTTTGTGTCATTTTTAAATTTGATCACCTCACTCGTTATTTCTATTTCCAGGTCATTTCAATTTTCCCTATCATGGTCTTGCCATTTAACTTAGAGACTCTTACTTGTGTTTAGTTGAGACTTGTTTTCCTGTCAATAAGATTTTAAGCTCCCAAGGAACAGGGACTGTCTTTTGTGTTTCTGTAAAGTGCTGTATATACCTTGTAGCACTATATAAATGATGATAGTAATAATAATGGTTATGAAATGAAAATACTACATCACACATCTTTGGAAATATTCCTATTGTAATGTTAAACAGTGTGTTGAGTAAATGGCAAGCAAACAATTTCAAAAGGTAGTCAATGTAAGCCATTCTAGAAAAGTAGGGTCTTAAATTAATATGGGGAGAGGTACCATTGAAACCTTACACATTTTCAGTGCATTTTGGAGAAGATAAGTGTTTTCTTTCTTGAATCCTTCCTCTTTTTACTTATTTATTAAGGTTTATTAATGACCTTGAGCCTCCATTTCAATTGGAACATTCACAACTTGGGATACAGAACCATGAGCCTTCAATTGCACCTGCCCCTTTTATTGTACATTTTTAGCTTTTTTAAAAATTAACCTAGCCAACACATGACAGCATTCCTACAAAGCTGTTCATTGTACTTCTGAGCCATCTGGCCATCCATTCTTTTATTTTTAGAAAATATTTGATTTTTAGGTACTAATTACAAGCCATTTTATAAAAAATGCATGCTTATGCTACAGAAGATGTTACAAATCTTTTCCTAAATGCAGGGCCGGATTTTAAGATTTTGGTATTCAAAGGCAAGACCAAACACCAGACCCCAGAGAGCAGGGGGGAGGGGGGATTGTGTCAGAGGTCCCAAAGACGGGAGAGCTAGAAGAGGAGCAGTGGGAGGCCATAATGCCAGAGTTGTACTCCTCTGAAGCTGCACGTTGTCCTAACATTGACAGGACCAGGCACTTCTTTGGTCTGAGTATTTAAAAACTTGATACCCTAGGCAATTGCCTGTGTTGCTTGTACCTACATTTGGGCATGCCTACAAGTCACTTAACCCTCCATTGCCTCAGAAAAATCCAAGTTATCAATATTCCCGTTTAATGCACATTACCAAGTTTAAGTTACAATGTAAACTGCTCTGACTGACGGATAAAGTGGTATAAAGGACTAGTTTATTTTAAAAAAATACCTAGTGTGGATCTCATTTTCAAAAGTATTTATTCCATTTTGTGTCTATAGACATCACCTGAAAGATTTGCCCTTCTATATATTCAAGTGTTTTTAGATATTTATTAATACATGCCTACTTCCTTAATTCATCCTGCCTAGTTTGTAATGTCTTTAATATCTAATGTTGAAACTATTTATTATAAATCTCTTGAAACTTGCTTATGAACTGATTTTTTCTCAAGGCTTATTTTTGTAAAACTCAAGTGTTTTCTACTTCACTGATGTGCACAATTTACTAATCGATCAATCTTTACAAACAAAATAAATTAGGCTTATTTCTCTTATTCAAAAGGTTATGGGGGTCATTCCCAACCATAAATAAAGGGATGTACTTCCAGCCCTGACATACATCGCCGATATTCGTCCAAATGTGGCTGCTGGAAAAAGGCTCCCCATACGAACATGTGAGTTGTACGGGGAGCCTTAGAAGGGGCCGGGGGAGGACAGAATGAGGGCAGAGTGAGGATGAGTCATCTCCCTGGATGTACAGGGCCTATTCTGAGGTCAGCCCTGTACGCCCGGGGTTGGCCAGGCAGATGGGAGACTTAGAGGTGGAGTAGCCCGACCATGCCTTTGGAAGGCCGCATCAGGGGTCAGGCTGCGGGGAAAAAATATTTTTATGGAGACTGGGGATCGTGGCTCCATTAAGGTGCCTGACTGAGTTAGCCAGGTAAGTGACTGGACATCCGGGGTGCCTGAATAGTGACATGTTCCAGACATCCATCCATTGTGCTGCAATGTGTCTCCTGGCCGTCCAAATGTCTGTACATCCGGATGGCCAGGAGACATACAAAGCAGAATGTGCCTCCACATGGCTAGAAGAATGTAGAACAATCATATCAAAATGAAATTATGGGAGTGGCTAATTTCAAGATGGCGACAGTGAGAGTTTGAGTCACTATGCCTAAACGGAAGGGCAAGCCCAGGACTTTTCCCGCAGAGTCGGAGCTTGCGTCAGAGGGCCCTATGGATCGATTTGTTCGACTCACCGGCGATCAAAGAAGGGAGATTCGAGCAGGTTTGGCAGCGACAGCGGAGGAGACTTTGGCGTCTGCCGCCTTAGAGCTGTCTCTCTTCCCTGAAGAGCGGATTCCTCTGGTTCCATCTGTTATCTTGACGACTCCTCTGACATCTGATCTGGCGATCTTGCCTGTGGAGGTGGAGACAGCGGATCTTATGCAGGGTGCGCCGGAGGTTTGTCTAGAGTGTCGGCCTCTGATTTCGAAGGCTACAACCCCTGGAGGGGAAGATCTGGTTGAGGCTGGGAATGTTGAGTTGGAGGTGGATTCATCTGGAAGAGCTAAGTCTGTATCACCTCCCAAAAATTTCCTTGCTATTGCCCGTCCTTCTGTTGTGACTCTGGAGAGCATTTGGGAGGCGATTAACCAACTATTGTCAGCAGTGAATCAACAGCTGGCTCTTTCTTCAGTAAAGATTACAACTATTGAGGAGAAAGTTCTTTCCTTATCTAATGACATTGTGGAAACAAGAGGTAGAACTGAGTTATCTGAGCAGAAACTATCACAAGTTTCTGATTTGACTTTCTCCTTGATGAAAGATACTATTGGTTTAAAAATGAAGTTGGAGGCTTTAGAAAATGCTACCAGGGCAGCTAATGTTTATCTACTTAATTTTCCTGTAATTCCAATGGTGGCCCCCTTGAATTTATTTAAGCGGTATCTTCAAGAGTCTTTGTTAGTACCCCCAGAGTTAATTCCCCCAATTGTGAAAGCTTATTATATTCCTGTGGGGAAAAAAGAGGGGAAAACGGTTATAGGGCAGCTAGAGTTAGATTCTCTTGATGTCTCCACGTTACTTCACTCTCCTAAGGAGGAGGAAATATCTGTTTCCATGCTGTTAGTTTCCTTTGCTATTTCATCTGATAGAGATTGGCTCCTCAAATTGTTTTATAAAAAAAGGGCCAGTCTGTTTTTGGTAAGAAAATATCAATCTTTCCTGATGTGTCTAGAGAAATGCAGAAAAGGCGAAAATCGTTTTTGTTATTGCGACCTGGGGTGATTCAGTTGGGGGCGTCTTTTATGTTAAGGTTTCCATGTAAATGTATTGTTGTTTATCATTCACAGAAATTTGGTTTTTTGTCAACCTAGTGAATTGACCTCCTTTATTACTTCTCGTGTTGTAACTTCCTCGCCTTCCTAGGTCTGCTCTCATGTAGTAAATGATTGTCGGCCTCCCTGTTGCCGCCTTATGCTTCCTTAATTTTTTCTTCTCCACCATTGTTGGTTCTCCTTCCCTCAATGGATTATGTATCAGCTACTCCCCATTTGTGGACTAATGATGTAATTTGTTTATCTAAAGATTCCTTTTTGTATTTCCTTTTGTAAATGTTTTCACAAGGAGCATCTTTGCTGTACAAGCATTTTTCTTGCTTGGTACAATTGTAAAATTGATAAATATAAAATAAAAAAAATGAAATTATGCCACTCTTTGGTATTATAGAACGAAAACATTAAGAGAGCATGATAAATGTTGTATAGAAAAAAATAATTTATTTTTATTGCAGGCTTTTAATTTGGAAGTTGAACTTCACTGTGATATGGAAATGTTTTTTTCTTAGAAGATTAATTAAATATAAATGATCGATCTATACCTAGAGACAGCCTGATGGTTCAAAATAGGACTGAAAACATTTAACAATCAAGAGACTGAAATCACATGGTCACCCATTAAGCAGTTCAGATGACCTCATTAATCAGCTGAAGCGACAAAACTCTTGCTTTCTTCCACTGAGAGTGTATGATTGCATTTTTCTAAAAATCTATTAATTGTAACCTAATACTGTAAAGCTTTGTATTTTTTATTTATTTCTAGAAATAAAAATAGAAACCCGAGTTTAAAACTATATTATTTAAGTATAAAATGTCTTAACAGCTTTGTTTTTATTTTACATACTAAACTTTTACTAAGATGTGTCACGCAGTTACAGTGACAATTGCACCCTGTTAAGACATGGCCATGCTAATAATTAATGGAATGGCATGACTTATAGCACATACTAATTCCCAGGTTAAATGCATGAGGCCGCAGGGTTGGGTCCCGAGGCCGCCAGTAACCAGGTTCCCAGGGCCCGGTCCTTGGCCTCGTGCAGTTGTCGTCTGGGGAGGGGGGGCAGCATGTTTGGGAGTACGGGCATCATTTGAAATCGTCCACGTCAGATGCGTGAGGCGATTTCATTGGCACTGGTAAGGTGGGCGGGGTATACGGAGCCAGTTGAGTCCGCGGAGAGCGGGTTACCTCGCTTTGGGTTCCTGGTTAATGACCATATCTCTTGCGAATTGTGCACAGTACGTTACGCGGCATTTGATGCTGCAGTTGATCTGGTGCGCCAGATTGGTGAGGGTGCTCTCATGGCAAAGATGGATATTGAATCTGCCTTCCGGCTTTTGCCGGTTCACCCATCTGCATTCCCGTTGCTAGGATTTCAGTTTGATTCGCAGTTTTATTTTGACAAGTGTTTGCCTATGGGCTGTGCAATTTCGTGTGCTTATTTCGAGGCCTTCGGTTCTTTTTTGCACTGGGTTTTGGGTCAGCGGATGGGGTATCGCTCCATTGTTCATTATTTGGATGATTTCTTGTTTGTGGGTCTGCGCATGTCGGGACTTGTGCTACCTTGCTGACATCCTTTCAAGAGATGGCTAGCGGCTTCGGCATTCCATTAGCAGAGGAGAAGACGGTGGAGCCGGTGACATGCCTTTCCTTTTTGGGAATTGAAATAGACTCGGCTGAAATGTTGGTCCATCTACTGGTGGGAAAGGTAGAACGGCTTAAAGAATTGGTTGCGGCAGTGAGGTCTTCTTCGAAGGTAAATCTTAAGGACTTGCAGTCTTTGGTGGGTCATCTTAATTTTGCCTGCCGGGTTATCCCAATGGGGCGTCCTTTCGCATGGCATTTGTCGTTGGCAATGGCAGGTGTCCGACGTCCGTATCATCACATTAGGGCATCGGCTGGGATGCAGGAGGACCTGAGGGTTTGGGATTCGTTCTTGTCTGATTTCAATGGTTGTTCAGTAGTGCAATTGCCAGAACTGTCAAATGTAGACTTGCAGCTGTTTTCTGATGCAGCGGGTAGTTCTGGTTTCGGTATATATTGTCAAGGGTCATGGTGTGCTGAGGCTTGGCTGCCTTCCTGGAAAGTGTCAGGGTTGACATGTAACATAGCTTTTTTTGGAATTGTTTCCCATTGTTGTGGCTTTTTGGGTATGGCCTGAGCGATTGCGGAATAGGAGGGTCATGTTTTGGAGCGACAATGCGGCAGTGGTGGAGATTATTAATAGGCACTCGCCCAAGTGCCCGCGGGTGGTGGCACTGATGAGGGTCTTTGTGCTAGCTTGTTTGCGTCTCAACGTCACTGCCAGAGCGTGCCATGTGCCTGACATTCAGAACTCAATTGCAGATGCTTTGTCCCATTTTCAGTGGTTGCAGTTTCGTCTGATGGCCCCAGAGGCGGAAGAGGCAGCGTCGACAGTCCCGGATCATCTTTGGCAGATTGGGACCCTGGAGTGATGACGTTGTTGCTTTCATCGGTGGCTCAGGGGACGTGGTCATCGTATCTGCATGGATAAGGTGCGTGAGTTTTTGTTGGGGAAGGGTTGGAGAGGGGTAGAGTGGTTGATCAGATGCTGGGTTTGTTTATAGTATGGGCAAAAGCCGAAGGCTAGTCCAGGTCGGCGGTTCTTTTAGCATTAGCTGGGTTCTCCTTTTTTAGCAAGGCTGTGGGTTGGGGTAATCCCAGAGTTTCCTTTTTGGTGCAGCAGCTGTTGGCGGGGTGGGCAAAGGAATGCCCCAAGTTGAAGGATTGGCGTCACCCAGTATCGCATGAGTTGCTCTTGCGTATATGGGAGATGCTGCCGGTGGTGGCTTTGTCTGATTTTGAGTCGGTGTTATTTAGGGCTCTGTTCGTCACTGCCTTTTTCGGTGCTTTTCCCGTAAGTGAGCTAGTACCATGGTCGAAAAAGCAAGGGGCATTTGAGGGATTGGATATCAAACACGTTATCCTGAAAGCGACACAGTTGCGGCTTTTTCTCTCGCAGTCCAAAACTGACCAGCTTGGGACAGGAGGGTGGGTGTTGCTAAAAGCGATCACCATGTTCTGCTCCTGCCCGGTGCGGAATTTGTTTTTGTATTTGCGCCGGTGGCCGAAGGTTTCAGGCTACTTCTTTCGCCACGAGGATGGTAAGCCTGTGACGCAGTTTCAGTTTACTGTGGTTCTTCACCTGGCCTTACGGCAGTTGGGCTGCGATGAGATGCAGTTTGTGTCGCATTCTTTCAAGATTGGGGCTGCTACTAGTGCAGCAGCAGCTGGGCTTGAGGGGGACATGATTCAGCGGATTAGCAGGTGGCGTTCGGGTGCATATGTGGGTTATGTGCGCCTCGAAAAGATGTGAATTAGATTGCAGTGGGGGGGTAATTGTGTGTGGGGTTGGCGGGGATGGGGGAAAATAGGGGGGTGTGGGGGGCATTAATGATGTTATTCACCTTCCAGGGTCTCAAGCGGGTTCCAGCCCACGGATCGTGGTTGCAGACGGTGTCCAAGCTGGCGAGTGGTGGGTCATAGGCCATTCATTTGTGTACTGGGCGGAACGGAGGGCCATGTTGCACCCTCTCGGGGTGCACTTGGGCCTGGTAACCTGCAACACTCAGTTGATATGGATGGACTGGAGGCAGCTTCTTCCGTTTGTGCAGCGGCAGACTGACCAGCGACAGCGACCTATAGGACTAGTGCTTCATTTAGGCGGCATTGATCTTTACAACTGGACTTATAGACAGCTGATTCGTGCTGTCCAGCATGACATTAACTTGCTCCGGGATTGGTTGCCGGGGGTGGTGATTGTCTGGTTGGACATCATTCCTCAGCCTGCTTGCCAGTCTCAGCATCAGTGGTCTCAAGGCCTGGTTAAGATCAACAGGCAGATCAGGCATTGGATACAGCAGACTGGCGGTTTGCAGGTGCAGCACCCTTGGGTGGAGGTGAAGTGTGCGGGGCTATATCGTACGGATGGTGTTCACCTTTCTCCAGTGGGACAAGATTTATTATTAAATGATTGGCAAGAGGCACTGGAGGGGTTTGTTAGTCGCAGCTTTATGGGGGGGCGGCGCAAGGATAGGTAGGCTATCTTGTGCCGGTGGCGGGGTAGAAAGCTAGCGCTCGCTGAGACGGCAGGGCTTTAACAGATTAAGGCACATTGGGGGGAGCGAAGTGCTCCCCGGGGTGGGGTGAGATATCTCGGTTGGTTGTCTCTCCCCGGTATAGGCGAGTGGGGCTGGCCTTTGCTACTAACATGGCAAGGCAGGCAGCAGTGTTTGGGGAGGATGATGCACCACCTTGCTAATAATATGGCTAGTGTGGGCATTGTCCGGATTTGTGGCGGGGTTATGTTGAGATGTTTAAAAATATTGGGCCCGTGTTTGGGCCAGTGTTTATATTTTGTAAATAAAGCTGCAACCAAAGTTCTTCCACAATTGGTGTGCGGGTCTTTTGTTATGCCAAAACGGTGGCGGGAGGGGGGGAGGGCATGGTGATAAGGATTGCAGGGGGTGCATAGGTGCGTTACCTTCAGTGCGAGAAGGAGGGCCTCCGGGATACCCTGGTTACTGCATAGCGTTGAATAGAGCAGGGAATGGTGTCTGGACGTGCCTCTTACAGTTAACACATGGTAACTTTCAGGGATTGACAAATCCCAGGTGCCAGGTAACTAAATATTACTCTCCGACACTCGGGATTTCCTTGTCCTGAACCCCTGTTCCACAGAGCTTAAAATCTGCTAAGACAGAAGTCCTGCTATAAAGAAGTCCTGCTGTAAAGATTTACTCCAAAGATTTTTCTTTTGCCATATTCTTGTGTCAGAAATTCAGTGAAACCATGGGGTATGTTTACTAAACAGCAGTAGCGGCTTCCATGTGATATCGGAGCCGCGGCCCCATTGAATTCAATGGGGCTGTGGCTCCAATATTGCACGGAAGCCGCTACCGCTGTTTAGTAAATATACCCCCGTGTCTAAGTATACTATCATAGACAGAACTTCTGGCATAAGACTTTAGCTTCCCCAGGTTAGGAGGTTTTGGAAGATAATGGGCCCGCCTCTGGGACATGAGTTGCAGGGCCGCACATCTCAGTGGGACATGCAGCCCACAAGCCATCCGGGCCTGATTCCCCTTCCGGCTCTCCGGTTACATCCTGAGCATGGGGACGTGGAGAACCGGCAGGGGGCAGGAAAGGGCAGGCCAGCCCTGCAGGACGTACAGGGTCGAATCAGGTCACAGCCCTGTAGGTCCTGCCGGGCCCATGGGGACATGCTGCTTATTCCACCTTTGAAGTGGAATAAGCAGCACAAAACTGGCAATCGGGCCTGGGGATCCCCCCCCCCCCCCCGGGGCTGGGGCTGGGTGTGGGGAGGTCCCCGCCACCCGATCCAGGCCACAGCAGGACAGCCGTGGGTCTGGCAGCAGGGAAAAGGAGAGTCGGAGACACCTGCGGGGAGGATGTCCCCGCAGGCAGCAGGGGCATACTGGGCCTTCCTCGGGCCCGATTCTGGTTACCATAGGAATGTTTTGTTCCTGCAGTTCAGAATCGGGTCCAAACAGGCCCATCTTGCTTGGGGCCATCCAGATGGCCCGGATATCCCCCTAGCTAATACGGGCTCCACATAAACCGACCTGGGGAACACTGCTGCATGAAAGTTGGGTATTGAAAAATGTATTGAACTTTGACTGGGTGTTTTACCTAAAGCAGAAGAGAAGTGGGTGATTCAGTTAAAAACACAATGCTGTGTCGGTTGACACAAATTGTTTAATGGAGTATGTTTATAAAGTTGTTCTCCTTGGAAATACAGTATGTAGTGAAGATTTTTTGAAACTAAATAATTTTTTAAAAATAAAAATTGAAACAAAGTATTTTTAGTGTTATAGAAAGTAAAATTGACCTATGCTGTACCTAGTTGTAGCTAGGCTAGATTCTTAATTGTATGGTCTAACAAAAAAACTTTTTTCTCTCAGAGATTGTTGATTTGACATTGTGAAGAACAGCTTTCTGAATGAGGTGCCCGGAGAGTGTGTGTGACTATCTGGATTGTGGCAGAGCATTTAGAGGGAATTTTTAGCAGTACCATCTAGTAGCAAGAGAGGCCACGAAGAGAATTTAAAAAGTAGATACTAGGATAGCACTGTAATGTTCACCACATTCAAGAGACACGATAGAAGAAGACTGAAACAAAAACTACCGGAAGGACCTGTGGTGATAAAAGACCTAAAACACTTGAGGACTACGCCTCCCAAAAGTAGTTCTTTCGACTATGAAAATAGCAATTGGTGGTGTACTCAGGTCTAGTAGGATAAAAATAGTGTTTCATGCATATGCATTATGGATATCTTGAAACCCAGGCCTGTTTAGCATGCCTCCAGGACAAGGATGGGAAATATTAATTTTGGGAAAGTACTGATTCAGGGCCTTAAGTCATTCATTACTGTATGTCTAAGAATAGAAAACTTTTTAAGCACTGTGCTGAAGAATCACTGACAGGTACATAGTTCCTTTCCTTTCCTTGCTTCCTATGGATAACTATACAGCATAACTGGAAGGTAATTAGGTGGCTGGACTAAACAATAGCACACCATTTATTTTCAAAAGTATTATCTCATAATACTTTTATGAGACCAGCACACCACTAGGCAGGAAAACATTTTTTCGTTCCTATTCAATTTGGTGAAATCCCCAACATTCATTTAACAAACCTCATAGATATTTAGGTGACCTTTTACTGAAGTTTGGAAGCAACTGACATTGAAATTAGCATGCACTGTTAGCGCACAGCTATGCTAACAGCACCTCTGTATGCCATTCAGGGGGTTATTTTAGAAGTCCTATTCATGCTTTGGATGTCTGAAAAGTGAGGAAATGTCTCCAGAGGCATTTTAGAAGCTGGGTCTGTGGACATCCATGTCTGAACTGGAATATGGTAGAGGCAGGCTGAGGCATTCCCAAGAACCTCTCCAAATCTGAATGGGGGCATGGTGAAGCTCTCGCAAGAACCTGGATTTCACTGCCTGATCTCTGAACCATCCTGGACGTCCAGAGTTACATCTAAGGTTATACCTACTCCAGGCACAAGTAGGCATCAGGAAAGTGCTCATTTTGTCCATAAGACATCCAGAGGGTATAGTACTCTGCACAATCACAATGATAGCAGCAATGGGATTTGAACCATGGCTTCCCTGGTCTATGTAGATGCTCCCGCAGGCATATCCACTTTTGTGAAATCGTGCCTGAACTTGGACGTGCCTGCTTTTTTTCAGATGTTCAGACATCCCAGATTATACTTGGACATCATTTATAAATACCACTTTTATAGAGTAATTTTAAAATGGGTCACCTTGGTTGGGAGGTCAAGCAGGCCCCTATTTTAAATCTAATTTATTGAGACACATAGGTGCCTAAATCCTTATGAAATTTCCCCACTAAATATTTAGAAATCAAGGGAGCAGATGTACATGTACGTGCATGTGTGCAACATGTAGAAGCGCATGTATTTTATCAAGAATGCATGCAAACTACAACTCTGCCCACTGCACAAATTACACCTTGTGGCCAAGTCTACAACAAAGTCACTTATAGGTTCATGCATTCTTATACACAGGGAGTCATTTTATAAACAGCATTTTACACACATCTACTAACATGTGCATACTTATTTATTGATTTATTCTTATATACTGCACTTTTACAATCAGTGCGGTTTACATGTAACATAATACAATGAACAGGTATAACATTACATATAACAGGTACATAATAAGAAATTAATAACTTAACATATGGAAACGTCTTGATAAATTTACCCTCTATGGCATGCTTATCCCCAAGTTACATGCATAGCATGAAATGAAGTAGGGAATGGGTTTAGACTGCACCTTGCAGTTAATGTTTACACTCATTAAAGAGGTTTTATAAAATTACCCCCATGGCTATGCACATAAAAGTATGTACACTGACAAGACGGTGTGTAATTTTACATGATCTAAATATAGGTACTCTAGGGGTAGAGTTTCGATGGAGCATGGGTGAAGTCACAAACTATGTGCATATTTTATAAAATACACTAGTACAGGTGTATGTTACATGTTAAAATTTACAACTCCTGAGTAAATATAAATGTCCACAACTTCAATCTAGCTGCAGTTTTCGTTAGTTTAACCCTAGTATTGTATAAAGACACATTGCACTTCTTAGCCTATGTAAGATAGGCTACAAATAAGAGCCTATTTGTGTGCTCAACCTAAGTAAGATATTTTAAATTACTCCCAACATGCATACGCATTATCTGCAATGCAGTTAATGCATGGTTAGTGTATTGTCTCCATGTTTATGCACGGGACGATGCTGGACATACTCCCAACAGTTAATGCAGAGACTTTACAGTTATCATGTTTTTATTTGGGCAATTATGAAGTGTAAATGTAAAATATTAGGGATGTGCATTCATTTGGGCACTTAAACATTTAAAGTGTGTGCATATAGCTTGCACACATGTATATCTAAGAATTCAACAACCCACCAGCGTGAATTGTGTTCTAATTTCAATTTTATTGTCCTTTTTTGTTGGGTGAAACAACAAAAAGGACAATAAAATTGAAATTAGAACACAATTCATGCTGGTGCATTGTTTTATTCATCGCCTCGTTTCTCTTTGGCACCTTTGATATCTGCAAGTGTGGGTGCTTCTTTGGACACTTTCTAGGGATTCATGCATGTACAATTGATTTGCTTGCTTTAAAAAGTTCTAGCATGCTAGCAATGTATACACACAGAGGGGCATGTTTACTGAGATCCGTGCGAGCTGGGCACAATTGACCCCAAAAATGGGCATGGGGTGGTGATTGAACCGTGCTATGAAATGGAGGTGTTCATGGCATGTCCCCACATTGCTAGTGCAGGTTTTGTGCCACCCCTTTCTCCTGCTGTTTGACACGATTGGCGCGGGTGCACTTAATGCCACCCATTGAGGTGACAATAAGTGCACCCGCTCTAAGTGCAACATTGCCAGGGAGCATGCACCAAAAATGCACACATTACCCGCAATGTGCATGTTCTACCACCGAGCCATCCAGTCTCTGCCTCAAGTCACATTACTCAGGTAGTATAGGACTTTTGGCACAGCTGCATCTTTAGTGGATGGTACTTTGTACCATGGTGCATTTGGAGTGTACTGCACCCCACACTACCCAGTAGCACATTTTAGTAAACATGTCCTAGAATGAACTGGTGAAACAAGCATGAAAAAATGCCTGAAAACTTGGAAAGATGCATCTGAAATGAGCACCAACTAAACCTTTTTTTACCACACTTTTGTAAAAAGGCCCTTTAGATTACTTTGTATAGTAGATTCATACTATGGATTCCCTAGAATTCCTTCTTTTTCATATTCTAATGTTCACTTGTTCACATTTTAGGCAAGTTGAAAATCTGCTCTCATAAGTATTCTGTAATATCAACACAATAGCATTGTGTAACAATGGCACAAAACTACTATCACTACTGAGCTCGGAACGCCAAATTAATGTTTTAAATATTTAAATTACATGTTGTCGCTGTCATCTCTCTTAGGAATCATTTTTATGAGTTGTTTTGGTGAAAGTCTTTGATCGTTTTTTCCAAAAAGGAGAATCTGTTATTTATATACAGTACACTCAAGTATCACATTGCTCCATGTAAATTATAAGCAACTGAAGAGATGTCTAAACAATCGTATTGTTGTCAAAAAATGCACACTTATTTTTTAAAAAGTGAAACATCTGTAAAAGATATAAGAAACCAAAGGGTAGAAGACCAAGAAAAAAGACCTAAAGGGGCAGCAAAGTTCTAAAATACAGTAGTTGATATTTAAAGGGGTCAGTTAATATTGCTGCCTATGGAGGTCACCTAGGTTGGAATTTCAAGTAGGCAGCTATTTTGGGGCGATTTTTTGAAGACACATGGTGACAGTGGGGTATGTTTATTAAGCTGGGCTATTTGTAACTGGGTCCAATGTTATTCAGTGGGATCTAGTTACAAATAGCATGGGTTAACAGTTAGATCCGCTTAGCAAATATACCATATTTACTAAAGCATGCTAGGCTTTTGCAGCTAACATGCCAAAAAAGTGCTGATAGCATCATTTTAGCTGCAAAAGAGGTGTGTTTATCTGTTGGGGGCATGCCCAGCATTCCTCCAGCAGATAGCACCCCAAAAGTGTAGAGAATGCAGTTGGGATGAATCTTGAATACAGCTAATACCACCCATTGAGATGACGTTAGCTGTCCCCACGTTGTCTGCAAATTCGACAGTTGAGACTTGCATTAAATGCACTTTGCAGACATGCCCACTCTCAACCTTAATCCCACCCACTCCTGCAAATAACGCGCTTTCTGCAAATAGCAGAGAAAATTGCAGTATTATCTGAAGTTGCCCCACGTTAACTGCTACCGCGGCCAGATAGCATGTGCTATTTGTCACATTAGCAGCTAATGTGCCTTAGTAAACAGGTCCCATATGTCTTTATAAAATAGTGTCCCAAAATATGCACAATTGCTGCTAAAATGCACCTCCATATATCTATACCCACTGGGAAGCAGGTATAACTGTAGGTGGGTGAAGTGCATAAGTGTAGATTTTATAAACTATGCACATTTTTCGTGACTCCGCTGATGCTCCACCCAAACTGCACCTCCAAACATGTCTATGTTTGAGTCACAGAAAAGGACAAGCTTTCTTGTTGCCACTTGTACGTTTATGTATGTAACTCATGGAATAAATTTGTAAAATGCCTTTTATGCACATAAAAATTGTTTGCACTTGAAAATTCTTTAGAAAATTACCCTCAAATGTCTTTTCTCCCCTTTTTTGTAGAAAGAAGGGTCAGGGGTTTGGATGATCCAGAGGCAGAACTAAAGTGGTGATAGCCATAGAAGGCAGACTGCACAAGTAGCAGGTTAGAAGCTTTCTTTCATTAGTCTGCATTTGGTTCATTTGTGTTTCTAAAAAATGCACATGCAAAATCTATTTTATGGGTGTTATTTTAGAAGCCCTATTTGTGCCTGGGACATCCAAAAACAGACATGCAAATGACCAAAGCATGGTGATGACACCAAAAGCTATTTTAGAAAGCAGTTTCAAAGACTTCCCCTGTACAAGGAATTCCAATTCGGAATGTGGGCATAGTGTGGGCATGTCTAGGGTGTTCCCAAAAACCTGGATGTCCTTTCCCAATCTCAGAAATGCCCTGCATGACTCAAGCCATATCAAGGTTTATATCTGCTCCAGGAATGACTAGGCATCAGAAAAGTGCTCATTTTACCAGCCATTCATCTTGAGGGTGTGGAGAAGGAGGTATATTCATATTCCCTATCTTTTCCATGTTGACAACAATGAGGGCCCTTGTTTTTGTCTAGCCATGCTGAAGAATGTCCTCATATACAAAACAGCATGAGATAAACGTCACCGCCCCAAGTTTTTATAGCGGCAACATGTGGACGCCAGCATGGGCGTCCACATTGGGGATGTCTATATTTCTAAAATCAGGCTGTAGCATATACGTTCTGGAGTTTTCCTGCACATTTTGTTTTGGACATCTCAGATTGCTCTTGGATGTCCTTTCTAAAATTCCACTTCACATATGCTAACCTATGAATTAATGTATGTATATACAGGGTGGCCCAAAAAAGTGAGAACATCTCGTAGCCTATAAGCTATTTAAAAATTCAAAAAGGCAGATGTAAAAGATTGACACATTTTAAAAAAAAAGATGGCGACCGGAAATTGTCTAAATAAAGACGTTAAATAGCTAAAAAAGGTAAATAAGTAAACTATTTAAGCTTTTAATTTATGAGATGTTCTCACTTTTTTTGGGCCACCCTGTACAGTTGATTTCTGCTTGTAAATAAGTTCCAATATGCATTAAAAGACTTTTATTAACATGAATATGTGAAGGAAGACAATTAAATGCCCAAAAATCATGAAATAATTTAAAAATGAATTGAAAATGTGATGAAAAATATATCCATGTATATCTCTAACAGCAGGTATAATTTTACAACATGTCTCCTAGCTTGGTAGGCCAAGTAGAAGCCTATTTTGAGGCTATTCTGTAAAGACACATAGGCACCTATCTGTCTTTATAAAATGGCCTCACGAAAGCTGCAGAATTATGCAGAAAATGCTGGTACACATATTTTCAAGTGTAGATGCATATTCTATAGCCTGAATGCAAAATGTGTGACTGTACTCATGATCCATCCAAACTATGCTCCCAAATACATCTACATGCCATAGCCATTCAGGTTTCCAAGAGATCCACAGAGAATATGCCTTTGATAAATTTGTATACACTGGAAATCAAGTATATGCTAATTTATATCATGCATATTCATTCTTGAATATCATGAAAACTCAACTAGCCATGAGGCCTTCAAAACAGGTTTGAAGCCCTAGCCTACAGTATGCAAAAGTTGAGCTATTTTGCGTGCTTTTCCTATACTAACAGAATATTTTTCTTTAGGTTTTTCCTACTTGTTGTAAGCTTTTTTCTGGTGTCTTTGTACAAGTGTCGTTTCCTTCCGTTTTCTCTCACTGTCTCTCCTGCTCTTTTACTGTTCTCTTCCTTTCCTGTCATATATTGGCGTTCTTTTCCCTTTTTTCTTTGCAGCCTTTTAGTTATTGTATACCGCTTTTATGCCTCGGTCCTAGCGGTATATCAAGCACTGCTATAAATAAATATAAATAATTGAATTGTTTATCCTGAAATGGGTTTATTATGCATTGTTTTCATCAAGGTTATCATAGGCCTTCAAAATAATCGCTATAATTGTACATTTAATCTTAAATCCTGGAGATGAATGCATGGCTGCGTGGATGGTGTCATCAAGATCGTTTTGGTTTCCTAGACCATGGGATGCTGTTCTAAGGGTTGCAGAGCAGAGACGGCATCCATCTGCCCAAGAAAGGTCAACGCGTCTTTGGTAGTAGACTGGTTAATCTACTGAAGAGGGCTTTAAACTAGATTCATTGGGGATGGGTGAGGAAAGCACCCAGGTAGGTGAAAGCCCCCAGGTAGGTGATACATTAAATACCTTTATGGAAATGGGTAACAGGGGTAACATATGGAAAGCAGTGTGTATAAATGCCCGTAGCATGGGAAATAAGATCCCTGATGTTGAAGCTTTGGTGGGAGTGGATGACTTGGATTTAGTGGCAGTTACAGAAACATGGTTCACAGAAAACCATGATTGGGATGTAACTATACCTGGCTATACTATATTCAGAAAGGGCAGGGTAGGAAGAAGGGGAGGAGGAGTGGCACTATATGTAAAAACTACTATTAAAGCTTTGGAATTACAGAGCTTAAAAGGGAGAGAGGAGGCATTGTGGGTTAAACTAGAAAGAGGGAAAGAGAAATCTATTTGCATTGGTGTGATATACAGACTCCCTCACAAGAGGAAGAGGTGGACAGAGAGTTAATTGAAGACATACGCAGCATTGCTAGGAAAGGGGAAGTGCTACTGATAGGAAATTTCAATATGCCAGATCATGATTAGCACATTCCTGCTGCAGTATCATCTAGAAATAAGGAGATCCTGGATTCTCTACAGGGAGAACTATTCAGGCAATTGGTAACAGACCCCACACGTGAAGGGGCCATACTGGACTTGGTGCTTACCAATGGTGAAAGTGTTTCTGATGTTGTAGTGGGAGAGCATTTTGCATCCAGTGATCACCAGATGGTGTGGTTCAGTATTAGGACTAGGGCTGTTAGATTCCATTCAAAGGTGAGGATCTTAGACTTTAGGAAGACTAACTTTGCCAAGATGAGCCAATACCTCAGGGAGTCGTTAGTGGGATGGGAACAGCTGGAGGATGTAGAAAAACAGTGGGCAAAACTGAAAGGGGATATTTTAACGGGCAACCAATCTTTTTGTTAAAATGGTAAATAAAGGTAAAAGGAAAAGGAGACCGCTATGGTTTTCAAAAGAAGTAGCTGATAAAGTGAAGAAAAAGAGGGAGGCCTTCATGAAATACAAGACATCACAGAGAGAGGAAGACAGGCATCTGTATTTGGAAAAACTTAGAGAAGCTAGCAAAGTAGTCAGGAAGGCAAAGAATCAAAAGGAGGAGGAAATAGCCAATGCAATAAAATGGGGGGATTAGACATTTTTCAGATATATTCGTGAGAAGAGGAAGGGCAAAAGTGTGTGACGTAGAAGCCTCTCAAGATGCTATAGAAACAGGTAGTGATCCGGTGGAGAGAACCGGTACTGCAAGAGAATGCAGGATTTTCTCTTCAGAGAGAAAAAAACACAGAGCTAATCAGGAACCACACCTCACCTCAAGGAAGGAAAGAAGCCAAGTCCCTGATTGGGCACGCCCAAGCAGGAGGCGGGCAGTGCAGTACACAGGCAGCTTGTTAAGCACTCAGAAACAGAGAGAGTCAGATTTTGATTCGGATTTGAAAGAAGACGACGAGGAGGAAGAGTTGGAGAGAGAGCAGTTAGGCAGCTGCGATCCACTAAGGAGAAGATTGGACTCAGGAAGCAAATACCTGGGAGACTCAGGGGCAGGGAGAATCTTCTGTGACCAGAAGGATTCAGGAGCACTGAGAGACCCAAGGCTACAGCACAGGCTTCAAGAGGACCAAGCAGAACCTTGGAACCGAAGGCAGAGGGCCAGTGAAATACCCTGGAGAAAGCCACAGCACAAGGTACACAGTGGGTTTGAAGCAGCTAGCAAATTTAACATTGGGAAGCCAGAAAGAGTAAAGGCTAACGTTAAAAGCCAAGACAAAGTCAGACAACATGGTAGCAATTGGTTGCAGTCTGAAAAGCATGTAAGCAGCCTAGGCTATTCTCACAAGCCAGCAGAAACCTATAGTAGGGTAACAGCTGAGTCTTATTACAGAGATGTGTGCCAAGAGAAGCCTGACCGTTCTACTTTTAACACACTTGAGAAACTCTCCACTCACAGCTGAAGTTTTAAACCCAGCACTTACGTTTAGTGATAAGTGGGGGAAGGATAATTCAAACACGCAGAACTGTTGTCCTAGTAAAAGCAGCATTGCTAATTATCAAGAGATAAGCAGTTTAAACAAACAGTTACCTGAAGGAGGAAGACATTATCAGCTTAGCCCAGGAAGAACGCAGGCTGAATTGCTTCTTAAAGATTTCAGAGAGTTCCTTGAAAGCAGGGCAGTTTCTTCCTCTAATGTAGCACAGCCCACAAACAGCTGTGAAGAGGAAATGCCTTTAGTTTCTTCTCTACCGTTCACAGAGCCAGACATGCCAATGGACTGTTCAGCTTGTGTCATTGAGAAGGACATTTAATTGAAATGCTGTACAAAGTTATATGAAGAAATATAACAGAAGTTGCTGTATTGATTCCTATGCTGAGAAACTTATCAGAAGGGAATAAGTTAACGCATAATTGTCTGCATACCAGGAGCATTGCTGTTTGCCAAAGTTTCTATCTTCCGTTAGTAAAAAGGGTCACATGACAACTGAATGTGATCACAGAAGATAATGGACATTTAGCCTAGCAGTGCAATACCTTGTTTTGGTTTCTCACTCTTGTTTTGTGCTATTATACTTTATTTGCATCTGTTTGCACCTGAACTGCAATGAGGAAATAAACCTCAAAGAAATTTTCTTTGCCTGCCTTACTACTTGAGCACACACAACTACAATTCTCAACCCTGAAGGGCATCAAAGGCCACCCCCTCCTGAAACCCTCAAGGTCCAGGGAGCGGATGAGTGGCAAGTGGTATTGTTAGACTCAAGGGTGCAGGGGAGGAATATGTAGAAGCTGATAAGGATAAAGCAGAATTGCTTAACAAATATTTCTGTTCTGTGTTCACAGATGAAGAACCAGGAGCAGGACCTCAGAAAACACCCACAAACAGGAACAGAAGCGAGGGGCATTTTGAACAATTTTCAGAAGACTGTGTTCGTGAGAAACTAGCTCAACTTAAAGTAGACAAAGCGATGGGACCGGATGGAATACACCCTAGAATACTGAGGGAACTTGGGGACATTCTAGCAGCTCCACTGACTGACCTTTTCAATGCCTCATTGGAGTTGGGAGTGGTGCCAAAGGACTGGAGAGAGGCTCATGTGGTGCCTTTACACAAAAGCGGAAGTAAGGATGTGGTTGAAAACTACAGGCCGGTTAGTTTAACTTCGGTGGTGAGTAAATTATTGGAAACGCTAATGAAAGAGAAAATAGTGAGGTTTCTGGAGTCCAGCTGATTACAGGATCCGAGGCAGCATGGACTCACCAGAGGCAGGTCTTGTCAGACAAATCTGATTAATTTCTTTGGCTGGATGACCAAGGAGGTGGACCGAGGGAGAGCCCTAGATGTGGTGTATTTAGATTTCAGTAAAGCCTTTGACACTGTTCCTCACAGGCGACTTATAAACAAACTGAGCACCCTAGGGATGGACCCTAAAGTTACTGCTTGGGTTAGAAATTGGTTGGGTGGGAGGCGACAAAGAGTACAAGTAAATGGAGCTCACTCTGAGGAGAAGGATGTTACCAGTGGTGTGCCCCAGGGATCGGTCCTTGGTCCAATTCTTTTTAACATCTTTGTTAGTGATATAGCGGAAGGGCTGTCGGGTAAGGTTTGCCTCTTTGCGGATGATACCAAAATCTGCAATAGAGTAGACACCCAGGAAGGTGTAGATAACATGAGGAGGGTTCTAGCTAAGCTTGCAGAATGGTCTAGAATTTGGCAGCTGGGATTTATTGTTAAAAAATGTAAGGTCATGCATTTGGGCTGCAGCAATCCAAGGGAGCAATATAGTATAAGGGGTGAAGTACTTTTGTCCACTAAAGAAGAGCAGCACCTAGGTGTGCTTGTGTCTGATGATCTTAAAGTAGCTAAACAGGTAGAAAAGGCAACGGCAAAAGCTAGAAGGATGCTTGGGTGCATACGGAGAGGAATGGCTAGCAGAAAAAAGGAGGTGATAGTGCCTCCGTAGAAGTCTTTGGTGCGATCTCATTTGGAGTATAGTGTGCAATTCTGGAGACCACACCTTGAAAAGGATGTGAACCGGATGCAGTCGGTGCAGAGGGTGGCTACTAAAATGATTAGTGGTCTTCATTATAAAGCATATGAGGACAGACTGAAGGATCTTAATATGTACTGTGATGCCCTTGCTTGGGCCCGAGGGCTTACAAGCATAGAGCAGCCTTATAGTGTCCTTTTAAATAAAGCTTCCCTTGTTTGTCACCAGAGGGATTCTGGGACTTGTAATTGGCTTACTTATATAAGGACAAATGTAGTTGTGAGACCGGTGGTTTAAGGCAGCAAGAAAATTTATTTTTTTGTGAGATTCCAAGGCATTAAAGCTCAAAACACAAAAGCAAGAGGATGCTTCTCCAACATAAGAGTAAATCAGGTTAACAGAGGAAAATGTAACAAAAAGGCCTTCTATCACTGGGCAGCAGCTTTCGTCCAAATAAACATTCACAGAGCACAGCTTCTTGGGGTCATTCAACATAGCAGGTAAACTTTTTAACAGCTGCTGTTTTCTTTTTCAAACCAAACTTTTACTAAAGGCAGCTTCTTGGCTTCAGAAGCTCACATACTTAGTAGAACATACACTTGGCTTTTTCCAACTCTTTGCAGTCACAGAAATTAGTCACTATATTGTTTCACAGTCTTTCAACCCTGTTCAACCATGTTCAGTTCTCCTTTAGACAAAAAGAGCAATCCATTGGTGACAATTCTGACTCAGATTCTGGCATACAAGAATCCACCTGCATCTCTTCTATGGACACCGGGTACTTCTTACTTCCACCAGTTTTATAAACTTGCCCAGACTTCCTGTCTTCTAAAAACTCTTGGAACTGCTTCAACAGCAAATCACCCTGAGAAGGCACACTTGTATTGGGAGGGTAAAGCTTCCTCTCTGCAAACAGTTTTCTTAATGCTTCTAGTGTTAAAAGCTCAGTTTCTCTGCTCTTATCTGGGTTTCAGTTCTCTTCATACATACAACTATCCACCCACCTCTTAGCAGACGTTAGCCCTGGGTCCTGGACACTAGCGGAAGCAAACTGTTTCTCTGCAAGCTGTTCAGGTTTGCACGTTCTGGCTTTACCTTGGGGTGGGTCTCTCAGACAGCTACTGATTCCTTTCCTCCTGATATCTTTCAGGCTATGGAACTCAGCCTTCTGGTGCCTTTTTCCACTCCTTCCCAGATAGTCACTCTCTTGAAAGTTTCCTTGGAACCTTTCTCCCTTTCCAGGATCTCTCAGAATTTCTCCTTCTTGTGCCTCTGCTGCTCTGTCTGCTCTGGCTGCAGATCTGTTCCTTTCCAGCTTCCCCGGACATGCTGGCTCTGCTCTCTCTGCTGCGTCTCCTGTGTGTGTGTGTCTCCCTTCTCTCCTGTGCGTCCTTTCTTTGCTCCGAGTGTGTTTTTAAAAACCGTTTGCTGCCGGGCACTCCCCTGCCTTTGCACAGGTGTAACCAATCATTGAGCAAGCTTGGCTCTACGTCTGAACTAGGGCGTGGCCTGGCCTCAGCAGAGAGATGAGTTTTTTTCTTGCCTGGCTTGCAAACACTGTGCACAACTGAACTGTCATTTGTTTTAAAGGGAAAAACAGGGTTTTCTCCCACTTCCATCTCTTCCTGGGAGCTCTCCTCACCACACATTCCCCCCCCCCCCCCTTAAGATATCACGGGCTGGCATAATTTTATTTGCACAGCTCGTGATACGGCTCAAGGCGTCTGCATTCTGGTGCAGTCTCCCTGCTCTATGCTCAATGTGAAATTCAAACGCCTGGAGGGCCATATACCAACGTGTCAGACGTGAGTTATGATCCCTCATCTGGTTGAGCCATTTTAATGGGGCATGGACGGTGACTAATAAAAATGTCCTGCCTGTAGGACTTCCGGTTGGCAATGAGCTGAGCAGACAGGGGAAAGTTCAGCTCCGGCTCCTACACCCCGAATATCTGCAACAATTCGTAACCTAAGGGGCAATCACACAAACTTCGTCCGGCTACGCGCCACAGAGACAACAGGGGAACTTTCAGCCTGATCTCAGAGCAGTGTGGCAGGAGCATGGCAGCGAAACCACAGCGACGGGAGAAGCCCCGAGCCTCGGAGGCTAAGATGGCGGAGGGGTCTCCTAAAAGCCCTAAAACAGTGGGTGACCAGACCTTGGTGGCGGAGGTCAGTGCCGCGGTGGTGCAGGCTCTGGAGGCTCAATTCCACAGCATAACTGCACAAATCTCCACCGTCAGCCAGAGCCTCGCAGATTTTACAGGGCGCATCGAGCAGGCGGAAACCCGTATCTCTAACGTGGAGGACACCCACCATACGCTGTCGGCCAAAGTGGAGGCCCTGGAACGCATGCTGCAACAGCAGGGGGAGAAAATTGACGACCTGGAGAACCGGAGCCGTCGCAACAACCTCCGATTCATCGGGATAGACGAAAGCGTAGGTGACGGCGCACTGTTCGCTTACCTGACTGCCTGGATAGCGAAGTTGATGGACGGCAAGGGGGGGGACCCCATTCGGCTGGAACGTGTTCACCGGCTAGGCCCCAAACGGGAGCAGGCGAGGCGTCCACGTGCGGTCATCGCAAAATTTCTGGACTTCCAGCAGAAAGAGGCGGTGCTGCGGGCCGCCAGGGGAAGAAGGGCAACAACAGGGGATGCGGCACTAATCCTGGTTTTCCAGGATTACTCTGCCCTGGTGAGCCAACAGCGCCGCGCCTACACCCCGATCTGTGCACAGCTGTTGAATCGCGGAGTCCGTTTCTCCCTGCTCTACCCGGCGAGACTGCGAGTGGACCATCAAGGCCAGACCCGATTCCTGCGCTCAGTGGAAGAGGCCAACCTGTTCCTGGACGGTTTGGGCGAAACCGCACGCACTACCAGATGAACTGCAGAGACCAGACTGGTGGGGACAGCACATGTACGGCTGGAGGAATTATTTTGACCGATAAAGGGGTAAGACCGGGCCCAGGGGCTAGAACCCGGTGGGTCTGCTCCATCCCGGAGTTGCTGACGAGACTCATGGACAGGGGCTCCTGCATTTACCCGGGGGGGGGGGGGGCTGACGGCCAAAATTTAAATCCGGCAGGTGATGTAGCAACTAGTAGGGGGTTAAATAGCCTGGAAGAATGGGTACAGCTACAATTAGCTACAATCCGAGGCCTAACTTCCTGACTTGTTATTTTGTTGCTTTACTGTGTTCCTCTTGATACTGTTTCAATTTATACTTGTAGCCTGAAATGTACAGGAGTTTACTTGTTGGTGGGGTTTATGGAATGGATGTTGGGGGTAAGATTTAGGGGGGAGGGGGGGAGATAGGGCTACCCAGCCCGTTCACCCCGGGTCCCGATGTGAGGGTGGGGGGCCCAGGGCCGTGGGCTATTATGAAGGGCTGATGCCCCCTATAGATCTGAAGGGGGAGAGGGGGGGTAATGCTGGGTGGAGCCGGACTGGGGGGAGTGTGAGGGGGTGTAGGGCTGACTGCCATAGGAAGTCTGACTGGTCCCATGTGTGGGAGAGTGGTAGGAGAGGGGGGAGGGGGGAAGGGTGGGGAGCATTGGGGGAGGGGAGGGTTTTTAGGGGACGGATCTAGGATTCTTTTAATGCTGCACCTGTGTTGGGGTCCTAGGGGGCGAGGAGGGGCGGGATGGCCACTTCGCACCAAGAGGATGGGGGCACGGGGGGGCCCATTAAGAGTAGGTACGGAGGAGCCTCAGGCTGGGGGGGCTCTCTCTGGAGGATGGTTTATTATCTGCTTAAAATACTGGAGTGAATTAAACCCAGACTGAAAATCCAAACGTGGAATGTCTGCGGACTGGGGAGCCCTGTCAAAAGAGCAAAAATACTACAAGCTTTGTCAAGGCAGAAAGCGGACCTGGCCTTCCTCCAGGAGACCCACCAGACCGAAAGGGAGCATGCCAAACTGCGTAGATCCTGGGTGGGACAGGTGTGGGGGGCGCCAGCCCTGAACAAAAAAAGGGGGGATAGCCATTCTTGTGCATAGGCGGATCCGCTTTGAGGTCACTAAAGAAATTGCGGACCCGACGGGGCGATTCCTACTGCTGCAGGGCCTCCTGGAGGGGAAACCTATTATCATTGGTAATGTCTATAGTCCAAATGTCTTAGACAAAGATTTATATGCTCGTTTGGCCGCCCAGGTCGAGCAACTTCCGGAGATTCCCTTGATTCTAGGGGGGGACTTTAACGGGGTGCTGGATGTGGAGCTGGACACCTCTAGGGGGGAGGGGACCCGGGAGCGGCTTCAGGGGGCCCGTGCCTTAAATGGGTTGAGGTCCAGGTTGGGCTTGGTGGACCCATGGAGACTTCTACACCCCGCCGAAAGAGATTACACCCATCAGTCCCGCGCCCATAATTCTAGTGCAAGAATAGACTACCTGTTGACCTCGCAGTGCCTGTTTGCTATGGTGGAGGAGTCGCAGATAGGACCTGCGGAAATATCCGATCATGCCCCTGTGTGGCTACAGTTGCGGTGGGGCGCTACTCGGAACCAGGCGAGACTATGGCGGTTTCCTCTAGAACTTTACCGGGATTCTCAGTTTCGTCAGTTTCTACAAAAGAGATGGTGTGAATTCGAAGCTGACCACCGGGGGCATCTGGCTGATCCCGAGTTGGTCTGGGAGACGGCAAAAGTGGTCTTGCGCGGGGACATCATTGGTTATATGGCGCGTAAGCGTCGACTGATGGCGGAGCGTATTATCCATTTGGAGCGCTTGGTCACCAAACAGCGGCGGCGGTGGGCGAGTAATCCGAGCGGGACTACAAAGAAGAGACTGTGGGAACTGCAGACGATGTTGAATGAGCTCCTCCACCAGCGGGCCAAAAAATCGGTTACCTACTATAGATTCCAACTTTATTGTCACGGGGATAAACCTGGGAAACTATTGGCTCGGTGTCTACGGACTTCGCGGGGCTCCACGTTGGTGCACGCTCTGAAGGATGATCACGGGATTCTCCGCAGGGAAAACCCGGAGATTGCACGTGTTTTTCGCTCGTTCTTTCAAAAACTCTACACCGCGACGACGGGTACCCACGAACACATGTCGGATTACTTGGAAGGGCTGGACCTGCCTCAGCTGTCGACTCAACAGCGACAACAACTAGACCGGCCGATCTCTGTTCAGGAGGTGCAGCAAGTTATAGACAAAGCGAGTTGTTATAAATCCCCCGGGGCAGATGGGTTAGGGGCTGAGTTCTACAAGATCTTGACGGGCTTGATTTCCCCTTTGCTGGTGGCGGTCCATACCAGGAGAGCAGAACAGGGCACGTTTCGATGGGGTAGCAATGTGGCCCACATGATCTTGATTCCGAAGCCAGGCAAGGACCCACTTTGCGCCGCTTCATATCGCCCTATCTCTCTTCTTAACTTTGACCTCAAAATCCTCGCCAAAATTCTAGCAGACAGACTGTCAGCCGTGCTGGGGCTGCTGATCCACGAATCACAAGTGGGGTTTGTGAAAGGAAGGTACGCGGTCCGAAATTTGCGGAGGATAGTGGCTTCCCTCGAGTGGGTGCGGAATCGGAATCTAGCTTCTCTGCTCATCAGCTTTGATGCGGAGAAAGCTTTTGACAGAGTGGACTGGCACTATCTTTGGGATTTGCTGCCCCGATATGGCCTTGGGAACTCTTACTGTGCTATGGGACAAAGCCTTTATTGTGACCCGGTTGCGGCGATTTGTTGTAATGGCGTGCTCTCAGACACCTTTGCATTGCATCGGGGGACTCGACAGGGGTGTCCTCTTTCCCCGTTGCTTTTTGTCCTCTCACTGGATCCGTTTATACGAAGGGTAGAGGCTTCACGGGAGATACAGGGGGTGCGTATACGCGCAACAGGTTTTAAACTTTCGGCTTTCGCCGACGATCTTCTGGTGCACCTACTCGATCCCCAAGATTCACTCCCGCGTTTAATGAAAGAATTTGAGACCTTCGGCAGTTTTGCCGGACTAAGCATTAACCTCGATAAATCCGCGGCGTTGGACACAATGGGCACACTGCAGGCTAGCTGGCAGGGGCCCTTCCCCCTCAACTGGGCGGGCGGCCAGTTCAAATACCTTGGTATTATATTGACAGGTCAGCCATCACAACTCTACGAGAGTAATCTTGCTAAAATAATACAGGGCCTCCACACTCAGTTGCAAGCCTGGCGACCCCTCCCCTTGTCTTTATCGGGGAGAATCGCAGCGGTTAAGATGGTGGTTTTACCGAGGATCTTATACTGGTTACAGACACTGCCCGTTTGGCTTCTGCGAAAAGACTTACAGAGGCTCGAACGAATGCTCAGCGGGTTTCTGTGGGGGGGAGCGCGTGCCCGGATTCGCTATTCCCGCCTAGTGGGACATTGGCGCCGTGGGGGGTTGGGGCTGCCGGACCTCGGGGCCTATGCTCTGGCGTGCCAGGCGCGTCATTTGGGGGACTGGCTGGGTAGGACGGAGATCTTCACCCCCCGGGGCCTAGAAGAGGCCCTTGCCGCTCCAGCGACCCTTCTCGCCCTCCTACATGTAGACAGCCGCTTTTTCCCTGACCACTTGGCGGGGAGTGTGCTGCTCACTCCGGTGTGCAGAACTTGGCGACGGCTGAACGCTTATTGGAACACGAACTGGCGAGTGTCCAGCTGGCTGCCGCTACAGGGCAATGTACTGTTTACGCCGGGATCTGATAATGCACAGTTCCGGATCTGGGCGCGGAAAGGTATTTCTAGTCTGGGGCATGTGGTCGATACTTCGGGGGGTTGTAGGAGCTTTCAGAGTCTGTGTAATGATTATGCCCTTGGGGCGGGCCATCACTTCGCTTACATGCAGCTTTCACACTACATCGCCTCCCTACCGGCAGGTGCGCTGCGGGCAGAGCGCTCCGCGCAGATCTTAGAATTTTTTGACCTGGGCGGCGAAACCCAACTTTCGATTCGATCACTGAAGGCGCGGTTGGTCCCATACCGACCGTCCCCGGACTATCGGTCCGTAGAACTGGGGTGGGGGGGGGAGTTGGGTAGAGAGATAGGACCGGGTACAATTCTGCAGGCCCTGCAGCGGATAGGGGAGTTGGCGCTGGGAGCACGCTGGAGAGAGGTGCAATACAAATCCCTTACTAGGGTGCACTTTTCCCCTAGGCGAGCCTTCCGCTCTCGTCTGGCTACGGTTGGCTCATGCCCGAGGTGCTCGGAACCTATGGCACATTTGGTGCACATGTGGTGGGGATGCAGATACATTAGGCCCTATTGGACAAGAATAGCCTCCTATATGGAACGCCTCCTGGGTCAGCGGATTGCCTGGGATAACTCCCTGGTTCTCTTGGATCATCTGCGCCTCACACAACCCAAGGGTAGGTGGGAGAGATTACTGGTGCGCAAGGCCTGTTTGGTGGGGAAGGGTCCCATATTGCATAACTGGCGGGAACTTAGGGCGCCCTCGGTCTGGGAGTGGCGGAATGCCTTCCACCAAATGATGCTAATGGAGGCTCGCTACGCCCGGGGAAATGTTAAACGCTGGCCACACTTTCAGTTGCTGTGGGACCCCTACCTTCAGGGCTTGAGCCCCGGGCTAGGAATGAGGTGTTCCAACTGGGTTCCTAACCTCTGAGGAGAGATGCTTGCTTCTTGGAGGGACGCACGGTCCCACGTCCTCGGGGTGTGGAAGTGGCCAACCAGGGTGGGAGGGGAAGGGGGGGGGAGAAGGGGGAGGGCTGGGGGGTATCTAATCAAAAATTGTGCAACGCCTATGTGTTTGTTCATCCCCTGGGGGGGAGAAGAGTACCCCCCCCCCCAGGGTGGTTGTTTGATGTATGGTTTGTGTTGATGTGAAGCGTTGTAAAATAAAGCATTTAAAAAAAAAAAAAATGTCCTGCCTGTAAGGTAGAACTTAAGAGCTTCAATGGCCCATTTTATTGTCAAACATTCGCGCTCTATAGTCGAATAATTCCTTTCGGTTGGTGACAACTTCCGGCTAAGGAACATCACCGGGTGTTCCATGCCCTCGTGCTTCTGAGACAAAACTGCCCCCAGGCCTGTTTCAGATGCATCCGTCTGGACTATAAATGGTTGGGCAAAATCCACGCCCCGCAGTACCAGTTCAGCGCACAACTTCTCCTTCAAGAGGCAAAATGCCCCGTCAGCTTCCTTGGTCCACTTCAGCTGGTTGGGCGCATTTTTTCTTAGCATATCTGTTAAAGAGGCGCTCTTCTCTGCAAAGCATGGGATGAAGCGTCGATAATAGCTGACCAAACCTAGGAAACTACGCAGTTGCTTTTTATTAGTAGGTCTGGAAAATGCTTTGACGCTCTTGATCTTGCTTGTCAGAGGCTTCACTATGCCTCGGCCTACGAGGTGACCCAAATACTTGACCTCTTGTCCTCCAAACAAACACTTGGCCGGATTTAAAGTGAGCCCCGCGTCCCGCATCGCTTGGAGGACAGCTTCAACCCTTGGCAAGTGCTGGTCCCAGGTGTCGCTGTGTATTACGACGTCATCCATATACGTGACTGCATAGGCCTGGTGCGGGCGCAACACTAGGTCCATCAGTCTTTGACACGTGGCCGCGGCCCCATGTAACCCAAAGGGCATTCTTTTAAAGTGGAATAATCCGACTGGTGTACTGAAGGCAGTTTTCTGACGAGCTTTGCGGGTCAAGGGTATTTGCCAATACCCTTTCGTCATATCGAGCGTCGTGAGGTACTTGGCTCGTCCCAGCCGGTCTAACAGTTCCTCGATGCGAGGCATTGGGTAAGCATCAAACTTTGATATCAAGTTGACTCATCGGAAATCAATACAAAACCTCATTGACCCGTCTGGTTTCAGTACAAGGACGATAGGACTATTCCACGGGCTCCTTGACTCCTCTATAATCCCCATGTTCACCATCTCGTGGACTTGGCGGATTACCTCCTGCCTTTTTGCCTCGGGTAACCTATAAGGCCGTTGTCTTATTACTTCTCCTTGCGGTGTCACAATTTCATGGGCAACCAGATTGGTTTCACCCAGCATTGGGGTCAAAACATCCCTAAATTTGTCCAGCAGGTGTGCCAAGTCTTGCTTCTGTGCCCACGAAAGCCCCTCCCCGACCCTTGGCTCGGGGTCTCCGTTACACTCAGCCAATTGTGGGCCTAGGTCCTCTTCCGTCTTCTCTTCCAATGTGGCTGACAACCCCTGAAGGCTTGTACCTCCTGTGGACCCAAAGCCTCCAGTTCCCCGGGTTGTCATAGACAGCATCAGGACCTTTTCGAGAGGGGGAAAGCTGACCCTCTCACAGATCAACTGCGCTATACGGTCATCCGTTTTTATCGGGAAATCCTCTTTTCCAAAATTAAAGATTAGCACCTTCACAGCACCCCTAAAATCCGGATCGATAACACCAGCTCCGATGTCGATGAAATGTTTCAGGGCAAGACCCGAGCGAGGGGCTATGCGGCCATAGCACCCTATCAGTAGTTCTATCTCGAGAGCAGTATTGACGAGAGCCTTCCCTTGCTTCGGGACTATTAGGTCCTCAGCACTGCAGAGGTCAAACCCGGCAGCATTAGTAGAAGCTCTCTTAGGAGTTTGAGTGCAGGGACTCATCTTGCAAAACCTGAGCACAAACTTGGGTTTTTCAATAATCTCTCCTTTCGGTGGACAGGCTTTTTCTTCTTGCTTCAGTGGCTGCGCAAACAGCGGCCTGGGAATAACAGCTGCCTTAACCATTGTTTGTGCTAAAGCCTCAACTTGAGTTCTTTTGGAAACAGTGGCCTCTTCTGAATGCAAGCCCTGTTCCATGCCCCTATGAAATTGTGGCCAGTCCCTCCCCAATACTAAATTATGGGGCAACCGGGGTACCACAGCTATGGAGATCTCTCTCTTTACACCTAATCCTTTTACCCGAATCTTATATACAGGATATAGGGTTGCTGCTCCATGAATACATCTGATCTTTACCGTGCTTACAGGTTGGATTGATACCTCCTCAGTCCTGGCCTTAATTTGCTGCCAGAGCGCTTTAGACATCATGGACTGTTTGGCCCCTGAGTCTAACAGTGCTTTTGTAACAATTCCCTGTACTTCCACTGACAGTAAAAATCCTTCCCGAATTTTCTGAAGCTTCTCAGCTATTAGTGCTGTCTTCACATAACATTCTCTCTGAAAATGCCCTTCCGCACCACATTTAAAGCATTTCTTTTTTGTATCGTGGCCTTTCAACATCAGCATACAAATTTTCAGAGGTTCATCTTTTAACCCAATCCTCCTTCCTGATACGCCTGCCATTGCCACCCTGGAAGCACTGCCACCTTCTCGTGCAGTTAACTCTGCCTCCATAAAACACTCGGAGAGCATGACGGCTTCTTGAGGGCTTTGGCAGTTTTGTAGTATAAGGAAAGTATGGATGTCTCTGGGGACTGCAGCCATGTACTGCTCTAACACGAGGCTATCCAGTATGGACTCAACTGATTTTCCTTCAGGGGTCAGCCATTTATTCACTAGACTACGGACTCGCTGGCATAGGGCCTTAGGAGTCTCGCCAGGCTTCAACTTTACAGCCCTTAATAGGCGATGATAGACTAAAGGTGTTAGCCCTAATCTCTCTCTAACAGCTTTTTTGAGCTCGTCGTAGTTACTAGCGAGCGCTGGCGGCATGGTTCGATATGCGGCTAAGGCCTCTCCCGTAAGGGATACCGCTAGGCACACGGCCCATTGGTCTTTAGGCCAGCCGCTGAGGTGAGCCACCCGTTCAAAGGCTTCGAGAAAATCATCAATGTCGTTCCAATTTGTGAGCTGTCCAAAATTAAATGTCCCACCAGCTTGAAGACCCAGCGTATGCAAAGAATCTGGTGTAGTGGAACCTGGAGGTGTTACTGCTGGTCTGATTTTCTCATTCTGGGCTTTCAGCCATCCCTCCAACATCTCGAGCAGCGGTCTCTGCTGGGCTTGCATCTGCGCAGCACTTCTCTCCTGGGCCTGCAATGCCAAGTCCCGCTGCCGCTCGAATTGCGTTGCCATCCATTTCAACACCTCTTGACACTCGAGGGTCATCTTGGAACGCTGCAACAACAAGAACACAGAGACCCAATGGCGATACCAAAACAAAAAAAAAACAACCTCTTCACTACTTTTTTTTGTTTTCCAATCAGCTAAGCCTACACCTTTGCCCTGGTAGCCTAACTAGCCCTGTTAGGTACCGTTACCTGGCTTAGGTGAAGCTTCGAGTTTATCACCAGTGAAGGTCTTTGTAGTCCTCTCTGTAAGGCTGCTTCACTTCCTGGACGTTCCTCTGTACAGCTCAACAGGGAAGTTGCTTTTCCTGCGTATATCCTGAAGTTGCTCCTTTGTGCATGCGTGAAATCCTTAATACTACGCCACTTGCGATGCCCTTGCTTGGGCCCGAGGGCTTACAAGCATAGAGCAGCCTTATAGTGTCCTTTTAAATAAAGCTTCCCTTGTTTGTCACCAGAGGGATTCTGGGACTTGTAGTTGGCTTACTTATATAAGGACAAATGTAGTTGTGAGACCGGTGGTTTAAGGCAGCAAGAAAATTTATTTTTTTGTGGGATTCCAAGGCATTAAAGCTCAAAACGCAAAAGCAAGAGGATGCTTCTCTAACATAAGAGTAAATCAGGTTAACAGAGGAAAATGCAACAAAAAGGCCTTCTATCACTGGGCAGCAGCTTTCGTCCAAATAAACTTTCACAGAGCACAGCTTCTTGGGGTCATTCAACGTAACAGGTAAATATTTTAACAGCTGCTGTTTTCTTTTTCAAACCAAACTTTTACTAAAGGCAGCTTCTTGGCTTCAGAAGCTCACATACTTAGTAGAACACACACTTGGCTTTTTCCAACTCTTTGCAGTCACAGAAATTAGTCACTATATTGTTTCACAGTCTTTCAACCCTGTTCAACAATGTTCAGTTCTCCTTTAGACAAAAAGAGCAATCCATTGGTGACAATTCTGACTCAGATTCTGGCATACAAGAATCGATCTGCATCTCTTCTATGGACACCGGGTACTTCTTACTTCCACCAGTTCTATAAACTTGCCCAGACTTCCTGTCTTCTAAAAACTCTTGGAACTGCTTCAACAGCAAATCACCCTGAGAAGGCACACTTGTATTGGGAGGGTAAAGCTTCCTCTCTGCAAACAGTTTTCTTAATGCTTCTAGTGTTAAAAGCTCAGTTTCTCTGCTCTTATCTGGGTTTCGGTTCTCTTCATACATACAACTATCCACCCACCTCTTAGCAGACGTTAGGCCTGGGTCCTGGACACTAGCGGAAGCTAACTGTTTCTCTGCAAGCTGTTCAGGTTTACACGTACTGGCTTTACCTTGTGCCTCTGCTGCTCTGTCTGCTCTGGCTGCAGATCTGTTCCTTTCCAGCTTCCCCGGACGTGCTGGCTCTGCTCTCTCTGCTGCGTCTCCTGTGTGTGTGTGTCTCCCTTCTCTCCTGTGCGTCCTTTCTTTGCTCCGAGTGTGTTTTTAAAAACCGTTTGCTGTCTGGCACTCCCCTGCCTTTGCACAGGTGTAACCAATCATTGAGCAAGCTTGGCTCTACGTCTGAACTAGGGCGTGGCCTGGCCTCAGCAGAGAGCTGAGTTTTTTTCTTGCCTGGCTTGCAAACACTGTGCACAACTGAACTGTCATTTGTTTTAAAGGGAAAAACAGGGTTTTCTTCCACTTCCATCTCTTCCTGGGAGCTCTCCTCACCACAGTACACCTTAGAGGAAAGGCAGGATAGAGGTGATGTGATTGAGATGTTTAAATACCTCCGTGGCATAAATGTTCAGGGAGAGAGCCTCTTTCAATTGAAAGCAAGTTCTGATACGAGGGGACATGGAATAAGGGTGAAGGGAGATAGATTCAGGAGTGATATGCGGAAATATTTCTTTATGGAAAGAGTAGTGGATCCATGGAATAGTCTCCCAGTGGAGATGGTAGAGATGAGGACAGTAACTGAATTTAAAAAAAGCATGGGACAAACACAGAGGATCTCTAAAGGTAAAAATGGGACTGTTATAGTTGTTGATATGGAAGGACAGACTAGATAGGACATGTGGTCTTTTTCTGTCATCATATTTCTATGTTTCTATGTTTCTGTTGTGACACAGCAGCTGGCACAGAGCCCATGGAGTTAAGGGAAAGTAAGGAACTTACCTTAGAATCAGCTGGGCAGCAGACAAACTCAGCTCATGTAGAATTAGCTGAGCAGCAAACAAACCCAGCTCATGTAGAATTAGCTGAGCAGCAGACAAACTCAGCACATGTAGAATTAGCTGAGCAGCAAACAAATTCAGCACAAGAAAAGCAAAAAGGCATTAGAGTAAAATGTCCTTGCACTAGTCCTGACGTAGCTAGAAGCAGGAATGCTAATCAGGAACACCTGTTCTCAGAAACCCAGGCAGCATGCAAAGAGAACAAGGATAAAAGCTGCAGGGTAGAACCAGGGAAGGCCAGTAGGGGCAGCGACCTGGGAGGACTAAGCCAGCATCCAGTGAACACACGTCATGCTGGAGGAAATCCACTGAGGGAAGGAAGCAGTAGGTGTGGCAGCAGAGCAGGAAACAGCCAGCATCGTGCCCAGGACCCTGCTAGGATTCCTGGTAGTTGGAGAGCCCAGGAGAGAGCTGCCAGAAGCCCAGATATAAGAGACAGAACCACAGCTAAGAGGTGGGAACCTAGCTTTGCTAAAGAAAAGGCAAGAAGTTCTGTTTGGTTTGAAAGGCAAGGGCATGGCACCAGAAGTAACTTTGACACTGAAAGTTACACAGTAATTCCACCAGCGTGGAGAAGAAGGGAAAGCCAGAAGGAAGCTTTTAATATACCAGGCATTCAGAGCCCTGGATTTAAAGAGCCCTTTCTAGAAAAGCTATCCCATGACTCACAGGAGAGTTTTAAGGAAGACAGCAGCTGTGAAGAGTGTGACCCATATGCAATCGTAAGTGACTCAGAGTTAATGCAGTGGGAGAACAGCAGCTATAATTCTGACCCTGTGCCCATGGATTGTACAATTTGTTCATCTGACGATATTGTATCTTTATGTTGAACGTGTGCAAAGCAGCCAGCTGATGGTACCTAAAGGAAAGAAGATATTTTTCTGTGCGACAGTTCTTTTGTTTCATATTGTTTTTTGTATCCCAGGAATATCCCCTCAGGGCAGGGAATAAAGCCCTAATATTATTTTTGCCTTACCACTTGACTACAAGACTCTTTTTGTATCAAAGGCAACTTAAATCTTAACACCCTAGGCCGCCGCCTATTAGGGTCATATGAGGTAGCTATCACTCACTATCTCTCACACTATGTTTCTAAATTTGCTGTTTAAAAATTTCCAAAGGAAGCATTTCTAGAATTTTCCACTGCATATTGGCACTGAGCAGGAAACATGCCAGGATGCTCTAGCCCTAATTAGCACATTTAGAGGGACATTGTACTAAGGAGGTCCAAACGCACTCTGAGATATTCAAGCCAGAATGTCTGAAAAAAAAGCAGGCACGTGCAATCCAGGCATGATTTCATAAATGTGGAGGTGCCCCGATATGGACGTCTATGGAACATCTGCATAGACATCCCTGGAACAGCATCCCAGAACTGGGATATCTAATAGCCTAATGATTAGAGTAATGAGTTAGGAGCATGGTTACCAGGCTTCAAATGCCAATGTGAGTCACTTAACTCCATCTTCTCTACACTCAGGATGTTTTAAGGCCAAAACAAGCATGTTCCTGATGCCTATTAGTGCTTGGAGCAGGTATAGTCACAGACGTCCCTGACATTATGAAATTGAATAAGGATATCTAAGTCCATTACACCTCCCCAGACATGCCCTTGACTATTTGGATATCCCTGCACTGGATATGTCTTTAAAAGTCATTTGTGAAATGGTACTGTGTAGCAGCCCTCTTTTAATAAGTCTTATTTCCTTCCCTCCCTCCCCAACACCCACCCACCCCTGTAATAATCGTAACTTTATAGGTACTTACACATCTTAAAGGAAAGGAGCTGCTCTCAGGTGAAGCTCTTTATCCAAATCAGTCATACATTAAGGAACTGAGATTAATTCTATTAATTCTCAATCAGCTCCTCCCCAACAACTTCGTAGTTTTTACCAGCAACAGACAAAACAGAAGAGGAGGAGGGGTACTAATCCTCTCCAAGACAGAACTCCAATTCAAAATGGATAGCTCTACTAGCAACAACCTCCTGGAAACAGTCTCTATTTCTAACAATCTCTGCTCCATAAACTTACTATACAGAGCTCCATCTTTCTCCCCAGACGAATTGTCAGCAATTATAAACCTCGCCTCCAACACACCGACCCCAAATAGACCCAACTGGATTCTAGGAGACTTTAACCTACCATCTCTACAAGACAACCAATCATACGCCTTTATAGATGCCCTGGAAATCCTAGGATACAAGCAAGTTGTACAACAATCTACGCACGAAAAAGGCAATATTCTTGACCTCATATTTGTCCCACAATCAGTGCATAATCAACTTCAAAACATTCTGCTATCAATTACAGAGGTCCCTTGGTCAAACCATAAGCTCATTATGTTCCAAATCCCCACTCAAAACAAACATACAAGCAACACAGACTTAAACAAACACACAAAAACTACAACCAGACTCTTCCAACCTCTTAATAGGGAACTTATCCTGGCCGAAACCGATGCACTCTTCAAAGACACCACCCTAAACCTGGAACAGATCATCACCTGTTGGAACAACAGACTCAACTCCATTTCCTCACGCCCACCTAAGAATAAGTCTTCAAGGAAAAAAGTGACAGCCCCATGGTTCACTTCAGAACTGAAAGAATCTCTAAAATTACTACGAAAGCTTGAGAAGAGATGGAGGAGGTCACGCACCAACAGCAACCAGTCTGCATACATGCAACATCTTGACGCTCACCGCAAGTTCATTTCAGAAAAAATGAAACAGTACCACACAGACACCCTGAGACGTGCATTAAATAAACCTCATGACCTATTTAGCCTAGTCAAGAAACTAGCCAAGGAACCGTCACCTGAGCACCAGTGCGAAATCATGCCCCACTTTGACTTCTCAAACTCCATTCTACAAGGGCTTCCTCAATCAACTTTAAATCCTCTTCAACTCGCCTTGAATAGTGCAGCAAGGGTGCTTTTTGGGCTGCCCAAAAGAGAACATGTAACACCCCTTCTAAAACAACTACATTGGCTTCCTATTCAAGCGAGAATCTCTTTTAAAACTCTGCTCCTGGCATTTAAAGCATACAAAGGTCTCGCCCCCACCTCATTAATGGAGTTGATTCATCCAATTGCACCCAACAGACTAAGAAGAACCGCGGAGCTAAACATGCTAATTGTTCCAAAGGAAATCACAAGATACAACTCGACAACAGCAAATCGAGCCTTCAGTTTATGTGCCCCAAAACTTTGGAACATCCTTCCAACACACATTAGGGCCATCTCTGATCTCAGCCAGTTCAAGAAGGCCCTGAAACACTACCTTTTTCTTAAATACTTCCCAGAGAACGAAGAAACACAGTTACACCCAAATATCAATAATTACCTTCTGACCACCTAATCTTTCCTCAACCGCACACTACACTACACTACTCTACACTATGTATATAGTTGTTCTTATTGCTGTTTTCTGTATATAGTTGCTCCTGTTATCCAGGTTAACTTCCCTGTTATATGTAATGAACAGATAAATGTAACTTGTCTGGTTTCTTGTTCCATGTAAACCGCGCTGATATCGAATAGTGCGGTATATAAAAAATGTTAATAAATAAATAAAATAATTAAGCTTCAGGTGAACAAGGTATATTAAACTTATTAGGTACACTTTTATTAGTATAAGTATCCATAGCAACCCTTAGTAAGAAAAGAACTTAAAGATCTAAACACAAGCTTAAAGCTAAGATACAGACAGCAGTCCGGAAGCGAGATGGGGGCTTTCCAGTCTTTTGCATTGAGTGTCACATGTATGATTTTCTCCCAGTTGGTGAGAGGTCTTACATGTGCACTAGGTGCAAGGAACTCTTTGCTCTCAGGGAATGAGTCCATTCTCTAGAGGCTAGAGTAGCAGACTTGGAAGACATAAGAAAGACAGAGAGGTACATAGATGAAACCTATCGGGATATAGTCCTGAAGTCCCACCTCCAGTCTGGCAGCATCCCTGTTGCCATGGAGGAGAGAGATCACGTGACAGGAGAGCATCACCCCGGTGTGGCCGGAAGTGATCCTGTAACTAGGACCTGTCCTCCAGCTGATATAAAACCCTCTTGCACCGAGGAAGTTTCTCCAGGGCCATGTGCCCATGAGGGAAGGGTTAGGACAGCTGTTATAGTTCGTGATTCGATCATTAGGCATGTAGATATCTGGGTGGCTGGTGGATGTGAGGATCGCCTGGTAATATGCCTGCCTGGTACGAAGGTAGCGTACCTCACGCGCCACCTAGATAAGATCTTAGATAGTGCTGGGGAGGAATCTGCTGTCTACCAATGACATAGGAAAATGTGGTAGGGAGGTTCTGGAGGCTAAATTTAGGCTTATAGGTAGGAAGTTGAAATCCAGAACATCCAGGATAGCGTTCTCCGAAATGCTTCCCGTTCCACGCACAGGACCCAAAAGGCAGGAAGAGATCCAGAGTCTCAATGCGTGGATGAGACGACGGTGCAAAGATGAGGGGTATGGATTTGTTAGGAACTGGGGAACTTTCTGGGGAAAGAAGGGGCTCTTCTGAAGGGATGGGCTTCACCTTAACCGGAATGGAGCCAGGCTGCTGGCATTAACCTTTAAAAAGGAGATAGAGTAGCTTTTAAATTAGATAATAGGGGAAAGTTGACAGTCTCCCAAGAGCGCATGGTTCGGTTGAATGTATCCTTGAAGGATACTACCAAAAGCAGAGAGGTTCCAAAAAAGAGTAAAGTAGCTTAAATGACCTTGAGTATGGAGCAGACAGATTACCCATGCCTACCAATAGCCAGATTAATATGAATAAAATACAGTCTCTAAAATGCTTGTATGCAAATTCTAGAAGTCTAAAAAATAAGATTGGAGAGTTAAAATATATAGCACTAAAAGAGAGGTTAGATATGATTGGAATCTCAGAGACATGGTGGAAGGAGGACAACCAGTGGGACGCTGTGATACCTGGGTACAAACTATATTGTAATGATAGAGCTGATCAAATTGGTGGAGGTGTTGCACTCTATGTTAGAGAGGGCATTGAGTCAGAAAGGATTAAAGTTTTGCAGGAAACAAAATATGCTGTAGAATCTCTATGGATTGAACTTTCATATAAAAAGCATCTTTCAGGAAATGGAAAAAAGAGCCAAAAGATGAAAACTCGAAACAACACAAGCACTGGCAAGTTAAATGCAAGGCACTGATAAGGCAGGCAAAGGGAGAATTTGAGAAGAAGCTTGCTGTGGAAGCAAAAACACATAATAAAGACTTTTTCAAGTACAATCGTACAAAAGACCTGTGAGTCAGTTGGTCCATTAGCTGATAGAGGGATTAAAGGGGCACTAAGAGGCGACAAGGCGATAGCAGAGAGACTGAATGAATTCTTTGCTTCGGTGTTTACTGAGGAAGATGTAGGGATGTTACCGATGACTGAAGTGGTATTTAAAGGTGCGGAAGAACCGAAGAAAATATCGATACATCGGGAAGATGTATTACAACTATTTGATAAACTGAAGAGTAGCAAATCACCTGGACCGGATGATATACATCCAAGGGTGTTGAAAGAATTGAAATATGAGGTTGCAGACCTGCTATTAGTAATCTGTGAACTATCATTAAAATCATCTGTAATACCTGAAGATTGGAGGATGGCGAACGTGATGCCAATTTTTAAAAAGGGCTCCAGGGGTGATCCGGGAAACTACAGACCAGTGAGCCTGACATCAGTACTGGGAAAAATGGTAGAAATGATCATAAAGAACAAAATTGCTGAACTTGCAGATAGTAATGGCTTAATGGGAGACAGCCAACATGACTTTAGACAAAGAAGATCTTGTCTTACTAATCTGTTATGTTTTTTTGAAGGTGTGAATAAACAGGTAGACAAAGGTGAGTCAATTGATATAGTGTATTTGGACTTTCAGAAAGCCTTTGACAAGGTCCCTCATCAGAGACTTTTGGCAAAACTAAAGAGTCATGGGATAGGAAGTAGTGTACTATTATGGATCAGGAACTGGTTAAAAGATAGAAAGCAGAGGATAGGGCTAAATGGTCAATTTTCCCAATGGAGAAAGGTGAATAGTGGTATACCCCAGGGATCTGTGCTGGTCCGCTGCTTTTTGAGATATTCATAAATGACTTGAAAAAGGGAATAACGAGTGAGGTTATCAAATTTGCAGATGACACAAAACTATTTAAAGTTGTTAAAACCCATGAGGATTGTGGAAAATTGCAAGAGGATCCTGATAAATTGGAAGACTGGGTATCAAAATGGCAGATGAAATTTAATGTGGACAAATGCAAAGTTATGCACCTTAGGAAGAACAACCCAAACCATGGTTACACGATGCAAGGTTCCAAATTAGGAACCACCACCCAGGAAAAAGATTTAGGCGTTATTGTGGATGTGTTAAAACCCTTCGCCGAGTGTGCAGCGGCAGCGAAGAGAGCAAATAGAATACTAGGTATCATAAGGAAAGGAATGGAAAATAAAACAAAGGATATTATAATGCCTCTGCACCTTGAATATTGTGTGCAATTCTGCTCGCCGTATCTTAAAAAGGATATAGCGTTATTAGAAAAGGTTCAGAGAAGAACCACCAAAATGGTAAAGGGGATGGAAGGATACGCCTATGGAGAAAGGCTAAAAAGGTTAGGGCTCTTTAACCTGGAAAAGAGACTGCTGAGGGGAGATATGATAGAAGTCTATAAATTAATGAATGGAGTGGAACGGGTAAACATAGATCAATTGTTTACGTTATCAGAATATAGAAAGACTAGGGGGCATGCAATGAAACTACAGGGTAAACTATTTAAGACAAATAAGAGAAAATATTTTTTCACTCAACGTGTAATCAAACTCTGGAATTTGTTACCGAAGGATGTAGTAAAGGCTGTTAGTGTAGCTGGGTTTAAAAAAGGTTTGGACAAGTTCCTGGAGGAAAGGTCTATAAACCATTATTAAACAGGGATCCAGGATATAAATGCTTGACCATACAAGCATTGTGGAACCTGTGTCTTTTGGGGAAACTGCAAGGTACATATGACCTAGTTTGCCCACTGTTGGAAACAGGATACTGGGCTTGATGGACTTTGATCTGACCCAGTATGGCATATCTTATGTTCTTACAGTATGTTCTTATGGTTCCTGTCTTTGTGATTTGGATGTCCATGTGCATGTCTTCAAACGTCCAAATCATGACCAAGACTTTTAAAATGAGCAATCACTGTGCATTTTCTCCAAAAAACAATTAAATAAGGATATGATGATCCACTCTGCTTACATTTTTAATAAATAATCTACTTCTTTGATATAATGGAGAAAGAATAGTCTCTCACAATTTTCCAAATTATATCTATTTAGTCACGTTTTATTATATGTGTCAACTACTGTGGTGAAGACTCCCCTCCAGAGGAAATGGAGATAGGGGAAAATCCTGATAGAAGGGATGACACACACAGGATTTCCAAAACTGACTTGGAAAAAACAGTTATCGGCTGAGCTGAAGACAAGCCCCAGCCCAGGGGAGGAGTTAGGCTTCAGCACTGATTGGGCATGCCCAGGGGAACAACAGGGAGTGCCGGGAAATGAAGCCCTTTTTAAATCCTCAGACAGGATTGACAGAGGAGGCAGCAAGGCTGAAAAAGAAGGCAGCAAGGCTGACAAGGAGAGCAGCAAGAAACGAAGCAGACGAGAAGCAGCTTCCAGTGCACGTTGGTCTTCAGGAGGAACTTGGAATCAAAGGGGAAAAATGCTAGAACCCTGGGAGAAGGCAGAACCCTGGAGCAGTAAGCCTTGGAGCCCAATATACTCTCAAGGAGATCCTTACTATACGGTAGAGCCTAGACGTGGGAAGGCTAGCAAACCCAGCTCTTGGAGAAAAGGTATTTTGTCTGGTGGCGAGCAGTGCTATAAAAGCCAGGAACCAAAACAGGAAAGAAGTTTTTCTGAGAGAAATTCCCCTAGCAGAAGAACTAGCCATAAGGCTCCTGAGTTTCTAGAGAGGAGAGAGTCCTGGAAGAAAGGTGCCTGTTCTTATGCCAACGTCTCTGATAAAGAGAGTAACAGTGTAAAGAAGCATCTGGAGTTTGTATGAGAAGAATACAAAACGTTTGCTATACCTGTTGCCTAGCCGTGAATGTTCACAAATTGTTTTCACCTGTTTCTGTAAAGCCACGCTGTGAGGAGAACAGCTGTTACTGTGAGGCTGCAATAATCCCAAGCAACCACATGAGGCAAAGCTGAGTAGAAGCTACCGTGACTGTGTAAAGCTGAGTTAAAGCTATTTGATTTCAGTTGTTTTCCTGACCTCCTGATTTCACCTTTATGTTGAAAGTTGCACCTTTACGTTATGCACCTTTGAATTGTAATGCGTTGAAAATATCCCAACAAATAAATTTCTTGCAAGCCTTATCACTCGAGTCACAATTACAACTTTCATCCCTAAAGAAAAAAAACAAGTGTACTACCAATCCCAGCGTTCAGAGGGATCAGTACCACCTTTATTCATAAGGGACATTATATAAGGCCACTCCTGCCTGTAAGCTCTAGGGCCCAGGCAGGAGCGTCGCACTACACAGTAGATAAAATGTCATAAAGAGTTAATGGAAAATTTACTATTGTGGTTTTAAGGGGTTTAACTTAGTAATGACATTTTAATTTCCTTTTATCTTCTTCTTAACAAATGATATTAAGGGCTTTCCGGCACTGCTGCTCTTGTGGTATGATGCATTTGTCTCATGCCACAAACAAAAGTATTGGACAGAATAAGGGTTTTAGTTTCTCAGTTCAGCATTTCTTATGAATCATCTCAAAAATAGCACACTAAGTTATTCATTACCTGTTTTTCTTAGGGCACAAATGTCACCTGGTTAAAGAGAAATCTTTCAGAAAATGCAGCTGTGCCAATACAAAGTTTTCTTGGTTTTGTTTTGATGTATAAAGTTACTTTTCCCAACTCAGGCCCCAAGATTCTCAACCAGATTTCGTTATTTGGATAAGCAGAGTAATCCATGTCCTGGACCTGTGTTAACTTCAAGTGTGCAGCCCTGTTGAAAAGGTTCCTGTGAGCTGATCAGGGCTATGGTGGCCATAGGTCCTAGGTCCTGCTAGTTTGTGCAGTGGTTTTAAGGATTTCAGTTCTTTTGGGGTTTATGATGTTTTAAAGTTTTTAGTAGATTATTTGATTGTGACTGTAAGGGTAGAGCAGGGAGGGGTCTAGTGGATTATAAATTGTAGCTTTAGGGAAATTTGAAGGAGGTGGTTGTAGTAAATAGGTTGTGTGTATGAGGTTTTGGGGGATTTGCAGATATTTTGCTGAGGATTCCTCCCTGGCACTTAGGTGCAGATCCTAGTGGCAATCTCTAGGGCAAGGAGTTCCAAAGGTTGAAGAATTGAATGGAAAGCAGGTAGACCTTAGACAAAGAAAGACTACAAGAGCACAAAAGATATTATAAACTCTGCAACACAGGAAAATCTGTTGTAGCTCTCCATGGGACGGAAACTGGTCATACAATCAAATTTAATGACACAAGAATCTTGGAAAAAACAAGAACTCCGGTGGCCAAGGAGAATCAAAGAGGCAAGACACCCATGAAACTTCAATGGAGAGAAAAGGCTGAACATCCACAAAGCATGGCAACCCCTCTTTCAAAGAAAGTTTAGTGCTACAAGGTCTGGTGCCAACAACAAAAGATTTCTTCCACCTTCCAGATTCTGAGATCAAAATTCCCTCCCTCCAGGATTCCTACTTGCACTTTTCCTACTCTTTCTCCAAAGAACTTTCCTGCCAAAATTCAAATTTCAAAAGTCCCACCTTTTTCCAGCACACTTTCTCTCTGAAATTCAAATTCAAATTTCCCGCCTTTTCTTCAGTGAACTTTCCCTCCAAAATTCAAATTTCCTGCTTCAAACCAACCAATCTGATTTGAGATCCATTGAATATAAGAACAGACATTCACTGCTTAACCACTTCACCCTGAAGAAAGCCACAAAATGATGGCTGAAACATCAGTTCAACCTACCAAGAGACGGCATGACCCAGAAAACTGCAAAGATCATGATACTAGCCACGGAAGCCTAAAAGAACAAAACTGGTCCTCATTCTCACTAGGGTCCTAGATCAAAGAAATCTGCTAAGTGTAAGCGTTCCAGCACTTTCACTCCTTCCAGTCAGAAGGTGGTCTGCTGTAGAAGTGGGCATCAGCAGGCAGCAGAGTTGGATAATGATTTGGATCAGTAGTCTTCTGACAAGTCAGTAGTCTGAGTGCTTGGACCATATTTTAAGTTTATCTGCATTGGGAGTTCAAGAAGGGGCTGGGAGGGGATGGAATGCACAGATTCAGTCAAGAAATGCATATGTAATTTGAGGTGGATTGTGACACTTTTGGATTCTGAAAAACACAGATTTATTTATTTACTTATTTATTTAACAGTTTTTTTAATACCACTTCATTTCACTCAAAGTGGTTTACATTGTAACTTAAACTTGGTAATATACATTAAACAGGGACAATGATAATCTGGATTTTTCTGAGGCAATGTAGGATTAAATGACTTGCCCAAGGACACAAGGAGTGCTAGTGGAAATCAAATGCAACAACACAAAAGGAGGTCCTCTTATTCTTTGGATTCTTCAGACTTAGGGGTATGTTTACTAAACCATCTTAATGTTACCGACGCTAGTTGCAGCGTTAATGTGAAGAATGCCATGTAAGGTAGTGGGTGTTCCGGAGGGAAGGTAGCAAGAATCTGTATCGCGCGATAGTGGGCGCCGTGGCACGTTAATGCGTGTTAACCCTAAGTTCATGCCAGCGCAGTGCTAGAAGCTATAAAGATGTAGCCCACTGGTTACTGCAATGACTTTAAAGGCAGAGGTCATGGGTTTGATCCTGCAGTGGTGTTATGTAAGAAGGCTGTCTGAGGCATTTCCTTTTAATTTAAATCAGTGCTGCCAGCAAAAACACCCTCACAGTGCCGTAACCTAAGGCAGTGCCGGCCCGTCCATTGAGCAAGAATGTTTTTTGCACAGGGCCCCGCATTTCAGGGGGCCCCGCGCAAAGAACATTCTGCTTTTTTTTAAATTACATTAAAAACAAAAAAAGCTGGCTCTGGCTGCTGCCGCTGCCGCCGCAACAGCAGTAGAATGAAGTGTCCCGCGGGGCCTCCTCTGCTCGCTGAGCCCCTCTGCAAGGGCTTTCAGATTCACGAAGGGAGAGTGTCTCCCTCGCGTCTCTGTTAAGCCCGCAGGGGCTAATGGGAAATTTCCCATCAGCCCCTCACGTCTAAAGGGGCAGATGGGAAATTTCCCATTAGCCCCTGCGGGCTTAACAGAGACGCGAGGGAGACACTCTCCCTTCGCGAATCTGAAAGCCCTTGCAGAGGGGCTCAGCGAGCAGAGGAGGCCCCGTGGGACACTTCATTCTGCCGCTGCCGCGACGGCGGCAGCAGCAGCAGCCAGAGCCAGCTTTTTTTTTTTTAAATTTTGCCATAAGCCGATGGGGGGGGGGTGTTAGGACTGGTAATGGGCTGGGGGGGGGGGGGTTAGGACTTGCAATGGGCTGTGGGATGTTGTGGGCTGTCTGGAAATGGGGCGATGGGGGGTTAGGACTGGTAATGGGCTATGGGGGGTTAGGACTGATAATGGGCTATGGGGGGGGGCTAGGACAGGAAATGGGCTGATGGGGAGGGGTTAGGACTGGTAATGGGCTGTGGGCTGTTGGGGGGGGGGTTAGGACTGGTAATGGGCTATAGGGGGGTGTTAAGACTGGTAATGGGCTGTGGGCTGATGGGGGCTGTCTGGAAATGGGGTAATGAGGGGTTAGGACTCGTAATGGGCTATGGGGGCTTAGGACAGGAAATGGGCTATGGGGGGGTTAAGACTGGTAATGGGCTGTGGGCTGATGGGGGCTGTCTGGAAATGAGGTGATGGGGGGTTAGGACTGCTAATGGGCTATGGGGGGGTTAGGACTGATAATGGGCTATGGGGGGCTTGGACCGGAAATGGGCTGATGGGGAGGGGTTAGGACTTGAGGAGGGCTGATGTGATTACGACTGGTAATGGGCTGATGGGGGGGGTTAGGAAATGGGCTGATGGGGGGGTTAGGACTGGCAATGAGCTATGGGGGGCTGACTGGAAATGGGCTGATGGGGTTAAGACTGGAAGTGGGCTGATGGGGGGTTAGGACTGGTAATGGGTTATAGGGGGGCTTAAACTGAAAAGGGTGATGGGGGTTAGGACTGGAAGTGGGTTGATGGGGGGCTAGGACTGGTAATGGGTTGGGGGTTGCTATGACTGGAAATGGGCTGAGTGGAAGGGGAGGCTTGAACTGCAAATAGCTGATGGGGAGGGAGCTTGGAATGGAAATGGGCTGTGAGGGAAGGGAGCTAGGACTGAAAATGGGCTGATGGAGCAGCTAGGATAGGACTGGAAATGGGCTGTTGGGGGGAGCTAAGATTGGAAATGGGCTGTGGTGGGGGCTTGAATTGAAATGGACTCTTGGAGGGGCTAGAACTGGAAGTAGGCTCATGGGGGGCTTGGACTGGAATTGGGCTGAGTGGAGGGGAGCTAGGATTTGACATGGGCTGATGGTGGGGCTAGGAAATGACTAGAAATGGGCTGATAGGGGCTAGGATTGGAAATGAGCTGATGAAGGGAATCAGACTGAAAATGGATGGGGGAGCTAGGACTGGAAATGGGTTGATGGGGGGCTAGGACTGGAAATGGGCTGATGCAGGGACTAGAAGGGAATGGATGGTGGGTGAGACTGGAACTAGAAGGGAGCTGATGTTGGGGGAGGATTAGAATGGGATGGGGCTGGGAGAGTAAAATGGAGAGGGGAAAAATATTTTGTGTGGGAGGGATGAAAAATCTACAATTGGCCGGGTATTGGGAGAGTAAGTGGGGATTGAGGATGGAGGGGTAAAATTTGTGTGGATGAAATAGGAATGAGGAAAGAGCAAATGGAGAAAGATTAGTATGTCAAAGCAGATGTAGAGAGAGAGAATGGAAAAAAAAACTAGAAGAGAGAAGAAAGAACAAATGGACAGCAGACGATAGACAGCAGAAAACATGAAGAAACCAGAAGAAAGTGGCTGGAGCAATTGCAACTGAAAAAAATGCACAAAAGGTAGAAAGATATCTCTTTATTTTGAATTTATTAACTGGAATATGAAAGCTCTGGGAAATGTGCATCATTAACGTCTGCGCTTTGTTTGGTACAAGAGGAAATTAATTTATAGTTTTATTTCTACAGTGTTGTTGTACATTCCAAGTTTGGCTTTTGGGGTTCCCAGTTTAATTATTGCCTTCCTGTTTCTAAATTGTGATTCCTTGTTTGGTGATGGTCTATGTTCTGCATGTGTAACTGAGCTGAGGTATTCTATTTATGTAATTCCTATTTGACATTGCCACTTGTTCTCTTTCCCCAGTATTCTCTGAAATGTATTGGTTTAATATTTGCAGTGTTGCCTTTTGATAGGTAGGGTATGGTGCTTTGTGAGTCCTGGTAATGCTGTCAGGATACGGCGGGTTTGCTATGGGTTCTAAATGGGCAGCGTTTGTAGTAGTTCCTAATGTGCCTGGCGGTTGGCACTGGATTATAGTAATGTAGAAATCTTTTAGTCTTTCTTTATCCATACACTCATTAAGAGACATGTTTACTAAAAGTTAGTGTATGGTAACATTATGCAAATATTTATGCAAATAAGGCCACTTATGCAAATGAGGCCCCGCACCGAGTCTCCACACATGGCCCCGCACCCCCCTTGGGCCGCCCCTGACCTAAGGCGCCCTATAAGGCACTCCACCAAGGCACCTTATAATCTGCCCTATAGGGTGCTTTATAGGGCGGCTTATTAAATAACACCAATGTGGGATCAAACTCATGACCTCTGCCTTTGTAGTCATTGAAGTAACCAGGGGGCTACATCTCTGTAGTGTCTAACACACTGCTGGCTGGCTACAGAAAGACTGCAGGTCACCACACAAACTGTCTGCTGTGGTTACCAGGATAGGGTAAACCCACCCGTACCCATGATGCACTGCACATGCAGATCAGCAACCTACATCTGATCACAAGGTGGGGTATGCGCCTATATAGCACCCCGGCCTGGTAGGGGGAACTGACCGTGTGTGTTACTGGCACAGAGTAGCTACAGACCGTGACATTGTGCGGTTCCTGTGCTCACCCTGAGGGTGAGGTGGGGCGCCCAGCACCAGGTCCGCAGTACCTGGCTTGGCTGAGATAGGCTGTGCTGCAGGTCTCCATCAGTGCCAGTGTGTTATAGGTGGTCCTTGCAGACACACCTAGGATATACCTGTGTTCCTTTGTATTTCCCAGTCACGTCTAGCTCTTGTGGACTATGATGCACCCAGAATAGTGCATATCCTGTGTGGTTGCTATGGTCACATGTTATAAAAGAAGGGTGGTGTTTGGATTCAAAAGAGGATTATGTAGCACCACCCAACCTGCCCTCGGTGCGTCAGGGTGGGGGAGAGAATTTCACACCAACAGATCCACATTCTACATCTCTGCAATGGTGACAGTAGAGGGGACCATCAACCCCAGTCCTGCTGCGGAATAGGCACCCTACAGGGCAGTCAATGCCAATCTGTACACATCACACAGGGCACTGGCAGACAGGCAGCAGGCCTGGAAAAGCTCAGCTGCCCCCCTCCCCCACCACTGACATGCACCAGCAGAGGGCACAGTCAGTCTCCACCCACTGCACCCTGCAAGGTGTTCCAGCCATACATAAGCTAACTGCAGACAGTCTGCTAGCTAGTACATAGTTCATGTTACTGGAGGAACTGTATGCACCCAAAAATAGGATGTGAGCACACACACCAGGTATGTCAGTGATTGGGCCCCAGAAAAGAAAACTCATAAATATCACTTAAGACATATACTGTACAGCACTATGGGGGAACCTAGCCATGCCATAGTCATTGATCAGTCAGGGTGAGAGTGACCTCCCAGCATGACATGCTGTGGCCATCCTGTCTGTGCAGGTGGTGGTCGGGCACTACAGTGTCCCAGCCATTGCCCTATGCTCTGTGCAGATGCATCCTGCCCAGGCAGCCCTGTCTGGCCCATACTCGCAGTACCTTGCTCCTCATTATGCACATTGGCAGGCTAACACTGGAAACAGTGCAAGCATTGTGGGCTCAGGAAGGTGTAGGCAGCCACAAAACACTGGATAGACATACACACACTCCCACACCTATTTCAGCATTGTGCAAATATAGAGGTGGTTGGCAGCTCTGGCCGCCACACCAGTCCTGGGCACAATGCAGGCATTGCTATGGTACTCAATACTGTTAGGGTCACTCCCTGGGGGTGGTAAACACTATCAGAAACAAAAACTGAAACACTCCGCAGATATCAGAGAGGTTGCTATGATGAATCTCTGTCAACAAATTGTGTTTAACTTAGGATTTGTTATCTGACATTAGTCATAGCAACCTTTTCATATATGTGGAACGTGTTTCCAAGTTTAAGATGGCATTGCTAAGGTATGCAGGTGCTAGTATTGGTAGATGCTGCTCCATGCAGGGCCCAACAGCATGACTCTCCATGAGGCTTTGGGTAGTGGAGGCCGTGGGTATGGGTGTTTGTGGCTCTGTTGACCGATGCTCTGGGGCAGAGGGTCCAGACTCCGGTCCTGGTGGGCCAGACACGATTCCGGTTTCCTGGCTGTCCCTAATGAATATGCATGGTAAATTTGCATACAATGGGGCAGTGCATGTAAATCCATCTCATGCATATTTATTAGGGACATCTTGACATGCTGAATGGTGTTTGGCCCTCCAGGACTGGAGTTGGGATCCTCTGCTCTAGGAAGTGGACATGCATGTGCTCTGTAGGGTAAAATATTGGGACATGGTCTGCAGGAGCACCAGCTGGGACTTGAACCTATGACCTTCTGCCTTTGTGCACACTGGCTGTGTGTACTGTGCCAAACTGTTGCCAGAGAGGCAGGTCATTCCCTGGGGATCCCATGACTGTTCCTCAGACAGACCTTATGTGTTGCACTGCACGCCACCCACCTATACAGGGCTTGGCCTTGCTCTGCTGTGGGCAGCTGCCACTGCCCCCTCTGCCTCCGGCACCCCTCCACCACCATGCTGACATGCCCTTATGTGGGTGGTGCACAGTCCCATGCCATCCAGTGTGCTTCTAGGCGGATGCCTATGATGTGGGATCTGGGGTAGGGGCTCTGACATGGACATCAGCACTTCCCCCTGGCAGTGCCTGCAATGTTCTGTGCCCTTGGGGGTACCTGCTGGATACTGTCCCCTGGGACACTGTGGGAAGCACACTCGTGGCCATGTTGGACCCTGGTCAGTTGCTGTCTTGCTGCTTTTCAGTTTCTGCATTCCTATGTGCCAGGTAGGCATCTGCCTAGTCTACACTGTGCACCAGCTGGCCCACTGCATGTGCTGCCTGCAGCCCCCTGTATCCCATTTACACCATCACCATAGTGCCCTTTTCTACGTGGCCTATCTGCTGTTGCTACACATGTGAAAGCCACATAAGCAAGCTGCCCAATACACACCACAGCAAACCCTCATCAACACTATCAATGTTGGAACATTCACTTTGTAGGGGGAATCAGAATTGACCCTTCCAAAAGTGACATCTTCCTTTTTATTCTTTATGGGTAGTGTTGATTACCATTTATCATTGTTTTTTCTATTGGCCAGCTTGATGTTTTGTATTTCTATTTTGGTTCTGGTCATTATCTCTCTGGTTTTTGCATGTTTTGTTACTGCACATGCCACTTATCTGGGTCTCCCTGCCTTTGCTGTACATTGCTGACTGAACTGGTTTCTCTCTCCTGCAAAATGTGCCTCTAACGCAAGGCTTTCACTGGCATTAATTTTCGGACCCTGATTTCACAATGTTATTGTGCCTGGGGCCTCTCCCCGCCCATTCTCCGCCCATTGATCCCTTATCGCCGCCCTCTGGGGAGCCTTACTCCACCCTCTGTGCACCTTAACGCCACCGGAGACGTTATCGCACGATACGTGATGTTATCGCACGGTAATGCACCATTATCATGCGATAACGTCACTTATCACGCGATAACGTCGCCGCTGTTTAGTAAACATACCCCTTAGAGTCTGAGGTGGGATTAAGGTTTGCACTCCCATTACACTCACAAGGAGGATTTCCTCAGGGTCTGGAGGGAGGCTTTTGGGGTCAGTGCAGCCATTCTTTTAGTGCTCTCATGCCTCTGAGGTTTACTTTTCTTTTGAAGTTAAAGAGGGAGATTTAGTGGGGAAAGTATGCTGATATGATGTCACTTTTAGTCAAGGAACAGAAATATTTTATATGGCAATGCTTATATACCACTTTTCACCAGGTCAAAGTGGTGTACAGTCATGTACAGTATATATTTCCCTTGTCCCCGAAGAGCTTACAATCTATGTTTTTGTACCTGAGGCAATGGAGGATTAAGTGGCTTGCACAAGGCTACAAGGAGCACCTATGGGACTAGAAACCCCAATCTCTTCAGCCCAAAGTTGCTGTCCTCCAGCAGGATTTGAACCTCTGATCCTCAGCAACTTACCCCAACCACTAGGCCATTCCTCTCTCCAAATATAGTGAATATAGTGAGGGTAAGATGGAAGATGAGGAGAAGGATGAGAAAAAAGAAGAAAATTAAGGTTGCTTAATCCATTCATATTTAGATTTTGGCCCTTAAGATATTTGCAGCGATTTTAGGGAAGGCAAAGCTGCCTTATATTCTAGTTTATTATGGTATTCAGACATGATTTTGAGGACTTTTCATATATATTCGTTTGTCAAGCTATGAAGTCACTCTGTTTTCCGTTGCAATCTCTTTAGCCTTTTCATATTAGTGAACTGGCGGTTCCTCTGAAGGGGCGCTTGGGTAGGATGGGTTTGCTAGCTGATGATGTTTGTCTATTGAAGAAGTAATTGGTGCTGAATATTAACAGGTCTAAGAATGATCAGATTGGTAGAGGAATGTACATCATACTGTGTGGGGTACGTTGCCTTCTTTTCCAGTCTGGGGAGTTAGTACATTTGAGGCATGCAGAGTTACTGGGGATGATTACTGATTAGGTCCTTTCCATTCCATTCACACAGTTTCAGTTTTCTGTGATCCTAGAGAGGTTTGGCTGCTGCAGGTTATGATTCATGATTGTTTGGGATCTACTTGTTTCGTATTTTGGCAACTTCATTTGTTGCAGTTTACAGTTTGCTTGCATGAGTTATTCTAGGGAGATGATGTGGTGCTAAGTATAAGAGCTTTGTGTTAGCATTGTTTTTCTAGAGTTCACACTGCTGAGTCATTTCATTTTTAGTTTATCTTAAGAGATTTCTATGTAGATTTGCATGTTTTGGGGGCTCAGAAGTGATGTATTGTGTCACAAATAGGAATTCATTTGGGTTTTGAATACTGGATTTTGGATTTGATAGTTGGACATCTGTGGTATGCTCGGGGAATAGTTGTTACCTTAATTCAGTTAGGTTTTCTGGATAACCACAATGAATATTGTCATGTAGAAGACCCTTCTGAACCTATGGAGATAGTGAGAGAAGAAGATTCCATTTCAGAAACTGACAGGCAGTCAGAGCACATGGCTGAATGTTTTCAAGGAAAAGGTCAACAAAAAGAGTCACGAGCTGAACAGAGATACCCATGCTGTAACGTATCCCCAAGCTCAGGAGTTAATGAGAAACACCTGGTTGGGGGAGGGGCAGAGATAAGCCCTGAGAAGCAGGATTATAAAAAGTGGTCATTAGATTTGACCAGCGGGATGAGGAGTAACGAGGAAGAGAAGGAGCAGGAGTTCCAGGGAAGCTCTGAGGGAGAGATGCCAGGACAAGAGCAAAGACAAAGGCAAGGGATCCAGCAGGGGATCAAGCAAGGGAGCACGCTGACCAAAAGGAGTCAAGGAGGAGTAAGGACCCAGAAAGCCAAAGCCCAAAAGCCAGATGTGAGCAACACAGGGCCAGTGCCATCCAGTAAAGGCAGGAGGAAGGAGAAACCTCCTGAGAGGCTGGCTTGGGAAAACTCAGAGGCTCCAGGGAGAGAGACATTCTGGCATGAGAATAATTATACATCTGAGGCAGAAGCTGATAAGCTAAAAGGCAAGAAAACACAACCGGTGTTTGGAACCCTTTCTGACCCAGCAGAACAGAGAATTCCTTCCTCTGTAAAGCCAAAAGGTAGGCTTCACAACTTGTCCAGATTTGAACCTAGTTTTAAAATATTTCCTTGTAGTTGCCAGGAAGTATTAGGCTCCCCAAGCAGCAACTCCAGTATATATGGTACTTTACAGCCCTGCTCATTAGAGTGCTACAAAGGGAAGCCACGTGAAGGCAGAGAAGAAGTTTATTTTAAAATGCCGTATAGCATCTTGCAGACACACCCAGCTGACGCTGACTTAGAAGAGATGCAGATAGACTCTGATATCAATGACGTAGCAGATAATCAGATGGATTGCACTTTGTCTGTTGCTGACCATATTGAATCTCTCTGCTGAACAATATATTACGAAGGCTGGGAAAGCAGCAGAAGAAAAGGGAACATTTTGTTTTGTTATAAGAAGCTGTTGTTTGCTTTTGTTTGTACTGAGCACTGCACGTTTTAAAGCCTGAAGCTAAAGAGGCTGATTACCTTAGTTCCTGAATGTATTCCTCAAGCCAAATATATGGCAACTGTCCTAAGTTTTCCACATGCACTTAATCTTCTTGGAAAGGGAAATAAATCCTTGTCATTTGCCTGAAACCACTCGACTACAATTTCTTCTTTTCTCAGAGGGTAAAAGGGACTACTATTCCCATAAGGCATTGCAGGAGCAAATGCCATGCCATACTCCCTGAATTAGAATCCCCAGGCAGACCAACCCTCCGTGCCCTAGGCGCTGGGTTGGCCCCCAGGTGACAATATGCATGAGTGAGATTTGCATGCACTGTCTCCATTGTATGCAAATCTCTCTCATGCATATTCGCTGTGGTTATTCTGAAAACCTGACTGTCTAGGTATGTCTCAAGGACTGGGTTGAGAACCCCTGCCTTAATTAATTTAATGAAGCACTGGTGTGCAACTCTGCATCTGCTCTTAATTCATTTGGAGGTAATGATTTGTGTTGTATTAAAGGAGTGGAGCTCATCAGATGATGGATTTGCTGTTGATTCACTGTCAATTTCCTTATGTGTGATTGATGTCGTCTCTCATTCTTCCTCAGGTGAGGTGTTCATAGAATGAAGGCGGTGGAGCATCTACAGGATAAGTGAACTCAGAAATTGTAACACTTCTAATGTTACTGGGGGGTCTAGTATTGACCCATGAGATAATTACAGATGATTGTTCCATCTCCCTGATACGTTTGGGGATATTTTGAGTTCTTTGGAGGTTGGGGGGCATAGAGTCAGGGTCACAGCTTGCGTGGGAGAGTGGAAGTTGAGTGAATTGCTGTTTTGGCTTGTGGCAGATTTTGAGGTGTTCCCCCTGCAGATCCCAACACAGGGCAGTTGCACAATCAGGAAGATGACTATGAGGGTCATGCAATTCTCTAATGATACAGTTGAGGAATTCTGTCAGCTTCCACAGTGAATAGTCTGTGAATTTGCTGACCAGAACAACCTGGCATCACCACAGGTGGATGGGCTGGTGGGCTGGTAGATAATTAATTATCTCATTAAGTTTAAGACATCATGATCTACCTGAATAGCCAAGCATGGCAGCAGACATTTATCATGCAACTGTCTAAATGGTTTGGGGATGGTTTATGGTTTATTAAGACTTGGGGGCTTGTTTATTGATTTCAATGGGGCCGCGGCTCCGATAACGATCGGAAACCGCTACCGTGGCTTTGTAAACAAGCCCCTTGATCTACCACCTTCATACCAGCAGAGCAGTGTACAATAAACAAATAAAACAAATAAAAGAAAAGGAGAAGAAATCCATTAAAATTATAGAAAAGCTAAGAGGAGAAGATAGCGAGGGAAGTGGGAGGGGCAAATAGGGGGATCAGGAATCAGAATCCTAGGAAACCTATGAAGGAAGGTTGGAATAGGTGAGTTTTCAGAGAGGACTTAAATTTAGGGTATGAGAACTTGAGGTGAAGGTCAGCAGGGAGGGAGTTCCAAAGATATAACCTGCAATACATTTTATTAATGTTGTACCTGGTAAGGACATGTAAGTTGAGCGTCACATAATTATTCTGCAAGTTGTATGTAATGAAATGATGCTGGATATTAAAGAAGTTGTGATCCTGTTTTGCCATGAGGTTCATATTGTGTTGTGGTAAGCGCGAGGGGCGAGTATGAGCGTCCATATTGTGATGTTATATGTCAGTCACTTCAAAAGACATTTTTGCTTTTGCTATCTGATATACAATGTTTTAATGGTGGATCTACCCATAATTTAAATATTAAATCAAATTCCTATTTCTTATAGTGTGGAATGATTTTACTGTTACAGCTTTATAATTGCCAAAATTCACTTTGGAGTAAACCTGGAAAGAAAGACACAGAAGAAATGGTGTTCCATTTATAATTAAGAAGAAGCTTGCAAGAATTGTAATGAAATACAATGCAGTCAGTGAACATTAATTTCTATTTATCTACAAGGAATGCTCATCAATACAACTATTATTCAGATATCTGCGCCAACAGCAGCTGCAAAAGAGATTGATCAGTTATATGAACAATTAAAAGCTGAAATTGATAGAATATGCAAAAAAGATATAGTCATGGGTGACCAGAACACAAAAGTTGGAACAAAGAAGGTGGTAATGTGGTTGGAAAATATGAGTTTCACCATTGGCAACAAAGCTGGAGAAAGATTGATAGAATTCTATAAGAGCAATAGTCTATTCTTTTCAAACACCTTCTTTCAAGAACACAAGCAGTGACTATACATATGGACTTTGCCTAGTGAACTGTACAAAATCAAATTGACAAAGTCCAATGATAAAGCACAACTACCATGTGATAGGTGTACAAAGCAGTCCAGAGTGTGGTATGTCCAGAGCAAAACTTTATTCATGTGTACTGTCAATGCTGGGGTACAGGGAGCCTAAACCCAACACAGCTGTGTTTCAGCACTGCTTTCCTCATGAGTTATAAGCACTATAAAACATAGGGGTATGTTTACTAAACGGTCCTAATGTTACCAGCACTAGTTGCAATGTTAACGTGACGAATGCCATATAAGGTAGTGGGTGTTCCGGCATTTAGGTAGCAATGGCTGGTTTTCGCGCGATAGAGGGCACCTTGTCTGTTATTGTGCGATAGAGGGAGCCATGGCACATTATCACGCATTAACCTTAACTTCACACAGTGACCTGTGATCAAAGCAAGAGAGGTGTAGCACACTGGTGAAGACATTGACTGCTGATACAGTGGTCATGAGTTTGATCCCTCAGTGGGCTCAGTTAAAAAGCTGTCTGTGGCAATTCCTTTTGCTGCTTGTAACAGTCAGACACATCCCAACAATCTGTACTTTCAGCCAAAAGAAGCCTCACCCCAGTGCCGCAACCTAATGCACCTTTTAGGGCACATCATAAAGCACCACGTCATGCAATGCGGGTCATAATGTGCCCCAGAGGACAGCATGAAAGGTTGGCACCCTCCAAGGCAGCATATAAGGTGCCCCATAAGCTGGCTGAACCTAAGGTGCCGCTAAAGATGTCCCAAGGAGGCTAAGGTGACAAGATATGGTGCCCAAGGGCAGTAAGGTGCCCCAAGGTCACAAGCATGAACTGTATGGGCCAAACACAGATGTAACCCTAACACTGCACAGAGCACCAAGGAAAGGCAATGAACAAGTGATGGAAGGAAGTAGATGTCAGAGCTGATGGACCTGCCAAATCTGCATGCAGCCCATGTGATAGCTGGTAAAGTGAGGGGAGGAGTGGCATAGTGGTTGGGGGTACCACAGGCTGGAAGATCAGTGGTTCAAATCCCACTAGAGGACAGCAACCTTGTGCTGAAAGGACTGGGGTTTCTAGTCCTACAGGTGCTCCTTGTGGTCTTGGGCAAGCCATTTAACCCTCCATTGCCCATGTTCCCTGTAAGTATTAGTGTATGTGTCTCATATCCCCTTGTGTTAAATGTATTCCCCCCCCCCCCAACTGCTTTGACATGGCAAAATGTGGGATAAATGCAGCTAAATAAATTAAATGGACAAATATATCGGGGGGGGGGGGGCAGCTGTTCCCGATGCACAGGGTGATGGTATTATAAAATGCAACAATGACAGTGTGTGGCAGAGGATGGGAATACATGTCCACTGGAGGAGGTACAGGTGGCAGGATAAGTGCAATGACAAGGGGACAGAGGAGTGGTAGTGCCATGCAGAGCAGTTACAGGAGAGGCAAGCATGAAGAGCCACAATGCATAAATATGTACCAGTGCAGGACATGGGGTAGCAGCCTGCACAGTAGGGCAGGACACCACACAGTTGGCAAACACATAGATGGACAGAAGGATGGTTGGCAATTGTGATGAGGGTATAATGTGCCAGCAGCACAGATCTGCACAGATATGACTGTTACAGGAATGGAATGTAGTTGTGTAGGACAGCCATTAAAAAGGGGAACAGAGAAGAATGGAACCCATGACCTCTGCCACTGAGGTCATTGTAGTAACCATTGTGCTACACGAATATGGGTTTTGTCATGCCAATGGCTGGCTACAGAAAGAGTGCAGGTCACCAAACAAACTGTCTGTTCTGGTTACCAGGATAGGATAGAACCAACAGTACCCATAAAGCAATTCACATGCAGAACAGCAATCTACATCTGCTCACCAGATGGGGTATGCACCTCTACAGCACGTCAACTTGGTAGGGGGGAATGACCATGTGTGTTACTGGCACAGCGTACCTACAGGCCATGCCATTGTGCGTGTTCCATGCTCACCCTGAGGCAGTGGCGTAGCGTGAGTTGTCAGCACCCGGGGCAAGGCAAGTAATTTGCGCCCCCTAACCCGTGGATTTTAGCACTCGAGTCTCTTCCACTAGATTAGTTAAAGAAACCCTTACCTCTCTGGCCTGTGTCACCTGCCACCGCTGCCAGCTTCTTCTTGCTGCTGCCTGGGCTGGTCTGGTGTGGTTCTCTTCCGTGATCAGCGCTGCACTGTCCCTCCCCCAGATAGTCCCTCGCTCTCTCTTCGCACCCACCGCACCGCACGCCTGGCACCCCCCCCTCCCCTCCACAGTGGGCGGCGACCCGGCGGCTCGGATCGGATTCGCACAGCCAGCACTGCAGAGAGCTGCGAGTGCGAGCGCGCCCCCCCATGTTGCACCCGGTGTGGCCGGCCCCCCCTGCTACGCCTCTGCCCTGAGGGTGAGGTGGGGTGGCCAGCACCAGGTCCGCAGTACCGCATTGGGTGAAGTAGGCTTTGCTGCAGGTCTCTATCAGTGCCAGTGCATGACTTGTTGCAGACACCCTTAGGAGTTTTCTGTGTCCATTTGTATTTGCCAGTCATGTCTGGTCCTTGTGGACCATGATGCACCCAACATAGTGCATATCCAGTGTGCTTGCCATGGTCACTTGTTTCAGGAGCAGGGGTGTATCAGGTTGCACATGACAATGATGGATGTAGCAAACCACCCTCTCTGGGTCAGGGTGGGGGACATGATCTGCCCCCAAACAGACCCACACTCTCACCGTTTGTAATGGGGGGCAGTGGAGGTACATGATGACAGACTGTGGGACCAGCAACCCCAGTCCTGCTGGCAAACAGACAGCTGATGCAGATCTGCAGTTGGGATAGGGCCACTGGCAGACAGGTAGTGTGCCAGGTCAGCTCAGCTGCCCCCACCACAATCTGACATTCACCAGCAGAGGGCAGTCATCATGCACCTGCTGCACTCTGCAAGGTGTTGCAGCCATACACATGCTAACTGCAGACAGTCTGCTAGCAAATACATAATGCACGTTCCTAGAAGAACAATGTGCACGCAAACGTGGGATTTGGCACAAACACCAAGCAGGTTTGTCAGTGATTGGGCCCCAGAAACAGGAACCCACAAATATCACTTGATAGAAACACTATATAGCACTATGTGGGAACCTAGACATTCCATGGTCACTGCTCAGTCAGAGTGAGAGTGACCTCCAATCATGACATGCTGTGTCCACATTGTCCTTGCAGGTGGTGGTCACACACTACAATATCCCAGCCATTGCCCTATGCCCTGTGCAGATGCATCCTGCCCACACTGCCCTGTCCGGGCCATACCCACAATACCTTGCCCCTCATTATGCACATTGGCAGGCTAACGCTGGAAACTGTGCAAGCATTGTGGGCTCAGTAAGGTGTACGCAGCCACAAAACATTGGATAGACATATACACACTCCCACACCTATTTCTGCATTATGCAAAGATAGAGGTGGTTGCCAGCCCTGGCCGCCACACCAGTCCTGGGCACAGTGCAGGCAGTGTGAAGGAACGCAATACTGTTAGGTTCACTCTCCGGGATGGTAACCACTGTCGTAAACATATCTGGAAGCACACTCCACATATATCAGAAAGGTTGCTATGATGAATCTCTTTTAACAAATTGGTTTAACTTTGGATTTGTGATCTGACATTAAGCATAGCAACCTTTTGATATATATATGGAATGTGTTTCCATGTCTATGACGGCATTGCTAAGGTATACAGGTGCAAGTAGTGGTAGCTGCTGCTCTGCGCAGGGCCCAACAGCCTGCCTCTCCATGAAGCTTTGGATAGTGGAGCCTGTGGGTGTGGGTGTTTGTGCCTCTGTTGGCCGATGCTCTGGGGCAGAGGTTCCAGACTCCGGTCCCGGGGGGCCAAACACGATTCTGGTTTCCTGGCTGTCCCTAATGAATATGCATGGATATATTTGCATACAATGGGGGCAGTACATGTAAATGCATCTCATGCATATTTATTGGGGAAATCCTGACAACCTGAATGGTGTTTGGCCCTCCAGGACTGGAGTTTGGAACCTCTGCTCTAGGAAGTGGACATGTTTATGGAGTATGTGCTCTGTAGGGTAAAATATTGGGACATGGTCTGTAGGAGCCCCAGCTGGGATTTGAACCTGTGATCTTCTGATGTTGAGCACACTGGTTGTGTGTACTGCACCAAACTGTTGCCACAGTGGTGGGCTGTTCCCTGGGGATCCCATGACTGTTCTTCAGACAAACCTTATCTGTTGCACTGCATGCCACCCAACTGAGCAGGGCATGATCTTGCTCTGCTGTGGGCAGCTGCCACTGCCCCCTCCACCACTGGCACCCCTCCACCACCATACTGACATGCCCTTATGCCGGTGGTGCGCAGTCCTATGCCATCCAGTGTGCCACTAGATGGCTGCCTATGGTTTGGGGTCTGGGGTAGGGGTGCCTACATGGACATCCGCACTTCCCCTGGCACAGCCTGCCAATGTTATGTGCCCTTGGGGGTACCTGTTGGGTACTGTCCTCTGGGACACTGTGGGACACACACTCGTGGCCATGTTGGATCCTGGTCAGTTGCTGTCTTGCTGCTTTTCAGTTTCTGCATTCCTATGTGCCACCTAGGCATCTGCCTAGTCCACACTGTGCCCACTGCATGTCCCACCTGCAGCCCCCTGTACCCCATTTCCACCATCACTATCCTTCCACTTCCACTTCCACCTTCACTTTCCTACATGGCCACTCTGCTGTTGCCGCACATGTGATTGCCACAAAAGCAAGCTGCCCAATAGACAGCACAGAACACCCTCGTCAACACTATTTCAGAGTTGGAACATTCACTTTGTAGGGGGAATGTGACTTGACCCTTCCTGATTTGCGATCCTCCTTTTTATTCTTTATAGGTGGTGTTGAGTACCCTTTTTCAATATTGTTTCTCTTGGCCAGCTTGGTGTTTCAAATTTCACTTATGGTTCTGGTCATTTTTATGTGGTGTTTGCATATTTGGTTGCTGCACATGTATCACTACTATCATTTTTCTTGGTCTCACTGCCTTTGCTGTACATTGTTGACTGAAATGGTTTCTCTCTCCTGTAAATGTGCCTCTAATGCCTGTTTTTTCTGGCGCTAATTTTCGGCCCTTTTTTTCATGGCATTAGTGTTGCAGGGGCCTCTCCCCGCCCACCACATGCCCATTGATCCCTTTACTCCACCCTCTCTCCACCCTCTGTGTGCCTTAACGCCGCCAGAGACGTTATCATGAGATAATGTTGTGTTATCGCGCGATAACATTACATATCGTGCGATAACATCGCCGCTGTGACATTAGGATGGTTTAGTAAACATACCCCATAAATAACAACAATATTATACATAGAAACATAACTTCTAATCGTCCTTAAAAACATAAAATAATTGAAAACAGATAAAAGACATTAAAAAATATATGCCATCCTGAACAAATTAAAAAGACACTCTTTAAAATGAGGTGATAATAATAAATAAATCAACAAGTTAATAACAGACACAAAATAAGATAAAAATATTGTAAGAAACACTTCTAATCATTGACATAAAGCTTGTGTTTTTTAAAATGAGGTAGTAATAAATAACAGTTGGTAGACACAAAATAAGATAAAAGTTTAATAAGAAATACTTCTAATCAATAACAAAGATTGTATTCATTAGTGACTAATCAATCAAAGACAAATATAAAATGTTATATCAAATAAGTACATTCAGGGAGTATAGATCAATCACAAATTGTTATCCCCTCCCCCATTTTTAATATTTTCATTTTGTTTTTATGATTTAGATGACTTGAGATTACATAATTGATATTACCACAAAAAACTCATATTGAATAGAGTCCCTCACATACATATTATTTGCTCCTGTTTCAATCATTTTGCTCCAATTTCATGATTTTATAGTTTTGGTTAGACTTCTATTTTAATATATTATAGGACGCGAACCAATGGTTCCAATACAATTTATTGACATTGGACATGAATGACATTTCTGATTTATAACAGGTTATGTTGATCTTTGGTAAATCCAGCGGCGCCGCAGGGCCGGGTCCCGAGGCCGGCATAGTAACCGGGTCCCCCGGGCCCGAACCCATGGCGTGCTCTGGGATGTGCTGGTTGGGGGGGGGGGGGAAAGAGCGAGTGCGGTGGAGGAGGGGCGGGTTGGCTCCAGAAGCCCGTGGCGCCGTCGCAGGGCGCTGCAATTGCCTAAGGCTGGCCGGGGGGGGCGGGGCGGCAGGGAGCGAGGGAGAGCAGCGCCGTGCATTCTCCCTCTTCCTGCTTGCTCACCCTGGAGAAAGGTGCGTCGGTTCTTCTTGCTGGGGGGGTCTGCAGCGGCGGTTCGAGTCAGCACGGGTTGCTGAGTTGGGGGTGGTGTCCGCGGCGGCGGGCGGTTATATATTTAAAAAAAAAAAAAAAAAGAGACACAGAGGACGGGGCAGGGCAGGCATGCCTGAGGTGCGTGTGGCTGTGGCCTGCTGCACGTGGTTAGGGGCTCCCGGTTAGCGGGGGTTTATTCCTGCTCCGTGGGATTGTGTGTGCGGCTGAGCCTCCATATTCAATTTGGATATAAAACCTGACGAAAGATAAAAGGCCTCAGAAGAAAGGCCTGGCAATCTCCTTTTGGTGCCACTGCCAAGAAAACTCGGGAGCTTCTGGGTCACCAGGAGTCAGGATTAACTTGGAGGCACACACTGCATTCCTCCCGGAGGTAGAGGAAGCAGCTTTGGGGCAGAGTTTCATCTTCCCGCTAGTGGTGCCAGTTAAGGCAGCACATAACGGTAGCAGATTTAAAAAAAAAAAAAAGGGGGAATACATAGTTATTTGGGCTTATGGCTCATCGGCTTGGAGGTAGGGGAGCGGGGAGAAGCCTGCGGTGGCGGGGGTGGCCAGAGGCCGTGGTTCGGTGAGGCGTGGCCGCCTGTTCCCCAGCGAAGGTAGGGCGGCTGACAGTGGTGTTGTGGCAGCCCGGGGGTTTCGTGGGGCTAGTCGGGGCATGGCAGGGGGAAGTCCACGCGTGCGAGAGGCCGGGGTGTTTCAGGTGAGGCCCTTCGGACCCGGATGGAAGGGCTTTCGCCAGAGGGCTCGGGGTTTGTGGAGCCGGGGCCATTGCCTGAGGCGGCGGATAGTGGGGAGGGGCCCGACGCTGCCGTGGCCGCTGGGGGTCCAGGGCTGGCAATAGCCCGGGCCGAAGGGTCAGAGGTGGTGGGTTCGGCTGGTAGGCCTGCGAGCTTGTCCCCTTCCCCGCCTCCAGTGCCGGGGCGCTTCGCACATCCGGGGTATTGCGGGTCTTTGGGCCCGTGGGGTGGGTCCGTGGGGGGTATGGGCCCTTGGGTTGGTGGTTGGGGTGATTGGTTCAGTGCTGAGCGGGGTGGGGCAGGCAGCTTTGAGGGCAGGGGTACAGCTGCTTGGGAGGCTGGCGGGCTCGGTTCCTCGGCCTGGGGTTGGGGTGGGGGACCGACTGTGGTACCCAGCACTTCGGGGCCTGTTGCTGCTGGTTTCTCTCCTTCTCTTCCCCTACAGGTTCTACAGAACCCGATGCCATGGACGACCATGACCGACACGGCTCTGGTTCTTGGTGCAGGTCCAGCATGTTCCTCTGAGGAGCGGAACGAATCGGCGGCGGTGGTCCAGCCTGTGGGTGCTACGGTGGCTTCTCCCTCTGCAGCTGGTGAGTATGCGGGGGGTGCGGGTGAGGTGCCAGCCCCTAGTGCGGGGCGTGATGCGGCTTCGGGAGCAAAATCCAAGCGTAGATGGGGGCGTCGTTGTCGGCAGGCATCTTCGTCTTCTTCTTCGTCTTCATCTTCCCCTTCCTCAGGCGACTCAGTAATAGCGGGGGTGGAAAGGGGGAGGTCGATGGGTCCACAGTGGTACGCTGTACTGAATTGTGGGAGTGTGTGCCGCGGAAGCTGCGTCATCGGATCAAGCGGCGCAAGTATATTGATATTTTCCACCTGCTCAATGGCAGGAAACGCTCTGGAGAAAGCAGGAAGAAGTGCAAGGAGGACGAGAAAGCAGGCAGGGTGCGGAAGGCTTCCCGCAACACCCTGAACTGGACTTGCGCCTTCTTGCGTTTGGCTAGTGTCTGGGGACATTATTTCCCGGATCAATACGGCGCGTTGCTGGCTTATGCGGATGCAATCTTAGCAGCGTCGCAAGCGCACGAAAGGTGGGCTTGGTTGAATTATGATGAGGAGTTCCGGGACTTGATGGAAGAGAATGGGCAGCTTTCGTGGGGGACGAAGGACGTCAATTTATGTTTAACGCAGATGTCCTCGAGGAGTCGGGGAGGGGGTGGGGGAGATGGAGGTGGTAAGGTGGGGCCGTCCGTTTCGTCTGTTGGTTTGCGGCCCTTTCGGGCCTCAGCCCCTGCTCAGTCCCAGTCGAAAGGGGGTGCAGTTGGGGGCGACGTCTGTTGGCGCTTCAACAAGGCGTCGTGCCCATTCCCTGACTGCAAATTTAGGCATGTCTGCTCGTTGTGTGGGTGCGGGCACGCAGCCACAAAATGTAGTCAAAAGGGAGTGGCGGGCGCCCCAGCGGGGGGGTAAGTAAGGGGGCTTGCGGGGTATTGGCGCATACGCCCATCAGGGTTGACGTTATGAGTCCGTGGTTGGTGCTTTACGGGCATTCTCGACGTGGTGGGGTAGCGAAGTTGCTATTGGAGGGTTTTTCGGAGGGCTTTAGGAATCCGTGTCAGGGTTCGCCGGTGACGGATGGGTCGCGTAACGCTAGCTCTGTCAAGGCACAGGCCGGGGTGGTGCGACAGAAGATTGCGGAGGAATGCGCGTTGGGCCGAGTAGCGGGGCCCTTCAGCGAGCCCCCGTTTCCTTCATTCACTATTTCCCCATTGGGCGTGGTGCCCAAAAAAGAGCCGGGCAAGTTTAGGCTGATCCATAACCTTTCTTGTCCACCGGGAGGTTCGGTGAACAATTGCATACCTCGGGAACGGTGCACAGTGCGCTACGCTTCCTTCGATGCGGCTGTGCTTCTGGTGCGCCAGTCTGGAGTGGGGGCTTTGCTGGCAAAAGTTGACATTGAATCTGCGTTCAGACTGTTGCCTGTTCACCTTTCTGCTTTTCCATTGTTGGGTTTCCGTTTCGACTCCTGGTTTTATTTCAACAAGTGCATGCCCATGGGTTGTGCTATATCTTGCGCATACTTCGAAGCCTTTAGTACATTCTTGCACTGGGTGTTAGAGAGGCAGACGGGCGTAGGTAGCATAGTCCATTATCTGGACGATTTCCTATTTGTTGGCCCGGGTCAGGCCCAAACTTGTGCTACTCTGCTGGGGACCTTTCTGCGCCTGGCTGGTGATTTCAGTATTCCCATTGCGAACGACAAAACCGTCGGACCGGTTACCCGCCTCACTTTTCTGGGGATTGAGATTGATACTGAGTGTATGGTTGTGCGATTGTCTGCCCCGAAGGTTGAACGGCATAGGGAGTTGGTGGCGTTCGTAGGCTCTTCGCACAAGACCACCTTGCGGGTCATGCAGTTGTTGGTTGGGCACCTCAATTTCGCTTGCAGTGTTCTACCCATGGGGCGTCCTTTCGCGCGGCAGTTATTGCTGGCCCTGGCGGGAGTGCGGCTCCCGCACCATAAGATCAGGGTATCGGCTGGAATGCGAGAAGATCTGAGGGTGTGGGATGCTTTCCTAATCTCTTTCAATGGGTGCTCGGTGTTGCAGTTGCTGGAGCTTTCGAACCTAGATCTGCATTTGTTTACGGACGCTGTGGGCAGTTCCGGTTTTGGCGCCTATTGCCAAGGGGCTTGGTGTGCCGAGCCTTGGCCTGCGGACTGGGTTCAGTCTGGCTTGACCCGTAACATCACTTTTCTGGAGCTTTTTCCAATAGTTGTGGCTTTTTGGGTTTGGCCTGACCGTCTGCACGATCGGCGGGTGGTGTTCTGGTGCAACAACGCGGCGGTGGTCGAAGTTATCAACCGACATGCGCCGTGGTGTCCGAGAGTGGCTTCTTTGATGAGAGTTTTTGTTTTGGCTTGCTTGCGGTTGAACGTGACTGCGAGGGCGCGGCATGTGCCGGGCACCCAAAATTCCATAGCTGATGCTCTGTCCCGTTTTCAGTGGGCGCAGTTACGGCGCTTGGCACCAGAGGCGGAGGAGTCGGCCTCAAGGGTCCCGGAGCATCTTTGGAGTGTTGGGACACCGACCTGATGGCATTACTGGCTGCGTCGGTGGCGCGCGGCACTTGGGCGCTGTATCGGCGGGGATACTCACAGGTGAGTTTGTTCTTGCATGCCAGGGGTTGGTCCGGGGGGTGCGTTCCGGATGTGCTCGCGGCCCAATTCGTGATATGGGCCAAGAAGGAGGGCTGGGCGCGGTCTGCGGTTGTGGCTGTGCTGGCTGGGTTTTCCTTCTTTTGTAAGGCGGCCAGTTGGGGCAACCCCAGGGTATCCTTTTTGGTTAAGCGCCAATTAGCGGGTTCGGCCTGGGTGCATCCCCAGGTATGGGATTGGCGGCTCCCGATTTCCCACGATCTCTTACTGCATATATGCGAGGCTTTACCGCGCATCGCGGCCTCGTGTTTCGAATCCATTCTTTTCCATGCGCTTTTTGCAACTGCTTTTTTTGGTGCATTCCGGGTGTGAGCTCGTTCCCAGGTCTGCGAGGCGGGGTGCTTTCTGCGGGTTTGTGTTTGAGCTTGTCACAGTGGAGGCGTCTCAGGTGCGTATCCACATACCGAGCTCCAAAACGGACCAGGCGGGAAAAGAGGGCTGGGTGGTCCTGAACACTATCTTTCCCTTGATATCCTGCCCGGTGCATGCTCTGTGGGACTACCTGTGGTTACGGCCGGCAGTGCGGGGGTATTTTTTCATTCATGCGGATGGCAGGCCGGTCATGCAGTTTCAGTTCACGGCGGTGCTGCGCCTGGCCTTGCGGTGCCTGGGTCTCGACGACAGGAGCTACGCTTCGCATTCCTTCAGGATTGGGGCAGCTATGAGCACGGCTGCCGCAGGTCTCGAGGCCCAGGTCATTCAGCATATTGACAGGTGGCGTTCGGGTGCTTACGAGGGCTACGTTTGCCCGTAGGCCCCCGGCGCAACACCGGGCCGTGGGGTGGGTACAAAAAGGGGGGTTAGTTGGGGGGCGGGGGGTGCTAACATTTTCCTTCCTGTTGCAAAGTTGCCTGCTGGTGGCAGTGCAGTTTCTCCTTTCAGATGGCGCGTGCCCTGGAGACTGGTGGATCATTGGGCACTCCGTCTACTGGGCAGAGCGTTGGGCGGCAGTGCGGCCGTTGGGCACTCATCTTGGTCTCGAAAATGTAGGAGTACACCTGTGCTGCATGGGTCAACGCGGCATGTGATGGTGGCAACTGGTGGCCTGCGTACAGGCGAAGATGGTGCAGCGGCAGCGGCCTGCGGGACTGTTGATACATTTGGGTGGCAACAACTTGACGACCTGGTCGTGCCGGCAGATCATCATGACAGTGCAGCGGGATATCGGTTGGGTGTGGGACTTTCTCCCGGGTGTGGCCATCATATGGCCGGACATCATTCCTCGCCCTGCGTGCTAGTCTCAGCGTCGCTGGTCGTGCGGCCTTATCAAGATCAACAGGCAGATTGGGCGCTGGGTTCAGCAGACGGGTGGGCTGCAGGTGTTGCATTCTTGGGCGGATGTCAAGTGTGCTGGATTGTATCGTTTGGATGGGGTTCACCTTGCCCCAGTGGGTCAGGACCTGTTGTTGAACGATTGGCAGGAGGCTTTGGAGGGTTGGTGCTGGTCGAAGATTGCTTTGGGGGGGGCAGCACAAGGCTAGTAGTTCACCTTGTGCCGGTGGCGGGGTAGCGAGCTGGCGCTCGCCGACCCGATGGGGGCATTTGAGGCTGATGCCGCTTTGAACGGGAGCGGTTCTGCTCCTTAGGTTGGGAGAGACGTCCCGGCTGGGGTCTCTGCCCGGTGGAAGGCAACTGGAGCCGGCCTTTGCTAATAACATGGCGAGGCGGGTGGTAGGGGGAATGGGGGGGGTGGATGATGCACCACTTTGCTATAAACAGCTGGTGGGGGGCATCATCTGGAAAAGAGGGGGTGGTCAGGCATGCGTGCATTTGCCAAGATTGAGTTGGCCCATGTTGGGCCGGATTTTCATTGTTGTTAATAAAGCTGCGACCAAGCAATTGTTACCATGACCCGTTGTCTGCATGTTTTGTTCGGGTGTACCAGGTTGGGGGGGGGGGAGGTGGCTAGTCATTGAAAAAGTTGGGGGGTATAGGTGCCCGAGGTGAGAAGGTTTTGATGATTTGGATGATGCATTGGGTTGGGCATCCGGATACCTCGGTTAATCCAGCGGCGCTGCAGGGCCGGGTCCCGAGGCCAGCATAGTAACCGGGTCCCCGGGGCCCAAACCCATAGCGTGCTCTGGGATGTGCTGGTTGGGGAGGGAAAGAATGAGTGTGGTGGAGGAGGGGCGGGTTGGCTCCAGCAGCCCGTGGCGCCGTCGCAGGGCGCTGCTATTGGCTAAGGCTGGCCGGGGGGGCGGGGCGGCAGGGAGCGAGGGAGAGCAGCGCCGTGTGTTCTCCCTCTTCCTGCTTGCTTGCCCTGGAGAAAGGTTTCCCTTCCGACCCTCCCTTGTGGCATGGGGTTTGGGTGTTGGTTGTCGCAGCTGGGGGGGGGTGCGGTTGGCATATAGTCTGTGCGGGGTAGCGAGCTGGCGCACGCCAACCCAGTGGGGGCATTTGAGGCTGATGCCGCTTTGAACGGGAGCGGTTCTGCTCCTTAGGTTGGGAGAGACGTCCCGGCTGGGGTCTCTGCCTGGTGGAAGGCAACTGGAGCTGGCCTTTACTAATAACATGGTGAGGCGGGCGGTAGGGGGAATGGGGGGGTGGATGATGCACCACTTTGCTATAAACGGCTGGTGGGGGGCATCATCCGGAAAAGGGGGGGTGGGGCATGCGTGCATTTGCCAAGATTGAGTTGGGCCGGATTTTCATTGTTGTTAATAAAGCTGCGACCAAGCAATTGTTACCATGACCCATTGTCTGCATGTTTTGTTCGGGTGTACCAGGTTGGGGGGGGAGGTGGCTAGTCATTGAACAAGTTGGGGGGTATAGGTGCCCGAGGTGAGAAGGTTTTGATGATTTGGGTGATGCATTGGGTTGGGCATCCGGATACCTCGGTTACATCATTTTATCTTTGTGAAGATCTCTGTACTTGTGCGATAAAGATATGTATAAGATCCTTAAAACTCCTTGAGTTTAACCTTTGTTTTTTAGTACCTTTGGTTGCACTAATTTTTAAAGTGCTTTTTTGTTTATACAGAGTTTGAAATTGAATGTTTTCTGCTTTGGGTTATATTATCCTTGGTCCTTTAACCCCACAAATTGGCACCAAAACGTGTTTAAAACATATGAGCAGCCCCTCTGGTGGTTACTTATACTGAATCCCTGTGGTGGGGAGGTTTCTTTGCTGGATGGTTAAGGTATTATGATCTCTCTAGGATTTTACCTTTTGATTGTTGTTTGCTTGGTATTCCTTCCACTTTAAAGCGTTTTTTAGAGTAGGTTAGAATGATATTTATACCTGTGACGAGGAAGTAGCAATTTAGGAAAAAACTGCTAAAACAAGGGGACCGATTTCATTAGAGATTGTTCAGTGAATGACCCTTCTATTTTTGGATCGGAGGGCTCCTGCTACTGATGTTCCTGATACTGATGTTTTATTAGTGTTTTGTACTGGGTTTTATTTATTTCTTTTGCTCTTTACACACATAGGAATGTCAAATGGAGTTTGTGCTGATCCTACCCAGAGCATCAGGAGTAATTTGATGACATCAATAAAGTTGTGCTCTAAGAAAGTGAAATGTCTCTGCAAAAGGCAAAAAAGCAAAAACAACCAAAATGGATGACCAAAGAAACTGAAAGTTGCTCAGAAACGTGGAGAAGCTAAAGCCAGAGGAGAAAGAGAGGTAATGACAGAACTTAACAGGGATTTCCAATGTGCACCAAGTCAAGACAAAGAGAAGTGCTACAATGATGCATGCAAAGAAATAGAATCAAAAACTATCACAGAAAGAACAAGATCAGCTTTCATAAAGCTATGAGAGTTAAAGAGAAAATTCTAGCCTTGAATTGGAATGCTAAAAGATGCTCAGGGATCCATGCTGAATGATGTTGAGAAGATAAAGAAAAAGTGGAAAGAGGCTTAAGTGGATCAATGACCATTTCAACCTGTAACTATTGGTGATGAAAGAAGAAGTCAAAGCAGCATTGGAAACATTATCAAAAAATAAAGCAACAGATATTTTTGTCATTCCCATTGAAGTATTAAAGAAATCAGATGCCGCTGTTACAATATTTACAAAGCACTATTAGGATATTTAAAAGACAACACTATGGCCAACTGATCTGTGTTCATACCAATACTGAAGAAAGATGATCTGACTGACTGGAAATTATTGAATAATTGCTCTGATCCCACACACCAGCAAGATTCTACTCAAGATCAAGTAGAGATTACAGCCATACCTGGAACAAAAACTGCTTGAAGTGCAAGCACGATTTAGGAAAGAGCAAGGAAAAAGTCTATACATGCTTTATTGACTAAAGCAAAACTTTTGATTGAGTAAACCATGAAAACCTCTGGGCCACATTAAGAAGCATGGGTATACCAGAACAACTGATAGTTCTCATGCACAACATTTACATTGTTCAAGAAGCAATAGTTCAAATAGAACAAGAAGAAACAGAATGGTTTAAAATCAGCAAAGGTTTATGACAAGGCTACAGTGTTTCCACATAACTTGTTTAATTTATATGCAGAAGAAATTATCAAAGAAGCAGGACAGAATAAAGAAAACTTAGATGTGCAGATTGGTAGAAGACTCATCAATAACCTTTGCTATGCTGAACATGCCATGTTATTGGCTGAAAGTGAAGATGATCTGAAACATTGATTTATTAAGATTAAGGAACATAGGGGTATGTTTACTAAACTGCGGTAATGTTACAGACCATGCGTTAGGTAACAATAACAATCATTAGGTAACTTTAACGCGTGGTATGTAACTTTAACGCGCGGTATGTAATGTTAACGCGCATTAACGTTACATAACGATAGTTAACGTTCCCGGCAGATGGTGGAGAGAGGGCGGAGAGAAGGGGTCAATGGAAGGGGAGTGGGCGGGGAGAGGCTCCCTGCACACTAATGCACTGAACTGAAGGGCTCAATCCTACTGCGAATGAAAACCTGCCGTTAGATGCACATTTGCGGGAGAGAGAAACCATTTCAGTGTCAGCAATGTACAGCATAGACAAGGAGCCCAAGAAACGTGATAGTAGTGCTCCATTTTCAGCAACAGCATAGTGCCCAAGTATGAAAGGCCACTATGGCAATGGTACAAATGGGGCATAGGGGGATGCAGGCGGGACATGTAGTGGAGGCAGCTGGGGCACAGGGCGGACTAGGCGGGCACCTAGGAACATAGAAACCGGAAATCAGCATGACAGCAGTTGACAAAGGCCAAACACAATCTACCTACATCTACCTGGTCCACCTGAGCTAACAATTGCCAGGGCACTGACCTAACATCCCTCCAGCCAACCCTCCCCCAAGCGGAAGGGACATACTATTGGTAGGCGGTGATAGGGAGATGTGAGGATGCTCATGTATGCTGCCTGCCCCAGACACCGCTCCCTAGGTGACCACCTACCCACACAGTGGATGGCCTGGGACTGTGCACTACCAGCACCAACAGCATATGGTCATGTCAGCATGGCGGGGGGATGTGCCCATGTTGGAGGGGGCAGTGGCACCTGCCTGCAGTGGACCTAGGCCATGCCCTGTACCAGTACGTGGTGTGCAATGCAACATAAAAGGTCTGGCTGAGGAAACATACAGGTAGCCCCAGGGACTGCCATGCATGTGTGGTGCAGTACACCCAGCCAGTGTGTCCAGGGGCAGAGGGTCACAGGTTCAAGTCCCAGCTGTGGTTCCTGCAGAGCATGTTCCTATATTTTACCCTACAATGCAGATACAACAGCAACATGTGCAAAGCCCAACGCAGCGGCAAAAAGGGGGTCCAAACACCCACTCTCACAGGCTCCACAGTCCAAAGATGCATGGAGAGTCAGGCTGTTGGCCCCAGCATTGAGCTGCAGTTATCACCAGAGCACTACTACTATCTCCTGCACAGTTTAGCAATGTCGGCACTGTGATCAGGACCAGTGTGGCAGGCAAGGTTGCCAACCACCCCTATCTTTGCACAATGCTGCAATAGGAGTGTGTGTGTGTGTGTGTGTGTGTATGTGTGTGTGTGTGTGTGTGTGTGTGTGTGTGTCTGTGTGTGTGTGTGTGTGTGTGTGTCTATCCATTGTTCTGTGGCTTCCCAACCCTCTCTGGGCCCAAAATGTCCCACTGTTACCAGCGCTAGCCTGAATATGTGCATAATGAGGAGCAAGGTGTTATGAGTATGGCCCGGACAGGGCGGATTGGCCAGGATGCACCTTCACAGGGTGTGGGGCAATGGCTGGGACACTGTAGTACCCAACCACCGCCTGCATGCACAGGGTGGCCACAGCATGGCATGCTGGGAGGGCACTTATTCCAACTGAGCAGTGACCATGGCATGTCTAGGTTCCCACACAGTGCTCTACACTATCTGCCTCCAGTGATACTTTTGTGTTCCCAGTGCTGGGGCCCCAATCACTGAGATGCCTGCTTGGTGCATGTAGTTCCTCTGTGAGCATGCACTATGGACTGGGTAGTGGACTGTCTGCAGTTAGACTGTGCATGGTTGGAACACCTATAAGGTGCAGTCTGACTCTGCTGGTTACTGGCAGACTGTGGTGTGAGACAGTTGGGATTTACCAGACCTAGCCCCAACATTGCTGCCAGTCTGCCACTGTCCCAGTAACAGGTATGGCTCTGGCCCACCAACCCTGGAAGGCTGTCTTATACCAGCAGGATGCAGGTTGCTTCACCGGGGCTGGGGCACCTGTCCATTACCTACAAAAAGGGTGACGTGGGCCCTTTGGGGTATGTAGTATATACCACTTTGACCTTATAAAGGCACTGCTACACAAACCTCATGCAGGTCTAGAAACCCCTCTGCCCTGATAACAGGTGCCCATGTCAGCCAGACCCTAACACAGGGTACACACTAATCTAGGTGGTGTCTGGTCCCAGAGGACCACATGTGACTGCAGGATACAGATGGACACTAAATTACCTTCGGCTGCACTGCAAAGAACACCTGTCACACACTGGCAGTGACGGGAATGTACAGCAGGACCTATCTCTAGCACCACATGTACTGCGGACCCAATGCTGGGCACCCATCCTATCCCTCAGGGTGAACACAGAACCTGCACAATGGCATGGTCTGTAGCTACACTGTGCCAGTATCACGCACTGTCAGTTCGTCATTCCAAGCTAAGGTACCAGAGAGGTGCAGACCCCATTTGGTGATCAGCTGTAGACAGCTATGCAGCATGTGCATTGCATCATGGATACTGGTGGGGTTACACTATCCTGGCACTCAGAGCAGACAGTTTGTGCAGTGACCTGCAGTCCTTCTGTACCCAGCCATTGCTGTGGTATACACCATGGAGGTATAGCCTACTGGTTAATACAATGCCATTCTCGGCAGTGTTCATGGGTTCAATTCCTCATTGTTCCCTCCTCTCATGCCTGTCTTACTCAAATAGTGTGCATGCCTGTAACAGTCATATTTTGCAGATCTGTGCTTCCAGCCCATAATATCCTCGCCATAATTGCCAACATTCCCTCGGTCCATCTATCTGCATCTGTCATTTGTGTAGAGTCCTGTCTGCCTGTGTGGGCTGCCACCCCATGTCCTGCACTTCTACCCTTTCCTGCATTGTGCCTCATCATGCTTGCCTTGCTTGTGCCTGATCTGCATGGCACCACCACTCCTCTGTCCACCCATCATTGTAACTATCCTGCCACCTCCGCCTCCACTGGGGGACACATATTCCCATCGTCTGCCACCAACTGTCTTTCCAGTACTTTACATTGCCAACACCCTCTGCTGTGGTACAGTTGCCCCCACCATGTTTGTCATCAGTACTGGCAGCCACATGGGATGCCCGCAGATATGGCGGGTCCTGCGGCTCCCAGCTCTCCCTCCTTCACTCACCTGTTCATTGCCTTTCCTGAGTGCTCTATCTAGTGTTAGGGCTACATCTGTCTCTGTTCCTCACAGGTCATGCATGTCATCCTGCGGCACCTTGCAGCCCTTAGGGCACACTAACCTAGGGCACCTTAACCTTGTTAGGCCACCTTAACCTATGGTTCCATAGCCCAGGGTGCCTTCTACAATGCCGTGTCCAGGGGTGCCTAATATGGCGCTTAGCCTAAGGAGCCCTATAGGGTGCCTTACAAGGCACCTTGTAATGTGCCTTGTAATGTGCCTTATAAGGCGCCTTGTAATGCACATTAGTCTAAGGCGCCTTGTAACATGCGTTAGCTGATGCAGCTTGCTGTAACGATGCACCGCCCATGCCTTTATATGGGCATCTGTACCTTTACTGCGGAACCTAACGCGGGTGACATTACTGCAGTTTAGTAAACATACCCCATAGTCTTAAAATGGGTCTGCATCTTAACTTGAAAAAAACAAAGATCCTGACCACTGGCAAAATTGATCACTTCACCCTTGATGGAGAAGAAATAGTAATCGTAGACAACTATAATCTGCTTGGATCAATAAAGAAATCGAAAGCAGTCAAGAAATCCAATGACACATTGCTCTTGGCAGAACAGCTATGAAGGACCTAGACAAGATTCTCAAGTGCAAAGCTGTATCTTTGCATACAAAGATTCAACTTGTCTAAGCCAAAGTATTTTCAATAATATAGGGATGTGAAAGTTGCACAGTAAAGAAGATAGGAAGAAAATCGAAACAACAAAAGAGCTTCATAAATAGACATGTAAATGTCCTCCCACCAGAGTACCATCCATCTAATTAAATGATTGGGATATAGAAAAATTATACTAGAGAGTCCTTCTGATTCCCCCATAATTAGTTTTTGTCACTTTTTATGTTTTGTTTCAAATTAAAATATGTGTATGTAATGGTGGGTCTGTTTGAATTCAGGTGGGGACATATTTTATAACACAGCACATATATAAAATTTCCAAACAAGGCATCTATTTTAAACAGGGAACATAATAACCTATGTGCCTTTATAAAATAGACTCTCAGAACTCTCCCTAATAGGGACAAATTCTCTTGCAGAAATTGACACCTGCGCTGAAGTCACTTCTGTGTTTTTCTCTAATGCCCTCTCCATGTCACTTCTACTACCTTTCTCCATCCATGGGGCCCCACTTCCCTACCGTGACACTATTAGGATTCTTCGGGTTACCTTTGACTCTCAGCTCTCTTTGCACTACATTTCTTCCACTGTTCAATGCTGCTTTTTCACCCTACACCAAATCCACTCTATTCGAAAACTACGTCACCTGTTATCCACTTGTCTACTCCTTCTCTCCTTGATGATTTCTCATTTTAGCTACACCAATGCTCTGTTCTCCAGTTTTCCCCTCTATCAGGTCAGTCACTTACAATTCATTCAGAACACCTCCATCAGACTTCTCCACGGTGCCCATAAATTTGATAACGTCACTCCACTCTTCATCCTCAAATACTGGCTTCCAGTAGTTTATCGCATCAGATTTATGCTCCTCATACGAACATATCAGGCACTTCATTCTGGCAACCCTTCTTTTCTATCACAGTTACTCTTTCCATATGTCCCTTGGCGTACTCTTCGATAAGCCTCTCAGCACCTTCTGATGGTCCCTGACCTCCACCTCATCTATGCTTCTACTGCCCGCTCCTCCTCTTTTCAGGTGGAATTCCCTTCCTCTGGCCCTACATTCTCAATCTTCTTTCTTTTGCTTTATGTCACAACTTAAAACCCACTTCTTTATATTGGCCTTCCCTGCTGCAGCTCCTCCTGAATTTCCATCTGCCCTCGATCCGCTTTGAGCATGTCCTGACAGCCATTTCGGGTACAGTGCCAATTCCTAACTAAATGTTTGTCAATATATCTCCTTCCCTCCCTTTGTGTTTCTCTTAGATGAATATTAACGAATTGTAACCTAGGCCCTCCCCTCTCTATCCACTCATCTGGCTGTCCGTTGCATGTCTGTCTGCCCACCACATACAATTTTGTTTCTGTAGCCATGTATATTTTTAGCATTTCTACCAGCCTAGATACCTTTAGTCATAGGTGGTACATCAAATAAAGATTAACTGTAACTGTAAGATGGTGTAAACATGTTGTGTACATCACAGCTCTGCTCCAGATCCTTACAAACGACACCCCTAAGAACGCCTGTACATGGGGCACATATAAGTATACATAGTCTTCAGGTATGCAATTTCATAATTGCCATTTCCCACATGCAAAACAAGCTTTATATGCAGAAAATGCTTTATGAAATTTCTTCCATAATGTATCAGTTCCTACAAGTTAAAGTCCCAGAAGAGAGAGTGGTTGATATGGAAGGACAGACTAGATAGGCCATGTGGTCTTTTTCTGTTGTCATGTTTCTATGATTCTATATTACCTATGTTTCAAGGGGATTTCTGACATGGGTTACCGTGCTTTTTTTTTTCTCTTGTTCTAGCAGTGGAAAAATCAAACCCCTCTTCTAGATCAAGGATGCAAAGACGGCACAGTGTCCTGGAGGATCCATGGGAAGGAGCAGCACTGAAGGCTCATATTTAGCAGAGCAGCAAATACATCACTCGCTGTTATATCAAACATGTGAACAGTTATGTTCCTATGTCTGACTGCAATGCAAAATCATGTGCTATTTCTTTTGTTGCACAGCCTGCTTATGTGACATCAAGATTGCTATGTCCATTTCATGCACATGAAGCCAAGTACGCTGCTGCACAGTAACACCGATTCTTCATTGGAGTGCCATTCGCCTGCATGTATCTGTGGTAGATTTTGATCATTCAGAGGGTCATTTTATAGCGGATTACCTAGGTAGCAATGGGCAAGTAGACAATACAGACAAATAGGAGATGTAGGTGGCTATAGAGATTTATACGATAACCTCACAGAACCTGCAGCAACTGTGGATAAAATGCACCTTGTCACAAGGTGGATCTAGCAGAGCCCATGGAAATAGGCATTTCAGCAAGTAATGAAACTGACACTGACATTTCAGGCAGGCATATGTCAGGAAGTTGCTATAGGCAACACAAACAAACTGGGTCACGAGCTACAGAAACACGCCCAAGCAGCAGAAAGGCTGAGGGATCATTAGGAGATGAAAGCCAGCTGGGAGTGGGTGGAGTTGACACACACACACACAGATAAACCCAATGCACGTGGAGTTAAGAGAGGTGGCAGAGGAGTGAGGAGTGTGAGAGCGGTGCAAGGTGTGCAGAGAAAGGAAACAGGAAGGAACACAGGAACAAGCAGCTTTGAGAATTCAAGGAGCCAAAGACGTGCTGGGGAAAGCTCGGGTTGGAATGAAGCCGGTGAGAGAGCTGTAAAAGCTGAAAGGTTTTATTCCCAGGCAGAGAGAGAAAGCCCAGGTGACTGCTATTACAAGCAGTGCACAGAGACGTCAGAGCTCAGCAAACGTTATCCGGAAGGTAACAGAGAATTCAATGTGGAAGCTAGCTTGAGGAAGGCAGGAAAAGCCACTTACCAGAATAACAGATACAGAAAAGATAAAGTCTTTTTGCCAGAGGATATTGTTATATCTGGGAGAAAGTTGAAAGGCAAAGCCCGTGGAAAGCTTCCGTTTGGTTTTACTCCAGTAACTGCAGCTGCACCAAGAAGCCTGAACCAGAGTGAGCTGGGAGGTAAGCTGATTTCTACTAATAGAGGGAGAAGTGAATGTTATAACTTACCCTGTGGTTATCAGCAGTGGAAGGGCTCCCAGGCCAAACACTCCAGTGAATATGGTAATAGCCTGATACACAGTCTCACGGAGGGGGAAAGAGAATCTCCATACAATAGGGAGAGACTGTTTGGTAACGTTCCTTGCTGTGCAAAGGAGGAATTGTTAAACGCAGAACCTGAGGAAATGCAATGTGAAGTACAAGGGGACCAAGCTGTTAGTGAACGCATGGACTGTACGCTCATGATAACTGATGAGTTTTCCTCTCTGCGGTGAACAAGCTGTGAAATTGTGATAAGCACTAAAGCTACAAAGAAAAGGTTTTGTTTGCTTGTAGTTGCTGAGTTTTTGAAGCAGCAAAGAAAAGCTTTTATTTGCTGGAAGAGTACTGTTTGAAATACCCGTGTATTATGTGATTAAGAAAGCTGAAGTTAAGCAATTTTTGTTTCTTTACTTTGTGCCCAAAGTGGGGCTGTCTACCTTTTATTTTTACCACCAAAAGAATCCTCCCGGAAGGGGAATAAAAACTGTCTTAAGCCTTACCTCGTGTCCACAACTCGTTCTTTTGACTAGCCAGAAAACTACAACTCCCAGAGTGCCAAACAAGGCCCTCTATACCTTATTCCAGGCTGGTTAACTACAAGGCCCCCGGCTCCATACCCTACCGTAACCCGTGGGGTCCAGCAACGGGGTGACAACCTATGCACATTTATATCTGTATGCAGATGAGGTACACAGGCGCACATTTTATAAACTCCGCCCATGCTCCACCCAAACTACATTCCTGGGAATGCTTATGTGTGGGTCATATAAAAGTATGCAGCTTCTTGTCATCGTATACCGTAATCTATTAAAAGCCCTTTTCTGTGGGTAAAACAGGCTTTATCCATGGAAAATCTTTATAAAACTACCCCCTTACTGACTGTTCATTGTGCTTTACTGGAATGGACATTGGGGGAGGGGGGATTTTATAAGAAGACACCTATTTGTAGGTGCTAAAAGTTATGTGGAGTGGAAGAGTAGCCTAGGGGTTAGTGCAATTGCCTAGTACCCAAACAATCAAGGGATTGATTCCCACTGGTGCTCCTTGGGCAAGTCTCTTTATCCTCCATTGCCTCAGAAGAAAAGGCCTGGCAATCTGCTTCCACTGATATATTGCCAAGAAAACCCAGAAGCAGTTGCATTGCTAGGAGTCAACACTGACTTGATGGCACTAAAAAAATGCTTGTGTAAATGCTGGAACTTTAGTTGTTTATGCTTGTACAGTAAATGACCTCTTATAAAATACCGAACAGAGTAAAAGTATACACATTAATGTGTACACTTTCACTGTAGGTATGTACATGGACAGGGTTTGGGTGCATCATGGATGATGTGAGCAAGTGCATGCATAGATTATAAAACACAATAGTTTTGGCACTTACTTTCAAAATCTAGACACAGTTATTGACTCTTGCAACCTCTTCTTCCTCTGAATCATCTCTCCCCACTTGAATCTGTTCAAAACTCAGCTGCACGGCTAATTTTCCACCAGTGTCGCTATGCTCATGTCACCCTCTTCTCAAGTCACTTCATTGGCTCCCTATCCGCTTCCACATCCAATTCAAACTTCTACTACAGACCTATAAATAGCCTTCATTCAGCTGTTTCTACCCACCTTTCTTCTCTTATCTCTCCCTACACCCCTCCTTGGGAACTCTGCTCGTCTGTCAGATCCCTTCTATCTGTGCCCTTCTCTTCAGTTGCCAACTCCAGACTTTGATCTTTCTGCCTTGCTGCTCCTTAATCCTTGAACAAACTACCTGAGTCAGTACATCAGGCACCATCTCTAGCCCTTTTCAAATCCAGGCTAAAAACTCACATTTTTGAGACTGTTTTTGGATCCTGATCACCCAGGTCTCCTGTTCACCTCCCATGTGTTTCCATAACATTCCTCTAGATATATCCTAGTCCCCACTTGTTATGTTGTCTGTCTTGATTAGACTGTAACAGCCCGATTTTCAACAAGGTGCAGGGGCATGCCATATCCGCAGAAAGATATCCGCTCAGGAAAAGTGCTTGAATCGTGAGTCATGCACCTCCAAAATGGTCAAGCATCAAAAATGCACTACAAACTAAGCATAGCATAGATGGGTAGACATAGGGTCCAGAACCTGGGCTTGGCGCAGGGTCCAGAACCCAGGTTTAGTGCCTAAGGTTGGCCCACGATACCTGTGCATGTTTCCAAAGCAGCGGCCAGAGAAGCGGAACAGCAAGTATGCATGAACCCATGTATTGTCCGTCCGGCATAACCATGCATTGATGACACCGTCACGCAGACCCCACAGGCTGCCTATGCAAGAGCCCCCTTTGACTGGGAAAATAGACACCAGCAGCATGGTGGCAAGGAGGACAGCGAATTTCAGTCCGATGAGTTTGAGACCCTTGTCCAATCTGTGCTGCAGTACAAGGGAGTGCTATACCCAAGGGGTGGGGGGTCGGCAGCCAAAGCTGCGGCTGGCCATAGCCATATGGAGGGCCATAGAACTCTGTGCAGGTAAGAGGCCTGAACAGGTGGGGGACTTAGCACCCTGCTAGGTTATACACACCCTGAAAAGCACAGCTCTGTGTCTGCACATAGGTGTCAGAGAGGGGACGGGCCATGCATTGGTGCAGGTACCATCCATGGCTGGCTGCAGCAAGAGGCATATCCAGATACAGCAGGTGAGGAGGCCACTGCACTCCTTGGTGGTGGCTGGCAGCAACACCACACACACAGCAATGGCAATGCCTGGTGCATAGGGCGCTGTGGTCAGGCAGCCCACCCCAGAGGACCCTACTAGCCAATGTGGACACCCTGGATATGTGCCCCACTCTCTAGCCCCTGCAACCCTATCCCAGGAGTCTGAGGGAGCCAGTAGCAGAATTCACATATGTGCTGTCCATCTGCCCCTGCAAGAGAATCTGCCACCACCGTCCTCCACTCCCTGTCTGGCTGTGGCACCATATCAATGATGTGGTGCCACAGAACCTGACAGATGTGTCCTGGCTAGCATGCAAAAACCATGATACACTGTCCTGTATGGTGCCTAACAAACCTTGCAGTGAAGTGGCTCCTGAGGAAGTGGATGCCTACCTGGCATGACATGTGCCCACAGCCAAGGCCACACGAGGCCCACAAACATGTGCTATAGTGCCAAGGCAAGCCTGTGTGCAACAGATGGGAGCAAGGGAAAAGGGAAGGACTGCAGAGGTGACCAAAGAAGTCAGAGTGTGACAGGTGACTCAGTGGCTCAGATGGCACTGTTGGTAGTGGCACAGGGCATGTGTCAAAGGTCCAGGGTAAGAATACGGTGGCAGATTCCAGAGGTGTACCATCAATGCACCGCACACCTGCTACCTATGGGTATGCCCCTGCCCCCAGGATGGCAGGCCACCAGGCTGAGGCAGGATACAGGTATGTGCAGCAGGCAATATGGAAGCACCCAACTGAGCCCATGTGCATCCCCACCACCTCTCTCCCACAGAGAATATAGTATGCAACATACCCTTGAGGCCCTGAAGTGCCACTATCAGACACTGTGCTGGAAGTGACCAAACTAGCTGCAGCACATCAGGGAGCAGCTGGCAGCCGAGGAAGGTCAGTGGGGTACACTGTGGAGCCCAGCAGATGCAGAGGGTGGCAGCCATGGCTGTCAGACAGGTGCAGGCAGACCATCTGGCGGTGGACTCTCTGTACACAATGATGGGAATGTGTGTGGGGCAGCCATGCTATCCCTCAGTGCCATTATCCCACATGTGCACCATCCGGCAACCAATATATGCAGGTGTGCACACACATAGCCAGGGAAAACATGGATGGGCAGTACAGGGACACACACCACCAGTGATAGCCCCATGTGTACATTATGCACCTGCCCACACTGCCCCCTGTGGGTGCCCACTGCCAAGGTGGGGGCCAGCAAGCCACAGCTGGGCATTCGAGAGGGTGGATAGAGCTGGTGGGAGGTGGGAAAAGGGGGGCATGCAGTGTGCACTATGGGACCCCCATGACCCAAAGGTGGGTTGTGCAATGCATGTGCAGGCCCCCCGGAGGTGTGCCAGCCCCACCCTAGGGCCACACCCATGCGGGCCATTAGCTCCACCTCCCTCTTCTCCCACAGCCAGTTTCAGGGAGGCCCCGGGCACTGCTGGTCCACCATGGGCACCACCCAGGAGTAGTGGTCCAGCATAGGCACAGTCAACCCAAGGTGCAGAGCCCAGCAGTACCTCCAGCAGTGACGGGGAGGAGGAGGCCAGCAAAACTGCATCAGAGGACAGCACCACAGAGGGGAAGGGCAGTGAGGGTGCCATGGCACAGCAGAGTGATGGGGAGTCTGAGGAGGAGGAGGGATCAGAGGGACAGGGGCAGGGCAGGGAGTCTGAGGAGGGAGAGGGATCAGAGGGGGTAGCAGGGGAGATGCAGATACCAGCCTCCAAGAGCCCCAGGTATGGCAATGCGGAGCAGTGCACAGCCAACAAGCAAACAACAGGAGGGCCAGAGGGGGAGCTGCACCCCCTGGCTGTGCCCTGCAGCCCACAGCCATGCCCACCCACATCCCTACAGGGGGGCATGTGCCTGCCACATGGCTTGGCACAGAATGAATGCAAGAGGCAGAAGAGCCATGGCCCACTTTCTACAGCCATGGACCCCACAGCTACCCCAGCACCCATGGACATGCTATGGCTGTGCCACATCAGGCCCCTCTGTACCACCACCCCCTCATCCAGCCAGTGACTGGTGGCAGAGATGCGGCTCCTCAGGGAGGATGTGTGGACTGAAGCACAGACCACTGGCATGCACCTGGATGCCCTCACTGCTGCAGTGACAGGGCACAAGCAGGGTCCCCCTGCACCATAGGCTAACCCCATGCCAGGGATTGCCCTTTGATGGGCAGTAATGGGGCAGACCGTGTTTTGTACCGCTTTTGATTCTATACTGCTGTTGCCACTATTATTATATTTGTGATATGTTTGCAAATAAACTTTTCCCAGTTTGCAATCATGGTGTGTTGTCTATTTTGTGGGAGGCAGGGTGGTGTGTCTTGTCAGACGGCTGCCTGGGTGAGAATTTTTCACAGTCTTGGCAAGTGCATATATCTATATGATTTGCAAGGTATTGTGGGCAATGTAGTTCATTCACACCAGACACAGCTGCTGACAATAATTTAGTTGTGCTCTTGGGTAAAGCCAATAAGATATTTATTTATGGGGTTATTTCTCCCAACCACAGATATGCTTGGTAGCACATAAATTAGGTAACTTGCTTTCAGTGTTAACTTGGAAAAACAAAGTCAAAATCAGGAAAACAACAAATGAAAAGCCACAAAGCAAGAAACAAACTGTTCTTTTCAGGTTAACTTCTGATTACTTCCCACATAGATACAGAAGTGATTCTCTCCTAGCTCACAAGCAATTAGGTAAGGCTTAATTGCTAGCAGTTACCAGCTGAAACCCCTTAGCTGGCTTGCCTTCCACTGTGTGGGTCAAATCCTGCTTCAGGAGCTTTTCTGAGTAGATTAAAGAACAAATTTGTATTTCTTTGTGATGGTTGCTGTACTTTATAACAGAAAGTTACCAACGGAGTTTAGATAGAGAGCAGTTCATATAAACAGGATCCTCATCTGCTATTATTCCCCCTTGCTCAACAAGCATGGGTTCAATATCATGGATTGGCACAGATGAATCTCTCAATGGAGCATTTTCAGGAGAATACTTGTTTCCCTGCTGTCTTTCAAGGTTATAGCTAGGGCATAGATCAGTGTTCATACCTGAGCTTCCATTGCTGCTAGAGTTCCTCTCTATATAGCCTGGCCAGTATGTAGTCCAGTTCTTATGTCCAGCCTTCCAATCCAGATCCCTGGACACTGGATCTCTCTTCACATACCTTCTGGCACAGGTCTTAGGGTCCCTTCCACGTGCAGCCGTCTCCCTCACAGGTAGCCTCTGGTGATTCCTAGCTCTGCAGCACCATTCCTCTGGCTTTCCCCAGTCCAATGGTGTATGCTGGCCCTTGGAATACCTCCCAGTATACGTACTGCTTTGGACTCTTCTAGACCTCTCAAAGGCTTTTCTCCTCTTTCTTCCAGAGGGTCTCTTTCCCTCTCTGTCCGTCCGGTTTTGGCTTCTGCTTCTGATGATCCTTCAGATGAAACTGATGATCATTCTCTGGATATCCAAGGTGATCATGAAGATGGTCATCTGTAGAATAAACTCTACTCTTATTCTGCTTAGATGAGTGCTCCTCCCTAACACAGCGCAGCTGTGCTGAATCAGGCCCTGCCCTTTGAGATGAGTGCTTAGGGATTACCTCATAGCCCTCCTGATTGAACACACGTTTCCCCACTTCAGCTCCTCTAATGGCTGTTGGAAACCTGGTGCATTCTGGGACTGGTAGTCTTTTATGGGAAAATTCTGTTTTCTTATTTCTACCAGAACTGACAGGTTGCTTGTTCAGAGTCACTTCACCTTTTCTATAGCTCCTTCCTGAGCTATGATAAGCTTCCTTATCACAGTCTGCATGGATGGTGTAGGGGACCATGGGAAGGAGTCCAGGGTTGTGGGCATGGGGTGTGTGCCCTGTGAGTCACATCCATGTGCGCGGGTATGGCATTGAGGCACCACACATGCAGAATGGCGGCGGTCTCAGCTCTGCATGAGTAGTGCCTCTGTGCCATACCCGCGCAATACAGCTGCAGCCACTGCCTAGGGTGAGTAGTGCCTCTGTGACAAATCCATGCACAACAGGCAGCAGTCAGCACGGGGGTGGCACAGCAGTGCTACATACACAGGATGCCCCTGCCCTGTGGAGCCACACAGTCAGATCGACGCTGTGTTCCTGCCTGCATGCGCAGCAGCCATACCCACATACTGTGCTATCTGTCCTACTTGGGTATTACCATCTAGGAGTCCATGCACACATATGTTGCCGTCGGGCAGTGGTGTCCTATGGTGGCTAGCTGTCACACAGATTTTCATACCATCGGCGCTCAGGATTCTACGTGGGTACTGGATATGCCTTTGGATGGGGCATGGCGTGGCTGCACATCATAACCGCATGTTAAAGGGCCTACGCAGGTAGTCAAACACCACCATAGCAACTGAGTTACACAATGGCAGACACAGTGCCAAGGCAGGGGGCAAAGCAAACCCAGAAAGTGAACATCACGCCATCCGAGACTGCTATGGCCCTGGGGCTCATCCTGAATCAAGATGCTGCCATTTTTGCAGCAGAGGATGCCAGCTCAAAGCTGACAGCATGGCATGACATCATCAGGAGGGTCAATGCTGTCCACCACAACAGAAACTTGGAGGATATCAAGAAGAAGTAGCAGATGGTAGAGGAGGCTGCCCCCTGTGCAGCAGTGCAGTCTCACCCCTCTAGAGGAATAGATGCTGCAGTTTGTGGAGGAGTTCTCCATCTCAGGGGTCACAGGCTTTGATAGCTCTACCCCAGGCACATTGGAGACTGGGTTGGGGTGCCCCATGACTTAGGTGGCATCGTGATGGCCATGTATGTGTCCCCACTATGGTTCCGTCCACACAGGGCCTGCCTGTCTGTCTGTTGGACCTTGGGTACTGCATGGGCTGGGGACAGTGTGGACTAGGAATCCACCTGCCAGTTCCATAGTGGGCCTGGTGGCACCCCATAGGTCGATGTGGCAGCTCTTGTCACTAACCTGTGCCATCTTTTCTCTCCCAGAGACCTGCCAGGGACCCTACCTTCACAGCCTGGAACTGATGCATCAGGGGGCGCCTCACCACCCACTGTATATGATAACAGTGTGCAGCCATGATGTAGCACAGTCAAAGGGGTCAATGTGCCTGCCAGGGTGTTGGTTCAGTCCGGTGCACGACCCAGGGCAGGGGAGCAGGCCAGTGTGTTTGCCAGTGCTGGGGAACTGGAGGTGGATGATGCCCCACTCGCTGAGCTACAATTCACCATCCTGCATGACCCTGTGGATGCAAAATGTACTGATCTGGACCAGGAGCTTCTGCAGGCAGGTGTGCACCTGGTGGCTGGCACCGAGGGCATACGGTCTAAGCTGTACAGTATCTGGCAGGACCTGCAGGCAGCCACACAGGTAAGGGAGCCAGAATTTGAGGCATGGCAGGAACACTGACTGCGTATGGAGCGCCATCTGGAAGGGAACCTGCATCTGATGAGGGAGATGGCAGCACACCAAGTAACGATTGTTGGTTCCCTGCACAGTTTGGTGGGCCTCGTGCAGGTGCAGGGGGTATGTGCTGGGGCTGCCAGTGCACCAGCACAGCCACCTGGTAGCCCTGACCCATGTTCATCAGCCTGCTTTGCTGGGGAGGGTGACAATACTGTCAGCATATCATTGGACATTGCTCCACTGCACCACAGTGCGCATTTCAGCAAGCACCCATGGCTGGCAGGGAGCCCAGGGGTGGGGGATACATGTGGGGGGAAATAAATAATCACACTGCACATATAGGGGCATGTTTACTAAACTGCGATAACGTTGCAGCAGCTACGTTAAGGTGCGTTATGTATCGTTAAGGCGCCTTAACGTTACATTCTGTACAGTGCCCTGTACTGTGCCTAATAATATGCCTTATAACATGCCTTATAACGCGCCTTATAGCGCGCGTTACCTGACGGCTTGCCATAATGATGCCCCGCCCACGCCTTTATATGCGCATCTGTACCTTTACCACGGAACCTAACGTGAATGACATTACCGCAGTTTAGTAAACATACCCCATAGTGTAACATTGGGCACTTTATTTGTGATTGTGTGTATCTTGTCCAGGTGGTGGTGTGGGGCAGTCACCTCAGAAACTGTACATGGTGGACCAGTGTCCATGCCTGTGTTGGCTCCTGGCCTCTGCCCCATCACCATCTGCTGCCTCTGCAGTCTCCCACTCCTCTGCCACCACTGGCTCTGGGTTCGGCAATCCACACATCTGTGCAAGGTTGTTGAGTATGCAGCATGATGAAAATATCAGGCATACACTCTTCAGGCTGTAGAGGTGTTCCCACTACTCTTGTTGGCACTGGAAGTGGCTCTTCAGCACCCCTATTGCTCACTCCACAACTGCCCGAGTCTGCTGATGGGCAGCATTGTACTGCTCCTCCTGCCGGCTCATGGGGTGGTGCACTGGGGTCAGCAGACAGGTCCTCAGGGTATATCAACAGTCACCTGAGGGGGCAATGTGAGATGTGCACACGAGCATGGGACATGCTTCTATGTTTGGATTGCCAAGCCCTTCTTAGTGTTTATGTTGGAGTGTGAGGTGTTGTGTTGGGGTCACAAAGTCTCCCTTGTTTTTCAGAGGGTGGGAGGTACTGTGTTAGGGTGCCAAGTTGCTCTTGTTTTTGTGGAAGTGGGAGATGTTGCATGAGTGCTGTTGAGACCCTTTTGTTTGGCATATTTAACAGCATGTTTCCTAGGCTCTGCACTAATATATGAAATGCCATACTGAGTCAGACTAAGGTCCATCAAGTCCAGTATCCTGTTTCCAACAGTGGCCAATCCAGGTCACAAGTACCTGGCAGGTTCCCAAAAAGGCATACAGGTTCCCAATGCTTGTCCCAGGCAAGCAGTGGATTTTCCAGATCCTCTTTAATAATAGTTTATGGACCTTTCCTCCAGGAACTTGTCCAAGCCTTTTTTAAACCCAGCTACACTAACAGCTTTTACTGCATCCTCTGGTAACTAATTGCAGAGTTTGATTATGCAGGGCTGTAGGCTAATTGCAGGGAGGCAGTTATATCCCCCTACAGTTACCACATGTCAGCATGGCAATATAGCTGCTGGTTCAACTAAGGCCACCCACTGAGGTGGCGTTAGTTACACTCACGCTACTTGCAATGAGCCATTATGTTAGTCTTTGCTGACAATGCAGATGCCTGTGTGTGAGAGTTCTTTCGCTCACCTCACTCTGCAGTAAAGTATAATTTTGGGAAAGAAGTCCTGTAAACCTAACATTAATGGGTAAACACATTTTTTTGACTAAATATGTCTGGTTTTAGTTTTTACTGATATATTCCCTATTTGATGAAAATCTCTCTCAGTTCTGCATATGTGTGACTGAGGCTACAGATTCTGTTAGCATGGAGTTTCTGTGTAGGGAGCTGTAGTAATCTGGATTGCCAAGTTTTCTGAATAGAAATATAGATGTTCTAGGGCCCACTGCAATATTTATGGTGCTGCCCTTTTCTGGGTGTGCTCCATGTTTTGTGAGTTTTGGAAGTTAGTGCTATTATGGAATTGTAGATGCGGTTCTTGATAAGGTCAACTATAGAGTATTGGTTGGGGGGGGGGGAGATACTAGAATATGTATTATTTTAGAGATATGCAGTTTTACGTTCTTTATGCTGCCAGACTGAAATCTAAAATATTTTGTCAGCTCAGATTCAAGGAAATTTCAAATTTTAAGGGACCGTCTCAGTTTAATTTTGTTTAGTACCCTGATATCTTCACTGCTGCTGAGTTCCAGACTTTTCCAGCTCTAGCACAATCCAATCAAGCATTTGAAATCATGGCTACCAGGATTAGTTTCTCATTTTATTTCTTCCCTACTCATCAATAATCTGGTCATAGCAAAATAAATCTGATGTGCAGATATTTATAATGGTTTGATTGGGGTGGGGGCTGTGTAAGTGGCTTTTCATTAATCAAATTTAATGTTTTATTATGTTACTAAATTGCATGTGTACATTTAGAAGCCACCTAGGATTTTAGATGTGAAGCATATATATTTTAAAATAAAATAAACTAAATGTATGCAAATGATACCACAGTGAGTCTCCGCACATGACCCTGCATCACCCTCAAGCCGTCCCAGGAGGATGCACTGGGTGACAGGAAAGGAGAAACCTCAGATTGGGACCTACATGATCAGAGAATAAAATGGTCAGAGAACAAAGTTAGAAGAGAATTTTATTTTCAATTTAATGATCAGACTTGGTGCATCTCTTTCTATTTCTCTGATACTACACTGTATGCACAATCTGGCTTCTTGTGGTTGCAGTTTAATTTTTATCTACATATGTTTATTTTTAGGTTATGGTCACTTATTCTGTACTTGGTGAAGGTCTGTATTTTGAGTGTGTGACCAAGACCAGGTGTTCTGTTAACATGGAATTTGTATGTGGGGATCTGTACTATAGTATGTGGCTGCCTGACATCATCTGCCCAGCTGATTTCATTTGCTTTAAGCAGCTCCCTTGCTAAGCTTCATGCTCCAATCAGGGCTGTGGGAGGAGCCTCTTGTGCCGTTAAACAGCTGCTACCGTCAGGCGCGTCCGCGCCTTGCGGGCCCAAGCCAGAGGGCCTCGCTAGAGGGCCCTTTGGTGCGGCCCTTAGTTGAGGCACAGAACCTGGCTTGTCAACAACCGCTGCACTTTCTACCATCCGGGTATAGACAATGCTTAAAATGCTTGAAGGGCTACCAAGAGGGCTGATACTGCTCAGAAGAAAACTGCACTCATGAGTACTTATCACCTGAGACATTCTTTAAATCTTGGAGAAAAGGGAATTATTGGAGTAAAACTGATAAAATCTGTATATTTTAAAATTCAGTGTTTTATCAAGTCAGTTAGGGCATAGTACTACAAGCCAGTGTGGAGGATGTGCATTGTAGCTGGGCCTTTCCATCTGATCTGAAGTTTACCTTGAAGGAACATGCATTTCTCTCTGCATTTGATTATGATTATCTCCTGCTCCATTGCCTATTGACTCTACCTACTCCAAAGCCTCTGCTCCTTCTCTCTTTACTCCTCACCTCATTCGCTGCTTCTCCTCATCCTTCTCTCCTCTGGTAAGTCCCTTCTTCCCTCCTATCTCATGATGAGGCCACTTCGTAACTTGGCTAACCTGATCTACATCTTCCCCAATTCTGGTCTCCCTAAATCTACCTCTCACTCTTTGAGGTTTCCTATCCTCCCTAAACATCTCTCTCATATTAGAACTAGGCCTTTTCCCAATCCTTCTAACCTTATTCACATTCCTCTCCTCTCCCCGTCTTCTCTCCCCTTTTCCTGTGCCTTATGGAGTGTTCACTCTATCTCTAATAAACTTGCCTTTGTACATGACCTTTTTATTTCCCGCTCTTTTCACCTCTTTGCCTTAACTGAGACCTGGCTTCTTCCTGAAGACAATGCCTCCATTGCCGCTCTTTGTCATGGGGGCTTCCAGTTCTCCCACTCTCCTCGGCCTACTGGTCGTGGTGGGAGTATTGGACTTCTTCTGTCTCCCTCTTGTCACTTCCACTTTCTCATCCTACCTCAATCTCTTTCCTCTCTCTCTTTTGAACTCCACTCGATCCGCCTCTTCGCTCCTCTCCCACTCCGAGTAGCTGTTCTCTATCGTCCTCCTGATACTTCTATTTCCACTTTTCTTTCTGACTTTGATTCTTGGTTGTCTACCTTTCTTCACCCCTCCTCCCCCACCCTTATTCTTGGCGACTTTAACATTCATGTTGATGACCCCTCCAATCCCCATGTTCTAAAACTCATCTCTCTTACCTCCTCGTATAACCTTCAACTCTATTCCACTGCTCCTACGCACCAACATGGTCATTGCCTTGACCTAATTTTCTTCTCTAACTGCTCACCCTCCAACTTCCCTAACTCTGTCATTCCTTTATCTGACCACCACCTTTTAAGTCTTATTATTCATCATCCTCCACCTCAGCCTCGTCCTGCTTCCACTAATCTATTTAGAAACCTTCTTGCTATTGATCCCTTAGCTCTCTCCTCCACTGTTTCCTCACCCCTTTCATCCTCTCTTTCTTCTAATTCTATTGATGAGGCTGTGGCCTCCTATAATGCTGTACTCTCCTCTGCTTTGGATTCTCTTGCTCCCCTCATCTTACGTCCTGTTAGGCGTTCTCCTCCACAGCCTTGGCTCTCTCCTTTTGCCCGCTATTTGCGCTCCTGCGCCCGCTCTGCTGAGGGTGCCTGGCTCAAATCTCACTCTCATGCTGACTTTCTCCACTTTAAATTCATGCTCTTTTCCTTCCAATCAGCCATTGCACTTGCCAAACAAATCTACTTCACCCATCTGACTAACTCTCTTGTCTCTAATCCTCGTCTTTTTTATACCCTCAATTCTCTCCTCAGTGTGCCCTCACCTCTGGCTCCTACCTCCCTTCCTGCCCAAACCTTGGCACAGTACTTCCATGACAAAATCCATAAAATCACCCTCCATTTCACTACCTCCTCTTCTCCCCCCCCCCTTTTTCCCAACTCTCCCCCCTTACTTCTGCTTCTCTTTCTTCCTTCCCTCTGGTCTCTGATGAGGAAACAACACTCCTCCTTTCTTCCTCTAAGCTGACTACCTGCCCTTCTGATCCTATGCCCACCCACCTCCTTAGCTCCATTTCTTCCACTAACGTCCCCTCCATCACTCATATTCTCAACCTATCGCTCTCCACCGCAACCTTCCCTTCTGACTTCAAGCATGCTATTGTCACACCCCTCCTCAATAAACCCTCACTCGATCCCTCCTGTCCTTCTAACTATCGTCCCATCTCTCTCCTTCCCTTCATTTCTAAATTACTTGAGCGTGCTGTCTACCACCGCTGTCTCAACTTCCTCTCCTCTCATGCCCTCCTAGATCCTTTACAATCCGATTTCCGTCCCCTACATTCTACCGAAACTGCTCTTACCAAAGTCGCCAATGATTTGTTTCTGGTTAAGTCCAAAGGCTTTTATTCTGTCCTCATTCTTCTGGATCTCTCTGCTGCCTTTGACACCGTTGAGCACAATCTTCTTCTTATCACCCTGTCTTCACTCGGTTTCAAAGGCTCTGTACTTTCTTGGTTCTCCTCCTATCTCTCCCACTGCTCTTTTAGTGTGTACTTTGGTGGCTCCTCCTCCTCTTCTACCCCTTTACCTGTGGGTGTACCTCAAGGTTCTGTCTTAGGTCCGCTCCTCTTCTCTCTCTATACCCAATCCCTTGGTGCCCTTATCTCTTCCCATGGCTTTCACTATCATCTCTATGCTGACGACTCTCAAATCTACCTCTCTACGCCTGTTATCTCTCCTGAAATTCAAGCTAAGATCTCAGCCTGCCTCTCTGACATTGCTTCCTGGATGTCCTACCGCCGCTTGTAGCTGAACATGGCCAAAACTGTACTCCTTGTCCCCCTAATGCCTCTCCTCCTCCTTCCCCTTTCTCAATCTCTGTGGATAACTGTTATCCTTCCTGTCTCTTCGGCATGGAACCTTGGTGTTATCTTTGACTCATCTCTCTCCTTCTCTTTACATATCCAAAACATTGCTAAAACATGCCGTTTCTTTCTTTACAATATCTCCAAGATCCGCCCTTTTCTCTCTGATAACAGTACTAAACTGATTGTTCACTCTTTAATCACCTCCCACCTTGATTACTGTAACCTTCTCCTTGCTGGACTCCCTGCTAACCACCTCTTTCCTCTCCAGTCTATTCAACATTCTGCAGCTCGTCTGATTTTCCGTCAGTCTCGTTTTTCACACATTACTCCTCTTCTCATGTCTCTTCACTGGCTCCCCATCCGCTTCCATATCCAGTTCAAACTCCTCCTTCTAACCTATAAATGTATTCATTCTTCTGCCCCTCATTACCTTTCATCCCTCATCTCTACCTACACCCCCTCTCACCTACTCCGCTCATCTAATTGTCTTCATTTATCTATGCCTTTTACTCGTACTGCTAATTCTAGACTTCGCTCCTTTCAACTGGCTGCACCCTTTTCCTGGAATTCTCTACCTGTCTCTGTCCGCCAAGCCTCCTCCCTGGCCATCTTCAAATCCAAATTGAAATCCCATTTCTTCACTATTGCTTTTTGTTCCTAACTCGTCCTTTCTTGTTCTCTCCATAAACATTTATTCTTATCTTGTTAATTGTTATCTGTATTATCTAATTTATTTCATATTTTGTCTTGACTAGATTGTGAGCTCTAACGGGCAGGGACTGTCTCTTTTTTATGTTTGTACAGCGCTTCGTATGTTGCAGCGCTTTATAAATGCTTAGTAATAATAATAATAATAATAATAATAGTAATCTGAATTGTTCAGCTTTTCAAATAGGTGTTTGGATATTCTGGGGCCCACTGTAGTATTTACAGTGATGCTTTTTTTTTATGAGTTCTTTAGGTGAGTTTTGGAAGTTGGTGCTGATATGGTATGATATGGTAGATTTACTCTATAGATACTCAATGACTTTGTTGTAGTTTTGTATTAGTCCACAATATGCTAGTACTAGAGAATACTTCTTGTTTTTAGTGAGATGATGAGAATCAGATTTTTTTTTTTTAAGATATTGAGTTCTGTGGGTAAAAGTCCTGGTTCTGCTCTGCACCCACTGTTGAGCAAGGGGGTTCTGTGGATGCAAAATATATGTTCAAAAAGAAAAAGCAAGAACCATAACACAATTTATAACAACAAAATTAAAATGAGTTATAATTTAGTTTTATAGACTGTGCTGTGGTTCTCGCTCTCTTTTAGTTCCTTGGTGTGCAAACGTCTTGCATTTCTTCCAGATAATCTAATCGGCTTTTTGGTTTGGTTCAGACCCTGATTGGAGTTTTGAGAAAGCCCCCCCCCCCCACACACACACACACTATGGGGGGGGGGGCACCATCTCATCCCTTGCCTCAGGCAGCAGATTGCCTTTAGCTGCCTCTGTGCACACATAAGATCTCTCATCAACTGAGAGATAATCATATATGAGACACTCGGTACAAAGGACTGGATAGTCCCCTTGCACACACACATACCTCTAAACATACATATGCATGCATATAACCCCATTCCCCCATACACATCCCATATGAGCACACCCCACTCATACACACCCTACTTACAAACTACATACACATCCCAACCAGCATACGCATATCCAACAACAGACTTCGTAGACAGAAAGCATCAAATCTTCTTCTCCCTCCCACGCAGATACGCAAGAGTTCACAACGTACATGCACAAGAACCTTTGAATTTTATGCTGCCACCATTTGGAACCAGCTACCCCCCCCCCCCCCACACACACACACACATTATGTTGCAATCAATCACACAACTTATTCAAAAAACACCTCAAGACATACCTCTTCGAAGAATACTATAGTGCATCCCTCACAACCAACCCCCAATAAAAGCATCCCCCACTCCCACATACCATTCCCACTACTCCCCCTCCTTAAACACCTAAGCCTGTCCAGCCCCCTCTATTACTCCCACCCCTTCTTTATTTCATCACAAGCCCACCTCTAAAAACCACCAGTATGACCTATGCTTGCTATATCTCACACCCCCTACTGTATCATAAGCGCACTGTAATATAGGTTCCAAAATGATACTATTCCTGTTTTTTACCCCCTCCCTTTTGTTATATGCTGTTCCAACTTAAAGTTGCCTGTATAACTTCATGTCTTAAATTGTTCCATGTAAAACGTTCCTTTTTGTTTCATGTAAACCGTTTTGCCTGGTAGAAAAACGGTATGTTAAAACCAGTTAAATAAATACGTAAATACCCCATAAATACCACTACCCATGCACATGCACACCTCCCTAAATACATAAATCACCCTAATTCCTTTATATTTATAAATCTCATTCCTTCCAAACACATCCCCGTGACAATCTCCCTGTACACACACACTCAGTTCCCTTGTAGCAATGTATGTTAGAAAGCATTCCCAAAGTCCTGCCTCTGCATGCTTTTCTTTCTTGCAACAGAAACAAAATAATTCAGCAAAATGGTTAGTAGGTCATTCTGACTGAGGTTGGATGGCTTGCTTGAAACTGACAGATCTAATGCTTTAATATTGTTCAGAACTTATAATGTTCCCGTAGTTCTGCTATTTTTTTCATGAGAAGATTTGGAAGCAGATAAGAGCTGAATATATATTAGAATCCAGCATGAGTGTCAGCATTCACCAGAGACAAGTGGATGTGATAAGGACACTGTGTTTTCAAGAACTGCATCTGTTCCAGATTGCACAAGTAGCTGCATATTTATATATTTACTACAACAGGAGACAGCCAAGTTTGACATTCATACTTAGAATTTGGTTAAGCTCAGAAATGTATTTGCAAACATTACTAATGACATAATATTTTTTGTAACTGGCTTTAATAAACAATCAGATGAAAATAATGAAAAGGCTCTCCTTGTCTGCATCAACTATTCAGATTCATGTAACTACAACCAATAGCGTGGAGGAGTAGCTTAATGGTTAGAGCACTAGTTTAAGAATCAAGAAACAAGGGTTCAATTTTCACTAGCACACCAGTCACTTAACCCACCTTTGCCTGAGAAAAATCCAAGGTATCAATGTGCATTGCCAAATTTAAATCATAATGTAAACCCCTTTCACTGAAATGATAAAGCAATTTAAAAAGTCTGTTAAATAAACGTAACTGCAACCAACAATTGCCAAGATGCCACGTGAATTAGTCCAATCACCCCTGTCCAATAATGATTGATTAGTTCTTTGGTTGATAGAAATCTCTTTTAAAACCATTGCACTCCTGAAAATCTGAACTGCAGATTTCTAAAAGCTGTTTTAGTTCTATGGGCAATGGATTCTTTAAAAGCTGCAATGTTGTTTATTGAATCAGCATGAAAATTACACAAGAATGATGTTGCTCATGAGCTTTTGAGATCACAGAAGCCACCGAAAGAATATCTCAAGAAGAGGCTAATGGAATTTTCAGAAGGATCTTGCATTATCTTGAAATTTCATGTGCAAAAGTATGTTTTATCATTTTCATGTGGGTGGGCTAGTAATGAGCACTGCTTGCTGAGACAGAAGCCAATGAGGGGGTGGAAGCACAAATTGCCAGAAGATCTGAATACTCAGTTGGTGATATACTGAACTTGAATACACCTGTATTTTTCTGATTTATTTTTTCATGCTTGATGCTGTTGTATGTTCTTGAGGTTTCCCTCTACTTAGCTCCTCCCATTCTTTTTGACCCTGAAGTGCTGCTGTTCTATCCTAAAACTATCCAGATCATAGGGATCTGCATTGGCTTGAAATGACAATGGAAATGTTTCTCAAGTGGCTTCATTTTGGTTTTAATCTGCAACAAAATGAAAAAAAGCCTGAAATTGTGGGGTCTTTTACTAAAGGGAGTTAGCTGACCATGTGTGTTCTGGCATGCACTGAATGCGCGTTGCGATATGCAGGGGCAAGACATGTAGTGCAGGACTATACCCTCACTAACTCTGTAACCCGCATTGGAGTCCAGATAGCACAGGGTTCACACCCTGATAACTCCATTAGCATGGGATCACCTAATGCCACCTCAATAGATGGAGTTAAGTGCTCTCGTGCTAATGTGCTCTGCGCTAAGGGACAGGGCTCTGCATTAACTGCTGGGGATATGTTGTCCACCTCCCTGAGAGTGCAATGACGTTGCATCTAATGCACCACAGTTTTGGTGCTTTTGGCACATTAGGTGCGGCACCCTAGCACCCATTAGTAAAAGGGCCCCTTTGGGGGGTTTTTCCCCAGTATTGTCATGACCTAGCCTAGCCTCAGACCAGTGTTCTGTGGTTGAAAGGCATTGGCCTTCCAGAAGATGTTATTCTACTTCCCGGGGAGGCTGTACCTAGCCAACCTGTATTTAGCTTTGTTTTATATTAGATGTATTTTATATTAGTTTTGTTTCCTGATTGGCCCACAGTTTATTTGTTCTTGAGCTCTGTACAAAATCGTTCCTGGATTTTTTGCCTTGTGAATCTACTGATGCATGTACTAGAAACTAACTCCAAAGACGTTTTTCTAGTGCTATGTTCTTGTGACAGAAATTCTGTGAAATCGTTTCTATGTTTTTTCGACAGTGTCTCAGAACTTTTCCAGGATGTTGAATAGGCTTGCTAAATGTCTCTGATAGTATAATGGTAACTAGAAATTTCAAACAGCAGCCTTGCCAAGTTACCCAGTTCCAAGAGGGAGATTTTAGTCCATTCCTTGATTTTTGACAGTCCCATCATAGTGCATTAGGGGGACTGCAGAACAGACTTCATGGTTGGAATCAGAGACTAAGGGGTATGTTTACTAAATCGTCTTAATGTTACCGGCGCTAGTTGCAGCGATAATGTGAAGAATGCAATATAAGGAGTGGGCGTTCCAGCGGCAAGGTAGCAAGAATCTGTATTGAGCGATAGTGGGTGCCATGGCATGTTAACGCGCGTTAACCCTAAGTTCATGCCAGTGCAGTGTTAGCAGCTATAAAGATGTAGCCCACTGATTACTGCAATGACTGTAGAGGCAGAGGTCATGGGTTCAATCCCACAGTGGTGTTATGTAAGAAGGCTGTCTGAGGCAATTCCTTTTAATCTAAATCAGTGCTGTCTGAGGCATTTTCTTTTTTAAGTGAAATCAGTGCTGCCAGCAAAAACACCCTCACAGTGCCGTAACATAAGGTGCCACATAAGGCACTCCATAGGGCACATTATAAAGTGCCCTGTCCATCAAGCCGCCTTCTAATGTGCCCTATAGGGCACTTTATAGGGCGCCTTATGAGGCACCTTAAGGTTTCAGCACTGTGAGGGTTCATTTTGCTGGCAGCACTGATTTAAATTAAAAGGAAAAGCCTCAGACAGCTGTATTAAAGAACACCACTGTGGGATCAAACCTATGACCTCTGGCTTCAATGTCATTGAAGCAACCAGTGGGCTACATCTCTATAACTACTAACACACCCCTGGCTGGCTACAGAAAGACTGCAGGTCACCATACAAACTGTCTGCTGTGGTTACCAGGATAGGGTAAACCCACCCGTACCCATGATGCACTGCACATGGAGATCAGCAGTCTACAGCTGATCACAAGATGGGGTATGCACTCTCATAGCACCTCGGTCTGGTAGGGGGAACTGACCTTGTGTGTTTCTGGCACAGAGTAGCTACAGACCGTGACATTGTGCGGGTCCTGTGCTTACCCTGAAGGTGAGGTGGGGCACCCAGCACCAGGTCCAGAGCACCTGGCTTGGCTGAGATTAGGCTATGCTGCAGGTCCCCATCAGTGCCAGTGTTAGGTAGTCCTTGCAGACACACCTAGGATACACCTGTGTCCATCTGTATTTCCCAGTCACGTCTAGCCCTTGTGGACTATGATGCATCCAGAATAGTGCATATCCTGTGTGGGTGCCATGGTCTCATGTTATAAGTGAAGGGGGGTGTTTGGACCCAAAAGCAGATTATGTAGCACCACCCAACCCGCCCTCTGTGGCTCAGGGTGAGAGACAGGATCTCCCACCAACATATCCACATTCTACATCTCTGCAATGGTGGCAGTAGAGGGGATCATCAACCCCAGTCCTGCTGTGGAATGGGCACCCTACAGGGCAGTCAATGCAGATCTGTACAAATCACACAAGGAGATGGCAGACAGGCAGAATGCTGGAAAAGCTCAGCCCCCCCCCCCCCCACCTACTATCTGACATTCACCAGCAGATAGCACAGTCAGTCTCCACCTGCTGCACCCTGCAAGGTGTTCCAACCATACACATGCTAACTGCAGACAGTCTGCTAGCTAACACATACTGCATGTTTCTGGAGGAACTGAATGCACCCAAAAATGGGATGTCAGCAATTAGGCCACAAAAAAGAGAACCCATAAATATCACTTGAGAGGAATACTGCATAGCAGTATGGGGGAACCTAGCCATGTCGTGGTCACTGCTCATTCAGGGTAAGAGTGACCTCCCAGCATGACATGCTGTGGCCACACTGTCCGTGCAGATGGTGGTCGGCCACTACAATTTCCCAGCCATTGCCCTATGCCCTGTGCAGATGCATCCTGCCCAGGCCACCCTGTCCGGGCCATACCCACAGTACTTTGCTCCTCATTATGCACATTGGCAGGCTAACACTGGAAACAATGCAAGCAGTGTGGGCTCAGTAAGGTGTAGACAGCCACAACACACTGGATAGACATACACACACTCCCACACCTATGCCAGCATTGTGCAAATAAAGAGGTTTTTGGCAGCCCTGGCCACCACACCAGTCCTGTGCACAGTGCAGGAATGGCTATGGTACGCAATACTGTTGAGGTCACTCCCCGGGGTGGTAAACACTGTCAGAAACCAAAACTGAAACACACTCCACAGATATCAGAAAGGTTGCTATGATGCAGCTCTGTCAACAAATTGTGTTTAACTTAGGATTTGTTATCTGCCATTAATCATAGCAACCTTTTGATATATGTGTTCCCAAGTTTAGGGTGGCATTGCTAAGGTATGCAGGTGCCAGTATTGGGAGATGCTGCTCCACGCAGTGCCCAACAGCCTGACTCTCCATGAGGCTTTGGATAGTGGTGCCTGTGGATGTGGGTGTGGGTGTTTGTGCCCCTGTTGGCCATTGCTCTAGGGCAGAGGTTCCCAACTCCGGTCTTGGTGGGCCAAACACGGTTCAGGTTTTCATGCTGCCCCTAATGAATGTGCATGAGATACATTTGCATAAAATGGGGGCAGTGCATATAAATGCAGCACAGGCATATTTATTAGGGACAGCATGACACCTGAATAGTGTTTGGCCCTCCAGGACTGCAGTTGGGAAACTCTACTCTAGGGATTGCATGTGTTTATGGTGTCTGTGCTCTGTAGGGTAAAATATAAGTGTTTCAGGCATGTTTATTTTATCTGCAATAAAGGTTCCGTCTTTATTACCACGGTTTAGTACTGGGTAAAATATGGGGACAAGGTTGGCAGGAGCCACAGCTGGGACTTAAACTTGTGACCTTCTACCCCTGAACACACTGGCTGTGTGTACTGCACCAAACTGTTACCATGGGGGCAGATCATTCCCTGGGGATACCATGACTGTTCATCAGACAGACCTTGTCTATTGCAGTGGACGGCACCCACCTAAACGGGGCTTGGCCGTGGTCTGTTGTGGGCAGATGCCACTGCCCCCTCTGCCACCAGCACCCCTCCGCCACCATGCTGACATGCCCTTCTGCCAGTGGTGCTGGTGGTGCGCAGTCCCAGGCCATCCAGTGTGCCAGTAGGCAGCTGCCTATGGTCCGTGATATGGGGTAGGGGTGCCTGCATAGACATCAACGCTTCCCCCCAGCACTGCCTGCAAATGTTATGTGCCCTTTGGGGTACTTGCTGGGTACTATCCCCTGGGACACTGTGGGACACACACTCGTGGCCATGTTTGCCCTTGGTCAGTTGCTGTCCTGCTGGTTTTCCGCTTCCACATTCCTATGTGTCACCTAGGCATCTGCCTAGCCCACCCTGTGCCCCAGCTGCCATACTGCATGTCCCGCCTGCAGCCCTCTGTACCCTATTTGCAGCCTCACCGTAGTGCCCTCTCGTACTTGGGCACTATGATGTTGCTGCACATGTATCACTACTATCACTTTTCTTGGTTTCCCTACCTTTGCTGCACATTGCTGATTGAAATGGTCTCTCTCCCCTGCAAATGTGCCTCTAATGCGAGGTTTTCACTGGTGCTAATTTTCAGACCTTCATTTCACGGTGTTAGTGTGCATGGGGCCTCTCCCCGCCCACTCTCTACCCATTGACCCCTTATCTCTGCCCCTAGGGAGCCTTACTCCGCCCTCTGGGGAGTCGTACTCCACCCTCTGCACACCTTAACGCCGCAGGAGACGGTATCGTGTGATACGTGATGTTCTCGCAAGGTAATGCGCCATTATCGCGCAATAACGTCGCATCTGCGACATTAGCGCCGTTTAGTAAACTTAAGATGTAAACTTAATCTCAATACAGGCCAAAAAGTCTCCCTCCTGGAACTAAGGGATCTGTTTACTAGAGCAGTGCTAGCAGCTTTTGTGCAAAATCTGAGCCACGCCACTTAGTAAACAGACCCCTAAGTAACTTAAGAATCCTGAATCTTTGTGCAGAGCTGACAAGTCTAAGAATTCAACAAGGAAAATTTTTTAACAAGCGTTACAGGATACTTTTCCCAGAACTTAAAAAGCAGTGCCTTCTAACCCACAATGCACTAGTGGGAGGCCAGCCCATGACAACTGTCCCCAAAGCTAGAAGAAAATGCAATTTGAGGTTTTTTTATTGACCTGGAAACTTCTAATAACTTTTTAGCCATTTTTTGTTTTGGCAGCAGCCACAGTTATCTCTCTAATTGGCAAAATTTATAAAAACAAAAATATATAAAAGCTAAATGAAATAAAATGAAAATAACTGCAAACACAGGAAACTAAACACAATTTTTTTTTTGCCTACTTGCCTTTATTAGATGCTTGTGAAGCATAAAAACTGAAGTGTGGCATCAGAGCTAGAAACATTTAGGGGCCCTTCTACTACAGTACATTTGGTTTTTACACTTAACATGCATTTAATATGAAAATTAATGTATTAAGTGCAAAGCCTCCATGGAGCCATGACCAGCATGTTCCCAACAGCCAACATGTGGATGCATACCCTAACACATGGTGCTACTTGCAACATTGTCAGCATGCAATATGTCTCCCTCCCCCCACCACACACTCGCTGCAATGTGCTCACCATGCCAACTCTCCACTCCTAACTGTCCATTTAGCAACCTAACCTAACATTTGGTAATTGGTGCGAAAATTACTATTTGTTAACTGTCATGACCCTGAGATAACCGTTATTGCAGGTCCAAGAATGCAGTTAACATGCACCAAATTACACGTTAACTACAAAGGGTCCCTTAAAACATCAGTGCCTCCTACTTGCTATTAAATGTAAATGTACTATAAAATTAGAAGATGGCCCTTACTATAGTATGAGTAGAAAACTGTCAGATTTTTGTTTTGTTTGTTTTCAAATGGTCTTATATTTTAAGAAGAGTTCTTGCAAGATTACATGGGGAAAAACAATGGCTGTAAGGCCTTCATTCTCATTTCAATTTTATTTCCACATTGCAAAAATCTCCCATTGGAAAGTTATCATAATGAAAAAGAGAAAACATGCAATTAGTGTTCCAGGGGATAATGAGGAAGAAGAAAGGGAAAGGGCGGCACGTCTGTCATTTTCTTGAGTTTTAACTAATTTTAGAGAAAATACTTCAGAATAAAACATGCAGGTGGTTCTTCCCCGTACTATAGTATAGGGACTTTCTCACTCAAGGCAAATTTAAATTTTGCAGCAAGCAGGGGGCACTGAAACATTAAAAACTGGTGGTCCACCCATAATATTTATGTATTTTTTTAATTTGCTTGTATTTTATACTGCTCTTCCCAAAATACCTTAGAAGGGTATATAACATCAAAAACACACATCAAGTTCATCAGTACAATAAAATATAGAATCAATTTAAAAATAACAGGGCAATTCTGAAAGTGATTTCCATCAGTAAAAAGTGCTTTATCCATGCACAGTATCACAACATATGTAAATCCCTGAGACAGGAATGGGATGGGATTGCAACAGTATGCATGCTTTTTAGTCTTTTGTGAGATGGGCTGGATAGAACTCCATTTAGTATGTAAATTGCGGTTGCATCATGAATCGATACAGAGGTGTTATTATATTCTCTGTTCTATCCCCATTCTTGTCCAAATAACTCCTAACATTCTGGGGCATATTTACTAAACCACTTTATTAACATGGAGTTTGCATGCCATGCTGTTAATGTGGGGCCCCACATTAAAAGCCCAGGGTTAACCAATGAGCTCGTAGTTGGTTGGGTACTGGGCAGGTTAGGTTCAGAACATAGGCATTGGTGCATCACAGTTAGTGCAGGCATTTTGGGTTATGCACTAATTGTAAATGTTGCCATTAGCAGAAGTTCATCTAATACCACCAAAAGGAGTGGCAGTAAGTGTACTACATGGCGATTAGCATGGTGCAGCAAGTTACCAATACGCTAACAGCAGAGGGACAGGCACACATGCCCCCAAAGGTTAGCATGAACCTCTGTACTAGCTTTAATTATTTATTGAGATATAAAAGATTAACATAACTTTACTGAGAAATCTCATTCAAAATGGTGTGCAAAAAATACAATAAAATTGCATGAAACAGTTAAAAAAAAACACACCCTTAACCAAACTACACTACCCAATCAGAGCATCATAACAATCAACCCAACCCCATACCCATATCCCAACTAGCCTTCAGGAAACAAAATTGTCTTTAATACCTTCCTAAAGCTAGATAAAACAACCATAGCATTCATCTCTTCCGATAATCCATTCCATGTTTTGTAGTCAAAAACACGTTACTGGCACGCCCATTAGTAAACATGCCCCTCTGTTTACTTTTTGACTGCCACCACACACTGAGCTACAGATTTCAATATATTGTCCACAATGACTGACTAAGAACCTTTTCATGGGTAGTGACTCTTAGGGCTATGTTTACTAAACTGCAGTAACGTTACATACCGCGCGTTATGTAATGTTAACAATCGTTAACGTTACATAACGTGCGGTATGTAACGTTAACGCGCGTTAACGTTACTTAATGATCATTAACGTCCTTGGCCGCGGTAAACACCGCAGAAGGTGGAGAGAGGGCGGAGAGAAGGGGTCAATGGGTGGAGAGTGGGTGGAGAGTGGGCAGAGAGAGGCCCCTTTCAAACTAACGCGCTGAACTGAAGGGCTGAATCCTACCGCAAATGAAAACCTGCCATTAGATGCACATTTGCAGGAGAGAGAAACCATTTAAGTGTCAGTAATGTACATCCTAGGCAGGGAGCCCAAGAATGTGATAGTAGTGCTCCATTTTCAGCAACACCATAGTGCCAAAGTATGAATGGCCACTATGGCAATGGTGCAAATGGGGCATAAGGGGCCGCAGGCGGGACATGTAGCATGGGCAGCTGGGGCACAGGGTGGACCAGGCAGGCGCCTAGGTGGCACATAGGAACATAGAAACTGGAAATCAGCAAGACAGCAGCGGACCAAGGCCAAACACAATCCAGCTATATCTACCTGGTTCACCCTAGCCAATAGTTGCTAGGGCACTGACCTGACATCCCCCCAGCCATCCTGCCCCCATGTGGAAGGGACATAATATTGGTAGGCAGTGATGGGGGGGGGATGTGAGGATGTCCATGTATGTCCCCCCCACCCTGGGATCCGCTCCCTAGGCGGGTGCCTACTAGACAGTGGATGGCCTGGGACTGCGCACTACTAGCACCGACAGTAAATGACCATGTCAGTTGGCATGGGGTGTGCACCCGTGCTGGAGTGGGCAGTGCCACATCCCTGCAGTGGACCTAGTCCATGCCCTGCATCAGTACGTGGTGTGCAGTGCAACATACAAAGTCTGGCTGAGAAAAAGTACAGGTAGCCCCAAGGACTATTGTGTATCTGTGGCAACAGTGTGGTGCAGTACACCCAGCCAGTGTGTCCAGAAGCAGAGGGTCACAGGTTCAAGCCCCAGCTGTGGTTCCTGCAGAGCATGTCCCTATGTTTTACCCTACAATGCAGATACAACAGCAACATGTGCAAAGCCCAAAGCAGCAGCGAACAGGGGAACAAACACGCACCTACACAGGCTCCACAATCCAAAGATGCATGGAGAGTCAGGCTGTTGGCCCCAGCATTGAGCTGAAGTTATCACCAGAGCACTACTACTACCCCCTGCACAGTTTAGCAATGTCTGCACTGTGATCAAGACCAGTGTGGCGGGCAAGGTTGCCAACCACCCCTATCTTTGTACAATGCTGCAAAAGGAGTGAGTATGTGTGTATGTCTATCCATTGTTCTGTGGCTGCCCACCCTTCACTGGGCCCAAAATGTCCCACTGTTACCAGTGTTAGCCTGAATAGGTGCATAATGAGGAGCAAGGTATTTTGGGTATGGCCCGGACAGGGCAGATTGGCCAGGACACATCTTCACAGGGTGTGGGGCAATGGCTGGGACACTGTAGTGCCTGACCACCACCTGCATGGACTGTGTGGCCACAGCATGGCATGCTGGGAGGGCACTCACTCTGACCGAGCAGTGACCATGGCAGGTCTAGGTTCCCAAATAGCACTGTACACTATCTGCCTCCAGTGATATATTTGTGTTCCCCAGTCCTGGGGTCCCAATCACTGAGTTGCCTGCTTGCTGTACATAGTTTCTCTGTGAGCAGGCTGATGGACTGTCTGCAGCATGGTCTGAACACTTTTAAGGTGGACTCTCTGTGCATGGTCAGAATACCTTTAAGGTACAGTCTGACTGTGCTGTCTGCTGGTGACTGGCAGAAAGTGGTGGGAGACAGTTGGGGATTTCCAGACCTAACCCCAGCATTGCTGCTGGTCTGCCACTGCCCCAATCATAGGTATGGCTCTGGCCCACCAACCCCGTAGGACTGTCTCATACAAACAGGATCGAAGTTGCTTCCCTGGGGCGGGGGCACCTGTTCTTTACCTACCAAAAGGGTGCTGTGGGCCCCTTTGGGGTATGTAGTGTATACCACTGTGACCAATAAAGGCACTGCTACATACACCTCATGCAAATCTAGGAACCCCTCTGCCCTGATAACAGCTGCCCATGTCAGCCAGACCCTAACACAGGGTACACACCACTCTGGCTGGTGTCTGGTCCCACAGGGCCACATGTGACTGCAGGATACAGATGGACACCAAATTACCTTTGGCTGCACTGCAAGGAACACCTGTCACAAACTGGTAGTGATGGGGATGTACAGCAGGACCTATCTCTAGCACCACATGTACTGTGGACCTAGTACTGAGCACCCATCCTATCCCTCAGGGTGAACACAGAACCTGCACAATGACATGGTCTGTAGCTACACTGTGCCAGTATCACGCACTGTCAGTTCGTCATTCCAAGCTAAGGTACCAGAGAGGTGCAGACCCCATTTGGTGATCAACTGTAGACTGCTATTCAATATGTGCATTGCATCATGGGTACTGGTGGGGTTACCCTATCCTGGCACTCAGAGCAGACAGTTTGTGCGATGACCTGCAGTCCTTCTGTACCCAGACATTGCTGTGACATACACCATGGAGGTATAGCCTACTGGTTAATACAATGCCATTCTTGGCAGTGTTCATGGGTTCAGTTCCTCATTGTTCCCTCCTCTCATGCCTGTCCTACTCAAATAGTGTGCATGCCTGTAGAGGTCATATTTTTGCAGATCTGTGCTTCCAGCCCATAATACCCTCGCCACAATTGCCAACATTCCCTTGGTCCGTCTATCTGCGTCTGTCAGCTGTGTAGAGTCCTGTCTGCCAGTGCAGGCTGCCACCCCATGTCATGCACTGCTACCCTTTCCTGCATTGCGCCTCTTCATGCTTGCCTCGCCTGTGCCTGATCTTCATGGCACCACCACTCCTCTGTCCACCCATCATTGTAACTATCCTGCCACCTCCGCCTCCACTGGGGGACATGTATTCCCATCGTCTGCCACCAACTGTTTTTCCGGTACTTTACATTGCCAACACCCTGTGCTGTGGTACAGCTGCCCCACCATGTTTGTCATCAGTACTGGCAGGCACATGGGATGCCCGCAGATATGGCTGGTCCAGCGGCTCCCACTTCTCCCTCCTTCACTCACCCATTCATTGCCTTTCCTGAGTGCTCTATCTAGAGTTAGGGCTACATCTGTCTCTGTTCCACACAGGTCATGCATATCATCCTGAGGCACCTTGCAGTCCCTAGGGCACACTAACCTAGGACACCATAACCTTGTTAGGCCACCTTAACCTATGGTTTCATAGCCCAGGGTGTCTTCTGCGGTGCCTTGTCCAAGGGTGCCTAATATGGCACTTAGCCTAGGAGGCCCTATAGGGTGCCTTATGATGCACCTTACTAGGCACCTTACATGGCACCTTACTGGGCGCCTTATAAGGCGCCTTACAAGGTGCCTTGCAAGGTGCCTTACAGGGTGCCTTGCAAGGTACCTTACAAGGCACCTTGTAATGCTCGTTAGTCTAAGGCGCCTTGTAACGCGCGTTAGCTGCTACGGCTTGCTGTAACGATGCAACGCCCACACCTTTATATGGGCATCTGTACCTTTACCGCGGAACCTAACGCAAATGACATTACCGCAGTTTAGTAAACATACCCCTTAATATGGAACCCAGCCTCATATTCCTGTAGTTTGGATTATTTTTCCCTATACGCATCATGTAGCACTTGTCCACATTAATCTTCCCTTACCATTTAAATGTCCAGTCCTCCAACATCTCCTGGTCCTCCTCCATCAAGTCATGATTTAACAACTTTGAACTTTGTGTCATCTACAAAATTATTCACCTCACTCATCACTCCCTTTTCCAGATCATTTATAAATACATTATACACTCACTGTTCCCCTTTCTCCATTGAGAAAATGGCTGTTTAGCCCTATACTCTGTTTCCTGTCTTTTACCCAGTTTGCAGTCTACAATAGGACATTGCCTCCTGTGCCATGACTTTTCTAATTTCCTCAGGAGTGGTACTTTATCAAATGCCTTCAGAAAAAAAAACCATAAATACTATGAGGCTATGTTTGTAGCAGGTGACCTCTGTGAGAAGGTTGTGCTGGTGCCTATTTTAGCATATTTTATAAAGTTACACAGACACCTACACGTCCTTGTTAAATACTAGCATAAATCCAGCATAAATTCTGACTAGGCAGCATATGTGTGTAAAGTATGCACCTACACATGTACTATATTTGATAAAATATGCATGCAAATGATGACCCCACCCACTTTCTGCCCAAATGTTTCTCCTGAACACGCCTACTCTAAAGTCACATACAAGTACATGCTTAATTGCATTATGCATACTTTTATCTGTGAAGTTGTTTTATGAGAAGCCTTCTTACGCACGTATATAGACATATTCGCAATTCCTTCATCAAATGACCTCCTCTGTCAAGCAGCTCGCCCCTATGCATGTTTATTAACACTTGCAAACTATCTAACAGATATTGCCAATAGTTTTGTATTTGCTGGGTAAAATTAACAAAACAAATTTGTTGGGGTAACTTTAGGACAGGTATTTAGCTAATCAGAGTTGCCCAGTGACTATCAGTGCAGACAGGCCAAAGTGAATCCCCAATCCAGAAATGCCCCCAGTATTGCTTCTTTTTAATTTGTACTGTTAGCTATTTCCCCAGACATAGCTTGTGGAAGGAGGAGAATCTGTAATTTTTTAAACTGGCCCATTTTTCAGTGCAATCCCCGTAGTTTGTCACATTAATGACGTAAAGGCGTCTACCCCATTAGCATGTGTTGATGCCATTAAATGTACATTATAAGTAAAGAGATCTCATGTCATGAAATGGGACCAGCAGTAAATAAAGTACATGGATGCATCTTAACGTAAGATATTTTGAAGATATAGCAGCTATATTGTAATAGGGCAAGTTTCTCCATTTTTCAGGTACTGATTTACTACCATAGTTGATGTCATGCCATTGTTCTCTTCAGAAGAGTAGCATCTCAAGGCAGCATTTTCTTCTTATTGTTGAGAAACTTCAACTCACATTTGTTGCCGTAGAGCAGTGTATAACATGCATACTGCCATATTCTTAACATGTTAAGCAAGTTAGTACAGATATGTTATTTATGCATCCTAAATGACAAGAACATAAGAAATGCCATACTGGGTAAGACCAAGGACAATCAGTATCTTGTTTCCAACAGTGGCCAATTCAGGTCACAAGTACCTGTCAGGTTCCCAAAAGGTATATAGGTTCCACAATACTTGACCCAGGGTAATCAGTGAATTCCTGGGTCCTCTCTAATAATAGTTTATGGACCTTTCATCCAGGAACTTATCCAAACCTTTTTTAAACCTAGCTACACTAACAGCTTTTACTATATCCTCCGATAATGAATTCCAGAGTTTCATTACGTACGGAGTAAAAAAATATTTTCTCTTATTAGTCGTAAATGGGTTATATTGTAGCTTCATTGCACATTCCCTAGTCTTTCTATTTTTTGATGGAGTAAACAACAGATCTACATTTACCCGTTCCCCTCCATTCATTAATTTATTGACCTCTATCATATCTCCCCTCAGCTGTCTCTTTTCCAAGTTGAAGAGCCCTAACCTTTTAAACCTCTCCTCATAGGGGGATCCTTCCATCCACTTTACCATTTTGATGGCTCTTCTCTGTACCTTTTCTAATTCTGTTATTTCTTTTTAAGATATGGCAACCAGAATTGCACACAATATTTAAGATGGAGTCACACCATGGAACAATACAGAGGCATTATAATATCCTTTGTTATATTCTCCATTCCTTTCCTTATGAGTCCTAGCATTCTATTTACCTTCTTGGCTGCCGCTGCACATTGGGCAGAGGGTTTCAACGTGTTAGCCACGATGATGCCTAAATTTTTTTCCTGGGTGGTGGTTCCTAATGTGGAATCTTGCATCATGTAACCGTAGTTTGGGAGGTTCTTTCCTAGGTGCATAACTTTGCACTTATCCACATTAAATTTCATCTGCCATTTGGATGCCCAATCTTCCAATAAATCACTGATGTTTAAGGGGATTGGGGGAGGGAAGTTTGCATAGCCAGTGTGGAAAGCAAAGCCCTTAGATAAATGCACAGCTTGCTGTAAAAACTTTCAAAACAAAGTTTGGACTAAGGGGTATGTTTACTAAACCTTCTTAATGTGCGCTCTGTGACATTACCACGCGTTAAGGTGCCTTAACGCGCGTTAATGGCGCTTTATCAGGCGCTCAGGTACCTTAGCGCACGTTAACGCGCGCAGCGGCGCAAATGAGCGCTGAAGGTGGGGAAAGGCTGCCGGAGGGTGGAGGAAGGCTCCCCAGGGGCGGAGAGAAGGGGTCAATGGGTAGAGAGTGGGAGGGGAGAGGCTCTCCGCACACTAACGATGTGAAATCCGAGGCTCAAAACTAACGCCAGTGAAACCCTGGCGTTAGAGCTGATTTAAAGGGAAGAGAAACCATTTCTGTCAGCAATGTACAGCAAAACCAGGGAAACCTACAAAAAAGTGATAAGTGTGATACATGAGCAAGGAACAAAAGTGCAAAGAAACATTGAAAATGACCCCACCAAAATATAAAAAAAACATAACCAAGCTGGGCAATAGTGATATTAATGGGAAACATCAAAAATCACTCCCGAGAAAGCTCCAAAAAAAAGATATGAATTTTGGAAGGGTCTACGCTCCGTCCCCATACAAGGTGAATGATCCCACAGTGCAATTGCGCTCATCAGGGTTTCCCTCTCCATTGGACAGGTTTCCTATGGGGTGCACATGTTTCACAACAGCAGGGCGGGCATGTCGGAATGGGCAACTGGACAGAAGCTTGGAAAGGGGACACAGAGGGCTGCAGACAGCACATGCTGTACTGCAGCTGGGCCACAGTGCGGACTAGGGTGATGCCTAGGTGGCCCATAGGAATGCTGAAACAGTAGAGCAGCCAGACAGCAACTGATGAGGGCCCAGCATGGGCACGAGTGTGCTTCCCACAGTGTCACGGGGATAGTACCCAGTAGGGACCCCCAAGGGCACAGAACAGTGGCAGGCGGTGCTGGAGGGAAGCATGGACACCTATGCAGGTACCCCTACCCCAGAACCCGCATCATAGGCAGCCGCCTACCCGCACACTGGATGGCCTGAGACTGCGCTCCACCAGCACCACCAGCAGAAGGGCATGTCAGCAGGGTGGCAGAGGGGCACTGGTGGTGGAGGGGGCAGTGGCAGCTGCCCAGAGCAGACCATGGCCTAGCCCTGTGTAGGTGGGTGCCATGCACTGCAACAGACAGGCCCCGTCTGATGAACAGTCATGGTATCCCCAGGGAATGTACTGTCTCTGTTGCAACACGGTGGTGCAGTGCACACAGCCAGTGTGTTCAGGAGCAGAAGGTCACAGGTTCAAGTCCCAGCCCCCATTTTTTTACCCACTACTAAAACATGCTAATACAGACAGAACATTTATTGTAGATGACGTAAACATGCCCAAAACACCTACATTTTACCCTACAGAGCACAGACACCATAAACAGGCGTATTACCTAGAGCAGAGTCTCCCAAATGCAGTCCTGGAGGGCCAAACACCATTCAGGTTCCATGCTGCCTCTAATAAAGATGCCTGTGCTGCATATCTATGCACCGCCCCCATGGTATGCAGATGTATCTCATGCATATTTATGAGGAACCAAAACAATTGCCAAATCTAAGATCTGTTTAGTAAATCCTGTTAAAAAGTCAGATCATAAAGTAGGACAAACACAAACTAACAGTTACAACATAAAACATATAAAATTGTAGTTAAATGTAGGAACATCCATCAAGTCAGGGGACAGGAAACCCCCTCGTATGAGCGGACTTCTCCCTTTAATCTTTTTTATTATTATTTCAACTTCTACAACAGTCTTAAAGAAAACATAGCAGACCCAAAGAGCCACAATGCTAAGAATATAAATTCTGAATGACCAAAACTTAAAGTCAAACTTAGCTGGCAATAGGGTCCTGCAACATACTTCCACCTCCCAAGGTATTTCAACAGGAAGGCATCTTCCGAAGAGTTCCACAAAATTATTTAACAAGAAAACAATTCTTCAGAATTCCATAATTCCATAACCCAGCGCTGCGTTTCGGGTTCTCCCTCCCTGCATCAGATGGTACAAAAACAGTCGTCTTCAGATTTCAGCCATTATTACTTTCCATGGAATGTCCTTCCAAAGAGTGGCGTCTGACGTCAGAGCTTGAATCAGCCGTTTTATACCCTAAAACAAAGCATGAAAAACAGGAACACCCTATCAGGTGGGCAAAATGCTCCACCAATCAAGTTCTTGATTGAGTCCGTTGGGGATCACTGATTTGAGAGAAAAAATCCAACGTTGTTCTAAGACTTGTAATTGCTGTTCCCGATCCCCCCTACGGGGGCTGTCAGGTACAAAATCCAAAATGCACCAAAGAAAATCAGTGAATACATGATTCATTTGAAGGCAGTGAGCTACTAAAGGGGCAGAGAGTGTTTTAGTATGAATCCGAGATTTGTGCTCCGAGAGGCGTTTTTTCACAGGACGAATCGTGCGACCTATATAATGCAAGCCACAAGGGCATGTAAGAACATAAACTACAAAAGAAGATGTACAATCTGTATGCCATTTAACGGAATAGTTCATCCCGTAGGATTATGTGTCCATGTGACACCGGTTTGTGATTGTGAACATTGGCAGCGAGAAGATGTAGAAGGGAAATGTCCCACAGCCATCCGGAGTTCCTCCGGATGCTCAAACTTTGTCATAGAGTGTACTACAAAATCTCTAATGTTCGCACCACGTTGATACGCAATCATAAGGTCTTGTTGAAAAACAGGATCAAGCTGCAAAATGTGCCAATGTTTACGTAAAAGGGCTACTGTTTGCGGCGAACCTATCATATAAGGTAGAACTCCAATTATTTTCTTATTAACATCACCAGATGGCACCTGAGATGTTTGAGACACCGGAGACTCTCCAGTAGATAAAATCTCTTTCCGAGTAGACTGTTGTAGAAGTTGAAATAATAATAAAAAAGATTAAAGGGAGAAGTCCGCTCATACGAGGGGGTTCCTGTCCCCTGACTTGACGGATGTTCCTACATTTAACTACAATTTTATATGTTTTATGTTGTAACTGTTAGTTTGTGTTTGTCCTATTTATGAGGAACAGCATGAAAACCCGAACAGTGTTTGGCACACCAGGACTGGAGTTGGGAACCTCTGCCGTAAAGCAGCAGCCAACAGGGGCAGACACACCCACACCCACAGGCTCCATTAGCCAATGCCTCCTGGAAAGGCAGGACATTGGGCCCTGCGTGCATCTCCCAATACTAGCACTTGCATACTGTAGCAATGCCACCCTAAACCTGGGCATACGGTACACAGCTATCAAAAGATAGCTATGATTACTGGCAGATAGCAATTCCTACGTTAAGCACGGTTTGCTGATTGAGCTCCATCATAGCAACCTTTCTGATGTCTGTGGAGTGTGCTTCAGGTCTGGTGTCTGATAGTGTTTACCACCCTAGGGAGTGACCCCCAACAGTATTGCGTACCATATCCATGCCTGCACTGTGCCCAGGACTGGTGTGGTGGCCAGGGCTGCCAAACACCTCTATAGTAGCACAATGCTGGCATAGGTGCGGGAGTGTGTGTCTGTCTATCCAGTGTGTGGTGGCTGCAAACACCCTCCACAGCCCACACTGCCAGCACTGTTGCCAGTATTGGCCTGCCAATGTACATAATGAGAAGCAAGGTACCATGGGTATAGCCCGGACAGGGTGGCCTGGCCAGGATGCATCTGCACAGGGCATAGGGCAATGACTGGGACATTGTAGTGCCCAGCCACCACCTGCACAGACGGGATGGCCACAGCATGTTCTGCTGGGAGATCACTCTCACCCTGACTGAGCAGTGACCATGGCATGGCTAGGTTCTCTCATAATGCTATGTAGTATTTTTTTCATGTGATATTTATGGGTTCCCTTTTGGGGTCCAGTCACTGAGTTATCTGCTTGGTGTGTATGCTGACATCCCAGTTCTGGGTGCATGCATTTCCACCAGGAACATGCACTATGGAGTAGCTAGCAGACTGTCTGCAGCTGGTATGTGTCTTGCTGGAACACCTTGCAGGGTGCAGAGGCTGAAGGCTTGCTGCAGGAGAATATCAGATAGTGGTGGGGTGCAGCTTAGCATATCCAGGCCTACTGTCTGCTATTGCTTTATGGATGTGTACAGAGCTACATCGACTGCCCTGTAGGGTGTCTGTTCCCCACCAGGACTGGGGTTGATGGTCCCCTCTACTGCCACCATTGCAGGGAGGTGGAATGTGGATCTGTTGGTGGGAGACCCTGTTTACCACCCTCAGTCCCGGGGGGGGGGGGGGGGTGGCGGCGGGGTGGTGGTACATAATCTTTCTATGGGTCCATAAGGGCTAAACCTTGACTGAGACATACAGATGTATCCAAGGTGTGTCTGCAGATACTACCTATCTCACACATTAGCACTGCTGGGGTCCTACAGCATGGCCTATTTCTGCTGTGGACCTGGTGCTGGGCACCCCACCTCACCCTCAGGGTGAGTACAGTACCTGCACAATGTGACGGTGTGTAGCTACTCTGTGCCAGTACCACACATGGTCAGTTCCCCCTACCAGGCCTAGGTGCTGTGGGGGTGCATACCCCATCTTGTGATCATCTGTAGACTGCTGATTTGCATGTGCAGTGCATCATGGGTATGGGTGGGTTAACCCTATCCTGGTGACCACAGCAGACTGTTTGTGTGGTGACGTGTAATCCTTCTGCAGCCAGTCAGGGGTTTGCTAGCAGCTATGGAGCTGTAGCCCACTGGTTATTTCACTGCTTGTGGAGCCAGAGGTCATGGGTTCAAACCCACAGTGGGGTTATTTGATAGGGCTGTCTGAAGCATTGTCTATTTTTAATGTATATTAGTGCTGCCAGCAAAACACCCTCAGGGTACTGTAACCATAAGGTGCCTCAGAAGGCGCCTTATAGGGCACCCTATAAAGCGCCTTCTGAGGCACCTTATGGTTACAGTCCATATAAGGTGCCTTATAAGGTGTCCTATGGAGTGCCTTATAGGGTGCCCTATAGGGGACATTATAGGGTGCCGTGGCAGACAGTGCACTTTATAATGTGCCCTATGGAGTGCCTTATAGGGTGCCTTATGCGGCACCTTAGGTTATGGCACGTGGCTGGCAGCAATAATTAAAATACAAATAAAATGCCTCAGGAAACAATACTTACATGTCAAAGCTGATGCCTCAGCCAGCCTTACGCATTAGGCACACTGGGGGATCAAACTCATGACCCCTATATCATCAGTCAGTGTATTAACCATTGGGCTACACTTCTGTTTCTATGTCTGTGCGCCTACTTAAGATTACCGTGCGGTAACGCGCTTAGCAGCGCTTTGCCCGATAATGTGTGCAGCACTCCTTTTTAACATCTACATCCAACCAATATGCAACATTATGAAAGAGAACAACATCCAATACACAATATACGCAGACGATATAATGGTATACTCCCCGATATCAATCGAAAACCCGGACTTCTCTAAGATAGCAGACTGCCTTACCCAAATGGCGAAGTGGTGCCAAAACAACAATCTAGCTATAAACTACAACAAGACCGAAGCTTTAATCATCACTCGAAACCAAAGCTTCACACACCCACCAAACATAAAGATACAAAGCACCACGATACCGATAAGATCGGAGGTGAGATACCTTGGGGTTACTCTGGACAGTAAACTCAACCTCAAACCACACATAGACAAAACAATCCAAAAAGCATATTACAGGATGCGAATCATCAGGAGACTGAAACCACTCCTCGCTCCAGAACACTTCCGTACAGTCTGTCAAGCACTGATAACCCCAATACTGGACTTATGCAATCCGATATACCTCGGACTACCAAAACAAGCTCTCAAACCACTACAGCTGGCACAAAACACTGCAGCTCGAATCATATCCGGAGCCGCAAGGCAGGAGCACATCACACCTACACTAAAGGACTTACACTGGCTCCCAATCATTGCTCGCATCAGATACAAGACTATCATAAACCTATTTAAGATAAAAGAACACACATCAGCCAACAGCCTCCACCTGCTCATACAACCGGAAACCAGCGCACGTCCCAGAAGAAGTCAAACACGCAACCGAGTCAGCACCCCAAATGAGTACAAGCACACACGCAAGGACACAACAGACAGAGCTCTCTCCATGGCTGCTCCAACAATATGGAACAATCTACCGGACGATCTAAGGGCAACTCCAGACCTCAAAGACTTCAGAAAACAACTGAAAACCATGCTGTTCATAGAGCACTATGGTCACATCACATAACCTAAGAGAATGGATAACAGCACTCCAATCCTCCCAAACAACTGAATATATATAAAATATGATTCTAGCACCACTGTAAATAGCCCACCCTGTATATAGCTCAAACAAATCAAGCACCCAACACATCCCTCACACAACTAAGTTTTATCCTCACTGCATGTACAACACACACACTTTACCTGATTGCTTGCTGTGATACCACCTTGATTATTAAGATAAGGCGGTTTAGAAATACTGTTAAATAAATAAATAAAATAAATAAATCGCACGCTAATCCCGTTTTGCTACTTTAGACTGAAACGCCCACTCCTTATATGGCATCCTGCACACTAACGCCAGGCGCACATTAAGAAGGTTTAGTAAACATACCCCTAAGTTAAATTACATTTCAGTCCTTTGATTATTTCATATTTTGAAGGGGGGGTGTCATTGTTAAGGAATCAGAATCCACTGTTATCTACGTAACAGGAGACAAAGGGGGTCTTTTACTAATAGGTACTAAGGTATTGCAACTAACGCATGAATTGCGCCTAAACCATGGCAAGTTCCATGTAAAACCTGCAGGTTAACTGTCAGGAACATGGAAAGCATTTCCCTGGCAGTTAATGTGGAGCACTTTCCCCTAATGGGGGCTACATTAGCGCAGGTACACCTAATGCCACCTACTGAAGTGACGTTAGGTGACCCCATGCTAATGCAGTTAGTTTGTGGTGTGAATATAAAAGCTTCAAGCTATTAGAGAGTAGCTTTTACACTTCCAGGATCTGCCTTATTACAGATTACTTGCCACCCACTGTACACCATCTTTCAATGTATTACTTTAACAGAAAAGGCACTAGAACAGAGAGGAAAAAACCACAAGCAAATTATAATACTCAGCAAGAGCCTAATTCAACAGTGATACCCATCAAGTAGGATCTCAGCAGGTACACAATGATTTATTTGTTATATATTTGAATTACTCTACAACTATGCAATCAGATTTTGCAGCTCTTTCCTAGAAGATGTATTCCTACTATAAGGGTGACAGGTGACTTACTAATACTCATACACGCACATGGAAACCTGCTTATTCCCTACTATGCAATCAGTGTTATTACCACATTAATGTACAGAACTTTAATTAGCGTGCAATTAGAATCAATGCCTTGTTGTATTGACTTTCAGAGACCTGTAAAATATTATGGGAAAGCCATCCTTCAGTACAAATATAGCCCCCTTACTCTCAGTGCTAGAAAGGAAGGGCAAGAACTGGACCCAGGCATGGAGGATAGGTATTTGTTCTATGAAGAACAATTTAGGCCACTTTTACTAAATTGTTAATGAATAAAATCAGGGCATTTTTTAAGGGAGTATGTGGTGGTGCAGAGTGCCGGCATTTTTTTCATTGCTTGCTAAAATTGACTCATGTTCCTTCTGTATTCATGAGAGATCCTGCATATGAGTACTGACACCTTTTTTTCTAGGAAAAATGCACTGACTAAAATTAATGCACTGTAGCTTCAAAGCCTCTCCATTAACTGTTGGTGGTGGGCCCAGCATCTTCCCATACAGACCCCGATCCATGAAGGGGCACGTCCGGTGTCCCCCTCAGCCCCCTCTGGTGGCGGCGTAGTGGTACCACCGGGGCTGGGGAGCGCATAAGAAATAGGGGTTTTAGGGTTGACCTGTTGTGAGGGTCAATGAGGTAGCAGCCCTCTGTGTCAGCCTCATGGTCAACTTCCCAAAAAGCAACTCTTAGCCAAGTGTAGGGTAAAGAAAAGGCATTTATTTCACCTTTGCGCAAAAAGAAGTTCAAAATAGGCGGTTATGAGTAACAGAGCGATAACTTTCCTTGTATCAAAATGTAAATCAGCAAAACATTCAAAGTAACATTGTTAACCTTCACAAACTCAAAGCATAAGGTCTCCTGTATTCTTTTCATACATTGGGTTTGCTTCCCTTAACTTAAACTCGTCTCATTGTGCAATAATTACAGTCCATCGGTTCGATGGCTTCCATAACCTCAGATTCCCCTGGCAGCCATTCCATTTCTGAGGGGTCCGAATCTGATGTCTCAGGGATGTTAAAATCTGACTTTCTAAAAGCACGCCATACCGTATCCCAGTGTTGGCTTGACAGTTTGGGGCGTCGGCTTTTAGGTATGTTGTAACACCCTGGATTTTCTGCTGTTACAGGATTAAAAGTTTGCTTATTCCAGTCTTTGGCAGCACTAACCTTTTTCCTATAAAGATTATCTGGTATTTCTGGTTTAAAACTGTCCTTATCATCCAGATAAAAGTTAGTCCTTTGTTTCTCTCTTGGTCTAGACCTTGGTAGACAATTACAGGCACCAACTGTTTCCCCTTTAAACTTCCTGCAATCCTTTTTGTGTAAGGCTTGAGGCCTAGTCTGAATGTCCTCCGCTTCAGGCAGTTTCCAGTGATCCCAGGATATCTTTCCTGCTTTAGAATAGGGTATAACTCTTTTGAGGCAGGGCTGCTGCTGAGGCGCCTGTCTTCCACCTCCACCCCTGTGGCAGTTGGCTACTGGCCACGCCCTCTCAGCTATGTCCTCTTCCCCATGCCTCTGAATCTTTCTTTCATCTTTCAGGTCACCTTTATAAAAACTTTTAAAAGTACCTTTTCCTCCTTGAAGGTTCCTTTCCAGTGGATATATCTTCCTCTGCTTGTATCCCCGTCCTTCTCCTTGGACAAGGCTTCCTCTCCAGCTGGAAGGGTAAGCACCTCCTTCCTTGGCTGCACTCTGTAATACTGCCCCTTGCAGTTGTGTATGGCCTTCCTCTAGGCCTGCTCTTGGGCCTTCACTTCGGCCTGCTCTCCCAGTAGCTTTCACTCCTTGAGTTATTCTGGGTCTGTCAGTGACTTCACCCCGGTCTCTGACTCCGGCTTCTGGAGCTGCTCTTGGCACTGCTTCCTGTAATGCTCTCTGTGAAGCTCCCTGCCAAGCTCCTTGCCTCTTCTCTTGTAATGCTCTGTCCCTGCTTAAATCGAGACCAGCTGCTTCTGGGACCTGCCCATAGAGGTGTGGTTCCTCTGCTTCCAGGCTTGCTCTCCTGCTCCCTCTATGTGTACCTTCATGTAATTGCGGGTAAATCTTGTTTTTTTCAAGATTTAAAACTTTTTTTCTTTGTGTCAGAGGGCCTGCAGTATCACACCGGGCATCCAGACATCCCTGAAGAGGATGGACTCCATTGTACCTGATTCTGCATTGCAGGAGCTAGACGCTCCCACAGATGCAGGACCAGGAAACAGAATGGCCCAACAAGCCCCTGCAGCAACCAAGAGGATGTCCTGGAGGCAGCATGGCTAGGCCTCCCTGCTCCCTCTGGTGCACCAACAGCCCGACGCTGCCCCAGACCAGTTTTCCCACTGCTCGACCCTCAGCAGGTCTGCTGAGGCCAGGATCAGGTAGCAGGGCAGTTCCTTCAGTGGCTCCATTGAGTTGGGGGTCTGCCAGGCCAGGGTGCATGAGTGCCCAGTGTTTATTCCACTTCTGAGATGGAATATGCTGTGCATCCCCCTGGTGCTCCCCAGAGTACAGGGCCATGACTTAAATCGGCCATGTACGTTCAGGTGCCTGGCTTACCCACACTCTGCCTCATGCCACCCCCATCCTGCTCTCCCCGCCAGTGACTTTGTGCGTGCATGGAAAGTGGTTGCCAGAATTCGGGCAGGACGGCTAGCGGGGCTGCACGTCCCACCAGGATGTACAGCCCTGCTAGTTGCCTTACAGAATCAGGCTCACAGTTAAAGCAGAGACAATACACTTACCACACATTAACTGCATTGCAGATAACATGGATGCACTTAAGGCTGCTACTGAGGAGCTGCGTTATCTGCTGTGCTAACAGTTAACATGAAATGGTAGACCACATGTTATGTGTAAAGTGCAGTCTCTGTTCCATCCCACACTTTTCAATTAACATGGAAACTACCATGCACTAAAAGGCCCTTTTACTAAAGTGTTCTATACAAGTAGCATGGGTTCTGGCATGCATTAAGCACATGCTGAGGTCCACAGTACTTTTTAGTGGGGGAGGGAGGGGGGCAACATATCACAGGTCAATTTCTACACTGTGAATCGCACATTGGGGTGGTAAGGGGGGTGGCTTAGAGGCAAAGAGTGGGTGTGGTGAGCACTGCACAGTTAGTGTGGGGGTAAACACTGTCTGCTAAATGTGACCCTTGCAATTAGTGTGGGTTCACCTAATGCCACCTCAAAAGGTGGAGTTAAGTGCACCCTCAGTAATTGTGCATGCCACTGTGGCTTGTTAGCATACTGTTGGTATGGCAGTAGCCAAGAACATGCTGGACACCCCCCAGTAGTTAGTGCACAGTGCTTGCAACTACTGTGTGTTAGTTGTTATGCTAAATGTGCATTAGTTGCAAAAACCCAGCACACTTTAGTAAAAGGGCCCCTAAGTGTCAAGTAACTTCATTAACTTGGCATAGGCGTGTGCAATTCCTGCATAACTCACTTTAATAAAAGAGGCCTTACTGAGCTATGAATATATTACTTCTTGATTCCTGTTCTGTTTCTCTTCCTCTTGGCTTGTCCTTCTTTCAGGTACTAGTGTAGAGTGGATTTAGCTCATAACATTCCACTTTGCCCCAGAGGGCTCACAATATGAATCTGTTTTGAGGCAATGGAGAATTAAGTGGCTTGCCCAAGGTACAGTGAGCATTACTGGGATTTGAACTCTGGATTTATGTGTTTGCGGGCTACTCTAACCACTAAACTACTCTTTGGGGTATGTTTACTAAACTGTGGTAATGTCACTCGCATTAGGTTCCGCAGTAAAGGTACAGATGCCCATATAAAGGTGTGGGCAGTGCATCGTTACAGCAAGCCGTATCAGCTAATGCATGTTACAAGGCGCCTTCGACTAACGCGCGTTACAAGGCGCCTTACAAGGCACCTTACAAGGCACATTACAAGGCGCCCGTAAGGTGCCCTGTAAGGTGCCTCATAAGGCGCTTTGTAAGGTACTCTATACAGTAGGGCTCCTTAAGCTAAGCGCCGTATTAGGCACCCTTGGACAATGGCCTAACAAGGTTACGGTGCCCTAGGTTAGTGTGGCCTAAGGGCTTCAAGGTGCTTCAGGATGACATGCATGACCTGTGAGGAACAGAGACAGATGTAGCCCTAACACTAGATAGAGCACTCAGGAAAGGCAATGAACAGGTGAGTGAAGGAGGGAGAGCTGGGAGCTGTTGGGCTTGCCATATCTGCGGGCATCCCATGTGGCTGCCAGTACTGATGAAAACATGGTGGGGGCAACTGTACCACAGCACAGGGCTGTTGCTGGAAATGGAGCACTACTATCACGTTTCTTGGGCTCCCTGTCTATGCTATATATTGCTGACACTGAAATCGTTTCTCTCTCCTGCAAATGTGCATCTAACAACAGGTTTTCATTCACGGTAGGATTCAGCCCTTCAGTTCAGCGCGTTAGTGTGCAGGGAGCCTCTCCCCACCCACTCCCTACCCATTGACCCCTTCCCCCCACCCTCTCTCCACCCTCTGCGGTATTTACCACGGCCAGGGACGTTAACGATCGTTAAGTAATGTTAACGCATGTTAACGTTACATAACACACGTTAACGTTACCTAACGATCATTTATGTTACATAACGCGTGGTCTGTAATGTTACCACAGTTTAGTAAACATACCCCTTTGAATTTACAATGACCATGTAAATGAGAGGTTTGGTGAAAGAGAGCACAGAATAGTGAACCAGACCAGGAAAGAAGGAAGAGAAGGAAAAACATGCTGGAGAGGACAGAGATGACTGGAAAGAAGGAATTCACATCAACAACCTATCTAATTCAGTGGCAGTGAGATTTCAGGCCGTTAGTGTTGTGGGGACACCCAGACACAGAAAAAGGGATAAATGTGTGCTTTGGAAACTGATTTACTTATTTATTTTCATATCATATATTCTACAGATCTGATCTTCAGATTATTTAAAGAGCATTCCAGTCATAAAATGGATATTAGATAAAATGAGAAATGAAAAATGAAAATAAGGTAATACCCTTTTATTGGACTAACTTAATACATTCTTGGACTAGCTTTAAGAGGTTAAAGACCTTCTTCAGGTCAAGCCAGTATGAACAGCAGATGATACTGTAATATATAAGTGAATTACAAAAGCATTCCATTGACAATCTCAGGGGGAGAGGGTGGGGGGGGGAGGGGGCGAGTAATGGATGGGTGATCAGGAGGTAACCAGGCTTGTTTATAATGTGACAGAAAGCTCATATCTTCATTAAACCCTTTCATGTCTAATTGAAAATGTCTTATCTTAAGTTTAAAAGTTTTATGTTCTTGAATTGATTTGAACCTTCTTCTCATCATAAAATCATTGATGCTGTGTTCTGGCCCTGAGAAGTGCTCTCTAATGACAGTGCTTTTAACATTTGGTCTGTCTCTCCAGTGTAGCATCCCTTCTCTCATGTTCTGCGTTGAATAATCTATACCACATTGAGGAAGAGCATGTGTAGATTCCCCTTATGCTGAATGTTTTTCCCATGTGGGTAACTATAGAGGTCCAGTGATATGTGTTGGCATAATTTGCAGCATGGTATATTGCAGGGATTTGTGCCATTCTCTTCTTTTTAAGCTGTTACTGGGAGCCGGCTTCTCACTAATTTTCCTTTCATTCGGCAGTTGTCAGAAGGCTAATATTGGTGAGGCAGGGAATCTCTCTCTCAGTAATTCATCTTCCTGAAGTAGTGGTTGTTAAGTCTCTGGATTTTTCTCAGTTTTTCCATTTCTGGATTGTACTGTATGTCACAGCCAGGGGGACTCTCTCTGGGGTCTTCTTTTCTCTGTATTGTAGTAGATTCTTTCTGAGTGAAAAAGCAATCTTTTTTTAGATGATTTTAGGGTTGTAGCTTTTTTGATTGAAGGATTCAGCCAGGATTTGGAGGTTATCTTTGTATTTCGGGTCAGGACATATGCAGTGATACCATGTTGTTTGGTTGTGCATAAATGCAAGGCCGCGGGCAGGGTCCCAGCGGCCGCCCATAACCGGGTGTGCAGCCCAGTGTGGGGACCCTGCACACAGCCGCGGCTGAAGACACTAAGCATAAGGAAGAAAGTTTTAAATTCATTGGCTCCCCGTGAATGCGATCGTAGGGGAGCCAATGAGAGGAATGCCTGGCTGGCGTGGGGGGGAGGAGTCAGGCCGACGGCCAGTCGCGTCGGCTATGCTCTAGGTGCCGGCTTGTTACCTGAGCGCTGTTGGGGGTACAGGACTGTTTGCTGAGGATTGGAGCCAAGAGATAGAGAGCTGCAGGGTAACGGGGGCAGCAAAGGCAAGTCTGGAGCCGAGATCAGGAGCCGGGAAGGTTCAAGGAGGGAGAATCAGTCCGGCAGGGCCAGTTGTACGACCTGACACGTGGAGTGCAGGCCCTGGTCTTCCCGGCATTGGCAGAGGATTGAGGAGGTCGCGAATGCAGTGGAGGTGAATTCATGCCAAGGCAAGTCTGGGGGTGGGTAGCAGGTGGTCTGAGGAGGGAGGAAAAAATTTTGCAGAGGTGTGCTGCGTTTAAAAAAAAAAAGGCAGCAAGCTCGCTAGGTTTCCGGTGTGTAAAAAAAAGAAGAAAAGAGCACCGCAGGGCTAGGCATGAGAGGGATAATTCTTGGCCAATGGTGGCTAACAAAAAAAAAGAAAGGGGGGGGAAAGGTTGAAATAATACTACTAATAATAAATAAATAAATTACAATAAGGGTATTGTCAGCTAGGTCGGATTGGAGGGCATGGCAGAGCAAGCAAGGCAGTTGGACGGTGTGCCACTCCGGCAAGAGTGGATTTAGGGGGACAGGTGGTCAGAAGTAGGGGTCGAAGGAATAGGGAAGAGGCGGAGAGTTATGCCAGTTTTAGGGGGAAGCAGGGTCACGGGGCCACGGGTAGAGGTTCTGAAAGAGCTCGGAGGCCCGGAAGGGGGCGAGGGGGGTCACTAGTAGGAGGAAAGATGGGTAGGAGTGGAGGTAGGTTGCGGGGGGAGCAGGCTCGGGCTCGAGTACCTGTGGCCCCCCCGAATAGGGGGGTAGGGTCCCTGCAGAGTATTATGCGGTCAAGTGACCCTCAGAGTGGGAGTGATGTGGTAGTGGAAGAGGATAATAGCAGAGTTAGGAGAGTACCGGGGGGTAGCAGCGGGGATCCATCAGCCGACAACCCAAGGGGTTGGGGAAGGCCGATGTTGGAAGAAAGGCAGCCGGGAGTTGTGCATCCTGGTGGGGGACAGGACCTAGGGGGACAGGGCAGTAGCATGGCAGAGCAAGGGATGGCCACTTGAGGAGGGCAGGATTCATCCTCCCCTTTAGGCTGGATGGCAGTGCAAGGCGGCTATTTGCCAGTAGGTGGACCAGCAGCATGGGAACACTGGCTTGGGGGGGCAGGGTCCATCCAGAGTGGAGTGGTTAGGGGCCTAGCCACCTGTGTGGTCTCCGGCTGTTTCCCCCCCCCCCCCCTGTTTTTTCCTTTTTGTCTCCACAGGTTCAGGCACTGAATCAGCGTTCCGCGGGACATGGAGTGTGAGGCCAAGGAATAGCGGCGAATTTGGAAGAAGAGTATCAAGGTGGGGTTTCGCGGAAGAGGTGACCGATGCGAGGCGAGATGAGCCGCTTCAGCAAAGCAAGGCTGTCTGCCAGGCAGAGACTAGTACAGCGGAGGCATCAGCACCGGAGATACTGGCGACAGGTGAGTTGCAGGTTGACCAAGGAGAGGTGTTGCAGCAAAGTTATTCGCGGGATGGAAAGTGGAGTAAATCGTGCAAGAAAAGGAGGCATTCCTGTCGGCAGCATCATAGCTTGGCGGCATCCTCGTCTTCCTCCTTGGACTCGTCGTCATCATCAGCCGGGGATGAAGTTGAGAGGCGGGGGGTAAGCAGCAGTGTGGTGGTGGCGGGGACCAGGTCGGGGGGTGGAGCTCCTACCGTGGTGTCGTTTCCAGAGTTATGCAAGGGAGTTCCAAAGAAGTTGCGCCATAAGATTAGGAAACAGCGATATATAGATATATTTTGTTCGTTAGAAGGCAGGAAGCAGTCTGGTGAGAGTAGGAAAAAGAAAAAAGAAGACGAAAAAGTGGGCCGAATCAAAAACGTTTCGCACAATGTTGTAAATTGGATGCGATCCTTTCTGTGGTTAGCAAGTGTGTGGGGGCCATCACTTGCCCGAGCATTGCAGGATATTAACCTTTGGCTGATGCAAATGTCAGCCAGGGTGGGGAGAGGGGTGGGGAAGGGGGGAAAGAGGGGGCGGTGGGCAATTGGGGTGTGGGACGTTCCTTTCAGGCGGGAGGGCTCATGTTGCAGCAGAAATCAAGGGCAAGCGGCGTCGGGGATGTCTGCTGGAGGTTTAATAAGTCCTCCTGCCCATTTTCTGACTGCAAATTTAGGCATGTCTGCTCAGTTTGTAGTGGAGCACACACGGCGGCAAAATGCATTAAAAAAGGGGCTGCTATTGGCCCTGCTCCGGTCCCCAAGTAAGGAGGTGGTAGATGACCTGCCCCAACTCAAATTCAGTTGGAAGCATTGCGGTACTGGCTTCGATAGTACCCAAAGTGGGGTGATAAGGATGTTCTACAGTTTGGTTTTCAGTTCGGGTTCGTTATACCAGTTCAAGGTGAAATGTTAGCGTCTAAAGTGCAGAATTCGCCTTCAGTGCGGCGTTTCGCGACCATAGTCAAGGATAAGCTGATGGTGGAGCTGCATTTGAGTAGAATTGCGGGCCCATTTAAGAAACCGCCTTTCCCAGACTTTGTGGTTTCATCGTGGAGAATCATACCTAAAAAAGATCCGGGGAAGTTCAGGCTAATTCATAATTTGTCTTTTCCGCTGGGAGCATCAATAAATGACCATATCCCGTGGGAGCTGTGTACGGGGCGATATGCTTCATTTGATCGGGCAGTGGACTGGGTTAGGAAAGCAGGTCACAAGGCATTAAGGGCCAAAGTGGATATCGAATCTGCTTTTCATTTGTTGCCAGTGCACCCGTCCGCTTTTGATTTGCTGGGTTTCTGTTTTGAATGTGGAATTTATTTTGACAAATACATGCCTATGGGTTGCTCAGTCTCTTGTGCCTACTTTGAGAAGTTCAGCACTTTCCTGCAGTGGGTGCTGGTACAGAAGTTTGGCTGGGCAAAGGTGGTGCATTACCTTGATGACTTTTTGTTCGTCGGAGTAGCTCAGTCAGCGGAGGTCCAGGAGCTGTTAGAAGGTTTTGTCGAGTTATCTCGAGAATTGGGTGTCCATTGGTGGCGGAGAGCCCGGCGATGAAGATCACCTTTTTAGGAGTGGAGTTAGACTCAGTCGAGATGGTGGCTCGCTTGCCTCTAGAAAAGGTATCCAGACTGCGGGTTTTAGTCGCTAATGTGTTGACTTCATCTAAGTTAACATTAAGGGAGATGCAGGCATTGATAGGCTCACTAAATTTTGCGTGTAGGGTCATACCAATGGGCAGGGTGTTTCTGCGGCAGCTGTCGTACTCAACATCTGGTGTACTAAAACCGCACCACCAGATTAGAGTTTCTGAAGTGATGCAGGCGGATTTGCAGATCTGGAGCAGAATTTTGTGGGACAGTCTAACGGGACCTCGTTTTTGATGGAGGCGGAGGTATCAAGTGAGGACTGGCATCTATATATGGATGCTGCAGGAGGGATTGGTTTAGGAATTTATTTTGGTAGTGCATGGTGTGCGGATAGATGGCCGCAATTATGGCATGAAGTTAATATAACCAGCAACATAACCTTCCTGGAGCTGTTTCCTATTTTGGTAGCATTGGAGTTGTGGCCGGATAGGCTTTGCAACCGTCGGGTGGTGGTGGTGCAATAATGCGACAGTTGTCAGTGTAATCAATCATTACACTCCAAGATGTTTGCGGGTGGCGGCGCTAATGAGGGAAGTGGTATTAGCATGTTTGCAGTTGAATGTGTCGGTTAAGGCCCGGCACATCCCAGGTTGTACTAACGAGATTGCTGATGCTCTTTCCCATTTCAAGTGTGAGCGATTTCGGACGTTGGCTCCAGAAGCAGACGCAAAAGGATTCATCGTCCCGGAGAAATTATGGAGGATTGGCCAAGGGAGATGCTGAATTTACTGCAGAGTTTAGGGTCGGTGGGGACATGGTCAGCATACCAGCGAGGGTGTGACAAGGTGGTCAAATATTTGGTGGCTCAGGGGTGGCAGCCGAATGTGGTGTCCGATTACTTGATGGGCCAATATATACTCAAGGCCAAGAGCAACGTGTTCTCCAGATCGTCAGTGCGTACCCACTTGGCGGGGTTTAACTTTTTTGCGAGAGTTGTGGGTTGGGATCATCCATAGGGGGATTCCTAGCCTGTCGGCTGCTTCAGGGGGGGAGCATGTGAGGCCGACACCTCGGGACTCCAGGCGACCGATAACACATGACTTGCTGGTCCGACTCTGTGCTGCTTTACCAAGTGTGACAACGTCACAATATGAAGTCACCCTGTTCAGGGCAGTTTTTTGCTTTGCCTTTTTTGGTGCTTTCCATATAGGAGAGTTGGTAGCAAATCCCAGCAGAATGGGGCTGGAGGGCGGTATGCAGCACCAACATGTGCGGTGGAGGTGGGGCAAATAAGAGTCTTATTGGCAAAATCTAAGATGGACCAGCAAGGGAGAGGATTGTGGGTGGTCTTGAGAGAGAGTGTGGGCTTGGTGACATGCCCGGTGGTGGCTGTGAGGCAGTACCTGTAGGTGTGTCCTACACCAGAGGAAGGGCTATTCATACATGAGGATGCGTGGGTGTTGATGCGCTTTCAAGTTTCTGCAGTGCTGAGGATGGTGCTGCGACACGTAGGCGAGGACCTGCGTCTTTTTGCAATGCACTCCTTCCGCATTGGCGAAGCAACCAGTGCTGCTGCGGCTGGATTGCCCGAGCAGGACATACAAAGCATTGGCAGAAGGCATTCTCAGGCATTTCAGGGCTATGTGCGGCTTTGAGAGGGAGAAGAGGTTGGCATAGAAGTTGATTCTAACTGGTAATTTCTCTTTCAGATGAGGGACTGAATCCAGAGGGATATTGGCTGATTGGTCACTCCTTCATTTAATGGGCGGGACAGTGAGCGGAAACAAGGCCAGTGGGCCCTAATCTGGGTATCGATCCTGCGATGGTGTCTGTTTTATGGCTGGGTGAGCGCGGTCTCCACTGGACACAGTGGATGCCTTTGCTATGACATCATGAGAGAATGAGGAAAAAGCCTGCAATTATACTTTTACACTTGGGGGGCAACAACCTGGTCTCATGGACATGCAAGCAGCTGATAAGAGCTGCGAAGAGGGGTTTGGAAGTTGTTTTGAGGAGGTATCAGGGTGTGGTATTTCTGTGGTCAGACATTATTCCAAGGCCTGCTTTCTGGAACCAACGGCGTTTGGGGACTTTGGGAGAATAATGGAGGAGCATAATTAGAGATTGTGGAAGTGACAGGATATAACTAAAGCTAAGTGTTCCATTTTTGATTCATGATAGAGTCACAGGTCGTTGATGTGAACAGGCATGAACCAGGAAATCAAAAACCCGGAGATTTAGTGCCTAAGTTTATCTGAGACCTGTATTGGATGACATAAGAATACTGAACTATATTGATACATTGAATGAACAGAAAAGAAGCATTTCTATTGGATAGTATTCATTCGTGAGAAAAGACCGTTTTAGTTTTGTTTGATTCAAGTAGTGGAGACATTTTGCAGCACGACAACACACAACAGATCCTAACAATTCTTTTTACTACTGTGGACTGCACTGAGGATAAGAGAGATCCATCTCTTCTCACCCTCCAAATGCTTTTCTGGGAAAATGAACACTTTCAGATGCTTATTAATGCCCTGGAGCAGGTATATACTTGGGCATGGGCGGAGACAGGATGGGCATTTCTGAAATCAGATGTGTATGTCTAAGGTCTCTGGAGCACCCCAAGCACGCCCCCATCCATGCCTTTCTGCAGAATAGATATTCCCAGTGTAGGGACGTCTCTAGAACTGTTTTGTAAAATGACTCCAGGGATCTCTACATAATTTGGATGTCTGCATATCCATTTTCAGACATCCAAATCACAATTAGGGCTTCTAAGATAATTTTATTTATTTTATTTATTTATTTAACAGCTCTTCTATACCGCGCTCTTTATTATCAGTGCGGTTTACAGTTAACAATTTGACTCTAGGACAGTAACATATCTGACCTGAGTTTACATATAACAAGGGAAGTAACAAGGAGTTGAACTGGGGTAACTATGTACATTTAAATAGCTTGGTATTATTTACAATAATGTACAACAGAGGCAGTACAACTGTCGGATTACAAAACTGTCTGGTATGTATTACATGTTATGTGAATTAATCTTTTTTGCAATTCATATTAAGTGGTTGGGTTGTGAGGAGGGAGTAGGTGAGTCGTTTGGTTGTGAGAAGTGCTCCAGGAATAAATGGTGCTTGAGGGCTTTTCTGAATTGCCTGAGGTCACTGATCATTCTGATGCTGGGGGGTAGGTCGTTCCAGCATCTGGGGGCATAGAACGCGAATGCTCTGTTATTAGTTGATTGTGTGCATTTTATGGTTTCTCTTGGGATAATTAGGGCATTGGTGGCTAATGTTCTCCTAGATCTATTGTTAGGGGTGAGAGTGAGTAAGTCTGCGATTGAGGGGGAGATATTTTATTAATGGATTTGAACGTGATGTGGAGGGCTTTGTATGAGATCCTGCTACTTATCGGCAGCCAGTGTAGTTCCCTAAGGATGAGAGTTATGTGGTCCATCCTTGAGGCTCTGCACAGGACGCGAGCGGCAGCATTCATGGCTAATTGTAGCGGGTTTAAGGTATTCTTGGGAAGTCCATGGAGTATGACGTTTGCGTAGTCGAAGTGGGGTGTAACTAACGCTTGGAATATTGTGCGGAAATTCTCTGGATCCAACATGGGTCTCAGGTGCCGTAGGGTCTTGATCTTGTAGTAAGTGGTCTTTACAGTGCGGCTTATGTGCGTTGTGAAGTTCAGTTGCTTATCTAATGTCACACCAAGGTAATGTATGGTTGGCTTGATTGGAAGTTCTGCATCTCTTACTTTTAGGGCCGGAGGGGGAGAGAAGTTTTTGTTTTTTGTGGCGATTAAGACCTCGGTTTTTTTGAAATTTATTCGTAGGTTCTGATTGAGAAGCCAGTCTGTTATTGCATCAAAGCAATCGACTAAGGCTGTATAATCGGGAAGGGTGATGTTGATAGGTGTGAATATCAGCACATCATCTGCATAGAAGAGGCAGGACATACCGAATGAGCGAGTGATTTCACAAATTGGTTGCATGTATATATTAAAGAGCAGCACAGATAGGGAGGAGCCTTGGGGTACTCCTTGCTTTTGCCGGAAAGGTTCAGATGTGTTGGGGCCGATCCGAACTTGTTGCCATCGGTCTTCTAAGTAGGACTTGCACCAATCCCATGCAAGATCCTGGATTCCCTTGTCGTGGAGTCGAGTTAAGAGTTGGTCATGGTTGACTGAATCAAACGCGGCAGCAATGTCAAGGAAGATTAGAGCGACGCCTTTTTTGGTGTTGTCTATCTCACTGATGAGTGTGTTGATTAGGAAGGTCAGGAGGGTTTCCACTCTGTGAGCTTCCCTAAAACCATGTTGGCAAGGGTCTAGGGGGGATGAGGTGTCTATATGTTGTTGGATCTTTCTCTGAGTCACCTTCTTGAGAATTTTGGCCAGCAGTGGGATGCTGGAGATCAGCCGGTAAGATTCCTCCTTCTTTGGGTCCATCTGGTTGTTCTTTAACAGTGGTCGAATGGATGTCTGCTTAAGAGCGGGTAGGAATATTCCTGTTGAGAAGGACAGATTTCCTATCGCAGCTATGATTGGGCTGAGTTCAGATCGCATTGATCTGATCCAGTATGCAGGGCATGGGTCATTTGGTGCGGTGGTGGTGTTAATGGTGGCAATAATTTCTTCAATGCTTTTCGCGGATGGAGGTGAAAGCTTGTTGAGTGGATTCTGGTACTGAGGTGCCTGGGTAGGTTCTGGTATGGTGGATGTTATTGTTTTGACGGCTTTGGATTGAATATAGTTGCATATAACTGTGGTTGTATATGTTCTTGTTGTGGTGGTGATGGTTCATTGGTTAAGGATTTTACCAAATTGAAGAGATCGCGTGGTTTGCTTAGCGAGCGGCTAAGTAGATCAGAGTGGAACTCTTTCATCTTGTCCCATATTGCTTCACGATGAGTCTTCAAGTGGTCTAGGTATGTGGCTTGGTCCGAAGTGTTATGGGTGCGACGCCATTTTCTCTCAAGCTTTCTCAGGTGGAGCAGGGAAGTCTTTAGCTCAGGAGAGAACCATGGTGCTGTATGCCTTTTTCCACCACGGTTATTGGATGTTGATTGTTTGTTGGAGGGTGGTCGTTGGGCATACAAGTTAAGGGTGTCATTCCAATTAGCAACCATATCATTCAGGTTGGGTGATGACTGAGCGAGTCTTGGCAGAGCAAGCTTAGTAATCTCTTCCTTATCGAATGGTTTGAAACGTGTGGGGTTTGCTGATGCTAGTGTATTTCGTCGGCTGCGTGTAGCTTGTTCCAGTTGTGATGGCATCTGAAAGGTTATTACAAGTAGGCACTTCTTGCTTGTGACTGTGGGTGGGGCGAATACCAGATCGAGAGAATTCCCTCTGTGGTGGGTGGGATCATTTATGATTTGCTTGAAGTTGAGGTTATCCATTGCCTCAAGGAAGGTGTTAGCTATGCTAGGTTGGATGGAGGTGAGGTTAAAGTTACCCATCAGCCAATTTGGTTTGTTTGGATTTTCAGGATTACATGCTAAGGCAAGTATGTTGGAGAGTTCGTCTGCTGAGGAGTTTGGAGCCCTATAGATGCGGTTGATAGAGTTGAATTTGTTGGATATGGTGAGTGTGTCAAGATGTTGTGAGCTTCTGGCTAAGCTCATTCTGTATTGGAGTTCGGTTTTTGCTAGTATGAAGACACCACCTCCTCTTCTGTTAGCCCTGTTGCATGTGAAGATTGAGAAGTTAGGAGGGGTGAGTTGATTTAGTAGAACAGTGTCAGTGTCCGAGAGCCATGTTTCAGTGACCATTAGAATATGTAGATTTAGATTGGTTAATAGGTCAGTAATGGCTGGCCATTTATTACGGGCCGAGCATGCATTAATAAGTGCACACCTGAGGTCCTGGCGCACATATGGTTTGTTAAATTTTGAGTTTGTTGCATGCTCTAGTGCTATGTAGAGCAAGCGTGGCTGTCTCTTGTAGTAGTTGTTTGGTGGTGGTTGGTAATGATTGCGGTAGCATTTCTTACTCGTGCTATGAATTAGGGGGATAGGGTTGTGGTCATGCGTGAGTGCATTAGAGTCATAGATGGCATTGGTAAGTAAGTAGATTGTTGTGAGGGTAAGTTGTATCAAGAAGGGTATTAGAAGTGGTGGGAAGAGGCCAGGTATATGGGATGTGGGCACCGGCAGGCGTAATGTATGCTGGAATCAGGATAGCAATGCAAGCTTAGGGCTGAACTTATAGGTAAAAGAGCCTACAATGTTTAACAGTTGCATTGATAGTTAGTCCCCATAATAATCCCCATAGAATAAGCTTCCACATAGATAAAACAGCCAAATAACCTCACAAAGAAAAAAACAGCAGCTTAAAAAAACTCTAATCAAAGGCTTGAGAAAATTACAAAGCCTTAATTTTCCCTCTGACCTTTTGATAGTCACCCTGAATCCAGCTTAAACTCACTAGAAGAGAATTTCAGACATTGGCCAGCAATCAAAAGGCAGTCTTACATGTCACTGAAAGATGAGCCATTTTTTTAATTGAGAATGATTAGTTGACTTGTACTTGCAGATTGTAATGAGTGAGATTGTGGTAGGCGAAGGCCTATGATCCATGCTGCTTGAACTAAACAGACAGGCCTAAGCAGCTTGACCTGTAAATTAAGTCTGTGGTTAGGCCCAGAGGAGTGAACCCCCCCCCCCCCAATAATGCTTCCATAGAATCGAAACTTAACTAAGCATAACCCAGCATAGCTAAGCAGAAACGAAACTTAGAAGAGATAGAAAAACAACTTTAATTGGAACTGATAAGATGTGTGAAGCTTCTGTGAACTAATTAATTCTGCTGAGAGAAGGGTTACAGTGCCCTGCTTTCCCACATGTTCTAGTCAGCTAAGTGACCTTGGAGGAGAATTGTATCAAGAGTCTAAGAACTGACCATTGTAATGAGGATTGTAAGGGGGGGAAGCAGGTGCTGAGCCCAGACCCAGGTCCTCATTGGATAGCTACGTAATGGTACCAGGACCAATAGATGGGGTAGAAGGGGTTACTGGGACCAATGAGAAGTTTGCCTATATCTAGAATGGAAAAAAACAGTATAAAAGTTGTTGTTTTACTAACAGCCATTGCTCAGTCATTTTGAATGTGATTCTGCTTGAGTCTTGTGCACAATAAATGATTTGGACCTTCTGAACAGACTCCTGGTATTATTGGGTTGTTTGCGCTCTGCTGCTACATATTCTTGGTGCGTTGGCCGGGAACGTGTGGTGAGTAGAGGGTATACGAGCTGATATACCACGACTTTCCGCCTCTATAGGTTTGGTCCTGCTGGGCTCGTGCCCTTCCGACGTGGGCTCGGCTCCCAGGCGCCACCGGTCCAGTTGCATCGGAGGGAGCTGGGCCAGGCCTCGGTGGGTGCTGGACCCAGTCGGAGCCAACACCTCGAACTCGTGAGGGGAGTCCGAGGTCCTACTCATGCGCTTGCTTGGGAACGGGGACCGGATCCAGTGAGTATAGTTTTGATTTGGTATGTCTAGACAGATGAGGCAGATCTGCAGCTTGAAACTTGTAAACTTAACTTGTAATTTGAAAGGCCTTACAACTTTGGAATTTTGGTAAGAGAGATTGATCACCTCTCGCAGGCGGTCCCAGTAACCTTGCATGAGTATGCACGAGGTGAACCCACCGCCAATTTGAAGTTTGGAATTTGAATTTGTATTTGGTAAGAGAGCTCTCAAGGCGGTCCGATTAACCCTGCATGAGTATGCGCGGGGCGAAACCACCGTCTTTTTGATTTTGAATTTGATAGCCTAGTCAGAAGAGACAGTACTGGGTTTTTTGGGATACGTTGCTAGCATGTTTGTCGTTCTGTGTGTCTTTAGAATGCTAGCATGTTTGTCTGTGTGTCTTTGTTTTTTTGGTATTTGTTGAAACCACGAGTTTCCCTTCTAGTATAATGCAAGATTATATTCTGTTGGGTAATTTATGACAATTTACCGCTTGACTCACTGTAAAAATCAAGAACATGTCTCACTCATTCAGCTTTCCTACAGCAGAGCACAGCGTGAGACTGACAAGGGGCGTGTCTGTGCAGAGGTGCTTTTTAACCCTATGAAGGCATGTTTTCAGCGTTCTGCTGCTGGGCTAATTGGAGCTTATTTTAGGACAATTATACCTGTTTTTATTCACTTTGTTTTAATAGGGATGTTCCTTCTACTATGGTCAGGTATTATATACCACGCAATAGGAATATTTAGTCAGAATTTTAGTTTTGAAGGTCGTATTAACCTCATCGGAGCTCCTAGCTTTGCCCTGTGTTTTATGGTTCGAACAGAAATGATAGAGAAAATAAGCAAACTGTTTTTTGGGGTTTTTTTTCCTTTGACCTACAAAGTAATTATTAGATCACGACTTGACACTGATTTAAATGATTCTTGCTAGCATGTCTCTGTGTGCCTGTTAAACTAAGTTATTTCATTTTGTTTCCAGTGAACGAAGGGGTGTGGCTTTCACACAGCTTGCTAAAAAAAAAAAAAATGAGACAGCCGCTCCCGATTGAACAGTCTCTTGTTTGTTTAAAATAAAGGATTCATTCAATCAAAGTGTGATAGGAGATGAATTTATAATTAGTTTTCTAGTTATTACTTTACATCTGTGATAACTACAGTGACTCAGAAGTTCTTTTGTTTTTTGAAGTATATCTGTCGTTTCAAAAACTGACACGGACAAGAGAGAGCAAATAAAGTGTTTTTCCTTTGACCCTTAGAGGTTAAGAACCTTGGGGGATGGCGCAGCATTCTGGGTTGGAAGTGTACCAGATTGCAACCTGAGAATGAATGGTTTAAATTCTGAGTGAATAAGAAATTGTGTTAGGATTTTATCTTTGAAATCTGAAAGTTTAAAAAAAAAAAAAAAAAAAAAAGAAGAGTTTATCTTGCGGAGTGTTTTTATGAACAAGTATAAGTCATTTGAATGCGTGCTTCCCCATACTGTAAGATTTAAGGTAATTACTTTGAATTGTTAAACTCTGTACTAGTGACTAATGAAGACCTTTACAATTCAAGATAAATTCATTTGTTTTTCTGTATTTGAATTTTGTGTGTCCGTGTCCAGAGGAAAATGGGGTACTTTGTTATTTTTTAAATTATTTTAAATTTCAAGACGTTATTTCCTGATATACGGTGGCAAGCACCTGATAGAAGACATATTTATTGTTAAAAAAGAGGGTGTATATGCATTCTAGATATCCACCAACGCTATGGAAAAGTATCCGTTTCATGTCTCTTGAATATCTGCTTTCTGAACTGTAAGATTTAATAAAAATAAAATAATAATTTCTTTTGCAGAAACATGCAGACTACGGCTGGCAGTTAGTTTCCATGCTAAGTAATTTCTTTCCAGTTATACGTAACAGATAGCTATAGTTCTCTCTATAAGAATAGATGTTATAACATGTTGCAAAATAATAGTTTTATATTTTAAGAACTGTATCTAAATTGTCCCCGTTTGAAAAAAAACAATTGCAATAAGCTTATGTTTTCTGCCTGCCCTATGTTTATAGAATTTCAGTAAGGGATTTACTGAAGACTATGGTAATAAAATGTCTCTGTCCCAATTAGGAATGCTATGTGAAAGGGAGTGGCTTCTGCTAGTTGCTCCATATTTCCTTAGTTCACCATATTTTGCCCCAGAATCTCTAGATACAGTTTCTCTCCCTGTAAGCAGCTCCCTAAGAAGCCCCAGCTCTGTTCAGAGTGCTTAAGGGGGGGAGGGGGCCCAGTCCACCGATGATGCCACACCCCCCCCCCCAATAGGCGTGAACTAATGTGCCCACAGCAAAGAAGTAGGAGAAAAAAAAAACCCTCCCGGATAGAGCGTTGCTAGGAGAAACAGTGTGGGCCTAGGGCAGGGGGGGGGAACTCCTCCCTGCAGATTCCCAAGTAGTTTGCCAGCCAGTCAGCTGACCAGACTTGTTTAGGTGCCTTTCCCTCTGCCACTGATTTACTGAACTGAAAGCTTTAGGATTTAATTGAACTAATGAACAGTATTATTCAAACCCATCAGTTTTGATAACCCCAAGTGGAATCCAAATAGTGCAGGCAGCCTTCACTATATGCCCCAATGGATCCAGCAGCCCAGGAGAATTTGCATTTTTGTCAGTCAGTCCCAGAGAGATATAAAACAGGAATTACAGAAACTGGATGGATTTGCGGGCATGATAGTTAATGGAAGTTGATCAGAAAGTATATGAATTGTTGAATGTGACAGAGAAAGTAAGTGTAAAGATGGAGAAGAGAACAGATCTTCTTGCTGATACTTTAGCTGAATGATGTGGAGGAGGTTATCCTGATCGAAGGAGCAGAGGAAGTAAAAACTGGGTGCGAGTCAGTGCGCCCATTGCAGAGAAGGACATTAGAGAAGTGAATGCCCGTATCTTGACTCCACCCCAGGGGGGGAGGAGGGAGTACTTGATTTAAAAAAATATTAAACCGAGCACAGTGTTCTAGCAAGAAAAGGAAGTAGCTATAAAGTAAGTGGCAGCCGGAGAGGGCTACAGCATGAATGAAGACTAGGCCAGACCAGACTCTTCAGTTTTCCTGGGTCCCCAGGAGCCTATGGTCAGTTTGGAAATAGGGGACCAATATATGGACTTTATGGGGGATACAGGAGCAGAATACTAAAGCCAGTAGCCCCTGTGTTTTTCTCGATGCATCACCATTATCAGAGCTACTGGGGCTAAGGCCACAAAGCCTTTTCTGCAGAACCACATGTGTGAACTAGGGGGACAGAAAATAATGCACCAGTTCCTGTATATGCCTGAGTGCCCTATTCCACTTTTTGGAGCCGAGATCTGCTTGCAAAGCTTCAGGCACAGATATCCTTTGCTGAAGAGAGAGAAATGCAAATGACTGTGAACCCAAAGCCTGCTGGATTGATGGTGCTGACTGTTCCCTGAGAAGAGGAGTGGCGGTTCTATAACACACCTCCAGTCAAGTCAACAAGTTCCTGTATACCCGCCAACCTTATAGCCCCACCTGAAGTATGGGCAGAAGATAACCCACCTGGCCTAGCGAAGAACATAGCCCCTGTCATTGTCACCCTCAAGCCAGAAGCGGAACTAGTGCATGTGAAGCAGTATCCTCTTCCCTGACCAGCCATTGCTGGAATCCACTGCCATTTAATGAAACTGCTGAAGTATGGACTTCTCAAGGAATGTCAGTCAGCTTGGAACACTCCCCTTCTCCCAGTGAAGAAGCCTGGGACAGGGGATTATCGTCCAGTACAGGACCTGAGCCCAAGACCCCACTACAGGAAGGCGGGGCCAACTCACCTGGACAAGATTACCTCAAGGATTCAAGAACTCGCCTCACTCAGCAAAAGATTTGACAAGTTATCCAGTAATTCCAGGAGAAAGAATTCTACTTCAATATGTGGACAACTTGCTCATAACCACCAACTCAGAAAGTGAATGTCTACAGGCCACCAGTGAACTCTTGCACCTTTTTAATGAGGCTGGATACAAAGTCTCAAGAGCTAAGGTGCAATTATGTCAAACAAGTTAAATACCTAGGATTCCAGTTGTCCAGCGGAATTCGACGCCTGGGACCAGAATGCAAAGAAGCTGTATGCAGTATTCCTACTCCAACCACCAGGAGGCAAGTGAGAGCCTTCTTGGGTGCCACAGAGTATGTTGTATATGGATCCCCAATTTTGCACTGCTAGCAAAACCATTGTATCAAGCTACCAAAGGAATGGAAAAGTCTCCATTGGAATGGGGACTTGAACAGGATGCAGCCTTTTGATCTTTGGAAACCACTCTGATGTTGTCACCAATTCTGGGTCTACCAGATGTCCAGAAAAACCTTACAGTCTCTATGTTCATGAGTCGTAAGGAAATGTTCTAGGAGTGTTGACTCAATCTCTCAAAACTAACAAGATCACTTTGAGACAGAATCTTCCAGTTACTGTACCACACTCTGTTCTAACCAATATGAAATACAAAGGAAACTACTAGCTAACAAATCTACGAATGTTGAAGTATCAGAGTATGTTGCATGAAAACCCCCAGATACAACTGAAGGTCAGTCAAGCTTTGAATCCTGCTATGTTGTTACCAGTTGGTCTTGATCCCCTGATCATGACTGTTTAGAAATTATGGACACTGTATTCTCAAGCCGCCTGGATTTGACTGATGTCCCTCTGGAGAACCCTGAACAGACTTTCTTTGTGGCTGAAGGCAGTTTCATCATCAATGGACATTGTTGTGCTAGATATGCAGTGGTGACCCCTGATTTGGTAGTTGAGTCCTCAGCCCTGGCCCCAGAAACTTGACCACAGAAAGCTGAACTGATAGCCCTCACTAGAGCACTAACAATAGGAAAAGGGCTCTGTCTAAATGTGTACCCAGATTCTAAGTATGCCCTTACAACCTTGCATGCACATGGGAACCTGTACAAATAATGAGGGTGGATAACCTTAGGAAGCAAGTCCATTAAGTATGGCCCCAAGATATTGACATTATCAGGTACATACTACCTACAGCTTTCAAAACTTTAGGAAAAGTAGAATGTATGAATAGAACCTTGAAATCTCAGTTGTCCAAACTTTGCCAAGAGGTTTACCTGAAGTGGCCCCAGGTTCTTCCTATAGCCCTTCTTAGGATATACTTAGCCCCTGCTAAGTCTTTAGGAGTTCCCCCTTTTTGAGATTCTGAGAATCTGTAGCCTATTTATAGGGAATAAAAGGAGATGTGAGACAGATAGGATCTGAAATTATTAGGCATGAACTATTGGTTTTAAGTTCTGTTTTGCAGAGTCTTCATACCTAGGTACACAATCGATTACCCATCAATTTGCCTGAACCCCTGCATCCTTTCAAGCCTAGAGTCTCGGTGTGGATCAAAGAGTGGAGAAGGATACCGTTAGCCCTGCATTGGAAGGGACCCTATGTTGTCATCCTGTCATCTCCAACTGCAGTAAAAGTCGCAGAATTCGAACTTTGGATCCATCATAGTCGAGTAAAGCCAGCAACTGTTTCTGAACCTGATCACTGGGCTACTGTACAGCATCCTGAGACTCCATTGCGCCTCACCCTACGACAACAGCCACGGACCTAAGACTTATTGGTCCCTCGGAAACTGCACTATTTCAAGACTGTCCGTTTATCTGAAGGTAAGCCTCGCATTTGGAGAAAGCTGCAATCATCAGAAATAGACTGTGTTGTGTTAAGAAATTGAGACTTCTAAGAGACTGTGTTCAAATGCTCTGAGAACAAAACTGTTTTGATCTCCTAAAAAGTGAACTGCTCTAAGGAGGCAATAATAGCCTGAGAGACTGTACTATGATATTTTAAGAACCTGAGACATCCCAGAGGACAGTGATACTTTGGAATCTACAGCCCTACTCCTGCCACAAAGCTGGTAGGTCTACGTACGGCAGAAGCTCGAGGATCTACAATCAACTCTACATCTGTTATCTGTTGTGGATGCCGACAGTTCCACCAATTTTCCAGAGACTATGCCCATTATGAATTCTTATTATTGCTTTATTTCGGCAGCAGCCTTGGGGTGCTTTGAAATGACTTTTGCTTTACCACCCTGTGCAGCCTGTATAAGTACCACGCAAACTGGGCTGAAGGTTCTTCATGCCTCCCAGAACTTGTTTCTTGAACTTGCCGAAGCAGTAGCATCTAGTCTCCACATTTATGACTGTTTCTTTGTGGAGGAACCAAGATGGGAGATCAGTGGCCTTGGGAGGCTCAAGAACTGAATTATTCCATCCCCTACAATCAGACTGATTTACATAATACTACTAGTGAGTGGGTATTGGCCCACCCCATTGTTGACAGTTTGTGTTTTGTTCGCACCGGACCACAATTTGCTATGGAGATTGGACAGCTGGACTGTCTAAATCAGAAGTTTTACAACAGCACAACAAAGAAGACATCTTGGTGGTCCGGCATAAATGCTCCTGAACCTTCTACTCCTTTAGTTCCATTTCCCACTCTTGCCAAACTATGGACTCTGACTATCTGCTTGTTGCTCCCTTGTTTCTTGCCACTTTGCTTGCGAATGATAACTTCCGTTATTAATAACACTGTAGAGCGCAAGGCAGCTACAAAGATACTAGCTATGTGAAACTACTACCCTATACCACAGAGTGATACCTTTACCTAGTATTATGTGATTAGATTCTCACCCTTTCTCACTTGCGGGTGAGAATAATCAAAGGGGGGAATGTGGTAGGTGAAGGCCTATGATCCATGCTGCTTGAACTAAACAGACAGGCCTAAGCAGCTTGACCTGTAAATGAAGCCTGTGGTTAGGCCCAGAGGAGTGAAACCCCCCCCCCCCAATACTGCTTCCATAGAATCGAAACTTAACTAAGCATAACCCAGCATAGCTAAGCAGAAACGAAACTTAGAAGAGATAGAAAAACAACTTTAATTGGACCTGATAAGATGTGTGAAGCTTCTGTGAACTAATTAATTCTGCTGAGAGAAGGGTTACAGTGCCCTGCTTTCCCACATGGTCTAGTCAGCTAAGTGACCTTGGAGGAGAATTGTATCAAGAGTCTAAGAACTGACCATTGTAATGAGGATTGTAAGGGGGGGGGGAAACAGGTGCTGAGCCCAGACCCAGGTCCTCATTGGATAGCTACGTAATGGTACCGGGACCAATAGATGGGGAGAAGGGGTTACTGGGACCAATGAGAAGTTTGCCTATATCTAGAATGGAAAAGAACAGTATAAAAGTTGTTGTTTTACTAACAGCCATTGCTCAGCCATTTTGAATGTGATTCTGCTTGAGTCTTGTGCACAATAAATGATTTGGACCTTCTGAACAGACTCCTGGTATTATTGGGTTGTTTGCGCTCTGCTGCTACAAGATGACTCATAAATAGTAATCAGATATTTAAGATAAGTAGGGCCACCTTCCTTAAGAGCCTGGAAAATCAAGGTACAGATTTTAAATTGAATATGCTGAATGGCAGTCCATGAAATGATTTCAATCTAGAAATTTTTGCATAAAACTACATGCAATCAGCTGTCAGACTGTTACATTTTGAACAAATTATAATACCTTAACCTGTGCAGATAGTACCCTGTAATAAATAAAGTTGCAATCCTTAAACCATTAGGGAGGCTATGGGTGCTATTTTGGAAGTATTCCTGCATGTAAATAATAGATTTTGAACATGTAGATTGTTTCCACATGCAAACAGCAAATCATTATTTACACATAGAACCCAATTCAGAAAGGGGTATGTCCGGGCCCTGTGCACGTCTCCAGAGAAGACGTGCACGCGGAGCACCGATTCTACAACCCTGGCTATGCACACACATGGGGATGTAGAATCTGCATGTAGCCGTTCCCAGTGAACAGGTGGCCTATCACACTGGCCTTAGCCACACACACACACACATGTAGGCCATGTGCACATTGCCCATGTTGCCCCAGCCACCCAATGCACCTGCAACCTCAAAAACATCCCCAATTCCATGTTCTGCAGACCACGTGTGACCGGAACCAGGAAGACCCTCCCCATCATAAAGCACACATCAACTTGGCTACCAGGCAGCTTAATTTCAGCGAGGCATTGATGAGGCTGCTGATGACCATGATCCTGGAGCAGGAAGAGACTCTCTTCCCCACCGGGCAGAGGTGACCAGCCCACAGAGCAGAATGCAGGGGCTGGGAACACATCAGGACCACCCCTGCCCAGTAGGTACATCACAACACAGACATACAAACCTGGAAGCAAAGAGAAGTGGGCAGGCAGGAGCAGCACACAAGTTGGCACAGAGACACGCATGCACCAAAGTGGAGAGGAAGGGCAGGGAAAGTCATGATCTGCGCTTGGCAAAAAGCAGTCAGGTTGCACAGTGACAGCACAGCACAGATAGAGCAGGTGCCCAGGAAACAAGGGAGAACAGGATGCAAGCAGGTCCACAGTGAAGGCACAGGGGGACACAGAGACAGATAGAAGGGACAGCATAGCAGAGAGTGGTCCCAGAATGTTAGCCACAGCCCCAGATCACACAGATGCCCCCTGTGGAGATCAAAGAAATGGCCCTGTACCTGTCCCCAGGTGGGAGATGAACCCAAGATTCTGAGCACTTGTAGGTCAGGCACAGAACCAGCAGGCTAGAGCTGTAAGTGCTTCCAGGCCCTAGAAAGTGAGAGCAGAGCAATTCAGAGGGGAGGCACAGTGTGATGATATCCCATATAAAACACACAACAAAAAAGATCCACTATAAACTCAAAATGCTTAAACTACTCCACCCATTACTCCACCTCAACGACTTCAAAGCCATAATTATAATCCAAGCAATCATTACCCCCCATTTCAATTTTGCCAACACCATTCTTCAAGGCCTAACAAAACAAACACTAAGACAACTCTAATTAGCACAACATACTGCAGCTAGGATAACTGGGGTAACTGAAATCACCTATTATTATTACTGTATTGTAACTTTTGTTAGCTTCCCTGATTTCTTTGAGTATGTCATCATTCATATGTTCATTCTGGCCAGGTGGTCAGTAATACACCACCACAACCATCACCTTCCCCTTTGAACATGGAATTTTAATCCATAGAGATTCTAACGTGTATTTTGTTTCTTGCAACACTTTAATCCTGTGTGACTCAATGCCCTCTCTAACAGAGAGCAACCCCTCCACCAATTTGATCTGCTCTATCATTGTGATATAATTTGTACCCAGTGCTCCACTGGTTGTCCTCCTTCCACCAAGTCTTTGAGATACCAGTCATATCTAACTTCTCATTTAGTGCTCTATATTCTAACTCTCCCATCTTATTTCTTAGACTTCTAGAATTTGCATACAAGCATTTTAGAGGTCGTATTTTATTCATATTAATCTGGTTATGGTAGGCAAAGGTAATTTGGAATCTTTAAGCTCTGTCTGCTCTGTACTTCAGGACATTTGGTTTATTTTTGTCTTTATTGGAACCTCTCTTGATTATACCCTAACTTCAATCTTTTGCTAGTATCCTTCACAGATACATCATTCTGAACCATGCACTCTTGGGCGATTGTCAGCTTTCCCTATTATCTAGTTTAAAAACTGCTCTGTCTCCTTTTTGAAGGTTAATGCCAGCAGCCTTGTTTCAACCCATGTTAAGGTGGAGCCCATCCCTTTGGAAAAGGCCCTCCTTTCTTCAGAATGTTGCCTAGTTCCTAACAAATCCAAAACCATCTTCTTTGCACCATCGTCTCATCTACATATTGAGACTCTGGAACTCTGCCTGCCTTTTGGGTCCTGCGTGTGAAACGGGAAGCATTTCTGGAATGCTGCCCTGGAAGTTCTGGATTTCAGCTTTCTACCTAAAAGCCTAAATTTGGCCTCCCGAACCTCCCTACCATGCTCTATGTCATTGGTACCAACATGTACCAAGACAGCAGACTCCTCCTCAGCACTATCTAACACCTTGTCTAGATAGGTAGTGTGTGAGTCTGCTACCTTCGCACCAGGCAGTCATGTTACCAGATGATCCTCATATCCACTAGCTATCTAGCTATCTACGAGTACATGCCTAATGATCAAATCACCAACTATAACGGCCATCCTAACCCTCCCCTCATGGGCATATGGCCCTGGAGAAAACTCTTCTGTGTGAGAGGGTTTTACATCACCTGGAGGACAGGTCCTAGCTACAGGATCACTTTCTGCTACACCAGGTAGGTTGCCAGACTGGAAGTGGGAGTTCAGTACTACGTCCCTGTAGGTTTTGTCTATATACTTCTTTGTCTTCCTTATGTCCTCTGCTACTCTAGTCTCCAGAGATTGGACTCGTTTCCTGAGAGCAAAGAACTCCTTGTACCTAGTGCACACGTAAGACCTCTCACAAACTGGGAAAAAATCATACATGTGACACTCAGCGAAAAAGAAAGGAAAAACCCCATCTTGCTGCTGGACTGCTGTCAGATTTTGTTCAGATATTAAAGTTGTTTACTTACTTAGGTTAGCAAGTGATACTAATACCATTAAATGAAAAGGTGGTATAGAAAAATTGTTAAATAAAAGAAATAAATACAACTATACCTTATATGTTAAATGGACTTTGTTCACCTCAAGAATAATTAATCTCAGGTCATTAATAAATGTCTTCCTGATGAAGATAACCAGCTGCACCTGAAAGTGATTATGGTAACCTCCCCCTTTAATAGGTTTAAGATTATCCCAGGTGTGGGTGAGTGTCGAGGTGGGAACGAGGGAAAAGACTTACAAGCTGACTTGCTACACAGTGCTCTGAACTGTGCTTCTAAGGGAAAATCTTACCAATTTCCTGGATGATTCACACAGCCCTTGGTTTGATAGAGAAGGCCTTTTAAATTGCCCCTTTGACCTGTCACTTGCCTTTAACACCTATTGAAGACAATTTCACAGATCTTTTGCTTCCTAACTGGAAGGCCTCTTTGTAAAGGTCACTCGAACAAGTTTAGTTCTTTGTACTCAGAGACCATTTATTCTACTTGTATGCTAAGCTATATTCAGATTTGATTTAAATAAAAAGCTCTCTAGAAGCAAAGTTATTTCAGTAACTATTTACTCTATTTTTCTTTCTATGTTAAGCTATACTCTGATTTGATTTAAATGAAAAGGTCTCTGATGGTACTAAAATCTGACTGACTCAGTGAACGCATTGAATTCTAAAATAAACAGATGTATCTGCTTTAACTCAACAATTACCCTTTCCCCCCAAGATTTAGAATGTATTCTAAAAGATAAATACTTAAAAAGGCAGATTTATTTCCATTTGTAGTAGTCCTTCTGGGTAGTCCCTCATACTCTTCACCAAACTGTAAGCTTATTTTCAATCAGAATCTCATGGAATTTCTTTTTGAAAAGGCAGCCAGCATGCACAATGTAGATTTATAGGTAGCTATGGGAGCAGGTGAAAAATGTACATGTGAAAGTTACATAGAAATTTAAAAATTAAATTGCTATGTGTACTTTCATTGCTCCAATTTTTCTCTGCCTCCTTCTTTATTGAGGCAAAAATAGTCACCTAACCAACTATATTTTTATGTGAGCAAGCATGCATTCACTTACATAAAAACATTAAATTACTCTCTCTAAAGTGAACTATTAAAAATATGTGGGACCAAGTGATTGGAGGGGGGGGGGTCAATTTTCAAACTGTTTCCCTAGGTGCAAAAACCATGTGTACATCTTGAATCTACTTTTCAAGGGTTAAGTGTGTGTATACTTTCCTCCTGAAAATGGCAGAAAGAGCCCTAAAGACTTTTCCACATGATTTTTCTGTATGTTAGTTTTCAATCCTACCAAAACATGCCAGTAAGCTAATTTTCAAAAGGAAAGTCTCTGCACAATTTCCTTTTCAAAATTCAGAGCTGGTGAAGACCATGGGAGACAAACGTACCTTCAGACCTCTGAGTGATTCTTTATTGAGATGGTGCTTTTGTAATGCAGGAATACAGTTTCCTGGTGTGACCATTTATTTGTGCATTTTATTCTGAAAGTTTACAGGTGAAGTTCTTTAGGAAGACCATTATGCTTTCACTATATTTTCACTAAAGCAAGGTATGAACATAGAATCTGTATTTGATTCCTTAATTCCACAGGTAAACAATTTACCCTTAGAAAAGCAGTCACAGGTCTGGAATTGTTCAAGAGTGTATTGGATAGAAAAGAGCTTGGTAAAGTTGGACATTTTTCTTAAAGGCAGTACCATAAAGGGTTGAGACTGTTAACGTGCCAGCTTGGTGGTATGAAACGATTTGGCATAAGATTTATATTGGCAATGACAGGAAAAGACGTAGAGCCTTCAATAAATGCTATTTCACTGAAAGGGTGGTGGATGCTTGGAATGCCCTCCCGATTGAAGTAGTGGGGGAAAACACAGTGTCAGAATTCAAAATGGCATAGGACAGACACAGTGGATCCCTTTATAGCAACAGGATAAAATCAAAATAAACATAACTATCTCTTATATCTGAACAAATAGGGGTGACCTACATGGATCGGTGAGTACACTCCTAAACAAAGGCAAGGGAAGGGGTGACCTGCACGGAGTTGCAAGTGCTCCTACTCTAGCCGCCTTGCAGGGCAGACTAGATGGACCATACTGGTCTTTATCTGCCATCATATACTACGTTACTATGTTACTATTAGCCAATCGTACGGACACAAACAATTATTTTAATAAATGCTGAAATCTGTCTCCCCCATTTGTATCAGCTGGTGGAGAAATTGGTTGGGAAGGGACAAGATAGTGGTCGTGAGTGTCATAATGCATTGGTTAGTTCTAATTTTATGTCTTAGATACAAACATATTAAAAATAATGTTGTTTTTTGGAGATAACAATGTGATTTTTATGGGGGGGGAGAGCAGAGTGAGACCTTGGTTCTTTTAATTGTGGGTGAATTTATGGACAATGATGCAAGGGTTACCAAGGATCAATTAGAAGTATGGACCAAGTTTAAACGTGTCCAGTATGGAAGTTTATAGAGTTTTGGGGGCCATGAAAGAATCATCTACAGTAGTTGTCAGGATTTATTTTATTTATTTATTGAACGGTTTTATATACCGCCTTTCAGAAAAATCAAAGCGGTTTACATAGAACAAAACTTGAACATTACATTGAAACTTATTCAAACAACTGAAATTACAGTGAACATTAAATTGTATATAATAAAAATGGTAACTTGAGGGTTACAATGCTGATAATATTCCTGCTTCATTATTAAACAGCTGGTAGAATGAGAAGTGCCAGCAATAGCAACATTAGTTCATAAGTCTTTGAATGGAAAATGCATCATTACTCCAGTTTTGCAGAAGGAAGTTGCAAGACCCGATAAGGTTTCTTCATACCAGCCCATACCAAATCTACCTAATGTACATAGAATTTTAGAAAAAGTGGCATACAATCATTTTGTGGATTTTCTGGAACTTATTGAAGCATTTCAGCCTGTTCAGTTGGGCTTTCAAACCTATCTGTAGCACTGAAAGTCTATGGGGGTTATTGTAGAAGCCCTATTAATGCTTTGGTTATCTGAAAATGGGCAAAGAGATGCCTAAAGCACAGGGCCATTTTTGAAGCCAGATATGTGGATATCCCCAGCATGAGGTCATCCCAGTCTGAACGGGGGTATGTTGGAGGCATGATTGGGGCATTCTCAGGAACCTGGACGCCACTGCCTAATCTCAGTAACGTCCAGAGTTGCGTCTAAGTTTAGACTTGCTCCAAGCACGAATAAGCATCAGGAAAGTGTTTGTTTTGGCTGAAAAACATCCAGAAGGTGTACAGAAGATATCACTCCATCTTCCCCAGTACTCAGCACAATCACAATGATAGCAGCAGTGGGATTTGAATCCTGGCTGTAACCCACTACTCTAACCAATCTATTCCTATAGTCCAGATTCCGAAATACTATTCTGGGGACGTCTATGTAGATGCTTCTGCAGACGTCCGTATCAGGCACATCCAAGTTTGTGAAACTGTGTCTGCACTTGGACGTGCCTGCTTTATATTCAGTAGTTCTGGTTTAGATGTCCCAAATTGTACTTAGACATTTTTGTTCTAAAATGCCTCTCCACTATTGGTTATCCGGGATTCCTTGAGAGTGAATTCTGAGCAAGGTTTTTATGCCTTACGGCTGCAATCAGATTTGACAGCAGCCTTTGATACTGTCCTTGATGACCAAACTTTACAGTGTTTGTCGGGACTTGTGGTGCAGGGGGATGTCTCAGGGAATACAAGGTGGAAAGATCATACTGTGTGTTTCAGAAGGGGAAGTTTTCTAATGTGGTGGTAGTATGTTGTTGGGTTCCATGGGGTCAGTTTTTCCCCTGCACTATCTAATGTATATCTTGCAATGATACCCAAGGAAATACAAAGATTTGGCTTTAAGGCACCTATGGGAGAATGAGACCCAAGTATGAGACACAGATGATATTTAATTGGTAGTTTATGGGTTGACAAGACTAAGACAAGATTGCTGACTGGTTGCTTGGAAAGCATGTAAAATGAAATCCTGGAAAAAAAAAAACCCACTATGGGTTTCTAGGAGTGGGCAGTTTTGAATATACCTCCAGTAAAGGGGGTGGAAGGATACCCCTACAAGCAAAAGGTTTAAAAGGTTAGAGTCCTTCAACTTGCAAAAAAAATGGCTGAGGGGATATATGATAGAGGTCTATAAAATAATGAAAGGAGTGGAATGGATAGCAACTAAATATTCCCACTAGCCCTAGAGCTGACAGCGGTCACTGTTCTCTATGTATATTCATTGTTGCTCACTATTCAAATAGAGGCGCTGAATGTGTGTGAAATATTTAAATGCCACGGCTGGCATTTAAACATTGCATTTGAATTCTGGCCCATCAGTGCGCTCCTTGGCTCCCTCAGTTTCTAGCCCGGCTCTTTCCCTTGTTACAACAGGGCTGTGAAGAAACTTGCATACTTTTGGCCATTGAAGGGAGAACAATTTCCAACTTGGGGAATTTAACAGAGCAAATTCCTACAAATATTGTACTGCTCTCTTCGTAGATAAATATGTCATTTTTACCATAAACCTTTTTCATTTCCTAGGAAATAATTTTCTACTTAAATGCAATCTAGTGTGTTCTTGAACATATTTTTCTTAACATTAGAGCTCCTAGCCCTATTACTTAGATGTCAGATTACATTATAAATTGCCATGCAAAAATAATACTGTAACAGTTTTTTACTTTTCTTTCAGACTTTTTGTTCATTCAGCTGTGTTTTTCTCATTTTGGGGGATGTTCACTAGAGTGCACTACCCAGTAGCATGGGATTTGGTTGCTGTAAGAGTGCCAAGTTAAAAAGTAGCACGAGGCCTTGTACTAAAATTTCTACGCTAACCAGCTAGCATGTGATGGGATGGAGGCAGGATCAGGGGCAAAAGGGAGGCATTAAGAGCACTTTACAATTAGCACTGATATTAGTAGCTCATGGTAACCGTGATGGCTGCTGTTAGCATGGGTGCACTTAATGCCACCTCAGGCAATGGCATTAAGTGCACCTGCATGCCGGTTGCCACAATGCCGCATCTCTGCACTATGCTAACTGTAGGGGGATGGATACACATGCCTACTGTTGTTAGTGTGGGCCCCCTGTGCTGGGAAGATGGCCCAAAAGTGTGTTTCTGGTGCAGCTTTTAGTAAACATGTCCCTTTAGTTGTTAAATTCATCAAGAAGCTGCAATGTCAAAAAAAAATCTGAATAAATCAATGCTAGCATCCCAAACAAAGAAAAGATTTAACCTTTTTTGAACAGCTCTGATCTTTGATATCGTTGGCCTTACATCCAGCAAAGGTCCAAAGTACCTGACTTCTTTATAGGAAATGGAACATTTCTTAGGGTTAATTGTACCAGCAGAAGGGAAAATAGCAGAATGCCACTTCTGTGTAACACTGTATGAACTGATCTGTGGCAGAATAATATCTAAAAAGGCACAGAAATGTAATAGCTGCCTCCTGTAAACCAAATGGCATATGGGTGAACTGATACAGTTCTCTCAGGGAGGCAAAAACATTTTCTTTAGACTCTTTCTGTAGAGGAATCTGCCAATAGCCTTTAGAGAAACCAGAAGTGGATTGTATACTTGGCATTACCTAACTGATTGATCATTTATCTGGATGCCTTTATGCAGCACTTGTCCCAATCTGTATTGCTCTTCGTGTTTTTTGGCCATGCAGAAAGAAAGAATATGGGGACCCAGAGAGAAATGGGGGGAGGAAGAGGGAAAAGATAACGGCAGAGCAACTGGGAGTGGTGCAGTCAGACAAGAGATTCTGCAAATGTTGGAATCCACATGAACAGCTGAAATCTCCAAACCAATGATTTATCTGTTTTCTTAAGAAAAGTAATAATGTGGAATGTGAACTAATACTCATAAAGGCTGGCAGAAAGGCATGATCTTCTGAAAGAAAACAAGGTTGAACTTCTGGTGCTCAGTGGACTTCAAGAATTCAGGTCTCCTAAGGACTGTAAAAACCATGGCCAGGGCCGGATTTACGTATACGCCATGTACGCCATGGCGTAGGGCCCACAACCGGCAGGGGCCCCCAAAAAATAGAACCAGGTTTTTTTTTTCAACTGGATTAAAAAAAAAACCTGGTGGCTGCCGCCGCGGGTCCCCCTCTGCTGCCGCGGGGGCCCCGTCTACAAGCTGGCCTGGGCTGGGCTGGGCTGGGCTGGGCTGGTCTGGTCTGGTCGGGTCGGGTCTCGTCTCCCTCCCGGCTGCGAGAGACGCGAAGATAGAGCGTCTCCTCGCGTCTGTGTTAAGCCCGCAGGGGCTGATGGGATTTCCCATCAGCCCCTGCGGGCTTAACACAGACGCGAGGAGACGCTCTCCCTTCGCGTCTCTCGCAGCCTGCAGCGAGGGAGGGAGAGAGACCCGACCCGACCCGACCCGACCGGACCGGACCGGACCAGACCAGCTTGTAGACGGGGCCCCCGCGGCAGCAGAGGGGGCCCCGCGGCGGCAGCCACCAGGTTTTTTTTTAAATTAAATTTTACTTTAGGCCGGGGGGGGGTAGGAGTCCTACCCCCCCCCGGCCTAAAGTAAAATTTAATTTAAAAAAAAAACCTGGTGGCTGCCGCCGCGGGGCCCCCTCTGCTGCAGCGGGGGCCCCGTCTACAAGCTGGTCGGGTCCGGTCGGGTCGGGTCTCTCTCCCTCCCTCCCTCGCTGCAGGCTGCGAGAGACGATGCGTCTCTCGCAGCCTGCAGCGAGGGAGGGAGAGAGACCCGACCTGACCCGACCCGACCGGACCCGACCCGACCAGCTTGTAGACGGGGCCCCCGCGGCGGCAGCCACCAGGTTTTTTTTTTTAATTAAATTTTACTTTAGGCCGGGGGGGGGGTAGGACTGGTAATGGGCTATGGGGGGGGGTAGGACTGGTAATGGGCTATGGGGGGGGGGTAGGACGGGTAATGGGCTATGGGGGGGGGGGGTAGGACTGGAAATGGGCTATGGGGGGGGTAGGACTGGAAATGGGATATTGGGGGGGCTGGAAATGGACTGGGGGGTAGGGCTGGAAATGGGCTATTGGGGGGGCTGGGGCTGGAAATGGACTGGGGGGGGTAGGGCTGGTAATGGGCTATTGGGGGGCTGGGGCTGGAAATGGGCTGGGCTGGGGGGGTTAAGGCTAGAGGTGGGCTGATGGGGTTAGGACTGGTAATGGACTGTGGGCTGTTGGGGGGGGCTTAGAACTGGCAATGGGCTTTGGGGGGGTTAAGACTGGTAATGGGCTGTGGGCTGATGGGGCCTGTCTGCTAAAGGGCTATGGGGGGGGCTAGGACTGGAAATGGGCTGGGGGGTTAAGACTGGAGGTGGGCTGATGGGGTTAGGACTGGTAATGGGCTGTTGGGGGGGGTTAGAACTGGTAATGGGCTTTGGGGGGGTTAAGACTGGTAATGGGCTGTGGGCTGATGGGGGTTGTCTGGTAATGGGCTATGGGGGGCTAGGACTGGAAATGGGATGGGGGGTTAAAACTGGAGGTGGGATGATGGGGTTAGGACTGGTAATGGGCTGTGGGCTGATGGGGGGGGGGTAGGACTGGCAATGGGCTATGGGGGGCTGACTGGAAATGGGTTGATGGGGTTAGGACTGGAAGTGGGCTGATGGGGGGTTAGGACTGGTAATGGGTTATAGGGGGGGCTTAAACTGAAAATGGGGTGATGGGGGGTTAAGGACTGAAAATGGGGTGATGGGGGGTTAAGGACTGTAAGTGGGGTGATGGGGGGGCTAGGACTGGAAATGGGCTGATGGATGGCTAGGACTGGAAATGGGCTGATGCAGGGACTAGAAGGGAATGGATGCTGGGTGAGGCTGGAACTAGAAGGGAGCTGATGTTGGGGGAGGATTAGAATGGGATGGGGCTGGAAGAGTAAAATGGAGAAGGGAAAAATATTTTGTGTGGGAGGGATAAAAAATCTACAATTGGCCGGGTATTGGGAGAGTAAGTGGGGATTGAGGATGGAGGGGTAAAATTTGAGTGGATGAAATAGGAATGAGGAAAGAGCAAAAGGAGAAAGATTAGTATGTTAAAGCAGATGGAAAAAAATCTAGAAGAGAGAAGAAAGGACAAATGGACAGCAGACGATGGAGAGTTAGCAGAAGACACGAAGAAACCAGAAGAAAGTGGCTGGAGCAATTGCAGCTGAAAAAAATGCACAAAAGGTAGAAAAATATCTCTTTATTTTGAATTTATTAATTGGAATATGTCAGCTCTGGTAAATGTGCATCATTAACATCTGTGCTTTGTTTAGTACAAGAGCAAATTAATGTATTGTTTTATTTCTACAGTGTTGTACATTCCAAGTTAGGCTTTTGGGATTCCCAGTTTAATTATTGTCTTCCTATTTCTAAATTGTGATTACTTGTTTGGTGATGGTCTATGTTCTGCATGTGTAACTGAGCTGAGGTGTTCTGTTTATATAATTCCTATTTGACATTGCCACTTGTTCTCTTTCCCCAGTAGGTCATGTATTGTTGTTCTCTGAAATGTATTGGTTTAATATTTGCAGTGTTGCCTTTTGATTGGTAGAGTATGGTGCTTTGTGAGTCCTGGTAGTGCTGTTAGGATATGGCGGGTTTACTATGGGCAGTGTTTGTAGTAGTTCCTAATGTGTCTGGCAGTTGGCACTGGATTATAGTAATGTAGAAATCTTTTAGTCTTTCTTTATCCATACACTCATTAAGAGGCATGTTTACTAAAAGTTAGTATATGGTAACATTATGCAAATATTTATGCAAATGAGGCCCCTTATGCAAATGAGGTCCGCACCCCCCTTGGGCCGCCCCTGCTGGGGGCCCACAATTTTTGTTGGCGTAGGGCCTCACTCAAGGTAAATCCGGCCCTGCATGGAGCCCATAGTCAGTAGATGTGTCGAGTAATTTCAGACTTTTAAAGGGCTTATTTAGAAGACAAACTTGAAACAGAAACATGACAGCAAAAAAAGACCATATGGCCTATTTATTTATTTAGATGGTTTTATATATCACCTTATCAAAGTGTCAGGGCAGTTTACATGTTAATAAGTTGAATTTAATTTAATATACATGGAAAAGAGTGATGTAAAAACCAGAACAATAGCAATAACAAGTATCAGAGTAACTCTGGTAACCCGGAGGCCCTCCTCGCCTCCTTCCCATGTCTTAGCATCCCACAATAATATTCCCCCACAAATTCACCAACAACTGTAGTTTGGTACAAACATTTGGTCGCAGCTTTATTTACACCTGTAACAACCGACCCAACACGGGCCTGAATATAAAACAATCCAACATAACCCAGCCCCACACCCCATTGCCGGAGGATGCCCCCCCACCCGCCATCTTAGTAGCAAGGCGGAGCATCCTCCTCCCCCCCAAACCCCTCCGCCTGCCTCGCCATACTAGTAGCAAAGGCCGGCTCCCACCCCCCCGCTACCGGGCCGAGACCCCCAACCGGGCTGTCTCGCCCCACCCCCAGGAGCACTTCGCCCCCACTGCTCGTAAACCAGTTCAAGCCCGCGCCGCTCCTGCGAGCGCTGGCTCTGTACCCCGCCCCCACCAGCTGCAACATCTCAAAACCACCTCCATAATGGGCGGGAGGGCGGGAACGCGTCCGATTCGCGAGGAGCCGCAGCAAGAAGGAGATGGCCACGCGGCTCCTCGCAGACACTGCTCCGCCCCCTTCAGCCCGCGGCCAATGAAATCGCTCCGACATCGCGACGGAGCGATTTCAATCGCCGCACGCACGGCCTCCTCTCTCTCACCTCCTCCCCCACACCCGTCACATACCGGAGGCCGAGGCCGGGCCCGGGCACAGGTTACTGACGGCCGCGGGACCCGGCCCACGGCCTCGAGCATAAGTACAACAATGGCAGGGCTAATAAAACATTTATACCGGTCAGGTTGGGTAACTGAATGGCGAGAGAGTAAACAGAGAGAAGGGGGGCAGAGGGGGGATACACAGAGAAAGAGTGGGAGGGAGGTTGGTGGGAGAGTATGGAATTATGATCTAAATAAAAGAGTTCTATTGAAATGTTCAATGAAGAGATGTGTCTTCAATTTTTTGCGAAAGTCTTCAAGGTTACTCGTGGCTCAGATATTGTCAGCACATTCCATAGGTGTGGAGCATAGAGCCTATCTTGTCTGTCCTTCCATATCAACTACTATAGTCACTTTTTTGGCTTTAGAGACCTATGTTTGCCCCATGCTTTCTTGAATTTGGATATTGTCCTCGTCTCTTCTACCTCCACTGGGAGGCTATTCCACGCATCTACCACTCTTTCCATAAAGAAATATTTGCGCATATTACTCCTGAGTCTATTCCCTTTCACCCTCATCCTATGTCCCCTCATTACAGAACTTGCTTTCAATCGAGAGAGGCTCTCCTCTTGTGCATTTATGCCATGAAGGTATTTAACACTAGAAGCCCAAAAAGGAATTTTACCTAGAAACCCCAAAGTGCGTCAATTGACGCATTATCATGATGACTGCGTTTAGCATGAAATGCAGATGTGAATTAATGTGAAGTTACTTATTTGTTAAATATGTGCAGTATGTGATGTCATTACATGACATCATCATGTGTTTGTTTGTAATGTCGAAGTAAAACTGTAAACAGTGATTGAGATGCGCCACCTAGTGGGAACATGAATTTATACCTAGAAGCCCCAAAGTACGTCAATTGACGCCTCCAAGACAATTGAGTGCGTCCATTGATGTACTTTGGGGCTTCTAGGTATAAATTCATGTTCCCGCTAGATGGTGCATCTGTCATTAATTTTCGATGCACATATTTGAACATCTTGACCTTGCTAACAAAGTCATGGAAAATGGCTGACATGGTTCTAGCAGTGGCGCTGGTATACAACTTCGAAGATGCATTTGCATCAGTTGACGCACCTTGGGGCTTCTAGTGTTAGTCTCATCATATTTCCTCTATCCCATCTTTTTTCTAAAAAAAAGATCTTTAGGTCTGTCCCCATATACTTTATAATGTTTTAATGTAAACCGCACTGATAACAAAGAGGGCGGTATATAAGAACTGTTAAATAATAAAATAAATAAATAAATAACGAAGACCACTATTTTAGTAGCCACCCTCTACTTCGACTCCATCCTGTTTATATCCTTTTGAAGGTGTGGTCTCCAGAACTGCACACAATACTCCAAATGAGGTTGCACCAGAATCTAACAGTTGTGCTCAACATTATTGCCACCTTGCAATTCAAACTCTTAATGTTCAATAGCTACAAATAATTATTGGCCAGTGAAATGGCTTTGGACTATATATATGCACATACATTTGACACAAAAGATTGCCAGGACATGATTGACAATAGGCAAATAAATCTCCAAACATTAACCTCCACTAAACAATCAATGCATAAAGGATGAAAGAACAAAGATAAGATACTCTATAATGTCCCAAACTGTGTTTTTTGTCAGATTGAATACCAAAGAAAGGAAACAAACCACTTGCTGGAAGCAAACTCTTTGACGTGCCACATTTTGAGCTGTCACAATTTCATCCAACAGCTCTGCATCAGGTGCCATAAAGCCTCTTGCTCCCACATAACCAAAGGACATGATTATTGACACCCTTATAAACAAATCAAATCAGTTTCAACAGAAGAACCCCATTGCAGTACAATTACAAGCACCTGTGATCAATTGTCAGTACCCACATGACTTGAATCAACCAATGAATGATGATTCTAATGTTGAAAATGGCCACATTCACTCCTTGTTCCATTTTCGCAATGGGGAAGACAAAAGACCATCAGAAAAGCCATTATCACCCAACATCAAACTTCAAAGAGATACAAGGTCATCTCCAAACACCTTGGGATTCCTGTGTCTACAGTTCACAATGTTATTAAGAAGGTTTCTGCTCATGGAACTGTCAAGAACCTCCCAGGACATGGTGGGAAGAGGAAAATTAATCAAAGAAGTCTTTGAAAGTCAGTGTGAATGGCTGTAAAAATGTCATGTGTAACATCCAAAGAGCTTAAGGCTGATCTGGAGCAATCTGGAGTGGTGGTTTCAACCCACACCATATGCCATGCACTCAAAGAAGAACTTAATGGGCAAAGGCCAAGAAGGACCCCACTGCTCAAAGACAAACAAAAAGGCACACTTGATCTTTGCCCAAACCCACCTTGAGAAATCACAATCCTGGGAAAATGTTCTGTGGACCGATGAAACCAAACTTGAGTTCTTTGGCAATAAGACCAGCAATACATTTACAGATGAATAAATGAAGCTTATAAGGAAAAAAAACACCCTTCCTACATTAAATGTGGTGGAGGTTCCATAATGTTGTGGGGTTGTTTTGCTGCCTAAGGAACTAGAGGCCTAGAACATATTAAAGGAATCATGAAGTCAGAGGACTTCCAAGGTATTTTGGGGCAAAATGTGCTACCTAGTGTCAGAAAGCTAGGTCTGAGTTGAAGGTCATGGGTCCTCCAGCAGGACAATGACACAAAACATGCATTCAAAAGTACAGAAGAATGGTTAAAAAGAAACAAATGGACCGTTTTAAACTGGCCAGCAATGAGTCCTGATCTCAATCCAATCAAGAACCTTTGGAAAGAGCTGAAATCTGCCATTCTTAAAAGGAATCCTGGAAACAATTATGAGCTGGAACAAATCATACTTGAAGAGTGGAAGAAACTACAAGCAGACAGATCTATGAAACATATAGATGACTACAAGAAACGTTTGGAGGTTCTCATCACTGCTAAAAGTTGTGCAACCAAATATTAGTGAAAGGGTGCCATTAATCCTGTCCAGGTCTGATTTTGTTATGTTCTCAGAAATTACTACATCTACGCTGCACAGATATCTTTTTGGTTTTTATACCTTTGAACATACTATTAAAATATTATGATGACCAACAGTGGAAATATTTCCAATTATTTCTCAAGATATTGTGCACAACATACCTAAAATCCAAGTGTGCCAATAATATTGGCCACAACTGTATAGAGAGGCACTATCACCTCCTTTTTTCTGCTGGCCATTACTCACACTAGTTGTGTGTGAAATTTCAACACAATTAAAAATTCTGACAAGCTTCTGGAGTGGTTGCATCTCTCAGAGGTAGAACTATGGGTTATCTTGTACCAGTAATCACTCACAACCAATATGCATGAAAATCGGGAGCAATGATTTTTAAAAACTGCCCCTATGCACATGTGGTATGAAGTTGCATATTTTTTTTTCATATATAGCTTTTAAAACTGGATGCTACCACTAGACAAGGGGAGAAATCGATGTGCAGACCTGTACGTCCTTACAGGTAGGTTAGAAGATGCTCTGCAGATGGCAGAGCCTTTGCAAAATATGGGAATTTTCCATGTCCTGATCTGAATGTCTTAAATCCCCTCTCCATGTTCTGTCTAAAATTTGCATTAATATACAATCACAAGTATTTTATAAAATTCATGTGTACATCCTAACACCATCTGTCCACTCCTAATACACCTACACCAAAGTCACATACAAGTATGCACGTTCTTGTCATAGTAACATAGTAAATGACGGCAGATAAAGATCAGTATGGTCCATCTAGTCTGCCCGGCACGGTGGCAAGAGTAGGTGCACCTGCCACTCCATGCAGGTCACCCCTCCCCATGTCTTTGTTTATGGGTTACCCACCGCTCCGTGTAGGGCACCCCTGTTTGTTGAGAAATTAGATAGTTGTTTATTTTAATTTTTTTCCTGTTGCTATAAAGGGATCCATTGTGTCTGCCCCATGCCATTTTGAATTCTGTCACTGTATTTGCCCCAACCACTTCCATCGGGAGGGCATTCCAAGCATCCACCACCCTTTCAGTGAAAAAGTATTTCCTGACATTGCCTTTCAGTTTACCCCCTTGCAGCTTCATTTTATGCCCTCTAGTTTTACATGGGATAATGGTATAAAAGGCATTTTATACGCATACACTGTCATATACACAAAAAGAAATCCTTTATAAAATTAATCCCGCGGATGCCGATTCTGCTTCTGGCACATCCAGCTGCCACGGGGCATGAATATACCCACAATGGCAGAATCAGGGACATAGATATTCAGGCTAGCACTCTATTTCTATGCTGGGCTGTCTCCTGGGCTGCCCGTCCACACGACACAGCACTCAGGCTGGCATGCCAGTGCATTGGTGTCCCTTAGCCATGGCACTGGGACATCCAGCCAGAAGTACTCAATGCCCATTCCTGGTGCAGCCCCAGCACACTGCCGTCCGACCCTCGGTAAGGGCCCCTGAGGCCTGGGCCGGGTGGCATGACCTCTCCCATAGTGGCATGATATGGTTGTGGGGGCTGGAGGATGAGATCTCCAAAGTGCCCAGCACTTATTCCCCCATTGGGGTGGAATAAGATGGGCATCCATCTCTGTGCATGGGGACATAGAGGCCTGACCTGAATGGTCTCTGTAAGTCCCAGCATCTAGCCATTTTCTCAATCCGCCTCAGCACTGCCCCCACCTACCCCCATTTAGCACTCCCCACACAAACCCTGTGTACGTGCCGGGAGTGCTGGTGATGAAATCGGGTCTAGGGGCTGAGCGCTAGTTGGACATCCAGCCAGTAAGTCCAACCCCGCTATTCGCTTGTCAGAATGCCAGCCTTAAGAGTACACACCACACACATTTACAGAAACTTCAGACCAGAAGTAAATCTGTGTGAATTGGCTGGTTCTGGTTGCCTATTTTATAAGGGCCTTTAGACACTTATGTTGCCTTTATAAAACAGACTTCAAATAGGCATTTTTTTTTATTTCTCACATAGGTGGTACAGAATATTGATTCTTCTCATAGTCAATGGACAACATTTTGGTTTCAATCAATTAAAAATGAAGCTATCTGGTTGTTTTCTCTAAAACGTCTCCCTCCTGATCAATTTGAGTCATGAAGGAGAGACCCTTATCAGTTCTTGTTTAAATCTTCAATGTCTCGTTGTCTGAGAAGTTCTTTCCTGGGGCATTGAAGCGAGCTGTGGGTCCATCCTAAAATGAAGACATTTGCACTGTTGATAACGATCCTTCAGACTATCGACTGGCCTCTAATTTACCTTTCTTGGGAAAATTAATAGAAAAGAGCATCTGGGGTCAATTGTAGTAGTTTCTCGTGGACATTGACCTTTCCCAGTCCTATTATAAAATTAGATCCTATGAGAGTAATTCTATATCAGGTTGCCTAAGTTGAACAGCAAAGTAGGCACCTATGTGCCTTTATAAAATAGCCTTCTAAATGCAGCTTTAACAGTGGCAGAAATGCACCTACACCCATGCTCCACCCAGACTATGCCCCTGAATGTGTCTACACACACATCGTGTAACAGTATGTGCCTTTTTGTCATCATGTATACTTTTATGAGCATATGCCATCATGCAATTTTATAAAAGCCCTATTCTGTGTACAAAATAAGTTTTGCTTAGGGAAGAAACTTTATAAAATTCCTCCTGAGTTCTTGCAAGATGGTGTGTATCATGGTACAGCAGCATTGCACTGGGATATATTATTAAGGCCCATACTGCAGGCGCACATATTTGACTTTATAAAATGGGTATGTATGTGCCTGTGTGCCTGTGTGCCTTCCCTGCCTGGGCACTTTGATATAAATGTGAAGGGCCAGTGTTAGATAGGTCATGGAGAAGGGAATTAAGATGCTCAGATTGGGATGTAGGAAATTCCCACTGTATTTTATTTTATTAATTAATTTATTTATTTATTATGAATTTCTATACCGCATTTCTCCAGAGGATCAAAAGCAGTTTACATCGAACAATTTGAATATTACATAGCCAGTAGATATTCAATTACAGGGAACATTTTCTTCTCAAACTATATACAGTGTATTCATATACAGACCATTGTTAACTCAATTAGCAACTTTAACTATTTACAGGTGTTGGAGATTCTTGGAATGCACATAGCACGGAAACAAATGGTGTTTGGTGTGTACATTTTTGTATGTCGTGATTCGGTTTGGGTAATGTGTTTTTCATTGACTTCCATTACGGTTAGTAAGTGCTGGGGTGCGGTACTATGATGTGGTGGTGGGGGTTTGTGTTCATTTTTGTTTCTTGTGCCAAAGTGGAGGGTAAATAGATGAGTTTTGAGATGTTTTCTGAATATTTTGAGGTTGTTTATTTCTCTTAAGGGGTCAGGGAGGGCTTTCCAGAGGCTGGGGGCAATGTGGGAGAATGCTTTAGTGTTGGCTGTCTTAGTTGCTTTTCTGAAATCAAGTGGTATAGACATTTTTTTCTTGTTGCAGTCTCATTGGGAACGGGAATTGGTTTCTTTGTATGAGCGTTGACTATGTGCAGACAGATCTGAATCGGGTCCCAGCCTGCACATACAGGCCCAGACCTGATTCCGATCTCGCGGAGCATGTCTAGACCCTGCACAATCAGTATCAGTTCTGCCACTGTGCATCCCGTTTCCAATCCAGCACACAGGGGCTTTTGCGGCCAACTTGGAATGTGCTTCCACATCAACAGGCTCACCTTTATCTGTTTATTCACACCTTAAAAAAATATAAGAGATTAGTAAGACAAGACCTTCCTTAGCTTTCTCCCATTAAATCATGACTATCTACATGTTCAGTAATTTTATTCTTTGTAATGCTTTCTACCATTTTGCCCAATATTAACATCAGGTCCACTGGTCTGTAGTTTCCCGGATCACTCCTGGAATCCTTTTTAAAAAATGTTATATTGTCCATTCTCCAATCTTCAGATATTACAGATGATTTTATGGTAGTTCACAGATTGCTAATACTAGGTCCACAATCTCATATTTCAGTTCTTTCAGCACCCTGGGATTTATACTATCTGGTTCAGGTGATTTTCTACTCTTCAGTTTATCAAATAGTTGTAATGCATCTTCCCAGTTTATCAATATCTCTTTCAATTTTTCTGATACATAACCTTTATATACTATTTCAGGCATGGGTAACTTCCCTACATCTTCTTCAGTAAATGAAGCAAATAATCCATTCAGTCTCTCCACTATGGCCTTGCCCTCTCTTAGCGCCCCTTTGACTCCTCTGTCATCCAATGGTCCAACTGATTCTCTCAAAGTCTTTTGCTATGAATGCACTTGAAAAAGTTTTTTTTGTATTTTTGCTTCTGCAGCAAGCTTTTTTTTTTAATTCTCTGTTTGCCTTCCTTATCAATGCTTTGCATTTATCTTGCCATTACTCATGTTGTTTCTCATTTCTGTCTTTTGACTTCTTTTTCCATTTCCTGAAACATGTTTTTTTGACTAAAATAGCTTCTCTGACCTCACCTTTAAATTATGTTGGCACTTGTTTGGCCTTCCATCCATCTTTCTTAAAGTGTGGAATAGATCTAGTCTGGGCTTCCAAGATAATATTTTTAAACAATGTCCATGCTTGATGTAAACGTTTAACCTTTGCAGCTGCTCCTTTCAGTTGTTTCTTAACTATTTTCCTGATTTTATCATAGTCTTCCCTCTGAAAGATAAACGTAGTATTGTGGATTTCCTTACTTTCCTCCATTTATAGTGCCTTGCAAAAGTATTCATCCCCTTGGATTTTGTCCTGTTTTGTCGCATTACATACAATCTGGAATGAAAATGGAGGTTCATTTGGATGATAGGTAATGGGCCTAACAATATAATCCAAATTGGTGAAGTGAAATAATAAAATACCTTGTATATTTAAAAAAAAAACAAGTAAAAACTGAAAAGTTGTGCATGCATATGTAACATAGTAACATGGTATAAGACGGCAGATCAAAACCAGTATGGTCCATTGAGTCTGCCAAGCAAGGCGGCAAGAGTAGATACACCTGCAGCTCCGTGCAGGTCACCACTCCCCATGCCTTTGTTTAGTGGTGTACCCACCACTCCGTGTAGGTCACCCATTTGTTGAGACATAAGAGATAGTTATGTTTATTTTTTATTTTATCCTGTTAGAGGGATCCACAGTGTCAGTCCAATGTCATTTTGAATTCTGTCACTGTATTTGCCCACACCAATTCCATCTTGAGGGCATTCCAAGCATCCACCACCCTTTCAGTGAAAAAGTAATTCCTGACATTGCCTTTCAGTTTATCCCCTTGCAGATTCAAGCTATGCCCTCTAGTTTTATATCTTCCTTGTCTTTGGAAGAGGTTTGTTCATTAATACTCTTTAAATATTTGAAGATCTGAATCATATCTCCCCTGTCCCTTCTCACCTCCAGAGTGTACATATTTAGGTCTTCAAGTCTCTTCTCATAAGTCTTCTGATGCAGGCTCAAAATCATTATGGTTGCCTTCCTCTGAACCGTTACCAGACTTTTTATATCCTTTGCAAGATAGAGTCTCCAAAACTGAACACAATATTCCAAGCACTGTTCCCTCTAAGCTGTGCACGTGTGCGCGCGCACACACCTCAGCGAGCGAGCGCACATACTTTACAACAGAGCGCACAAAAATTACGGTTCTGATTCTGATAGAAAAAAACACAGATGTCTTAAAATTTAAAAGTTGTGATTGTAATTGCTAGAAATTTTCCGCTTCATTTAGTAATTGTGTTTTCATTTAATTTGATTAAAATCAATGTGATGTACATACTGTATTCTGACGTGTAGTCAAATTTTAAAGTATATAACTCTGAGTGTCGTTATGTGGCGCACAAAAATTTAACCTTTCTTCAAAAGCTGCACAGCTGATATTTTATGCGCACACAGCCTACAGAAAATTAGAGGGAACATTGATTCCAAGTAAGGCTTTACCGGTGACTTGTACAGTGGCATTAGTACCTCTTCCTTTCTGCTGGTAATTCCTCTCTGTATGCAATCCAGCATCCTTCTGCCTTTTGCCACTTCCTTGTCACACTGTTTCGCCTCCTTGAGATCCTCAGAAACAATCAGTCTGAGGTCCTTCTCCTGGTCCGTGCACACCAACCTCTCGCTCCCTATCACATACAATTCCCTTGGATTTCTGCTTCCCAGGGCATGATGCTGCACTTCTTCACATTAAATCTTAACTGCCAAGCATTAGACCATTCTTCCAACTTTTGTAGATCTTTCCTCATGTTATCCATTCCCTCAGGAGAGTCCACTCTGTTGTAAATTGTTGCATCATCTGCAAAAAGACAGACTTTTCCATTCATTCCTTCAGCAATATCACTCACGAATACAATGAACAGTACCGGTCCCAGGACCAAACTCTGGGGCACATCGCTAATCACCTTCCTTTCATCCGAGTGAGATCCATTTACCGTCACTTTCTGTTGTCTGTCAGTCAACCCATTTCTGATCCAGTTCACCACCTTTAGACCCATCCCCAAGCTGTTGAGTTTATTGATAAGTCTCTGATGAGGAACAGTATTAAAGGCTTTGCTGAAATCTAGGTAGATCACATTGACTGCATGCCCTTGATCTAGTTCTCTGGTCACCCAGTCAAAGAACTCAATCAGATTTGTTTGGCAAGATCATCCTTTGGTAAAACCATGTTGCCTCAGATCATGCAACCTGTTGGTTTCGAGGAAGTCCACTATTTTCTCTTTCAGGAGTGCCTCCATTACTTTTCCCGCCACTGAGGTAAGGCTTACTGGCCTGTAGTTTGTCATTTCTTCCATACTACCAATTTTGTGAAGAGGTACCACGTCAGCCCTTCTCCAGTCCTGTGGAACTACTCCTGTCTCTAAGGATCTATTAAAAACATCCTTTAAAGGCCCTGCCAGAACTTCTCTGAGCTCTTTCAGTATCCTGGGATGTATCCCTTCCAGTTCCATGACCTTGTCCACTTTCAGTTTTGCAAGCTGTTCTAACACATCATCTTCTGTGAATGGTGTGGTATCTACTCCATTCCCATTTGTATTTATCAATCACAGCTGGTCCTTCTCCAGGATTTTCCTCTGCCTTTGATTTTGCTATCTTTCTCTTTTTGTCTCTTTTAGTTTGATCCTGTGTTCTCTGCGTTCCTCTGTTGGTGAACTTCTGAATTTTGTGAAAGCTGTGGTACTTTGCCTTTATTTGTGCAGCCACTTCTTTGGAGAAACAAATAGGTTTCCTTTTCCTCTTGGTTTTATTTACTTTCCTTACATATGCATCTGTTGTCCCTTTTATTGCCTCCTTTAGTTTAGCCCATTGCAATTCCACTTCCCTGATCTCTTCCCACCCTGCCAACTCCTCCTTCAAGTATTTGGCCATTTCACTGAAGTCAGTGTTTTTGAAGTCTAGGACTTTGAGCTTGCTGTGATTGGACTCCACCTTGGCTTTTATCTCAGACCACACCGTGTGATGATCGCTGCTGTTCACATGTCCATTTGTTCATTCTGGCCAGGTGGTCGATAGTATACTCCCACTGCCATCACCTTCCCCTTCATAAATGGAATTTCAATCCATAGAGATTCTACAGCATATTTTGTTCCCAGAAAGGATTAAAGTTTTGCAGGGAACAAAATATGCTGTAGAATCTCTATGGATTGAAATTCCATTTATGAAGGGGAAGGTGATGGCAGTGGGAGTATACTATCGACCACCTGGCCAGAATGAACAAATGGATGATGAAATGCTCAAAGAAATCAAGGAAGCTAACAAAAGCCACAACAGAGTAGTAATAATGGGTGATTTCAATTACCCCGGTATCGACTGGGACAGTGTCACAGCAGGACAAGCTAAAGAGATAAAGTTTCTAGATGAAATAAATGACTGCTTCTTGGAGCAGCTGGTTCATGAACCGACCAGAGGGGAAGCCATACTGGACCTAGTCCTTAGTGGAACGCCAGATCTGGTGCAAGAAATAAGGGTGTTGGGACCACTTGGCAATAGTGATCATAGTATGATCATGTTTGATTTAATCAGTGGAGGACAGATAGTAAAGGAATCCACAGTACTACCTTTTAACTTTCAAAAGGGTGACTATGATAGAATGAGGAATATAGTTCGGAAAAAACTAAAAGGAGCGGTTCCAAAGGTTAAAGACTTACAGCAAGCTTGGGTGTTATTTAAAAATACTATCCTCGAAGCCCAGACCAGCTGTATTCCACGCATTAAGAAAAGTGGAAGAAAGTCCAAAAAACTGCCAGCATGGTTTAAAGGTGAGGTCAGAGAGGCTGTTGCTGCCAAAAGAGCAACCTTCAGAAAATGGAAAAAAGAGCCAAATGATGAAAACTGGAAACAGCACAAGCACTGGCAAGTTAAATGCAAAGCATTGATAAGGCAGGCAAAGCGGGAATTTGAGAAGAAACTTGCTACGGAAGCAAAAACACGAAATAAAGACTTTTTCAAGTACATTCGTAGCAAAAGGCCTGTGAGAGAGTCAATTGGACCATTAGATGATAGAGGGGTAAAAGGGGCAGTAAGAGGAGACAAGGCTATAGCAGAGAGACTGAATGAATTCTTTGCTTCGGTCTTTACTGAGGAAGATGTAGGGGTGTTACCCAAGACTGAAGTGGTATTTAAAGGTGATACTGCAGAGGAATTGAGAGAAATATCGCTACACCGGGAAGATATATTACAACTATTTGATAAACTGAATAGTAGCAAATCACCTGGACCGGATGGTATACATCCCAGAGTGTTGAAAGAACTGAAATATGAGATTGCAGACCTGTTATTGGTAATCTGTGAACTTTCATTAAAATCATCTGTAATACCTGAAGATTGGAGGGTCGCCAACGTAACACCAATTTTTAAAAAGGGTTCCAGGGGTGACCCGGGAAATTACAGACCGGTGAGCCTGACGTCAGTACCAGGGAAAATGGTAGAAGCCATCATAAAGAACAAAATTACACAGCATGTAGATAGTCATGGCCTAATGGGAGACAGCCAACATGGCTTTAGACAAGGCAGATCTTGTCTTACTAATCTGATCTGTTTTTTTGAAGGTGTGCATAAACAGGTAGACAAAGGTGAGTCGGTTGATATAGTGTATCTGGACTTTCAGAAAGCTTTTGACAAGGTCCCCCATCAGAGACTTTTGGCGAAGCTAAAAAGTCATGGGATAGGAGGCAGTGTACTATTGTGGATCGGGAACTGGTTAAAAGATAGAAAGCAGAGGGTAGGGCTAAATGGCCAATATTCCCAATGGAAAAAGGTGAATAGTGGAGTACCCCAGGGATCTGTACTGGGTCCGCTACTTTTTGACATATTCATAAATGACCTGGAAAAGGGAATAACTAGTGAGGTAATCAAATTTGCAGATGACACAAAACTGTTTAAAGTTGTTAAAACCCAAGAGGATTGTGGAAAACTGCAGGAGGATCTGGATAAATTGGAAGACTGGGCATCCAAATGGCAGATGAAATTTAATGTGGACAAGTGCAAAGTTATGCACCTAGGAAAGAACAACCCACACTATAGTTACAAGATGCAAGGCTCCACATTAGAAACCACCACCCAGGAAAAAGATTTAGGAGTCATCGTGGATAACATGTTAAAACCCTCCGCCCAGTGTGCAGCGGCGGCCAAGAAAGCAAATAGAATGCTAGGTATCCTAAGGAAAGGGATGGAGAATAAAACAAAGGATATTATAATGCCTCTGTATCGCTCCATGGTACGACCGCACCTTGAATATTGTGTGCAATTCTGGTCACCGTATCTTAAAAAGGACATAGAGTTATTAGAAAAAGTACAGAGAAGAGCCACCAAATTGGTGAAGGGGATGGAAGGCTACTCCTATGAAGAGAGGCTAAAAAGGTTAGGGCTCTTTAACCTAGAAAAGAGGCGGCTGAGGGGAGATATGATAGAGGTGTATAAATTAATGAATGGAGTGGAACGGATAAACGTGGATAAATTGTTTACGCTATCAGAATATAGAAGGACTAGGGGGCATGTAATGAAGCTACAGGGTAAACTATTTAAGACAAATAGGAGAAAATATTTCTTCTCTCAACGTGTAATAAAACTCTGGAATCTGTTACCGGAGGATGTAGTAAGGGCTGTTAGTATAGCTGGGTTTAAAAAAGGTTTGGACAAGTTCCTGGAGGAAAGGTCCATAAACCACTATTAAAAAGGGACCCAGGATATCAATGCTTGGCCTAGTACAAGCACTGCAGAACCTGTGTCTTTTGGGGAAACTGCTAGGTACGTATGACCTAGATTGGCCACTGTTGGAAACAGGATACTGGGCTTGATGGACCTCGGTCTGACCCAGTATGGCATTTCTTATGTTCTTATGTTCTTATGGGCACCCACCCGGATATTCGACATGCTATCTCCGTTGGTGAGTACTAAATCCAGCACCGAGCTCTCCATGGTCAGTTCCATCACCATTTGTCTAAGTAATGCATCTTGGAAGGCATCCACAATGTTTTTACTTCTTTCCAGATTTGCAGAATGAATAGTGCAATCCACATTGGGTAGATTAAAGTCACCCAATATGATCACTTCCCCCTTCATGGCTATCTTTGCAATATCAATCATCAATTCACTATCCATTTCTTCGGTATGAGTTGGAGGCCTGTAGACTACACCAGTATGGACGACAATGCCATCTCCTCTTTCCAACACAATCCACAGCACTTCTTCTTTTCCCCACATCCCCTGGATTTCAGCAGTTTTAATATTGCTTTTGACATCTAGGGCTCCTCCTCCTCCTTTTCTACCCTCTCTGTCTCTTCTAAATAGATAATAGCCAGCTATGGCTATATCCCATTCATGTGACTCACTAAACCATGTTTCTGTAATGGCCACAATGTCCACCATGTTTCTGTATTGTCCACCATTAGGGCTTCCAGATCAGGAACTTTATTGGCTAGGCTTCGAGCATTTGTGCTCATTGCTTTCCAGCATTTGTTGACTGGCTTGCATGTGTTTTGCATGGATTTTGTTCTACACGCCTCTTCCCACTTCCCGTTGATGTATGGTTTAAAAGTGTGACTGTTTCCACTATTATTTTGCTTTTGCTGGGGGTGACGTCCTGAACTTGTCCTTCCCCATCCATCACCCCCTTTCTCTAGTTTAAATGCCTGTCTACATACTGCCCGAAGTTTTCACTTAGGATCCTTTTTCCTGCAACGGAGAGATGTAGTCCATCAGCACAGTATAGTCTCTTGTTGATCCATCTGTTTCCCCAGTCGTCTATATAATTAAATGCTTCTTGTTTGCACCAGGTTTGGAGCCATATTTTAAAGTTTTTTAGATGATGCAGCCTTTCTTCCCCTTACCAAGAACAGTTAGAACTTCTGAGAATGCTATAGTGTTAACAATGGGCTTGAGTTTCTCTCCCAAAGTCTGGAAGTCCCTTTGAACTGCAGAGGCACTGTTTGTAGCCAGGTCATTTGAACCCAAATGGACGACAACATCAATTTTGGAGTGCTGACTTTCTGCACTAACTATATCAACAATTTGGTTTGTATTCCTGTTGACTGAAGATCCTGGGAGGCATTTGACCATCCTCTCTCCTTTGAACTGTGTTCCCAAGTTGGTGCCTCTGATGATGGGATCTTCAAGTAGTAGTAGTTTTCTGTTTTCTGATTTTTTTTCTTCCTATTTGGTGCTTTATCAGTAGATTAGGCATTGACTCTTTCATTTAAGGGCCCTTCAGTTTCCACAAATTGGGCACCCTCCTTATCCAAGGCAGAGAAGGCATTATGCAGGGATATCTCTTGATGTATAGGATGTCTCTGCATTACAGGTCGCAACCTACCAGAGCCCTCTGTGATCCATTTGTTCCTGTGCTGTTTGATTCCACTGGTCAACAAATTTTTACAAACGTCGTGTTACTGAAATAAAAATAGTCATTTATCAATTTTTATATGCTGAACACGAATATGACAGTGAAATTGCAAAGTTGGCTCTAGTTTTTTTGTAATCTACAAGAATTAATGTTTACATCACGAAATGCATGTGAATAGTAAATATAATAGGCCTTCGGTTAATACCTGTAAAAAACCAAGTCATAGACTACTTCTTAGATTTTTTCACCTGTCTCTTGTACAGCTGTTCGGGAGCTTCTCTGGGGAGTGTCCAGCAGTAGTCAGCCAGCATTGTAGTGGACCATTTTCCCTGGTATCTTTGCTCCATTGTTGCGATATCCGGGTGAAAACGTTCGCCTTGTTCATCACTAACCATACCACAGTTGTCAGGAAAGAAATCGAGATGGGAATCAAGGAAACGGATCTTTAGAGACATATTGCAGCCAAGTTTCTGATACTGCATCAGCATGTCTTCTACTAGTTCCTTGTAGTTTTCTGCCCTAACATTCCTGAGAAAGTTTGTTGACACTAGGCAAAAAGCATTTCATACTTGTTTCGCATCACCCTGCAGCAAGTTTTTGAACCGGTCATCTTTGAAGAGCTCCCGAATCTGAGGACCCACAAAAACTCCCTCTTTAATCTTTGCTTCGCTGAGTCGAGGGAATTTTTCATGCAGGTATCGGAAAGCTGGTGAAGTGCGGTCCATGGCTTTCATGACGTTTTTTATCAAACCTAGTTTGATGTGAAGGGGTGGTAGCAGGATTTTGTGAGCCTCAACCAGAGCTGGGTGCTGGATATTCTTCTCTCCAACTGTTACATTTTGTCTGTGATTCCATTCCTTCCGCAAGTAGTGCCAATCCCTTGCTCGGCTATCCCACTCACATAAGAAACACATGTATTTTATATATCCCTGTTGCAGTCCCATTAAAAGGGCAACTATAGAGGTGCCAGCTGTACTTGTTCTAGTTAATGGAAGTCAGTAGATGCTTTAAGTTATCGTATGTCTTTCATGTGGACGGCATGCGCTACTGGAATAGATGGAAGACGGCTTCTATTGTTCAAAAGCACAGCTTTCAGACTCAGTTTCGAAGAGTCTATAAATAGTCTCCAGTCTTGTGGGTCATGACTGATTTTTAAGGCATTCATGAGGCTTTCAATATCGGAACAGAATACCAGATTACTTTCCTTTCCGACTGCGAATAGTACACTGCTGATGTCAGATGGCTTCAGCAGCCGTCTGGCAGTAGTATTGCATTACATCAGAAAATGATGCAATCAACTCTGGATGATGTGTGCATGCTGGTATTATGCAATGTGATGCAATATTACATCATTCAAGGCTTATTTGGGATGTTGTTGATGTCCTACTGGATAAATGTACACAGTGAAACGTCAAAAATGAACTGCATGCAATTTCAAAATGAGAGCCAATAAAAAATTTTTAATGTTATATTCGTGTTCAGCTCACCAAGATACTACAGATTAGGGCCTTTTAAACTCATTAACGATTTCAATGTTGACCAGTGAATTCTTTGTGGAAGCAGTGTTGGGTTTTGTTCAGTTTGTACCCTAGAGGAAGTGTGTTTAATTGCAGCTAATTCTTCCCTTAGTAGAGTCAATTCTTTATGCATAGCAGCTAACTTGAGGCACATAGGGCAAGCTCTTAGGTTCCAAATGATCCTTCTCAGAATGAAAGCACCACAGTTATTGCAATGAATACATGACATGCTGATTTAGTTGTCATCCAACAGTTCAAATTTATAGTAAAAAAAACAGGCAATTGGAAAGTCTGAAAGCCTTAGCTGTGTGTAGTCTCTTGGAGCTTGATGAGCAGACTTTCTATGAAACACCTAAATAAGATCTGGTCCAACCAATTGACCTCAGAAGTCACATAATTAGTTGATTAGGGTCCACCTGTGTGTAATCAGTGTCACATGATTTGTCACATAACTACATCTGTTCTGAAAGGCCCCCGACTCTGAAACACCACTAAGCAAGCAACATGAAGACCAAGAGCACTCCAAACAGGTCAGAGACAAAGTTATGGAGAAGTATAGATTAGGATTGTGCTATAGAAAATATCCCAAATTCTGAATATCTCACAGATCACCATTAAATCCATTATAACAAAATAGAAAGAATATGGCACCACTACAAACCTGACAAGAGAAGGCCACCCACCAAAACTCACAGACTGGGCAAGGAAGGCATTAATCAGCGATGCTACAAAGACATCAAGGATAACACTGAAGGAGCTGCAAAGATCCACAACACAAGAATGGAGTATCTGTCCATAGGACCACTTTAAGCCATACACTCCAGAGTGGGGCTTTGTGAAAGAGTGGCCAGAAAAAAGCCATTACTTAAAGAAAGACATAAGAAAATACATTTGGAGTTTGCACAACAGCATGTGGCGGACCCCCCAAACACATGAAAGAAAGTTCTCTGGTCAGATGAGATGAAAATTGAACTTTTTGGACATCATGGGAAATGCCATGTGTGGTGCAAACCCAACACTTTCCATCACCCTGTGAACACCATTCCCACAGTGAAACATGGTGGTGGCAGCATCATGCTGTGGGGATGTTTTTCATTGGCAGGGACAGGAAAATTGGTCAGGATTGAAGGAACGATGGATGGCACTAAATACGGGGCAGTTCTTGAGGAAAACTTGTTTCAGTCTGCCAGAGATTTGAGACTGGGATGAAGATTCACCTTCCAGCAGAACAATGACCCTAAACATACTCCTAAAGCTGATTTATAGGGAAACATTTAAATGTCTTGGAATTGTCTAGTCAAAGCGCAGACCTCAATCCAATTGAGAATCTGAGGCATTACTTGAACACTGCTGTACACCAATGCAACCCATCTAACTTGAAGAAGTTGGAGCAGTTTTGCCTTGAGGAATGGATGAAAATCCCAGTGGCTAGATGTGCTACGCTAATAGAGGCATACCTCAAGAGAGTTGCAGCTGTAATTGCAGCAAAAGGTGGCTCTACAGCGTATTGAATTTGGGGGGGGGGGGTTGAATACATATGCACACTCCTGCTTTCAGTTTTTTTTGTCTTAATTATTGTTTGTGTCACAATAAAGGATATATTTTGCACTTTCAAAGTTGTAGGCATGTTGTGTATATCACATGGTACTTACCCCCGAAACTCCATTTTAATTCCAGGTTGTAATGCGACAAAACAGGACAAATACAGAGGGGATGAATACTTTTGCAATGCACTGTATTAAATCAAATGTGATCATACTATGGTCCATATTGACAAGTGACCCCAGCACTGCTCTCTCTTGTACCAGATCCTTTGTTCCACTAAGGACTAGATTCAAAATAGCTTCCCCTCTTGTCAGTTCATGAACCAGCTGCTCCATCAAGCAGTCATTTATTTCATCTAGGAACTTTATCTCCCTAGCATGTCCTACTGTGTCATTGACTGAGTTGATACCGGGGTAATTGAAATTGCCCATTACTGTGTTGTAACTTTTACCTGATTTCTTTTATCATTTCATCATCCGTATGTTCATTCTGGGCAGGTGGATGGTAGGACACATATACTGCCATTGCTTTCCACTTTTTACATGGAATTTCTATCCATAGAGCTTCTAGGGTGTATTTTATTTCCTGAAAAGATTTTATCCTGTGTGACTCAATGCCCTCTCTAACAGAGCACAACCACTGCAAAAGCTGATGTACCCTATCATTACAATATATTTTGTACCTACATATCACGGAGTCCCATTAGTTATCCTCCAGGCCTCTGAGATGTCAATTATTTCTAAACTTTTATTTCGTGCTATATACAGTATTCTAACCCTCACATCTTATTTAAGACTTCTAGTATTTGAATACAGGCATTTTAGAAGTTGCATTTTGATCATACTAACAATATGGTTATTAGTTGACAGGGCTAATTTGGAATCTTTCAGCTCTGCTCTGTATTTTGTGTAACTTTGATCTTTAATGGAACCTCTCTATTGGGGTGCGCTAACTTTCTTGTTTTGCTAATATCCATCAAGGATACATCCTTCTGAACAATGTGCTCTTGGGAGACTGTTGGCTTTCCCCTATTATCTAATTTAAAAGCTGTTCTGTCTCCTTTTTAAGGGTTAATGCCAGCAGCCTGGTTCCACCCAGGATGGATGGAGCCCATCCTTTCAGAAAATCCCCCCTTTCCCCAGAATGTTGCCCAGTTGCAAACAAATACAAATCCCTTTTCCTTGTACCATCGTCTCATCCACACACTGAAACTCCAGAGCTCTGCCTGCTTTTTGGGTCCTGTTTGTGGAATAGGAAGCATTTATGAGAATGCTACACTGAATGTCCTGGATTTCAATTTCCTACCTAAAAACCTAAATTTGGTCTCCAGAACCTCCCTCTCACACTTTCCTATGTCATTGGTGCCAACCTGTATCAAGACAGCAGACTCCACCCCAACACTATCTAAAACCTTGTCTACGTAGTGCATGAAGTCCACTAACTTTGCACCAGGCAGGCATGTTACCAGACAATCCTCAAGTCCACCAGCCACCCAGCTATCTGCATGCCCAATGATCGAAGTACCAACTATAATGGCAATCCTAACCCTTCCCTCATGGGCACATGGCCCTGGAGAAACCACCTCTTTTCCTTTAATTGGTTTAAGAGCCTATAAATCTAAGATTATGCCTGGGGTGGGTAGGAGGGAAAGAAACACTTAAGAGCTAGCTTTGTAGTTGACTCCCAAAGAAAAAAACAGAGGAAAGTTTATAAGAGGTTTCCAGGCCAAAAATATAACCCCACCTTTTGGGGTTTTCCCTCTCTTTTGTTAAGAGTTATCTTAGCTTGGCCTCAAACTGGTGATCTTTGGGTTAGGAAACACTCATTTTCTAGGAGGATCTAGCTCCTGGGGATTGTTTTTTGCCAACCTGTTCATAATTGTGTCTAGTTTTGCTGGTAATATTAGTTCCTGTTTCTTGACTGTCCCCAAGTTTGTCTGGTCCTGGATTTCCTTCTTGGATTTTTTTGCCTTGTTCGGTTATGCTTGGGGAACAAGGCAGAGACAGCAAAAGAAAAAAAATCATTCAGAATAAATTGATAGAATCAGATCAGATGTTTCTAATGAGCAAATGTTCATTAGATACAGAATAGACAAGTTAATTTACATCTCTACCAGGAGCTGAAGGGGGAGTTAAAGAGTCTCATGCAGAGAAGTCATCCACAGCCTATGAAAGTGAAGAGCATCAGAACTTTGGCCTTCCTATCTAGAAGCGGCTTACAGACCACTGTGCAGTCACTTTTCATTGTATTAGTTTATTGATGCCGTTTTCAAGAGAACTAATCAATATGGGCCCAATATTCGAAGGGCATTTATGCGGTTTATAATCTAAGTGGGGATATTCAACAGCACATACATGGGTAGTTCTATTGAATATCCCTGTCCATGTCCCCTATGCGTCCCGATGCTATCCGGTTAACATCGGGGTGTGTCAGGGAGTTCCGGAGCGGAGCAGGGGCAAGGGCACAAGATAACCGGGCAGCAGTTATATTGCATGCTGCCTGGTTAGTACTCTGTCCAAAAAAATAGGCGAGGAAAACCCTTGCCTATCTTTACAGCGCAGGTGCTAATCGGGCAACATGCAATATTGCTGCTGCCCAGCTGAAAAAACTGTGGCATAGCTAATTTCCTTTCAGATTTAGGAGCTGTGATCCCAGGCCGCTGACCACTCTTTCCTTTCCCCGCAGCCTGACCCCTTGCATGGCGAGGTTCGAGCTGTGGAGAACCCCCTTCACTCCCTCACTTTCCTTGGGCTGCCCAGACCTACTGTCCCCCGATGTCCAGGAGTACTTATTCCACCTTCAAGGTGGAATAAGTCCCCCATTCAGTCTGCCGACCCCAGACTTACAGGACTGACTTCAGATTGGCCCTGTACATCTGGGGTCACAGACTGCCCAATGGCCGCCCTAACTCCACCTCCGCAACACCCTCTCCTGCCCCCGTCTAAGTCTCCCTGTAAAAATTCGGTATTGTGATGGGGTATATATCCCATCACTAGCTTTAGAGAAAAATAAGGAAGAGAAGACAAGGCGGACCTGGGATCCAGGCCAGGTTTGGCTACTTCTAGATCTAGAGAAGAGGGCAGGGTATGGACAGAAGGAGCAGAGTCACAACAGGGTATAAAAGCCTGGAAGCAAAGCAGAATCTCAGTCTCATGGAGAGACTCCATCGATGAAGAGCTGCCTGGAACTGCTGCTGGCCTGAAGAGCGACTGAGACCTGTGCTTGACTAAACTCTGTTGGATGAGGTAAACCTCTATCCATATTTCTTAAGTACTCTGTTAGAACTTTTCTTGTTGCCTGGAGGAGTTACAGAGAAAGAAGGTCCTTGAAAAGGCCTGGGAAATTCTTAGTCCTGGGCCATGGATAACTGTGGTAACTTGATACTGGAACTTAAAATAAGAAAGAGAAACCTAGCCTGACAGTGGGTGGTGGTGGCACCTGCTCAGAGGCCACTCAGAAAGCCATCTGACCTGGAGAAAGTCACAAGAGAGGCGTCAGGAGGGCCACCAATTGAACCCTAAAGTGAACTGTTTTTGGAAAGGAATTGTTTAATATCTCACTACTGAGAAACTGACTGTGGAATTGCCACGTGGGAAAACTGTAAAGGCATTTGTGGAACTTTCAAATATATGGAACTTGGACTTGTGGGCCTGCCCAGGGATTGGAACTACCAAGGTGGGTTGCTTATTGTTGACTTTCCTTATATTGCCGAGGCTTGGCTGATTTCTGTGTGTATGTGTCCTTGGACCTTCTTTTGAGGTGGAGTTTCAAAACCTTGGCGACTACACTCAACTAGAGGATGGACTACAGGACAAGGGATCCCATGGATCTACTGTGAAAGCAGGCCAGGATGTGAAAAATGTATACACAAGACCTTCAGGGATATAATAGTCTTATCTCTACCCTGGCAGCCCCTCTGCTCCTTGGAGGGGAAAGGTCACCTGAAAGAAGAGTGGGATGTAGCAGGAAGCAATTCTGTACCTAAGACCTGCCCTCAAGGTGATACAATATCCTCTTGCACCTAGGATGTATATAAAAGGGCACATGACCAGGACAGAAGGTTAGGACTGCCATTGCAGTTGATGATTCAGTTATTAGAAAGGAAGAAAGCTAGGTGACTGGTGGAGATGAAGATTTGATAATTTGTCTGCCTAGTGCGAAGATGGCAGAGCATACGCAAAGGCATCCAGAGAGAATGGAAGTAATTGATCTAGGATACAAAATAGCAAAGATGCTGCCTTTTCCAGGAGTATTTATCACTAGCACCACTGAAAGACAGCACAAAGGACCCATTATACCTGAGAATGAGATTATAGTAGCATTAACAATTGAGCCTGCTACCACCCTACCACAAACCCAGGATTCTGCACCCAATAACACTCCTGTCAATTGCATCTGTATCTCCCAAACCTTATGCAGTCTGTTTTATCTAAGATGTATAACAGCAAACAGACAGGGCACCCAGCCTATAAAATAATGTTTATCAATCTGTATGGAGGTCTTCTATGCAAGGAGATGTTAAGGAATGCCTCTTCTTGTGCAATCTGTGCCCAAGCCAAAACCCCTCATTCATTAATTGGATTACTTCAACCTTTACCTGTATCCTTATATCCATCATCTCATATTTACATGACTTTCATTGCAGATCTGCCACCTTCCAGAGGTAATGCAGTTATACGGGGATGTGAATATACTTAATTAGATGGATCATTTTATAACTCTGCCAAAACGACCCTCATCACCCACATTAGCCACCATCTTTGTGGAACACATCTTCTGATTACATGGGATACTAGAAAACATGCCTGACAGGGGAGCCCAGTTCATCTGCAAGTCCTATAAGTAATGAGGTATAAAGCTGTCCTTTTCCTCAGCTTATCACCTCCAGTCAAATGGAAAAAGCAAGAAAACCAATCAGGTATTATAACAACATTTGCACTGTTATAGTCTGGGCCATAAAAACAATTGTGCAGACTTGTTTCCATGGGTGGAATTTGTTACACTAATGAAAAACACCCATCCACAGATTCTACTCTTTTCTACTATGTGTATGGTAGGCATTCTAAAGCCTTCCTTTTCGTTCCCATCCTTACTGATGTACTGGCAGCTGATTCGGCTGTCCATCACTTGGGGAAGAATTGGCAGAAACTCAGACAACCTTGTTTTCAGCCACAAAGAGACAAAAGCAAGTGGCTCACAGATACCATTATGAATCTTTCAAATACCAAGTAGGAGATAGGATGTGGTTGTCTACAAAAAAATATTCTGCTTATGATGCCCTCTGCCAAACTTGTCCCTAAGCACATTATTCCCCATGTAGTGCAGGCAATTTTGGGTCTGTTTCTATATATCTCAGGTTACCTGGCTCTTTCCATATCCCTAATACTGTATATATCACTGGTCAGAAGCCATCACATGAATTCTCAGAAAGGAGTCCTCCTCCAGCTCCTGTTATTGTAGATGAGGAACCTGAATATGAAATCCAAAAAATAGTTGATTCCTGGTACTGTAGGGAAATCTGCAAAACTTTATTCCCTGGAAAGGATGTGGTGTTGAGGAGGGATCCAGGGTGTCTGCCTCTGATATCCATGCTACCCACCTTCTCTATCAATTTCATTTATTTATTTAGCTAGACTTACATACTGCTTTTCATTGGGTCAAAGTGGTTTACAGTGAAACAAACTTGTTTACATATAACAAAAAAACTAATTTACATATAACAGTAATGGAGAACTGTGCACAAACAGTAAACTATGTACATGAGGTATCATTTAACTATATATTTGAGCTAGTTTTGTCTTGTTGTTTATAATGATTGTGTGGGTCACGGTCAGGGGAGGAGTTGGGTAGGGGGTCCATAGTGTTCCATAAACAAGAGGGTTTTGAGGTGTTTACGGAAGTTGGAGAGGTCAATAATATTTCTTATTGTGTCTGGTAGGGCATTCCAGAGGGATGGTGCAAAGAATTTGAATGCTCGATGGCAAGTTTTTTGGCTGGACTTTATCTTTGACTGTGGTGTGGCAAGTATATTTATTGTGGATGATCTTCTGGGTCTATCTGAGATGAGAATCTGCAATAGGGACTGGAGGTGGGTGGCTGGGTGGGAGTATAGTGCTTTGTGAGTTAAGAGTAGATATTTGTATTTGATTCTGTCGAGGAGGGGTAACCAATGGAGCTGTTTGAGGATAGGGGTGATGTGTTTGAGTTTAGAAGCTCCCTGGATTATTCATGCGGCAGTGTGTAGGGCAGTTTGAAATGGGAGGAGGGTGAATTGTTGCAGGCCCTGACAGATTATGTTGCAGCAATCTATGTGGGGAAGAGTGAGTGCTTGGATGGTTGAGTGGAAGTCTCCTGGACTGAAAAGTGGGCGTAGTCACTGTAGGGTTTTTGTTTTGAAGAATATTGTTTTGGCTGTTGCTGTTATCTGTTCCTTGAAGGTTAGCTGTTAGTCAATAATGATTCCAAGGCATTTTAGCTTGACAGACTTCTATCTGGATGTTGTCTAGTGTTATCGTGGATGGGGGGATGAATGATGAGTTTTTGGTAATAAACAGTGCTTCTGTCTTTTTGTAGTTGATTGAAAGGTTGTTTGCTATGAGCCAGTAGGAGATATCTGAGAAGCATTCTTGTATTTGTCTGTATGAAGGCAGCTTTGTGTGGAATGGACAGCATAACATAATGTCCTCTGCCTATATTTGGAAGTTGATGTTGTGCTCACTGATGGTTGTACAGAGGGGTTTGACATAAAGGTTGAAGAGGGGTGGATCCTTGGGGTATTCTTTGTGTTTGATATGGTTTAGAGACATTCGTTCCCAGTTTGATCTGCTGTTTGTCTGAGAGGTAAGACTGGAATCATTTTAGGACTGTATCTTGTATGCCATATGACTGTAGGCGTTGTAGGGCCCCAGAGATGAAACCTGATGTACAGAATTAGGTATTTGTTCCAGGCATAAAGAGCAGCAAGGTGAAAGGGTTGAAGTCTGGAACTGGCAATGAAGAAAAGAGGACAGAGAGAATCAATCCATCAGAAGAGCGGAGTTCACAAGGAGGGGTGTAGGGAGAGATAAGAGAGGAAAGACAGTGAGGAGCAGCAGAGTGAATGCATTTATAGATCAGAAGAAGAAGTTTGAACTAGATAGAAAAACGTAAAGGGAGCCAATGAAGTCACTTGAGAAGAGGGGTTATATGACCATATCGGAGCTGGCGGAAGATTAGCCATGCAGCTGAGTTTTGAACAAATTGATGGGAAGAGAGATGATTCAGAGGGAGATCAGCAAGGAGGAGGTTGCAATAGTCTAGATGAGAGGTGACTAAAGAGTGGATAAGTAGTGTGTTCAGAAAGGAAGGGACCAATTTTGCTGATAATATAGAGAAAGAAATTACAGATTTTAGCTATCAGTTGGATATGTGTGAAGAAGGAGGGGGAGGAGTCAAAGATGACCCTGAAATTGCAGACTGAGGAAACAGAGAAGAGAAGAGTGTTATCCAGAGACAGAGAAAGGAGGAAGGGGGAAGGTTGGTTTAGGGGGAAAAGGATAAGTTTTGACTATGTTAAATTTCAAATAGCGGTGAGACATCCAGGCAGCGATGTCAGTTAGGCAAGCAGAGATTCGGGCATGGAGTGCCAGAGGGATATCAGGTGTAGAGAGATAGAGCTGAGAGTCATAGCATAAAACTGATACTGAAAACCATGGGAGGAAATGAGTGCACCAAGGTACTGGGTATAGAGAGAGAACAGGATTGGCTCAGAACAGACTCTTGGGGTACACCATTTGAGAGTGAGATAGCAGTAGAAGAGGATCCACCAGAAAAAAACACTGAAAGAGTGATGAGAGAGATAAGAAGAGAACCAAGATAGCACAGAGCCCTTAAAAGCAAGTGAGGACAAGGTGTTGAGAAGGAGGTGGTCAACAGTATCAAAAGCAGCAGAAAGGTCAAGAAGAATGAGCATTTAGTAAAGACCCTTGGATTTAGCCAGGAACAGGTCACTGGAGACTTTGCCAGGAGCTGTTTCAGTATAATGTAAAGGATGAAAGAAAGATTGCAGAGGATCCAGAATGGCTTGAGAGGAGAGAAAGAAAAGGCAACAGCAGTGAACCACACATTCAAGTAGTTTAGAAATGAAGGAGAGGAAGGAGATGGGTCAATTAGAAGGACAAGTAAAGTCAAGTGAAGGTTTCTTGAGGAGAGGAGTGAACACAGCATGCTTGAAGGCTGCTAGGACAGTTGCAGCAGAGAACAATAAGTTGAGAATATGAAATATGGAAGGGATGACATTGGAGGAGATGGAGTTAAGGAGATGGGTGGGGATAGGATTAGAGGAGCAGATAGTAAGTTTAGAGGAAGAAAGAAGATGAGTGGTTTCCTCTTCAGAGATCTTAGAAAAGAGTTGAGAGTGAGCAGAAGAGGGGATGAAGCTGATGTTGTGGGGAATTGGAGTGTAATCTTGGGAACTTTGTCATGGAAATAGCTGGCCAGGGTTTGGGCAGAAACGGAGGGGTCAGAGGCAGAGGCACCTTAAGGAGAGACTTGAGTTGTTAAGAGACGACGAGGTTCAGAGGCAAGAGAGTTAGTCAGATGGACAAAGTAGTTTTGCTTGGCGAGTGCTATGGCTGACTAGAAAGGAGCAAGCATGAATTTGAAGTGAAGAAAGTCAGCAATGGTGTGGTATTTGAGCCAAATATGCTTAGCTGAGTGGGCACAGGAGCATAGATAACGGGTAGTTGAAAACAACCAGGCTGAAGTATAGTGCACTTCACAGGATGTGGCATGGTTGGAGCAAGAGCATCCAGAGCAGAGGAGAGTGCAGTGTTAATAGGAAACTATAGCCCCATCAACAGGTGCTGCTAACTGGATAAGTGCCTTTGAGCATCGGTCCCAATTATGTTTATTTTCGGAAACATGAAAATACTTACAAATCTGAATGCAAGACATGTTTTCATGTGCAAACTTAAATTCGATTGAACTCTTGTTTACAGACAAAAAGAGCCACAGACAAAAGAGTAACAGAGATGAGAGAGTGTCTCGAGGGCGCTTTATTTGCTTAAAGAAAACCAGTAAATTAGTGCTGGATAAAGAAAGGGAACTTAAGTAGGAAGCAATATAATAAGGCAGAACATCACAAATTGAAACATGGAGTAGAATTCAAAGATAAGATTAAGCCACTTCACTGAAGGCGTCGCTCAGCAATGATTAAACCACACTGCACATACTGTTGCTTTCTAAGAACAGTGGGAATGCTTTAAGAACGGCATCTGATGTTTACAGGCGACTCTAGAAGGTCTATGTTCATGTATTTTCAACAACTAGGTATATTTTTTAATGCATAGAATATTAATCTATTTTCTCTTTAATACGGCAGCTAAGTATCTTCCTGTGTGCCATCTGTGTCCAGAGAAAGTCTTTGCAAGATATTCAAGAGGAAGGTAGTGGCATTTAAAAATATATTGAGATCTGGCCTCCTGGCAGTGTAGCAGATAATGAAGTTATTAATGGCGTCTGATTTTCAGGTAAGATATATATATATATATATATATATATATAAGGAGAACGGAGCTGATAGGAATCCCAGGCTCTACTACCTAACGAGAAGACATACCCTAGCAAACTGAGAAGCATGGATGGCAGGGAGCTCAAGCCAAAGAGGAACAGCTGCTGGTGACTGAGTTAGGTAATAAGATGAAGGGTGATGGGGGAAGTGGATAGCAAGTGGGGAGAGGGTAGGAGAGAGGAAGATGAAAGAGAATGCAAGCCTTGTATGCACTATATCCCCTCCTACTTTATTACCACAGGAGGGAGGAGGAGGAGATTATATGACATGTGTTTTCCTCAAAAGCATTACAGATTTGCCAGATACTCCAGAAGAACTGACCAATCTTATCATTGTATACATTTTTTTCTGACTCTTTGAGGGCAGCCTATGCTTGGGGTAGGAATATAGGTGATCAAGTGGTTCGCTTACTCCAAAATCCCCCTTCTGAGGTTGAACAGGAACAGTTGGGATATTTCCTCTGTGGATTTCAAGTTAAATACAGTGGAACCATCTGGTTTAAATTATTAGACTGAGTAGTTTTCATTATTCGGTCACTAGAGGCTCTGACTGGTGAGAGCTCTCTTTAAAAGAAATGGAAGTGAGATCATTGAAGCTGTTCTTGGTGTTATTGAGCAGTGAATGCCGTTTCTGCAACTCAGGCACAACTTAAATTGTAAAAGTGTCTCTACCACTGAAGAAAGGATCATGCATGATGTTGGGATATATACTGCTCAAATAAGTACTAATAATGGAAAGTATTTTAATTAAAAAGACTATTGGTAAGCACAGCAGTGCTGGAAGCTGCAGGAATTTTGTTTTTTGGTCTGACCAAAAAAAAAAAATATACACAATTTAGAAGATTTAAAAAAGGGTTCAATATCTTGGATTAGATCCTGATAGGAGGCAACCACCATAATATATCAATCTTATGTCAGGAGATTTCTGTCTATGAAAGCCTAAAGCACCAAAGTATGTGAAAATGCAGCTTGTCCTGGCTCCAAAGTAGTCCGATTTCAGCTCCCCTGTGAGAAGCCATTGGCATCTGACAAAGTTTACTCATGCTCAAAAATTCATTCCACCATAAATTGATCTATTAAGTATCTTTAGTCTCTGTGCCACTTTTACAGGCCTTCCACTAAACCTCTGTTAGGTCTAGTTTACCACCAGAATACCTATTGGTCAGAAATCTGTATGTCATGAATAAAGAAGATGCCCGTGCACAACTTGAATTAACCTGCCACTCTGCATTCTTCTTCCTCGGACCTCACTTTGAAACTCACTACCAGCCACACTCCATTCTGAACACTCCTTCCAGAAATTAAAAAACGTGTTAAAGACCCATTTTTTGCATCTTGCTTTTGACATCTCCCCACCCCAGACTTGACTGCATACCCCTCCTAACTATTATGTTTCTCTTTTTTGTGCATGTTTCTCTGTTCTTTCCTGTGTCCTCTATCTTCTTCGCTTTCCTATCCATAAAGAGTAGTTACTCACCTGTAACAGGTGTTCTCCAGGAGCAGCAGGAATCAGTCCTCACATATGGGTGTCATCGACACCGATGAAGCCCCAGGGAAGCATTTTCCCAGCTTTCTATGAAAGCCTTTGGGAATGCAGGCACGCATGCGTGGTTCCCTTCCCGCCTAAAGGTGCCATCTTACCTCAGTCAAATGACCTAGCTAAGAACAGCACACAAAAATGAAAAATAAACTATGAACAACTGCAACTCCCAGGGGAGGAGGGAGGGTTGTGAGGACTGATTCCTGCTGCTCCTGGAGAACACCTGTTACAGGTGAGTAACTACTTTCTCCAGGCCAAGCAGGAAGTCAGTCCTCACATATGGGTGACTCCCCAGCTCTGGGCTACCGAGTAACCCAGGCTGAACAAGAGAACTCCCTCTAGTCCCAGCAGCAAAGAAAGGCTTTTCACTGACACAACCTCCACCGGTAGCCCAACAGAGGGCAGGAGGGCAGGAGTTGCCTAAACCTCAAAGAGATTCCGGAGTACTGCTTGGCCAAAAGCACTGTCCCTACGGGACTCCCTCTCCAGACAGTAATGGGCCGCAAAAGTCTGGCTTGAAGACCAAGTTGCAGCCTTGCAGATGTCTACCAAGGGCACAGAGCGGAGATGAGCCACTGAGGCAGCCATTGCCCTGACACGGTGGGCCGTAACCCGACCCTGCAAAGGAAGGTCAGCCGCCTTGTAAGCCCAGGTGATACAGTCAGCCACCCAGATGGACAAGGTACGCTTGGACACAGCCAACCCCAACTTATTAGGGTCGAAGGATACGAAGAGCTGAGTAGCCCTTCTATGCCCCTGCGTACGGTCAAGGTAGAAGGATAAGGCCCTCCTACAGTCCAGGGTATGCAGAACTGCTTCAGCCTGGCTGGCATGAAGCCTAGGGAAGAATGTTGGAAGAACCACCTCCTGGTTGAGGTGGAAAGAGGAGACAACCTTTAGGAGGAACTTTGGATGAATCCTAAGGACTACCCTGTTCCCATAGAAGCGAGTGTAAGGCCTATCACAGACCAGGGCCTGAAGCTCACTCACTCGCCTGGCCGAGGTAAGGGCTACTAGGAAGAGTGTCTTCCAGGACAGGAAGCGTAGAGGGCAAGTAGCCATCGGCTCAAGAGGTGGGCGAGTCAGCTGCTGCAAGACCACATTCAACTCCCACTCAGGAGCAGGAGGACGGATTGGAGGCTTGAGCAAAAGCAAGCCCCTGAGAAAGCGGGACACCAAGGGGTGAACCGACAGAGAATGTCCTTCCAGCAGTGAGTGGTGAGCTGCTAGAGCTGAGAGGTGGACCCGAACAGAATTGGACTTAAGTCCCTGATTTGACAAGTGCAGTAAGTACTGAAGCACCACTGGTATAGTACAGGAGAAAGGATCCTCTGTACGTAGCTGACACCACACAGAAAACCTTTTCCATTTGAGAGCATAGGTTTTCCTAGTGGACTGTTTCCTAGAGGCTAGGACAACCTCCTCAACTTCCTGAGGTAGGCCCCAGGGAGCCAAAACTACCCTTGCAGCCTCCAGGCCATCAAATTGAGAGCTTTGAGATTGGAGTGCAGAAGGGAACCCTGATCCTGAGAGAGAAGGTCGGGTTGCAACCCCAGAGTCAGTGGGGGATCCACCGCCAGCTGAAGTAGAAGTGGAAACCAAGGCTGTCTCGGCCACCTGGGAGCCACCAGCAGGACCGAGGCCTTGTCCTGAAGGATCTTGAAGAGAGTTCGGGCCACCAAGGGCGTGGGAGGAAACGCATACAGGAGGCCCTGAGACCAGGGAATCAGAAAAGCATCTGCTGCTATCCGCAGAGGATGCGGTTGTCTGGAGCAGAACTTTGGCAGTTGCTTGTTCAGTGGACTGGCAAACAGATCTATCCAAGGGAGACCCCATTTCAGGAAGATCTTCTGAACTACCAAGGGATGCAGCTGCCACTCGTGGGGCTGCAAAATTCTGCTCAACCTGTCGGCCAGGTAGTTCTCCTGGCCTGGAAGGTACACAGCCCTGAGCAGCATGTTGTGCTTGAGGGCAAATGAACAAAGGTCCTGAGCCTCCCGACAAAGGAGCCTTGACCCAGTCTCACCCTGTTTGTTCACATAAAACATGGCTACCTGGTTGTCTGTCTGAACCAGGGCAGATTGATGAGCTAGGGTAGGAGAGAAAGCTTTGAGAGTTAAGCGAATAGCCCTGAGTTCCAGGAGATTGATCTGCTGTGCAGCCTCCCAGGGAGACCACAGGCCCTGGGTGCACTTGTCTAGACAATGAGCTCCCCAGCCCTGCAGGGAGGCATCTGTGGTCAGTACCACTGTGTACCCAGGAATTGGGTGGGTGCAGTCACCAGCTGAGGGAGTCCAGAAATGGTCTGGACACCCTTATTCTGTCTGAGGCTGCCTGTGGCTTGTGACCACTGACTCCGAAGGCACCACTTTGTAGGCCGCATATGGAGCCTGGCATTGGGGGTTACATGAACTGTCGAAGCCATGTGGCTAAGCAGCCTTAGGCAGAGTTTGGCGGAGACCACTGATCCGCTGAGAAACTGATTGGCCAAGTCCATCAGTCTTTGGGCCCTGTTTGCTGGCAAGAAGGCCTTTGCCAGGACAGAGTCCAGTCTTGCCCCTATGAACTCCAAGTTCTGGGAGCGGAGCAAAGTGGACTTTGCGAAGTTTATTACAAACCCCAGGCTTTGAAGAAGAGCAATAGTTCTGAGGGTGGCTTGTCTGGCCTCCTGGCACGTTTGACCCCTGATGAGCCAGTTGTCCAGGTAGGGGAAGACAAAGATTCCCTGATTCCTCAGGTAGGCCGCCACCACTGCCAGGCATTTGGTAAAGACCCTGGGAGCGGAGGTGAGGCCAAAAGGCAGTACTCTGTACTGATAATGGTTTCCTCCCACAATGAATCTGAGGTACTTTCTGTGGTCTGGATGAATGAGGATGTGAGTGTACGCATCCTTTAGATCTAAGGAGCATAGCCAATCTCCCTGCTGGAGGTAGGGCAGAAGTGTTCCAAGAGTAAGCATCTTGAACTTTTCTTTCTCTAGGAACTTGTTGAGGTTCCTGAGGTACAGAATAGGTCAAAGGTCACCGGTCCTTTTGGGCACCAGGAAATATCTGGAGTAGAACCCGTGACCTTGCAGGAGCAGATCTGTGTGCAGGGGAGGCCTTGGAGGCTCCCTTGGAAAGTATGGCGGAGGCAGTTGGTGAAAATGTAGTGCATAGCCCCTGTGGACTATGTTCAACACTCAACTGTCCCCAGTGATGTGGGGCCACTGGTGGGCAAAGAGGGCAAGGTGACCTCCTGTGCAGGGTTGGGAGAGCAGGGACTGAGAGGCTACGCTCAAGGGGTCAAAAAACCCCACCCTGCTAAGTGGGAGCAGGGGCTGGAGGCTTGGGTGTCCTCTGCCTACGGGGCCCATTACCCTGCCCCTTGGCTTGCTGACCCTGGGGTGCAGCTTGGGCAGCCTGATATTGAGGGTACTGTTTGTAAGCAGTGCCCTTCCTCGGGTAAAAGGGCTTCTTACCTGAGGCCTTCTTCTTGTGAGAAGGGGCAGAGGTCTTTCTAGACAGCCTTGTCCTCGTAAGGTGCTCAGTCTCGAGTTGTGCGGCCTTCTCGGCCATGGGCTTGACAAAAAGGTTCTCTCCTTGGCAAGGGACATCGACCAACTTGTCCTGAACCCATGGCTCGAGGTCCGATGACTGCAGCCATGCCTGGCGTCGAGCCGCGATGCCGGCTGCCGCAACTCGGGCCGAAGCCTCGAAGCCATCATAGGCGGCGCGGGACATAAACTTCAAGCAGTCCCAAATCCCCGAGGACAAGGACTTGAATCTCTGCAAGGGCTCCCCGGAGAGACCAGCGGAGAACCCGGCCAACTCCTTGGCCAGGTCTCGCAAATACATGCCCATGTATAGCTGGTAAGACTGGACACGGCAAGCAAGCATCGAGCCCTGGAAGCACTTTCTGCCAACACCATCGAGGTTCCGGGCCTCCCTGCAGACTTCTGACTTTTCAGGCGATGCATGGCCGATTCCACCTCCATGGAATGGTGTGGTAGCTGCGCCTTCTGAAAGCCAGGGCTCTTCCGGAGTCGATAAATCGAATCTACCCGCTTGCTTAGAACCGGTGCCGAGGCCGGTGCTTCCCACATCTGAAAGAGGAGCCGTTCCAGCATTGGAGGAACCGGGACAGTAAAGGCCTCCTTCGGAGGAGAGTCGTACTGCAGGGCCTCGAGCTCTTCGGCTCTTCGGCTCTTCCTCGGGGTCCGCCGGGATAGCCAACGCGGTGGCCATATCCCGGACAAACTCCGAGAACCGGGTATCCTCCGGAGGGGATCTACTCCGGGGCTCAGACTGCAGTGAGTCCGACGGGACGCACCGAGTCTTGAATGTGTCGGGGGACTCCTCATCCTCCGTCTCTCAGGTGGACTCGTCCGACGAGGAGTCAGGCTCCGACCCTGCGGGGCCCTGGAGCACCCGCCCCGATGCCGGAGGCACCGGCATCGATGCCCTCGGTCCCGAACGGGAGGTCGAGGGAGACCGCGACCGAGGTCGACCTCGAGCCATCATGGAATCGAGTATTGGCTCGGTCTCCAGGGTCGACTTCGATGTCCCGGTGGTCGGGGCAGATGCGCCAGACAGGCTGGCCATCAGTGCCCGCTGCTGCTCCATGAAGGCAGATAGTCTGCACTCCAAGGCTGTCATCCTGAGACTCAGCTCGGGAGACGCAGCAGCCACCGACTCGGGCCCCGGCAGCGCCGGGCCTGACGTCGGCTCTCTGGGAGGAGAGTCCTCGAGGACCACAGGGCTTACGTGTCCAGCAGACTCCGGCTCCACGCGACGAACTTTGGCAGGCTTCTCTTGTTCCACGGGCCCGGGGCGACGGTCGGGGGTCTTAGACCTGGCCCTCGAGGAGCTAGGGACCTCCTCCTCTGATGCCCTCACGAGCCGCTTCTTCCTCTTGCATTCCCGGTCGGGGGACCCTCTGTCCGAGGAGCCCCGACGGCGCTCGGGATCCGAATCCCGAGATGTCGAGGCCTCAGAAGAGGTCCGGGCCCGGCCGGAGGCTGAGTCTGAGAAAAGCCTTTCTTTCTGCTGCTGGCGACTTCGCCGTGCCTTGGAAGACATCTTCCCACATGGTCCACACGTCTTAGGGTCGTGATCAGGACCGAGGCACCGAAGGCAGCAGTCGTGTGTGTCGGTGAGAGACATCAACTTCTTACACCGATCACACTTTTTAAAACCGCTGGACGCCATCGGGGAAAAAAGAGTCCCCGCGAGGTCAAAGGACCGGCCTTCCAGGGAAAAAGCAAAAAAAGGGCGCGAATGCCAGCCATGAAGGGCAAAAACCGAAAAAGAAGAATCGGGCTCGATACCGGTGTACCGAACCCGGCGGGAGGGGAACTGGCGTCGAACCGGGAAGAAAAAATAGCGAGAATCGCCGAAAAAATCTAACTTTTATCCGGGATGACAGGACACACGTCTGGTGGGCTTCTCGTAAAAAGAGAAACTGAGGTAAGATGGCACCTTTAGGCAGGAAGGGAACCGCGCATGCGTGCCTGCATTCCCAAAGGCTTTCCTAAAAAGCTGGGGAAATGCTCCGCTGGGGCTTCATCGGCGTCGATGACACCCATATGTGAGGACTGACTTCCTGCTTGGTCCTGGAGAAATGGGTTTCCTTTTTAACTTAACTGCAACCTGTTTATTGTAAACCACTCCGACACTATTGTTTGGGTGGTTAATCAAGTGACAGAATAAAGAAAGATAAAAGATAAAGAGATGTGAAGGCCCATCTTACATAGCATGTTGAGAACAGAATTGAGATGTAGAGATTAAGACATGCTTGATTCATGCAGTATTGTACAAAAGGCTCTGCCAAATATATAAAGACATGCAGGAGTGCACATGGATTTGCCACCATGTAGAGCCAGAAGAGTCATTTCACAAATCGTATTGCCAAAGCTGTTGCCCCCATTACAGTTTCTGCCTCTGTCCAGACTGACAGCCCAATGCCAGTTGAGTGACTAGTTCCATGTGCAAGAGGCCTGCAAGCTGAAGCCCTCATGAAACAAGTGGAGGATTTCAGAGAAGAGGTGGCAAGGCTGAGACGCATTCAAGACAGTGAGAAGTACATTGATGAGATGCTTCTTGAAGCATTCAAGTTCTGACAGAGGTGGAGATGGGATTCTACAGAATGAAGAATTGGATATGGGTCAGAGCCGACAGAATCGACAATCCAACTCCTCCAGCCTTCAAATTTAAGAACCAGTATGCATCCCTGGAAGTGGAGGAGGTGAAAGCATCCCAGGAAAGGGAAGAACCAGAGCTGAAGCACCCCAAAGTTTCAGAATCAGTGACCACAAGGAAGCTAAGGGTAAAGGTGATTGGAGACTCACTTCTGAGGGGTACTGAGGCATCATCTGCTGACCAGACTTGATGTCCAGGTAGGTGTGCTGTCTGCAAGGTGCCAAAATCTGAGCTGTTATGGAGAGTTTGCTGAGACTCATCAAGTTGCTCATCCATGTTGGCACAAATGATACTGCTAGGTATCCCTCCAAGCATATCCAAAGTGACTTCATGGCTCTGGGACAGAGGGTGAAGAAGATAGGTGTGCAGGTGGTGTTTTCTTCAACCCTCCCTGTTGAGAGTAAAGGCTTAGGCAAGAAGCTTGCATCCTGGAGATTAATGCATGCTGCGTGGATGGTGTCATCAAGAGTGTTTTGGTTTTCTGGACCATGGGATGATTTTCCAATGCTGCAGAGCAGAGACGGCATCCACCTATCCAAAAAGGGTCAAAGTGTCTTTTGCAGCACACAGGCTAGCCTACTGAAGAGGGATTTAAACTAGATTTGTTGGAGATGGATAAAGAAAGCCCTCAGGTAAGTGCAAGCCTTCAGGTAAGTAAAACATTGAATACCTCTGTAGAAATGTGTAGAAGGGGCAACATCTGGAAAATGTTGTCCATAAATGCCTATAGGGTGGGAAATAAGATCCCATATGTTGAGGCTTTAATGTAAGAGGCTGACTTGGATTTAGTGGCAGTTACAGAGACATGGTTCACAAACAAATATGAGTAAGATGTAATTATACCAGGCTATACTTTACTCAGGAAGGACAGGGTAGGAAGAAGGGGAGGAGGAGGGGCACAATATCTAAAAAATAATATTATAGCTACAGAATTACAGGGCTTACAAGGCAATAAGGAGGCACTGTGGATTAAACTAGAAAGGGGGAAAGGGAAAACCATTTGAATTGGTGTGATATACAGATCTCCTTCACAGGGAGAAGAAGTGGATGGAGATTTAATAGATATACACAGTATTGCCATGAAAGGAGAAGTGCTACTGATAGGTGATTTCAATATGCTGGACGTTGATTGGCACATCTCTGCTGCGGCATCATCTAGAAGTAAGGAGATCCTAGATTCTCTATAGGGAGAACTATTCCAGCAACTGTTAACAGACCCTACTGTACACGTGAAAGAGTCATACTGGACTTGGTGCTTACCAATGGGGAAAGTGTTTCTGATATTATAGTGGGTGAATATAAAAAGATTAGGGGACATGCAATGAAGCTACAGGATAACCTCTTTAAGACTAATAAGAGAAAATATTTTCACTCAACGTGTAATAAAACTCTGGAATTTATTACCAGAGGATTTAGTAAAAGCTGTTAGTGTAGCTGGGTTTAAAAAAAGGTTTGGACAAGTTCCCGGAGGAAAGAGCCATAAACTATTATCAAAAGGGACCCAAGATATCACTGCTTGACCCAATACAAGCATTGTGGAACCTGTGTCTTTTGGGGAGACTGCTAGGTACTTATGACCTAGATTGGCCACTGTTGGAAACAGGATACTGGTCTTGATGGACCTTGGTCTGACCCAGTATGGCATATTTTATGTTCTTATGTTCTTATGATCACCTCGCATCCAGTGATCACCAAATGCTATGGTTCAGTATTAGGACTAGGGCTGATAAAATCCATTCAAAAGCGAGGGTCTTAGACTTTAGGAAACTAATTTTGCCAAGATGGGACAATACCCAAAGGAGTTGTTAGTGGGATGGGAATAGATGGGGGAATAAGAAAAGCACAGGGCAAAACTGAAAGGGGATATTTTAAGGGCAACAAACCTTTTTGTTAGAAAGATAAATATATGTAAAAGGGAAAGGAGGCCACTATGGTCCTCAAAGGAAGTAGCTGAAAATGTGAAAGAAAAGAGTGTGGCCTTCATAAAATACAAGGGATAACAGAGAGAGAAAGACAAGCATCAATATATGGAAAAAAACTTAGAGAAGCTAAGAAAGTAGTCAGGAAAGCAAAGATACCAAAAAGGAAGAAATAGCCAATGCAATAAAATGGGGAACAGGACATTTTTCAGCCATGTTAGCAAGAGGATGAAGTATAAAAGTGGTATTGTCAGACTCAAGGGTGAAGTGGAGAAATATGTAGAAGCTGATGAGGATAAAGCGGAATTGCTTAACAAATATTTTGGTTCTATGTTCACAGATGAAGGGCCAGGATCGGGACCTCAGAAAACACCTGTAAATAGGAACAGAAGTGAAGGGGATCTTGAATGATTTTCAGAAGACTGTTTGTGAGGAACTAGATAAACTAAAAGTTGACAAAGGGATGGGACTGGATGTGATACATCTGAGAATATTGAAGGAACTTGGGGATGTTCTAGTGACTCCACTGACTGACCTTTTCAGTGCTTTTTTAGAGTCCAGAGTAGTCCCAGAGGACTGGAGAAAGGCACATTTTGTCCCTTTACAGAAAAGCACAAATAAAGATGAGGTTGAGAACTACAGGACAGTTAGTCTAACCTCTGTGGTAAGTAAATTGTTGAAAACGCTGCTAAAACAGAAGTTAGTGAGGTTTCTACAGTCCAATGGATTGCAGAATCCAAGGCAAGATGGATTTACCAGAGGCAGGTCTTGTCAGACAAATTTATTTGATTTCTTTGACTCAGTGATGAGAGAGTTGGACAGAGGAAGAGCCCTAGATGTGGTGTATTTAGATTTCAGTAAAGCCTTTGATACCATTCCGTACAGGAAACTTATAAATAAATTGAGAATCCTAGGGATGGACCCTAAAATGACTGATAGGGTTAGAAATTGGTTGAGTGGGAGGCGACAAAGTGTACAGGTAAATGAAGCTCACTCTGAAGGGAAGGATGTTACCAGTGGTGTGCCGCAGGGATCTGTCCTTGGTCTGAATCTTTAAGATCTTTGTTAGTGATATAGTGGAAGGGCTGTCAGGTAAGGTTTGTCTCTTTGCGGATGATACCAAAATCTGCAATAGACTAGACACCTGGGAAGGAGTAGATAACATGAGGAGGGATTTGGCTAAGCTTGAAGAATGGTCAAGAATTTGACAGCTGAGATTTAATGTTAAAAAAATGCAGGGTCGTGCATTTGGGCTGCAAAAATCCAAGAGCATTACAGTGTAGACCGTGCGGTACTTCTGTCCATGAAAAAAGAGTGGGATGTGAACATGATTGTTTCTGCTGATCTTAAAGTGGCTAAACAGATAAAAAAGGTAGCTGCAAAAGCCAGAAGGATACTCAGGTGCATAGGGAGAGGAATGGCCAGCAGAAAAAAGGAGGTAATAGTGCCTCTGTATGTCTCTAGTGTGACCTCATTTGGAGTACTGCATGCAACTGTAGAGACCACACCTTGAAAAGGATATAAACAGGATGGAGTCCATGCAGAGAGTAGCTACTAAAATAGTTAGTGGTAAGCAAATGGGGACAGACTTAAAGATCTTAATATGTATACATTAGAGGAAAGGCATATAGAGGAGATATGATAGAGACTTTTAAATATCTCTGTGGCATAAATGCACAAAAGGAGTGCCTCTTTCAATTGAAAGCAAGCTCTGCTACAAGGAGACATGGGATGAGGGTGAAAAGAGATAGATTCAGGCATAATATGTGGAAATATGTCTTTACTGAAAGAGTAGTATATGCATGGAATGGTCTCCCAGTGGAAAAAGTAGAGACAAGGACAGTATCTGAATTCAAGAAAGCATAGAACAAACCCTGAAGATCTCTAAAGGAAAAAAAGGGTACTATATAGTTGATATGGAAGGGCAGACTAGATAGGCCTTGTGGTCTTTCTGCCGTCATGTTTCTATGTTTCTGATACTATGGGCCCAATCCTGACAGGCAAATAGGGGGGATGGGCGTCCTGGTTTGACATCCCGCCGGGACCGAATTCTGCCTCAAGTGCTCCCTGTATGCACAGAGCCGCTGTGCAGACAACACTGGATGGCGGTTGGAGAGGACAGAGTGGGTGGAGTGGGGGAGGGCCAAGGCCCCCGCATATACAGGGCCAATTCAGGTCATGGCCTTCTACATCTACCGGTGGCAGGGGAGCCTTGGAGGTGGTATAAGCCCTGGGTGCAGAAGCGAGCGGGCCACACAGCCCCACTACAAAATCAGTGGAGAGACAGGTGGGTCCCTGCCGCCTGATCCTGACCCTGGCTGTCCCTAACAAGAGGCAGGCAGCGGAGAAATGTTGTTCACTATGGCAGTCTTTCAGCACTCCTGCTGGGCATCCTGGTGTCATGGCGACAGGACACCATGGCACCGGCACACGAACAGGAGCATAGGGCGGGTTGGATAGGGTGCCAGTTGAAAGTCTCATGCTGAGGGGTAGGGGCAATGCAGGGCCATCTCTGTGGCTGATTCTGCGACTGTGGGAACTTCTGGCTCCTATGGTGGCAGAATCGGGTCCATCTTGGGGCGGTCCATTTTACAGCCATCCAGACAGCCCGGATGTGCCCCTCACTGAATCGGGCTCCACATGTATCTCCTTGAAATATTTTATGATCTTGTTTGTCACTTTTATTTATGTACATGTTCCTCTATTTATTTTTCCCTTATAGTTTTTATATGGTTTTGCATAACAGTTAAAGGTTGTTTATTTAAATGTTAATTATCTATTGTTTTACCCTTAGCCCTCCTTTTATTATGAGACTTTTTTGTTTAATGCCATCAAATCAGTGCTGACTCCTTGCAATCCAGCTGCCTCTGGGTTTTCTTGGCAATGTATCACCAGAAGAAGATTGCCAGGCCTTTTCTCCTGAGCCAATGGAGGGTAAAGTGACTTGCCCACTATTAAAGAGGCCCAGGGAAATCCACTGCTTACCCATTGGACAAGCAGCATGGAATCTGTGTACCTTTTGGGAACCTGACAGTTACTTGTGACCTGGATTGGCCACTGTTGGAAACAGGATACTGGGCTTGATTAATCCTTAGTCTGACCCAGTATGCCATATCTTACGTTATGTTCTTATGAAAAACAGCCTCTATATCTGCCTTTGCCAACCAAGTGCCCTTTCCAGATTGTTTTATCATTTCTAATGTTTGATTTAGAGATAAATATTTAACTAAACACATGGCATTGTCTAGGAAGTCTCCTGCCTTTTTTAGGAACAAGTGCCAGGGGAAAAATGTTGGAATTAGCCAACAGCTTCTCTATGAAAAGACCTGCCACCCTCTTTAACACTCTTTCCTTTTTGATTTTCTTGGCCAACCCTGTGGGGTTATCCATTGATATAAGATTCCTTGCTGTCATTCCTCTGTGGGCCTTCATAGGGGATGACAAACCCATTCATAAATCCTTGACAGCCACTTTGCTTCTTTTTATTTTTAGCCTTCTAAGCTCTTTTCCAGGTTCTCTATATTAATAGATGATTATGCCACTCAAGTCCCCCATCTCATACTCCTTGTTTCTGATCAATCCGTTTTTTGAGGCACCTGAACTGTGGGTGACTTTCAGCACATGTTCCACAGGCATGTTTGAATTTGCATTTATTCTGGAACCTGCAATAGCTGCTATTAAATCTGCATACACCTTTTTGGTTGCTAGGAACGTTTCTAGCCCCCATCTGTATCCACACCCGTTGCTTCCCCTGTCCCCTCCTGCCTGTTTCCATAGTTCTGCTCTGACAAGCTTCTTTTGCCTTACCTTTGCTATGCAGAAGCATCTTAACTATCCATCGGTCTACATCTTCCCTATCCCAGTTCAAGTGGCTGTTGACCAAATTCCTGTAGAATATTTCATCATATTTTAGCCACACTGAGCACCCGTATGTCCCGTATACTTCACAAATGTCATCTTGGCACTTAAATAGTTCCCTACATTTTTCAAGTGTCTTCTCCCCTATAATACTGGCCATTTCTAAAGACTGCACACTAGTTAGCAATAGTCTTGTTTTGTTTTGTTAAGTGCTGTTGAGTTAGTGCCGACTCTGGATAGTTGTCCCGAACTGTGTTTGGTCTTCAGCCAGGTGACAAATTGTTGATAGAGTGACCTCTATAATTGCTACTATTGTATCTATCCATCCCATTGCTGGTCTGCTCTTTTGCACTGACCTTCAGCCTTGCCAAGCATGATGTCTTTCTCTAATGTTCTCTCTCTTTGCATCTGTTTTACTGACTCAAATAGTTTGTCAAGCTTTCTAAGTTTTCCTTTGCAACAATAAAAGTGCATTAATATATTCCAAATTTCTCCTTTCGTGCTAGTACATGAATTTCAATGGCATTTATGCAGGGGCGGCCCAAGGGGGGTGCGGGGCCATGTGCGGAGACTCGATGCGGGGCCTCATTTGCATAAGTGTCCTTATTTGCATAAATATTTGCATAATGCTAACATACACTAACTTTTAGTAAACATGTCTCTTAATGAGTGTATGGATAAAGACAGACTAAAAGATTTCTACATTACTATAATCCAGTGCCAACCGCCAGGCACATTAGGAACTACTACAAACACTGCCCATTTAGAACCCATTGTATCCAATCCAAACTTGGTTCCTCTATCAAATATCACCATACAAACCCCCACAATGTAGAAACAGCCCACAAGTGATTTCCTGACCCCAACCAAACTTAATTCAGTAATATTTTTGTCGGATCGTTCACCTTGAAAGGAAATCTATCCTCTCTCGTGGTGAACCCTCCATTTTAAACAATAATTTACAAGGCCCTGCTTCAGCCTAAAAACTGACAAAAACAGCACTTGCTGGCGTCAGTATAACTTGAAAAGTGTCCCTTTAAAATTGTATTGAAATTTTGTTGTTCAGTCACCTTAATCAAAGAGCTTCAAGTATCTTCCAGCAAAACAGTCCTGGCTAAGTAGTAATGAAAACTTTAAAAGGACTTAGCTGGATAAAACGGAGGCGTCCCATCTGTGCTCACTCCAACGCCAGGCTCTCAAGTAAGAATGTTCTCTTTATACTGGCTCACAAACTTGCAAATTGGTCCGTGTTTCACAGAGTAAGTATCACAAAATATTAGAAACGCTCTGTATTACAACAAGAAAGTAAACTTGGCTATATCGCTGACTGCTTGTATCGAAAACGTGTATGTAAAACATCTACATATGGTTTCACAGTAGATGACAATGTGGTCTCAGTATTACCGGGCTCAAGTCAGAAGAACCAACTGAATGCCCTACCTTAACATCAATGACCACTATCTTGTTGTCAGCTATTTTTCCAAAACTTTAAACGTGACTTTAAAATGCTTAGCTTTATACTGGCAACAAAGCGGCAAGGGAGCAATCCAGAAGGCTCCTCCGCCAAAAGAGACGAGGTTCAAACGCGACACCGCTGGTGTTTCAAGCTAAGTATCCATTTCTCAGCTCTTCCTCAGGCAGGAACCCATTTACAACCCATAGCAAACCCGCCGTATCCTAACAGCACTACCAGGACTCACAAAGCACCATACCCTACCTATCAAAAGTCAACACTGCAAATATTAAACCAATACATTTCAGAGAACAACAATACATGACCTACTGGGGAAAGAGAACAAGTGGCAATGTCAAATAGGAATTACATAAATAGAATACCTCAGCTCAGTTACACATGCAGAACATAGACCATCACCAAACAAGGAATCACAATTTAGAAACAGGAAGGCAATAATTAAACTGGGAACCCCAAAAGCCAAACTTGGAATGTACAACAACACTGTAGAAATAAAACTATAAATTAATTTCCTCTTGTACCAAACAAAGCGCAGACGTTAATGATGCACATTTCCCAGAGCTTTCATATTCCAGTTAATAAATTCAAAATAAAGAGATATCTTTCTACCTTTTGTGCATTTTTTTTCAGTTGCAATTGCTCCAGCCACTTTCTTCTGGTTTCTTCATGTTTTCTGCTAACTCTCCATCATCTGCTGTCCATTTGTCCTTTCTTCTCTCTTCTAGTTTTTTTTCCATTCTCTCTCTCTACATCTGCTTTAACATACTAATCTTTCTCCTTTTGCTCTTTCCTCATTCCTATTTCATCCACTCAAATTTACCCCTCCATCCTCAATCCCCACTTACTCTCCCAATACCCAGCCAATTGTAGATTTTTTATCCCTCCCACACAAAATATTTTTCCCCTCTCCATTTTACTCTCCCAGCCCCATCCCATTCTAATCCTCCCCCAACATCAGCTCCCTTCTAGTTCCAGCCTCACCCAGCATCCATTCCCTTCTAGTCCCTGCATCAGCCTATTTCCAGTCCTAGCCCCCCATCAGCCCATTTCCAGTCCTAGCAACCCCCCAACCCAATACCAGTCCTAGCCCCCCCATCAACCCACTTCCAGTCCTAACCCCCCATCAGCCCACTTCCAGTCCTAACCCCACCAACCCATTTCCAGTCAGCCCCCCATAGCCCATTGCCAGTCCTAAATCCCCCATCATCCCACAGCCCATTACCAGTCCTAACCCCATCAGCCCACCTCATGTCCTAACCCCTCCCCATCAGCCCATTTCCTGTCCTAGCCCCCCCCCCCACAGCCCATTACCAGTCCTAACCCCATCAGCCCACCTCAAGTCCTAACCCCTCCCCATCAGCCCATTTCCTGTCCTAGCCCCCCCATAGCCCATTATCAGTCCTAACCCCCCCCCCATAGCCCATAGCCCATTACCAGACAGCCCCCATCAGCCAACAGCCCATTACCAGTCTTAACCCCCCCATAGCCCATTACCAGTTCTAACCCCCCCCCCAACAGCCCACAGCCCATTACCAGTCCTAACCCCATCAGCCCACCTCAGGTCCTAACCCCTCCCCATCAGACCATTTCCTGTCCTAGCCCCACATAGCCCATTATCAGTCCTAAAACCCCCTCCCCATAGCCCATTACCCGTCCTAACCCCCCATCAGCCCACAGCCCATTACCAGTCCTAACCCCATCAGCCCACCTCCAGTGTTAACCCCCCCATCAGCCCATTTCCAGTCCTCATCCCCATCACCCAATTTTCAGTTTAAGCCCCCCATACCCCATTACCAGTCCTAACCTCCCATCAGCCCACTCCCAGTCCTAATCCCACCAGCCCATTTCCAGTCCTAATCCCCCATCACCCAATTTTTAGTTTAAGCCCCCCATAGCCCATTACCAGTCCTAACCCGCCATCAACCCACTTCCAGTCCTAATCCCATCAGCCCATATACAGACTTAGCTCCCCCATAGCCCATCACCACTTCTAACCCCCCCAGCCCAACACCACTCTTAACCCCCCCCAGCCCCCCCCGCCCATCACCCCTCCTAACCCCCCCCCCCCCCACAACCCAGCCCAGCCCAGCCCAGCCAAGCCTAGGGAATTTTTTTTTTAAAAAAAGCTGTCTTCTCCCGCTGCCGGGGCCGCCGCGGCAGAATCGAGTGTGCCGCGGGGCCCCCCCTGCCCAGCAGAGCCTGCCCTCCCCTGTATCCGCTCTCTGGTTGTAGCTTCAGTCACACGCGCCGGCTTTCAGAGCGCGAAGGGACTAGTTTCCCTTTCGCGGCTCTGTTAAGCCCGCGGGGGCTGATGGGAACTTCCCATCAGCCCCCGTGGGCTTAACAGAGCAGCAAGGGAGAAACTCTCCCCTCGCGCTCTGAAAGCCGGCGCATGTGACTGAAGCTACAACGAGAGAGCGGATACAGGGGAGGGTAGGCTCTGCTGGACAGGGGGGGTCCAGTGGCACACTCGATTCTGCCGCGGCGGCCCCGGCAGCGGGAGAAGACAGCTTTTTTTTTTCTTTTTTTTTTACATTTTACTTTAGGATCAGAATGTTTTTTGCGCGGGGCCCCCTGAAACGCGGGGCCCTGTGCAAAAAACATTCTCGCTCAATGGACGGGCCGGCCCTGCATTTATGGCACAGATGTACTCCGCTGGCTTGACTGCATTCAACCATCTCACTTGCTCCTCCATCACCTTGCTTTGCTTTGCTTGGAGTGACTGCATGCTTGCCTCACCTGGGCTAACCCCTGACCACTCTGTGCTTTTGTGTTTCCATCCTGCAACATCAATTCTTTTCTGCTTCATATCTGCAGCAACTTGTCACCACTTCCCTTTCCAGTGCATACCCCCTAAGCATCCCAAACTTGTTTCACCAGCAAGTTGGTGTTCATAGTGTGCCCCTGCTGTTCCTTCCTCTGGCCGCTGTGCCCTTGGCTCCCGTTATGCAATATGTCTGAAGGTGTTGTTTGCCCACACCATGGTTGAATGTACTCACCTAGCTGTATGGCTGGCATCATTTGTTGTCCTCATAATTCTAAGTTGTGTCCTTGGCTACCCAGCCCCTGTGTTCCCTCTGCTTCTTGCTGTTGGAACTCTGCCAAAAGGGTAGGCAGACATCACACTTCATGGACTGCAACTGGTGCCCTCACTTTGTTCCCCAGTTCTTGGATTTCATGTCCACCTGAGTCCATCCACATCTACTCTCCACTGCTTTCAGTGTGTTCTACAAGGTGTCTGGATGCAGAGCCCTGCTACAGTATATGGTGGACCACCCATCACAATGCTCTATCCCTTGCTTTTTGCACTTACTAGTGTCCTCGCCTCATCTTCTACCCAAAATTGTAAATAAGTTATGTAACATACTGTTAAAGGTTATTTGTGAAGCTCCCCACCTGATGTTCATCCCTACCATTTCTATGATGTTATAATGTATACAAGTTATTGGGTTGGACATAAATCACCTTGTTACAATGTAAATAGTTAAGATCAATGTAAACCACCTTAATTTAAGAAGACAGTATATAAATACTGTTAAATAAAATAAAGAAGTGGTGCAAAAAATGTTTTGATATTATTCACTCCCAAATGTCGTTCTAAATAATCCAATGCTATATAGAAATCACATAAGGTTATCCATTGAGAAGGCACATACAATGTGAATTTTCCCCATTTTCACTGCTGGGATGGTGTAAGTATACTGCATACATTATCACAGACGAAGGTCAAATACAAGAGTTTGTAATAGAGCACCCAGGCAGTCAGCCCTACCCTGTAGACAGACAAGACCTTATAAAGAATCCTTTGTTCTATCAGTAGCCAATGTAGTTGTTTTAATAATGGCATATGTCCCTGTTTAGATTTCTTCAAAGGTATCTGACTGCAGAGTTCTGTACCAGTTGGAGAGCCTTAATTGAGGTGGCAGGCAATGCCCTATAAATTATATTGCATTAATCTAGACAAGGATTAATCAGATCTTGGAACACAGTGCAAAAATCATCATCTCTCAGCAATGGTCTTAAACACTACACAATCTGCATTATATGGAGGGTGGCTCATATCACCTTCTCAATTTGGGACTGAGTGTTAAGTGCTATCTAAGACTACCTCCAAATATGAGACTTCCTTCTTAACTACTAACTCTAATCTCCTATACAGACTGTCTTTGAAGGGACAAAAATACTACATCATGTGTAACAAACAGGGCCTCTGATTTATTATAATTAAATGCCAGACCATGTTATGAAAGCTACTGAATCATTGCCTGGAAGCCCTTGTCTAAAGTCACTGCTTGAAAGCCTACCTGAGTAGGGAAGGGAGCATAAATCATTAAGTCATCTGCATAAAGATGGTAATTAATATTGAAAGACTGAATAACCTTGCAGAGAAGTTGAAGGTACAGATTAAGCAAAAGTGCTGAACCCAATCAGACATATTTGAACCAACTCTAACTCTTTGCTCTCTTGCTGTCAAATAGGAGCAAGACCAAGTAAGTACCACTGCACATATTCCGAAACTGTTGTCTCAACAAGAGCTACTCATGGTTAGCCAAGTCAAAAGCTGCCATTATATCTAAAAGCAGCATTACATATCTGGAGCCCCGGGGATCAAGACCACACATGTTTCTCAAACTTGGCAATCAAGATCACACCTCCATGTTTTTTCTAAATCCATGCCGTTGCATATCAAGCAACCTATATGTTTCAATGAAATTTTCAAGCTATATCACACCTATTTACACACCTATTTACAATGCACTATGGTTCCTTGACAAATTCACCTCTCACCTCTCCGCTAGATAAAGGATAACCCCACTCCAGATTATATAATTCGTCCTGAAAAAGAATGAAGTACTGCAGTCCTAATCCAATGTATTGAAAACAACTGAATAAAAAATACCCTGTATATAGTTTAATTCTGTTCCATTGTACATAGTTTACCATTGTTAAATTACTATTGTTAATTGTTGATTGTAAGCTCCAATTTGTTATATGTAAAAACAGCTCTCCCTGTTTACTGTTGTTCCATGTAAACCGCACCTGATCAATGGAAGGAGCGGTATATAAAAAATCTGTTAATTAAATTAAATTAAATTAAATTAAATATCAATACAATCCATTCAATGATCTCAGCCAAGAATGGGAAGCTTGACATTGGTCTAAGGAGGACATTTTAAAAATAGATCTTACACTAGCTCTTTTCAGTGTAACAGACTGCACTCCAAATGCCAATGATGAGTTTATTATTTGCAAAATAAATCCTAATACCTCTGATTTTGACAGGAACCGTCTATTGACATAATACTCTTTAGTGCATTAATTACATTTCTTATCCCCTCACTCTCTAGAATCTGAAACTCCAACCAATGATAAGATCCAAGATTCTCTATAGAAGTCATTATACAAGCTCCAGTTTTAGGAATAGTTTAGAGGAAAAATAATTTGCTAATATATTAGGATCAAGATCTGTGGCTTTTGTTACTCTATTAGTTTCCACACTGGGATATTTACTATCTGAAACCAGGGATGGCCCAAGGGGGTGCAGGAAGGAAACACAGAGGTATAGTGGTGACTGCGCTTTATTAATAATGGAACGCCCCAACGCGTTTCGGCAAACGCCTTCCTCAGGGGGCTGAGAACTGCAAACATACATATTAAAATGAATAGACATTTACATATTTAAAAATATAAATAGACCATAAACACATGTAAACTTTAAAATACAAGTTAAAAACATATAGTAATATAAATATAAAGAAATATGTAAACATATCTTCATAAAAAATATGTTCATAAAAATGATATGTAATACAAACAAAAGAAGGACCAACAAAATCCAAATAAGAAAAGTACAAACAGGAATCATAAATAGGAAGGATACTCACTGTTCAACGTGTCCTATAACAGTAGTAGCGCACAGGAAAAGAATGACATAGGATCGCTATAAATGAGCTAAAAAATATATATACATATACACATGTAAATAGATATAAATAGACAATCATATAATGCATGTGTACAAATAAATATGAAAAATGAATAATGAAACTGAAATGATGGGAAACCCAGACGCACCGAGAACTATATAGTTTAACAAAACCAAGCACAAAAAACACATTATACAATTTCAACTATAAAAAAAACTCATATCTTAATATTATGAATGTATCAAGGAAGAAAAACATATGAGTAAAAACAAACAAAATAAATAAAATATATTTAATGATTCCAAACAATTTAATAATATGAAGCCTCCGAGACATTTTGTAATACAATGTGAAACATAACTCTTATATTGCATGCCCTTGCAGTTCATTTAAGGATTAAAAAATAAAGACTAAAAGATATATACAAAAGTAAGAATAACAGAACCCTCCTGAGGAACAATTTGTAAAATACTGAACATCCCAAAAATGAAACATGAAAAATTGAAGATCACTGAATTTTGGCGCGGTCTTGAAAACTTCAAAAAACAGGTTTAATGATTGTGAGCAATTCAGCCCACATATGGCAATCAGAGGGACATGTATAAAATATTACCATACACCTTAGGGTTGACGAAAAAGGAAAAAATGAAAAACATAATAGGCAGTATACCAAAAGCCCATAACACTAGACTCCCTGACACAACGCAATCCAGGATAGTGATTCAACAATCTACAAAAACCTATTCTATTAAAACAGAAAGGCTGTGGGCCCCGTGTCCGCCGTCCGCCATTAACCGGGAAGGCAGCGGGTGCATGGTCCCGGCCCCACGAGGCAGGAGGAGGAGGTCAGCATCAGCGTGGGCTGTAGTTGAACCCCATTGGCTCCTGCGGGTGAGTGAGGGGCGCGGGAGCCAATGGGGGATCATGTAGGCCTGGGGGGGAGGTGGGGCGAAGGCGGAGTGAGCCGTCAGGAGCGTCAGTCACCGGGAGAGCACAAGAAGGTGGCTGGCGTCCTGCTGAGCTCTGGGGCAAAAAATGTTTCTTTTACAGTCTTCAGGGCGGCGAACAGCAGAGGCCGAATTGGCAGGCACAGAAGAGGTGTAGACGGCCTGTTTGGTCTGGCAGCTCCTGCCGCATCAAAGACGCCTTGGATGTAGTCAATTTGATTTTTATACAATCCATTGGGTGAAGTCCATGTGTACAGTCGCCGCTTGTGTTGCTGGAAGAAGGTGTTTGAGATGAATAGATTGTTGGTCTTGCAGAATTCTATTTGTCTTTCTCCAGCTTCATTTCTGTTGCCAAGTCCATATTTTCCAACTACTTTGTCTTCTTCTTTGTTGCCAACCTTTGCGTTCCAATCACCCATGACTATCAGGATATCCTGTTGGCATGTTCTGTCAATTTCAGCTTGTACTTGTTCATAGAACTCTTCAATTTCATTCTCTTCTGCAGCTGTTGTTGGGGCATATACTTGAATTATAGTTGTGTTGATAGGCATTCCTCGTAGACGAATAGAGATTAAGCGTTCGCTGACTGCATTGTATTTCATTACAGTTCTTGCAAATTTCTTCGTTATTATAAATGCAACACCATTTCTTCTTTGTCTTTCATTTCCAGCATAGTAGACCATGTGATTATCTGATGCAAAGTGCCTGATGCCAGTCCATGTCAGTTCGCTGACACCCAACAGATCAAGTTGTACACGTTCCATTTCATTCTTGACCACCTCCAACTTCCCTTGGTTCATGCTTCGTACGTTCCATGTTCCAATGTGTAAGACATCTTTACAGCTTCTGACTCTCATTTCATGCGCAGCTACATCAGCAGTCAGATGTCCCGAGGGCTTTGATCCAACCACATCATAAATGCTGGCTTTACTCTGAAAAGTCTTCAGCTCTTCCCCAGTAGCTAGTTGAGTGCCTTCCAACCTGGGGGTTTCATCTTCCAGCACTACAGCACAATTTGTTTTGTTGTAACTATCCATTGGGTTTTCATGGCAAGATACAGTAGATTGCCGGGCCTTTCTTCCGCGCAGTTTAAGTTTGGTGTTGTTGCTGTTGTCACAGAAATGTGATCCTCCGCCGTCAACACTATCCCATTCTGCTGCTGCCCAGATGGGTGGTTTGTCTTGGTCTGGCATCTCAGCTGAGACCTGTCCATCTTGGGAGACCCTGCCAGTAGTTAAACTACCGATAGTTTAGCTCTCAGCATCACTGATGCACACAAGCCCTCACAGCACGACAAGCTGCAAACCAAGTGAGGGTATATAAATAAACTGGATCAAACCATGTGGTAAAAAGAAAACCCCATAAAAAGATAAAATGCCACCAGTATAAGGAAATGAACTAAAAATTAAGCTGTTAAAAACAGCTGACAAACCATTAGTCTCCCACTGGATTTGTAAGAACCATTTGGTTTCAGATTTGAAGCTTTTTGTTATTAAGGTTGTGAATTTACATTGGCATGGTGGTGACGTAGATAAGATACTGCTTTATCTAGAACAAAGATACATTTACCAGTTAAGATCTCTTGCACCCCTTGGTTTAAACCGGGATCTGTCTGTTTGTTTTTAACAGCTTAATTTTTGGTTTATTGCTTTTTTATCTTTTTATGGGGTTTTCTTTATGCCATATGGCTTGATCCAGTTTATTTATATACCCCCTTTTTTAGCGTCCTTTTTATTTAGGGTGAGTCTTTTTCCCCCTTCTTTTCTTTTTTTCCTCTTTTTATGCTCTCTATGCTATTAGTACCATATTCTACTTAGTTTTTAAATGATGATATGTTATTTATTATGGATTTGGTATCAATCTCGTTGTGTGATAATCAAATAAGTAATGTGCCATGATGCACCAAATTTACATATGTAAAATTTGGGTCAGATGTTCCCTTTAAACATCTTGGCAATTCACGGCGGTTCCCTTAAGTCATATCCTTAATGTAACCGAGGTACCAGGATACCCATCCGCTACCGCACGCCAGCCTTGAACTGCCCCCCCCCCCACCCCATAGCACACTGCATCTTTGACACACCAGTTACTCCCACACACTCCCCAGCCACCCCCCCCCCCCCACAGCACCAGGTCCCAAGAAAAGACTACACACATACACTGGCCTTTTGGTAAACTTGCTTGGTCACAGCTTTATTTTAAACATATAACAAACCGGCCCAACATGGGCCATCATAAACATTCTTGAAACCAGATAACCGTCCCCCCCCCCCTTTCCGGATGATGCCCCCCACCAGCCATTCCTAGCAAGGTGGTGCCTCATCCTCCCCCCATTCCCCTACCGCCAGCCTCGCCATGTTATTAGCAAAGACCGGCAAGGTGCCTTCTACGGGGCAGAGACTAGCCGTGATGTCTCTCCCCACCTAAGGAGCACTGCCGCTCCTGTGCAAAGAGGCATCAGCCTCAAATGCCCCACCAGATCGGCGAGCGCCAACTCGCTACCCCCACCAAGCCTTAAAACACATAAGCCTCCCCCCTCACCCAGCTGCGACGACACTCCCCACACCCAACCCATCCGTCCGAATACGTGGGAGGGTGGGTTGGGACACCTTCACTCCTAGGCAGTCCGACGGCAAGAGGGAGATCACACGCCGCAGATCTCCCTCACTTGCCACAGACCCGCCGGCACCAGCACCAATCCCCAGCCCCCACGTCACATACGTGGGCTGCTGGTGCTGGCGCAACATCCCCCTCCTCATACAAGCTGCCAAGCATGCTCTGGGCCCCAGGGACCTGGTTACAATACCGGCCTCGGGACCCGGCCCAGCGGCGTGGTGGGATTAACCGAGGTACCCGGATGCCCATCCGCTACTGCATGCCAGCCTTGAACCTCCCCCCCCCACCCCACTGCATCTTTGACACCCCAGTTACTCCCACACACTCCCCAGCCACCCCCCCCCCCCCCACAGCACCAGGTCCCCAAGAAAAGGCTACACACATACACTGGCCTTTTGGTAAACTTGCTTGGTCACAGCTTTATTTTAAACATATAACAAACCGGCCCAACATGGGCCATCATAAACATTCTTGAAACCAGATAACCGTCCCCCCCCCCTTTTCGGATGATGCCCCCCAACAGCCATTCCTAGCAAGGTGGTGCATCATCCTCCCCCCATTCCCCTACCGCCAGCCTCGCCATGTTATTAGCAAAGGCTGGCAAGGTGCCTTCCACCGAGCAGAGACTAGCTGTGATGTCTCTCCCCACCTAAGGAGCACTGCCCCTCCCGTGCAAAGAGGCATCAGCCTCAAATGCCCAACCAGGTCGGTGAGCGCCAGCTCGCTACCCCGCCACCGGCGCAAGGTAGACACTTATCCTTGCGCCGCCCCCCCCCCCAAAGAAAGCTGCGACCAAGTCCAACATTCAAGTGCTTCCTGCCAGTCGTTCAGCAAAAGATCTTGCCCCACCGGACTAAGATGAACCCCATCCAAACGGTACAATCCGGCACAGCGCACCTCCGCCCAGGGGTGCAGCACCTGCCGCCCGCCAGTTTGCTGAACCCATCGCCCTATTTGCCTGTTAATTTTGACCAGGCCCCGCGACCACCGTCGCTCCACCCAGCACGCCGGGCATGGAACGATATCTGACCACAGTATATCCACCCCCAGGAGCCACTCCCACAGCAAAGCGATATCCCTCAGCACAGTTCTAATAATTTGCCAGCAGGACCAGCTCACCAGATCATTGCCGCCCAAGTGGATCAGCAGCCCAACCGGCCTCTGCCGCTGTGCCATCTTCGCCTGGATGAAGTCGAAGAGTTGCCACCACTGCATGCCACGCTGTCCCATCCAACACAGCCGCACTCCAGAATCTGCCATCCCCAGGTGCATTCCCAATGGCCTTGATGCGGCTCTTCTCTCAGCCCAATACACAAAGGAATGACCGATGATCCACCACTCGCCGGAGCACGCACCATCTGAAAGGACAAATCGCACTGCACCAGGAGGCAACTCTGAAATAGGAAACAAAATACCCAACCCCCACCAGAACCCGACAGAGCAGCCCCACCGTGCCCGCCGGCCCTATGCCGTACCCTCCAGACGAACATACCCTTCGTAAGCACGCGAGCGCCATCTGCCGATGCGCTGAATAACCCAGCCGTCCAATCCTGCTGCTGCCGCACTTGTAGCCGCACCAATTCGAAACGAGTGCAACACATAGCTCTGCTCGTCACAGCTCAAGGACCGCAAGACCAGCCGCAATACAGCCGTAAACTGGAACTGAGTTACCGGCCTGCCGTCCTCATGCAAGAAAAATTTGCCCTGAACCCGAGGTCGGCACCGCAAGTAAGTCCGCAGGGCATTGACTGGGCAAGACGGCAAGGGGGAAATGTCACTCAGGACCACCCAACCGCCCTTACCCAACTGATCAGTCTTGGACCACGGAAGAAACATGCGGACCTGCGACGCCTCCACCATCACGTGCTCGACTTGCAGCCCGCCGAACGCTCCCTGCCTAGCCAACCTGGGCACGAGCTCAGTCACCCAAAATGCCCCAAAGAAGGCCGCTGCAAACAGCGCACGAAACAAAACCGCCTCGAAACCCGAGACCACGTTGCGAGGTAACGCCGCACAGATCCGGAGCAAAAGCTCGTGGGAAACCGGGCGGCACCCGTCACATGCCCAAGGGAGCACCCTGGCCCAACCCGCGAGCAAGCGCTTAACCAGAAAGGACACCCTGGGGTTCCCCCAACCGGCCGCCTTACAAAAGAAGGAAAAACCAGCCACCACGGATACAACCGCTGACCGAGCCCAACCCGCCTTCTTCGCCCACACCACGAATTGGCCCACCAACTCGACCGGGACCCTCCCCCCGTGCCACCCCTGCGCGTTCAGAAACGTACTCACCTGTGTGAAACCGCGCCGATACTGTGCCCAAGTGGCCCGAGAGACCGAAGCAGACAGCAATGCCATCACGTCTGTGTCCCAACTTGCCAAAGATGTTCCAGAACCGGCGATGCCTGCTCGTCCGCCTCTGGCACCAGCAGCCGGAACTGATCCCACTGGAAACGGGACAGAGCGTCAGCAATGGCATTCTGACATCCAGGCATGTGACACGCCCTAGCAGTGACATTCAAACGCAAACAAGCCAAGACAAACACCCTCATCAAGGCAGCAACCCTCGGGCACCGAGGTGCGTGGCGATTGATAACCTACACCACCGCAGCGTTATCACACCAAAATAATACCTGCCGGTTGCGCAAGCGCTTCGGCCACACCCAGAGCACAACAACGATAGGGAAAAGCTCCAAAAAGAAAATGTTACGAGTGAATCCAGACTGCACCCAAGCACTGGGCCACGGCTCGGTGCACCATGCCCCCTGAAAGTAAGCCCCAAACCCCGCACCGCCTGCGGCATCCGTAAACAAATGCAAGTCGGCATTTGAAAACTCCGGCATCTGCAGAACCGAACACACATTGAAATCAGAGAGAAAGGCATCCCATACCCGCAAGTCAGCACGCATTCCGGCAGACACCCGGATCCGATGATGAGGGAGCTGTACCCCCGCCATGGCAAGGGAAAGCCGCCGGGCAAAGGGATGCCCCATGGGCAGAACCCGACACGCAAAATTTAAATGCCCGACTAACGACTGCAGGACACGAAGGGTAACCTTACCCGACGACCCCACGAATGCCACGAGCTCCCTGAGTCGCTCAACCTTCTCTCCTGGCAAGCATACAACCATGGACACAGTATCAATCTCTATCCCTAAAAAGGTCAGGCAAGTCGCGGGACCCACAGTTTTATTAGCTGCAATGGGAATACCAAAGTCAGCCGCCAGCCCGAGAAAAGATTCCAGCAGCGTGGCATAAGTGTGCACCAGACCGAGCCTGATGAACAGGAAATCATCCAAGTAATGCACTATGTTGCCCACTTCTGTCCATGTCTCTAACACCCATGCAGGAAAGTACTAAAAGCTTCGAAGCAAGCGCAAGATATCGCGCAGCCCATAGGCATACACTTATCGAAATAGAACCTCGATTCAAAACGGAAGCCTAGCAATGGGAAAGCCGAAGGGTGAACCGGCAACAATCGAAACGCCGATTCTATGTCCACCTTCGCGAGCCAGGCACCAGCTCCGCATTGCCGAACCAAACTCACCGCCGCATCGAAGGACGCATAGCGGACAGTGCACTGCTCCCGAGGAATGTGATCATTCACAGAATCCCCCGTAGGGCAAGATAGGTTATGAATCAACCTAAACTTGCCCACCTCCTTCTTGGGAACTACCCACAAGGGGGAAACTGTGAAGATGGGGAACAGGGGCTCTCGAAAAGGTCCCGCTACTCGGCCCAGCGCACACTCCTCCGCGATTTTCTTCCGCACAACTCCAGCCAAGGGTACCACAGAACTGGCATTTTTTGACCCTCCCCTCCCTGGCTCACCCTGCAATGGAATCTGGAAACCCTCCATGAAGCCTTTTAATAGGAAACTCCACGCCCCTTCCCCCTTTTAGACTGCCCATACCTGACCAACCATGGGTGCATAACGTCGACTCACACGGGTAAAGGAGCCAACGCCCGATGAGCTCCCTCACTTGCCACCAGCTGGAGCCCCGGCAACTGCCTTCCGGCTGCACTTTCTGGCAGGATGTCCACTCCCGCACAGGGAGCATGCATGCTTGAATTTGCAGTCGGGGAATGGGCAAGACGACTTGTTGTAGTGCCAACAGACATCTCCCCCCACAACACCCCCTTTTGACTGCACCTCCCCAGGCCCTTGCCCTCGAAAGGGCCGCGGACTTGCCGCCATCGCAGTAAGCCTCACCTTGCCACCACCGCCCCCACCTCCTGCACCCTTACTCCGAACGGACATTTGCGTTAACCATAGGTTGATGTCCTTCGTCCCCCATGATAACTGCCTGTTCACCTCCATCATGTCCCGGAACTCCTCATCATAATTCAACCAGGCCCACCCCTCATGGGCCTGCGATGCCGCTAGAATGGTATCCCCATACGCCAGCAGCGCCCCATATTGCTCCGGGAAGTAGTGGCCCCACACGCTAGCTAAACGCAAAAACGCTCTGGTCCAATTAAGAGTATTGCGGGAGGCCTTCCGCACTCTGCCCGCCTTCTCATCCTCTTTCTGCTTTTTTCTGCTCTCACCCGCACGTTTCCTGCCGTCCAAGAGGTGAAAAATATCGATATACCTACGACGCTTGATCCGATGGCGCAATTTCCACGGCACCCCCTCCCACAGCTCCGCGCAACGCACTACCGCTGTCCCCCCACTCTCACTCTGCTCGCCCCCCGCCCCCGCCGAGTCACCCGAGGAACCCGCCGACGAAGTCGAGGACGATGATGATGAAGAAGCGCGCCTACAACGATGCACATGCTTGTGCTTCGCCCGAGCTTTTCCCCCTGCCGCCCCCCCCCCCCCGCAGGTGGGGTCTGCATGCCCCCTCCCATGCCATCCTCTCTTCCCTCATACTCACCAGCCATGCGGGAAGAAGCAGCCGCCCCACTCGGGGCAGGGGCCGCCCTCACCGCACCGGACAGCTCTTCCGTCGGATGTAGGGTTGCCAACTGGCCGGTTTTCAGCCGGCCTGGCCGGTTTTTCCACGGCCAGGCCGGCTGCCGGCGCAGAGGCAAAACCGGCCCTTTAAAAGCCGGTTTTTTTGCTCTGGCCGCAAGATCGGGAGCGGCCAGAGCAAAAAAACCGGCTTTTCTCCGCTTCAGAGGGAGCCGGGGAAGCCCGCGCGAGGCCCCAGCTCCCTCTGAACAGCCACCAGCGTGAAGAGCCTTTTCCTTCACGCTGGCGGCTGTTCCTGTGAAGCCGCGAATGCTGGGAAAGGTTAAAGGTTGCGCTTTAACCTTTCCCAGCATTCGCGGCTTCACAGGAACAGCCGCCAGTGTGAAGGAAAAGGCTCTTCACGCTGGTGGCTGTTCAGAAGGAGCCGGGGCCTCGCGCAGGCTTCCCCGGCTCCCTCTGAAGCCTCAGACAGCCGCGATGCTGGTCGGGGGGGGGGGGAGGCAAGGACTGCATTGGCTGTGATGGGGGGGACCTGGACTGGAAAAGGGCTAAAGGGGGGGACTTGGACTGGAAAAGGGAAAGGGGGGCGAAATGGACTACAAAAGTGAAAAGGCTTGGTCACTTGTACAGGAAAAGGGCTAAGGGGGGGACTTGGACTGGAAAAGGGCTAAGGGGGAGGACTTGGACTGGAAAAGGGCTAAAGGGGGGGACTTGGACTGGAAAAGGGCTAAAGGGGGGGGGACTTGGACTGGAAAAGGGCTATGTGGGGGACTTAGACAGGAAATAGGCTGTGATGGGGGGGGCACCGGGCCTGTAAAATGGTTATGGGGGGGGGGGACATGGACTGGAAATGAGTTGTGATGGGGTGGAGGGGACCTGGACCAGAAAAGGGCTATTGGGGGGGGGGAACATGGACTGGAAATAGGCTGTGATGGGGGGGGGGGACCAGGACTGTAAAATGGTTTTGGGGGGGGGACATGGACTGGAAATGGGGTTTGATGGGGGTGGAGGGGACCTGGACTGGAAAAGGGCTATGGGGGGGGGGGGGAACCTGGACTGGAAATGGGCTATGGTGGAGGAAGGGGGATCCTGGACTGGAAATAGGCTGTGATTAGGGGGGCTAGGACTGCAAATGGGCTGTGATGGTGCGGGGGGACTCGGACTGCAAATGGGCTGTGATGGTGCGGGGGGACTCGGACTGCAAATGGGCTGTGATGGTGGGGGGGGGCCTAGGACTGGAAATAGGCTGTGATGGGGGACTTGGACTGGAAATGGGCTGTGATTGGGGGGGGGAGCTAGGACTGGAAATGGCCTGTGATGTGAGGGCTAGCACTGGAAATGGGCTGATGAAGAGCTGGAATAGGACTGGAAATGGGCTGATGTGAGGCATGGGAGAATGGGACTAGAAGGGAGTGGATGCTGGGTGGGCCTAGAACTATAAGGGAATTGATTTGGGGGGAGGACTAGAATGGATGGGGAATGAGAATGGAGAGGGGAAAAAATATTTTGTGTGGAAGAAAAGTCTATGATGGGCCGGTATTGGGAGAGTAAGAGGGGCTTGAGAATGGAAGGGTGAAATTTAAACGGATGATAAAGGAATAAGGAAAGAATTGGGGGAAAGAGCAAAAGGGAAACAATCAGTATGTTAAAGCAGAAATAGAGAGAGAATGGAAAACATCTAAAAGAGAAGAAAGGACAAATGGATAGCTCGCAGAAGACACGAAGAAACCAGAAGAAAGTGACTGGAGCAATTGCAACTGAAAAATAAAACGCCCAAACAGAAGGTAGAAAAATACTTTTTATTTTGAATTTATTAACTGGAATATGTCTGGTCTGGGAAGTGTGTATTGCTAACATCTTTGCGTTTTTGTTTAGTGCAAGAGGAAATTACTTTATAGTTTTATTTCTCCAGTGTTGTACATTTCATGTTTGGATTTTGGGGTTCCCAGTTTAATTATTATCTGACCAAGGAAGTTAGCCTACACGTATCCTCGGTAATTTTTGTGGGTGGGGCTGGGGGCGGGGCAGGAGTGGGACTAGGGGCGGAGAATGGGTGGAGCATGGCGAGCCACAGGTGTCGGGTTTTTCTCGGTGAAAAAGTTGGCAACCCTAGTCGGATGTGCAGGCGCTGCCAGAGCAGCCCGACTGGAATCAGCCCCATCCATCCTCGTGAGCATGCTCGCCAGTACCTGCATAGAAGAGGAGAAGAGAAGCCAGCAGCAACCCCCCCCCGGAATGTGGGACCCCACACCCGGCCCCCCGCCATAGCTCGACGCTGAGGAGCCGAGGCCGCCAGCGTCCCAGGCCTTTGCACCCCTGTACGGGGGGCCCCCAGCTCCCGCAAGAGCCGCCCCTACCCAGTCACCCCACCAGCCCCCACAGTACCCAAAACCTCCCCATGGTTCAGGCCCACATGCCCAGGGGCCCGGTGTTCCATAAAGTCTAGGGAGGGGAAATGACCAGTGCCAGGAGCATAGTCGAGCATGGCAGGAGGAGGGGGCACCCCCGAAAGCCCCCCTGCCTTGGTACCCACCCCTGCAGTGTCCACGTGCAGCGCATCCCCACCCCCAGATCCGGCTACAGCTCCAGCAGGTACCAGCACCACCAATTCCCCTTCCACGCCCTCAACCAGTGACGGGGACCCTGCCACCCCCGCCACCAGGCCCTCCTGAGGGGCTGCACCAGCCCCGATCCGGGGGGGCGGGCTGAACGACCCCAAGGCCCGGCCCTGCGGGACTGACGCCTCCCACGCCCCCCAAGGCACCCCTGCTCTGCTCCATGCACCTGCGGGGCCCTCCCAGCCACTGCTTCCCTTGCCGCCATCATGCGCCCACGTGTCAATGCCCCACACCCCCTAAAACTAACCCTTGAGGCCCTGGAACCCTTTCCAGCACTCCTCCTGCCTGACCGGCGAGCCATAGCCCCCTCAAAAGAAAGACAGAGGCACCCCCACACCATAGCTCCTGGACCGGCCCACCTACTACCGAAGCTAGCCGCGCTAATCCTGCTGGGCCTCCCACCCCACACCAGGCCTGCTGAACAATCGGGTTTCCCGAAGTCTGCTGACCGCCCACCGTCAAGCCTGCAAAAAACCGCCCCGGACAAAACCAGCCCCCGGGGCAGCGGGGCTAAAGAAAACCACCCCCCTCCGCGTACAAGAAAATTGACGGGACAGGCCGCGAACGGCTAAACACAGCCCCAGAAACACACCTTCACTCCTAGGCAGTCCGACGGCAAGAGGGAGATCACACGCTGCAGATCTCCCTCGCTTGCCACGGACCCGCCCCACCCGCCGGCACCAGCACCAATCCCCAGCCCCCACATCACATACGTGGGCTGCTGGTGCTGGCACAACATCCCCCTCCCCCAACACACTGCCGAGCATGCTCTGGGCCCCGGGGACCCCGTTACAATACCGGCCTCGGGACCCGGCCCAGCGGCGCGGTGGGATGTAGCCAGTGAGGTAAGGTTTGTTCACATTTGTCTTGTATACTTTATGGTTTGAAAGAATAAGGTTTTGTATACTTCTGATTCAGTAGTTTAAAATCATGCTGTGTCAGGGAATTCAGTAGTTTAAATTCATGCTGTGTCAGGGAGTTTAGTGCTATGGTCTGTAGGGCTTTTGGTATACTGTTTTAATTTCTTTTAGACAGTTCTTAACCGTTTGTTTGGTTGTTTGATAGTTTTTTCAAAATATCTTTTTAGTAATTTATTCTATGCAATGATATATTACTATTTTCATTTGCCCATTGCGTGCCACATTTTATACAATCAGCAAATCTTGTTTTTTTAAAATTGCGCCAAATATCGGCGTTTTTTTGCCTCTTTATTTTTAATGGTCATGTTTATTTCAATTCTTCACGAGGTTTTTTATTTGAGCTTATGTTTTAATAGAATAGGTTTTTGTAGATTGTTGAATCACTATCCTGGGTTGCGTTGTGTCAGGGAGTCTAGTGTTATGGGCTTTTGGTATACTGCCTATTATTTTTTTCATTTTTTCCTTTTTCGTCAACCCTAAGGTGTATGGTAATATTTTATACATGTCCCTCTGATTGCCATATGTGGGCTGAATTGCTCACAATCATTAAACCTGTTTTTTGAGGTTTTCAAGACCGCGCCAAAATTCAGCGATCTTCAATTTTTCATGTTTCATTTTTAGGATGTTCAGTATTTTACAAATTGTTCCTCAGGAGGGTTCTGTTGTTCTTACTTTTGTATATATCTTTTAGTCTTTATTTTTTAATCCTTATATTGCATGCCCTTGCAGTTCATTTAAGAGTTATGTTTCACATTGTATTACAAAATGTTTTGGAGGCTTCATATTATTAAATTGTTTGGAATCTTTAAATATATTATTTTATTTATTTTGTTTGTTTTACTCATTTTTTTCTTCCTTGATACATACATAATATTAAGATATGAGGTTTTTTTGGAGGGGAGTGGTTACTTCCAAGATGGCGGCATGAGTTTGCTTTGGAGAGTATGCCTAAACGCAAGGGCAAGCATAAGGTCCTGCCCGCGGAGCCTGTCCCTGCAGTTACCTCAGGTCCTATGGACCATTTTGTTCAACTATCGGAGAAGAAGGGGGAGATTCGAGTGGGCGCTGTGACACCGGTGGAGGTAGACCCGGCATTACTTGCCCTGGAGGTGTCTCTCTCCCCCGACGATCGACCGCCTCCTCAGCGTCTGACCCCCCCGGAGTCTTCTCTCGCGAGTGGTGAGTCAGCTCACCCGGATGGTGTTGGAGCTGTCTTGCTGGAGCGGGCCTCGCTGGATCAGAGCACCGGAGTGGCTCCTTTGGTATCGGGAGCAAGGGATGTGACCAGACGGTAGATTGTGGAGAAGGAGGCCCAGTTACATCAGTATGGGTATTCAACAGTTGGGAGTTCCTCGGCTTCTGTTCAATTACCTCGAGTTATTCCTTTGAAACGCCTGAGAGTGTTCTCTTTGGAATCCATTTGGGAGGCAATTTCACAACTTTCGACCGCAGTTTATCAACAGATGGGGATGTCTTCCCAGCATCTGGAGAAATTGGAAAGTGCTACGGATGGGATTAAGGGAGAATTGACTGTGATTGGTGAGAAGATTAATACTGGGGAACAAAATGTTTCTCAAATTTCGGCATTAACTGATTCATTTGTGAAGGATAATTTAGCAATTCGGGGGAAATTGGAAAACCTGGAAAATGCTGTTCGTGCATCTAATATACGTTTGTTAAATTTTCCTATGGTGGGTGGTTCTCCTGTGGATTTGTTTAAAAAATATTTACATGATTCTTTGTCTGTTCCTGAAGATTTGATTCCTCCAGTTGTTAAGGCTTATTTTCTTCCTGTGAGTAAACGTGGAGCTCAGGTTGATTTGGGGTCTTTCAAGGCGGACACCCTTGATGTGTCTGCCTTGTTACAGTCCCCAAACAAAACTGATATTAAGGTTTCCACTCTGTTAGTCACTTTCGCACTATCTTCTGACCAGGAATGGTTGTTAAAGCTGTATTTTAAGAAGTGTTCTGTATTATTTATGGGTAAGAGAATCGTTATCTTCCCTGATGTATCCAGAGAGACTCAAAAGAGGTGGAAGGCTTTTTTGCTTTTGAGACCTGGTGTTTTTTCTATAGGTGCTACAATGTTGTTGTGTTTTCCTTGTAAGTGTATAGTTTATTTTAGAGATAATAAGTATGTGTTTCTTCAGCCAGAGGACCTGTCCATGTTTGTATCGTCTCATTTGTTGACCTCATCACCTATGGATAACTGATCGTTATATGAAAAATGCTCCTAATCGTGCCCCCTCTTGGTATTTTGTAATTCATTGTTTCCTTTTTTGGAGCGCGGCTTTACCTGGCCTCGTTTGGTTGTTTCCTTACACTTCCACACTCCCCCCCCCCCCCCTGCTTTGTGGGCTATAACTGTACTGTGTAAATTTGTATGATGATGAAATATCATCTTTAGTTTTTTCCTGCAGTAGTGTTTTTCTGTACAAGCTTTGCTTGGTTCTAAATGTAAAATTGCATAAATATAAAATTAAAAAAAAATTAAAAAAAGTTTTATAGTTGAAATTGTATAATGTGTTTTTTGTGCTTGGCTTTGTTAAACTATATAGTTCTCGGTGGGTCTGGGTTTCCCATCATTTCAGTTTCATTATTCATTTTTCATATTTATTTGTATACATGCATTATATGATTGTTTATTTATATTTATTTACATGTGTATATGTATATATATTTTTTAGCTCATTTATAGCGATCCTATGTCATTCTTTTCCTGTGCGCTACTACTGTTATAGGACACGTTGAACAGTGAGTATCCTTCCTATTTATGATTCCTGTTTGTACTTTTCTTATTTGGATTTTGTTGGTCCTTCTTTTGTTTGTATTACATATCATTTTTATGAACATATTTTTTATGAAGATATATTTACATATTTCTTTATATTTATATTACTATATGTTTTTAACTTGTATTTTAAAGTTTACATGTGTTTATGGTCAATTTATGTTTTTTAAATATGTAAATGTCTATTCATTTTAATATGTATGTTTGCAGTTCTCAGCCCCCTGAGGAAGGCGTTTGCCGAAATGCGTTGGGGCGTTCCATTATTAAAAAAGCGCAGTGACCACTATACCTCTTGCTCTGTGTGTTTCCTTTGGTCTGCTGCAAGTAGGTGCTCCTTTTCTGATTTCCAAGGGGCTGCGGGGCCATGTGCGGAGACTCACTGCAGGGCCTCATTTGCATAAATATTTGCATAAAGTTAACGTGCAATAACCTTTAGTAAACATACCTCTTAATGAGTATATGGATAAAGAAAGATTACCAGATTTCTACATTACTATGCTCCAGTGCCAACAGTCAGGCACATTAAGAAGTATTACAAACACTGCCCATTTAGAACCTAAAGCAAACCCGCCATATCATAACAGCACTACCAGGACTCACAAAGCACCAAACCCTACCTATCAAAAGGCAACATTGCAAATATTAAATACATCTCAGAGAATACCAATACATTTCCTACTGGGGAAAGAGAACAAGTGGCACTATCAAATAGAAACTACATAAACCGAATACCTCAGCTCGATTACACATGCAGAACATAGACTGTCACCAAACAAAGAATAAGGGATCATAATTTAGAAATAGGAAGACAATAAATTAAACTGGAAGCCCCAAAAGCCAAACTTGGAATGTACAACAACACTGAAGAAATAAAACTATAAATCAATTTCCTCTTGTACTTAACAAAATGCAGATGTTAACGATGCACATTTCCCAGAGCTGACATATTCCAGTTAATAAATTCAAAATAAAGTATTTTCTACATTTTGTTTGTGCTTTTTATTTTTCAGTTGAAATTGCTCCAGTCATTTTCTTCTGGTTTCTTCGTGTCTTCTGCTAACTCTCCATTGTCTAGTGTCCATTTCTCCTTTCTTCTAGTTTTTTCCATTCTCTCTCTATATCTGCTTTAACATACTAATCTTTCTCCTTTTGCTCTTTCCTCATTCCTATTTAATCCACTCAAATTTTACCCCTCCATCTTCAATCCCCACTTACTCTCCCTATACCCAGCCAGTCGTAGATTTTTCTTCCCTCCCACACAAAATATTTTTCCCCTCTCCATCCTCACACCCCCAGCCCCATCCCATTCTAGTCCTCCCCCAACATCAGCTCCCTTCTAGTTTCAGCCCCACCCAGCATCCACACTCTTCTAGTCGCATTCTCCCATCCCCCCACATCAGCCCATTTCCAGTCCTTGTCCCCATCAGCCCATTTCCAATCCTAGCCTCCCCATCAGCCCATTTCCAATCCTAGCCCCTCCATCAGCCCTTTCCAGTCCTATCCTAGCCCTTCCGTCAGTCCATTTCCAATCCAAGCCCCCATCAGCCCATTTCCAATCCTATCCTAGCCCCTCCATCAGCCCATTTCCAATCCAAGCCCCCCATTTCCAGTCCTAGCTCCCCCATCCATTTCCAGTCCTAGCTCCCCCATTCATTTCCAGTCCTATCCTAGCCCCTACATCAGCCCATTTCCTGTCCTAGTTCCCCCCTCTCAGTCCATTTCTAATCCAAGCCCCCCCTTGAGCCCATTTCCAATCCTAGCTCCCTCATCCATTTCCAATCCTATCATAGCCCCTCCATCAGCCCATTTCAAGTTCAAGCCCCCCTCTCACTCAGCCCTTCCAGTCCTAGTTCCCCCCACTCAGCCAATTTCCAGTCCAAGCTCCTCTCCCCATCAGCTATTTCCAGTCCTAGCCCCCCCCCCACTCAGCCAATTTCCAGTCCAACCCCCCTCCTCATCAGCTATTTCCAGTTCTAGCTCCCCCTCACTCAGCCAATTTCCAGTCCAAGCCCTTCCCCACTCAGCCCATTTCTACTCCAATCCCCCACTCACCCTCAGCTATTTCCAGTCCTAGCTCCCCCCTCAGCCAATTTTCAATCCAAGCCCCCCTCCCCATCAGCTATTTCTAGTCCTAGCTCCCCCCAACTCAGCCAGTTTTCAGTCTTATCCCCCCCAAAAAAGAGCCCTGCGGCTGCCTAAAAGGCTTTAGAGGGAGCTGGAGAGGCCCTGGCTCACCTCTGACAGTCGCCAAAGTAAAGAGTACCTTTTTTCTTCACTTCAGCAGCTGTAGTGTAGTTTAGGACACTGGTGTGCTGAGGTCAAAGGGGACTTCCTGTTTCCCGGCACTCAGCGCGCAAGCATCTTAAACTACAGTACAGCTACGAAGTGAAGAAAAAAAGATGCTCTTCGGTGGCTGTCAGAGGTGAGACAGGGCCTCTCCAGCTTCCTCTAAAGCCACCCTGCCTGCCGGTGCTGAATGCGGAATGTTGTTGGCACGGGGACCCCCTGAAGCGCGGGACCCTGTGCGAACAACATTCTTGCACAATGGATGGACCGGCCCTGTCTGAAACAGTTCTCTAGGGCAATTAGCAGAGGTTTGTATTAAATGTGAATAATACTGCTTCCTTATCTCATCTATCAATGCTCTATAAACTCCCAAAGTTTGTAGATATTCTCTTTTCACTTTTACCTCTTTCGATCTTCTTTATTCCCCTCTCAGTCCTGCAAAGAGCACACTTATTTTCTAGTAACATCAAACTATGGTGCTTTATACCAACTAATTCAATTGTATTTACCCTGTGGCTACAGAGCCATCTGAATAAATTGTCTTGTGCCAGCTATTTGCTAGTTCCTCTGTGTCTGCATCCCACAGACCATCAAAATGGCCAGATACATTGGTGGTCATTCTCAATCATGAATAGCGGGGTTGGACATCCAACCCACATTTAGCCCCTGATCGCGGTTCCGGTGCCAGCACTCACCACACGTACACAGCGTTTGTGCGGGGGCGCTGGACGAGGGTGGGAGGGGGACAAGGGTGAGAGGGTGCAGGGGCGGAGCAGGGTAGTGCAGGGGAGGGGCCATCAGCTGGGACATACAGAGGCAATTCAACTCATGCCTCTATATGTCCCCCGGCACCTACCTAGATGCCCAGCTTATTCCACCCCGAGGGTGAAATAAGTAACGGGCTCAGTGAAAATTGCATGCTGCAGGCCCTCCAGCCTTATTGCTCCACAGCGGCATGGCACCCGCCACCTGATACAGACCTCTGAGGGTTGAACGGTGGTGTGGCCATGCTGCACACTGTCTGGCGTATTCCGTGTCCCTGGCTGGATGTGCCTGTACCGTGGCAACAGGACGCCACTGCACCGGCACACCAGCCGGAGCTTTGTGCGGGCTGGGTGTGCAGATCCCTGAATGTCTTGCAGCTTGGAATTGGGTGCACATTGGGCCGTCTAAGTGCCCGATTCCACAATCACGGGAATGTGTAGCCTCTGCAGTTGTGGAATCGGGTACAACTTGGCCCCATCTAAGTTGTAGCCATCCAGACGGCCCAGATGTTCATACAATGGAATCGGCCTCCACATATATAAGCTCATCTTTATTAAATTTGGCATAACTCTGGCAACTGTTTCAGACCCCTGTCTCCAATTTAGTCATAGAGTACCCTCGACTGCAAAGATAGATGGAATATCAACATTTGATGCTCAGTCCATGGTACAGGAGTCAGCTTGAAGGAGGCTTGTGCCTTAGCCTTCTCTAACTATATTGGGAAAAAAAACTAATTTAGTAAATTCAATTTGTTCAAAGCCCAGTGCTTGCATTGATGACAAAAAAATATCCATTTCTCCATTACCCCTCAATTGGGAAAAAAGTCAAGTTAAATTCATCTAATATAAGGGACATGTTTATATCTCTTTGTCAGCTGCAAACATATTTTAAATGATGATAGATCATCATATCCTACTATAGATGGTCTATATATTGAAAACAGAGTCTTACTTCTATTCTGGATTCTCAGTATATCACATCCCTTAACAATTATTGGCTCTTTTGTAGTGAAAACCAAAGTTAGTTTGATTAAAAACCCAACCCTTTTTTTTTCCTAATCTGGATTGACTAAAAATATCATAATCATTCATTTTTAGTTGATTAATAAAACAGTATCTGTGATCGCTAAACAAGATTCAGTTCATTTTGTTCCAACTGGCCTCTCCCCTCCCTATAGACCCCCTCTTATGTTCTCCCAGGTTGTACCGACAGCATGCCGAATGGATGACTGCACTCTTCCCACTAGCTGGTGATTCCGTTTTTAAACTGCCCACTGTTAGGCTCCCAGCCTCAGGCGCCAGCCCTGTTGCGCTCGGTCCGGTCCTAAGCGGGTATGCCTTCTCCTACTATTTATCTGCTTTCAGTTGCCCTGGCCACATGTTCAAAGGAAAACTGTGATGCGTCTAGCTTTAAAAATGAGCTTGCTGTCCTACGGTACTGCAGGCAGTATCAGAGTTGCCTTTTTAGTCATTTTTCAGACTGCTCTTTACAGCTGTCTAGCTCACAAAGTAAAAAGTACACACTATTAAGAAGGTTCAACACCTTTGATTTTAGATTTTTATGTATTCTAACTTTTGCAAAATTCTGATTTCAAAGATGCAGCCTGTGATTGTGCAGGAAAATTTTCTAACATTATATTGCATTCAGATTCGTTCTCATATTATATCCTAATGAGATGCCAGAACAGTGTTTATGCAGTAGGGTGAACATATGGGAATCAAAACATATGAGCGTTTCCACAACTGTATGGAATTATAGACTGATAAAATATCAATATGGAAATAAGCAGGGCCATTTTTTTCCATTGTATCTCCATGGGGATTGGTGAATGTGGAGTAGTATTGATATAATAATCTCATACAGCAGTATGCAGCAAAAGCCAAATCCCTGCCCAGTTGTGTTGCAGCTCCATGTATAAGCATATTTCCCTTGATACTTGAGTAAAAGGACAGTTGTGTCTGCTTTTTCACTTTTAGCTTTTCTTTTTGAAGCCTGTCATTCAGGTTTTATTACTAGATTGTTTTTATAGTTGAGCTGGATATTGGTGAGGCTGATTCATGCTCATTTTGGTTCACTCCTGGTATGCTTAGCCATGATTTCTCCACTGCACTCCCCCGTGAATAGATTTTTGGTTGTCAGCGTATTTTTCTCTTCATAAACTAGTTTTACCCAGTCTTTTGTTCCTGAATTATTTGCCTTTGGGGCATCATAGTAATGCAGGTTAACAGTCTGGACCATTTTTCTACTGCATTTTTTTTATTGCGCATCACTTTCTTACAAATCTCATTTTAACTGAGTAAGTTATTTTCCTTTATGGTTTGCCCTACTGCTTTAAACTAAACATCAATGGTTTGGATTACAGAGGTAGTTTTGAGATCGTTTCTGAAATCACGTTTATATGACGTGTTTAAAAATACAGTCTCAGAAGCCCAGACCAGATGAATCCCATGCATAATGAAAGGCAGAAAGATGGCCAACATTGCTAAAAGCTGAGGTGAAAGAGACTATTAGAATCAAAAAAACATCTTTCAAAAAATGGAAAAAGGAGCCAAATAAAGAAAATAGAAGTTAGCAGTTAGATGCAATGCATTTATAAGGAAGCCAAAAAAAGAATTTAAAAATAAACTTGTCATAAAGACAAAAACTTACAATAACATATTTTTCAGGTACATTAGAAGCAAGAAGCCAGGGAAGGAGCCAGCTGGGCCATGAGATGATCGAGAGGTAAAAGGTGATGCTCAAGAAGGACGAGGCCATAGCTGAGAAACTAAGTGGTTATTTTAGAAAACCTATTCACATTGGAACCGATTCTGTCCAGATGTAGATCCCCTCTGTGCGTCTGGTGTGAACTGGACGCACAGAGGGGATTGAGATTCTGATCCTGTGGGGCATGTCTAGCCCTGCCGGATCAGAATCGCGAACAGTCCTGCACATGCAGGCCGGGACAGTGAATCTGTCCGGCCTGCACGTGCAGGACTGCACCTAGCTAACTCAGTCAGGGCTTTTAAATGGAGCCGCAGCACCATGGCATCCTCTTGCCATGGCACCGCAGCTCCATTTAAAAGCTGCAATGCCAGCCGCCAAAACAAGAGCTTATTCCCCACAGACCAACCCCCAATCTGGCCTCCTAAGGCCAGGGTTGGGCTGCGTAGAATAAACCTGGCCCATCTGCCACATCTGTGCCTCAGGCTTTCCAAAACAAAGCGATCAGGGAAGTTATTCCACCTCGGAGGTGGAATAACTTCCCCGGACATTTTGCCGGCCCCGGACGTACAGGGACAACATTAGAATCATCCCTGTAAGTCCAGGGCTGGTGACCACCCACTGCCCGCCCACTCTCCGCCCCCATGTCGCCCATTCCCCACCCATTCTCCGCGCAGGCTAACTTCCCCATTATTCATGGCTCAGAATAACCTCCATTGTAAACATGCATATGGCAGCAGAAAAATATGCAAGCCGCATTCAAGCTAAAATATAATTTTGGAAAGGCCATGGTTCGAATGTTTTTGCTTCAGGCATGTCCACATTTGGCCAAGAGGCATTCTGAGGCATTTTGGGGCATGGCAAAAAATAAATGAGGGTTATTTTGCAAGAGATGGATGTGGGTTGTATGTTTGGGTAGAGCGAGTTGGAAGTGTCGAAAGCCAGAATAAAGAATGTGGAATCACAGAAGTCGACAAATATGACCGTCCCCATGGCCAGCACATGCAAATAGCTGCATCCCAAAATGGCATTGAGGGAGTTTTGGGGCGTGGTCTGAGTGGAGCAAGGACACAGATTCCCAAAGTGTATTTTGCATAGCATACCAGATGTGTAATGTGCAGCAGCCAGACGTGCCACCCTGGATCTGCTATAAAGCAAGCACGGGTACGGGACTTTGCTGCCCGTGTAGACTGTGAATGCGATTGTGCTAGGAGGAGAGTGAATGAAATAGAGAAAGAGAGAATGAAAGAGAGAGAGAGAAGCCTGCCTGCTGTTGCCCTGCCTAGTGAGGTCATTTTGGAGCTAGTTCTTAGTGGAACATAAGATCTAGTGCAAGAGATAAGGGTGTTGGGGCCACTGGGCATGATCATGTTTGATTTAATAAATGGAGGAAGAATGGCAAAGAAATCCACAGTACTACCTTTTAACTTTCAAAAGGAAGACTATGATAATATGAGGAAAATAGTTAAGAAAAAACTAAAAGGAACAGTTGCAAAGATTAAAGATTTACATCAAACATGGGTGTTCTTTAAAAATACTATCTTGGAAGCCCAGAAAAGGTGTATTCCACATTTTGAAAAAAGTGGAAGGAAGTCCAAAAACTGCCAGCATGGTTTAAAGGTGAGGTCAGAGAGGCTGTTGTTGCCAAAAAAGCATCTTTCAGGGACTTCCGGTGTGGTAATGAGCTGATCAGACGTATGGTGGTCAGCTCCAGGCCCTTTCCCCAAACAACGGCAAATCTACCAGGCTGTAGTGGGTAAATAACCTTGTTCCCACTGTGTCTCAGTGACGGGGAAACGAGAGAATCGCCAAGAGGTTTTTCTGAGCGTTGGGGGAGTCTGATGGCCGCCAAACCGCCGAGGAGGGAGAAGCCTCGAGCCCCTGAAGTAAAGATAGCGGACGGAACACCTCGGAGCCCAGCCTCAGATAGCAACCCCTCGATGGTGGCTGAGGTCAGTGCTGCAGTAGTGCGGGCACTTGACGCGCGTTTCTGTGAGCTGACAGAACAAATACAGAGCGTTAATCACAACATCTCAGAGTTCACTGGCCGTATGGAGCAGGCAGAGACTAGAATATCTGATCTGGAGGATACTCAGCAATCCCTGGCGGCACGAGTGAAGGCCTTGGAATCCACGGTGAAACAGCAGGCCGATAAGATGGATGACCTGGAGAATCGTTGACGCCGTAAAAATCTGCGCTTCGTGGGGATTGCTGAGAGTGTGGCTGATAGCGCTCTACGTGGCTTCCTGATTGCATGGATAGAAGAAAACCTGAGCGGCAAGGTGACTGGTCCTATTAAGTTGGAACGAGTGCATTGTTTGGGCCCAAAGCGCGATCAGGACCGTCAGCCACGTGCCGTTATAGCTCGCTTTCTTGATTTTAGTCAGAAAGAGGAAGTTCTACAAGCTGCTCATGCCCGCCGGAGACCAGCTGGTTAGCCAGCAACGAAGGCCATTTACAGCGACCTGCGCCCAATTGGTGAACAAAGGAGTGTGATTCTCTTTGCTGTACCCGGCTAAGCTTCGGGTGGACTACCAAGGCCGGACTCAGCTGCTGCTGACACCTGCAGATGCCCAAGCGTTTCTGGAACGATTGTCTGCAGCATCGGACTCTGCTCCATGAGGACGGCGGCCGTAATCTGCTGGGGCTTCAAGATGGAGCGGCTCTATAGATTGGAGTACCTGGTAACATCGAGGGGCTTGGAGAGGGGCTCCTGCGCCTGGACTCTTTCTTATAATCTGCCTCTAATGTTGGTGTGTGGCCTAATGGTGTACTTCCCGGGGTTGTATATGTGTGTGTGAGCCATTTGAGTGTGGGGTGTGTGTATGTCATTTGACTCTTTACATCTCCAACAGGGGCAGATTTTTTTCTTTGGAAAAAGGATGAGGGCCTGCATCCCTGTATTGACTATAAGGGCCTCGGTGAAATGGTCTTTGCAGTTTTCCAGGTCCTCCCGGAGGATTGTAAAAATCATGATACTAGCCACAGAAGCATAAGAGAACACCAAAGTAAAATCACAGTAGAGAAGTACTATCCTTTTTTCTTAATATCAGAATTGTCTGGCTAAGTGAAAGGCACTGAAATTTACACCAAAATGGACCTCTAGAGGGGCATACCACTTGATCCACCTTAGGGAGGGAGACAATTGGAAGACATTATTCAACACCTGGAATGGGCATTATGAATACTCTTTGGACAATATATACACCCAGGACTTGATTAAAGATGTGTTTTGAGACATCTTGGACCAATATAGATGGCATTCTCATCTGCTTCCCAACCTTACTGTTCAGAGGCAACATATCATGAACTATGGGACAGCTATCTATATGCCAGACTTGAGCAGTATCTATTTGAGGTCACCTGGGTTGCCTTCTTGGGGTATACAGTATCTTTTCAGCAGTAAGGTTAAAGGTGGAACCTGCTAAAGAATTTGTTGGTGTGGAATGGCCCCAAACCACTGTAACTAAAGGCAGTACAACCATTTGGGCCTGCTAATTGGCCTGGGTCTATAATTTTCGTAAGGAAGAGTGTTATGTTTGTTTTTATTGGATTTTAGTACTGGGCTTCCTGAGCGGCCCTCTCCTCACTGAGTTTTGGTGAGTGGCCCCGCGGATCTCTCTCTTTTGGGTCGGGGAATGGATGTGTGGGGGCGAATGGCTGAATGACTCGGGGCAGGCATGTGAGTGTGATGGATTGTTTAAGGGGAGCAAATATCGGTGGGGGGTCTTGGTTCAGATGTAGGCGGGGGTGTTAGGGGAGTAGTGAGTTGGGGAGATTTCCTTTGAATGGCAGTTACATAGGCTTGGTACGAGGGGATTTCAGCAATTAGGGGTAGGCCTGAAATACCACAAGGGGAGGTTTAGTCTATGATTAGGCTAGGTGGAGTTGATAGCGGTTGGAGGGGGGGTCAGAGGGGGGTAGGGGTTAGGGGAGGGGTGGGATTGGGGGTGGGGGGGAAGGGGGGGAATTGTCGCAGTCTACAGCCCTCACATATGTTCGGCCATTTCACTTGGGGGATCCGTGGGAGGAGGCCCTGGGCTGGGGGGGGTTTCCTCTAAGCGTATGTGGCTTATGTGGATATTTGAGCCTCAAATAGACCTATGATAGTTGAGACATGTTGAAGGTCTTTTCTTGGAATGTTTGTGGACTAGGTAGCCCCATCAAGAGATATAAAATATTGAAAGCACTGGCCAGACATCAATGTGACATTGCGCTACTGCAGGAAACGCATCAGACAGCGGAGGAGCACGCCAAACTCTGTAGAGACTGGGTGGGACAGGTCTGGGGGGCTCCCGCCGTGGGTAAGAAAGGTGGAGTGGTCATTCTGGTTCACAAACGGGTGCGCTTTACTTTAATGCGGCAGGTTGTGGACCCACATGGGAGATTTTTGTTATTGCATGGTCTGCTGGAAGATCGGGAGATAATTTTGGGTGACTTGTATGGCCCTAACACTCGAGATCCGGATTTCTTCAATCGGCTCGTGGCCAAAGTCGAACAACTGCCGGACGTACCACTGCTCCTGGGCGGGGATTTCAATGGGGTCTTCGACGTGGATCTTGATACCTCGAGAGGCAGCAGCACCCGTGAACAGCAGCTTCTTGCCCGGACCTTGCAGAGTTTTCAGTCTAGGTTGGGTCTGGTAGATCCCTGGAGATTGCTACATCCCTTTGAAAAGGATTTTACTCATTTGTCGCGGGCGCATGGTACCAGTGCGCGCATTGATTATCTCTTGATCTCAGCGAGTCAGTTTGCGGGTGCTGGGGATGCTCAGATAGGTCCTCTTGAGATTTCGGATCATGCTATGATTTGGTTGGAGCTGCAATGGGGGGGAGTAACTGGTTTCATGCGTATATGGCGATTCCCAATTGAATTTTATAAGGATACCCAATTTCAGCGATTTCTGCGTCAACGCTGGTAGGAATTTGAGGAGAATCACCAGGCTCATAGAGACGATCCGGAATTGGTGTGGGAGACGGCTAAAGTGGTGCTAAGGGGGAGATAATTGGTTATGTAGCCCGGAAGCGAAGATTGATAGCGGAGCAAATAATTAAGCTGGAGAAACAAGTCACTCGGGCACGATGTCTTAGTGGGCACACCCCCACGATGTCTAATAAGAAGAGACTGTGGGAGCTTCAGGTTGCTTTGAACGAATTGCTGCATCAACGAGCTAAGAAATCCATAATGTACTATAAATATAAGCTACACTGTTTTGGAGATAAACCAGGCACATTGTTAGGTAGGTGTCTGAAGGGTCCACGCAGTGGACGGTTGGTAGCAGCTCTTCGGGATGAGCAAGGTAGACTCCAAAATAAAAAGGAGGCGATAAGTGCGGTGTTTAAGGGTTTTTTCCAAAAATTATATGCTGCAGAGGAGATAACACCCTCTATGATGGAAACTTATTTGCAAGGCATGGAGCTGCCACAAGTAACGGCGGAGCAGTGTGCCCTTTTGGGATAGCCCATAACACTACAAGAGGTGCAGCAGGTGGTCTCGTCTGCTAGCTGTTATAAAGCTGCTGGACCAGATGGCTATGGGGCGGAATTTTATAAAATACTTTCTGACTGGGTGGGCCCTATGCTAGTTGAGACGTATCAGAGATGAACAGAGAGGGGTGCCATGAAATGGGGGGACAATCAGGCGTACATTACGCTGATCCCCAAACCTGGTAAGGACCTGTCACAGGCGGCCTCTTATCGGCCGATTTCTTTGTTGAATTTTGATATGAAGATTCTGGCGAAAATCCTGGCTGAAAGATTAGTGGTCTTAATGGGGGATTTAGTGCATGAGTTGCAAGTGGGCTTTATTAGGGGTCGATATGCGGTTCGTAATTTGCGTAGAATATTAGCGTCTCTGGAGTGGGTGCATGCGAGACAAGTGCAGTCACTATTGGTAAGCTTTGACGCCGAAAAGGCGTTTGATAGGGTCAATTGGCAGTATCTTCATTATTTGTTACCACGGTATGGCTTGGGTCCTTCCTTTTGTGGGATGGTGAAGAGCCTTTATGTGAACCCGTCAGCTCGGGTGCTCTGTAACGGGGTCCTCTCGGATCAGTTCTCTTTGTATAGAGGTACTAGACAGGGCTGTCCCTTGTCACCTTTGCTGTTTGTTTTAACTTTGGACCCCCCTCATTCGTAGAATAGAATCCGATAAGAATATCTGTGGGGTGGACATAGGTACGCAAGGTTTTAAGATATCAGCGTTCACAGATGACATGTTGGTGCACCTGCTTGCCCCCCGAGAGTCTTTGCCACGACTCATGACCGAGTTTGCGGAATATGGTAGGTTTGCGGGCCTTCGTATTAATACAGAAAAATCGGAGGCCTTAGATGTGGGGGGCCAGCTGCGGGGAGGGTGGAGCGGGCATTTCCCTTTGAAATGGGCGGAACAGCACTTTGTTTATCTCGGTATTGTCCTGACCAGCCTCCCTAGGGAGTTATACCGTACGAACTTTGAAAAAATTCTGTCCGGGGTGCGAACTCATTTAAGAGCCTGGAATCCCCTGCCGCTGTCACTTTTGGGGAGGGTGGCCGCAGTAAAGATGGTGGTCCTACCACGAATCCTATATTGGCTGCAGACCTTGCCAGTTTGGTTGTTGCGTCGAGATTTGCACCGCTTGGAAAGAGAAATACAGGGAGTTTTGTGGAGGGGGGCTAGAGCTCGCATACCGATGAGCCGTATGATTGGACCTTGGCATAGAGAAGGTATTGGCCTGCCCGACCTATGGTTATATGCTTTGGCCTGTCAGGCGCGACATGTGGGAGATTGGTTGGGGGGGACAGATATTTATACACCTAGGGCTTTGGAGATGGCTGTGGTCGCCCCATTTTCATTGCTGGGGATTCTGCACTTAGAGAGTGCTTATTTCCCTAGTGGAATTCAACACCATGTCCTGATGAACGCAGCGTGCCGTACTTGGAGACAGTTGAATGGCTATTGGAATCGGGACTGGAAGGTCTCGAGTTGGTTGCCATTGCGTGGTAATGTGCATTTTACTCCAGGCTCTGAATCTCGAGCATTTCAGTCTTGGGGAGCGCAGGGATTGCGGACTGTAGGCCATGTTGTGGATCTATCGGGTAAGTGCAAAACCTTTTTGGAGTTGTGCGAGGAGTACGAGCTCTCTTCCCGTCAATACTTTGCTTATCTACAAATTGTCCATTATGTGGCCTCACTACCTAGGGAGGAACTTACGGCAGACCGCTCAGCGCAAATTCTTGCATTTTTTTATATTGGGGGTGATGCTCCGCCGTCGATAGCGCGGTTGAAGACCAGGCTTGAGTGTTTTGGTGTGGTGCTGGATTACGACCGGGTCGAGCAGGCCTGGGCCCGGGAGATGGGACGAGAGGTCCCACGTGGAACCCTTCTTGTGGCCCTGAGGCGATTAGTTACTCTAGCGGAAGGGGCCCGTTGGCGGGAGGTACAATATAAGGCGTTAACCCAGGTTCATTTCTCGCCTAGACGAGCCTTGCATATTCATATTACCCAGGATGGGTCTTGCCCTAGATGTTCTGAGCCACTGGCTGACTTAACCCATATCTAGTGGACGTGTAGGCATATTCGCCCTTATTGGTCCCGTATCCATCATTGCCTGGTAGGGTTGTTACATCAACGTTTCCCCTGGACGGGATCGTTGGTACTCTTGGACCAGTTGAATCAGACCATGCCGAAAGGGAAAGGGGAGCGGCTGCTGGTGCATAAGACCTGTTTGGTGGGGAAAGGCCCGATACTATAGAGATGGCGGGATAACTCCCCGCCTACTTTCCTGGAGTGGCGCAATAGTTTTCACCATCTGATGCTGACTGAACGCTGGAGAGCTAGGGGCCAGATGAAGAGGTGGTCCACTTTCATGTTAATATGGGAACCTTATATTCAGAGTCTAGGGCCGTATTGTAGGAACGAAGTGCTTAATGTGGGCTTTTATTCGTATCGGAAGAATAGAAGATGACTAGCGGGGGCAAGTTGGGGGCGGTTCCCAATGAGGTTGAATAGGGCTGATTCGGGGGGGGGGCTGTAGACTGCAATGGGGTGGGGAAGGGAGGGGGGTGTTCTTTTCGTTAAAAAAAAAAAAATGTAATAACTATGGAAATGCTTCTTGATGCCATGTAAAGCTGTATAAAATAGTTCCCCGTGGCAGGGATAAGAGTGCACCCTGCTCAGGGGGTTGTTGTTTGTTGTTTGGCTTGATGATGGCTGTTATTTTCCCTTTGTTGCTAATAAATAAAATTTATATTAAAAAAAAGCATCTTTCAGGAAAAGGAAAAACGAGCCAAATGTCAAAAATTGGAAACAACTTAAGCACTAGCAAGTTAGATGCAAGGCATGAATAAGGCAGGCAAAGAGAGAATTTGAGAAGAAGCTTGCTGTGGAAGCAAAAACACATCATAAAGACTTCTTCAGGTACATTCATAGCAAAAAACCTGTGAGAGTCAGTTGGACCATTAGACGACAGAGGGGTAAAAGGGGCACTAAGAAGGGACAAGACCATAGCAAAGAGAGACTGAATGAATTCTTTGCTTCAGTCTTTACTGAGGAAGATGTAGGGATGCTACCCATGGCTGAAATTGTATTTAAAGGTGATGCCGCAGAAGAATTGAAAGAAATATTGATACACCAGAAGATGTATTACAACTATTTGATAAACTGAAGAATAGCAAATCATCTGGACCAGATGGTATACATCCAAGGGTGTTGAAAAAACTGAAATATGAGATTGCAGACCTACTATTAGTAATCTGTGAACTATCATTAAAATCATCTGTAATACCTGAAGAATGGAGGATGGCCAATGTAACCCCAATTTTTTAAAAGGGTTCCAGGGGTGATCCGGGAAACTACAGACTGGTGAGCCTGATGTCAGTTCCGGGAAAACTGGTAGAAACTATTATAAAGAACAAAATTACTGAACTTGTAGATAGTCATAGCTTAATGGGAGACAGCCAACATGGCTTTAGCCAAGGAAGGTCTTGCCTTACTAATTTGCTATGTTTTTTCGAAGGTGTGAATAAACAGGTATATAAAAGTGAGTCAGTTGATATAGTGTATCTGGATTTTCAGAACGCTTTTAACAAAGTCCTTCAAGAGAGACTCTTGGTGAAATTAAAAAGTCATGTGATAGGAGGCAGTGTGTTTCAGATCTTGACTTGGGCCCAAGAAAAGAGAACCCATAAATATCACTTGAGAGAAATACTGTAAAGCACTATGGGGGTACCTAGCCATGCCGTGGTCACTGCTCAGTCAGAGTGAGAGTGACCTCCCAGCACGACATGCTGTGGCCACCCTGTCCATGCAGGTGGTGGCCGGGCACTACAATGTCCGAGCCATTGCCCTATGCCCTGTGCAGATGCAGCCAGGCCAGGCCACCCTATCCAGGCTATTCCCACAGCACCTTGCTCCTCATTATGCACATTGGCAGGCCAATACTGGCAACAGTGCTATCAGTGTGGGCTGTGGAGGGTGTTGGCAGCCACCACACACTGGATAGACAGACACACACTCCACACACCTATGCCAGCATTGTGCAACTATAGAGGTGTTTGGCAGCCCTGGCCACCACACCAGTCCTGGGCACAGTGCAGGCATGGCTATGATACGCAATACTGTTGGGGTCACTCTGTCAGACACCAGACCTGAGGCACACTCCACAGACATCAGAAAGGTTGCTATGATGCAGCTCAATCAGCCAATTGTGCTTAACGTAGGAATTGCTATCTGTCAGTTATCATAGCAACCTTTTGATAGCTGTGTACAGTTTCCCATGTTTAGGGTGGCATTGCTAAGGTATGCAAGTGCTAGTATTGGGAGATGCATGCAGGGCCCAAGATCCTGCCTCTCCAGGAGGCTTGGGATAATGGAGCCTGTGGGTGTGGGTGTGTCTGCACCTGTTGGCCACTGCTCTAGGGCAGAGGTTCCCAACTCCAGTCCTGGAGGGCCAAACACTGTTTGGGTTTTCATGCTGTCCCTAATTAAATATGCATGGATACATTTGCATACAATGGGGGCAGTGCATACAAATGCAGCACAGCCATATTTATTAGAGGCAGCATGGAACCTGAATGGTGTTTGGCCCTCCAGGACTGCATTTGGGAGACTCTGCTCTAGGTAATGCGCATGTTTATGGTGTCTGTGCTCTCTAGGGTAAAATGTAGTTGTTTTGGGCATGTCTACGTCATCTGCAATAAAGGTTCTGTCTGTATTAGCACGTTTTAGTAGTGGGTAAAATATGGGGGCTGGGTTGGCAGGAACCACAGCTGGGACTTGAACCTGTGACCTTCTGCTGCTGTATACACTGGCTGTGTGCACTGCACCACTGTGTTGCCACATAGGCAGTGTATTCCCTGGGGATACCATGACTGTTCGTCAGACAGGGCCTGACTGTTGCAGTGCATGGCACCCACCTACACAGGGCTAGGCCACGGTCTGCTCTGGGCAGCTGCCACTGCCCCCTCCACCACCAGTACCCCTCTGCCACCCTGCTGACATGCCCTTCTGCTGGTGGTGCTGGTGGAGCGCAGTCTCAGGCCATCCAATGTGCGGGTAGGTGGCTGCCTATGGTGCGGGTTCTGGGGTAGGGGTGCCTGCATAGCTGTCCATGCTTCCCCCCAGCACCGCCTGGCAATGTTCTGTGCCCTTGGGGGTACCTGCTGGGTACTATCACCTGTGACACTGTGGGAAGCACACTCGTGCCCATGTTGGGCCCTCATCATTTGCTGTCTGGCTGCACTACTGTTTCGGCATTCCTTTGGGCCACCTAGGCATCACCCTAGTCCGCACTGTGGCCCAGCTGCACCACAGCATGTGCCGCCTGCAGCCCTCTGTGTCCCCTTTTCAAGCATCTGTCCAGTTGCCCATTCCGACATGCCTGCCCTGCTGTTGCGGAACATGTGCACGCCATAGGACACCTGCCCAATGGAGAGGGAAAACCCTGATCAGCGCACTTTCACTGTGGGCTCATTCACCTTGTATGGGGACGGTGCATAGACCCTTCCAAAATTCATATCTTTTTTTTGGAGCTTTCTCAGGGGGGGTTTTGATGTTTCCCATTAATATCACTATTGCCCAGCTTGGTTATGTTTTTTTTCCATTTTGTTCAGGTCATTTTCAATGTTTATTTGCCCTTTTGTTCCGTGCACATGTATCACACTCATCACTTTTTTGTAGGTTTCCCTGGTTTTGCTGTACATTGCTGACGTAAATGGTTTCTTTTCCCTTTAAATCAGCTCTAACGCCAGGGTTTCACTGGCATTAGTTTTCAGCCTCAAATTTCAGAGCGTTAGTGTGCAGGGAGCCTCTCCCCTCCCACTCTCCGCCCATTGACCCTCTCTCTCCGCCCCTGGGGAGCCTTCCCCCGCCCTCTGGGATACTTTCTCCGCCCTCAGCGCTCATTTGCGCCGCTGCACGCGTTATCGCAAGCTAAGGTACCTCTGCGCCCGATAAAGCGCCATTATTGCATGATAAGGTACCTTATCGCACGATAACGTGAAAGAACGCACGTTAAGACTGCTTAGTAAACATACCCCAAAGTGTATACAGAGTGGTTGTGGGCATCGTTGTGCATGTGTTGGACAGGAGAAGAGTGTGTGAGTATCCATTAGCTTAGCATCCCCATGTGTTTGTTCAAATTCATCCCTATCAATGCACACAACACACTGCACTGCATGTTGGTGATAGTAGCACAGGGCAGTTGACATTAAGGAAAGAGGCAAGCAGTGGTGGGCCCACACTGGCGGTGGTTCAGGGAGCAGACATGCATTGAGTGAACAACTGGTTCACCGAAGCCATTGAGGAGGAGCTGCAGAAGGAGAGCAGGAGGACGCACAGGGGGCACCCTTACCATCGAATAGACTGACCAAGAGATCAGTAAATGGAGATTATAGATGACCAGTGCCTGACGCAATTCTGGTTTGATACAGCCACCATACTGCACCTGTGCCAGAAGCTAGATCGAGACCTCAGTGACAGAACACAGCAAGGCCTACCCATACCAGTGTTTGCAAAGGTCACCACAGCCCTCACAATTCTGGTGACAGTCAGCTTCCAGGCTGTGCTGGCAGCCAGGGCAGGCATCAACCAGTCATCCATGTCACTCTGTCTCACACAGTTCCTCACTGTGTTCCTCCCAAGAATAGCATCATATATATGCTTTGCAAGCACTGCCGAGCAGCGCCAACAAACCTTAAAGGACTTCCATTGAGTAGCAGGCTTTCCCGCGGTACTTGGAGTCATTGGCTGCACTCATATGACCCTACAGCTCCCGTGTACCAAGGATGCAATACACAAGAATCGCAGGTGCTAATATTCCCTGAACATGTAGGTGGTGTGCAATGCTGAGGGTGAAATAACTGATGTCTTCCCCCATTTCCCAGGGTCAAGCCATGTTTCCTTTATACTGTCGCAGTCTGGCATCCACAAGTGCTTCAGCAGTGAGGAGATCACAGGTGGCTGGCTCCTAGGTAAGTATGCACCTCCCCGGGTGATGCATTGCACCATGGTTACAATTAGTGCCATGCTACAGGGGTTAGAAGTGAGCTTGCCACAGAAAAGGCAGGGTGAGAGGTGCTGTGAGGGCAAAGTAATGGTTGGGTGGGAGAAAGCAGCGTTGTGCAGAAGCCAACACACTCTGATTGTGGCCCAACCCCCTTGATATCTCATGCTACAAGTGATAGAGGCTACCCACTAAGGAGCCTAACAGTCAATCCACAGATAAGGCTGATGAATGCTGCAACAGGGCACACAGGGCAACATGTGCCATCATTAAGTGCACATTTGACCAGTTAAAAACATGTTTCCATTGCCTGGACAAGTCGGGGTCGAGTTGCTATACAGCCCTCAAAAAACTCTATCAGATCTTCATAGACTGCTGCATGCTACACAACCTGTCCAAGAGGAGGAGGTAGCCACTGGAGATCACACCCAACAACAGTGACAATGAGGAAGGCCATAAAGTGGTGCCAATGATACAGGGAGAGCGAGCAAGACAGAGCGTGATATAGAATCACTTTTGTTAAGGTATATGTTTTATTCATAAGTATCCCAGAACATACAGCATGATCCCCATGCCTGTCCCCCACATCCATCCCCACCCCCACACAGCCTCCCCCTGGCTGTCCCCAGTGGGGCAAGTCTGAGCCCTACAGCTCACACAACCACAAGGAAACACCTTCCCCACCAACACATACTGCCCCAGAAGGCCCAAGAGCTGCCCTGGAAACTGACCACCTGGACAGCATCCTGCCCCAGAAACCCTACCGCCTGTACCCACTCTGCCCATATGACATGTTGCATGGCCCTGAACCATAGCTGTACACCCCCAGTTGTGTAATTCTGAAATGCTGATGGTTATGCGTGATGCTTGCCCCTACCCTTGGTATGACCCCATGCTCCCCGGCCCTTCCTGCCCTGCCCTCTTCCACTGGCAGTGCCTCGATGTAGATCCAAGAGATTTCCACCATGGCACTGGTGAATTCAGATGAGCTTGAACTTTCCTCTTCTGAACAGGATATCTCCTGTGCAGTGGTATAATAAAAATCTGGAAATCACATGAGGGAGTGAGTGCCAATAGGGAGTGTACCAAGGATGTTGCTTGTCGATGGCCCAGTATGACTGGTGGTCAATGGATCGGTTGCCCTGCTATCCAGATGGGATGTTGCTGTGGTAGCCAGAAGCGATGATGATGCTTGGACAGGGGACACCAGCACGCCAATATGTTCCACCAGAGTCTCCAGGGACTTGCTGATGTCTTTCAGTCTTCTCTGAGTGTGTGCATTGCTCTCGTTCCTCTCCTGAAGTGCTCTGAGAATGTCCTCGAGGACATCAGTGCATGCCTGCTCCAGCTCAAGGAAATCTTCATTCTCCCTCAATAAGAACTCCCCAAAACACAGAAGCCACTGTCTACACCTATTGATGGGCTGACCCTTCCCCGCTGAGGCATACACTGCCTCCTCAGCAGGTGTATCCAGTGTGGCTCTTAGGTTAGTAGGCATCTGCCCCATCACAGTCTCTTCCATTTCCTCCATCTCTTGTTGTTCCTGCAGGCTCGTCTCCATTGGCTCACTCCCACCCAGTATTTGCTGACTGCCCTTGCTCGATGTGCTTGCTGTGCATGCCTGGCTGATACCCTATAGATTATGATTGCCTTCCTCCTGAGACTGCTAGACCTCCTCCAATCTTGCACCATTACCTGCAGGTGAGGGAAAAACATCAGGCTGCCTGTCCAAGAATTCCTGCCCAGCCATGATGCTGGGATGACTAACAGTAAGGCTTACATTACAGGGGACTGTCACACATCTGTTTGCTGTCATGTCCTCGATGTATCCAGATCACCGACACCACTCAGTGACTCCTCATTACAGTGCTCAGGACACATTCCTCCAGTTCTGCCAGCTCTTCACCATGCTCGTCGGGACCTTAATTTGCTGCCTTTGCTTGCACCTTCCATTTCTTTTCACAGTCCTCTATATCCCGGTTACGGTGATACATGGCATTTAGGGTGGTGCATAAGCCGCACCACAGGTGCTTCTTGTGGTGGGCACTGTAGATTGAAACAGTGTTACCAAATAAGATGTAATATTTATCCAGTATTTGACGCAACAGCAGCTCGACCTCACCTGCACAGAAATTCTCCTTCCTTTTTGAAACTTTCACTTTGGGGCCATGAGTCCCGCACTATAAGGTCTACTGAATGCCCACATTCCACATCCAGTGATATGCACATACAGTGCCACATATTTGAATGTCTTGTTGCCTTGCATCTGCACATCCCACAATCGGAAGTCCCAACATTCAAAATTAACTGTCCACTAGTGCATCTTCACATCTTGGATGTCCAACTGAATGTTTATATAATCAACATCATGGACATCCCACCCATGAGCGCAGGTAAAACAGAGTCTGGTCATATCTTCAGCATTGTGCTGCATGTCCAGGTTACCCAGAGAAGCATGGTGAGGACTGGTGAGGCCAATGCTTCTGAGATGGCATGGATGGGTGGCTGCAGTCAACATGTTGCCAGTGTTGCCATGTCAATATATAATAATATGCATGTGCATGCAGCTGATACTTGTGTAGCAGGTGACTTTAGCGAGGGAGCAATGTTCAGAGTATATGTCTGTTGCATGAGCGCACCAAGGCAGCAATTGAGCATGCATATGGATGTTGTAAACCTGTGCCATTGATATCAGTCAGATGTCCAGGGAATCTAGTGATGCAGTGCCATGTGGACATGTGCTGCGGAAAAGGGATCTGGGTCATCTGAGGGTCCTACATATATTTTTTCATTAATCATAAATCTACATATGTCCAGGTGTGACACAATATGGGTTTGTTGCATCATGGTCTTCCTACACATGTCTAAGTCCTGACACAGGTTTCAAGGGGTGTCGTTCCTATTTACTAGCACAATGTAGGCTAGCCTGTGTGTGATGGGGCATGGATCACGTGGCACTGGTGTTATGCATGTACTGTGGAGGGGAAAAACTAACTCAGACAACTTAGTTTGAAACACTTAACAAGTTTTATTTACATCAGCTACTATGGTGGCCTTAATGTAAAGAAGACAAAGATCATGCCAACTGGCATAATCAACAGGTTCATCATTGAAGGAGAAGAAATTGAAATTGTGAGCAACTTTAGCCTACTTGGATCAACTATCAATAAAGAAGCAACAAGCAGTCAAGAAATCAGATGGCGCATTGCTCTTGGCAGAATGGCTATGAAAGACCTAGATAAGATTCTCAAGAGCAGAGATGTCTCTCTCCATACAAAGATTCAACTTGTTCAAGCCATGGTATTTTCAATAACATCATATGGATGTGAAAGCTGGACAGTGAAAAAGATAGACATGAAGAAAATTGATACCTTTGAATTATGGTGCTGGTGGCGAATACTGTGTATACCATGGACTGCCCGAAGAACAAACCAGTTGGTACTACAGGAGATCAAACCTAAGCTTTCTTTAGAAGTTCAGATGACAAGACTTCGACTTTCATACTTTGGACACATCATGCGAAGAGAGAGATCATTAGAGAAAGACATCATGCTTGGCAAGATAGAAGGTCAACGCAAAAGAGGAAGGCCAGCAATGAGATGGATCGATACAATAACAGCAGCTACGGGTACCAGTCTGTCAACAATGAGCCACCTGAGTCAAGACCGAACACAATTTAGGATAGCTATCCAGAGAGTCGCCATGAGTCGACTCCGACTCGACGGCACTTAACAACAACAACTATGGTGGCCAGCACAACGCACTCTTCTTTTTCCCTAACTGGTTTCCTCTCCTCTGGGAGCGGGTGCATTGGGGGAGATTTGAGGCCCCACTGGGACAACTGCACTGGTGTGAGGGCTCTCAGCTCTGCTCTGATGCCCTCCAGGTGGCCCACCATTGGATCCTGGGCCCAGACTACAGACGCAAAGCCCTGCTGCACCTCATGCCATAGGGCCTGCACATGCAGCAGGAAGTCCTGTGTGCTTGGGCACAGAGGGGCCTCATGATTGGCCACCATTGGTGGTACATGTTGAAGCCCCAGATGTGCAAAAGACTCCAAATGCTATTGCACATTAGGGCTGCTATTCATGCACACACCATGCTCCTACTTCCTCCCTCCTCGGTGTGCCACTCCCCTCCCTCATCGCACAACCCCCACTCTCTTCCCACTACCCTTTCCTCCCTCATCCCACTGCTCCCTCCCCCACCTCATCCCCTCCCTGTTGGTATCCCTCCTTGGCCCACAAAGCTGTGGGTGCCAAGCACTGAGGTTGCCCTTGCACATCCCCCTCTGTGGCCATTGCTGTCCAGCCATGTAGGCAAGGGTGGTCAGCCCTCCACACAGGTCCAGGGGGCTGGCATAAAGCATCTGCTGCAAATGCCACTCCTTGGGAAGCTAATCCACATCTCCTCTTCCTCCTCCCACAAGATGTCAATTACAAGCCTCCCACTGTTGCTGATGGTGCTACTCTTTTCCCTTCAGCCTACCTTTCTGACTGCTGTTCTTCAGCCTCCCCTCCTGCCGGCATTGCAAGGTACTCCACCACTACTCGCTCCTGTGCTGGGGCATCTTGGGCTGCGAATAGAAGGTATCAAGGAGTTAGTACTGTTGGGGTCTGCCTGCCTGCACGACCATCCCCCCTACAAGATCTATAGCATCTTGTCCCTTGGTTGGTAAATGCTAGTAATGCATTGCCTTGCCTTGCTGTTCCTGCATAGCATGCTGCAGCTGCTCCAGCAGATGCAGCCGCTTGTGCCTAGCTGCCCTGAAATGGCACCTGAGGGCCTCAATTGACCTGCGGATCCTGTAGTGCCTGTGGATGAACATATGAGGGTTAGTGTTCCTGTTACCAGCTGTGATTGCATTGTGCATCAGCAACGTGCATCTATGTTTACCTCAGCCATTCCAATGCTCTGCAGGTCCCACATAGCTGCCAGTCATACCCCACAGCACACGACTATGTCTTCGTTCATCCACCACTGTGTGCCTCTCACATCCCTGCAGCTCCAGCCCATGATACACTGCTCTGCCAGCATAGAGTACTGCCCCGTGTAAACCTTGTGTCTCAGCTGATGCTGTAACCTTGATTCCATAGCAGCACTTACTGGTGGAGCGTTGTTCAGATCGCACAGCAGACTTCTTACACCTCTTGGTGGTTTGTGCATATGTCATGGTCGGGGTACAAGAGTTCCTCACTCATGAGGATGAGGCAGCAGAAGTCTTGGTCTCTGCTCTTGAAATGTTCGGGAGCCTCCCGGCCATCATGTCACCTTCTTCAGTCGCCCTTGTGCTCTGGAGCAACTTAGCTATATGTACTGGCATATCATTGCTGCCGTCTGGACATCCTGGTTCACATATATCCTTGGATGTCCTCATCACTGTATTACGCATGGGCTAGACATATGGCTTCCTTATTTGCCTGAGCGTCCATTTTGCCAGACGTCCACCCTTCCAATTTACACCCGGCCTGAACATCCCCAGGCCCCTTTGTGTAATTATATTGCTTTTTGAAATGTCCCCCTTTGGACATCCTAGGGATGCCAAGTATGCCTTATGTAAAATGCCCCTCTATATATGTATCTCCAATTTTATATAGGAAATGCACATGTATGACAAAAATTGCCCATGTCTGAAGTTATGCCTGCTCCTAGACAAGATCTGATTTTCAAAAGGTGCTTCTTTTGGTCATCTGGTTAATCATCCCAATGTTGATTCATCCCCCCCAACCCCCCCCAAGCAAAATGCTGTGTAGAGTCCTCCACAGTCCATTAGCAGCAACTGCAAATCTGGGTTTTCAAAATGGCCAAGATAAATGTGCAAGTTTTGACATTTGTGCATTCTGAAATGCCTGATGCACATGGGTATGTATTTTAGAAACAACTTCATCTTCAATAGTGCTGTTTCTAAAATACCATGAGTTCTGATCTCAACATCCTATCTAAAATGAATTCTTTACTTTGGTCTTTACGAGGAAAGCTACCTATGCCGGAAAAAGTATTTGAGTCAGAACAGCTTAATCAAGTCTCAATGAATCTGAAAGATGTAGAAGAACAAATTAATCAACTAAAGAGCAGCAAATCACTTTGACCTATACACCCAAGAGTGCTGAGAAAACTTGAAGATGAAATTGCAGAGCTATCATTAGTCATTTTTAGCCTATCATTAAAATCATCTATGGTACTAGAAGATTGGAGGGCCAATCTAACACCTATTTTTAAAAAAGGCTCCAGGGGTGAGCCAGGAATCCACAGACCAGTGTCTAATGTCAGTGGAAAAATAGTGGGCAAAATAGTGGAAACCATTATTATAAACAAAATTACTGAACACATGGACAGACATAGTTTAATTGGACAAGATCAGCATGGATTTAGCAAATAGAAGCCTTTCTTCACCAATCTGCTCCATTTTTTTGAAGGTGTGAGTAAACATAGTGATAAAGGTGAGCCCATTGATGTGAAGGAACATTTTAAAAATGACATCCAGGTGCAATCTGAGATGTCCAGGTGAAAAGGTTTCATAATTGTCTAGATACATCTAAGTTCAGGCATGATTTCAGAAATGTGGACATATCCACTATGGACGTCATCAGGCATGGCTACATAGACGAGCTTGAAATGGTATTCTAGACAGGGGATGCATCCCAGTCTGTCATTCTGCTAGTGGAGATGTTCAGCAATGTGACAACCACAAAATAGGTTTCCCCAATTCCTATCAATTGTCTTTACGGTTGCAGACAGTACTGTGGATATTACAAACCATTTTCTATGGACCCTCTAGATTTTTGACTGGCAAAACAGGCACTTTTCAGATGCCTATTCATGTCCTGGAGCAAGTGTAAACTTGGACGAGGGCAGAGACATGCCAGTCATTTCTGAAATTGGGTGCAGACATCTAAGGTCTTTGGAACACCCTAGACACAACCCATAAGAATTGAGGACATCTTCATGTTTTGCAAGGATCTAGGAAAATAGTTCCATGGATGTCTCTGTGATTTGGATGACTGCATACCTTTTCAGATGTCCAAAGCATGAATAGAGCTTCTAAAATGACCACCACACTTTACTGAGGCTTTCAGAAAGCATTTGTCAATGGCCCACATCAAACACTTCCTGAAAGCCTAAGAGAGATAAAAGACCTCTCCTCTTTTCAGAAAAAACTCAAAACACATCTATTCTCACAACACTTTGGCTCAATAACATAACCTCAGAACCCTATCTAGACACCTCACTCTCCGGATCCACATTCCCTAGAAAAATTCACCATGAACAAAATGAAATGCATTCTATATATATAGTTATTAGATAGGTTGTTTATTGTTATTGTACATAGTTAACAATGTTTCTTTTAAACTGAACTTGTACCTCTGTGCAATTCATTGTTGTTCATTGTAAACCGCATGTGATCTTTTGGAATTTGCGGTATAGAAATGTAAATAAAATTTAAAAAATAAAATAAATACCCCTAAGGAAATTATAAAGTCATAGCATGGGAGTTAAGGTCCTATTGTGGACTGGAAACTGATTGAAAGAAAAAACAGGGAATAGGGATCAATATTCAATTTTCTCAATGCAGAAAGGTGAAGAGTGGAGTACCCCAGGGATCTGTATTGGAAATGGTACTTTTTAATATATTTAGAAGTTATCAGGAATTGGGAACAAGAAGTGAGGTGATTAAATTTGCAGATCACACCAAATTATTCAAAGTTGTTAAATCACATGCGGATTGTGAAAAATTGCAGGAGGATCTTGTGAGAATGGGTGACTGGGCATCCAGATGGAATAAGAAATTTCATGTGGACAAATGCAAAGTGATGCACATAGGGAAGAATAACCCAAACCATAGATACACTATTCTGGGTTCCACATTAAGAATAACCACCCAGAAAAAGGATCTAGGTGTGATCCTAAACAATACATTTAAATCTTCAGCCAATATAGAAAACAGAATGTTAGGAATTATTAAGAAAACATAGCCGCTTACTTGTAATGAGAGTTCTCCATATACAGCAGGAACATGCAGCCACACTCGGACAGCAAAAGTGCTGGCTCTCCCTTAGCTCAGAGAAGTCCTTCCTGCCTCACCATCGACTGTGCATCCCTCTTCAGTCAATCTCAGAGCAGGCAAGTGCAGTGCTGAAGGCACTCAGAGAAATTCGCAGAAGTAGGTACAATAGCCGGGTTATATATGACAGGATGGGACAGGCAGGGTTGAGAATGCATGTAGAAGAGTGTCCTCTACTTTCAAAGAAGGTTGATTTCTGAGGATACTGTAGCGGAATTAAGGCCACTTATCTGGCTCGTTAGTTCTTCGTTTTTGGGAGGCTTTCTTACTTTATTTTCCCTTTTTTTACTTTTTTTTTTAGGGGACACCTGAAACATGTGTAGTGTGACCTTGTGGAAACCCAAGAAAGCTTTCTGCTGCATCCTATGGTATAGTGTGTCCTGCCCACACTCCATGATGAATCCAGAGCTGAGGGCCACTTGAAGTCTGACAATGTTTGCGGCCCGGTTAGAAACTGGGAGGTGGAAAATTTTAAGCAAAGAGGTTTCTCAGAACAGTCTGACTGAAGGCGATGTCAGTGGCTGAAGAGCAATACAAGCAGTAGTGCTTTGGGAAAGTATGTACAGATGACTATGCAGCAGCTTTGCAGATCTCTTGAGAAGGAATAGCAACTAAATTGGAAACAGAAGCTGCTGTAGTCCAGAGGCGGTGGGGGCCGACCCATCAGGGAGGGGTGAGACCCGCCTGAACAAACTAAAAGAAATACAGTCTGAAATCCAGGAGGAAATTGTCTGTTTAGAAGCAGGTTTCTTTTGGTTGTTAGGATTAAAAGTGAGAAAGAGCTGGGAGGACTGACGGAGCTATTTGGTAGCTTGCAAAAAGGAACATAAGATATGCCATACTGGGTCAGACCAAGGTTCATCAAGCCCAGTATCCTGTTTCCAACAGTGGCCAATCTAGGTCATACGTACCTAGCAGTTTCCCCAAAAGACATAGGGTCCACAATGCTTGTATTGGGTCAAGCATTGATATCCTGGGTCCCTTCTTAATAATGGTTTATGGACCTTTCCTCCAGGAACTTGTCCAAACCTTTTTTAAACCCAGCTATACTAACAGCCCTTACTACATCCTCCGGTAACAGATTCCAGAGTTTGATTACACGTTGAGTGAAAAAATATTTTCTTTTATTAGTCTTAATAAGTTTACCCTGTAGCTTCATTGCATGTCCCCTAGTCTTTCTATATTCTGATAATGTAAACAATCGATCTACGTTTACCCGTTCCACTCCGTTCATTAGTTCATAGACTTCTATCATATCTCCCCTCAGCCGTCTCTTTTCCAGGTTAAAGAGCCCTAACCTTTTTAGCCTTTCTTTATAGGAGTATCCTTCCATCCCCTTTACCATTTTGGTGGCTCTTCTCTGAACCTTTTCTAATAACGCTATATCCTTTTTAAGATACGGTGACCAGAATGGCACACAATATTCAAGGTGCGGTCTCACCATGGAACGATATAGAGGCATTATAATATCCTTTGCTTTATTTTCCATTCCTTTCCTTATGATACCTAGCATTCTATTTATTTATTTACATTCTCTTATATACCGTGCTATTCTGCATCAGTGCGGTTTACATTGAACAAACTGAAATTACATTGAACAGGGCATTATAACTTGGAGATAACTATTTTACAGGAAACATGGGCTATGGAGGGTTAAGTGGCTTGCCCAAGACCACAAGGAGCACCTGTGGGACTAGAAACCCCAGTCCTTTTGGCCCAAGGTTGCTGTCCTCTAGTGAGATTTGAACCCCTGACCTTCCGGCCTGAAGTACCTTGCCCCAACCACTATGCCACTTCTCCACTCCATTTGCTCTCTTGGCCGCCGCTGCACACGGGGCAGAGGGTTTTAACATGTTATCCACAATGAAACTTAAATCTTTTTCCTGGGTGGTGGTTCCTAATGTGGAACCTTGCATCATGTAACCATAGTTTGGTTTGTTCTTCCCTAGGTGCATAACTTTGCACTTGTCCACATTAAATTTCATCTGCCATTTTGATGCCCAGTCTTCCAATTTATCAAGATCCTCTTGCAATTGTCCACAATCCTCATGGGTTTTAACAACTTTAAATAGTTTTGTGTCATTTGCAAATTTGATAACCTCACTCATTATTCCCTTTTCCATGTCATTTATGAATATGTCAAAAAGCAGCAGACCCAGCACAGATCCTGGGGTACACCACTATTCACCTTTCTCCATTGGAAAAATTGGCCATTTAGCCCTACCCTCTGCTTTCTATCTTTTAACCAGTTCCTGATCCACAATAGTACACTATCTCCTATCCCATGACTCTTTAGTTTTTCCAAAAGTCTCTGATGAGGGACCTTGTCAAAGGCTTTCTGAATGTCCAAATACACTATATCAACTGAATCACCTTTGTCTACCTGTTTATTCACACCTTCAAAAAAACATAACAGATTAGTAAGACAAGATCTTCCTTGTCTAAAGCCATGTTGGCTGTCTCCCATTAAGCCATGACTATCTACATGTTCAACAATTTTGTTTTTTATGATGGTTTCTACCATTTTTCCCGGTACTGATGTCAGGCTCACCGGTCTGTAGTTTCCCGGATCAGCCCTGGAACCCTTTTTAAAAATTGGCATTACGTTCGCCATCCTCCAATCTTCAGGTATTACAGATGATTTTGATGATAGTTGACAGATTACTAATATCAGGTCTGCAATCTCATATTTCAATTCTTACAACATTTTTGGATGTATATCATCCAGTCCAGGTGATTTGCTACTCTTCAGTTTATCTAATAGTTGTAATACATCTTCCCGATGTATCAATATTTCCTTCAATTCTTCTGCATCTTTAAATACCACTTCAGTCATAGGTAACATCCCTACATCTTCCTCAGTAAAGACCGAAGCAAAGAATTCATTCAGTCTCTCTGCTATCGCCTTGTCGCCTCTTAGTGCCCCTTTAACCCCTCTATCATCTAATGGACCAACTGACTCTCTCACAGGTTTTTTGCTATGAATGTACTTGAAAAGTCTTTATTGTGCATTTTTGCTTCCGCAGCAAGCTTCATCTCAAATTCTGCTGGCAGTTTTTTGGACTTTCTTCCACTTTTCTTAAAGCATGGAATACAGCTGGTCTGTGCTTCCAAGATAGTAGTTTTCAACAACACCCAAGCTTGATGTAAGTCTTTAACCTTTGCAACTGCTCCTTTTAGTTATTCTTAACTATTTTCCTCATTTTATCATAGACTCCCTTTCGAAAGTTAAAAGGTAGTACTGTGGATTTCCTTACTATCCCTCCTCCACTAATTAAATCAAACGCGATCATGCTATGATCACTATTGCCAAGTGGCCCCAACACCCTTATCTCTTGCACCAGATCTGGTGTTCCACTATGGACTAGGTCCAATATGGCTTCCCCTCTGGTTGGTTCATGAACCAGCTGCTCCAAGAAGCAGTCATTTATTTCATCTAGGAACTTTATCTCCCTAGCATTTCCTGCCGTGACACTGACCCAGTCGATACCGGAGTAATTGAATTCACCCATTATTAGTACTGTGCTGTAACTTTTGTTAGCTTCCTTGATTTCTTTGAGCATTTCATCATCCATTTGTTCATTCTGGCCTGGCAGTCAATAGTACACCCCCACTGCCATCGCCTTCCCCTTTTTACATGGAATTTCAATCCATAGAGATTCTACAGCAAATTTTGTTTCCTGCAAAACTTTAATCCTTTCTGACTCAATGCCCTTTCTAACATAGAGCACAACCCCTCCACCAATTTGATCAGCTCTATCATTATGATATAGTTTGTATCCAGGTATCACAGTGTCCCACTGGTTGTCCTCCTTCCACCATGTCTCTGAGATTCCAATCATATCTAACCTCTCATTTAGTGCTATATATTCTAACTCTCCCATCTTATTTTTTAGACTTCTAGCATTTGCATACAAGCATTTTAGAGACTGTATTTTATTCATATTAATCTGGCTATTGGTAGGCATATGGGTAATTTGGGATCTTTAAGCTCTGTCTGCTCCATACTCGAGGGCATCTGGGCTACTTTACTCTTTTTTGGAATCTGTCTGCTTTTGGTAGTATCCTTCAAGGATACTTTCTTCCAAACCATGTACTCTTGTGCGACTGTCAGCTTTCCCCTATTATCTAGTTTAAAAGCTGCTCTATCTCCTTTTTAAAGGTTAATGCCAGCAGCCTGGTTCCATCCCGGTTAAGGCGAAGCCCATCCCTTCGGAAGAGCCCCTCCTTTCCCCATAATGTTCCCCAGTTCCTAACAAATCCAAAACCCTCATCCTTGCACCATCGTCTCATCCACGCATTGAGACTCCGGAGCTCTGCCTGCCTTTTGGGTCTTGCACGTGGAATGGGAAGCATTTTGGAGAACGCTACCCTGAAAGTTCTGGATTTCAACTTCCTACCTAAAAGCCTAAATTTAGCCTCCAGAACCTCCCTACCACATTTTCCTATGTCATTGGTACCAACATGTACCAAGACAGCAGTAATAGTAATAGTAATGCAGAGCTCGACTGCAATTCAAGGAGTGCAGTGCTTATTCTGGTGATTCCAGCTGGGCTGCTGGGAAGAATGTAGGAAGCACAATGGATTGATTGAAATGAAAACTAGAGATGACTTTTGGAAGAAACTTAGGATGGGTACATAAGAGTACCTTATCGTAAAGAAACTGGGTATATGGAGCATAGTGGACAAGAGCTTGGAGCTCACAGACACATCTTGCAGAGGTAACTGCAACCAGGAAGATGGTCTTCCAAGTGAAATGTTTCAATGAAGCAGACTCCAGAGGTTCAAAGGAGGCTTTCATGTGCTCTGAGAGAACAACATTGAGATCCCACACTGGAGCAGGTGGTTTCAATGAAGGCTTGATGTTCATTAAGCCTTTCATGAAGTGAGAAACTAGTGAGTGCATAGAAATGGGTTTTCTATCCTCATGTCGATGGAATGCTGCTATGGCTGAGAGATGGTAGCGAACAGACGAAGTCTGAAGTCCGAAGTCGGATAGGTGGGGGAGTTAGGTGAGGATGTGACTGAGGGAGCATGAGACGGGTCCAAACCTCGCAGTGCAGCCCAGAGGTAGAAACTGGTCCATTGACAATGATAGGAGTGCTGTGTAGAAGATTTGTGAGATGCTTGGAGTATAGCTTGGACATCGGCTGGCATGGGGTGAACAGCATCAGTTAGGCGGTCAGCTTCCAAGCAGCTAGAGATAGCAACTTCAGATTGGGATGTAGGAGACCTCTTTCCTGTTGCTTGAGGAGGAAGGAATGAAGTGGTAATGGCCAGGGCCTGTGCTGTGTCATGGAGAGGATATGTGGGTAACAGATCTGTCTGGGCCACTGAGGAGCAATGAGGATGACAGTTGCCTTGTCTGCACGGACCTTGAGAAGAGTCCGAGGAATGAGTGGGAATGGCAGAAATGCATAGAAGAGGCAATCCGTCTAGAAGACAAGGAAGGCATTCACTGCCCATCTGCTCAAGCTGCGACAAAGGGAACAGTAGAGCAGACAATTGGCATTGTCGTCTGTGGTGAAAAGATCCACTTACGGGATCCCCCAGGCTTGGAAGATGGGGGTAAGGACTTTGGGATCCAGAGACTACTCGTGTGGATCTAGTCGATGATTGAGGAAGTCCACTAGCTGGTTTTTGACACCCAGGAGATAGACTGCCTGGAGGAATACTCCAATGGACTGAGCATAGAGCCATAAGTGGATGGCATCACAACAGAGCTGGAGGGACATGGAGCCACCCTGTTTGTTGATGTAGAACATGATGACTTGATTATCGGTCTGCACCAGGAATGATTTACTGTGGACCCAATGATGGGTATAGTAAACAGCATGCATCTCCAGGAGGCTGATGTGCAGAGAGGTCTTTCTGCTGGTCCAATGTCCTTGAATCATAAGATGCAAACGTTGGGCTCCCCAGCCCATATGGGAGGCATCTGTTGTTAGAGTGAGCTGATAGGACTGTTCCAGAAAGGGACGGCTGCCAGTGAGGAAGGACAGAAGTGCCCACCAATGAAGAGACCTAAGTAACATGTTGAGGTTGGGGCCAGAGAGAGAGATCTGATGGCGAAGGGATTGAGTATGCTGATTTCAGTTGAGCTTGAGATGCCACTGGAGTGGGCACATGCAGAGATGAGCAAACAGAGCCACATGTACTGAGGCTGCCATATGACCTACATAAGAGGTGTAGTATGGTGCGAGTTGAGGCACTTTCTAGACTAAGCAGTTGGGTAGTAAGCTGCTGGAGGATGGCGACTCTGTTGGATGGCAGAAAGGCATGAGCCACTGTGGTGTCTACATGAGACACTTTGAAATCCAGAACTTGACGGGGTTCACACTCTGACTTTTGTATGTTGATGAGGAAGTCTAGTTCTTGGAGTCTGGAAGTCATGTGGAATGATGACTGGGTTGAGGCCTTGTTGGGCCCTGAGATGAGCCAAATGTCTAGATAAGGATAAAAGCACAGGCCTTGTTTGTGACGATGCACTACGGCCACCACTAAACATTTCATGAAAACCCTTGTGGCTGAAGAAAGGCTGAAGGGTAGAACTCTGTATTGATAGTGTTCTGTCTTGAAGCAAAATCGGAGGTATCGCCAATTGGGAGGATGGATGGGGATATAGGTGTAAGCGTCCTTTAGATCCAGAGAGGCGAGCCAGTCAGCCTGTTTCCAAAGGAGAATAATAGTGGCTAGAAAATTCACCTTGAACTTTTCTCTCTTGATGTAGAGGTTGAGCCCTCAGAGGTCGAGGATCAGTTGGAGCCTTCCTTCTTTTTAGGACTAAGGAAGAACCAAGAGTAGAATCCCTGGTTGCATTCTTGCTTCGGTACAGACTTGATAGCATGGTTGCTGAGCAGATTTGCAATCTCTTCTGCTAGAAGGGGAAGGTGCAAGGTAGTAACATTGCTGGGCGGAGGTAGTTGCTGTGGGGGGTAACCGTGAAATTGAGTTTGTAACCCAATGCAATTATGCTGGGACCCAGCAATCCACGGTAATAGACTGCTAGGTCTTCTGGAAGTGCTGGACATGACCTCCTACTGGCAGATAGTCAAAATCTGGGGGCCGCTTTCGGTGGTTGTGCCATCACAGTTCCAGGTTGTTTCCTGTCTCTTTGCCTGGGATGCTGAGCATAGGTAGATGCAGGTTGATGTTGTGGTGAAGGACAAGAATAGGGCTGAAAACGCCAAGGTGGGTAAAATTGTTGGAAATATTGGTAATGATATGCCTGCTGGTACTGTGAGTACTGTGACTGGTGGGACTGGTGGACTGAGTGGAGGCTGAGCTGAAAGCTTCCGCACAGTAGAAGAATGGTTTTTGACTTCTGAGACAGCCTCCTCTATCTTGGGCCAGATAAGACTATCTCCCTGGCAGAGAGCGTCTGCTAGGCAGCCATGAAGATCTTCTCGCAGACAAAAGATTCAGAGCCAAGCCATTCGATGGGCAAAGATGGAAATAGCTGTGGATCAGGCAACTGAGTCAAAGGCAACATAGGTAGCCCGAATGATATGATAGAGGGAATCTTGTAAATTATCTCAAAGGGCATGTGCCTCCAGCGCTGGAATGGTAGTAGGATCTGGCATCTGTGAAAGGAGTTCATGATGGTATTGAAGTATTTGGAGTAGATGGGCTAGGAATTTTATGGCTAGCACCTACTTTGAAAGGTCTTCGTGCCAACTGAATCTAATGTCTGCTGGTGTCTGGACATGAGACTTGGAGGACTTAGACTTTTTAAGTACAGCCTCAGAGACTACATATTGAGGCAATTGTTAATGTTGAAATCCAGGTGCAGAATGCACTATGTACTTAAGGTCCAGACGACGAGCTGTAACATGGACTGAAGCTGGCAACTTCCAGAACGACACTAGGAGATCTTGCAAGACTTAAGAAACTGGTAATGCCAGGACCTCTTTAGAAGTGGTGAAGGCCCACAAGATGGATTAGAAATCTTTTTTGTTGGTAGTAGTCTGAATGTCACTGAGAACGAGCACTTTGGAAATCTTCTGGAGAAACTTTGGATAGAAAAAATCCTCAGAAGGTTCTTCCCCTAATGGGTGATCCAATTATGGAGTTGACTCAACATCTCCCAAAAGGGAGGGCTGCGCATCACAGTAGTGGCAGTAAGAAAGACTCATGGATGGATAGGGGGCCTCCAGTCCATTAGGGGAGGGGGGTCCCTGTGGAGAAACAGGAGGGGGCTGGTAGGATGGAACTTCCAAAGATGGCAGACGGTCTGGAGGAGGGGTAGCTCCAAGCAAGACTGCACTATCCTGAATGAATCGGCATAGCAACTGTAAGAGAGGGTCAGTGGGGAAGGACCCCTCTGTCGCCAGGTGATCTGAGGGTGACAAGTCTGGCTCGAGGGCCAGCTGCTGCTTCCCCTTCTTGGACCGATAGAAGGAAGCCTCTGACAAACCTTCCTCAGACTTCTGTGATGTCGCAGGGCTTGGGTACTGAGTGCACTCCATGCTTAGATTTGGTTTTATGCATGCCACCTACCAGAGTTTCCGCCCTTGGAGAGTGTCCTGCAGAGGCTAGGTGGGGTGGACATAGAGTAGGACCTCTGGCCTATTGCTTCAGGCTCTGGGCTGTATTCTTTGATGCCGGCGCCAGTAGGAGGTCTGCCTCCGGCTGCATGGCAGCCCAATCTGGTCCTGATCGTGTCTTGTCTGGGCCTGATGGGACTGGGGCAGGTGATGAAGTCAAAGCCACCATGTAGGAATAAATACTGCTCTGGGTGTCTGGTACTCTCAGCCTTGGAACACTGTGCAGTTAAACTGAAAGTGTCTCCACAGAGCCTGACCAATTAAAAAGACACTGGGCCCGATATTCGAAAGGCAGTTAAACATGTAACTGCCGCTGAAAGGGAATATCCCCAATTATGGCCTTTATATGCCCCAATGCTAACCACTTAGCATTGGGGGCATTCTGGGGAGAAGCGGAGGCAGAAACGATTGATAACCGGGCAGCAACGATATTACATGCCTGGTTAGCAACCTGCGCCTAAAAGATAAGTGAGAAAAAACTCAACTATCTTTTAGGCGCAGGAGCTGACCAGGCAGCATGCAATATCGCTGATGCCCAGTTAGCAACTGTGACTTCTGGCATCTGCGACAATTCCCAGATATCCAATGCTAGAGCTGCATATGACCCCGGCATTGAATATCTAGGGCTAAGGGTCGGCGGGCACGGCTATGCGCCATAGTGGTACATAGCCTGCACAAGTGAATATTGGGCCCACCGTTTCTATATAGTCTAATTAAGTTCTTCTTCTCTAACTGAAAATTGGCGGTTTTGCAAGCAGAAAGACCAGGCAATTCTACTCTCGCTGCTACAGTTCACTTGCCTCTTTCTTTACCATGCTGAAGAGGGAGGCATTGTCAGATTGAAGAACTGCGATAGTGGGCCCGCTGAGGAAAAACAGCCCTGCTTTACTTTATTTTGGGAGGTAAAATAAACTCACGTTTGGAATGTTGACGGACGCACAGTCAGCGATGAAGCGGGAAGGTGCATGCATGCTCAGAGAAGTCCCTCTGCGTGCATATGGAGAAAGAAATAGAGAATAAAATGAAGGACATCATAATGCCTCTGTATCACTCCATGGAGCAGCTGCACCTTGAAAGGTTTGTGCTATTCCGGCCACTGTCTCAAAAAAGATAGAGCAGCATTCGAAAAAGTACAGAAAAGGGCAACTGAAATGATAAAAGGGAATGAAGAGATGGCTGAGGGGAGATATGATAGAATTCTATAAAATTCTGAGTAGAGTGGAATGGGTAATTGTTTATCTTTCAGACTAGGGGACACACCATGAAGCTGCACAGTAGTATATTTAAAGCAGATAGGAGAACATATTTTTTTTTTCTTTCTTTGTACATGTAAGTTTTGGAATGTGTTGCTAGAATAAAAGCACACAGTATGGCTGGGTTCAAAAAGGGTTTGGGCAAATTCCTGGAGGAAAAGTCCTTAAACTGTTATTGAAGTAGACCAAGAGAAAACCATTGCTTATCCCTGGGGATAAGTAACATGGAACCAGCTACATGTGACCTGGATTGGTTAATTTTAGAAATAGGGCACTGGCTTGATGGACCTTTGTTCTGACCCAGTATGACAGTTGTTATGTTCTTGTAAATCAATTGAAATTTAGCTGAATGGCCAGAAACCTACAGTAATTTGTGTGATTTTTCATTTTTATTGTGCCATTGAACTCTATGGGGGCTAGTTACTTAGGGGCTTGTTTACAAAGCTGCGGTAGCGATTCGCGATCGTTATCGGAGCCGCGGCCCCATTGAAATCAATGGGGCTGCGGCTCCGATAACGATCGCGAACCGCTACCACGGCTTTGTAAACAAGCCCCTTAGAGACACTAACGTTAACGTGTGTTAATTCATGTTAATGCACATTATTAGTAACTAGATCCCATTGAATAACATGGGACCTGTCCTAAAATAACACATGTGAATGGTGAATTCATGCATATTAATGTAATGCTCCTTAGTTACCAGCCCCCTATAAATCAGGTCTTCCCAAACCTCTTCTAGTGAGCCCACTGCCGGTAGCATTTTCAGGATATCTATAAGACATATGCACAAGATAAATCCACATTGAGTGGAGGTGTAGCCTAGTGGTTAGAGCAACTGTCTGATATGCAGAAGACTGGGGATTCAATTCCCAGTGACACATCTTGGGCAAGTCACTTTACTCTCCATTGCCTTGGAAGAAAAGGCCTGGCAATTTACCTTCAGTGATATGTTGCCCTGGGTCAGCAGGAATCAGGGCTGACTTGACAGCACAAAAAAAAAATCTGCATGTGTTGAAGACTCAACATACACAAATTTATTATATGGATGTGAGGATCCTCTTGACAGGTTTGGGAAGCCCTGATCTGTAGATCTATGTATTGCTCATTCATCCTTTAAAGGGTTTAACATATTTTGTCCTCTTTTAGTCAAATGATATTTTCTTAAAATATCTGTGCTATAATAATAATCACAAAAACTATATTATCAAGAAAATACAAATGAAAAGGTTTGATTTATATTTTTGCATTTTATAACAATGATCATTCAATTTTCATTGAGTTGCAGGTTTCCATGAATCTTAGGGATATATTGCAATTAGGAGTGCCTTTTACTAAAGGTTGCTAAGCAGTTAGCACAGGTTACAGCATGCACTAACCCTGTACTGTGACGTATGCTTCTGTAACTCTTAACGCGAGACCAACACAGTTAGTATAGTCCAATTTACCCGCTATCTGTGCTTTGCGCACTGGGGATGCAAGTGGGCAGGCTGAGCACCTTGCTGTCGGTGTGACCCACACTAATTGCAAGATCAACAATTAGCATGGATACACTTACCGCCACACTACATAGGTGAAGGTAAGAGCTCTCATGATCATTTTTGCCCCTTGTTAGGACAGGGCTCACCATGTTAACTGCCGGGAACATGCTTTCCACACACTATGGTTAGGTGCTATGGGCATGTTAGGTGGAACGGCATAGCGCTCTATATAAAAGGGCCACTAGGAGTGTTGCCTTCTACAGACCGTGAACTAGAAATGGACACTACCCATCCAAAATGTCCAAGAATCTTCCAGAAGCACTGACTGATAATAAGGCAAATGATGCTTTCCTAGTCTATACACTGAGAATGATTTCTAGTTCCAGATGGGTGTCTCTTGGCAGCACACATAAATCTTTAAGAGCGCTCAGTCCAAAACCAGTTTTGACTTATTACAGCTTCTGATGTTCATAAATCTTAGAATGAAAATCATGTTTTTCAAAGCAGATGGCAATTAAGTAGAGCAAAGTATCTAACCACAATTTTCAGAAGCCATCCTGAAAAACCAAATACCTGAAAGCAAAATAAAAACAGTTTAATTGCCTCGCTTTCTGGTTCTCTTCTCCACTTGTTTCACTAGTATATACCATTTCTGTAGGTGTTCTAAGCATTTGCTGGGTATTTTTGAAGTAAAATGCTATCTTTAAGTCAGTAAGTATATCTTAGCATATTCCTGCTGGAATTCTGCATACAAAGTTCAAAATTTTGTGTCGAAAGGTTTGAATTATGCAAAATTCTGCATGTTTTGTTTGGCAAAATTACAAAGCATATAGTTCTTGAGTGATAATTTAAAAGACAATACAGAAACAAAAAAAATCACCAAAAAGTGGAAAATTTTGAATTACTATGTGCAAAATTCCAACAGGAGTAAATATATTACACAAACATTAAAATCCCTACCAAGATACGATTCAGAGCTATCAAAGAGTAAAAGATACTTGTTCACCTGACAAAAGAACCCAGAAAATTAATCAATTAAAATATTTTGACAGGATTAGAAATTGCTACTGAAGTGCCTTTTATCAGTTCCATTGCTGCTGTCAGAGATAGGAAAATTGGTTCAAATACATGGGAGTTTGTGTACTAAGGTGCATGCCAACAGTGCAGGATTGTGCTGCCAAATTAGCACTGAGGCCTGTGTTTTGAGGGCATTTGTGTCTGCTCCTCTGCAGATAACGTAATGCTAATGTGCAGCATTATGCTAACTAGCACATGGGTGCACTTAATGCCACATATGGCGTTAGCATGCACTGTTAATGCCCATGCTAAGCCGTTAACCTGCTCAGTCTCCACTCAATCGCGTGCTATCTGGTTAGTGCAGGATCCTTAGTGCGCAACAAGCCATGTGCTAACGGTTAGCACAGTTTAGTAAACATGCTCCACGGTTTAAAGCATGTTGGTTGCAGTTTTTCTAAAATAATTCAATATGGCCCCAATTCTATAAGATGGATAGCAGGGCTGCATAATCCACTGGGACGTGCTACCCCACTATCCGTCCTGCCGGTATTCCATCTCCGTCCCCTGCTGTATGCACAGAACTGCTGTGTGTGCTGTGGAGGATGGAGGCATGATGGGGGAGGAGGATGTATAGGGCCGATTCTATTGACGGCTCTATACATCCTGGGATCGCTGGGGGGGCATGCCCTGCTTATTTCACCTCTGAGGTGGAATAAGCATGGGATGACCCCCCTGATCCTGGATGTAAGCCCCCCCCCCCCAAAGAGCCAGGAAGCCCCCCTCAGCAAAGATGGAGGCCAAAGGTGGGTCCCTGCTGCCCGATCGGTCAGCGGGGTTGCAGGAGTAGGCACACAGCTGGGAGAATCGTCCCATGGGGACGACGTTCCTGTACTACAGAAGGGCACACCGGGCTGTCTCTGGGCCCAATGCTGCACTTGCAGGAGCATCTTGCTCCCATGGTGCAGAATCAGGTCCAAATGGCCCCATCTTGGTTGGGACCATCCAGACAGCCTGGTCGTGCCCCATAGTGAATCAGGCTCCATAGGGGTTATTTTGGAACCCCTTGTCATGCTTTGGACATCTCAAAATATGCATAGCAATGTCCAAAGCCATTTTAGAAGCAGAGTCTATGAACTGGGGCATTCCCAGGATCCTGGACATCCGCAGTCACATTTAACAGATAGTTAAAACCTGCCACTTCTTTCCCTATAACATCTGAAATGCAGGGGATGTGTGGAAAAAAAGAAGTGCTGTGGATTGTGTTAGATATTGGAGATGGCACTGTCATCCATGCTGGTGTAGTCTACAAGCTTTCAACTCAAACCTAAGAAATGGATAGATACTTGATCATTGATATTGCAAAGGTAGCCCTGAAGGGGAATGAAATCATATTGGGTGACTTTAATCTATCAATGTGGACTGGAGTATTCCTTCTGCAAATCTGGAAAGAAGTAAATAAATTGAGGATGTCTTCCAAGAACCATTACTCGACAAATGGTGATGGAACTGACCAAGGAAAGTTTGATGCTGGATTTAGTACTCACCAATGGAGATAGTGTGTTGAATGTCCAGATGGGTGCCCACATGAGCAGCAGTGATCATCATACAGTGTGGTTTGCGGTAAAAGCCAAGGCAGAGTCCAATCACAGCAAACTCAAAGTCCTAGACTTCAAAAATGCTAACTTCAGTAAAATGGCCAAGTGCCTGAAGGAGGAGTTGGCAGGATGGGAGGGGATAAGGGAAGTGCAATTGCAGTGGGCTAAACTAAAAAAGGCAATAAAAGGGGCAACAGATATATATTTAAGGAAAGTAAATAAAAACAAGAGGAAAAGGAAACCTATATGGTTCTCCAAAGAAGTGGCTGCACAAATAAAGGCAGAAAACACAGCTTTCACAAAATTCAGAAGATCGCAAACAGAGGAACACAATACAGGAAAAGAATACAGCATAAAGCTAAAAGAGACAAAGAGAGAAAAGGATAGCAAAAGCAAAGGCGGAAGAAATGATGGCTAAAGATGTGAAGAGTGGAGACAAAACATTTTCAGGTATACAGTGTCTTCTGAAAGTATTAATTTCTTTAGTGTTTGTCCTGTTTTGTCACATTACAACCTGGAATTAGAATGGAAATTTGGGGGTTAGCACCATGTGATTTACATAACATGCCTATCACTTTGAAGGTGCAAAATATCCTTTATTGTGACACAAACAATAATTAAGACAACCCCCCCCCCCCCCCAGAAATCATGTGTGTATAGGTATTTCCCTCCACCCCCGGCCCCCCCCCCCCAAAGCCAATACGTTGTAGAGACAATTTTGCTGCAATTACAGCTGCAAGTCTCTTGAGGTATGTCTCTATCAGCTTAGCATTTCTAGCCACTGGGATTTTCACCCATTCCTCATGGCAAAACTGCTCCAACTCTTTCAAGTTAGATGGGTGAAGTTGGTGTACAGCAATCTTTATGTCATGCCACAGATTCTCAATTGGATTGAGGTCTGGGCTTTGACTAGGCCATTCCAAGACATTTAAATGTTTCCTTTTAAACCACTCCATTGTAGTTTTAGCAGTATGTTTAGGATCATTGTCCTGCTGGAAGGTAAACCTTTGTCCCAGTCTCAAATCTCTGGCAGACTGAAACAGGTTTTCCCAAGAATTGCCCTGCATTTAGTGCCATCTATCGTTCCTTCAATCCTGACCAGTTTTCCTATCCCTGTCGATGAAAAACATCCCCACAGCATGATGCTGCCACCACCATTTTTCACTGTGGGAATGGTGTTCTCGGGGTGATGGGAAATGTTGGGTTTGTGCCACACATGGCATTTTCCATGATGGGGAATCTTTCTATAAAGCACTTCGGTATCACGAGTATAACGGAGTCAAACCAGTGATACCGAAGTGCTTTATAGAAAGATTCCCCTGATGAAATCAACTTGGTGAAACCCAACCCATAGCGCATGAACAAGTGTCAGGATTTCATCATAAAGCTAAGCACTGGTTTTTGTTTAAATGATATTTTTGAAGTACAAATACAAGGCTTGTCAAGGGAAGCATTATTGTTTATGAAAAACAGAAAATTTTGAAAAAACATAAAAGTGGCTAATGGTTAAAAGACAGGGGTCATTGATGTACATTTTAGGCATTAGTCCACAGCAAGAAGTTCAGCAAGCAGTGGCAGCCTATGGTTTCTGAGACCTCTCTAGCCACGAGTCTGTGTCTGATATGTAACACACTTCTCATGTTGTAATACAGAGTAACACTATTATTTGGATTTATACTCTGGGAAAAGTGGCCACACTTGCATTTGTTAAGTAAAACTATATGTAAACAAGATTGATGACATTGGTATTTGTTATTGGTTAACTGTTATTAGATGTGGAGCCCGATTCACGAAGGGGCACGCGCGGGCCGTCCAGATAGCCCCAAGCAAGAGGGGCCTGTTAGGACCCGATTCTGGACTACGGGAACAAAACATTCCCATGGTTCACAGAATTGGCCCGTGGATGGCCCAACATGCCCCTGCCACCTGTGGGGACATCCTCCCCGCAGGCGCCCCTGTCTCCTCTGGCTTAGGCCCCCCTCTTCCCCTCCGCTCTACCCACGGCTGGCCTTCTGGGGCCTGGATCAGGCAGCAGGGACCCCTCTGTACCTGGTCCCAGCCCTGATCACTGGGTCGGTGCTGCTTATTCCACCTTCGAGGTGGAATAAGTAGCCAGTCCCCTTTGACATGGCAGGACATACAGGGCCATGACCTGAATCGGCCATGTATGTCCTGCCGGGCTGGCCTGCCCCTGCTCTGCCCAGATCCCGCCCCCTCCTGCCCCCCGCCCCCACTGGCTCTCCCCGTCCTGCTGCTCAGGACACACAGGGAGAGCCTGAGGGGGAACCGGGCCCAGAAGGCTTGCAGGGCTGTATGTCCCGCCAGGACATGTAGCCCCACAACCCACGTCCCTGGATCAGGCCCATAGTCTCTCTGTTTTTTGTTCTATGGGGCACAATTATATGTTATTGTTGAATGTAAACTGCTTTGATGCCCAGATAAAGGGATATAGAAAAACAAAATACAATAGATAAAAATAAATAAATAAATCATCCCCAGTATTCAACTCAATCACAATGATAGCAGCAGTAGGATTCAAATGCTGGCTTCCCTGGTCTTAGCCCACTGTTCTAACTATTAGGCTATTTCTAGATGGCCAGCTTCTGAAATATTATTCTGGGGATGTCTATATAGATGCCACCACGGACATCCCAAGGCCACATTTGTGAAATTGTGTTTGCACCTAGATGTGTCTGTTTTTTTTCCAGATGTTCTGGCTTAGACATTCCAGACTGCATTTGGACATCCTTTCTAAAATGTCCCTCCACTTGTTCCTTTAGTTTAATGTATTCCTAATAATAATTTAACCAGTATTCTGGAGCTATTTTTAACTTAGTGATATTAGGTTTCTTAATAAATTGGCTAATTTATGGTATTTTTAACATGTGAAGCTACAGCTGGCTCAAAACATGGAGGGGGGATGTCCAGGCTGTCCAGATATCCTCAATGAAGACAGGGCTGTGTGGACCCGATTCTGGTCCGCAGGAACCAAATGTTCCCACGGTAGCCAGAATCGGGCCTGAGGACAGCCCGGCGTGCCCCTTCCACCTGTGGTGACATCCTCTCCGCTGGCGTCCCCGACATCCGTGGCTCCAGCCCCCTATTCCTCTACTGCCTGACCCACGACTGGGCTGCTGCAGCTTGGATCGGGTGGCAGGGACCCCCCACACCTGGCCCTGGCCCCAGGAGTGGATACTTGGGCCCGATTGGGTCAAAAGTACTACTTATACCACCTTTGGGGGAATCATGCATGGGCAGTTTGAAGGGTTGCATGTCCCGCTGGGACGTGCAGCTCCACAACTCGCGTTTGTAAATAACCTCGTTATTGAAATTAAACATTTTTTTAAGTAAGATAACATACGCCATGTTGTGAGGTTATGTAGACAGAGAGAGGTCAATATTCAAAAGTATTTATGTGGTTAACTTTGGAGTTAACAGTATAATCATTTGGGGTGACAATTCAGTGCTGCTGAACACATGGAAGTCTTTTACTAAAGGACTCTATTGTGTTGCACCTAACCCACCAAAACCACCAAAACCATGGCACATTAAGTGCAACACCACCACATTAACTGTCGGGGATGTGGAAAGCATATTCCCGGCAGTTAACGAGGAGCCCTGTGCCCTAACATGGCATACAACTAGCATGGGTGCACTTAACTCCACCTATTGAGGTAGCATTCGGTGAACTCGCACTAATTATAATGATCACAGTTAGCATATGGTGTCTACCCCATGTCAACTGTGCAGTGATCACCAGACCCGCTCTCCACCCCATCCTGCCTCCTTACCACTCCAATGTACAATTCACAGCATGGGAATCAGCCCACGCTAACATTTATGGCCCCGAGCTAACTGTCAATGCATGTCCAAGTGCTCCTTCAGGGCAGAACACTTGCGGACAGTTAGAATCCTCTGGTAAAAGACCCTCTAACTTATGGCCAGACATCTCAACATCTGGCCAGAGGTTATGTGGAGGAGTGCCAGGAGGAATTCTGGGGGCATGCCAAATTTTGCAGTGCTATTCAGAACTTTATGGGGTCAAGCTGGATCACATAATTTATCTGGTTAACTTTAAAACTGAACATTCAGTGCTGAGACTTAACCACATAAGGTGGTTGAACATTTGCTTAGATAATAAGAATAATTTTCATTTAATAAAGACCAGTACCAGTTTATAAGTACAGTCAGCATATACAAATATTCACACCACAATACAGTATATACAAGTTATCTGGTTATGGAAATCAGGCCCATGCTACACTTCAGAATGCACTGGATACATAAATAGAGCTTTGTAACTGCACATCCTTTCATGCATTATTGTTATGAATACACTCGTATATCATAAATATCTTGCAGTCTGAGTTGCTCCCTTTTGTGGACTAATTTAATTAATATATTGCTTATATATTTTTGATTGATTTGTCTTTCTATATATCAGTACTTCTTTCATTCAGTAATTGTATGAATGAAACATTTTGATAATTTCAAATAAAAAGATTTTTAAAAAAAGAAATAGAACATTTTTACAGGTTTGCCCTGAGGTCTTTCTGCTTCCAGTGGGTGACCATGAAGGTCACTTCACTATTTGTTCAGTGTGCACTTCTCTGAGTTCAGCTAAGCAATCATCCCCTTGGATCTTGCATGCATTGCTTGGAGATGACATCATATTTTTCCTCACTGGGGCCATGCAATTGGTGTCACTTAAGTGTGGGACAAAACCATGGAGACCTGCAGATGTGCCATCAGATTGAGGTGAAAGCTTCCTATGTGGCATGGCTCTGCCTAATAGGCAGGTACAGCAGTACATTCAAGGAGGGAGAATTAGAGAGCAGTAGACATTGAGCTTTTGTAGCATAGTTGTTTACTGGTGTCCTGACCTGGTCTTCGAGGTTACTGAGCATGTTGCTCCAAGGTTGCTGATTCTGAAATATACTTAGTGCTCAATGCTTATCTTTCTACCTTTATTGTTGCATTCATCCTTCCTGAGGGTGCATTAACTTAAACGTTTAAACCAGGATTGTCACCCTGCAAACTCCTTTGAAATTCTCTCTCTCAGTGTGATGGGAACTCTATAGGGAACAGCAAAACCATTACTCATGGGTTCTTCCATTTGATTCTATAATCTCTTGGGATTGCTAGACCGTAAATCTTATCTGTAGTTTCAGTCACACTTCATCCGAGTGGGCACTGTCAATTGCATGGTCCTTTGATATTTTGGGCAGACAGGAATTGCTGTATTAGTTTCAAAGTGGGCAAGCTTGGAGCCACAGCTTTGGGAGTTCTTGCAGTCTTTACAAAGTAAAAGTCCAAACTCTGGTTGTTGCATTGTATTGGCAGTCCAAAGGGCTCATACCAGAAAGGTATTATGGGTAAATGCACCTTGCATCCAGCACATAAACTTGGTTTGCTTTTGCTTTTCCCACTGTTTTTATAGCATTTTAATATTTGACAGCTTCTAATATTTTATTTACATTCTCTTATATACTGTGCTATTCTTTATCAGTGTGGTTTACATTGAACAAACTGAAATTACATTGAACAGGACATTATAACTTGGAGATAACTATTTTACAGGGAACATGGGCTATGGAGGGTTTAGTAGCTTGCCCAAGGCTACAAGGAGCACCTGTGGGACTAGAAACCCCAGTCCTTCTGGCCCAAAGTTGCTGTTCTCTAGTGGGATTTGAACCCCTGACCTTCAGTACCTTGTCCCAACCACTAGGCCACTCCTCCACTCCTATATGTCCAATATACATCCAAAGAACATATAGAATAGGAAAAGTAATGATGCGATATATCAAAAGAAAATAAACTAGAAGTTAAACACTCATTAAATTAGACCACAATCAAGGTAATTTAAGGAGGCACCAGGAAAATATCATAAGGAACAGAAACCACCCCTTAATTAAAAAGGTACATAATCAAAACAGGGCAAAGTCTTAAGCATCCACCATATGAGACACCGCAGTAAGTACAGGCTCCTCCCTCGCAGTAAGGAATTCTAAGAGCTGCCTAGATTTAAAAAAAAGAAAAACCTTATCCTTAGGTAATTTTACAATGTGATGGAAATCTCAAAACTAAATTCCCACCCAGGGAGAGGATCCTCAGTCTAAGACAAAGGAATTCCTTCCTCCTCTGTTGGGTAACACGTGACAAATCAGGAGAAATGTGAACATGAGAACCAAGGAATTGCTCATCAAAATTCCTAAAATAAGATCAATAACTTCATTGTAGCCAAGATGTCCCACAATGCTTCTAATGTAATTTTTGCAGGTTTAACCAAAGCCCCTGACACACACAATGGAATCCGCTAATCCTCCAGCGCACCTCAAGGGAACAATAGTGGAGGAGTTAGGAACTGGCATTGCCGCAGAGTCCTCCACTCCCCCTCATCGGCATGCATGGCCGCAGCTGCATTTCTGGGTCTTGGAAGGAGGGTTCTCTGCTCCAGGGAGAGCCATACCCCGTACATGCTCAGAACCACAGAAGTATCATTCAGCGGTCCTGCTGAAGATGCTGCTCCAGCCTCAAGAATGGAGAATCCACACGCCGTCAAGATCCTTTGCCCCAATGGAATATCACCGGCCAAGCCCGAGGATAGGCTGGCCTGCTTCCGTTTATGATGCCCCATCTCCTCAACGAAAGCTCTAACAGTGCTCCAGACAAGAAGATCAGTGTAGCGCAACCACACCGAGGCACCTTCCTGACACCATCTTGCCTCTTTTCCCACTGTTTTTTGAGAGGATTTGTTATCAGATGATTCCTCCTTGCTTGCTCCTATGCAATTAGCATGTACTATATGTGGATATTAATACCCAGTCCTATGAAAGAATCACCTGAGTCCTCAGGTAAACCCAAGTTATGTTCTGTACACCTTTGTTCTGAGCATCTTAGTACTGTTGGCAGCTTCTATGTTGGTGACATATTCATCCACTAGCATAGCAGATTTTGCCAGGCATGTCAGTTCCCACACTGACTCCAGGGTTTCTCATAGTAGTATTTGGTTAGGGTGGAGTTGAAGGTTTTTTATATGAAATATCTTTATTGTCAAACTGTCAGGGATATTTCCTTTCTCCAAGATAATGACATAATGATACATACAAAACCATAAACAGTAAAACTTACAAATAAAGGGATTCAGGTATATCCATTCCACATTACATATCTCCTTCCCTGGAGTTTGGTTTTTCGCTCTGTCCTCTCTCTAAACTGTCACACTCACCTAGAACTCTACTCTACCCAACCTCCCATCCCTATCCATTCCTCTCAATACTCCATCTGGCTGTCTAAGGAGATTTAGTTCTTTTTGAGGTCTGTTCCTTGAATTTCCTCCACAAATTATAATGGATAGAAATATAGAAACATGATGGCAGAAAAAGACCACATGGCCTATCTACTCTGCCCTTTCATATCAACTACAATAGTCCCTTTTTACTTTTAGAGATCCTCTGTGTTTGTCCCATGCTTTTTGAATTCAGATACTGTTCTTGTGTCCACCACCTCCACTGGGAGATTATTCCATGCATCTACCACTCTTTCCATAAAGAAATATTTCTGCATATTACTCCTGAATCTATCCCCTTTCACTCTCATTGTATGTCTCCTTGTAGCAGAGCTTGCTTTCAATTGAAAGAGGCTCTCCTCCTATGCATTTATGCCATGGAGGTATTTAAATGTCTCTATCATATCACCCTATCCTGCCTTTCCTCTAAGGTATACATAGTAAGATCTTTAAGTCTGTCCCCATATGCTTTATAATGAAGACCACTAACCATTTTAGTAGCCACCCTCTGTACCGACTCCAGCCTGTTTATATCCTCTTGAAGGTGCGGTCTCCAGAATTGCACACAATACTCCAAATGAGGTTACACCAGAGACTTATACAGAGGCACTATCACCTCCTTTTCTCTGCTGGCCATTCCTCTCCCTATACACCCAAGCATCTTTCAGGCTTTTGCAGTCTTCTTTTCTACCTGTTTAGCTACTTTAAAATTGTCAGAAGGGACCCAGGATATCAATGTTTGACCCAGTACAAGCATTGTGGAACCTGTGTCTTTTGGGGAAACTGTTAGGTATGTATGACCTAGATTGGCCACTGTTGGAAACAGGATACTGGGCTTGATGGACCTTGGTCTGACCCAGTATGGCATATCGTATGTAATTATGCCCAGGTCCCACTCTTCTTTTCTGGACAGAAGTACCTCACCCCCTACACTGTACTGCTCATTTGGAGATTTGCAGCCCAAATGCATGACCCTGCATTTTTTAGTATTACATTTCAGCTGCCAAATTTGAGACCATTCTTCAAGCTTAGCTAGATCCCTCCTCATGTTATCTATTCCTTCCTTGGTGTCTACTCTATTGCAAATTTTGGTATCATCTTTAAACAAGCAAACTTTATCCAACAGCCCTTCCACAATATCACTAACAAAGGTGTTAAAAAGAATTGAACTAAGGACAGATCCCTGTGGCACACCACTGGTAACCTTCTCCTCAGGGTGAGCTCCATGTACCTGTATCCTGGAGCTTGCTCTAGGAATGAGTGGGATAGAGTGGTTCTCAGGCTGGGTGCATCATCTGTGCTGGTCCCTAACCTTAGCTGTATGTGGGCCACTTCAGATGTTTTTCTGTGTGCAGGACTTGGTTTGGTTCAACACCCTATTTTATAGGTTCCCCTCATGATGTGGGTCAATCTGTGCCAAAGGCAAGTCTGTTGTAGAACTTGTCCACAGTTTCAGCAAATGAACTGTCGATAGCTAACAGTTTCAAGGCTGTTACTAATAGGGAATTGGATTTTAGCTCATGCCTTTCTCAAATGTCCAAGGCGATTTACATTTAGGAATGGTAGGTATTTTCCTGGTTTCCTGGCCTCAAGGGCTTACAATCTAGTTTGTACCTGAGACAATGGAGAGTTGAATACCTTGCCCAATGTCACAAGGAGCAGCAGTGGGATAATTCTATCAGGTAATTTTTGCACTGTGTTCTCTAGTAGCAGTAGGTATTGTGCTCAGGAGTTGCTCAGTATTAGTTATGAAGGATCCATTGACAGGGAGGACAGGGGGGGCAGGGGGAGTGGGGATTTTGACCATTGCAGAGGGTTTGCTTCTTGGCTTGGGAAATGGGTCTATCTCAGGTGGCATTTTCCTTTGCCTTTTGGCAGCTTAGTGTGCTAGCCTTGAGCAGACAGTTGGCATGTCATAACTCTTTTCCTTACAGATGATATGTGGTCGACCAAATTTTAATGTTTGTTCAGGATGCTGTGGTAACCATTAGCACACTTAGGGGTATGTTTACTAAACTGTCTTAATGTTACCGGCGTTAGTTGCAGTCTTACTGTGATGAATGCCATATAAGGTAGTGGGCGTTCCGATCTTAAGGTAGCATTTCGGGTTATTGCGCGATAGAGGGAGCCGTGGCATGTTAACGCGCGTTAGCCTTAATTAGGCGCGCTGACCTACAATCACAGTAACAGAGGTGTAGCACACTGGTTAGTACATCGACTGCTGCTACAGTGGTCATGAGTTTGATCCCTCAGCAAGCTCAGTTAAAAGACTGTCTGAGACAATCCCTTTTCCTGCTTGTTAACAGTCAGACATCCCAACAATTTGCACTGGAACACCTTGCAGGGTGCAGCAGCTGGAGATTCACTGTGCAGCTGCTGGAGAATGTCAGATAGTGGTGGGGGGCAGCTGAGCATTTCCATGCCTTATGTCTGCCATTGCCTTATGGATGCGTACAGATCTGCATTGACTGCCCTGTAGGGTGCCTGTTCCCCAACAGGATTGGGGTTGATGGTCCCCTCTACTGCCACCATTGCAGGGATGTAGAATGTGGATCTGTTGGTGGGAGATTTATTTATTTATTTATTTATTTTAGTTTCTTATATACCGTACTATTTAGTATCAGCGCGGTTTACATGGAACAACGAACCATAATGAACAAACGTTAGGTTTTACAGAGAACAGGGTAATACAACTTGGATAACTTAGGGGAAACATGCACATCAACTATTTACATATGTAACAGAAAGCTTTGAATCATGGATTATGGACCTACGGAAAGATATTAAGAATAGGGACTAATATACAAAGGTTTCTAGAGGAAGAGGTGTGGCTATGGTGGAGTATGGTTGATCTGGTAATGTTGAATAAATAAGTAGTGTTTTAGTGCCTTCCTGAATTGTGTGAGATCGGTAATGGCTCGGATTCCTGGTGGTAATGCGTTCCAACACTTGGAAGCATAACAACTGAACGCCCTGTTTGACATTGTTAGTGTGCATTTGGTTGATGCACTTGGGATAATTAGAGTGTTTGTTGATGTGGATCTTCTGGATCTGTTAAGCGGAGTGGGCTGAACTAGATTAACTAGTGATAAAGCGGTTATGCCATTGATTGCTTTAAAGGTAAGTATCAGAGTCTTGAATAGTATTCTTCCGTGTGTTGGGAGCCAGTGGAGCTGAATTAAGATGGGCGTGATGTGGTCATATCTCGATGCTCCAGATAGAACTCTAGCAGCGAGATCCTGTTCCCCCACCCTGAGCCCCAGAGGGCAGGTTGGGTGGTGCTACATAATCCACCTATGGGTCCAAACACCCCCCTTCACTTAAATCATATGACCATGGCACCCACACAGGATATGCACTATCCTGGGTGCATCATAGTCCACAAGGGCTAGACATGTCTGGGAAATATGGATGGACACAGATGTATCCTAGGTGTGTCTGCAAGGACTACCTATCACACACTGACACTGATGGCAACCTGCAACATACCTTATCTCAACTAAGCCAGGTGCTGTGGACCTGGTGCTGGGCACCCCACCTCGCCCTCAGGGTGAGCACAGTACCCCCACAATGTGATGGTCTGTAGCTACTCTGTGCCAGTACCACACACAGTCAGTTCCCCCTACCAGGCCGAAATGCTGTGGGGATGCATACCCCATCTTGTTATCATCTGTAGACTGCTGATCTGCATGTGCAGTGCATCATGGGTACGGGTGGGTTAACCCTATCCTGGTAACCACAGAAGACAGTTTGTGTGGTGACCTGCAGTCCTTCTGTAGCCAGCCAGGGGTTTGTTAGTAGCTATGGAGATGTAGCCCACTGGTTACTTCATGGATTGTGGAGGCAGAGGTCATGGGTTTCATCCCACAGTGGTGTTATTTGATAGGGGTGCCTGAAGCATTTTCTTTTTTAATTTAAATTAGTGCTGCCAGCAAAAACACCCTCACAGTGCTGTAACCTTAAGATGCCTCATAAGGTGCCCTATAAAGCACCCTATAAGGCGCCCTATAGGGAACATTATAAGGTGCCTTGGCGGACAGTGCACTTTATAATGTGCCCTCTGGAGTGCCTTATAGGGCAACTTATGCGGCACCTTAAGTTACAGCACTGTGAGGGTGTGTTTGCTGGCAGCACTAATTTAAATTAAAAAAGAAAATGCCTCAGACAGCACTGATGTAAAGTAAAGGGTAATGCCTCAGACAACCTTACACATTAAGCCCACTGGGGGATTGAACTCATGACCCCTGCATTCTCAGGCAATGTATTAACCATTGTGCTACACCTATGTTGCTGTGCTATTTGGTCAGCGCGCCTAATTAAGGCTAACGCTCGTTGTTTCACAGCTCCCTCTATTGTGCGATAATGGACTTTATCGCGCGATAACCTGAAATGCTACCTTAAGACCGGAATGCCCACTACCTTATATGGCATTCGTCACAGTAAGACTGCAACTAACGCCGGTAACATTAAGACAGTTTAGTAAACATACCCCTTAGTGCGGGTGCACTTACCTCCACCTATGGAGGTAGTAGTAAGTGCACCCTCACTAATGGCATGCCTTGCAGTTTATATGGGGTGTGCTGACCGCAAACTGCTTCACCCTACCCACTCTCCATCCCTAACCTGCCCATTTACGCCCCAATGCGCACAGCAGAGTTACCATGGCAATCAGGATGCACCCACTGTGATGGCCCCATACTAACAGTGGCCGCAGATCACAGCACAGGGTTAGCACGTGCTATAATCCAAGCTAACTGCTTATCACTCCTTAGTGAAAGGGCCCCTTAGTTTTTGTTATATGTTATTAATTATATATTTTATTGTGCTTTAGTTTATTGGTAACTTTGGGTGTAAACAGTAAAATGAGGAATATAGATAAATACATAAAAACAGAATAGCCCTCTTATGAAGAGAGGATAAATGGGTTAGAGCTCTTCAGTTTGAAGAAGAGACAATCGAAAGATATAATAGAGGTTTATAAACTCAGGAATGGTATGGGATTAGGATAAAAAGAAAATGGTCATTTATTCTTTCAAATAGTACTAGAACTAGGGGAAACTCCATAAAAGTAAGCAATATCGGATTTAATACTAATTGGAGAAAGCACCTTTTCATACAATGAACCATGTAACACTGGAATTCATTGACAGGGGTTACGTTAGAGCATCAAACAAATGAGTCAGTGGGTCTAAAGGGGGTTTGGACAAGTTCCTAGTGGAAAAGTCCATAAACAATCATTAGACCAGAAGACTTGGGAAAGTCATCACTTATCCCTAGGAGTGAGTAGCAAGGAATGAATCTACTCTTTGCTAGGGATATTCATTCATTGCCACACATGAATGTACTAATGAATGGTAATGACTGCATTAACTCAGAAAAGGTTTGCAGAATAGTGCTCATTTTTGCAAAATTTAGTGATGAGATGTAAATGAGCTCTTGACTCATTTACATCCTTAGCTGAAGTTCAAAAAGAATATTTTATGTATTGCCACAACCAGGAATGTTGCAAGTTCTGGGCTATGGCAATATGTGAGAAACTGAAAAACAAAAAAAAAGAATAAGGGGACCAGGGGAACCTCCATTTGGAATACAACTACAGTTATTTTTTTCTGACAAAATGGGCCCATGAAGCCTTTTTCACATTTTTTGCATTAATGAACTGCTTTGATTGCAGGTTTAAAGAAATTTGATCACATTTTCCCTGTTCTAAGATATTTAGGGGTGTGTTTAGTAAAGGGCATTAGTTGTTATCGAGGCACTAATACGGGAAAGTCATGCCGCGGTGACAGCTAATGCTGGCAAAATGCAGATACAGTGCTGCAGGGAATTTTTTGCAGTATCTGCATACCGTATGTTAGGAGTCGCGTGGGTGGGATATGGATGGAGAGTGGGCATGCCTGTATCATGTGGATACCGTGCGTGTTGACAACACATGATAGCTGCATGTTTTGCAGGCATCGTGGATGCTGCTCATGCCACCTCAATGGGTGCTGTTAGCTGCAACGGCAATGTTGCCATGCCGCAATCCCTGTGTTTTCGCTGTGATATCTGCTGGGGAAATGCTGACATGCCTCCAACAGACAGCGTGTGACATTTGCAACTAGCAGTGCATTTTGCACTAAAACCCAAAGAAAAATAGCACATGCAAAGTTGGTAAGAAGTGTATAGGAAGTTAACCATCCTTCTCCAAAGGGATTATCAGCAGTCCACCTTAAAAAGATCTACAGCTCAGAACCCAGGGCTGGGAAGACATGATTCAAAAGGATTAAGAAGCCAGCTGTGTGCACAAGGGAGGAGAGGGGCCCTTGGAGACAGAAAGCTCCTTCCAAGCAGGGCTGGGAGAGGAATCCAACTGTAAGGTAGGCCGTTCAGGAGGTGGGAATCATATTTACAGACACTGAAGTCCAAATGTCTGACTGAACTTTGTGCTGAACTGAATTCTGTGCTTTAAATTATGGGACAGGGAAAGGGCACTGAGAACAAGCCTTGAGAAGACTACAAGCTAAGAGTGATTGCTGGACCACTGAGGGGAAGTAAAAGTAGTTTCTGTTTGGTCCTGAACTGTTGTGTGCCTGCTATTTTAAAAGCCCCCTTGTCACCACATGCCATGCTATACCACATATGGTGGCAGTGGTGGAATTTCCTCTAACCATATGACAGAGGGAAAATTCACGTACCTCCGGGGCTGTACCTCTCTGCAGCAGGGCAGGATTTTTTTGTTGTTGTTTGTATAAACTAAGATGATTAGCCTCGGCCTAGCTAGGGAGCTGGAAGAAAAGTCTAGTCAGTGCCGGACAGGCAGGGTTATGTTTTGGCTACTAGAGGCCGTTAAAGGTTTGTTGGAGCCAGAATGCTGCAGTGTTAACTCAGCTGCAGAAAACAGAGCTGTGGCTGTATTGTAAGACAGCAGTGACAAGCCAGAGTGGGGTGGCTCCTCCAGGTTCTCGCAGAAGGGCAGCAGCAATTTCAATAACTTTAACAGTGACCTGTGTGCATGTAAACCAGAAGCAGTATTCAACGGCACATATTTCACTTAAGACTCCAGCAGAGCATGACATGTTCGAGGTCATAGAGCTGCCCTGGCTCCTATACTCACTAATGATCGACTGAGACTACCCAAGCTTCTGGACAATATGGGCCAGCTAACTGCTGACTCTGCTAAGTCAAACCAGGAAATTTTCCTGGAGGCTCTCCCCCTAGAAGACCCAAGAATCCCAAACCTGCTAAGTCCCAGAGTCAATGTCGCCGGGAGAAGCTACGCTGCCATCAGAATCTGGGCATGGCTATAGAGGAGGGAGGAAAAGCCTAGTGAAGAAATCCATAGGGATAACTCAAGTCCAAATAGTAGTCACCCAAACACTACATCCCCTCCCAGAGTGGAGGCTGGAGGGAGACCCAGGGAGCTTCAAGAGGGCCCAGCAAGAGGATGAGTCTCTTAACATGCCCGACAGGGGGTCTTGGAAGTAGATGGGATAATCCAGTATGCAGTAGAGACTCCCCCTTTAAGAATCTTTTCCTATTTGATACTAAAGGGAGATTTCTTATACAGAGTGGCCGAGGGTTTTCTAGAGGGGGAGGAGTTAGAACAACTGATAATTCCCGAACTCTATCATCAGCAGGTGCTATCATTAGCACATAGCCATTTTCTAGGGGGACACCTGAGGGTGGAGAAAACACGAACATATTTTAGCTCAATTTTTCTAGCCCGGGGTCAATAAACAGGTGCAGTTGTATTGCCAGTCATGCCCCATCTGCCAACTTCACAACCCCACCAGAGTGAGACCTGCCCCTCTAGTGCCTATGTCCATCATTGTAACCCTGTTTGAAAGAGTGGCCATGGATCTGGTAGCCTCTGGAATGAACCACCTAAGATAATAAATATATTTTAGTCATACTGTACTACGCTACTATATATCCGTAGGCCATCGTTCTGAGAAATATGAAGACTACTATGATCGCCATTGCCCTCTAGGAAGTCTTTTCTCAGATGGGAATACCCTGTGAGATCCTCACAGACCAAGGAACGCCCTTTGTATCCAGGGTGATGAAGCAAGTGTATGCCTTGATGAAGGTTAAGCACTGCGAACATCAGTATATCACCCACAAACAAATGACCTCATTGAGTGATTCAAGAAAACTCTGAAGCAGATGTTTAAAACACTTATGCAAGAGGATGGGAAGAACTAGAACATTCTCCTCCCCTACTTAATGTTTATGAGGTGCCTCAGATTTCCATGGGGTTTTTGCCTTTTGAATTGCTCTTCAGAAGATGGCCAAGAGATATATTAGATGTGGTGAGAGAACCTGGGAAGAGGAACCCCATCCCAGGCATAATCTGGTAGAATACATCATACAAATGCAAAACCAGCTGGAGAGGAGGCCAGACTCAGTCTGGGAAAAGCCCAAGCCAAACAGACACCGCAACTTTCAACCAAGTGACAGAGTTTTAGTCTTGCTGCCCTTGTCCGAGAACAAGTTACTCTGTAAATGTCAGAGGCCCTATGAGATGGAAAAGAAAGTGTGTCCAGTTAACTACAAAATTGCCCAGTGTCACCACTCACCCTCCCAGAGGTAATTAGCATAGGTAGGGCAAGTGGGTAGTTGTGTTTCTTGGGTGGTAAAACTTAAAATGGAGGTGTAGAAAGGCCTCCTGGGTAATGTAGTCCACCAACCATGAAAATGAGTACACGTTGTGCACGAGTGGTTTAAGGAAATTAGGATTTATTTCCCCTCCCGGGGTTAGATGTTGAAGACCAAGAATAAGGACTATTTACAACGAAATTATACTTCCAGTGATAACAAAAATATTGCTTACTTTCAGCTGTTATACAAAACCAAAACAATAAACAGTTCCTTCCAAAATGTTTCTTTTGGCTGTTTCTTTCTCCTTAGTAAAAGCCAATATATTCAGCACAGAGACTGCACATTATCCGCCACCATATAAGAACAATCCATCATATATTCTGACTCAGGAGGTTGATATGGGTCCCAGTGCATACAATCAGTTTCTTCCTGGAAACCTTTTAGAACGGGTTCTTCTCTTTGCCAGGCAAACTGTTCTCTTTCACTCACAGGGTTTCCTTCCCCCAACCTGCTTGGTGAGTCTAAATGCTTGCTCTCAGGTGCAAACAGCTCTCTGTAGTTAAAGGGTAATACGTTTCCCTCTTCAGCTTTATAACATGGAATTCTTCCTTTGCTTTTAACACTACTTCCTCTCAGGATTCTCCCTTGGCTACCACACGGAAAACAAAACTCCTCTCCCCCTTCTGATATATATTTATAATCAGGGAAATTGACTTTACCTGGAGTCTGCCTTTTGTGAACCCAGCGTGGCTGTCTTTTCTGCTTTTCAGCATAAATGTCCTTGCTTCCTGAGCAATAGAAATCCTCTGTGCCTCCTACGTTTAAGCACTGCTCCCTGTGTCCTGGACCTGAATGTCCTACACAGCTCTTGTCCTTTGAAGAGTATCTCCAACTAGGATTGGGATTTCTTTTACCTTTCCCCACGCTTGCTGTGTCTCTCTCCGTGTCGGAGACTGAGCTTCCATCTGAGACTCTCCCCTTGTCTCTGCTCGTATCTTTGCCCGTGTCTGTGTCTGTCTCCCTCATATATTTTACTAGAGGGTTTTTATCTAGCTTCCTTCCCCCGTTGTATTGAGCCACACCTCCCCCCAGGTGTTCACAGTTCCCTGATGAGGTAGGAGCTAGCTCAGGGGATGGGCGTTCCCTAGCCCTCTGTGACGAGGTTTGTTTATGGTTTCCATGCCAACCCTCCATGCTTGACTCAGCACTGACAGCTTTGGTTTCATTTTCCACAGAAACCTCTGTTTCCATCGGTTCTGAACCTTGCACTTCACGACACCAGCCAGATAAATGGAAGAAGGCCAAAATGTATCATATTAATCTACCGAAAACGTGGAGTCTAGGGATGGCTGTGGTGGCTCAGGAGGATTTTGGGCTAGAAACTTCAGCCCTGTCTGATCTACCTCAAGTCCCGATTGGAGACCAGCTCTCCACAGCCCAAAGAAGAGACCTAGAGGGTCTGATCCACCGGAAACCAGAGGTGGGTTCGTCCCAGGTGAGGTGGGTTCGTACACCCACCTGGGACAAATCCACCTCACTTATCACATCATTACTGACCCTGTAGTGGTTATCTGACAATGAACCTATTGAATTCTGGAAGCCCAGTGACAGGCCATTGCCAAAGAACTTGAGGAAATGCTTAACCTGGGAGGTAGAGAAGAGTCTATGAGTGACTAGTCATCCCTCAATCTCTTGGTTCCCAAACCAGATGGGAGCATCAGATTCTGTATTGGCTTCCAGTAGGTCAATATCTTTTCTAAATTGGAAGCATATCCAATGCCCCAAGTAGATGAGCTAAATCAAGCAACCCAGTGGAGCATGCTTTATCTCGACCCTGGACTTGACCAAGGGATATTGGTAGGTACCCTTGACTCTGTCTGCCAAGGAGAAAACTGCCTTTTTGCTACTACAAGGTTTCTTCCGGTTTACTCTACAGCCATTTGGATTACACGGGGCTCCAGTCATGTTTCAACACTTGGTAAATCACCTGATGAGACTGCACAAGGAGTATGTAACTGCATACCTTGACGATATCATCATCTACAGCAAAGACTGGGCCACCCATCTAACCCAGGTACAAGCTGTGTTGACCAGCCTGTGAAAAGCCAGGTTAATGGCTAACCCTAAGAAGTGCTTCATGGGAAGCCGGGACGTCGAATACATAGGCTACTTAATCAGGAAAGGTCAGATATGATCTCAACTATGGAAGGTGGATGTTGTTGCCCAGCTCCCCATCCCAAAGTGAAAGAAAGATGTTCAGGCCCTCCTTAGATTGGTTGGCTATTACTGCCAGTTTATCCCTAACTTTGCAAAGATTGCAGAGCCATTAACTAATATCCGGAAGACAGCTCCCAAGCGGACTCAATGGTCACCGGACCTGGCCTGGCACCTGTCTTGATTAGCCCTGATTTCTTTCTACCATTTATTGTACAAACAGATATCTGTCAAGTGGGTACTTAAAACTTTCAGGTACTACCTGCTGAGCCATTTGTTTACATTGGTGATGGACTACCAAACCCTCAAATGGCTGGCTCAATCTAAGGAGTCCAACAGCCATATTATGCAGTGGTTTCTGAGTCTCCAGTATCAGATCCGCTACAGGGCAGGTTGGGCTCACCTGAATGCTGACTTCCTTTACCAGGTGGGGGTCACGGGTGTAGCCAGGTACTCAACAGGGCACAGTTGAGCTGAAGGGGAGGGCATGTAATGGGGTATATAGGAAGTTACCTGTCCCTCTCCAAAGATATTATCAGCAAAGGGTCTACAACTCAGAACCCAGGACTGGAAGTGCGTGACTCAGACAGAGGGATTAAGAAGTCAGCTGTGTGCACGAGGGAGAAGAGAAGCCTTTGGAGACAGAAAGCTCCTTCCAAGCAGGGCATATTTACAGACACTGAAGCACAAGTGACTGACTGGACTTTATGCTGAACTGAATTCTGTGCTTTAAAATATGTAACGGGGAAGAGCACTGAGAACTAGCCTTGTGAAGGTAATAAGTTGGAAGTGATTGCTGGACCACTGGAGGGAAATAAAAGTAGTTTCTCTTTGGTCCTGAACTGTTGTGTGCCTGATTATTTTAAAAGCCCCCTTGCCACCACACGGCACGCTTTACCACAATATATATATATGTTTGTACACATATGCACAAAATAGCTGCAAAGCTGAAGTATGCTATGCAATTTTAAATCAGTGAACGTTCTACTTCTAAACGTTAATTAGATGAACACAAAACACTAGATCGTTTATCGGAAACATTAGAATTAATTATGAAAAATATTAGAATTCAGTGAAATGTAGCATCTTAAAAATTAAAACATGCATCAATTTCAGTAAAACTGATGCCAAATTTATGTTTTAAGCATACCATTTAAGACAGAAAATGAGGTTTACAAGCACCTTTAAAGAAAGAGAAACAGCTGTCTATGAGCAAGAATTCCACAGAGGAAATAAAAGCTTGGCAGAGCTTAACAAAACAAATCTATCTGAATCAAGCCTGCTAAAGTTTTGCTGTTGTACATCATGTCTCTCATCCTGTCAAAATATTTTTAAGTGGTGATTAATCTGGGTCTCCCAGTGATAGAACTCATTCGTTTGACAAACAGTTCCAAAGCCGTTCTGACTTGAAGAGGCTCAGTGCAGGAAAGATAAATTACCCCCAAATCAAAATTTGAGTAGGAATTGCTATACCTTTAATTCAGTGAGCTAGACTAGACTAAAATTTCAAAAATCATAAAATGTATAAAGGAAAAACAAAGTGACAAATTCTTTATTGTGAACTGTAGCAATTGTGACCATTTTAGGAATTTTGGGCCTCATGGCATTTACACGGTATTACAGAGCTGTAAACCATGGGCACTAGCATGGTTAGTGCTGCTGAATATTCTGGGTAATGCCGCCATATGCCCAGATGCTAATTGCTTAGCATCGGGGTGTGTAGGGGGGCTTTCCCAGGTGGTACCCAGGGAAAACCATTCAGCAGCGATATTCAGCCACTGCCTGGTTATCGCTCAGCAGCAAAAGTTAGATGCAGTAAAAGCTGTCCTAACTTTCACTGCCAGAGCTAACCAGACAGCAGCTGAATATCGCCACTGCATGGTTCACTGCTGTGCCCACGTGTGGCCCCGGATTGAATATCCAGTTCTGTTCAATATCTTTATTAGTGATATTGCAGATAGTTAGTAGGACTTGCTTGTCCAGGGCTGACCCCACCACTTGGAGAGCTAGGAATTCACCTAGGGCATCAGAATTTGGAGAGCAGCAATGCCAGTGTGGCAGGAGAGTAGCAATTAAAAGCTGCTGTTAGTGTGGTTCTGGGTCTTTCAGCAATGTCCGTGCTGAAATCCCAGCACATCCTGCCCCTTCAGACAGGAAGTTTTTGTAGGAGGAGGCAAGCTGTAGTAGGCTTAATGTGTGGGCCTTTGCTAAAGGCTCCATGTGTGCTAAGCTTACTTTTGCTGTAGACCACTACCCATTGGTGGAGGTACACCATGTGAGTGGGGCAAAGAAAAGGGAGATGCTGGACATGGAGGTAGGGAAAGGAAGAGAGATGCTGGAGACAGGGGAAGGGAAGGGCAGATGTTGGATTACAGGGTGGAGGAGGTGAGGGTAGGGCTTTGAACTGCTGTGGAGGTGTACACAGCTGAAGGTTCGCCGAAGGTGTTACATACCCTTAAGCCAGTCCTGGACTTTTCTTTTTGCTGATGACAGTAATATCTGCAGTAGAGCGGACATTCTTGAGAGAGTAAATAAATTAAGGAACAATCTAAGAAAGCTAAAGGAATTGTCAAGTGCTTGTCAGTTAAGAGTCAGTGAAAAAATGTGCTGGAGCATGAATTTAAAGCACTGGAACATAGGCATTAATGAGAACAGTGTATGGTGAGTAAAGATGCTGATGTGCATCAATGAGAAAAGATACTACTACTACTACTACTAAACATTTGTAGAGCATTACAAGACGTACGCAGATCTGCACAGACACATGTAAAAGATGGTCAGGTGATTGTGTCTCATGATCCCAAATTAGCAAAGTGTTCACTTCCAAGGGGAGTAGTTTGTGGTGGGATCTAGGTTTCAACAAATGGTGCATGCAGGGCCGGATTTACCTTGAGTGAGGCCCTACGCCAACAAAAATTGTGGGCCCCCAGAAAAGATAAAAACGAGCACGCCGGATCCGCTGTTGGCCCTGACGTCATAATTAAACTGGGAATCCCAAAAGCCAAACTTGGAATGTACAACATTGTAGAAATAAAACTATACAATAATTTGCTCTTGTACTAAACAAAGCGCAGACGTTAATGATGCACATTTACCAGAGCTGACATATTCCAATTAAATTCAAAATAAAGAGATATTTTTCTACCTTTTGCGCATTTTTTTTCAGCTGCAATTGCTCCAGCCACTTTCTTCTGGTTTCTTCGTGTCAGTCCACCTCCAGTCTTAACCACCCCCCCCAGCCCATTTCCTGTCCCAGCCCCCCCCCCCCATCGGCTCAAGTAAAATTAAATTTAAAAAAAAAAACGCTGGCTGCTGCCGCGGCAGCATGGACTGTCCCGCGGGGCCCCCTCTGCTGTCGCGGCAGCATGGACTGTCCCGCGGGGCCCCCTCTGCCCGCTGAATCTGTCCTTCCCTCCCTCCATGTCGGCTTTGAGAGACACAAAGGAGAGTGTCTCCCTCGCGTCTCTGTTAAGCCTGCAGGGGCTGATGGGAAATTTATTTATTTATTTATTTATTTGTGGGTTATATCATATGTCTGAAATTGGAAAAACATATATACAAATTAAGTATATGTATTAGTAGAGGCCTCAGACCAGGGTTCTGGCTAGTGCTGATTTGACAGTTTACCACAAACTGCACAGAATTAAGCTAACACTGTACATAGTTGTCTGTATGAAAGTTCCATATGTTAACTGTACATAAGTTATTCTGTTCAATGTAAAATGTTTTCAATTGTTCCATGCAAACCAACCCTGATCTTTGGAAAGGGTGGTATATAAAAGCTTGTTAAATAAATAAATACTGCCCATGTAAATTACCCCTGATAATCTCTTTCATAGGCCCTAAGCTAAGAGTTTACTTTATTGAAAACAAAATCACTTAGCAGTCTAAAGATGAAAAGTTCAAAACTTCCAGACCACAGAAAATGCCAAATGCAGATGTCTACTTTAGTTTTGCCACATAAGAAGTAACAGTGGCTTCATCAGGACACGTGAGGCGTGAGATGAACTAGGTGTGTTAGAAAACAATCACTATCTAAGTGGCCAATTTAAAGGTATGCAGCGGTATATTGGAAGAAAAATGGATTTTTACCTTGGATACTTTGTATCCAAATGGTTTGAATTAATCAGTAGAATTGATTTTGGTCCTTTAATGCTAACAACCTTTGTGCTTCCATGGGTTCTTATAGTGCAGGCATGTCCAACAGGTAGATCGCGATCTACCTGTAGATTGCGGAGGGGTCAGAGGTAGATCACCAGCCCCACTTGGCTCCATCTCTCCAGCAGCTCACCTCGTCGCTAGGAGAGAGCTCATGCCGGCAGGTTGTCTGCCAAGGGCTTGCCGCCGCTGCTGATCCTTTGCCTGTCTTTTTTCCCTGCCTGCGAGAATCTTGCCTGCGGGTGTATTGGGGGCGCTTGTTGTTTTCATGCCAATAGTTTGTGGATACCCCAGGGGGCCACCGCCCGTGCCCCACAATGAGACGCCACAGGCCCGGCGTCATACCTGGTCTCCTGCCTCTCAGAATCACCCATTCCTGCCCCTGCCCCAACACCCCTTAGAAGTGTGTTATATACAGAAATGTGTTATATACCGGGCGATATCCATTCGCCTGGGCTTTACCTGAATACACTTACCATATTAGTTGTGTCATGTGCTGGTAGTTGGTCGCTTTATAGTTCACTTTCATTAAACGTTTTTTGGGCAGACACAACAAAGTGTCAAGAATTTGGTGATTTTGGCGGGCTTTTCCAATTTTGTTCTAACTTGCCTATGCCTTGCCTTCAAATTGGTTCAAAACACTGTGACTTTTGCTTGCCTCTGCAATTTTATTTTGCCTAGCCTTTGCGTTGTTTCTACACTGAAATTTTATTTCACCTTGCCTTTACGTTGATTCTACACTGTGTGCAGAATTTATTAAATCGTGTGTGGTGGTATTTGAACTTGTTTGGCGGTATTTGATTTTATCTGGTTTGCTGGACAGGTGTTTGAGTTTTTTTGATGCTTGTTTGGTGGTATTTGATTATTGGTGCCAGTATGATGAATTCTTATTTTTACTTTTAGAACGGCATGTGTGGTTTTGGCATCTCCAGTCCTTGTATTGCACATCATCCAGAGGCCTTCAGTTCCTGTTGATCTTTAATACTTTGGGAAAATGACAGTTTTGGACCAAATTCAGCCAGTGTTTATACTAACTTAGCAGATTTGGCTTTCTTACATCCAGCCACCCCAGTATAATGAAGATGAGGGTTCCAAAGAAGAGCAAAACCTACCACTTTCATGATGAATAGGAAATGGACTACTTCTTCATCACGGTGAAAGACAAGTGTTATTGTCTAATTTGTAACACCCCAGTATCCTTGCCCAAAAAGGGTAATCTGGAATGTCATTATAAGGCTCTGCATAGCAATAAGTTTGATGCTGATTTTCCACCCAAAAGTGAAGTTGATGGCGAAGCCAAGGTCACATTCGGTCACTGCAACCATAGCATCCTTCAAGGTCAGCAACCTGATCGCAAAGAAATGCAAACCTTTCACTGAAGGGGAATTTGTAAAAGATTGTTTTCTTGAAGCAGCTGACAATCTTTTTTAAGGATTTAAAAATAAGAAAGAGATCATAGCTGCTATTCAAGATGTACAATTGTCAAGAAACACTGTCATGCGGCGAATAGAAAAGATGTGTGGAGACACAACTGAACAATTGTTGGAGAATGTTTCAAATTGTGTTGCTTTCTCACTCCAACTGGATAAATCTACAGACATAAGAGACATAGCCCAGTTACTAGTCTTTATCCGGATGGTTTTTGAAGACTTCACGGTGATATTTCAGTGGCAGTTGCTCTAGATCTCTCAGCGGCTTTCGACCTAGTAGATCACTCCCTTCTCCTCCACCGTCTTCGGGAAGCTGGTCTTTGCAGCACAGTTCACCACTGGTAACACTCTTTTCTCTCTTCTCGTTCTTGTGCAGTTCACTCCTCTTCACCTACTTTCCCCCCCTCTGATTCCCAGCACCTCCCTTGTGGTGTTCCTCAGGGATCTGTCCTTGCTCCTCTCCTTTTCAATCTTTTTTTGGCCCCTCTTGCTCTCCTTATACAACAGTCAGGTATTTCGGCTTTCTTCTATGCTGATGACATTCTTCTACTTCACCACACATCTCCCTCTTCCCCCGATCTCTCCCCCCTTAACTCTTGTCTCACTTCCGTCACCAACTGGCTCACCTCTAACTGTCTCCACTTGAATCTTACTAAAACTCTGGCCATATGGTTCACTCATGGTGGCCCTTCCCCCTCACTGGCCCCTTCTTTCTCCGATTCCCCAGTCCCATTAGTTTCCACCTTTCGGTATTTGGGTGTTCACTTTGACTCGGATCTTTCCTTCTCTGCACACATTTCTCACTTCACTAAAACCTCATTCTTCTTTCTTCGACAAATTCGCTCAATTTGCCCCTTCCTTTCTTCCTCAGCTCTGATCACACTGGTCTTATCTTTGGTAATGTCTCGCATTGACTTTTCTAATTCCCTATTCCTTGGTCTTCCTCAATATCAGGTGTCCCGGCTTCAACGTATACAAAACACTGCTGCACGTCTTGTCACCCACTCTTCTCTTCGCGATCATGTCACTCCTATACTTCTCCATCTTCACTGGCTGCCTGTTTCTTTCCGTTCCCAGTTTAAGATGTTAATCCTATTACACAAAGTCTTTCACACTGGTATCCCTCCTTACTTAGCTGATCTACTATCCTTCCATTCTCCCAGGTACACTCCCCGTTCTTTTCATCTTAATCGCCTTGCCCTCCCTTCCCCTGCTCGTGCCCGCTTACAGCTCACTCATCTTTCCGCTTTCTACTTTGCTGGTCCCGCGCTCTGGAATTCACTCCCTCCCTCCCTTCGCCTTCGTCACAATATGTCACCTTTAAACACAACCTCAAGACCCATCTATTTTCCCTGGCATTCAACATCCCCTCTCCGTTTGTATGACCCTCCCCCTCTCTCAGTACTATAAGTTTGCCTTTTTGTCTCCTGTCTTGTCCTTGTCTTCTTTACTCTTTCTTTCCTATTCATAAATTGTACATTTCTTTTCCTTTTCCCAGCCTCGGCCAAGTTTTAATGTGATTTTATTATTGTACACCGCCTTGATTATTACAGAAAGGCGGTTTTTATCAAATAAATAAACCATAAACCATAAAGAAGAACTACTTGGAATGATTACTTTAAAAGGGAGAACTACCGGTAAGAAAATATTCAGTTCTTTCCTTTTTTTGTGACAAAGTGTAATCTTCCATTGCATAGATTTGTTTCCATCACTACTGATGGAGCAAGAGCAGTGACAGGTGAGGTTAACTGTTTCATAGCCCTCTGTAGACAGCATGACGACTTCCCAGATTTCCTTTCTTACCACTGCATCATTCACCAGCTAGTTTTGGCAAGCAAGAGACTCAATACAAAGAATGTCATGGACATCACTTTCAAAATTGTAAAGTCAGTTTGTGGAAGATCACTTCAAAGATGGCTTTTCAATCTTACTCTTGATGAAGGGGCAGCGGAAATCATTTTGCACACAGATGTAAGGTGGCTAAGTAGGCACAAATTTCTGCAAAGATTTCGTGATTTGCTGAATGAAATAAGAAGTTTTTTGAAGGAGAGGGGAAATGACCAAAAAGAGTTGGAAGATGAGGAGTGGTTATGTGATCTGGCATTTCTCGCTGACTTTACAGGCAAACTACGTGATATGAACCTTGAACTACAAGGTAAAAAAAATGCATTGTTGAGATGAGTACAGTTTCATCCTATAAGAGCAAATTTGAGCTAATGATGACTGACCTTGCAAAGAACACTTTAGATCATTTTCCTAATACGCAGGACCATCTGGGACAATATCCAAATTTTGTTTTTCAGAACGAGAAGTATGTGACAGAAATCTGTTCTGTTTTCCAGGAATTCGAAAATAGATTCTGTGACTTTCAAAAAATTGGAACAGTTGTGGAGTACTTGTCATACCCATTCAAAGTAGATGTGGACATTAAAGAAACTGCAGCTGCTATCAGTAAAAATTACTCATTGAAAAAGCCATCTCTTGAAAACGAAATATTAACCCTTAAAAATGACATTTTTCTCAAGACCTATGCTGAGCAAAAATCGTTTTGGAAGCTAGTGCCTAGAGACAAATTTCCCAACTTGAGAAGATGCAGTGAAGCTGTACACTCCTGTTTCGGTTCAACTTATTTGTGTGAATCTGCGTTTTCCCATCTGAAAATGACAAAGAGTACACAACGTTCCAACATGACAGATGAACATCTCCAGGATTCCCTGAGACTGGCCCTCACGCAATATTCACCCAACTTCAAAAAGCTGGTGGATGAAATGCAGGCTCAGACGTCTCACTAATGAGCAAGAGCGAAATATTAAAGATTGTGCAAAATCAGCCTGGATCAATACTCGACCTAAATTTAACACAAATTACTCAATAAAAGTTAAAGAAAGTTATTACTCAATAAAACTTTAAGAAAAAATGTACTTTCCATTTCCCCTTGAAGTTCTTACTGGATCTTCGTCTCTCTGTTTTGTTTTTGCTTAATTTGCTTAACAGCTGATCACATCCAAGTAAATGACAGAAGGTTCATTAAAAATGGGGGAGGGGGAATCCTCCAACTTTATTGGGTTCAAATTTAATTTGAAATTAATTTGAAACTGAATTTTCATGATGGTAGATCACCGGCACTTTTGGCCAGAAAAAGTAGATCACGACCTGTTCGAAGTTGGACATGCCTGTTATAGTGGATTTGTAATATAGTGTAATCTTAGAAATAGAGGCACTCTGTAATGCAGCAGTAAACAAAGAGGCCTTGATATTTACCTGCTATCCGACTTTTAGGGGAGGCAAATTATTGGGAGAGTGAAAGGTCATTCCCATATGATCCCTATTGATGATAGCTGGCAGAAGAGAGCACTTTTGAAATGCCTGTCCGTGCCAGGGGCAGGTTGAACAATGGACATGTCTGCTGATGAGTTTAAATATGCGATACTGTTCTGAAATAGGGCATACACATATATCTTTTTTGGACGACCCTGGACACAAATATAGTACATCATGCCCCGATGTATCTTAGATACGATTGGGGTGGATGTGTGTACATTGGGCATATTTTAAAATTGCTGTCTAGACATGGATGTGATTTGCACATATGAAAGATCATTTTCACAAGTGCAAATCATGAATAGGGCTTTTTAAATGACATCCTGAGCATATTGCGCAATTTTTTGCACATGCATTAAGGGGCTCATTTACTAAGCTTCATTAACAGTTAACACATACTAAATGAAGGGGTATGTTTACTAAACAGCGCTAACGTCGCAGCGGCGATCTTATCGCATGATAAGTAATATTATCGCGCGATAATACCGCACGATAACGTCACTTATCATGCGATAACGTCTCCGGCGGCGTTAAGGCACACAGAGAGTGGAGTAAGTCTCTCCAGAGGGCGGAGAGAAGGGGTCAATGGGTGGAGAGTGGACGGGGAGAGGCCCCAGGCACACTAACACTGTGAAATCAGGGTCTGAAAATTAACGCCAGTGAAAACCTTGCGTTAAAGGCACATTTGCAGGAAAGAGAAACCATTTCATTCAGCAATGTACAGCAAAGGCAGGGAGACCAAGAAAAGTGATAGTAGTGATACATGTGCAGCAACAGCATAGTGTCCAAGTACGAAAGGGCACTATGGTGAGGCTGCAAATGGGGTACAGGGGGCTGCAGGCGGGACATGCAGTGGGGCAGCTGGGACACAGGGTGGACTAGGCAGATGCCTAGGTGACACATAGGAATGTAGAAACGGAAAACCAGCAAGACAGCAACTGACCAAAGGCAAACATGTCCACGAGTGTGTGTCCCACAGTGCCACTATGGACATTACCCAGCAAGTATCCCAAAGGGCACATAACATTGGCAGGCAGTGCCGGGGGGAAGCGTGGATGTCTATGCAGGCACCCCTAACCCATATCACGCACCATAGGCATCCGCCTACCGGCACACTGGATGGCCTGGGACTGCGCACCACCAGCATAAGGGCATGTCAGCATGGTGGCGGAGGGGTGCTGGTAGTGGAGGGGGCAGTGGCATCTGCCCACAGCAGACCAAGGCCAAGCCCTGTTTAGGTGGGTGTCATGCACTGCAAAAGACAAGGTCTGTCTGACGAACAGTAATGGTATCCTCAGGGAATGACCTGCCTCTGTGGTAACGGTTTGGTACACTACACACAGCCAGTGTGTTCAGGGGCAGAAGGTCACAAGTTCAGGTCATAAGAACATAAGAAATGCCATACTGGGTCAGACCGAGCTCCATCAAGCCCAGTATCCTGTTTCCAACAGTGGCCAATCTAGGTCATACGTACCTAGCAGTTTCCCCAAAAGACACAGGTTCTGCAGTGCTTGTACTAGGCCAAGCATTGATATCCTGGGTCCCTTTTTAATAGTGGGGGCTCCTGCCAAACCTGTCCCCATATTTTACCCAGTACTAAACCGTGGTAATAAAGAAGGAACCTCTATTGCAGATAAAATAAACACGCCATAAAAGCCTATATTTTAACCTACAGAGCACATACACCATAGTCATGTGCAGTCCCTACAGCAGAGGTTCCCAACTGCAGTCCTGGAGGGCCAAACACCATTCAGGTTTCATGCTGTCCCTAAGAAATATGCTTGAGTTGCATTTGTATGCACTGCCCCCATTGTATGCAAATGTATCTCATGCATATTCATTAGGGACAGCATGAAAACCTGAATCGTGTTGGGCCCACCAGGACCAGAGTTGGGAACCTCTGCCCTAGAGCATAGGCCAACAGGAGCACAAACACCCACACCCACAGCCTCCACTATATAAAGCCTCATGGAGAGTCAGGCTGTTGGGCCCTGCGCAGAGCAGCATCTACCAATACCAGCACCTGCATACCTTAGCAATGCCGCCATAAACATAGAAACACGTTCCACATATATTAAAAGGTTGCAATGATCAATGTCAGATAACAAATCCTACATTAAACACAATTTGTTAACAGAGATTCATCATAGCAACCTTTTGACATATGTGGAGTGTGTTTCATATTTTGTTACTGACAGTGTTTACCACCCCGGAGAGTGACCCTAACAGTATTGAGTACCATAGCAATGCCTGCACTGTGTCCAGGACTGGTGTGGCGGCCAGGGCTGCCAATCACCTCTTTCTTTGCACAATGCTGACATAGGTGTGGGAGTGTGTGTATGTCTATCCAGTGTTTTGTGGCTGCCTACACCTTACTGAGCCCACAATGCTTGCACTGTTTCCAGTGTTAGCCTGGCAATGTGCATAATGAGGAGCAAGGCATTGTGGATATGGCCCGGACAGGGCGGTCTGGGCAGGATGCATCTGCACAGGGCATAGGGCAATGGCTGGGACATTGTAGTGCCCGATCATCACCTGCACGGACAGGGTGGCCACAGCATGTCATGCTGTGAGGTCACTCTCACCCTGACTGAGCAGTGACCATGGCATGTCCAGGTTCCCACATAGTGCTATACAGTGTTTTTCTTAAGTGATATCTGGGAGTTCCCATTTCTGGGGCCCAATCGCTGGCATACCTGCTTGGTGTTTGTGCTTACATCCCACTTCTGAGTGCACACAGTTTCTCCAGGAACATGCATTATGTACTAGCTAGCAAACTGTCTGCAGTTAGCTTGTGTATGGCTGGAACACCTTGCAGGGTGCAGCGGGTGAAGGCTGACTGTACCCCCGGCTGGTGAATGTCAGATTGTGGTGGGGGGTAGCTGAGCTTTTCCAAGCCTACTGCCTGTCTGCCAGTGCCCTATGTGGTACGTACATATCTGCAGTGACTACCCCGCAGGGCACCCTTCCCCTGCAGAATTGGGGTTGATGGTTCCACAGCCTTTCATTATGTCCCTCTACTGCCTCCATTGCAAAGATGTAGAGTGTGGTTCTGTTGGTGGCAGATCCTGGCCCCCACCCTGACCTAGAAAGAGCGGGTTGGTAGATGGTGCTACATAATCCATATGTGGGCCCAGACACCCCCTCTGCTCTTATAACAAGTGATCATGGCAACCAAACAGTATATGCACTATTCTGGGTGCATCATAGTCCACAAGGGCTAAATGTGACTGGGAGATACAGATGGCCACAGAGGTATTCTACGTGTGCCTGCAAGGACTACCTGCCACACAATGGCACTGATGGGGACCTGCAGCACAGCCTATCTCCAGCAAGCCAGGTGCTGTAGACCTGGTGCTGGGCACCCTACCTCACCCTCAGGGTGAGCACAGGAACCACACAATGTCATGGTCTGTAGCTACACTGTGCCAGTAACACACACGGTCAGTTCCCCCTACCAGGCTGAGGTGCTGTGGAGGCACATACCCCATCTTGTGATCAGAGGTAGACTGCTGATCTGCATGTGCAGTGCATCATGGGTATGGGTGGGTTTACCCTATCCTGGTAACCACAGCAGACAGCTTGTGCAGTGACCTGCAGTCTTTCTGTAGCTAGCCAGTGCTGTGTTTGAAGCTATAGAGATGTAGCCCACTTGTTATTACAATGACTGTGTAGGCAGAGGTCATGAGTTCAATCCTGCAGTGGTGTTATTTAGTAAGGCTGTCTGTGGGATTTCCTTTTAATTTAAATCAGTGCTGCAAGCAAAAACACCCTCACAGTGCCGTAACCTAAGGTGCCTCAAAAGGCGCCCTATAAAGCACCCTATAGGGCACATTACAAGGTGCCTTGGCGGACAGGGCACTTTATAATGTGCCCTATGGGGCGCCTTATAGGGCGCCTTATGAGGCACCTTAGGTTATGGCACTGTGAGGGTGTTTTTGCTGGCAGCACTGATTTAAATTAAAACGAAATCCCTCAGACAGCCTTATTAAATACCACCACTACAGGATTGAACTCATGACCTTTGCTTCTACAGTCATTGTAATAACCAGCAGGCCACATCTCTATAGCTTCTAATATGGTGCTGGCATGAACTTAAGGTTAATGCGCGTTAACGAGCCAAGGCGCCCTCTATCGCGCGATACAGATTCCTTGCTACCTTGCCTTTGGAACGCCCACTACCTTATATGGCATTCCTCACATTAACGCTGCACTTTTCGCCGGTAACATTAGGATGGTTTAGTAAACATACCCCTAAGAGTTAACTCAGCACCTCGGCAGCTACTGCCACATTAAGAGCTAAGGTGGAACAGGACAGAGAACGGATGGAGAATGAGCAGGGAGTGCACCTTATAATCAATGTGAAGGTAGTTTCTGCTCATTAGCTGCAGTTGTTACCCAAACAAGGGCAGTTAACTGCATTGCATTATCTGCAGTGCAGCTAATGCGTGGAAATGACTTTTCCTCTGTGCTAACTAATGTCCCCCCAAAATTGCAGTTGCACACACCAGGTCCCTCATTGCATCCCTCTAACCACACACACACACACACACACATACTCTCACTTGAAGTCACACAAAACATACATATGAAATACAGATGCCCTGCACCTCTAGAAGCTAACATGATTGCATGGGTCCCAGTACTACTAATCTGATCTGTTTCTCTCATCCACATATGCATCCATCCTATACATAGTAACGTGGAGGCACATTCCAATCTGTATGCCCCGGGGCACTGTGCGTCCAGTCAGAACCAGACAGTGGTAGATGCGATTCTGATCCTGCGGGGCACATTTAGCTCCCGCAGGTTCAGAATCGTGTCTAAGCCTGTATGTGCAGGCCAGGACCCAATTCCAGTCAGCCTGCACATACAGGCTGCTGCCTGGCTAACTCAGTCAGGCTCCTGAATGGAGCCATGGCGCCATGGCATCCGGTTGCTATGGCATCGCGGCTCCATTCAGGAGCTGTGATCCCTGGCCGCCGATGACTTTGTTCTTTCCCCCAGCCCAACCTCCGATCTGGCCTCCCAAAGTCAGGGTCTGGCTGTGGGGAATCTCCTGTGCCCCCTTCACCCTTTGCTGCTCCCCGGGCCTGCTGTCCCTCAACATCTAGGGGAACTTATTCCACTTCAGAAGTGAAATAAGATCCCCGTCTAATCTGTCAGCCCCAGACGGACAGGGCCGAAATCAGAATCGGCACTGTACATCCTGGGCTGCGGACCACCCACTGCCTACCCTAACCCTGCCTCCACACCACCCCCTTCCCGACCCTGTCTAGCCTCCCCCATACAAACTCCTTGTTCATACGGGGAGGCTTCGTCAGGGACGGAAAAGGGGGATGTGTTACAGAATAGACCCCATAGTATATGATGGCAGATAAAGACCATCATGGTTCATCTAGTCTGCCCAGCAAGGTGGCAAGAGCAGGTGCGCCCTCCACTCTGTGCAGGTCACCCCTCCCATGCATTTGTTTAGGGGCATACCCACCGCTCTGTGCAGGTCACCCCTATTTGTTGAGATATTAGAAGCAGTTAAGGTTAATTTGATTTTATCCTGTTGCTATAAAGGGATCCACTGTGTCTGTCCCATGCCATTTTGAATTATTTCACTGTATTTTCCCCCACCACTTCATCCAGGAGGCATTCCAAGCATCCACAATCCTTTCAGTGAAAAAGTATTTCCTGACGTTGCCTTTCAGTTTGCCCCCTTGCAGCTTCATGTTATGTCCTCTAGTTTTGCAGCTTCCCCATCTTTGATAAAGATTTGTTTATGCATTATTACTCCTTAAGTACTTAAAGGTCTGTATCATATCTCCCCTGTCCCTCCTCTCCTCTAGAGTATACATATTTAGGTCTTCAAGTCTCTTCTCATATGTCTTCTGGCACAAGCACCAAATCATTTTGGTTGCCTTTTTCTGAACCGTTTCCAGTCTTTTTAGATCTTTTGCGAGATACGGTCTCCAAAACTGAACACAATATTCCAAGTGAGGCCTCACCAGCTATTTGTACAATGTCATTAGTATTCCCTCCTTTCTGCTGATAATTCCTCTCTGTATGCAATCCAGCATCCTTCTGGCTTTGGCCACTGCCTTGTCACACTGTTTCGCTACCTTGAGATCCTCAGATACAATCACTCCAAGGTCCTTTTCCTGGTCCGTGCACACCAACCTCTTAGCCCCTTTCTCATACAATTCTCTTGGATTTCTGTATCCCAAGTGCATGACACTGCTCTTCTTCACATTACATCTTAACTGCCAAGCATTAGACCATTCTTCCAGCTTTTGTAGATATTTCCTCATGTTATCCACTCCCTCATGGGAGTCCACTCTTTTGCAAATTTTCATGTCATCTACAAAAAGACAGACTTTTCCATTCAGTCCTTCAGCAATATCACTCACAAATACATTTAACAGTACTTGTCCCAGGACCGATACCTGGGCATGCCACTATTCACCTTCCTTTCATCTGAGTGAGTTCCATTTCCCATCACCTTCTGATGTCTATCAGTGAACCAATTCCTGATTCAGTTCACCACCTTGGGACCCATCCCCAGGCTGTTCAGTTTATTGATAAGCCTCCTGTGAGGAACAGTATCAAAGACTTTGCTGAAATCTAGGTAGATCACATCCATCGCATGCCCTAGTTCTCTGGTCACTCAGTCAAAGAACTCAATCAGATTTTTTTGGCATGATCATCCTTTGGTAAAACCATGTTGCCTCAGATCATGCAACCTATTGGTTTCAAGAAAGTCCACTATTCTCTTTCAGGAGTGCTTCCCACCACTGAGGTAAGGCTTACTGGCCTGTAGTTTGCCACTTTTTCCGTATTACCACTTTTGTGACGAGTACCACATCAGCCCTTCTCCAGTACTGTGGAACTTCTCCTGTCTCCAAGGATCTATTAAAAACATCCTTTAAAGGCCCTGCCAGAACTTCTCTGAGTTCTTTCAGAATCCTGGGATGTATCCCATCCGATCCTATGGCCTTGTTTACTTTCAGTTTTGCAAGCTGTTCAAACACATCATCTTCTGTGAATGGTATGGTATCTACACCATTCCCATTTGTATATTTGTCAATCACAGGTGGTCCTTCTTCAGGATTTAGTAAAAAAAGAACAGAAGTATTTCTTTAGCACTTTTGCTTTTTCAATGTCACTTTCCATGAATCCGTTCGACACTTTTGAGTCTTGAAATCCCACCTCTGATGTCCCTCTTTTCCCAAATATACCTGAAAAAGGTTTTGTCATCACGCTCTAGATCTTTAGCCATCTTTTCTTCTACCTTTGATTTTCCTATCCTTATTTCTCTTTTTGTCTCTTTATCCTGTATTCTTTTCTATGTTCCTCTGTTTGCGAATTTCTGAATTTTGTGAAAGCTGTGTTTTTTGCCTTTATTTGTGCAGCCACTTATTTGGAGAACCAAATAGGTTTCCTGCTCCTCTTGTTTTTATTTACTTTCCTTACATATGTATCTGTTGCCCCTTTAATTGCCTCCTTTAGTTTAGCCCATTGCAATTCCACTTTCCTTATCCCCTCCCACCTTGCCAACTCCTCCTTCAGGCACTTGGCCATTTTACTGAAGTTAGCATTTTTGAAGTCTAGGACTTTGAACTTGCTGTGATTGGACTCTGCCTTGGCTTTTCTCTCAAGCCACACCGTGTGATGATCACTGCTGCTCACATGGGCACCCACCCAGACATTTGACACACTTTCTCCATTGGTGAGTACTAAATCCAGCATCAAACTTTCCCTGGTCGGTTCCTTCACCATATGTCTAAGCAATGCTTCTTGAAAGGCATCCACAATTTTTGTACTTCTTTCCAGATTTGCAGAAGTAATACTGCAATCAGTATCAGGTAGATTAAAGTCACCCAATATGATCACTTCCCCCTTCATGGGTAACTTTGTAATATCAATAATCAAGTCTCTATCAATTTCTTTGGTTTGAATTGGAGGCCTGTAGAGTACACCAGTATGGATGATAGTGCCATCTCGTCTTTCCAACACAATCCACAACACTTCTTCTTTTCCCCACGTCCCCTGCATTTCAGCAGCTTTAATATTGCTTTTGACATATAGGGCTTCTCCTCCTCCTTTTCTGCCTTCTCTGTCTCTCCTAAATAAATTATTGCCAGCTATGGCTATATCCCATTGATATGACCCGTTAAACCATGTTTCTGTAATGGCCACAATGTCCAAGTCCATTTCCACCATTAGGGCTTCCAGGTCAGGAACTTTGTTGGCTAGGTTTCAAGCATTTGTGCTCATTGCTTTCCAGCATTTGTTGACTCGCTTGCCTGTATTTTGCATAGATGTTGTTCTACCTGCAGGGCCGGATTTACCTATACGCCATGTACGCCATGGCGTAGGGCCCACAGCTGGCAGGGGCCCACAAAAAAAGAAAAAGTTAATTTTTTTTTTAAATAAAATTAAAAAAAAACCTGCTGGCTGCCGCTGCGGGGCCCCCTCTGCTGCCGCGGCAGCACCGACTGACCCACGGGGGCCCCCTCTACAAGCTGACTCCGTCAGTTGGTTCGTTCGTTCCTCCCTCCCTCCCTCCCTCCGTGCAGGCTGTGAGAGATGCGAAAGTGTCTCCTCGCGTCTCTGTTAAGCCCGCAGGGGCTGATGGGAAATTTCCCATCAGCCCCTGCGGGCTTAACAGAGACGCGAGGGAGACACTCTACCTTCGCGCCTCTCACAGCGTGCACGGAGGGAGAGAGGGATCGACGGACCGACGGAGTCCGCTTGCAGAGGGGGCCCCCGCAGGTCAGTCCGTGCTGCCGCGGCAGCAGAGGGGGCCCCGTGGCGGCAGCCAGCAGGTTTTTTTTTTTAAATTAAATTTTACTTTAGGCCGACGGGGGTGGGGGGGTAGGACTGGTAATGGGCTATTGGGGGGGCTGGGGCTGGGGCTGGGCCTGGAAATGGGCTGGGGGGGTTAAGGCTAGAGGTGGGTTGATGGGGTTAGGACTGGTAATGGACTGTGGGCTGTTGGGGGGGGCTTAGAACTGGCAATGGGCTTTGGGGGGGTTAAGACTGGTAATGGGCTGTGGGCTGATGGGGGCTGTCTGGTAATGGGCTATGGGGGGCCTAGGACTGGAAAGGGGCTGGGGGGGTTAATAATGGATGTGGGCTGATGGGGTTATGAATGGTAATGGGCTGTTGGGGGGGGTTTAGAACTGGTAATGGGCTTTGGGGGGGGTTAAAACTGGTAATGGGCTTTGGGGGGGGTTAAGACTGGTAATGGGCTGTGGGCTGATGGGAGCTGTCTGGTAATGGGCTATGGGGGGGCTAGGACTGGAAATGGGCTGGGGGGGTTAAAACTGGAGGTGGGCTGATGGGGTTAGGACTGGTAATGGGCTGTGGGCTGATGGGGGGGTTAGGACTGGCAATGGGCTATGGGGGGCTGACTGGAAATGGGTTGATGGGGTTAGGACTGGAAGTGGGCTGATGGGTTAGGACTGGTAATGGGTTATAGGGGGGGCTTAAACTGAAAATGGGGTGATGGGGGGTTAGGACTGTAAGTGGGTTGATGGGGGGGCTAGGACTGGTATTGGGTTGGGGGGTTGCTAGGACTGGAAATGGGCTGATGGGTGGCTAGGACTGGAAATGGGCTGATGCAGGGACTAGAAGGGAATGGATGCTGGGTGAGGCTGGAACTAGAAGGGAGCTGATGTTGGGGGAGGATTAGAATGGGATGGGGCTGGAAGAGTAAAATGGAGAAGGGAAAAATATTTAGTGTGGGAGGGATAAAAAATCTACAATTGGCCGGGTATTGGGAGAGTAAGTGGGGATTGAGGATGGAGGGGTAAAATTTGAGTGGATGAAATAGGAATGAGGAAAGAGCAAAAGGAGAAAGATTAGTATGTTAAAGCAGATGTAGAGAGAGAATGGAAAAAAATCTAGCAGAGAGAAGAAAGGACAAATGGACAGCAGACGATGGAGAGTTAGCAGAAGACACGAAGAAACCAGAAGAAAGTGGCTGGAGCAATTGCAGCTGAAAAAAATGCACAAAAGGTAGAAAAATATCTCTTTATTTTGAATTTATTAATTGGAATATGTCAGCTCTGGTAAATGTGCATCATTAACGTCTGCGCTTTGTTTAGTACAAGAGCAAATTAATGTATAGTTTTATTTCTACAGTGTTGTACTTTCCAAGTTTGGCTTTTGGGATTCCCAGTTTAATTATTGTCTTCCTGTTTCTAAATTGTGATTACTTGTTTGATGGTCTATGTTCTGCATGTGTAACTGAGCTGAGGTGTTCTGTTTATATAATTCCTATTTGACATTGCCACTTGTTCTCTTTCCCCAGTAGGTCATGTATTGTTGTTCTCTGAAATGTATTGGTTTAATATTTGCAGTGTTGCCTTTTGATTGGTAGGGTATGGTGCTTTGTGAGTCCTGGTAGTGCTGTTAGGATACGGCGGGTTTACTATGGGTTCTAAATGGGCAGTGTTTGTAGTAGTTCCTAATGTGTCTGGCAGTTGGCACTGGATTATAGTAATGTAGAAATCTTTTAGTCTTTCTTTATCCATACACTCATTAAGAGGCACGTTTACTAAAAGTTAGTATATGGTAACATTATGCAAATATTTATGCAAATGAGGCCCCTTATGCAAATGAGGCCCCGCACCCCCCTTGGGCCGCCCCTGCTGGGGGCCCACAATTTTTGTTGGCGTAGGGCCTCACTCAAGGTAAATCCGGCCCTGTCTACCTGCCTTTTCCCTCTTGCCATTGATGTGTGGATTAATAGTATGGCTGTTTCCAATGTTATTATGTTTTTGCTGGGAGTGACGTCCTGAATTTGTTCTTCTCCATCCATCTCCCCCTTTCCCTAGTTTAAATGCCTGTCCACATAATGCCTGAATTTTTCACTTAGGATCCTTTTCCCTGTGACAGAGAAATGTAGTCCATCAACACAATATAGCCTCTTATTGTTTCATCTATTTCCCCAGCCGCCTATATATCTAAAACCTTCTTGTTTTCACCAGGTTTGGAGCCATGTATTAAAATTGATTATGTGATGCAGCCTACATCAAGAGTCCAATTTCTTGGATGACAGGGATTATTAGGGTGCCCTAGATCACCTCCTCTAGCTCACACAGCAATTGTCAGCATAGCCAGAATAATCACCATTGCACCTCTGCATATTTTTGTAGAGGTTTTTAGTAATGTGTCTTAACTATATAACCTTCACCCACTTCTGCATTCTGTTCTTTACAGCTGCACTTCGTGGTCTTCTAGACTTCAGACACACCGATTCACATCATCTTTGTCACAGCCATTTATCTCTATGGGACGCATTGCAGAGCAGAGCAAAAAGGTTCTCCTTATTCCAAGTCCTGGCCTTATTCCACGTTTCTGCTGATATAACGTGGATGTCCATGGAAAACATACAGAATGTACATGGTCTTTTCCTGAATATGCATTGCATGTCTTCGCTTCTGACCACACCCCCATTCCACCCCTCCCACTCACTTTCTGAGATCCTTGTGCTAGCATCATGCATGTGGAGGGCAACAGATGTATCAGAATATGGTCGTAGACGTTTTCGCTAGAAAAACGTCTATGTTGCACATCCAAGGGCTTATTCCTGTTCCAGAATGACCCCCATGGTGTGCAGATGGAATAACAAGGATACATGGATAATGTTAGGCTTTATCCTTTCAAAAATATATGTAAAAGATTTTAACTGCAGATTTTCAGTCTTTTAATTGCCTTTCGTAAAATTTTATATATAGGCTAATTAATGCTCAGATTAATATGATTCTCAAAAATATTGATGAATGTCTATATCGCACTTCTGGAGAACGGATCTATGGTTTCCAACTTAAAGATTACCATGTCTTGATTATTTTTAGTAAATTAAAAAAATGCACTTTAACCAAGAAAGATCCAAAAAATATATACATACGGTATATACAAATACACATAGAGAGAGATTTCTACAATTACAATATATGTAATTGAAGAAATTGCATAGCTTCATTTGGAATATGTTCCCATCTGTGTAAATAGATTACTGTATAATTTGCATGCCAAATTAGTAAGCGATGAAACAATATCTCACTTTCATCAAAAATTGAATCAATGTTCTTTCTGGACCAATTAATCCTTAAAAATGATGCAAGAGAAAATATGTTCACTTTTTTAAAGGATTAAAAGTAATCAATTGCTTGAAACAACTTCTTCCCATCAGACGTTGGCAGGTGTAGTCATATTATTGTTTTAACATAACTGTTTCCTCTTGTTTTCATGGGGCCTCCATCTCAATTGAAACTCAATTGTATTGGGACCATTGCATCTTACAGTATTTTTTATTTCATGTTTAATTCTTTTTCACTCCCATTCAGGAGTTCAAAGTCCTGATTTATGCTGATCACATACTGATATGCACCCCTTTCTCCACAGTTGCCCCCGACTACTCCAATCTCTCAGCCTGCTTCAAGGAAATAATGAAATGGCTTCAGCACTGCAACTTAGCAAACAACTTCAGCAAGACTGAGATCCTACATGTCACAGGGACCCCATCTTTACACCTCCTATAAACATCAGATTTGATGACATGGATCTCCAGGTCAAAAACAATACTTCAGAGTCACTTTAGATCAGCAACTAAACTTTCAAGCTCACATCTGAAACACAACCAAGGCAGTCTATTCAAAGCTGAGGACACTACATAACCTACACCCCTACTCTCCTCTGACAATTTCCATGCAGTCTGTCAGGCCATGATCACCCCCTGTTCAACTACTGCAACTACAAGGACTACCTAAAAGTACTATCTTACCACTACAGCTTGCACAGAACACCACAGCACACGCAGTCTTCAGAGCACCCAGACATTCCCACATCACACCCATACAAAAATCCCTTCACTCTTTACCCATCACCTCCAGCATTAAATTCAAAGTCCGCACCATCACTCACAGAGCTCAGAATTGTCTCATTGCCCAACACCTCCAGACGTCCCCCAGTGCCACCAGACTGTGCAGACGGAGCACACTGAACCTTCTTAGCCTACCTCCACAGATCTGTAAGAGCACCCAGTATGCTCACCTAAGGTCATTCTCACTCTACGTCCCTACACTCAGAATACATTGCCACCCACCCTGCAAAATATCCAGTCAACTAAAACCTTTAGCAAACACCTGAAGACACACCTCTTCCAAGAACATTACAGCACACATCAACACTCTTGAAGGGCAACCTATGTTTACTATGCTGAACTTTGTTGTAACCCACTGCTACTATACCTTTGTCTTTACCTTGTTGACTGTTCACCATTTTGACTGAACTTGGGTAACTTACTGCCACCGTGCTCTTGTCTTTCCTTTATTGGCTGTTCACCGTTTTGACTGTTAGAAAAATGGTATACCAAAATCAGTTAAATAAATAAAGCTGCCAAAAAAAGAAAATGAGTGCCTTCATATACTGGCTGGTGAAATAAAAAGGCCCTCCAGTCCAAATGGCAGTACTTCCAGACCCTCTCCCCCAAGGGGACCTCAATTCCTTGCTGGCCGAGTGGCCCTGCCACTTTCTCCCCAGACTGATGTGGTACTAAAATGATTGTATAGCTCCCCAAATCCCCCAGTCCTTCACAAACTCAAAAGATCAAACATCGATCTGCCCTCCGAATCAGCCCAACTCACTCAAATGACTTTGTAGGGTGCAGCTCTCTCTTACTATAACAGACCTCCATCTGAATTACAGCTAAACCACTCATCTTAGTTTTCATTACAAAACTTAAAATGTGGTTATTTGAAGAGCGTCTAAAGTCTTAATGAATTTTCTATTGGGATGTGATGATTTTTGCTATGTATTTTATGTTGTAGTTGTTAAGTGCCATTGAGTAGGTGTTGACTCATGGCGTCCCTCTGGATAGTTGTCCTAAATTGAGTTCGGTCTTCAATCAGGTGGCTCATTGTTGACAGACTGGCACCCATAGCTGCTGTTACTGTATCGATCCATCTTATTGCTGGCCTTCCTCTTTTGCGTTGACCTTCTATCTTGCCAAGCATGATGACTTTCTCTAATGATCTCTCTCTTCACATAATATGTCCAAAGTATGAAGGTCGAAGTCCTGTCATCTGAGATTCTAAAGAAAGCTTAGGTTTGATCTCCTCTAGTACTGACTGTTTTTTTCTTCAGGCTGTCAATGATATACACGGTATTCGCCGCCAGCGCCATATTTCAAAGGCATCAATTTCCTTCCTGTCTATTTTTTTCACTGTCCAACTTTCGCATCCATATGATGTTATTGAAAATATCATGGCTTGAACGAGTTGAATCTTTGTATGGAGAGAGACATCTCTGCTCTTCAGAATCTTGTCTAGGTCCTTCATAGCCATTCTGCCAAGAGCAATGCGTTGTCGAATTTCTTGACTGCTTGTTGCTTATTTATTGATAGTTGATCCAAGTAGGTTAAAGTTGTCCATAATTTCAATTTCTTCTCCATCAACAATGAACTTATTGATTTTGCCAGTTGTCATGATCTTTGTCTTCTTTACATTAAGGCGCAGGCCCATTTTAAGACTATGGGGTATGTTTACTAAACCATCTTAACATCACAGCAGTGGTATTATCGTGTGATAAGTGCCATTATCGCTTGATAAATGTAACATTATCGCACGATAACATCACTTATCGTGCGATAATGCAGCGGCAGCATAAAGGCACACTAACGCTGTGAAATCCGGGTCTGAAGGATGGAGTAAGGCTTCCCAGAGGGCGGAGAGAAGGGGTCAATGGGTGTAGGGTGGGAGGGGAGAGGCTCCAGGCACACTAACGCTGTAAAATCCAGGTCTGAACACTAACACCAGTGAAACCCTCGCGTTAAGGCACATTTGCAGGAAAGAGAAACCATTTAAGTCAGCAATGTGCAGCAAAGGCAGGGGAACTCAGAAAAGTGATAGTTGCGATACATGTGCAAGGAACAAAGAGGCAAATAAACAGATAAAAGGACCAGAACCACATCAAAAATCCCAATAACCAAGCTGGCCAATAGTGATATTAATGATAAACATAAAGCAACACTACTGACAAAGCGTATAAATTAAGATATCATGTTTGGAAGGGTCTATGCTCTGTCCCCCTACAAAGTGAATGATCCCACATTGAAATAGCACTGATCAGGGTTTCTGTCGTTTAGATTGGACAGGTTTGTTAGGGCATGCACATGTGCAGCAACAGCAGAGTGGGCACGTAGGAAACGGCAACTGTACTGATGCTGTAAATGGGATACAGGGGGCTGCAGGCGGCACATGCTGTGGTCCAGCTGGGGCACAGTGCAGGCTAGGCAGATGTCTAGGTGGCACATAGGAATGCCAAAACAGGTAAAGCAGCAAGACAGCAACTGATGAGGGTCCAACATGGGCACGAGTGTGTGTCTCACAGTGTCACAGAGGAGATTATCCAGCAGGTACCCCCAAGGGCACATAACATCAGCAGGTGGTGCGGGGGGGGGGGGGGAGCGCGCATGTCCATGCAGGCACCCCTACCCGAGAACCCATACCATAGGCAGCTGCCTACCGGCATACTGGATGGCCTGGGACTGTGTACCACCAGCACCACCGGCATAATGGCATGGCAGCATGGTGGCGGAGGGGTGCTGGTGGCGGAGGGGGCAGTGGCATCTGCCCACAGCAGACCATGGCCTAGCCCCATTTAGGTGGGTGCCATGCAATGCAACAGACAGGGTCTGTCTGATGAACAGTCATGGTATCCCCAGGGAATGAACTGTCCCTGTGGCAACAGTGTGGTGCAGTACACACAGCCAGTGTGTTCAAGAGCAGAAGATCACAAGTTCAAGTCCCAGCTGTGGCTCCTAGCAATCCTTTCCCCATATTTTATCCAGTACTAAACCATGGTAATAAAGAAGGAACCTTTATTGCAGATAAAATAAACATGCCTGAAACGCCTATATTTTACCCTACAAAGCACAGACACCATAAACATGTGCAATCCCTAGAGCAGAGTTTCCCAATTGCAGTCCTGGAGAGCCAAACACCATTCAGGTTTCATGCTGTCCCTAATAAATATGCCTGTGCTGCATTAGTATGTGCCGCCCCATTGTATGCAAATGTATCTCATGCATATTCATTAGGGACAGCATGAAAACCTGAACAGTGTTTGGCCCACCAGGACCGGAGTTGGGAAACTCAGCCCTAGAGCAGCGCCCAACAGGGGCATAAACACCCACACCCATAGGCTCCACTATCCAAAGCCTCATGGAGAGTCAGGCTGTTGGGCCCTGTGCACAGCAGCATCTCCCAATACTAGCACTTGCATACCTTAGCAATGCCGCCCTAAACTTGGGAATATGTTACACATATATCTAAAAGTTGCTATGATTAATGGCAGATATCAATTCCTAAGTTAAGCACAATTTGCTGATATTTATTTATTTATTTTTTATTTATTTATATTCTCTTATATACCGCGCTATTCTGCATCAGTGCGGTTTACATTGAACAAACTGAAATTACATTGAACAGGGTATTATAACTTGGAGATAACTATTTTACAGGGAACATGGGCTATGGAGGGTTAAGTGGCTTGCCCAAGACCACAAGGAGCACCTGTGGAACTAGAAACCCCAGTCCTTCCGGCCCAAGGTTGCTGTCCTCTAGTGGGATTTGAACCCCCGACCTTCCGGCCTGAAGTACCTTGCCCCAACCACTAGGCTACTCCTCCACTCCGTGATAGAGCTGCATCATAGCAATCTTTCTGATATCTGTAGAGTGTGTTTCAGTTTTGGTTTCTGACAGTGTTTACCACCCCGGGGAGTGACCCCAACAGTATTGCGTACCATGGCCATGCTTGCACTGTGCCCAGGACTGGTGTGGTGGCCAGGGCTGCCAAAAGCCTCTATATTTGCACAATGATGGCATAGGTGTGGGAGTGTGTATCTGTCTATCCAGTGTGTTGGGCTGCCTACACCTTACTCAGCCCACACTGCTTGCACTGTTTCCAGTGTTAGCCGCCAATATGCATAATGAGGAGCAAGGTACTGTGGGTATGGCCCGGACAGGGTGGCCTGGGCAGGATGCATCTGCACAGGGCATAGGGCAATGGCTGGGACATTGTAGTGCCCGGCCACCTCCTGCACGGACAGGGTGGCCACAGCATGTCCTGCTGGGAGTTCACTCTCACCCTTACTGAGCAGTGACCACGGTATGGCTAGGTTCCCCCATAGTGCTATATACTGTTTTTCTCAAGTGATATTTATGGGTTCTCTTTTCTGGGGCCCAATCACTTATTTCTCTGCTTGGTGTTTGTGCTGACATCCCAGTTTTGAGTGAATGCATCTCCTCCAGGAACATGAACTATGGACTAGCTAGCAGACTGTCTTCAGTTAGTATTTGTATGGCTGGAACGCCTTACAGGGTGCAGCAGCTGGAGACTCACTGTGCTTAATGCTGGAGAATATCAGAGAGTGGGGGGGGGGGGGGCAGCTGAGCATTTCCAGGCCTACTGTCTGTCTGCCATTGCCATATGGATGTGTACAGATCTGCATTTACTTCCCTGTAGGGTGCCTGTTCCCCAGCAGGATTGGTGTTCGTGGTCCCCTCTACTGCCACCATTGCAGGGATGTAGAATGTGGATCTGTTGGTGGGAGATCCTGTCTCCCACCCTGAGCCCCAGAGGGCGGGTTGGGTGGTGCTACATAATCCACCTATGGGTCCAAACACTCCCCTTCAATTAAGTCATGTGACTGTGGCACCCACACAGAATATGCACTATTCTAGGTGCATCATAGTCCACAAGAGAAATATGGATGGCCACAGGTGTATCTGCAAGGACTACCTATCACACACTGGCACTAATGGCAACCTGCAGCATAGTCTGTCTCAGCTAAGCCAGGTGCTGCGGACCAGGTGATGGGCACCCCACCTTGCTCTCAGGGTGAGCACAGTACCCCCACAATGTGTCATCAGCATAGTGAAGGTTGTTGATGAGTCTTCCACCAATCTTCACACCTCTGTTGTCTTCATACAATCCTGCTTCTCTGAGGATTTGTTCTGCATATAAATTAAACAGGTAGGGAGAAAGTATGCAGCCTTGTCGTACACCTTTGCTGATTTTAAACCATTCTGTTTCTCCTTATTCCATTCGAACTGTTGCTTCTTGATCAATGTAAAGGTTATGCAAGAGAACGATCAGGTGTTCTGGTATACCCATGCTTCTTAATGTGGCCCAGAGTTTCTCATGGTTTACACAGTCAAAAGCCTTGCTGTAGTCAATAAAGTGCAAATAGATATCCTTTTGGTATTCTTTAGTCTTTTCAAGGATCCATCTCACATCCGTGATGATGTCTCTTGTTTCTCGCCCTTTCCTGAACCCTGCTTGCACTTCAGGTTGTTCTCGTTCCAGGTATGGTTGTAGTCTCTGTTGAATAATCTTCAGTAGAATCTTGCTGGCATGTGGGATCAGAGCGATTGTGCAATAATTTCCACAGTCAGTTGAATTTTATAAAAGTATGTAAATGTACTGTTTTAGGTGTATCATATAGCTATGTAATTGGCCTTGAGCCGTTAGCATGAGACTTCTGCCCGGAAGTGGAAGATAATGGCCACCAGGCCTGAAAACTTCAATAGACAGAGAAGAGGAGCAGGAAGCAGTGTAAAAACATTTTAAAGAAAGTTTGCCATTGCGCCTTACCACCACCATGTGGGCCCCTTTCTTGACTGGGTCCCCTACATTGTGGGGCCTGTTTGAGTAGAATTTACACCATGGCTAACATTGTATTATATTGGTATCTATTTTTGCCTATCTCCAACTATTATGCTGACATAGTGGCCATTTTGCTTTTATAAGTTGTCTATTGTACACTATCTTGAGCAAGTCATTTAACCCTCCATTGCCTTGGAAGAAAGGCCTGACAATCTACTTCTGGTCACATTGCCAAGAAAACTCAGGAGCTGCTGGGTCACCAAGAGTCAGCACTTGCTCAAAGGCACACATTGCGTTGCATTTTGTAATCTTTATCTGATGTAATCTTTATCTTATCTTTCCTATTTACTTTGGTGTTCCTTTCTACCTTATTTTATTTTAATGTGTATTATTTATTATTGTAAACTGAATAGTTTATAGATATGCAATATATCAAATAAACCATAACATAACATTTTGCAACAGCAGTATTAATTTGACTATTAGGTTTGAATACAAATGTATATTAAAATAAAATATTTATATGAGAAACCTCATTTCATGTAAACTGCTATTTTTTCTGAAAGTCATAATGTGCTATGACCTCTCAAAGGCATTCATATCAAATGTCGGAATTTATGCACAGAATTAATCATCAAGCTTGGCGCTCAAAGAAAATGTAAAAATATTTTCCCCACAGACACGGAACAGAAAAAAGTCATTTGGAAGAAGATCTCATGGGTGCTTCAGCAGACAAGAGAGTTTCACATCCTTCCACATTGTATCCCAGTCAGCAGATATGAGTCAAACCCATTCTTCAAAACTATTTTGCTTACATAATAAGCGGTTATCCATTTTATCTTAATTGTATTTCCCTGAGAAAAGATGATTGCAACATTGTAATACAACACAGGCACTATTCTCATGAATGGCATATAGAGTAAAAGGCGTTTGTTTGGAGCAGTCATCAGACACGCTTGTTCTGAGTTGCATGACATGAATCCCCATCTGTGGAGATTAGCACACGTTATGGAATCAGTATACGTAAGTGTGTGGAGCAGACATCAGTAAAAAAGGAGATGTAAAACGCTTCAAAACCTAGACAAAAAATATCAAACAGACGTCTAATGGTTAAATACAGTAGATTCTCTACTAAAAAGCAGATATTCAGCTTGATGAAGATTAGTTTGGAGGTATGACAAACCTACGTGAAAGTCAGGCATTGTTTTATACATTAAAGACAATTTAAAATTAAAATAAAATAATAAGCTTTGTCAAATTTCCTTCTATTTGTAATGATATGATATTTCCTGTCAACATTAAGAGCCCCACATCTTTCATTTCTCTTGTTTTTTTAATCAGGACATTGAAATTGATCAAAGCAAAGGCTTATGTTCCCCCCAGTTTGCAATCCATTCATCATTTTGAAAAACTGTGCATTAAGAAGGCAATTTTTATAAAGGGATGCCCAGGTACACAAAGGATAAGACCTGCCTATTTTATTTGCCAATAGATGCACCTATTTGTCATTATAAAATAGTTTCCTCAAGTGATCCCACATATGAAGGTCCATTCTAGACAGCTCATAGAGGTAGGAATTGAGATGTCCAGGACAGGACATGCTCAATTCCCCTTGTATGTTACAAAAGGCTCTGCTAAAATGAGCACTTTTTAGAAATGTGTGCATGCCTTTGAAATGATGCAAAACCCAATGGTAAAATGTGTTTGAACAAGTATTCCCTTTGTAAAATGGGGAATGCACACACATTTTTGGTCAACTCAAACCATGCCCATACCATCCCCCACCCCCTTGAAATCTCTGTACCCTGAGGATCTGCACATGTAACGGCTTTCTGAAATTGCCATCTACTGTACAAGGGTAAATTATCACTGTTTCAATAAGCAGATGTTTCTAAAATCACCTCCAATGTTAGATCTGCTCCAGGAGAGAACTTTGGAGCATGTTTACTAAACCATGCTAGGCTTCTGCAGCTAACGCAGCTTGTTAGTGCAAATAGCGCCATCTTAGCTGCAAATGCTGTGCATTATATCTTGGGGGCATGCACAGCATTTCCCCAGCAGATAACTCATCGACAATGTTCCCTCTAATTTTCTGTAGGCTGTGTGCGCATAAAATATCAGCTGTGTGCAGCTTTTGAAGGAAGGTTAAAATTTTGTGCGCCACATAACGACACTCGGAGTTATATACTTTAAAATTTCACTACACGTCAGAATACAGTATGTACTGTCACAGCCCCTCCTAGTGGCAGCGTGCAGAAAGGAGAGGGCGGACACTTATTGTTGGTTGAAGAAGGAAAAACTTTTCTAGACCAGGTGCATCATGGTCTTTGTAGTCCCACTTCATAAAGAAATAGTTGTGAGCCTTGTGCAGGGTTAAACTTAAATGGTTTTTATTCCCTTTGTTGTGCAAAGGTTCTCCAGGAAGACAAAAACAGAATGTACCTTACTTCAGGGTTTATGCCAAAATATTTACAAAGTCAGTAACTGTTACAGGCGCTTCACAGTTCTTTGCATTCAAACAGGTTTTCAACACGAAGAGGAAAAACAAACACAAAACTTCTTCTTTCAGCTTAGCAAGAGCAAAAAGATATGTTAAAGCATGTCCTGCCGGTTACAATTCTGTGAGAGACTCTAGACTCTTGGCAACACAGAGTGAGTAGTCCATCGGGTGCTCTAATTGCAACGGCTCTGGTTCTATCACCTCTATTTGCATAGGTTCCTGTTCAGCCGTGTTGTCGGCTAGTCCTGAGCTTTCCCTGGATAAGGCAGGTTGTAGTTCAATAGATCTCTCCAATATTCCCCAGCCTTGCTGGTCTTGGTTTGGCAAATAACTGCTATGGCTTTTTACTGTGCCTCTCTGTAAAGGTTTCACAAGCCTTTCCCAGCTTTGTTTCCTATCAGTACGGCTCTCTGGGTTATAAGCTTTTCTAGGAGCTGGCTCACATCTTGGAAAGGAAATATAACTGTACCTTTTGGATCTTTGAGACGTGCTCTGCTGGTATTTGCTCTACCCAGCAGTCTCCTTCTATCACCGTCTTCCCTGAAGACTGGCTCCTGGAGCTTTCTGGAATGGGCTTGTCCTCCCTGGAACTTAGCTCTTCCTTGTAAGTACTCCAAGCTTCTCTGCCTTTCAGTATGTGAGGTTCCTCTCTCAGGTCCCCTCTCAGCTCCTCTCTCAGCTCGTAGTCCTCTCCAAACTTGTGGTCCTCTCTGAGCTTGAGGTCCTCTCTCAGCTCGTAGTCCTCTCTCAGTTCCTCTCTGAACTCGAGATCCTCTCTGCTTTCTTCCTTCTGAGCACTGTTTATAAAGCCGTTTCTCCACTGAGCTTTCTGGCTCTCTACTCAGGTGTACCTGATTAGCTCCTGCATTCTCAAAACCTGGGTGTGTCAGCTTAGCTTCTGCAGCCTCGTGCCTGCTCCCTCTAGCTGCACTTTTAGGTAACTTCACCCTCTGTGTGTCAGTTGCTTTATAATAAACAGTGTTCTTTTCTGTCTATAGCTTCAATGGCTTCAGCTTCATCACAGTACACCACATTGATTTTAATCAAATTAAATGAAAATAGACAATTACTAAATTAAGCGGGAAATTTCTAGTAATTACAATCATAACTTTTAAATTTTAAGACATCTGTGTTGTTTTCTATCAGAATCAGAGCCGTAATTTTTGTGCGCTCTGTTGTAAAGTATGTGCGCTCCCTCCTACCCTCTCTCATGCAATCTTCTTTATTTGACTTCAACCCACCCACATAATCTCTCTTGCCTCTCTTTTGCCTGCTACCCAATGTTGCGCTATTTTCAATCCCTAACACTGGATTTCATTCCTCTTGCTCCCTCATTTCCCCCTTTCCTTTCTTGCATTTATCCTCTGAGTTCCTCCTCTGTAACCCCACCCCTTCCTGTATGCTCTGCTCTTTGATTCCTCTAACACTGCCCTTTCTGGTCTGCCCAAGTCTATCCTCCTTTGCAACCCAAGCTGACCTTATTGATCCAGGATTTGGAATCTGCAAGGTAAGAGAGTCTTCTTGGACTTTTTTCAGTTTGAAGGCAATCATAGAAGAACCACACCAACAGCAAGTGAAGTCTTGCAGCCTCATTCATGTTTTTCATGTTAACTTCAGAGTCTGATCTGGGGAGAGGGGCACTAGAGAGCTAGAAAGCAACTAGAATGCTAGGAATCATGAGGAAAGGAATATATTAATACCTCTGTATCATTCCATGGTGCGACCACACCGTGAATATTGTGTGCAATTCTAGTCACCGTATCTTAAAAAGTATGTAGCAGAATTAGAAAAGGTACAGAGAAGAGCCACCAAAATGTTAAAGAGGATGGAAGGATACCACTACAAGGAAAGGTTTAAAAGGATAGGGCCTTCAGCTTGGAAAAAAGACAGCTGAGGGGAGATATGAAACAGGTCTATAAAATAATGAAGGGAATGGAACAGGTAAACGTAGATTGGTTGGTTACTCCTTCAAAAAGTAGAAAGACTAGGGGGGACACACAATGAAGCTAAAATGTAGCCCATTTAAGACTAATCGGAGAACATATTTTTTTCATTCAATGCATAATCAAACTCTGAAATTCATTACTGGAGGATATAGTAAAAAGCTGTTAGTGTAGCTGGGTTTAAAAGAGGCTTGAACATAAGAACATAAGAAATGCCATAATGGGTCAGACCAAGGTCCATCAAGCCCAGTATCCTGTTTCCAACAATGGACAATCCAGGTCAGAAGTACCTGTCAGGTTCCCAAAAGGCACACAGGTTCCACAATGCTTGTCCTGGGGCAAGCAGTGGATTTTCCAGGTCCTCTTTAATAATGGTTTATAGATCTTTCCTCCAGGAACTTGTCCAAACCTTTTTTTAACCCAGCTATACTAACTGCTTTTACGACATCCTCCAGTAACAAATTCCACAGTTTAATTACGTGTTGAGCGAAAAAATATTTTCTCTTATTAGTTTTCCAATTTGAAAAGCCCTATCCTTTCAAGCCTTTCCTCAGAGGGGTATCCTTCCATCCCCTTCACAATTCTGGTGGCTCTTCTCTATACCTTTGCTAAATCCACTATATCCTTTTTAAGATAATGCAACCAAAATTTCCCACAATATTCAAAGTCTGGTCGCACTATGGAATGATACAGAGGCATTATAATAGTCTTGGTTTTATTCTCCATACTTTCCTTATGGTTCCTAGCATTGTATTTGCTTTCTTGGCTGCCACTGCACACTGGGTCGAGGGTTCAACATTTTATCCATTATGACACCTAAATCTTTTTCCTGGGTGATGGTTCCTAATGTGGATCCTTGCATCGTGTAACCGTAGTTTGGGTTGTTCTTTCCTAGGTGCATAAATTTGCAATTGTCCACATTAAATTTCATCTGCCATTTGAATATCCAGTCTTCCAATTTTCACAATCCTCTTGTGTTTTAACAACTTTGAATAATTTTGCGTCATTTGCAAATTTGATCACCTCACTCGTTATTCCCATTTCCAAGTCATTTATGAAGGTGTTAAAAAGCAGAAGGCCCAGCACAGGTCCCAGGAGTACTCTAAAATTCACCTTTCCCCATTGAGAAAATGGGCGATTTAGCCCTACTCTGTTTTCTATCTTTTAACCAGTTACTAATCCACAATACCACACTGTCTCCATGCCCGTGACTTTTTAATTTAGCCAAGAGTCTCTCAGGAGGGGCCTTGTCAAAGGCTTTCTGAAAATCCAGGTACACTATATCAACTGACTCACCTTGGTCTACCTGTTTATTCACACCTTCAAAAAATATAAAAGATTGGTAAGAAAAGACTTTCCTTTACTAAATTGATGTTGGCTTTCTCCCATTAAATCATGACTATCTACATGTTCAGTAATTTTATTCTTTATAATGGTTTCTACCATTTTTCCTGGTACTGATGTCAGGCTCACCGGTCTGTAGTTTCACAGATCCCCCATGGAACACTTTTTTTAAAAATTGGCGTAATATTGGCCATTCTCTAATCTTCAGGTATTACAGAGTATTTTAATGATAGTTCACAGACTACTAACAGCAGGTCTGTAAACTCATCTTTAAGCATCCTCAGATGTATACCATCTGGTCCAGGTGATTTACTACTCTTCGGTTTATCAAATACTTGTAATAAATCTTCCCGGTTTATCAATATTTCTTTCAATTCTTCTGATATATCACCTTTAAATACCATTTTAGGCATGGGTAACTTCCCTACATCTTCTTCAGTAAAGACTGAAGCAAAGAAGTCATTCGATCTCTCTGCTACGGCCTTGTTCTCTCTTAGCGTCCCTTTTACCCCTTTATCATATAATGGTCAAACTGACTGTCAAGAGTTTTTTTGCTATAAATGTACTTAAAAATGTTTTTATTATGCATTTTTGCTTCCATGGTAAGGTTTTTTTCAACTTCTCTCTCTTTGCCTGCCTTATCAATCCCTTGTATCTACTGTAACTTGCTAATGCTTATGCTGTTTTCCGTTTTTGTCATTTGGCTCCTTTTCCATTTCCTAAAAGATGCCTTTTTGGCTACAACAGCTTCTCTGACCTTGCCTTTAAACCATGCTGGCAGTTTTTTGGCCTTCCTTCAATTTTTATTAAAGCATGGATATACATCTGGTCTGGGCTTCCAAGATAGTATTTTTGAACAACACCCATGTTTGATGTAAATCTTTAACATTTGCAGCTCTTAGTTTTTACTTAATATTTTCCTCATTTTATCATAGTCTCCCTTTTGAAAGTTAGAAGATAGCACTTTTGATTTCCATGCCGTCCTTCCTCCATTAATTAAATCAAATGCGATCATGCTATGATCACTATTGCCAAGTGGCCCCAACACTGTTATCTCTTGCAGATCCTGTGTTCCACTAAGGAGTAGGTCCAGAATAGCTTCCTCTCTTGTCAGTTCATGAACCAGCTGCTCCAAGAAGCAGTCACTTATTTCATGTAGAAACTTTACCTCCCTAGCATGTCCTGCAGTGACATTGATCCAGTCGATACTGGATTAATTGAAATTACCCATTATTACTGTGTTGTAACTTTTGTTAGCTTCCCTGATTTCTCTTAGCATTTAATCATCCATCTGTTCTTTCTGGCCAGGCAGTTGGTAGTACACTCCCAGTACTGTCACCTTCCCCTTTTTATATGGGATTTCTATCCATAGAGATTCTACAGTGTATTTTGTTTCCTGCAGAGCTTTAATCCCGTGTGACTCAATGACCTCTCTAACAAAAGGGCAACTCCTCCACCAATTTCATCTATCCTATCATTGCGATGTAGTTTGTACACAGGTATCATAGTGTCCCATTGGTTGTCTTCCTTCCACCAGATCTCTGAGATGCCAATCATATCTAACCTTTCATTTCGTGCTATATATTCTAGCTTGCCCATCTTCTAGCATTTGCATACAGGCATTTTAGAGGTTATATTTTGGGCAAGTTTCTGGAGGAAAAGTCCATAAACCATTATTAAAGAGGATCAGGCACATCCATTGCTTACCCCTGGGATAAGCAGCATGTACTTTTTGGATACCTGATAGGTGCTTGTGACCTGGATTGGCTGCTGTTGGAAACATGATACTGGGCTTGATGGACCCTTCTCCTGACCCAGTACGGCATAGTGTTCTTATGTTTTGACTGAGCCATCTGGGCATAATTACTTCACCCAAATCCTTGCTCTTCCTGTGGAAACTTGATTGCAGCAGTTCTATCTTCACCATAGACATTTCATTCCTTGCATCAAGATCAAAGAACTCTTACTCTTTATTTTAAAAAAAAAAACATTTTAAATTAAATTCTGTCCAGCACTAAATCTGCCGATTATGCTAATCAACTATTTGGCTATGGATTTAGTTTTGCTCTCAGGGATGCAGATGACCCCCAGATATCATACCTACTATTTGTGGATGATTTGTGGATGGAACAACTTCAAGTAGTGAAAAGATTTTTAGATTACTTTTGGGCTGGGCAAATGTGCAAAGGCAACCTTCCATTAAAACAAACAAATAAACAAAAAAAAAACCCCCAAAGAACACCTCCTGCAGAGAAGACTGTAATATAAAAGAGTTTAAACAAGAAGGTATATAGAACTAGACAAAGTGCAACCATCCAGCACAAATTAGTGAAAGACAAGATCAGCAAAAATATTACAGAAGACTAAAACTGATGTTAAAAAGTGCCTTAAAAGCTTGGAATACAATTAATCAGTTTGTGATCCCTGCATTTTTATACAGCTTTAGAATTGTAGACTGACCCTATAAGGATCTTGAAATATTGGATGTAAGAACAAGAAAACCCCTTCATGCCCACGAGGTAAACTAAAAGAAACAGTATCTGTAGTGATTGTATATTCCAAGAACTGAAGGTAGTATAGGTCTTACTGAAATAGATTACACATGCCATCATAGGCCTTCCATGCATCTGAGTTGGTTCTATTCTTGTGATTGATGAGTCCTGAGGCAACCTTTTAAAATCATTGTGGCAAAATTTGAGTCTACTGTTCATCTTCCAGCCACTTGCCCTTCAGCATTCATGGGGTTACCTTAAACTTACAATTAAGTAGTTATTTGAGTTTTTAAATGGATCTAAAAATTGAAAAACCTTAGTTGTTGGGCCGATGAAAGATCCTAGAAGAGTATTTTATACCTACACTAAGCTTGATAAATGGCGGGTTGCCTCCATCTGAGGCCTTATCATACCTAGTGAACACTTGGGTTGTTCTTTATACTCATGTTGCATGTTTGAATGTTCATATCTAAGAGTGGTCTCACTTTGTGCTTTTATATATCAAAGGCCTTCTAGCATTATCATCAGACCCAAATACTCAATGCTGAAGTTTGAAAACAAATGGCCAAAGTCAGTTTCCATCATTAAACTTGGACAAGCATTCCTACAAATCACAGGAATGAGTGAGAGTCTACCAGGACCATGGGGGAAAATAGCACTAGAATTTTTAAAACAAGAGAAAAATCTCTTTAAAGAATTAGACCAGCAAACAAGGAAAAAAGTTAACTATAGCACAAATATAGTGGGAAATACAGAGTTAAATCAGAAACACCAGGTGGATCAAAAATCTAAAATAGGAACAGTTAAGGAATGGTGAATTTAAACCTAAAAATGATAGACTGATAATTGTAGCATGGGATAGCAGTCTATGAACATGATAGTTCATAGCCAGTATAGAAAAAGAATGGTAAAAGAGACAAATGCAGATTCTTTCGCACTTAACTGGAAATCAACAAAAGTGCCATCACTGAGTGTAAAATACTGATGTCAGAATACCTGTATACAGAAAGGCATAATAAGGTAGCGTGTTACATTTATTGGAAATTGGGGGTCATTTTAGAAGCTCTATTCATGCTTTGGATGTCTGAAAATGGGTACAGAGATGTCCAGATCTATTTCACAACATGGGCTTAGAAACGTCCTCGGTGGGACATGTCTGTCTAGGATAAGGGCGTGTCCAAGGCATTCCTCTGCACTTAGATGTGCATGACCAGTTTCAGAAATACCAGACATATCTCCATCCCCATCCAAGTCTAGACCTGCTCTAGGGCATGAATAGGCATAAAAAAGGTGCTTGTTCTACCAGCAATATATCCAAAGAATATAAAGAAGATGGTACTCTACTATCCCCAGTACATGTCATGTGTAAAAATGTTCATGGGGAGCTAGGGAAAAATGACTTGTGACTTTGATGCTGCCGACCATTCCAGCTAGCAGAATGTCAAACTGGGACGTGTCCCATGTCTGAGATACCACTGCAGGGACGTCTATGTAGATGCCTCTGAAGACATCCATAGCGGGTGTATCCACGTTTCTGAAATTGTGCCTGAAATTGGATGTGACCAGCATTTTCAGGCTTTTTTCACATGTACGTCCCTGATTGCACCTTAACGTCATTTCTAAAATGTGCCTTCCCATAAACATTATAGCATTGCAATGCCAGACAAAAGGAAAGGAAAGAGAAGTGAATTTAGCTCACAGCTTTCTCAGAAGTTTGAAGAGAGTTAAAATTGGGATCACAACCATAACAAAACTGTGGAGAATATGAATATGACGTAGTGATCACCTGAGACATTCTTATTCCCCCATACAAAGCTTAAGACAAGAAAGACAATGTAGTAAAGGAGAAAAGTACAATAACAGCATTATTTTCGCTCATGCAGAGAATCTGAAGAATAGTATTCTGGACTGTTTGCAAGTGTTTCAGTTGAGAGGCACAGATGCCAGCATAAATGGAGTTACAATAATCAATGCTTAAAACGATTAGGCAAGGGATACGGGTTCTTTGTGCTAAGATATTAAGAAAAAATGGAGGACAAGGAAGGAATGTCTCACCAAGGCACATCTGCTTTTCAAATGTGAGCTCTATATCTAAGTGGACACCTAAGTATTTAAATGAGGGCTGAGCTTTCTGGGGAGCCAATAGGTAAAATGACTGGTGCACTGGAGTTCCCATTGAACCAAGTGGCCAATGTCTTTTTCAATTTCAACTTTAATAAGGTATCAATTAACCCAGCACTGGCTCTAGTTAGGCACATGTTGATGTCAGATAAGTTCAGCTAACTAGAATGAGTAAAAGCTATGAGCAAGATGTCATCAGCATAATAATATGCAATTATTCCAGTCTCTTGAATCAGTCACCAAAGGGCTAAGAAAGATATTGAACAGGTGGGTGCTGATATTGACCCCCTGCAGTAGAAAAGTGGAAGATGAAGCTCTAATGTTAACTGCAAATGAATGCCCAGAGAGAAAAGCATTAAAACAGATAAGAACTTGTCATGAAGGCCAATAGCATGTAAATGAGAAAGTAAGATCCTGTAATCAGTCAAATTGAAGGCTGCAGAAAGGTCCAAAGAGATTGCCAGGGCAAACTTACCATGAAGTATTTCATTGAGAAGGGACGTGAGAATCATCTTAATGCTATGGGCTGAATGAAAACTGGACGTTAGTCTTAACGATATGACTCCAGAGTTTTGAGAATACTATTTTCTCAGTTACAGTAGTTTAGATAGGCAGGGGAGGTTGGTTCTGTTGTGGGACTCCAGTAGGCCATTTACTGTTTTGAATAGCTACTTTTTGAATCTGTAGCCTGTTCAATGCATTCAGAGAATTATTAATTGTAGCTACTGTTAAGGCTTGGCAATACATTTCCATGTATTTCCTACAGATGAACCTGTCTTCATCTAGACAAGATGTATGCCATTTCCTTTCCAGTTTCTATCCTTAACACTTAAAGATCTTTAGTTATTGGAAAACTAATGGGAGCATGTTTGTGTCTCCAGGAAACTTAGGGGGTCATATTTTTCATGTTTCTAATTTCTTTGCAAACTCTAGTAGGATCCCTCTGTTTTGGTATGTCATTTAAAGAACATCTGATTAGAAAATGATCTGTCCATAGTAGGAATGTTAACTCGAACCAAGCAGCCTCATGTTCAAGGATGTCTACTTCTTTGCGGAAGATCAAGTCTAACATGTATCCCTTTTTATGGTTTGGAGATTTGATCATTTCTATGAATCGAGTGCTGCATTCATGTCAAGGAAAACAAAGGTTTTGGTGTCTGGGTTTTTAATATGTAGGTTAAAGTCTCCCATGATTACTAACCTGTGGAAGTTCAGGGTTACCTCTGCAACCAGATCCTGGAGTTCTTGCACAGATGACATGTTGTGAGATACTCAGTAGGCCATGAGAAACCAGATTGACACCTCATCCTCTACCTGGATTGACTCAGATAGGTGGTGGATGGTGACTCTGTGCAATTTGTCTCTCAAATCAGGACTGCTACCCCTCCACTCCACTTCCTTTATCTTGGTTGATGCTAATTGGTGAATCCTGTTGGCTATAGATCAGTTAGTGGATCTTCCTTGGTTTTGTCCGGCCAGGTCTCAGTTATTCCCAAGATGTCTATATTGTGTTCAAGAATGACATTGTGCATCATAGGAAATTTCTTATTGGGTGATCTGGCATTCACGAGGCCTGTGTTTCCAAATGGTGGTCTGGCAGTAATGGGGTTAATTAGGTAACAGTAAGCAGGCAGGCATGTGGTTGCAGCTAGGTAGGTATTTGGCCTCTAAAGCTTATGTCATCTTGGTGGTTAGAGGAAGCTAGAGCACCCTCTTCCCCACATTACAGGGATGCTTGATGACTCTTGGTTTCCTGGGCCAAAGCACATTATCAGTTAATTGTTAATTATGCAAACAGTCCATGTCAGGGCTCTGTCCTAATGTGTCTCCATAAGAGACTGGTTCTTGGAAGGCCAAAATTCTCAAGGAGGATGAGTGGTCAATCAGTTCTAGAGCTCACTTTTCTTACCCAGTGCTTTGTGCTTTTTTGAAACTTAGCAACTGTTTTGGTATGAACTATTATTTGGTTTCCTGATCCCTTTTGGCAAACCATGTAGAATTCTCTTACTCCAGTTTTGAATGTTTTCTTCTCGGGAGCAAGAGCTATCATCCATATATGAGGAGCGCTCAGTCCATCTCATGTTCATGATATCAGAACATGAGATGGACTGAGCCAGAATAGCCCCAATAGAGCCAGAAGAACCACAGCAATAAACACCTTGGCAATTCCCAAAACACTGACCCAGTGCACTCAGGCTACAGCAAGCAGGGCCTTTAGTATCAGTGCTCCCAGACTCTGGAATGCCCTGCCTCCCAACATACGAGCAATCCCAGAACTAACCAATTTCAGAAGGGCATTGAAACACCACCTTTTCTGCGAATGTTACCCAAATGAAGATGCACCATCCCGACCTTCCCACAAATAAGCTCCATGTCCAATGTAATTTTCTCTCAAATGATGTATAATATGTAAATACTACTATGTTTAAATATGTGTAAATAGTTAATTTTGACTATCCAAGTTGAGCTACCTGTTATCTGTATTTTTATGGTTAACCCACCATAAAACATAAATGTTCCATGTAAACCGCACTGATGTTGAAGAGCGCGGTATATAAGAGAAATAAATAAATAAATAAATCAGGACTTCAGTCCTTAGCTACAAGGGTAAAAACTCCAGTCTTCAAAGTCCTGCATCTAAAAAGGCATTTTCTGTTCCCTGGTATCATTCCTAATTTCTCCCTTTAGAGAGGGCATTCAGTTGATAAGAACTGTTCATGACCACCCTTCTTAATTCCCTGCTGCACTATGAACAATACAGTTTCTTACAATTCAAAACGTTCCAATGCTTTTAATTCCCTACTGATGTCCAGGGCATTAAAGATAATTCAGATTTATTCAAAAACAGACTTCATAAGACTTAACTTTAAACCAGACAGGGCTGTCTTCCTTCTCATGCTTCCAGTTTGTTATAATGAATATTTTAATGGATTAGATCACAGATGTTTAGCACTACATATTGTCATTATCGCTCCCATTTTTCAGTCTTTGGTTCTGATGTCCTTGGATGGTCTAGCTGAAGCAGGTTACTGAAGGTTTTATCTGTTGTCCAGGAGGGGATACTTGATGCAGATCAAGCTTAGATTGCGAGAAGGGAATGAGTAGCTGCTTGTAATATTTATTTAACATTTCTTATATACCGCCTTTCATGATATCAAGGTGGTTTACATTGAACAAACTGACATTACATTGAACAGGGCATTATAACTTGGAGATAACTATTTTACAGGGAACATGGGCTATGGAGGGTTAAGTGGCTTGCCCAAGACCACAAGGAGCACCTGTGGGACTAGAAACCCCAGTCCTTCCGGCCCAAGGTTGCTGTCCTCTAGAGGGATTTGAACTCCCGACCCTCCAGCCTGAAGTACCTTGCCCCAACCACTAGGCCACTCCTCCACTCCATATGCAGGATATGGAGTGGAGGAGTGGAGTAATATGCAGGAACAGATGAAATAAAAGACTAAATAAAGGGGAAAATGCCAAATAAAGCCAAGGACTGTTACCTCATTACAAACTGTACAGAAAAAGGCAAACGTCAGCAGCGTAAACATAAAGTATGCTTTTTTTTAACTTAAGCTGTAGATGTTCCTTAGTTCCATGTATGCACAGCTTGGGAGGCACAACAGGAATTTCCACAGCCCTAACCTTGAAAGAGCCCACTTGTGTGACTGCTTCGGCTTCCTTCTCACTGGCGACATCAAAGTTACTTACTCTAAGGGGCTTGTTTACAAAGCCGCAGTAGCGGTTCGCGGTCGTTATCAGAGCCGCGGCCCCATTGAAATCAATGGGATCGCGGCTCCGATAACGATCGCAAACCGCTACAAGTCTGAACCTTTCCACCAAAGCCAAGGAGTACCTCAAGGATCCTCCCTTTCTGTGCTCCTTTTCAATATTTACAGGCAGCCAATTTGTAATATCATCCGGTCTTTCAATGTTGACTGCATGTTATATGCAGACGATGTCCTGCTTTACATTCCCTTCTCTACCGAGCATCTCGACCTCTCCCCACTGACGAGTTGCTTCAACGCAATATCTGACTGGCTCCTGTCTCAAAACCTCAGAATACAACATAAGAAAACTGAAGTACTCTTCATAACAAGGAATCCCAATTTTACCCCCCCAAAATATCTTAAAGTAAAAGAAGCGGAGTTGCAATCTAAATCCTCAATTCGATATTTGGGAGTCACACTAGATCAACGCCTAGACATGAAAGCCCACATAGGAAACATAGTCAGATCAGTTTACTACAAGATACGCTCACTTAGACACCTACGTTTCATGCTTGATCCAACTGATTTCCGGACAATCTTCCAGGCGTTGGTTATACCCCATTTCGACTATGCCAACGTCATATTACAAGGTCTTCCCCAATCTACATTAAACCCGCTTCAGCTAGCCATGAACGCGGCAGCAAGAGTCATCCATGGAGCCTCCAGGTACGACCACATTACGCCCCTGCTGATACAGTTGCATTGGCTTCCTATTCAAGCTAGAATAGTTTTCAAGACCTTGATAATTACTTTTAAAGCTGTCAATAATCTCACATCGGCATCCTTATCCTCACTTATCCATAGCACATCTCCAAATAGAGCAAGGAGATCCATGGCTATAAACTCCCTCAAAATCCCGAGGGAACTTACTACTTGCACTAAATCGACAGCCAACAGAGCATTCAGTCTCAGTGCCCCAATATGCTGGAATGCACTACCCCCTGATATCCGGGCTATTAGGAGCCTGACACAGTTTAGGAAAGCCCTCAAATGCCACCTCTTCAACAAATACCTTATAGAACCCAATGGCGTCACCTAGAGCCTGATAACACCCACTGATACCAGTCCCAGATAAATCTAAGGTATATCAACAACTCACCAAGTGTGATATTCATTCCTATAGTGGGCTGGTTTCCCTATGTATCTTCTGTGTATATGATTCCATGTAGTATGTTTTGTAAATAGTTCCCCCGGTTATCCAAGTTATTTATACCCTGTTACCTGTAAACTCATACGTGTTAAATGTACTGAGCATTTTGTTCCATGTGAACCGCGCTGATGCTGAATAGTGCGGTATATAAGAGACTGTAAATAAATAAAAACTCTTAGCCCGGTTTAGTAAACATACCCCTAACAGTTAACCCGGGCTATCTGTCGCTAGGTCCCATATTATTCAATGGGACCTAGATGCTGATAGCCCGGGTTAACCGTTAGCCCGGTTTAGTAAACATACCCCTTACTCTTTTAGACAGAAGGATACATCAGACACATAATCCATCCCATTTCCCCAAGAGCTGATATTTAGCTATGTGCTGTATAATAGCTGACATACTGCCTCTTGTGATCTTGGGTAAGTCATTAAACTGTCCATTACAAACCTTCTGGGGCCAAGAAAAATACCTAATGTAACTTGCCCTTATTTATTTAGAAGGTTTTATATACCATGGCCCCCGATATTCATTTGCAATGGCCATGTGCCTCCATGGCGTATAGCCGTCACCGCCAAACTTTAACCCCAAATATTCAATGCCGGGGGTCATATGCGGCCCTGACATTGAATATTTGGGGTCACAACACAGCCAAAAATGTCGCAGAACCTAACCGGGCAGTGGCAATACTGAACCACTGCCCAGTTAGCACCCAGCTTTTGCTGTGCCTATCTTTATCTGCAGGTCACTACCGGGAAGCGGTGCAATATCGGATTATTCAAAATGTTTTACAAGATAAATAACATAATCTCAAAAACTGAATAAGAAGAAAGGAAACAGATTGAAGAACAGACCAATAAAGCCAGTAAAAGCAATCTTACATATAATATCCTAATAAATATAAAATATACACAATCCTTCCTACATTTTCAATGCTATCAATGCCATAAATGGCATAATGAAATTTTTCCCCAACAGGGAATAATAGTTTCAACCCTTCCTAAACGTCATTCCTTTCCTCTCTCAAACAAACAGGCAAAGCATTCCATTGCACAGAACCAACCACACTAAATGTTCTTCCTCTCCATGATTCCAAACAAATATATGTCATTCCCAGGATTTCCCAAAAAATATCCTGGGAAGAGCAAAGCGATTGTCTAGGATTATATACTTATAATCTGTTCTTCAAATACAGAGATCTTCCTAGTCTAAGTGCTTTAAAACTAAAAACCTAAAGGCAGGGGCAGCAGAAGACCTTTTTGGTTGGAGGGACCAAGCAAACCAATCACCAGCCCTGCCCACAAGTTCGCTAGTTGCTGATCCTGTGTTGGGCAAAATATTGGTGGGTCCATGGGCCCCTATGGCCTATTACGTCAAATAGCTGTGCAAGAGCCAAACAATGAGTCAACCAATATAAGCTCTTCCAAACACAATATTATCAAACTACAAAATACCATTCAAAACACAATATTGACAAAGGCAGTGGGACCTCAGGATAACCGGATATCTCACACAAAGTGAAAATATCACCTTAAAGAGCAACTGACGCTCACATCATCGGTCACCAAAGCCCACCACGATCTCATCCACATTCATCATAAAAATCACAACTCACAACCAAACCAAATAACTCTGGGAAAAGACACCTTCTCACACCATACAATCACACGCTAACACACTAACATACCATACACACATAAGCGTCTTAGGACAATAAAGTAAGCAAATGCCACAGTTTGCACCTAGATCCACCAAGACTGCACATGGACCCCTAAAATAGAAAAATAAATACTAAATACAGAAAAATAGCACCAACCCAATAGGGTCTGCAAGTACTTATCTTAAAACTGCAAGTCTTCCAGCAGCCACAGACGAATCCAGCAATGGAGTGTGATCTTCAGAGCAAAAAGCTATTAGATTACCAACGGCACATTTCAGCAGGGAGAAAAGTAGTATTAAACTTCCAATATCTATGGTTTAAAACACAACCCTACAGGAGCTGCTGTTTCACCAAACCAAAGGCATCATCAGGGGTTAAGCAATCGCCACAAAAACGCTTCTACAAATTTTCAAAACCTCCATTCCACCACCACAACCAAGACGGCGTGTGACGCACCACTTATCCCACACACCAACCAATCACAACCTACACTCTCAATGACGTCAACAACTACACAACGAAAAAAGAAAATACCCAATCACACATACAGACAGGATGGAACACACAGTGCCCTCATACAACATTGCACATGCCGATGTTCAAAAATGATGTAAAAAAAACGTCAAAAAAGATGTCAAAAGAACAAGGTCCATTCGATTTTATCATTCAGCCCTTTAGGGTACAAGGTCTGCAATGTAAAAATCCACCATTGCTCCTTCCGCAGAAGGATTTTATTATGATCACCTCCTCTAACATTCTGAGGGACATGTTCCAAAACTGTGCAGCTTAAATCATCAAATCGATGATGACAATCAATACAATGTTGCACCAAAGGTGTATCTACACGCGCTTTGTGAAGGCTTTACTTATGTTCAGATAGCCGCATTCTCAATGGTCGTGAAGTCTTTGCAACATACAATTTGGGACAAGGGCACCAGAGTCCATACACCACATAAGAAGTGGCACACGTGGTAGCATTGTATAGCCGCCGAGCAGTCTTGTCATATTCGGCACAGACAGTGCTCCGCATTAAACTACAAAAAGAACAGCGATCGCAACTTGAATGTCCTATTGCCGAGAGGACCTGACTTTCAGCTCTTCGCGCCACCGCTGGGCACAATCGATCACGAAGATTACGCCCCCGGCTATACGCCATCCGCAACTTGTACCCTGCCAATGTAGGATGTGCTGAAAAAATGCTCCACCGCTTCCGCATCACAGACACTATCCGATGAGAAAGACTAGAATGTTGCAAAACACACACAACAGTGAAAGATGACCTCTGCTTTTGTTTCTCCCTATCGGAGCAAAGCATCCACTCACGATGGTTATACTTTGCTCGTTTATAGGCTTTACGCAAAACCCCTAAAGGGTAACCACGTTCTATAAACTTTTGTAACATCAAATCTGCCTGAACTTTAAATTCAGATAGAGTAGAACAAATACGCCGACAGCGCAAAAGCTGCGAAAAAGGCAAACTACGCTTCAGATGCACAGGATGAAAGCTGTCAAAATGAAGAAGCGTATTCCTATCCGTTGGTTTAGAATAAATTGTGGTAAAAAAAACCAGTTGTTTGTTTCAAAATCCTAACATCCATAAAGTGCAATTTATAATGCTGAATGTTGATATCAAATTGGATATGTACATTACAGGTATTCAAATATAAGAAAACTTTATTCAGGGATTCTCTAGAGCCATGCCACAAAAGAAAGATGTCATCAATATAACGATACCACCTAATAATGTGGTCTTCATAACTTGAGGAATAAACATATTGATCTTCAAAACGGCTCATATACAAATTGGCTAATGATGGAGCAAATGTTGCACCCATGGCCGTTCCGGAAATCTGCTGAAAAAATTTTTTTGTTGGTAAACAAAATAATTTTTCATTAGAGCAATCTCTGCCAAGGCTACCAAAAATGAAGTTGGAACCTCATGCGGTTGAACTCTAGCATCCCACACTGTCCTCAATACTGCCAACGCCTCATCCTGGGGAATAGAAGTATACAATGCCATCACATCCAAACTTGCCATCCAGTCAATCTGAACCTCTGATCCCAAACCTGCCAGCAACTGTAAAAAGTGCGTAGTGTCTTTTATATAGGACTTAATACGTGGAACTTCATGTTTCAAAAAAAACATCCAAAAAAATCCCAACCCTTTCCAGCAGAGAATCATTACTGGAGAGAATCGGGCGACCCGGAGGGGACACCAGAGTTTTATGAATCTTAGGCAGAATATAGAAAGCAGGAACCTTCGGATATGGTGGGTTTAAAAAAATTCTTTCCCTCTCAGTTAGATAGCCAAGCTCCCTCGCTTCAGAAGTAATAGCCTTCACAAGCAACTGCAGTTCAACAGTAGGATCTCCCACTAAACGCAAATAATGTTCGCGATTATTCAACTGTCACCAGACTTCTTTCTCATAGTCCACAGTGTTTAAAACCACTACCGCACCACCCTTATCAGCCCGCTTGATGGTAACATGTGCCATCCGTGACAGTTCACGAAGTGCTTCAAATTCAACTGCTGATAGGTTCTTGGGGCGATTATGGTAACGCAACTCCAATTGGTCCAAATCATGCAACACTAGATGCCTAAAGGTGTATAGAATTGGATCCAATGGCCTGGAGGGGTCCAGCTGGATTTCACATGGACCCTCGATGGATCAAGCGTCTCAGGGGAATCTTTAAAAAACAACTTCAATTGCAATGTTCTTACTAGTTGCTCCACAGATATCCGACTCTGGAATTTATCATAACTAGGGCCATCAACAAGAGACAACCCTTTAGCCAATAAACTAATCTGTGCCGATGACAGAATAGTGTCAGAGATATTAATTACTGCTCCAGGGCCGTTGGATCCAATTCTATACACCTTTCGGCATCTAGTGTTGCATGATTTGGACCAATTGGAGTTGCATTACCATAATCACCCCAAGAACCTATCAGCAGTTGAATTTGAAGCACTTTGTGAACTGTCACGGATGGCACATGTTACCATCAAGCGGGCTGATAAGGGTGGTGTGGTAGTGGTTTTAAACACTGTGGACTATAAGAAAGAAGTCTGGCGACAGTTGAATAATCGGGAACATTATTTGTGTTTAGTGGGAGATCCTACTGTTGAACTGCAGTTGCTTGTGAAGGCTATTACTTCTGAAGCGAGGGAGCTTGGCTATCTAACTGAGAGGGAAAGAATTTTTTTAAACCCACCATATCCGAAGGTTCCTGCTTTCTATATTCTGCCTAAGATTCATAAAACTCTGGTGTCCCCTCCAGGTCACCCGATTTTCTCCAGTAATGATTCTCTGCTGGAAAGGGTCGGGATTTTTTTGGATGTTTTATTGAAACATGAAGTTCCACGTATTAAGTCCTATATAAAAGACACTACGCACTTTTTACAGTTGCTGGCAGGTTTGGGATCAGAGGTTCAGATTGACTGGATGGCAAGTTTGGATGTGATGGCATTGTATACTTCTATTCCCCAGGATGAGGCGTTGGCAGTATTGAAGACAGTGTGGGATGCTAGAGTTCAACCGCATGAGGTTCCAACTTCATTTTTGGTAGCCTTGGCAGAGATTGCTCTAAAGAAAAATTATTTTGTTTACCAATAAAAAAAATTTTTCAGCAGATTTCCGGAACGGCCATGGGTGCAACATTTGCTCCATCATTAGCCAATTTGTATATGAGCCGATTTGAAGATCAATATGTTTATTCCTCAAGTTATGCAGACCACATTATTAGGTGGTATCGTTATATTGATGACATCTTTCTTTTGTGGCATGGCTCTAGAGAATCCCTGAATAATTTTTTTCTTATATTTGAATACCTGTAATGTACATATCCAATTTGATATCAACATTCAGCATTATGAATTGCTCTTTTTGGATGTTAGGATTTTGAAACAAACAACTGGTTTTTTTACCACAATTTATTCTAAACCAACGGATAGGAATACGCTTCTTCATTTTGACAGCTTTCATCCTGTGCATCTGAAGCGTAGTTTGCCTTTTTCGCAGCTTTTGCGCTGTCGGCGCATTTGTTCTACTCTATCTGAATTTAAAGTTCAGGCAGATTTGATGTTACAAAAGTTTATAGATCGTGGTTACCCTTTAGGGGTTTTGTGTAAAGCCTATAAACGAGCAAAGTATAACCATCGTGAGTGGTTGCTTTGCTCCGATAGGGAGCAACAAAAGCAGAGGTCATCTTCTACTGTTGTGTGTGTTTTGCAACATTCTAATCTTTCTCATCGGATAGCGTCTGTGATGCGGAAGCGGTGGAGCCTTTTTTCAGCACATCCTACATTGGCAGGGTACAAGTTGCGGATGGCGTATAGCCGGGGGCGTAATCTTCATGATCGATTGTGCCCAGCGGTGGCGCGAAGAGATGAAAGTCAGGTCCTCTCGGCAATAGGACATTCAAGTTGCGATCGCTGTTCTTTTTGTAGTTTAATGCGGAGCACTGTCTGTGCCGAATATGACAAGACTACTCGGCGGCTATACAATGCTACCACGTGTGCCACTTCTTATGTGGTGTATGGACTCTGGTGCCCTTGTCCCAAATTGTATGTTGCGAAGACTTCACGACCATTGAGAACGCGGCTATCTGAACATAAATACAGCCTTCACAAAGCGCGTGTAGATACACCTTTGGTGCAACATTGTATTGATTGTCATCATCGATTTGATGATTTAAGCTGCACAGTTTTGGAACATGTCCCTCAGAATGTTAGAGGAGTTGATCATAATAAAATCCTTCTGTGGAAGGAGCAATGGTGGATTTTTACATTGCAGACCTTGTACCCTAAAGGGCTGAATGATAAAATCGAATGGACCTTGTTCTTTTGACATCTTTTTTGACGTTTTTTTGACATCATTTTTGAACATCGGCATGTGCAATGTTGTATGAGGGCACTGTGTGGTTCCATCCTGTCTGTATGTGTGATTGGGTATTTTCTTTTTTCGTTGTGTAGTTGTTGACGTCATTGAGAGTGTAGGTTGTGATTGGTTGGTGTGTGGGATAAGTGGTGCGTCACACGCAGTCTTGGTTGCGGCGGTGAAATGGCGGTTTTGAAAATTTGTAGAAGCGTTTTTGTGGCGATTGCTTAACCCCTGATGATGCCTTTGGTTTGGCGAAACAGCAGCTCCTGTAGGGTTGTGTTTTAAACCATAGATATTGGAAGTTTAATACTACTTTTCTCCCCGCTGAAATGTGCGTTTGGTAATCTAATAGCTTTTTGCTCTGAAGATCGCACTCCATTGCTGGATCCGTCTGTGGCTGCTGGAAGACTTGAAGTTTTAAGATAAGTACTTGCAGACCCTATTGGGTTGGTGCTATTTTTCTGTATTTAGTATTTATTTTTCTATTTTAGGGGTCCATGTGCAGTCTTGGTGGATCTAGGTGCAAACTGTGGCATTTGCTTACTTTATTGTCCTAAGACGCTTATGTGTGTATGGTATGTTAGTGTGTTAGCGTGTGATTGTATGGTGTGAGAAGGTGTCTTTTCCCAGAGTTATTTGGTTTGGTTGTGAGTTGTGATTTTTATGATGAATGTGGATGAGTTCGTGGTGGGCTTTGGTGACCGATGATGTGAGCGTCAGTTGCTCTTTAAGGTGATATTTTCACTTTGTGTGAGATATCCGGTTATCCTGAGGTCCCACTGCCTTTGTCAATATTGTGTTTTGAATGGTATTTTGTAGTTTGATAATATTGTGTTTGGAAGAGCTTATATTGGTTGGCCCCTATGGCCTACCCCATTCTACTGCCTATGCTAAAAGCTTAAAATAACAACTTTCCTTGATGAGATACCAGTGCAGCTTCTTCAACCATGGTCGAGCACCTAGTAAGAGTCTCGCTATTCTATTTTGTTTAACTTGTAGTTTCTTTAACCATTTTTCTTTTAGTCCTACATATATTGCATTACAGTAATCAAGTATATTAGGCAGTAAAGATTGTGTTAATAACCATAACTCAAAATCTAAGTATGCTTTTAGTTGATAGATTGCAACTATAACTGCTTGTGCCTCCACATTATCATGCTGTGCTTGAAGAATATCCTTTAGAGGTAAGCAGTTTTGCCCTACCTGCAGACTTATATCAGTATTCAGAGGAAAAACATTTCTCTTGAAAATTACTCCGAAAAAACACATGAACAGATTTGCACTTGCTATTTTTATGACCCTTTTTGCCATGAAAATTTATATATATACATATATGTGAGTGCACTCCCTTCCCCAGCCCCACCCTGATATGCCGATTCACATGGAGGGGCATTTTAGAAAGGATGTACAAATGCAATCTGGCACAAAGGAAGCAGGTCACACCACGTTGTGGAAGGAACAGGGAGCTTTATTAGTACCTGTGAGGTTACCCTACACATGTTTCGGCAGGTGCCTTCTTCAAGGGGATATCAACCTCTAAAACAAATGCTATCACAACACAATATAAATAGTAAAACAATGAATAATACATATCATACTGATAAATAGTATAAAACATAAGAATATATACTGCCTACGACTACTGCTGGTTGGGTGATTCCCTTCTGTTCTCTCAAATGCAATTTGGAGCATCTAAGCCAGAACTTCTGAAAAAAAACAGGCATGTCCAGGTGCAGACATGATTTCACAAACGTGGATGTGCCCAATATGGACATCTGCAGGGTCATCTACATAGACATCCCCAGAATAGCATTCCAGGGACTGAATGTCTAGAAATAGCCTAATGGTTAACATCATGGATTAATAATATGGCAACTAGGGTTCAAATCCCACTGCTGCTCTCAGTGTGAAGGTGCTGAGTATTGAAGATGATGGAGTGCTTCTTTCTCTAGATGAGTTTTAGCCCAAATGAGCACTTTCGTGATCAGGGCTGGCTTCAGAGTTGGTTCAAGGTGCTGCCCCTCTGGCTGTAAGAATCTATTGTTCATCTTTGAATACCCTGCTCTTTGCCATCCCCAGAAGCTGCTGCCCTAGGCAACTGACTAGTTTACCTGATGGTTGAGCCAGCCCTATTCCTGATGCTTATTTATGTCTCAAGCAGGTCTAAACTTAGACATGACTCCAGATGTTCCAGGGCATTTCTGAGATCAGGCATTGACATTCAAGTTCCTGGGAATACCCCAGCCAAACCTTCATCATGCCCCCATTCAGACTTGGACATCCTCACGCTGCAGATATCCACAGACCCAGCTTCTAAAATAGCTCTGGAAATGTCTCTATGCCCATTTTCAGATGTCCAAAGCACAACGAAGGCTTCCAAAATAACCCCCTTAATGTATATCTGCAATATCCACATGTATGTACACACTCATAGTAACATAACATAGTAACATAGTAAATGACAGCAGATAAAGACCAGCATGGTCCATCTAGTCTGCCTAGCAAGTTGGCAAGAGTAGGTGCACCTGCCGCTCCGTGCAGGTCACCCATCCCCGTGCCTTTGTTTGGGGGTGCACCCACTGCTCCATGCAGGTCACTCCTATTTGTTGGGATATAAGAGATAGTTACGTTTGTTTCGATTTTATTCTATTGCTATAAAGGGATCCACTGTGTCTGTCCCATGCCATATGTGTTTGGCAGTTGTCAAACACTCTCTTTCTGCTCATAGAACTCTGTTTTATGCACAGAAATACAACAAAAATATACCATTTTGAACTTGAGTGGTTAGATTTGTTGCATACTATTCTCAAAGTCATTGCATTCATAGATCCTGATTTATCAAAAGATATTCTCATCGATACAGAATGTGAGGAAATCTTTGAGAAGTCAGATCATTCCTGTTTTCTGGCATAAACATACTAATTTATCCAAAAACATATGATGTTTGATCGAGAAAATATTATAACTTAAGCTACACAAAATAAAATATTTCAACAGCATAGCAAATTCAATTCAAGTTCCTGCAGAGATTCGGATGTTTTCTACTGTAACATTTTTAGTGATTTTTGGAGGGTCATTTTAAAAGGTTTTGTTGTCTGAAGACGTACACTTGAATGTCAAAATCACATACATGTCTCCATAACCCTTCCACAAATGAGGTTTGCAGACATCTCTGGTGCAGGGACATCCAAGTAGGCATGGGGTATGGCAAAGGTGTGTGTTCAGGAATGGCAATGTACTTATTAGTCCCCATTCAATCTCTGAAACATTTGCAGGCATGTCAATATGCTCTAGGCATGAAGAGGCATCAGAAAAGTCATTGTTTTCACCTTAAAACAACCAGGGAGAATTAAGAGACCAGTCTTAGATCATAAAGGCACACACTGGAATTTGAACCCTACCTACTCTGCTCTTAAGCCCCTACTCACGCGCCACTTAGATAAGGTCTTAGATAGTGCTGGGGAGGAGTCTGCTGTCTTGGTACATGTCGGTACCAATGACATAGGAAAATATGGTAGGGAGCTTCTGGAGGCTAAATTTAGGCTTTTAGGTAGGAAGTTGAAATCCAGAAATTCTAGAGTAGCGTTCTCCGAAATGCTTCCCGTTCCACGCGCAGGACCCAAAAGGCAGGCAGAGCTCCGGAGTCTCAAAGTGTGGATCAGACAATGGTGCAGAGATGAGGGTTTTGGATTTGTTAGGAACTAGGGAACATTCTGGGGAAAAGAAGGGCTCTTCCAAAGGGATGGGCTTCACCTTAAACGGGATGGAACCAGGCTGCTGGCATTAACCTTTAAAAAGGAGATAGAGCAGCTTTTAAACTAGATAATAGGGGAAAGCCAACAGTCACCCAAGAGCACATGGTTCAGAAGAATGTATCCTTGAAGGATACTACCAAAAGCAGAGAGGTTCCAAAAAAGAGTAAAGTAGCCCAAATGCCCTCGAGTATGGAGCAAAGTTTAAAGATCCCAAATTACCCATCCCTACCAATAGCCAGATTAATATGAATAAAATACAGTCTCTAAAATGCTTGAATGCAAATACTAGAAGTCTAAAAAATAAGATGGGAGAGTTAGAATATATAGCACTAAATGAGAGGTTAGATATGATTGAAATGTCAGAGACATGGTGGAAGGAGGACAACCAGTGGGACACTGTGATACGTGGGTACATACTATATCGTAATGATAGAGCTGATCAAATTGGTGGAGGAGTTGCACTCTATGTTAGAGAGGGCATTGAGTTAGAAAGGATTAACATTTTACATGAAACAAAATGTGCTGTAGAATCTCTATGGATTGAAATTCTATGTAAAAAGGGGAAGGTGATGGCAGTGGGGGTGTACTATCGACTGCCTGGCCAGAATGAACAAATGGATGAGGAAATGCTCAAAGAAATCAAGAAAGCTAACAAAAGTTACAGCGCAGTAATAATAATGGGTGATTTCAATTACTCCGGTATCGACTGGGATAGTGTCACAGCAGGAAATGCTAGGGAGATAAAGTTCCTAGATGAAATAAATGACTGCTTCTTGGAGCAGCTGGTTCATGAACCGACCAGAGGGGAAGCCATATTAGACCTAGTCCTTAGTGGAACACCAGATCTAGTGCAAGAGATAAGGGTGTTGGGGCCACTTGGCAAAAGTGATCATAGCATGATCGCCTTTGATTTAATTAGTGGAGGAGGGATAGTAAGGAAATCCACAGTACTACCTTTTAACTTTCGAAAGGGAGACTATGATAAAATGAGGAAAATAGTTAAGAAAAAACTAAAAGGAGCAGTTGCAAAGGTTAAAGACTTACATCAAGCTTGGGTGTTGTTGAAAAATACTATCTTTGAAGCCCAGACCAGCTGTATTCCATGCTTTAAGAAAAGTGGAAGGAAGTCCAAAAAACTGCCAGCATGGTTTAAAAGTGAGGTCAGAGAGGCTGTTGTTGCCAAAAAAGCATCTTTCAGGAAATGGAAAAAAGAGCCAAATGATGAAACCTGGAAACAGCACAAGCAACGGCAAGTCAAATGCAAGGCATTGATAAGGCAGGCAAAGGGAGAATTTGAGAAGAAGCTTGCTGCGGAAGCAAAAACGCGTAATAAAGACTTTTTCAAGTACATTCCTAGCAGAAAACCTTTGAGAGAGTCAGTGGGTCCATTAGATGATAGAGTGGTTAAAGGGGCACTAAGAGGCGACAAGGCGATAGCGGAGAGACTGAATGAATTCTTTGCTTCGGTCTTTACTGAGGAAGATGTAGGGATATTACCCTTAACAAAGCATGGATCCACGCGCAGCAAACTAACCCAGTACAAACCATGGATTGCAAAGGAAGAATATACTTTATTTCATTGATCATCTCCAGCCATTGCACCGACACAGGCCGTGTTTCGTTAAGCCTTCCTCAGGGGCTAAAAATGGCTAAAGAATACAATCATAAAAACATATACAATGAGAATAAAACAAATAAACACTCAAATGTAACATGTAGGACCAAGATACAAACATCAATGACATATTCTAAATCATAAATCAATTCATGTGCAAACATACACATACAGCAAAAGTTACTTGAATTGGAAAAAACAATAAATATAATAATGGAAAATGTACATTGAACAAATAAATAATAAAATACATAAAACCATGAAAAATCATAATTAAATGTAATCATGTTATTATAAATAGTTTAAAAATCATTGACTAAGGGTGTGACAAAACAACTATGGAAAAAACCTACCTATATGTATTATTGTGTATCCGGATAAACCTATGCCACTATAATGTTTGTACTGGGTTAGGGATATTACCCATGATTGAAGTGGTATTTAAAGGTGTGGAAGAACTGAACGAAATATCGATACATCGGGAAGATGTATTACAACTATTAGATAAACGGAAGAGTAGCAAATCACCTGGGCCAGATGGTATACATCCAAGGGTGTTGAAAGAACTGAAATATGAGATTGCAGACCTGCTAGTAGTAATCTGTGAACTTTCATTAAAATCATCTGTAATACCTGAAGATTGGAGGAGCACCAATGTAACGCCAATTTTTAAAAAGGGTTCCAGGGGTGATCCGGGAAACTACAGACTGGTGAGCCTGACGTTAGTACTGGGAAAAATGGTAGAAACCATCATAAAGGACAAAATTACTCAGCATGTACATTAGTCATGGCCTAATGGGAGACAGCCAACATGGCTTTAGACAAGGAAGATCTTGTCTTACTAATCTGTTATGTTTTTTTGAATAAACAGGTGTACAAAGGTGAATTGGTTGATATAGTGTATCTGGACTTTCAGAAAGCCTTTGACAAGGTCCCTCATCAGAGACCTTTGGCAAAACTATGTTTATGTTTATGTTTAATAAAACTTGATATACCGCCCAACACCATGGGCATCTGAGCGGTTTACAATAAAAACATTATCCAATTTAAAAATAAGGCTGCGAGAAAAAGAAAAGGAACGCCAGTTAAAAACAACAGAAAAGGGAGAAAAAGGAAAGAGAGAAAGCAAACCAGTTAGTAATTACAGTATAACATCACGGAACAGAGGGGGAAGGGGAGGACAAGGGTGGGAGGTCAAATGCTAGGTAAAAGAGGTGGGTTTTGAGCTGGGATTTGAAGGACTGGTATGATTCTTCTGCGCGGAGTGGGGGGGGGGAGCAAGTTCCAAAGGCTGGGGGCCAGAAAGTAGAAAGCGGAAGAACGGGTAGAGACAAGGTGGGCCTGGGAGGGGGAGGGAAGAGACATCCGATTTGTGTGAATAGAGCGAAGCAGACGATGTGAAGTACGGAAACATATTTGGTCAGCAAGATAGGAGGAGGTACCGGTACGAACAGCTTTGTGTGCAAGAATGAGAATTTTATATTGGACGCGAAAGGAGACAGGTAGCCAATGATGGTGAAGAAGAAGAAGAGGGGTGACATGGTCGAAGCGGGAGGCATGAGTTAGTAGACGAATAGCTGTATTTTGAACACGTTGAAGACGAGACAATTGGGATTGGGGGAGACCAGCCAAGGAGACATTACAGAGTCATTACAGAGTCATAACTAAAGAGTCATGGGATAGGAGGCAGTGTACTATTGTGGATCAGGAACTGGTAAAAGATAGAAATCAGAGGGTAGGGCTAAATGGCTAATTTTCAAAATGGAGAAAGGTGAATAGTGGTGTACCCCAGGGATCTGTGTTGGGTCCGCTGCTTTTTGACATATTCATAAATGACCTGGAAAAGGGAATAACGAGTGAGGTTATCAAATTTGCAGATGACACCAAAACTATTTAAAGTTGTTAAAACCCAAGAGGATTGCGGAAAATTGCAAGAGGATCTTGATAAATTGGAAGACTGAGCATCAAAATGGCATATGAAATTTAATGTGGACAAGTGCAAAGTTATGCACCTACGGAAGAACAACCCAAACTATGGTTACACGATGCAAGGTTCCACATTAGGAACCACCACCCAGGAAAAAGATTTAGGCGTCATTGTGGATAACATGTTAAAACCCTTGGCCCAGTGTGCAGCGGCAGCAAAGAGAGCAAATAGAATGCTAGGTATCATAAGGAAAGGAATGGAAAATAAAACAAAAGATATTATAATGCCTCTATATCGTTCTATGGTGAGACCGCACCTTGAATATTGTGTGCAATTCTGGTCGCCGTATCTTAAAAAGGATATAGCATTATTAGAAAAGGTTCAGAGAAGAGCCACCAAAATGGTAAAGGGGATGGAAGGATACTCCTATGAAGAAAGGCTAAAAAGGCTAGGGCTCTTTAACCTGGAAAAGAGACAGCTGAGGGGAGATATGATAGAAGTCTATAAATTAATGAACGGAGTGGAACGGGTAAACATAGATCGATTGTTTACATTATCAGAATATAGAAAGACTAGGGGGCATGCAATGAAGCTACAGGATAAACTATTTAAGACTAATAAAAGAAAATATTTTTTCACTCAATGTGCAATCAAACTCTGGAATTTGTTACCGGAGGATGTAGTAAAGGCTGTTAGTGTAGCTGGGTTTAAAAAAGGTTTGGACAAGTTCCTAGAGGAAAGGTCCATAAACCACTATTAAGAAGGGACCCAGGATATCAATGCTTGACCCAGTACAAGCATTGTGGAACCTGTGTCTTTTGGGGAAACTGCTAGATATGTATGACCTAGATTGTCCACTGTTGGAAACAGGATACTGGGCTTGACCATTATACTATCAGATACCTAATTTATTTATTATTTCTTACATATCACCCTTTCTTGATATCAAAATGGTTTACATTGAACAAGGCATTATAACTTGGAGATAACTATTTTACAGGGAACATGGGCTATGGATGGTTAAGTGACTTGCCCACATCTATAAGGAACACCTGTGGGACTAGAAACCCCAGTCCTTCCAGCCCAAGGTTGGTGTTCTCTAGTGTGATTTGAACCCCCAACCTTCTAGCCTGAGGTAACTTGCCCCAACCACTAGGCCACTCCTACCTTGGTTCTGAACTGTTACTCTGGGAATGTCTATATAGATGTTTGATGTGCGTGCATATCGGTCAAGGCCACATTTCGGAATCATGCCTGAACTTGCACATGCCTGCTTTTTTTTCAGAGGTTCTGGCTTTGACGTCCCAGATTGCATTTGGACGTCCCATTGTGAAATGTGCCTCTTGTTTTTTCTCTTCTTTTTCCAGTGCGGATGTGACTTTTGTTAGCTATTTTTGGATTTATTTTCTTTAAGTTCTGTCAATAAATGGTCGCATTTGCCGCCAGCATTTTAGAGTTATTGCTTCTTCAGGACTTCCGCAAACATGTCAATGCTTTTTGCTAGTTCTTCAGATTCTTGAATTAGTAATTGCATTTGTATGACTTAATGGAATAGCTTCAGAAACAACAATGGATAAAATATAAATTCTTGCTTTCAAGTTCTGTTTTTCTTAAGCATTGCTTTTTTACGAATTTCTGGTATTTCATTTGAAACAATAAATGAAGTTCAAAGGACACTGAAACTGGGAATAGAAAATAGCCATTTTAGCTTTAAAGCCTGTAAAGCTCCAATGCAATTATCACTATGTTCAGGGTTCTAGGAGACATTCGTTAATTTCAAGCACTGGAGATACTAATTGTTCTAGTGTAGGGATTGATAAGGGGCAGATTGAAATGTAAATGAATGACTGCAGCTGTCAGCTGAAGATAGACAAGAAATATTAAACTGTACAAGATTTCTCTTTGTTGCTGCTGGTAAGAAGAATCATTTTCTCAGTCAACCCTAAAACAATACTGTGTATGCTCAGTGATTTCACCAAACGGACACAGAAATCAGGGGAAATAATGAAACCCTACTTGAAATGAAGGCAAGCGTGACTGGTTGACCAGAGCAGACTAAAACAAAGCCGCAAAATATTTTCTGGGAAATACCCAGAAAAATAAAAACAGAAATCACTTTTAGATGCTAGTTTAGTTTAATTAAAATTTAATATACCACCTCTTGTAAACAGCAAAGTGGTTCACAATCATTTTAAATCAAATCAAATAAAATTAACATTAGAAAGGAACTCCACTATTGATAGGAAAGGCAAGCAAACATTAGACAGACAGACCTGAGATTGACAAATACAGAACATAGAGGGTGGTCAGGTCTGATTAGGTCTACTGAGTGTTTTACAATTATGGAGATCTAGGAGCAAAGATGGAATGCTTTCTGAAATAAATGCGTTTTGAGCAAGCTTTGAATTTAACATAGGGTTCTAAATGGAGAGCTGGGGGGAAATTATTCCTTAAGTACAATACGAGAAAGTAAAAAGTGGAACACCAGGTAGATTCATATCTAGCCTGGATAGCAGAGGGAAGAAAGAGATGATTAGTGTGAAATGAATGGACGGTCCTAAGGGAAATAAGGGGAATAGTCAGGGATGAGTGATAAAACAAGGGTTCCACAGGAGAAGGCCTTGTGCACCAATATTAGAATCTTGTATTGTATTCTGTAATGTATTATATTATGTAATGTATACAATGTATACAACTAATGATGTTGAATAAGCAACGGAGTATTATGGTCATGTTTTGAGCCACTGGATAATAATCTAATGGCAGAATTTTGAATGGTCTGTAAGCATTGGTGTTCATATTCAGGAATGCCAGCATAGATGATATTGCAATAGTTGAGGTACGTTATGACTGTCGCTGTCTCCTTGGGTCTTTCTGCTGCTTTTGATGTCGTTGATCACCGTACTCTCCTCACCCGCCTGTCTGACTATGGTATCCGAGACACTGTCCTTCATTGGTTTGACTCTTTCCTCTCGTCCCGCACTTTCATTGTTCACTCAGGCCCCAGTATTTCCTCCTCGTTCCCCCTGCATTGTGGTGTCCCTCAGGGATCTATCCTCGCCCCTCTTCTGTTCAACATCTTCCTCGCTCCTCTCGCCCTACTCATTCAACAGACCGGTATATCATCTTACTTCTACACTGATGATATTCCCCTCATTCACCACACCAGTTCTACAACTCCGGACCTCTCTGCCCACAATGCTTGTTTTGCTCTTATTGCCGGTTGTTTCTCTGATAATTTTCTCTGTGTCAATCCCACTAAGTCCTCTGCCATTTGGCTTTCCTTCGCTGCCACTCCTCCCACTCTAGCTCCTACGACGTCCTCCCTCCCTATTCCTCTTGTCTCTACACTCCGTTATCTTGGTGTCACTCTCGATTCTTCAATGTCTTTTCACCCACATATCTCCTCCCTTGTTTGCAGCTGTTTCTTCCATCTCCGTAGGATTCAATCGCTCTGGCCCTACCTTTCTGCTCCCTCCCTCACCACCCTGGTTCTTTCCCATGTGATCTCCTGTCTGGACTACTGTAACTCAGTTTTCGCCGGCCTTCCCAGCTACCAGCTCCATCGATTTCAACTCATCCAAAACACCGCCGCCCGTCTTGTCACTCACTCCTCCCTCTTTGACCACATCACCCCTCTCTCCACTGGCTCCCCATCAAATTCAGATTTGTCTATAAGTACCTCATCACCACACACAAAGTTCTTCACACGGGTATCCCTCAGTATTTGTCCGATCTTATCTACCACCAGCCGGCTCCTCGTCTCCTCCGTTCTACTCATAGCAATAGCCTCTTTCTTCCCTCCTCATCCCAAGCACACCTCAAACTCACTCATCACTCCACATTTTTCTTTCTGAGTCCAGCCCTATGGAATTCTCTCCCTCACTCTCTCTGCACAGAATCCTCATTTCCCCGCTTCAAAGCACTGCTTAAAACCCATCTGTTCTGCCCGGCTTTTGACCTCCCTGTAGCCACTTGATGATTTTGATGCCATACACTGCCTCTATTTCCCCTCCCTTTTACCCTCCCATCCCCTCAGCAGTCAGCCCGTTTACTTGTTTAACTTCATTCCTTTTCTATCTTCCTCTCATTCTCTCACTACTGCTTTCCTGTCAACTCAATGGCGTTCCTTTCCTCCTTTAATTTTCTAGTAGCCTCTATGTTTATTATTGTACACCACCCTGACACTCCGGTATGGGCAGTATATCAAGCCTTGCTAATAAATAAATAAAAATAAATAAACAAAAAAAACAGAGTGAGGAAGACAGTAGCAAGTGCGGGTAGGGAAGAAAATGTCGAATAGACCTGATTTGATGGAGAGAAAAGTAGTTCTTTATGACAGAGTTTATGTGATCATGAAATGTTAAGGAAGATTCAAGAGTCACACCCAGGTATCTAAGAAAGGGTGTAAAGGAAATAGGAATGTCCTGAATCAGAGGGTAAAGAGGTGGTACTAGGGGGGAATTAGAGAGCCAAACTACAGTGTTTTTTAATGTTAAGTTTAAGAAGGTTCTCAGTTAACCATGAGGCTATTGTGGAGAGACAAGTATTGATGGGTGAGAGATCAGGGGCTCGTGGGTAGGTATGAAGAACAAGCAGGATGTCATTGGCATAATAATAAGCAGATATTCCAAACTGTTGAATAAGGATAATTAAGGGGGAAGAGAAGAGAAGGGGGGAAGAACAGAATCTTGTGGGACACTGCAAGTTAGTGGGTAGAAGGAAGTGGTAGAAGAATTGAAAATAACTGAAGGTACGATCTGAAAGAAAAGAGCGGAACCAGGTGAGAAGAGTATTGCATAAACTTATATCATAGAGGCAAGAGAGCAGGATGGAATGATCTACTAAATCAAAAGCTGAGGAGAGATCACAAGAAACCAAAAGGGAGATGTTACCGCAATCAAATGACTGATAGATTGCACTAAGAAGGGATGCTAGGATGGTTGTCCTACTGTAGTCAGAGCGAAAACCAGATTGTCACGGATGAAGGATGCTAGATTTCTTGAGGTGTTCATTGATTTGAGTGATGGATCTCACTAAGAAAGGATGCTAGGATGGTTTTCATACTATACTCAGAGTGAAAACTGGATTGTTGGGGATGAAGGATGCTAGATTTCTAAAGGTATTTGTTGATAGATATTATAAAAAGGTGAAATAATAAAAACATAAATCAACTTGCATACAATAAAATGTGTGCCAAAAGGATGTAAACATATATAAATATGCATAATTTATAAAGCTAAGAACTTAATAAATTATCTCAACACATATAATGTCACATAAATTATCAATATCTCAAAACATATTGAATTAACATGGATAATAAAAATGAATAAATAACGTATATAAAATATCTATAAAAATTATGTTATATAAACGAAAACGTAAAAATGAAAACTCCTCAGGAGTGTGATCAGTACCAGGCACCAAAAAACATACCTGTATTTATGTGCTACTCATACGAAAATGTCGCTTATATTGTTATAAAACTTTAGAAAACCTAAAAGACACAAGCATAAATAAATAAAACAACTACCTATAAAAAAGGAAGGTAAACAGAGAGATGAGGACGAAACAATGGTGACTACATGTAAAAAAACAATTGTGGAGGCTTTTGAGAAAATGGTTCTAATATCTATAGGCTTTTGAGAAAATGCTTATAATATCTATAGATTGTATACATTATTTATTCTGACAATTTTGTTAAAGGTAACTATATTAGCTCCGATTTTTAGGTTGTACTTGTCTTATGTTTTGTGATTTAATTATTTATTCATATGTTTAGTTACATGTTTTGTCTTTGTTTCCAAGTCCCTTTTCCCCTCTGTTTTTACATAAGTTTATATTTATGGTTTTATTTTTATTTTTATCATTTTTAGCCATTTAAGCCCCTGAAGAAGGTTTTTTTGAAACACAGCCAGTGTTGGGCCAGTGGCTGAAGTGGGTTACTAATAAAGCTTAATTTACACGTCTCTTCGTTGTAATCCACGTTTTTTACTGGGTGTCCCTCAATCCTTGCATTTTTTGAAAGCATAAACAATTAATTTGCATTTATCCATTCCACTGCACTCAAGATTTTATAGACCAGTATCATATTTCCCCTCAGCTGTCTCTTCTCCAAGCTGAAGAGCCCTAATCTCCTTAGCCTTTCCACATAGCAGAGTCATTCCATCCTCTTTATCATTTTGGTTGTCCTACTTTGTACCTTTTCTAATACCACTATATCTTTTTTTAGATGCAGAGACCAGAATTGCTCACAATACTCAACGTGCAGTCACACCATAGAGTGATACAGAGGCATTATGATACTCATAAGAGCATAAGATATGCCATACTGGGTCAGCCCAAGGGTCCATCAAGCCCAGTATCCTATTTCCAACAGTGGCCAATCCAGGTCACAAGTACCTATCAAGTTTCCAAAAAATTACACAAATGCCATTTTATTTAGCCCAGGGGTAAGCAGTGGATTTTCCTGGTCTTTTTAGCTTTATGGACTTTCCTCCAGGATCTAGTCCAAACCTTTTTTTTTCACATTTTGCAGTATATATATATTCAATAAAAAAACTGAAACAAAGTCAAGTATTACTTTATAATAAAAAAGAGAAAATTCACTAGTACCAAATAGTAGCCCACATCATGGAGACCAGAGATATAACAACATGCATCCCACAGGAACAAAAACTAAACTTCCATTCTAGCTAACCCCTCTCAACACAAAAACCCTTCAACAAAGGGAATAATAAAAAGGTACCAAAACAAATAGGAGGCATCACAACTAATCTGATTGTAAACTTTGCCCACTAAGAATCCCTCTAATTGCAATGGATCAGTAAACACAAATGTAGCACCCTGATACAATAATAAGCATTTACATGGAAAATGCAAGGAAAACATTGCACCAATTGCCAGAACACACGGTTTCAGCTGAAGAAAATTTCTTGTACGTGCCTATGTGGCTCTAGAAACATAAGGAAATATAGAAACCTTTTGACCACAAAAAATTGGAATCTGTTCGCAAAGTAAGCCTTAAAAATTAAGGTTTTATCAAGTTCTGACTAGGTGGTTACTACTAGGGTGGTCCTGGAGGGGATATTATCCTGTGTCTTCAAGAACTTTAGTTAAATCAACCAAATCTGATACATTACCCCTTTCAGGTTTCACCTCAGGGCAATCCTTTGCTATACGAGGGGGATTAATATAAAAAATGAGATATAATATAAAAAACATTAGAAATTAATATTTTACCCACTGGTCAATTTCAAACATTCCAAGAAATATTTACTAAGCAAGATCCTAGGTGACAATAAAAGTGTCTTGGGGAAATTTGTAAGTCTTAAATTTCTTTTTCTCATCATATCCTCCAATAATTTCAACTGAACATGAATAGTGTGATGAAGAAGTTCCATTTCCTACCTTAAAAACACAGGATTCACTGAGTTCTAGTCTTGAAGCTGACAGGCAGGCAGGCCATGTGAGCAGCAGTTGTCAGGGGCGACATAAACAAACCCAGCCACGGGGTTTGCAAATAAGCCCAGCTGAGAAACATTCCCCAATTCCTAATAGCATGCACCTGGAAAGGGGAAGAGCTTATAGCCACTATAAGAGCTATGCAGGAAATACAGAGTTAGAACGAGGAGACTGGGTAGAACGAGGAGGACTAGCTGAACTAACTGAACCAGCTGGTCTAGAGGAAGAAGGAGGAGTTTCAGACTCTGACTCAGGACGTGAGTCAGAGCCAGAACCAGGAAGGGTTCACCACAGAAACTACCCAGAGCACTGCAGGAGAAAGCAGCCAGTGAGGTCAGAGAACAGTTGCAAGTGTTCTGCTGATTGCAAGCTGTTTGGAGCTCAGAGGCAACGTTCCAACTGGAGTGATTGGAAGCCTAAAAACAAACAGTATGTATTTGAGAGCTGTAGCCTGGAGAATGTCTCTGGTAGGAAGTTAAAGTTTGCTGATAAAAGAAATACCTGCAGGGTTAACGCTGAGAAGCCTCGTGTGATAAATCCTAGGTGGGGGCAGGGCAGTAATACCCAGCCAAGGGATTTGAGCACCGTGCTGAAGAGAGAGCAGTTAACAACCCCAGAGAGAGAAAGGTATTTCCCTGAAGATGTGTGCATGTCTGAGGAAGATATAATAGCAGTTCCTAAGCCTCAGAGAAAACCCCGCAGGCTTAAACCTGGTGTTAATAGGGGAGAAGAATATCCTTTTGCAAAGCCTGAAGCCAGAGCTTATAAGCGTTCCAAGGGTAGAACCTGCCAGAAGGAATTAAACTCTAAGAACCCTGAATGGTGGCTTCCCTCTCTCCCAAACACCGAGGAATACGGTAGCTGTTATTCCAGCCCTAGAGGAAGTTGTGCAGAGAGACTCTGTGACGGCACGTTACAGGGGAACTTGCAGAAGTATTGTGGCAAGGAGAACTCAGACAATTCTGAATGTATGCAGGAGCCTATGGTCATTGATACAGTCAGTGAATGTTCATTTGATAGTGACCCAATGGACTGCACATTGATTTTCTCTGATAAAGTGACGTCTTTTCGCTAGTCAAAAGGCTGTATAGTGTGGAGGGAAAACACTATCAGTGAAGAGTGCTGTTTTGCACATATGAAAGCTATGTGCTGAGTTTTGCCTGTTTAACGTTTACTCCTTACTTTAAGAAGCAAGAAAAAGCTGTTATAATTTCCTTTGTGTTTTGCCAGAAAGTATGGCTTATTTGCTTTGAGTAATGTGTTATATTACCTGAAGAATCCGACCTCGGGAGGGGAAATAAATCCTTTTACCTTAAACCATTTATGTTCACAACTACTTAATCACCATCAGACACAGATCTGCAACCCTAGGCAGCAGCCTGCCCACCTGGTGGTGACAATAGTTAAACTGTCCTTAATAGAAGGCACTCTGGTAGTTTGAAGAGTTCCCAACTGAGATAACTTCTGCTCCACACAATGAAGCCTTTGATCCTGTTCATGCAATTTGTCCACCGTAGCCTGTGAAAAACAGATAATCTCATCCATTTTACCCTTCAACAAAAAGTTTGTCTGTGACACTTTCCATATATCCAACGAGGAGCCATCAGCAGAGGGCATGGTTCTCAACTCTGGGACACAAGTCCCCTCTATTTCGGGAATCATTGTAGGCAAAGGAAGCAGGGACTGGCCCCTATGCATATAAACACTGGTAGAGCTACTGGCTCTCCAATATGGGATACTTTCAGAGATGAGATGTCTCCCTGACTTATTACCACTATGAGCCTCCAGGAAATACTACTATATCTTTTTTGAGATGCAGAGACCAGAATTGCTCAAGGTGCAGTTACACCATGGAGTGATACAGACACATATCTTATGTTCTTATCAATATCATAATATTGATAAGAACATAAGATATGTCATACTGGGTCAGACCAAGGATCCATCAAGCCCAGTATCCTGTTTCCAAAAGTGACCAATCCTATTTCAGTGTGTGTCCTATCTTCTATCTGTCCTTTACCCAGTTCCTGCCCTCTCCCTTCTCAGCACTTTATTGCCTCTATTCTCTGACTTTTTTTCTCTTTTTTCTCTGTCTCCCTATTCCTCTACAAGGCCTGTCTTGTAGGTGTTTAGACTCTTAAGTTTTTTTTATCTTGCCTGAGTTTTATTAGGGCATTTCCTGTGGAATCTATCTGCTTCCAATTACTTGCTTTCAGCAGCTGTCTCGCCCCTCCCCCTGCCGGGGCTTTGTCAGAAGCTTTCTTCTCTGAGCATATGAACTGCTGATCCTCCATTTGGTGGTGGTTCCTACTTGAGAGAGCACCCTCATTACAAACCTCAGCTAATTTTGAATGATCTATTCAAGCATTTTCTAGTGCCTGTTCAAGCTTGTTATTTATTGTTCTGTCTATATTTCTGTTTTGTCAATATGTGTCTTATCTTCTGTCTGTCCTTTACACAGCTCCTGTCCTCTTCAGTGCTGTGAATCCCCTCTCAACACTTTATTACCCCCCCCCCCCCCACCCCTGGCTTAACACTCTTTCATAGCATTCCTCTCCTCATTGTTGCAATTACTCAGGTGCACCTAAAGTCACCAGGACTTCTCTGCCCTCATCACCTGTATCGCCTTTTTTTTTGCATTCTCTCCTCTTCCCCTTCCTCCTATGGCTCCACATCACTTTGGGGTATGTTTACTAAACCGTCTTAATGTTACCGACGCTAGTTGCAGCATTAATGTGAAGAATGCCATATAAGGTAGTGGGTGTTCTGGCGGCAAGGTAGCAAGAATCTGTATCGCGCGATAGAGGGCACCTTGGCTCGTTAACACATGTTAACCTTAAGTCCATGCCAGTGCGGTGTCAGACGCTATAGAGGTGTAGCCCACTGGTTATAACAATGACTGTGGAGGCAGAGGTCATGAGTTTGATCCTGCAGTTGTGTTGTTTAATAAAGTTGTTTGAGGGATTTCCTTTTAATTTAAATCAGTGCTGCCAGCATAAACATGCTCACTCTGCCGTAACCTGAGGTGCCTCATAAGGCGCCCTATAAGGCACCACATAGGGCACATTATAAAGTGCCCTCTCTGCCAAGGCACCTCATAAAGTGCCCTATAGGGTGCCCTATGAGGCATCTTAGGTTACGGCACTATGAGGGTCTTTGTACTGGCATGACTAATTTAAATTAAAAGGAAATCCCTCAGAAAGCCTTATTAAAGAACACCACTGAGAAATTGAACCCATGACCTCTGCATCCACAGTCATTGTAGTAACCAGTGGGCTACAGCTCTATAGCTTCTAACACAGCACTGGCTGGCTACAGAAAGACAGCAGGTCACCGCACAAACTGTCTGCTGCAGTTATCAGGATAGGGTATAATCACCTGTACCCATGATGCACTGCACATGCAGATAAGCAGTCTACATCTGATCACAAGAGTACTATCCACCGCCTGGCCATAATGAACAAATGGATGATGAAATGCTCAAAGAAATCAAGGAAGCTAACAAAAGTTACAGCGCAGTAATAATAATGGGTGATTTCAATTACCCCGGTATCAACTGGGTTAGTGTCACAGCAGGACATGCTAGGGAGATAAAGTTCCTAGATGAAATGAATGACTGCTTCTTGGAGCAGCTGGTTCATGAACTGACCAGAGGGGAAGCCATATTAGACCTAGTCCTTAGTGGAGCATCAGATCTAGTGCAAGAGATAAGGGTGTTGGGACCACTTGGCAATAGTGATCATAGCATGATCGCATTTGATTTAATTAGTGGAGGAGGGATAGTAAGGAAATCCACAGTATTACCTTTTAACTTTCGAAAGGGAGACTATGATAAAATGAGGAAAATAGTAAAGAAAAAACTAAAATGAGCAGTTGCAAAGGTTAAAGACTTACATCAAGCTTGGGTGTTGTTGAAAAATACTATCTTGGAAGCCCAGACCAGTAGTATTCCATGCTTTAAGAAAAGTGGAAGGAAGTCCAAAAAACTGCCAGCATGGTTTAAAGGTGAGATCAGAGAGGCTGTTGCTGCCAAAAAAGCATCTATCAGGAAATGGAAAAAAGAGCCAAACGATGAAACCTGGAAGCAGCACAAGCACTGGCAAGTCAAATGCAAGGCATTGATAAGGCAGGCAAAGGGAGAAATTGAGAAGAAGCTTGCTGCGGAAGCAAAAACGTGAAATAAAGACTTTTTCAAGTACATTCGTAGCTTAAAAACCTGTAAGAGAGTCAGTTGGTCCATTAGATGATAAAGGGGTTAGAGGGGCACTAAGAGGTGACAAGGCGATAGCGGAGAGACTGAATGAATTCTTTGCTTCGGTCTTTACTGAGGAAGATGTAGGAATGTTACTCATGACTGAAGTGGTATTTAAAGGTGCGGAAGAATTGAAGGAAATATCAATACATCGGGAAGATGTATTACAACTATTAGATAAATTGAAGAGTAGCAAATCACCTGGGCCAGATGGCATACATCCAAGGGTGTTGAAAGAACTGAAATATGAGATTACAGACCTGCTATTAGTAATCTGTGAATTTTCATTAAAATCATCTCTAATACCTGAAGATTGGAGGATCGCCAATGTAACGCCAATTTTTAAAAAGGGTTCCAGGGGTGATCCGGGAAACTACAGACTGGTGAGCCTCACGTCAGTACCGGGAAAAATGGTAGAAACCATCATAAAGAACAAAATTACTCAGCATGTAGATAGTCATGGCCTAATGGGAGACAGCCAACATGGCTTTAGACAAGGAAGATCTTGTCTTACAAATCTGTTATGTTTTTTTGAAGGTGTGAATAAACAGGTGGACAAAGGTGAGTCGGTTGATATAGTCTATCTGGACTTTCAGAAAGCTTTTGACAAGGTCCCTCATCAGAGACCTTTGGCAAAACTAAAGAGTCATGGGATAGGAGGCAGTGTACTATTGTGGATCAGGAACTGGTTAAAAGATAGAAAGCAGAGGGTAGGGCTAAATGGTCAATTTTCCCAATGGAGAAAGGTGAATAGTGGAGTACCCCAGGGATCTGTGCTGGGTCCACTCCTTTTTGACATATTCATAAATGACCTGGAAAAGGGAATAACGAGTGAGGTTATCAAATTTGCAGATGACACAAAACTATTTAAAGTTGTTAAAACCCAAGAGGATTGTGAAAAATTTCAAGAGGATCTTGATAAATTGAAAGACTGGGCATCAAAATGGCAGATGAATTTTAATGTGGACAAGTGCAAAGTTATGCACCTAGGGAAGAACAACCCAAACTATGGTTACATGATGCAAGGTTCCACATTAGGAACCACCACCCAGGAAAAAAGATTTATGCGTCATTGTGGATAACATGTTAAAACCCTCGGCCTAGTGTGCAGTGGTGGCCAAGAGAGCAAATAGAATGCTAGATATCATAAGGAAAGGAATGGAAAATAAAACAAAAGATATTATAATGCCTCTATATCGTTCCATGGTGAGACTGCACCTTGAATATTGTGTGCAATTCTGGTCGCCGTATCTTAAAAAGGATATAGCATTATTAGAAAAGGTTCAGAGAAGAGCCACCAAAATGGTAAAGGGGATGGAAGGATACTCCTATGAAGAAAGGCTAAAAAGGATAGGGCTCTTTAACCTGGAAAAGAGACGGCTGAGGGGAGTTATGGTAGAAGTCTATAAATTAATAAATGGAGTGGAACGGGTAAACGTAGATCGATTGTTTATGCTATCAGAATATAGAAAGACTAGGGGACATGTAATGAAGCTACAGGGTAAACTAGTTAAGACAAATAAGAGAAAATATTTTTTCACTCAATGTGTAATCAAACTCTGGAATTTGTTACCGGAGGATGTAGTAAAGGCTGTTAGTGTAGCTGGGTTTAAAAAAGGTTTGGACAAGTTCCTGGAGGAAAGGTCCATAAACTATTATTAAGAAGGGACCCAGGATATCAATGCTTGACCCAGTACAAGCATTCTGGAACCTGTGTCTTTTGGGGAAACTGCTAGGTATGTATGACCTAGATTGTCCACTGTTGGAAACAGGATACTGGGTTTGATGGACCTTGGTATGACCCAGTATGGCATATCTTATGTTCTTATGTAAGATGGGATATGCGCCTCCACAGCACCTCAGCCTGGTAGTGGGAACTGACGGTGTGTGTTACTGATACAGAGTAGCTGCAGAACGTGACATTGTTCAGTTCCTGTGCTCACCCTGAGGGTGAGGTGGGGTGCCCAGGACCAGGTTCCGCAGCACCTGGGTTGACTGAGATAGGCTGTGCTGCAGGTCCCCATCAGTGCCAGTGTGTGACAGGTAGTCCTTGCACACACACCTATAATACACCTGTGTCCATCTGTATTTCCCAGTCATGTCTAGCCCTTGGGGACTATGATGCGCCCAGAATAGTGCATAACCTGTGTGGTTGCCATGGTCACATGTTATAGGAGAAGGGTGTTGTGTGGACTGTCACCACCAGGTGGGCAGGCTGCCGCCTATGGCTAGCAGGTCTGGGTCTGATGGTGGTTAATGAAAATAAAGTAGTTGTAGACACGAATGATAAGGTAAATTAGGATTTATTTCCCCTCCCGGGGTCGGATTCTCCAGATATATAACACAGCAAACTTAGGACACATAAACCATACTTTCTGGTATAATATAAAGGAAACAGAAAAGCTTCTTCTTGCTTCTTAAAGTAAACGGTAATTGTAAAGCATATCAAAACTCAGCACACAGCTCCTCTCTGTACAAACAGGCACTCTTCACATATAGTGTTAGCTTCCAGCACTATACAGCCTCTATCTAACAAAGAGAGGTTATTCTATCAGAGAATGTTAATGTACAGTCCATCGGGTCTCCGAATGAGCATTCACTGAGGCTATCAGTGATCATGGGTTCATGCAGGTTCTCAGAAAGACCTGAGTTTTCCTGGCTACAAAATGTCTGCAAGTTACCTTGCAGCGTCTCTTCACAGAGCCTATCTGGCCAGCTCCCTCTAGGGCTGGAATAGCTGCTGCTGTACTTCTCTGTGTCTGGGAGAGAAGGAAGCCACCATTCGGGGTTTCGAGAATCCAACTTCTTATAGGTGTTTCTACCTTTGAGATATTTGTTGGCTCTAGCTTCAGGCTTTGGCACCGAGTAAAAGTATTCCTCTCTCTTATCAGCACAAGGTTTAGCTCTGCGTGGCTTTCTTTGAGGTTTAGGAACTTCTAACACCTCTTCCTCTGTCATGCAAATATCTTCAATGACATACCTTTCTCTTTCAGGGACTTTTAACTGCTCTCTCTTCAGCTCTCCAGATAAATCCCTCAGCTGGGTGATACAGCCCTGCCCCCACCTAGGATTTCTCACACGAGGCTTCTCAGTATTAACCCTGTAGGTATTTCTATTGTCAGTATACTCTCTTAGCTCTCTGCCAGAATCACTCTCAAGGTTACAGCTTTCAGATACATACTGTTTGGGTTTCTTAGGCTTCCATTCACTCCAGCTAGAACGTTGCCTCTGAGTTTCAAACGGTTTTACTTCAGCAGAACACTCACAGCTGCTCTCTGACCTCACTGCTCCTAGCTGCTTTCTCCTGAGGTATTCTGGGTAGCTTCTGGGTTGAACTCTTCCTGGTTCCTGAACTCTTCCTGGTTCTGAATCTGAATCACCTCCTGGGTCAGACTCTGAAGCTGAAACTCCTCCTGGGTAAGAAGATAACGCTGAATCTCCTCCAGGGTAAGAACCTGGAACTGGAACTGGAACTGGAACTGAACCTGACTCTGTATTTCCTGCGTGACTCTTATAGTGGCTAATAGCCCTCCCTCTATCCAGGTGCAAGCTATTAGGAACTGGGGAATGTTTTTCAGCTGGGTGTGTTTGCAAACCCCGTGGCTGGGTTTGTTTATGTTGCCCCTGACAACTACTGCTCACATGGCTTGTCTTCCTGTCAGCTTCTAGGCTAGAATTCACTGAATCCTGTGTTTTTAGGGCAGAGAATGAATCTTCCTCATCACAGGCCCAAAAGTGGATTATGTACCACCACCCAACCCGCCTTCTCTGGGTCAGGGTGCGGGACAAGATCTCCCACCAACAGATCCACAATCTACATCAGAGGCAGTAGAGGGGACCACCCACCCCAGACCTGCTGGGGAATGGGCATGCTCCAGGGCGGTCAATTCAGATCTGTACGTATTTCATAGAGCACTGGCTTACAGGCAGTAGGCCTGGAAAAGCTCAGCTGCTCCCCACCACTATCTGACATTCACCAGCAGAGGGCACAGTCAGTCTCCACCTGCTGCACCCTGCAAGGCGTCCCAGCCATACATATGCTAACTGCAAACAGTCTGCTAGCTAGTACATCTTCCTGGAAGAACTGTGTTCCCCCAAAAGTGGGATGTAAGCACACACACCAAGAAAGTATGTTAGTGATTGGGCCCCAAAAAAGGGGTCTCATAGATATCACTTGAGAGAAACCCTGTATAGCACTATGGGGGAACCTAGCCATGCCATGGTCACTGCTCAGTTAGGGGGAGAGTGACCTCCCAGCATGACATGCTGTGGCCACCCTGTCCGTGCAGGTGGTGGTCGGGCACTACAATGTCCCAGCCATTGCCCTATGCAGATGCATCCTGCCCAGACCGCTGTGTCAAGCATTGGGGGCTCAGTAAGTTGAAGGCAGCCACAAAACACTGGATAGACATACACACACTCCCACACCTATTTCAGCATTGTGCAAAGATAGCGATGGTTAGCAGCCCTGGCCGCCACACCAGTCCTGGGCACAGTGCAGGCATTACTAAGGTATGCAGGTGCTAGTATTGGTAGCTGCTGCTCCATGCAGGGCCCAACAGCCTGAACATAAGAACATAAGATATGCCATACTGGGTCAGACCAAGGTCCATCATGCCCAGTATTCTGTTTCCAACAGTGGCCAATCTAGGTCACAAGTACCTAGCAGTTTCCCCAAAAGACACACAGGTTCCACAATGCATGTATAGGGGCAAATAGTGGATTTCCTGGGTCCCCTTTAATAGAGGTTTATAGACCTTTCCTCCAGGAACTTGTCCAAACCATTTTTTAAACACAGCTACACTAAAAGCTTTTAGTACGTCTTCCAGTAATGAATTCCAGAGTTTGATAATGCGTTGAATGGAAAAATATTTTTTATTAGTCTTAAATGGGTTACACTGCAGCTTTATTGCATATCCCTAGTCTTTCTATATTTTCTTTGTTTACCTGTTCCACTCCATTCATTAATTTATAGATATCTATCATATCTCCCCCGCAGTCATCTCTTTTCCAGGTTGAAGAGCCCTAACCTTTTTAGCCTCTCCTCATAGGGATATCCTTCCATCCCCTTTACCATTTTGGTGGCTCTTCTCTGTACCTTTTCTAATTTTGCTATATTGTTTTTAAGATACAGAAACCAGAATTGCACACATTTTTCAAAGTGCGGTCAATACCATGGAGCGATAGAGAGGCATTATAATATCCTTAGTTTTATTTTCCTTTCCTTTCCTTATGATACCTAGCATTATTTGCTTTCTTAGCCATCGCTGCGCACTGGGCGAAGGGTTTCAACGTCTGACTCTCCATGAGGCTTTGGATAGTGGAGCCTGTGGGTGTGGGTGTTTGTGCCCCTGTTGGCCGATACTCTAGGGCAGTGGTTCCCAACTCTGGTCCTGGAGGGCCAAACACCATTCAGATTTTCAGGCTGTCCTTAATGAATATGCATGAGACACATTTGCATTCAATGGGGGCACTGCATAGCAATGCATCTCATGCATATTTATTAGGGACAGCATGAACCCCTTAATAGTGTTTGGCCCTCCAGGACTGCAGTTGGGAACCTCTGCTCTAGGGACTGCACATTTTTATGGTGTGTGTGCGCTGTAGGGTAAAATATAGGGACATGGTCTGCGGGAGCCACAGCTGGGACTTGAACCTGTGACCACCGGCCCCTCAAAACACTGGCTGTGTGTACCGTACCAAACTGTTGTCACAGAGGCAGGTTATTCCCTGGGGATACCATTACTGTTCATCAGACAGCCCTTGTCTGTTGCACTGCATGACACCCACTTGAACAGGGCTTGGCCTTGGTGTGCTGTGGGAAGGTGCCACTGCCCCCTCCACCACCAGCACCCCTCCACCACCATGCTGACATGCTCTTATGCCGGTGGTGCTGGTGGTGCGCAGTCCCAGGCCATCCAGTGTGCCTGTAGGCGGCTGCCTATGGTGTGGGGTCTAGGGTAGGGGTGTCTACATAGACATCCGCGCTTCCCCCTGGCACCACCTGTCCATGTTATGTGCCCTTTGGGGTACCTGCTGGGTACTGTCCCTTGGAACACTGTGGGACAAACACTTGTGGGCATGTTTGACCTTGGTCAGTTGCTGTCTTGCTGCTTTTCAGTTTCTGCATTCCTATGTGCCACCTAGGCATCTGCCTAGTCCACCCTGTGCTCCAGCCGCCCCACTGTATGTCCCGCCTTCAGCCCCCTGTATCCCATTTGCAGCCTCACCGTCGTACCCTTTCGTAGTTTGGCACTATAGAAACATAGAAACATAGAAATATGATGACAGAAAAAGACCACATGGCCTGTCTAGTCTGTCCTTCCATATCAACAACTACAACAGTCCCCTTTTTACCTTTAGAGATCCTCTGTGTTTCTCCCATGCTTTTTTGAATTCAGTTACTGTCCTCATCTCTACCACCTCCACTGGGAGACTATTCCATGGATCCACTACTCTCTCCGTAAAAAAATATTTCCGCATATCACTCCTGAATCTATCTCCCTTCACCCTCATCCCATGTCCCCTCATAGCAGAACTTGCTTTCAATTGAAAGAGGCTCTCTCCCTGAACATTTATGCCACGGAGGTATTTAAACATCTCAATCATATCACCTCTATCCCGCCTTTCCTCTAAGGTGTACATATTAAGATCCTTAGGTCTGTCCTCATATGCTTTATAATGACGACCACTAATCATTTTAGTAGCCACCCTCTGCACCGACTCCATCCTGTTCACATCCTTTTGAAGGTGCGGTCTCCAGAATTGAACACTATACTCCAAATGAGGTCACACCAAAGACTTATAGAGAGGCATTATCACCTCCTTTTTTTCTGCTAGCCATTCCTCTCCGTATGCACCCAAGCATCCTTCTAGCTTTTGCCATCACCTTTTCTACCTATTTTGCTACTTTAAGATCATCAGACACAACCACGCCTAGGTCCCCCGCTCTTCTTTAGTGGACAAAAGTACTTCACCCCTATACTTTATTGCTCCCTTGGATTGCTGCAGCCCAAATGCATGACCTTACATTTTTTAACATTAAATCTCAGCTGCCAAATTCTAGACCATTCTTCAAGCTTAGCTAGATCCTCCTCATGTTATCTACACCTTCCTGGGTGTCTACTCTATTGCAGATTTTGGTATCATCCACAAAGAGGCAAACCTTACCCGACAGCCCTTCCGCTATATCACTAACAAAGATGTTAAAAAGAATCGGACCAAGGACAGATCCCTGGGGCACACCACTGGTAACATCCTTCTCCTCAGAGTGAGCTCCATTTACTTGTACTCTTTGTCGCCTCCCATCCAACCAATTTCTAACCCAATCAGTAACTTTAGGGTCCATCCCTAGGGTGCTCAGTTTGTTTATAAGTTGCCTGTGAGGAACAGTGTCAAAGGCTTTACTGAAATCTAAATACACCACATCTAAGCTCTCCCTCGGTCCAACTCCCTGGTCACCCAGTCAAAGAAATCAATCAGATTTGTCTGACAAGACCTGCCTCTGGTGAATCCATGCTGCCTCGGATCCTGTAATCCGCTGGACTCCAGAAACCTTGTTCAGTTGCTGTCTTGCTGATTTTCCATTTCTGCGTTCCTATGTGCCACCTAGGCATCTGCCTAGTCCACCCTGTGCCCCAGCTGCCCCACTGAATGTCCCGCCTTCAGCCCCCTGTATCCCATTTGCAGCCTCACCGTTGTGCCCTTTCGTACTTTGGCACTATGCTGTTGCTGCACGTGTATCATTACTATCACTTTTCTTGGTTTCCCTGCCTTTGCTGTACATTGCCGACTGAAATGATTTCTCTCTCCTGAAAATGTGCCTCTAATGCGAGATTTTTACTGGCGTTATTTTTCAGACCTTCATTTCACAGTGTTAGTGTGCTTGGAGCCTCTCCCTGCCCACTCTCCGCCCATTGACCCCTTCTTGCCGCCCTCTGGAGAGACTTACTCCACCCTCTGTGCGCCTTAACGCTGCCGGAGACGTTATCACGCGATAAGTAACATTATCGCATGATTTATCATGCAATAACGTTACTTATCACACGATAACATCGCTGCTGGGACGTTAGCACTGTTTAGTAAACATACCCCTTTGTGTTCTTGAAGTTAACTCTCCCTAATCTTTTCTACTCATTCCCACAGTTCCATGGCCCTACTTCTCATTACCCACTCCTTATTGTCCCCACCTTCCCTACCATTTTGTCTTCTACCTTATCATCTGCCCTTGAGCTTCACCTTTTTCTTCCTCTCATTCAACCATCTCCACTCTTACTGAGGGAACCTCACCCTTGCTACCATTGCGCCACCTCTTCTCTCCCCAATTTTCTTCTGCTCCTTCTCCTTTTCTCATCTGGAGATGTCAACCCCAACCCTAAACCCTCTAGACTTTTTTCATATTCCCAGGGCAGGTCAATGCATAACCTTTCTTATCTTGTTCATATTCCACTTCTCTCTGTCTCTTCTCTCCGTTTTTCAGGTGCATTGTGGAATGCACATTCTGTCTCCAATAAACTTGCCTTCATTCATGACCTCTTTATCTCTAAAACTCTACATCTCCTGGCTCTTACTGAAACTTGGCTTCTCCCTGAAGATTCAGCTTCAGTCGCTGCCCTCTGTCACAGAGGCTACCTATTTTCCCATACGTCTTGGCCAAATGGCTGTGGTGGCAGTTTTGTGTTCCCAGTTCCAGCCCCTCCTTCTGCCTCCATCTAATTCCTTTGATTCCTCTGAAGTCCATGCCATCTGCCTATTTTCTCTACTTCCTCTCTGGGTAGCTGTCATTTATCAACCCCCCAACAAGTCCACTTCTACCTTTCTCACCAAATTTGACTCCAGGCTCTCCTCCTTTCTGGATGTATCTTCCCTTCTCTTATTCTTGGGGATTTTAACATTCATGTTGATGACCTTTCTGACCCGTATGCCTTAAAGCTTCTTTCTCTAACCGCCTCATTTAACCTCCAGTTGTGCTCTACCACTCCTACACACAAGCATGACCGCTGCCTCAACCTTGTCTTCTCCTCCAATTGCTCATCCTTCCCTCCCCCTCCCCTTCCCTCTCCCTTTCCCTTTCCTCCCCTCCTTCCTCCCTCCCTCCCCTTCCCCCCTTCTTCTCCCCTTCCCTCTCCCCCTTCTCTCCCCTCCCTTTTCTCCCTCTCTTCCCCTTCCTCCTTTCTCCTTTCCCTTTCCCCACTCTTCCTCGCCCTCCTTCCTCCCTTTCCCCCAGTTGATGGGTTCGATATGTGGGTCAATTGAATTTTAATGAACACCACACCTTTTGTTTTTTAGATCTTCTATTATTTTATTCTTCATATTTTGTATTTATTTATATTATATATTTTTTTGTCTTTTAACCATGACTTTACACTTTTTAATAGATGTTATGGTTTTATTGTTTTAGTCATTCTCTTTTGAATGTCTGTTGTGGCAGTTTTTAGCCCTCCTTTTTTGTCTTTTAATGTATGTTTTTGAGCCTCTTGACTTAGCTTTTTATTCTTCTGTTTAGTCAAATGTCAAAGCTTTACTTGTGATCATTTTCGACTATGTTTATAAAGTATGATCATAATTTTCTGGTGGGCATTCACTTTTTAATGTTATTTAATTGCCATTTTTAACTATCATATTTTTAAGCCTATATTAGAGTACCATACCACTGCTGATGCCCCCTTTTTACAGCTTGTTTTTAGTGATGTATTTATTTAAGCTTTTGTTTCTCTTGTATCCTTGATGTATTTTTAGATCTGGTTTAGTGCCTGCTGGTCTCCTTGGCTGGTGGTGTACCTGCCACAGTGGGAATCAGATTGTTTTAACAAATATTTGTTTATATGTCACCATGGTGATCAGTGCGCTTTCTCTGGCTGTTTTTATGTGTTCAGTGCGGGTGCTTAATACGTTGAGAGTTGGGAATGTATATTATTCATATAGTTCCCCCCTCCTTTCTTTAATATATCTACTTATTTTTTAATTGGAGCTGCTTAGTTTTTAAATCATTAGATATTTTAAATGTATCACCTTTTACAGATTTACCTTTATTAATGTTACCTGTTGTACCAGGGTTTTCGTCAATACCTTTTATCTTTTTTGTTTTTTGCTAATGCCCCCGTTTTATAGCTTGTTTTTAGTGATACATATTTATGTTTTCTTTTACTCTTGGGTGTATTTTAGCTTTGTTTTAGTCTCTGCTGTTCCATATGGCTGGTGGGATTTAGATGGTTTTAGCACAGGTTTGTTTGCATGTTACCATGGTGACTGATGTACTCCCTCCAGCATTTTTATGTGTTCAATGAAGGTATTCATCATGTTGGGATTCAGCAATGGAAACGTATATTATTTGAATAGTTTTTCCCTTTTAATGAAATAACATATTTTTCATGTAGCCACCGTTTTCAATGACTCACGCATTTTAAATGTATTACCATTTTATGAATTAGCTTTGCTTTATTACACCGGGCTTTTCGTAATACTTTTCATTTTTTAAAAGGGTTTTTTTATTGCCTGTGAGATGATTACTGTTTTTGGCAGGCTTTTTAGGTTTTTAAATGGCGGCCCCGAGCTGTTCAGTCCTGTTTGCTTCACTGTGCATCTAATAGCGACCGGAAGTCTGTGTGAGTAATTTGTAGGCTTATTTCATTTTTATTGTTCAACTCTTTGGAGGATTCTTTTGACAGGTTTATTGTATATTTGTAGCAAGTCTGGTTAACATCTCTTGCGGGTTTCTTTTTCTTATTTTACGGTTGCAGGTGCTTGCCTGTCTATACTATGTTCTTATGGGTATGCACACAATATTCTCCACTTCTAGTCAGGCTATTTCCATATAAGGCTAATGACTGTGTGTTGAGTTCCATTTTTCACTTATGGGTTATAGCCAGTTTGATGGTCCACTTATATGGTGCATATATTGATCTATATGACATCCGTGTTTGGCTTGAGTATTCAGTTATAGGGCACTATGAGATGCTGATTTTTTTTTTATCCTTGCTGTACACACATTATAGGAGGCATATATGTTTGCTGAGCAGTTCCATACTAAGAAGGCTCCCTTGTGTGAGGTCTTTACTTGTGATGCACTTCGGTTAGCATCCTGTGGCTAAAAGATAGACGAAGCAAAGGTTCACCTAACTTTTAGCTGCAGAAGCTAACCGGGCAGCATGCAACATCGCCACTGCCTGGTTGGCTACTGTGGCTGGTAGGCTGTGTGGCAAACCCGGATATTCAATGCCAGGGCTGCATATGACCCAGGCATTGAATATCCAGGGTTAAGGGCCAACCTAGATGAATATCGAGCCCATTATTTTTATATATGATTTAAAGTTTTTTATATGATTTACTTGAGTAACCTTCAGGATATTTATTGATTTTGTTTTATATATTTATTTGATTTATGTATTTTATATATTTTATTTATCTTTATCTTTATTTTACACTTGATATACCTCCCAGGCCAAAGCATTAGGGCAGTTTACAATTAAACATCAGTACTGCAGAAGAATGTTTATGGTTCTTCTTTTTATAAGGTCCCATACCTCTGTTGAAGGCTCCCACCAGCCAAAACACGGATCATTTGGGAGAGACTTCTGGACCACTTAATAAACACAGTTCGCAATCCATTCCACAGTGTGATTCATCACTCTGTTCCTTTGTCTGTGTGCAGTAGCCTTCTATAACACTATACTCTCCTCTGCTCTGGATGCGCTTGCTCCTCCCATTCTACTCCCTGTGAGGCATACCGTACCTCAACCCTGACTATCCTCAACAACCCGCTACCTATGTTTCTGTGCTTGCTCAACTGAGCACCTTTGGCTTAAATTACATACCCTTGCTGACTACCTACATTTCAAATTCATGCTAACCTCTTTCCAGTCAGCCATAGCACTTCCCAAGCAAGAGTACTATGTCCATCTGACTAACTATCTTGCCTCTGACACTCACCGTCTCTTGACTATGCTCAACTATCTCCTCAAGGTCCCTCCTCCCCCAATCCTTCCTTCGCTGTCTGCTCAGACCTTGACTGACTACTTCCATGACAAAGTCCAGAGGATTAGCCCTGAATTCTCTGCAAGGTCACCTCTACCTCATCTTCCCCCCCTTCAATCCTAAATCCTTCCCTCACCTTTGGTCACCTTTTCTTCCTTCTCTGAAATCACTGAAGAGGAAACTGCAAATCTTCTCTCCTCCTTCAAACGGACTACCTGCTCCTCTGATCCCATCCCCCCTCATCTACTAAGCTCTATATCTTCCGCCATCATCCCTTCCATCTGTCATATCCTTAACCTATCGCTTTCCATTGCAACTGTTCCTGTGGCCTTCAAATGTGCTATGGTTACACCTCTCCTCAAAAAGCCTTCACTAGATCTCACCTGTCATTCTAGTTTTTGATCTATCTCTCTCCTCCCCTTTGCTTCAAAACTACTTGAATGAGCAGTTCACTGCCACTGTCTTGACTTTCTTTCCTCTCAAGACCTTCTGGATCGACTGCATTCCACAGAAATGGCTCTTGCCAAAGTCTCCAGCAACTTGTTCCTCACCAAATCCAAAGGCTTCTACTCGATTCTCATCCTTCTTAACCTTTCTGCTGCCTTTGACACTATTGAACACTACCTTCTCCTCAATACCCTGTCCTTGCTTGGATTTAGGGGTTGCGTTCTGTCCTGGCTTTCGTTTTGTCTCTCCCATCACACCTTTAGTATATGTTCTGATGGTTCCTCCTCTACCGCTATCCTGCTTTCAGTTGGTGTACCTCAGGGCTCTGAATTGGGACCTCTCCTTATCTCTCTATCCCTTGGTATACTTATTTCCTCCCATGGTTTTCAGTACTATCTTTATGCTGATGACTCTCGGATCTACCTTTCTGTGCCTGAAATCTCTCCAGGAATCCAGACCCGGATCTCTGCCTGCTTATCTGACATTGCTGCCTGGATGTGTCACCACCATCTGAAAATGAACATGGCCAAAACTGAGCTCCTTATCTTTCCCCCTAAACCTACCTCCCCCTTTCCTCCCTTCTCTATTTCTGTGGATAACACTACACTCCTCCCTGTTTCCTCAGCTTGAAATCTTGGAGTCATCTTTGACTCCACTCTCTGTTTCTCTGCACATATCCAACAGATAGCTAAAACCTGTGGCTTCTTTCTCTATAACATTGGCAAAACTCATCTCTTCCTTTCTACACACACTACTAAGACACTTATCCACTCTTTAGTCACCTCCCGTATAGATTATTGCAACTTCCTCCTTGCTGGTCTCCCTCTGAATCATCTCTCCCCCCTTAAATCTGTTCAAACCTCAGCCAGTGTGGATAATCTTCTGCCAGCCTTGATATGCTCATATAATGCCTCTTCCCAAGTCACTTCATTGGCTCCCTATCCGTTCCATATCCAGTTCAAACTTTTCCTACTGACCTATTACTCATTCTGCTTCTCCTCACTGTCTTTCCTCTTCTCTCTCCCTACACCTCTTCTTGGGAACTCCGCTCTTCTGGCAGATCCCTTCTATCTGTGCCCTTCTCTGCCACTGCAAACTCCAGACTTCGATCCTTCTACCTTGCTGCTCCTTATGCCTGGAACAATCTACCTGACTCTGTATGTCAGGCTTCATCTCTGGCCCTTTTCAAATCCAGGCTGAAAACTCACCTCTTTGAAGCCGCTTTTGGATTCTGATCTGTTTAGTCTCCTGTGTGTTTCCTTACCATTCCCCTAGATATATCCTTGTCCTCAGCTGTTCCATTGCCTGTCTTGACTAGATTGTAATCTCTGATGAACAGGGATCACCTTTTACATGTATCTGTACAGCGCTGTGACTGCCCTGTAGCGCTATACAAATGATCAGAAGTAATAGCAGCAGTAGCAATACCTGTCAGGTTTCCAAAAAGAGATACAGATTCTATGTGGCTTATCCCAGAGAAAGCAGTGGGTTTCCCTGGTCCTCTTTAATAATAGTTATGGACTTTTCCTCCAGGAACTTGTCCAAACCTTTTTTAAACCCAGCTTTTTTTAAACCCAGCTACCCTAACAGCTTTTACTACATCCTCCAGTAACGAATTCCAGAGTTTGATTATGCATTGTGTAAAAAAATATTTTCTCTAATTAGTATTAAATAGGCGACATTGTAGCTTCATTAAATGTTCCTTAGTCTTTCTACTTTTTGAAGAAGTAAACAACCAATTACGTTTACCCATTCCATTCATTATTTTACAGACCTCTTTCATATCTCCCCTCAGCCGTCTCTTTTCCAAGTTAAAGAGCATTAACCTTTCAAGCCTTTCTTCATAGGGATATCTTTCCATCCCCTTTACCATTTTCGTGGCTCTTCTCTGTACCTTTTCTAATTCTGCTATATCCTTTTTAAGGTATGGTGAACAGAACTGCAACAATATTCAAGCTGCAGTCACACCATGGAACGACACAGAGGCATTATAATATCCTTGGTTTTATTCTCCATTCCTTTCCTTATGATTCCTAGCATTCTATTTGTTTTCTTGGCCGCCACCACACACTGGGCAGAGGATTTTAATGTATTATCCACGATGACACCTAAATCTTATTTCCTGGGTGGTGATTCCTAATGTGGAAACTTGCATAGTGCAGTTTGTGTTGTTTTTCCCTAAGTGCAAAATTTTGCACTTGTCTACATTACATTTTATCTGCTATTTGGATGCTCAGTCTCCCAATTTTTCAAGGTCCTCTTGCAATTTTTCACACTCCTCTTGTGTTTGAACAACTTTCAATAATTTTGTGTCATCTGCAAATTTAATCACCTCACTCGTTTTCCCATTTCAAGGTCATTTATGAAGATGTTAAAAAGCAGCGGGCCCAGCACAGATCCCTGGGATACTCCACTATTCACCTTTCTCCATTGAGAAAATTGGCCACTTAGCCCTATTCTTTGTTTTCTATCTTTTAGCCAATTCCTAATAATTCCTCGCATTCTGTTTGCTTTTTTGGCTGCCATCGCACACTGAACAGAAGATTTCGACATATTGTCCACAATGACATCAAGATCATTTTTCTCAGTGATAACTCCTAATGTGGAATCTAGCATTGTGTTTCTATAGTTCAGGTAATTCTTCCTACTTTACATTTGTCCACATTAAATTTCATCTGCCATTCAAATGCCCATTTTCCCAGTCTCCTAAAGCCCTTCTGCAAGTTTTCACAGTCTATATGCGATTTAACAACTTTGAATAATTTGGTGTTATCTGCAAATTTAATCACCTCACTCATTTCCAATTCCAGATCATTTATAAATACTGTATATTAAAAAAAGATTTGTCCCAGTATGGATTCCTGGAGTACCCCACTATTCACCTTACTCCACTGAGAAAATTTACCGTTTAACCCTACTTTTTTTTGCTATCTCTTAACCAGTTTCCACTCTGCAATAGGACATTGTCACCTATGCCATGGTTTTTTAATTTCCTCAGGAGCCTCGCCTACATACTATAGGAGTCATTTTAGAAACACTGGTCATGATTCACACATCTAAAAATGCTGATTCCAACTTTCAAATCACATCAACATCCATTTTAGAACACCCTGAGTTTACACATGTCCGGCATGATCACATCTATGTGCATGTGGGCAGGGCATTCCCAAAAAGATACATGTGTGTGCCTAATTGTAGAATGATGCTGCATGTTTAGACTTAGCAATGGACACATCTATATCTATACCTATCCCTGGGCATGAATAGGCATCTGCAAAGTGCTCATTTCAACAATGAAAGACCTGTACAGAGAATAGGAATTTTCACAATTTCAAAAAAGCATACAGGTAAATAAATAGACTTTTTTCTTGGCTGCCACACTGCTGCACACCTACGCTTGCAAAATGGCAGGCCAGGACGTATGTGGTGAGAGATACACGTGCCGGTTCTGGAATACCGTCACGAACATGTCTATGTTGCAGGACCCACGTCTGTCCATATCAGACACATGCAAGTATCTAAAATTACCTTGAAACTTTCCATCTGATGGAGACATTTATCTTTTAGAGTAGAGGTTGACCAATTTTAGAAAACACTTACATGTGCCCGTCTTCATTGCTGCCCTCCCCCCCCCCCCCATGGAATTTCTGGCGTTTTGATTTGGACATCCCAGGTTGCACGTACACAGCCTTTGTAAAAATGTGTCTTTAAATCAACTGACTTCAATCGGACTCTCATGGGAAACCCAGTTATTTTACATAGAGCTGAGTTTGGATTACCTGCAAGCTCCACAGAAATGTACTACTTTTTAATGGTCTGAGCTCCGTATTAACTATTTCCCTGGCAAAATCTATTTATTTACCTGTATGCTTGTTTGATGTAAACTGCCCTTAATGGTTAGAAGGGGCGGCATATGAAAACTGTTCAAATAATAATAATAAATAAATAAATAAATAATAATAACAATAATAGTACTTTGCACAAAACAATGCTGAATTCAGGATCATGCTGCACTATACCACTAGCTGCTTATACATGAAAGCTGTTCTTTCCTTGTTTGTCTAAGAAGGGTTATGAACATCTAGTTCTACATAAAACTGGAGAACCCTTATTACACATGAAATTCCAAATGGCCAAGTTTAAAATAGCACAGCTGAATCTATTTCTATGCACAGTTGATCAGATTCTTCTCATTGTGCATTTTAGCATTTTTATTTCAGTGATGACATGAAACTTAAATGATCATTTCAACAGATCCTTAATTGACCATTGAAAATGCATTTGACTTTTCAACATATGAGAATCCTCTTACACTTCCCTTCATATGAAGTCCTAGTATAGTGCTAAACATGTTTGCTGCCTTTATATTTGACTTTGATTTGCATATGTTTCAGAAGCTAAACATAATTTAAGATACTGAGTCATAATATTAGTAGGAGTACTCTAGATATGTTGCTCTCACAGAATATGTAGAAGAAGATTGCATTCTCTGCTCTTCCAAGTCTTATGGTATAGAGTACAACTGACTCTGACAAATTAACCAGAAGCAGCATCAATGGTGAGAAAATTCTTACGCACATCAGATCAGATATAGCAGGCATTTACACAGATGACAATAGTGAGAGTGTCAATGCTTGATTAAATAGAAATTCAAAGCATACCGTGCTATCTGACTGGTTGGTACATGTTACATCCTATGAACTACAGAAAGAGGCCTTCCTTGGCACAATGGAAGTATTAAGAAGAACTTTAGCAGTACATTCCAAACACTGAGAAAATGCCCAATACCCGCTGAAGGAGGTTCATTTCTGTCATGGCATTTGCAACAGTAACCCGTTTACAGAACCGCCCCCTCCAAGAAATATAGGGGAGATATTCAGCGGTGACAGCCAGCATATTTAAAGCAAAGTTGGTAATTACTTAAGCTAGGAATCACTTTGTATATATACAGTATACGAATATATTAAAGTCATGCATTTTTATCGAAAGTACAGATATTGTTTTGCATTGACATTAACATAATACAATGAGAAACTAGCAAAGAGAGCACCATTCAGAGAGCACCCGTAGCATGATATTAACAACATTTACTATTATCAGGCTTGATTCATTCAGCATGTTTCCCATTCCATGTCTACAGACAAAAAACCCTTTGATGACTCAGACCCAGAAACATGACACTATACATGGGACTCTAAACATAAACTAGGACATCTCACTTTCCTCCAGAAGGAGATTTCAAAACCAAGGTTCATCTAAATCACACCCAAAAATGTTTTAAAGAGAAACTAAATTGTAATATTTGAAAAAAAAATCTACTACATTGCACAGGATGGTCAGTGAAATTATATCTGGACTGTTGAATATTTACCCCAGTATTTCCATATGCAGTTCTTCAGTATTTGTACACCTAACTTTGGGTGCAACACTATATGAAAAGCACTCTAATGTTAGCCTTCTGCAGTTAACGAGGGACAATAGCTGCAAAATCATCATGTTAGCTGTGAAAGGCCCACGGTATCTGCAGGGGGCGTTCCCAGCATTTCCCCTGAAGATGCCACACAGGAAATGCTGACTTCATAGGGGACAGCTTTGCAGGTGCAGTTATCGCCATCCATTCAGATGGCGGTAGTTGCATCTGCGAAACTGACAAATCAGAGCAGTTACCGTGTGATGCAATTGCCCTCGGTAGCTGCACCCAGCAGGCCCATCTGCACACCACCCACTCTCCACCCTAATCCCAGCTTTGCCTACAGCTACCGTGGAAAGTGCAGACATCGCTGGGAGGTATATCTGCATTAGCCTCACGGTAGCAGCTAACGCAATTTAGTAGACAGACCCCATAGAAAAAGGAAAGCACTGGAATAGGAATATCTTTTATTCAGCCAAGTGACATGCATGTCTTAAACTTTAATACTGTACCAGTCAAATTAGTTTGAACTATTGTAGTAATCATAACAGATTATTTATTATTTATGCTCAGCCTATCTAGCCTGAGATAGTAGTGATATGCAGCAGAACATCAGCTTTTTTTAAGCAAACTATTCAGCTAAATATCAGACTTTCTTCTCAGCTATGACAAGACTAGGTTTAATTATTTATGCATTTGCAGCATGACTTGGTAGGTCCTTAATGTGTGCTTTGAATACATTCCAAACTACAGTGTTTTTATTTTCTAAAGGTTTTGGTTACTTGTTTTTGTACTTGTGACTCCTTCTTAAAACACACGTTAAATATTGATAGTGTCACATCAGTTTTAGCTTATGAGATACATGTTCAGACTTGGCCATACCTAGCTTTTTATTTTGAGATATCTAAACCCCTTATTTCAGGTGATGTAATGAAGAATGAATCTGGCCATCTTTACGTATGACCCAAACCTCAGCAGCATGACCTTGAAAGGTGAAATGTTAAAGCAAGGCAATTACGCCACTGATGCTTCTTTCTGAAGAGGATAATTCAAATAATTCTGCCTATTGTGTGACATCAGAGATTATTATGAACACATTGCACTCAAAGTTGATAGATACTATTGCTTCATGCTTCATGCTTCAAGCTTCAAGCTCTTTCAGTTTGCAATTAATTAACAAAATTGGTTTGCAATAAGTATGGGTGGTTTAAGAGAAGTCCTTTTTTGTGTAACTTTGCCAAATGATTAACAATCACTAGGTCATGTTGGTATTTCAAGCAAAAGTAGCCCAAGTTATGATGACTATTTACAAAACATTTACTACTTATCATTTGTATAGTGATACAAAACATATGCAGTGCCCTTGAAATTTGACTTAAACGCCACTTGCTGTGTGCATACCATAGCACACTTTCCACAGCACTCATTTTTAAACTGGCAATTATTTGTGAAAAAAAAAACTAGAAATATTTACGTTAAATTAGCATACTTTGTATTCAGATTTATTTCCTAGTGCTATTTAGTACTGCCTTGAAAGTGAAATTTCTGATGACTATTATCATGTTATTAGAAATTCATTCCCTGAACACTGAGATTTATGATAAGGATTCATGTTTATGGTTGGAAAAGAGGTTTGGAGAAGGCTCTGAATATTAAGGGAAAATCTGTTTCATTTATTTTATTTTAAAACGGAATTCAGAAGTCCACACAATCACTGGATGTGGAAAATATACCGATGATCTTATTTACTCTTAACTCCACCTTTGGGAAAAGACTACAGGAAATACAACTAGATTAGGAGTCATTCTGAGGCATGAATAGCGGGGAAGGATCACCCATAGGGACGTCCATCCCTGCTATTCAGGCCTTTCCTGACCCTGTCTACCTTCCCAGCGCATTATATGGGGAAGGTAGATAGGGGCAGGAAAGGGCAGATCAGGGGCGGCATTAGGGTGTGCAGTGGGCGGTCATTGACCCCGGATGTACAGTGCTGATTCTAATGTCGGCACTGTATGTCTGGGGCCAGCAGCTTGCACGGGGAACTTATTCCACCTCGGAGGTGGAATAAGTTCCCCAGTTAGCACGAATCGGCAGGCCCAGGGCTGGAAAGCAGCGGGAGGGGGCAAAGGAGATTCCCCACAGCCTGACTCTGGCTTTAGGAGGCCAGATTTGGGGGTAGGCTGTGGGAAAAGCACATTTGCAACTGGTGGCCAGTGATCGTGGCTTTTCAATGGAGCCATGGTGCCATGGCAACCGTACACCATGGCGCCGCGGATTCATTGAACTGCCCTGACTGAGTTAGCTGGGGAAGGCCTGCATGTGCAGGCCAGACAGAATTGGAGTCCCAGCCTGCATGTACAGGCCTGTTTGTGATTCTGATATCGCTGGGCTAGACATGCCCCGCGGGATCAGAATCGTGACTCCCTCTGTGCGTCCGGTTCCGACTGGGTGCACAGAGGGCCAGGATGTCCTGGATGGAATCAGGCCCATTGTGAATATAAAATCTATTATGCTAACTTTATACCACCTGCTTCAACACCTAGAATAGGCACTAATAAATGTCTATGTGTTACATTCTTGGAAAAAAATCTGTATACTTAGAGCCCAGTTTGTGCAACGCTGGCCTACGTTACAACATTTGCAAACTAAGGTCCTGCCTGTTATCAAAAGACTGCTGGGCTTTCAATGGTCAGAAGAAACAGTTTGCAACATTCCTGCCCTTCACAGTGTTATTTATTATTTGCAGATATATCATGGCATCAATTTCAACACAGTCTAACAGCGACAAAGTCTCCTTGCCAAGAAAAGTATGTGTTGCAATGCAACTGAAAAGTAGTAAGTAAGAGAACTAGAGACATGCCTACTCAGTACTGTGTAAAACTGTTAAAATAAAATGTTCTTTTTTTATACTTACCTTCTGTATGGACTGCTGATACATATGTCCAGTTATAGCGTTTAACTATATCTAGCATGGCTCTGGCCTGGAGAATGTCAGATGGAACAACCCTTAAGAAATATTTATATAAGGTTTTGTCACTCAGATCGATGCTTGTTGCAGAATAAGCAATCTGAGGTATATCAAAGAGCTGGAGCAAATTCTGGACTTGGATAGCCACAGAGCTAGATCCCGGTCCAATGACACCAGCTATGGGTTTTTTTGTCCTGGCTTGACTGGGCATGCTTTCCAGACATCGGTTGGTTCCATCTTTTTCATCTCTCATTGAAATGAGGGAATCTCTTATAAATTCAATGCTCTGCTCCAAAGCTACAGATGAGTGCCAACAAGAGTCCCTGATTTCAGTGCCCAAAGTAATGTTAGGTAGCAGGGTCTGGTCTGCGTTGATCTCATCCAAAGTATGAAACATGGCTTCCACTCTCTGGATGCCGTATTGCTCCCTCACTTCTCCACATTTTCTCTCAGGGACTCTCTCAGCTGGTGGTTGATGATGGACCGAGAAGAGAGCCCCTATGATAACATCTCCATCCATTCGGGCTACTGATCTAGGAGATGACGCTGTTGACAACATGCCATTTCCATGCATGATATCAGTCTCAATAAAGATGGTGGGGAAAAAAAATATGACTATCCAAAGCATTTTGTTATAGTATGTCACCCAGGCTGAAGAGGTGCGTACTGTGAAGTACCGTCTACACATTGTTAAAGTACCTAGAAGAGACCTGAAATCCTCCGATCACTCCTTACACAAATTCAGAATTGTCACCCTTAGGACATGATAACCTATTGGCAAAAGAAATGTAAATTATTAGAGAAAACTGTGTTAGAGTTCTGATCATTTTCATGCTAATTCATTCCTCGGCTCTCTGTTCTGTTTCTCAACATCGGTGTGTGTTTGCATCCCAAAGAAAAGCCATATGTAAACAGAAGGTGAGAGAATGTGAAGCAGCTCTGCACCGTGATCCCCAGTTCATGTTAAGCATATAAAATATTTAACTCCTCCTTTGAGGAAGGTAAAGTCTACTGCATCCTAAATCAGTGGTACTGAATTGATTAAAAAGGAAGACATAGCAAGTTTATGTTAACATTTATTGATACATTAAATCACAGAAATGCTTTGTATCACCTTGGCTTCTTATTTTCACAGAAAAAAAAAACAAAAATAGCTGCCTTAAGAAAAAATGTGCACCATTTTTCTTCAAAAATATATTTTAAGGAAAGAAAGTAGTTGTACTTTTCCATAGAAAATATATAAAACCATACAGATACGTAAAGCTCCTTTTAAAAAAAAACCCACAACACTGCTCATATGAACTTTTCCCATTTGTCATCTAGAGGGGCTGAAAGTGAGATGAGGGGTGAGAAATAAACCATCAGCAGACAAATATTCGAGCTAAGGAGATATATATTTGTTTCTAAGGCAACCAAGCAAAGTACAGCTTAGCGTTTATGGCATGCCTAAATTTCAATACACGCTTTTGATCAGGAAAGAGAAATCAGTACTGGAGTTGGGGAGGTACAGCTTAAAGAGGATAACCTTTATAAGCTGGCATTACAAACAATAAAATAAATGAGACCCTACTCTTTCCCCTTGCCCCTTCTTTCTTGCTGCAGGAAAAAAGACTCCAATGCTACTGTCTCCCTGTATGCAGTTGATGAGCTGCGGCTTGCTGCAGGTAGAAGTCAGCACCATGGACAGCATGACAGGAGTCAAAACCACCCCTAACCTTTATAACTTCTCTGGAGGCTGAGAACGGCAGCCCACTTCTCCCCAAACTAAAGTTAACTCTCTCCTGATTTCCATGTCTTTTCCATGTACCCACTCACGCAACCCACACACAGAATTTACAACCCCCTCTCTCATGCACACACACATACTGTACTAGCTGATATCTTTCTGCGGATCTTCAAAAGCATTACAAACCTTTTTTATTGTCTCATTTTTGTAAGGTGACTGGCGGCTTCTTGCTTGCTCTTTCTAGAGAATTTCCTCCAAATTTGGTTAATCAAGGCAAGGTGGAAAAGAAATGATCCAAGGAGATCTGCTGGTTCCAACTCTCCTGCTTATTATTTAGAATGATCTTAGCTGAAAACTCTTAAGCAAACTAAACCTGTATTAGATATTCCGAGATTGAGAGGGTCCTTGGTCTAGAAGGTTAGCTACTTCTCAATATATTTGGAAGATTAATCTTGAGACGTGCCTGAATCAGTGAGACAGTTTGCTCCTTCCCAAGTCAAAGCAGTCATTGGCACCTCTCCTGCTAACACAAGCTTTAGCACTCATATACTTACCAGCAAGGAATTTGGCTGTACTCTAGCGCCATCTTTCTTCAATACTGTTTAAGCACAGGAAAAAAAACTGACTGCTGAAGGCTCATTCTTTATCAGTTATTATATAGCTTGAATTATCTTTTGGTTACATAACTTTTTGCCTGTTTGCTTAGCCATACCTCAGCTTTCCAGAAAAAAACAAATCTTTCAGATCATACATTGCCTAAGGTGTAGGACCCTCTACAAACACCACTGTAGAAAATGTAGCCCTTCTGGAAGTTTTTAAAATGTAAACTGTATGTCTTGGGAGAAAATGAGGATGGCTGAACTGGAACGAAATAAGGAATCTGATTTTTCAAGTTTGTATCATCCTGCTCAGAGATATTTTTGTGTTCAGTATTTCCATGTAAAGTGGGCTGAGCTGCAGCAACAATTCAAATGTCTTGCAAACGATGCTGGTTGTTATAGTTTATAAAAGTGATAATGAGATCACCCTCCTGCAGGGATCTTTATGGATTGTGAATTACAGAAAAGCATTTATCCTACCATTTTTAATAAGAAAAGAAAACTTAAAGTGCCTCATGCAGAATGTTCAGACGCTGCGTTATGGCACAAGCTCTTCGATCAGATGCCTTGTTTCCAGTGCCAATATCTGTTCTTTTTGTTTACAGGTCTGAATATTTTGCTATATTAAGCAGGTATTTATTTCCCTGTGGGATTTTGGCAAAGCAAATGCTGCACATAAGCACAGCCATGACATTTGTTGATGGGTAAATATTCTCTATGTGAGTTGTCCAGGAATGAAGGTGGGGTGTATAGATGTTTATAGGACAGAAGATTCCTTACCTACTCTTCTTTTGGTCCAGTGTCTTCCTGTATGTCATTCATGTCTATGTGTGCCTGACTTAAAGGAACAGGCTCCAGCTCCCACGGAAACCTTCTGACCATCAAAGAGGAAAGACTCAAGTGACAGGCCAGGAGTCACACCCTTAAACAGATAGGTACCTCCTTGGCCTTTGGCTAATTTTTCAAAAATCCTCTAAGAAACCCCAAAACAAAACATGCTACCACTGGGGCATGGAACCCGATTAAGCACATACGGTTCCCCGACTGTCAGATGTGTGTCCCACCAACTGAGCTTTCCAGCTGCATTGTTTGGGAGTGGAGGAGTAGCCTAGAGTCAGAGAGACCAGGGTTCAGATCCCACTGGCACCCCTTGTGGTCTTGGGCAAGACACTTAACCCTCCATTGCCACAGGTACAAACTTAGACTGTGAACCTTTTGGGGGCAGGGAAATGTATGCTATACCTGAATGTAACTCACCTTGACCTTCTCCTGGAAAGGTGTGAGCTAAATGCCAGTAATAAAAAAATAAACAAATAAGGGTCAATGTTTATGTGAAATACTTAAATCCTTTTTGGGCAAGGTAAAACTTCCAACACTCTCAATCAGTGGTACTGAATTGGTTAAAACAAAGCTCTAGCAAGTTTGCTTTAATATTTTTTTGTTGTATTAAATAAAATAAATGCTTTTCATTCCACTGGAACAGATATTTGCATAAGAAACAGAAAATAACAGTCTTAAGAAAAAGTAGAATCATTATTCTTAAAGAATATTAGGGGGGCATATTCACAGCATTTTAGCCAGTTAGCAGATTTGGTAACTGTCTAAAATGTTCTCAGCCCAGTATTCAGTGGCATTAATTGGTTAGTGCTGCTGAATATCCCCCAGACTGCTTAAAAAATACACATTTAAAAGTCTGTGGGCACATCAGGCTCGGTGACAGTCGCCATCCAGTCATCTGAATAGATGCCCTAACTTTAACCACCATCCGGTTAGCCACTGAATATATCTGCTAACCAGATAGTATTGCTGCTGGGCAAACCTGGATATTCAGCACTGGAACCCAGATAAGTTCCAGCACTAACTACCTGGGTTATTTAATTAAAGCAGCTGTGGCTAGGTGCTTTAAATAGCCCAGTTGCCACCGCCATATGTCAGCCGCTATATTTTTAAGAGAAGACAGCAGTCATACTTTTCAAAATAAAATATATAAAACAGAAAAAAAACAAAAATACTTTAAAGCTTTAAAAAATACAACAATGGCTTTCATGCGCTTTTGTCATTTTTCATTTACGGGGTGAAAGTGGGGCGGTAGGGCAAGAAACAAACCATCAGGAGACAAATATTCATGCTGTGAGAATATATATTTGTTTCTAAGGCAACCAGGCAAAGTACAGCTTAGTTTTCATGACATGCCTAGATTTTCGTACATACATTTAGTCATAAGAGGTAAATAATGGAGGTAGGCAAATACAGTTTTAGGAGATGGAACTTTCTGAGCTATTATTTTTAAAAAACGATAAAATTAATCAAATAGAATAATTTAAAAAAATTAATTAGAGACTTTCCCCTCCCTTGTCTTTGTTTCTGAAAGCAGGACTCCACTGTTGCTGCCTTCCTGCATACAGTTGCTAAGATGCCATGGATCTTTCTGCAAGCAGAAATCAGCACCATGGACAATGCAACAGAGGGCAAAATTACCATAACCTTTTTAACTTAGATGGATAGTTGAACTTGTAGCTCACTACTCCTGAAACGTTAGTTCTGCCTATCCTGATTTTGAAATCTCCCCAATGTATCACCTCACACTACCTACACACAAAACTCGCAACCCTCTCTCTTTTGCAGACAGAGGTTTGTTTACTAAACCATGTTATCTGTTAATGCAGCAGATAGCACTTGTGAAGCCCGCCGTTTAACAGCTAATGTTAGGAAAATGCAGATAGCATAGTGATTTTCTGCGCTATCTGCACAAAAGTGTTAGCTGCACATGTGGGTGGGGTGGGGATGGAGAGTGGGGTGTCTGTACCGCACAATTACCATATGTGTCAACAGCACATGGCAACCGTCGGATTTGCAGACAACGAGGGTGCAACTAACACCACCTCAATGGGCGATGTTAGCTGCATCCAGGCTGCTGTCCAACTGCAGTATTTGCTGGGGAAATTATGTGCATGCCCCCAACAGATATATGGCTTTTTGCAGCTAATATGGAGCTACTTGCACTAACATGCCACTTTATGTACAAACACCTAATGGAGTTTAGTAAACATGCCCCATATATTCTACCAGTTAAATTTCATTATGTGGGTCTTCAGTTTCTTTAGACACCTTCTTATTGACCCCTTGTTGAAAGGGGATTGGTGCTTCTGGCTTAATCCTTCCAGAGGATTTCCCCCAGATTAGGAAATCAAGGATAGATGGTAGAAAAATGATCCAAGTAGATTTGCCAGCTCCAAATTTCTTTCTCATTATTTAGGATAGTATTAGCTGAAAACTAATAAGGAAATTAAGGAGTAAATTTTAGAAAGCTTAGATGCCATTTACAGACAGTGAAATAATTTCATAAAGGATTTTTCATGTTTATGTGCCAGTATATGTACATAAAAGACTTCTTATAAAATTGTCGCATACATAAAAGTATGTGGTATGCAATTAGGTGCATACTGGCACACAGCTTGTTCAGTGAACGGGTTGGGCAAAGTATAGATGGAGTCATGCTTTACATTCATAGTTTATAAAATACGTGCATACATGTGTACTTTACAGGCTTGTATTTATGCTGTTCAAGAACAAGCGTAAATGTTTATGAGTTCAATCTAGGTGCATATATGTCTTTATAAAATAGGCTAAAAAGAATCACTTACCTGGCATTTTTGGACTGGTGACCTCCTCATTTCATAAAGGATTTTTCGCATGTAAAAATCCAAATTATCAATGTTTATGTTTATGTTTATTAAAATTTGATTGATCGCTCTTCACAATAAAATCAGAGCGGTTTACAAATACATAAAAACCAATAAAAGTAAGGCACAAGGCCGGGAAAGGAAAAGAAATTACACTTTATAAAAGCAGAATGGGCTGGGGGATAGTAGAGGGAAGAGAATAGAGCTATAGTGGGGACGGGGAGGTGGGGAGGTTAAAGGCTAGGGAAAAAAGGTGGGTTTTTAGCTGCTGTTTGAATGCTGAATGGGAGGGGTCTAAGCGGAGAGAGGTGGGCAGTGAGTTCCAAAGTGCAGGGCCTATAAAGAAAAAAGCTGAAGAGCGGGTGGATTGTAAATGAACTCCCCCATAGCTAAGAAGTGTTAACTCTGTATGATGTGCTTTTCTGACAATCTGTATGTAAACAAAATTTGTACCTGCCTTGATTCGGCAGTTTCACAATAGTAATCCTACCCGCTTCTGATCGCTGGAAGGAGCGGGCTACAAATGCTTGCTAAATAAATAAATGGGCGGCAGAAGGGGGGGGGAAGGGTGAGCCGGTTTAAATGGAATGAGCGGGGGGTATGTCTGGGAGTGTGAAAGTGAATAAGATCAGCCAGATATTGTGGGGAACTGGTGTGGAGGGCCTTGTGAACCAGAGTAAGTAGTTTGTATTGGGAGCGAAAGGGAACAGGTAACCAGTGTAAGTGCATGAGAAGAGGGGTTACATGGTGAGAATGAGATGAGTGAGAGAGAAGGCGAGCTGCGGTGTTTTGAATTCTTTGAAGACGGTGTAGATGGGAGGAGGCCAGGCCGATTAGGATAGAATTAGAAAAATCAACCCTGGACATGACTAGAGAGAGAAGTAGAGTAGAGAGAGCGGAGGGGGAAAGAAAAGGGCGGATAGCACGGATTTGACGCAAGAAGAAAAAGGAGGTTTTAGTAATGTACGAGATGTGAGCATGAAAGGAGAGATCTGAATCAAAGAGAACCCCAAGATAGCGGAAAGTGGTGACTAAGGATATGGGAGTGTTGGAAAGGGACGGAGCTAGAGAGGGGGGGGATGACCGTAGGGGAACCAAATGGCAGTGGTTTTGGCCAGATTAAGGTGAAGGCAGTTCTGAGTTAACCAGTGGGTGACGGCAGTGAGGCAGTTGTTTAGAGGAGTGAGATCAGGAAGGAGTGGGGACGTGTGATGAAGGAGAAGACTGTCATCCACATAATAGAAGGCGGAAATCCCGAATTGTTGGATGACAAGTGTGAGGGGTACCAGGAAAAGATTGAAGAGAAGAGGGGCCAAGACAGAACCCTGGGGAACCCCGCAAGGTAAAGGGAAGGGAGCAGAAGGTGGTGAAGAGGGCGAAGCGGAAAGAACAGAGGCAGACCGGGCGTGGAGAAAAGAGTGAAACCACCTGAAGACAGTTCCATGAATACCAATGTCCTTGTTTAATGTACATTGCCAAGGTTAAGTTACAATGTAAACCGCTTTGACTGAAATGATAAGTGGTATAAAAAAAAACCTGTTAAATAAAATAAATCCCAGGGACTATGCATGCCAAGAAGGCGCATGGAAGGAGTCACAATTTACATGCTTTATTTATAAAATATGTGTGCGCACATGTACTTTCCATGCGAACATTTACATCAGTTCCCAAGCAGGCATAAATGTCTGCAGCTCCAATCTAGGTGTGCTTTCTGCTGCTTTTGCCCCAGTATTTTATAAAGACACATAGGCACCTCTGTGTCTTTATAAAATAGGCTTAAAATAGGTGCCTGCTTGATCTTCACACCTATGCAGTCTCCTACAAAATTACCCTCAAAAATAGTAGATTTATACATGCAAATCTGCCTCTAGACATATAAGGAGTGCTTCTGGAAAAGATGCTAGCAAAGGGCTGAGAATGAGGGAAGCTGAGTTCATATCTCACTATTGCTCCTTATGATCTTGCGTAAGTCACATAACTCTTCAGTGCCTTATGTACAAACTTAGATTATAAGCCCTCTTGGGATAGGAAAACACACCTACTGTATCTGAATGCAACTCACTTTGAGCTTCTGAAGAAATTCATAAGGTAAATCCAATTGAGATGTTCAATGCAGGGTGTTAGAGCCCACAGGGATGGTGCTTTTGGGGCATTCCTTGCCATTATGGGAGTAATTCTATAAAGCATGTTTAAAGTGATTCTTATAAAATTATATGAATGAATGCACTTCGCACATGTATAGGTTGATTTGCATGTATAAATCTTCTATTTTTGACAGCAAGTTTGTAAGATGCTGCATATGTGTGCCACAAAGGTGACATGTACTTATAGGTGTGCCATGCATAGGTGTCCCAGGGGTGCAGTTTGGGTGAAGCAGGGCTGTAGTACAATATACCATCTTCTTTATAAAATACATGTGTGCTTGCCTGAATACATGTATTTTATACCAGTACACCTTTACACCTTCTTTGGAGACAGTGTAAGTTTGTACAAAATGATTTTGTGTGCTACTCAGGTCATAGTAGGAGCTGCTTATTGAGACACGGAAGCTTGCAGTAAATGGGGACCATAAAGTAATGAAGTTCCCAGACACAGAAGAATGGATTCTTCGAAACACGAGATTGTGCTGGAGGACAGTGAAATGACTAAGATAAGTGTTAACTGCATATGCACTTTGGTTATAACTTGAACTAGATGTGGCCGATGATGAAATTTATAAGAGCTGGCAAAATAACGAATATGAAATACTCTCTCTGAGAATTTTGATGCCGCTTATATAAATATAAAAATATAAGAATGTTAGCATTAATGTAAGCTGTATACTCGCTAAGGTTTTTGTAAAGTGAGGTTTTGTTCAGCCTTAGCTAACTGGGCATTATTTATTTAAATGAGACTTTATCAAATAGGCACATTTTTTTTCACATGGTGCTCTATTATGAAATGAACCCCTGTATCTGGATAATGAGCTTTCTAAGGTCCATGCATGTACAGTTCACTATAATTAAATGCTGACATTTACATATACTATAAAACATGCATAAATCCCCATGAACTTATCTTTTATGACCTCATTCTTATTGACATGCCTTTTACAGAAGAATTGCTTGTTAAGGTCCCTGATACTCATTCTTTATTAGTCTTTGTTCCCTCTTACTCTCTTCAGTATTTAAAATCATTTCCTCTCCTCCCTTCAAATCTTTCTCTTTCTGTCTCTGTCTCTCTTATCCCTCTTTCCTTTTTCTGCCTGTTCCCGCTCTGCCTTTGTCTGTCTATCAACAGTTTGGTTGGGTGTCTCCCTGTAGCTGTACGAGTGGGCATGTTGATATCTGACTCTCTCTCTCTCTCTATCCCTTCTTTCTTTGACAATTTCTGTTCTGGGTGTGTCTCTCAGTCTTTCTGCAGCTCTGTGAGTGAATGTCTGTGTTGTTGTGTGTGACTATAGCACTCGTTGTAAAGTGTGGGTGTACTTGTAGTGGGTAGTGAGTGGTTTAGATAAGCATTAGCTCACAAGAGAGAGAGCGGCCACAGAAGAGCAGCTAGAAAGGAAGGCATCTTTATCAAAGGATTTACAGTTCCAGGATCCAGTTCCTTCACACCTGAGAGATTATGTAGACCATTTCCCACATTTACAAGCAGTTAGATCCTCAGGTGCAGATGGCCACATAGAGAGGAGAGGTCATGGCAGTACATCTCAAGGTCACAGCATTCCTCACCTTTTTGGCCACAGTCAGCAACAATCATCATCAGTTTCTGATGGTCTTTTCCAGCAAAACCATTGAATGTGCTGCCTTCCTTCAGGATGTGCTACAGAGACAGCAAACTATGACCATGTTCCATGAGATGGCTCATTTGCAATCACTCTTAGACAATTGATTGCACATACATCATAATATAGCCACCTACAGGGAGTCAAGATGTCTAAACAGAAAGGCCTTTTACTCTCAACACTCAAAGTCTCATCAGTCATGTTTGCCACCACTTCCAAGATGCCTAAATTCTCACCCAGTCTGGAATACATGGAAAATTTAAGTGTGGTAAATCACTGTGGGATGGGTTCTAGGTGAGTAACTATCACTCACCTACACATTTCTAATGTCATCACTGCTCTTTTCTCTCCAGAGAAGCCTATCTCCTGGCTCACAATACATGAGCAGCTAGTAAGGGAATACCGGCAATTAACAGAAGCCTGTCCATGCACTGGTACATACTCATACTTTTTCTCTCCCTCCTCCCACACCAGTGGTAGAGGCTATACCTGTGGAACATGGCTAATGAGAGGCCAGCTACTAGGTGGTGCTGGCCCATAACTGGGCTGTTGGGGAAGGAAGGGCTCCAGAGGCACATCAGGGAAAGGTGGGCAGGGAGGAGGTGGGGGAGCAGGGAGTAGTTAAAGGGCCAGGGCTAGGGGTACAGCCTCCCTTTTTGTCCAAGGCCGCAAGCAACAAGCCTCAAGGCAGCAAACAGCAGCCAGGAAGGAAGGCCTAATGCCATGGGAGAAGAGGCCCCTGGATTGCTCCCTCCCGCAGGAGAGAGAGGCACGACAGCAGATAACCTCCCAGATTGCTTGGCTGAAGTTGGATAGAGAGGATCGCATGGTCAAAGTTAGGTCCCAGCCTGCGGTAGAGAAACAGCAGCTGAAAAAAAGCCCTTGGCAACAGCCACAGCCCCAGAGTGGATGCTGGTGAGTGCATGGGACAGCTCGGCCTACTCTGCAGCAGCAGTATGTGGAGGGACCCACACAACTACACTGGGGGCTTAGAAAATGGCTGCAGCTGTGATTTTAAAAAGTGGTGGCATTTTTAACAAGATCATGAGTCACAGCCTTCCCTGGCTGTCCCTCCCTCCTCCCATCTCAAGCAGAGCAAAAAAATGCTGGTAGTCACAGCCAGAAGCTTACCTGAGGCATCAACAATCACAGGGAGGGAGGAGGAGGACATTGCAGAGGCAGTGGCGGCCAAGCTAATTTACAGGGGGAGGCACCAAAAGGAGAAGGGGCTGCCAGCACAGGGACAGAGCCCCCAGAACAGCAGTCATTTTGGGAACTTCTCTTATATCACTGCAAGGGGCGGAGCCTCAGCAATATCGGCAAGGCAGAGCAGAGCCTTAAAGGGCAGGAGCAGGATGGCATCGGGGCAGGCTGACAAGGAGAATGGAGGACAAGTGCAAGCCAGGAAGGCAGGAAGGGAAAGAGGTCTGTGATGGCAAAGCACAAAATCAAATGAATAAGAAGCAGCAGAAGACAAGCAAGTCGGAGCAAGGAAGCAGAAGGCCCAAGGTTTCGGAAGCACAGCACAAGGCAAGCAAGGGAAAGGTGAAGCACAATGTCGGGAGCATTCACACAGCAGTGTGGACCGAGAGCAGGAGCAGACACCATGATGGATGAGCCACACATAAGCACAAGGAGTCAGGTCTTGACCTAATAGATGGATATGTGAGCAGCCTTAATGCACAGGACGCAGCGCCATCATCTGGGAGTGAAGCGCAGGATGAACCAGGAATTCAAAACCTGGTGACAGCCATGGCCATGGTCCTTGGAGTTGGATGGATGCAGACTCTCCTGAGTTCCTTTGAAGAACCATGGGGCCCCCACAGGGGAGGGTAGTACAGCAGCAGTCCTGACACCCAGGGATGCAGGATGCAACCTCACAACACCACGCAATGGGCAGAGGGATGAGTATGGAATATTCATATGTGTTATGCGGGACACTTTAGGATTCAAACGGAGATGCGTGGCACAGGAGGGTTGGCTGAGGCGTCACTACTGATGGGTGTAAAAGGGGTAGAGGGTGACAGAACGTGGAGGGAGGAAAGCTCAGTCAAGAGACAAGTTCTGGCATCCCAAACAGGGGTGGACACAGGCAGGGAGAGGGTTGCTGCAGCAACTGAAATATGGGGGGATGGGATAACAGTTGAGGGGGGAGGAGGAGGGAACAGCTGGGTATTATGAGGCTGTTGAAGAAGCTGGTGCAGATGGTAGCAAAAAGCAATGCAATGCAGGGTGGAACCCAGGAAAATATGGGCCTCCATGGAGGCCAGAGCAACAACACTGTAAAGGGCAAGCTTAGCAGCAGCCAGGCAATCACCAGGGATAGAGCACCCATCATGGAAAAGGTCCGGGTACTCAGGAAAGGGATGGGGTTTTGGTGTCTGAAGCAAAGCCTGCAGAACACATCTGCCTCACGAGTTCCTTGGATAGCCATGTATCCGTGGCTCAAAAGGACAAGGTCTGGAAGGGCGAATATGTAGACATATTTGCCTTACTGGTGAACTGTAATGAAATTAACTCTGATTGTGAAAATTGCTGGGGAAAATACAAGTTAGTTAGTGAAAAAGCAGACAGTATACTGAGAACTATAGAAACAGAAACATGGCAGCAGAAAACGACCACATGGCCTATCTAGTCTGCCCTTCCATATCAACCACTATAACAGTCCCCTTTGTTCTTTTAGAGATCCTCTGTGGTTGTCCCATGCTTTTTTGAATTCAGATACTGTCCTCAGCTCTACCACTTCTACTGGGAGACTATGTCACACATCTACCACTCTTTCCATAAAGAAATATTTCTGCATATTACTCGTGAATCTATCCCCTTTCACCCTCATCCTATGTCCCCTCATAGCAGAGCTTGCTTTCAATCGAAAGAGGCTCTCCTCTTGTGCATTTATGCCATGGAGGTATTTAAGCATCTCTATCATATCACCTCTATCCCACCTTTCCTCTAAGGTGTACATATTAAGATCCTTAAGTCTGTTCTCATATGCTTTATAATGAAGACCACTAAACATTTTAGTAGCCACCCTCTGCACCAACTCCAACCTATTTATATCCTTTTGAAGGAGCAGTCTGCACAACTGCACACAATACTCCAAATGAGGTCACACCAAGGACTTATACAAAGGCACTATCACCTCCTGCTGGCCATTCCACTCCCTATGCACCCAAGCATCCTTCTAGCTATCACCATTGCCTTTTCTACCTATTAGCTACTTTAAGATCATCAGACACAATCACGCCTAGGTCCCGCTCTTCTTTTGTGGAAAGACATACTTCACCCCCTATACTGTATCACCCCCTTGGATTGCTGCAGCCCAAATGCATGACCTTGCATTTTTTAACATTAAGCTTCAGCTGCCAAATTCTAGACCATTCTTCAAGCTTAGCTAGATCCCTCCTTATGTTATCTACACCTTCCTGGGTGTCTACTCTGTTGCAGATTTTGGTATCATATGCAAAGAGGCAAACCTTACCCGACACCCCTTCCGCAATATCACTAACAAAGATGTTAAAAAGAATTGGACCAAGGACAGATCCCTGCTGCACTCCACTGGCAACCTCCTTCTCCTCAGAGTGAGTTCCATTTACTGTACCCTCTGTCACCTCCCACTCAACCCAAGCAGTAGCTTTAGGGCCAATTCCTAGGGTGCTCAGTTTGTTTATAAGTTGCCTGTGTGGAACGGTGTCAAAGGCTTTACTGAAATCTAAATATACCACATCTTGGTCCAACTCCCTGGTCACCCAGTCAAAGAAATCAATCAGATTTCTCTTTCAAGATCTGCCTCTGGTGAATCCATGCTGCCTCGGATCCGGAAATCTGTTGGACTCCAGAAACCTCATTATTTTCTATTTCAGCAGCGCTTCCAATAATTTACTCACCATCGAGGTTAAACTAACTGGCCTGTAATTTTCAACCACATCCTTACTTCCGATTTTATGTAAAGGGACCACATGTCCCTCTCTCCAGTCCTCTGGCACCACTCTTGACCAAAGAGGCATTGGAAAGGTCCATCAGTGGAGCTGCTAGAACATCCTGAAGTTCCCTCAGTAATCGAGTGTATCCCATCCAGTCTCATCACTTTGTCTACTTTTAGTTTAGCGAATTAGTGCCCATATTCTAGCAAGCATAGTCAACGAAAAGGACCCCAAGCAGTACCTAGACCTATTCAAATACCAGGACTGTATATGTGAAAAATACAGAGTATACGGGGGGGACTGCATGGCTGGAGTATGACACACAGTTTCCCAGGAACATGGCGGGGAACAAGGGGCTCAGTTGGGACAGGAAAGACATTGATCTCTGGATTTAAGTTGATGACAGGTGCAGCCAGTCAAGCACACTGGGCTGGCAGAAACCCAGGGACCCAGCAGGCCTTTCGGGGGGGAGACTAGGTTCAGCGACTGGGGAATGGCGGGACACCACTGCATATCCAAAACATTCAAAGGGGAGTTTGCAGATTATTCAATGGTGGTACCTACAGATTTAACACCAGCTGTAAATATAGAGATGCTAGCTCCATATGCGGAAAAGAGGACCTGCAAATCAGAAGCGGGAAGTGACAAGTGGGGGAGCTCCAGCATTTTTGATATGAAGGGTATATTTGGGCAGGCCATCACACTAATAAGAATTGGGACACTATGGTGGAATCTGATGGGCTATGATAAATGTAGGGTGGATTGATCAATTTGGGGTTTCGCAGGCAGATTCCCCATATCTTATAGTGGCCCCCGGGCCACAGGTGTTGGACAACTTAAAATCAGCTTTGAAAAGGGAAGAATTGGTGCAGTTGAATATTGACAAAGAGCAGGTACTGGGAAGGGTAGCCAGGCCATTCCAGCACAGGGCCATGACTAACCTGATAATGTCACCATTGGGACTGGTCCTTAAGAAGGAGCATTGGGGAATATCAGCTCATCCACTACCTATCTTACCCAGACAAACTCAGTCAATGACTATATTTATCAATCGGTGTATTCAGTTAGATACGCCTCGATAGGCCTAGTTAGGACCCATGGAAAAGGGGCATGATTAGAAACATAGAAACATGACGACAGAAAATGACCACATGGCCTATCTAGTCTGTCCTTCCATATCAGGGGATTTCAACCCATAAGCTCTATTACTCTATGATATCTGCTGCAAAGAGATCCTATTACTCTGGCTTGATCACATCCTCTTCTAACTCCTCTCGCCGGCTTTACGAAGTCCTGAACTCCCTCTCCTCGACTTCCACTTCATCCCCCTCTTCCTCCCCATCCTCTGCCCCCAGTCCTACAACTCTTGCTGCCTTCTTCTCCAGCAAGATTCTGACCCTCCGTTCCACATTTGATATTTGCCCGCCTCCCCTTTCTCCCCCCCCTCACCTCCCCTACTTCAGCCACCTGTTGCTCCCCGGCTTCTACCCACACTTATCCCCATACCTGGTGTACATTCCGCCCTGTCACTCTTGCTGAGATTTCCAAAGCTATTTCAACCTCTCATAAAACTACCTGCCCGCTTGATCCCTTACCTTCAACCTGGCTTCTTGATCCCTCTCTCACACTTCTCCCGTTTGCCCTCACCATTATTAATTCTAGCCTCACATCCGGTTGCTTTCCTTCCTCCTGGAAACACGCACTGGTTCACCCCCTACTTAAGAAAGATACCCTTGATCCTGCTGTCCCTGCAAACTGGCTCCCTGTTTCCAACCTTCCCTTCCTTTCTAAAATTCTCGAAAAGCTTGTTTTCCACCAACTTTCTGCACATCTTGAATCTACTATTTCCCTGCACCCCCGGCAATCCGGTTTTAGAGCTGGCCACAGTACAGAAACTATCCTCGTGGCACTCCTCAACGAATTACACCGGTCTCACGATAGGGGTGATTTCTCCATTGCTGTCTCCTTGGATCTTTCTGCAGCCTTTGATGTCATCGACCACCACACCCTTCTCACACGTTTGTCTGAACTTGGTATCCAGGGCTTAGTCTATCAGTGGTTTCGGTCTTTTCTCTCCTCTCCTTCTTTTTCAGTCCACTCGGCTTCACTTCTTCTACCCCTTTTCCCATTCACTGTGGTGTCCCGCAGGGTTCTATTCTCGCGCCACTCCTTTTCAACATTTTTCTCGCCCCTCTTGCCCTACTCATACAGCAAACTGGTTTATCTGCTTACTTCTTCGCCGATGACATCCTTCTGATCCATCATACGTCTTCATCAGCCCCAGACCTCTCTCGCTTAAACAACTGTCTTACTTCCGTTGCTGACTGGTTCCACGACAACTTCCTTATCGCTAATCCCTCTAAGTCAGCGGCTATTTGGTTCACTTTCGGTGCCCCTTCCCCTACTTTGGCACTGTCTATGTCTAAATCATTAGTTCCTTTAGTTCCAACTCTTCGCTACCTTGGTGTTACCTTGGACTCTGCACTGTCCTTTCACCAGCACAGCTCCTTCTACCAACTTCGCAAGATCAGGGCCATTCGCTCTCTACTTCCACTCACCTCCCTCACGACACTGGTTCTCTCTTTGGTAACTATCCACCTTGACTACTGTAATTCCCTATTCGCAGGCCTCCCCCAGTATCAACTTCGCAGGGTGCAGCTGGTTCAAAACACCGCTGCTCATCTTCTCACTTTCTCTTCTCACCGAGACCATGTCACCCCCTGTCTTCTCTCCCTTCACTGGCTCCCTATCAAGGTTCATTACGTCTATAAGCTTCTTACCCTTACCCACAAGGTTCTCTACACCAACACTCCCCAGTATCTGGCCGATCTTATCTTCCTTCAACTTACCCCCCCCCCCGCCTGTTACGTTCCGCACATGGTAACCACCTTTTCCTACCCTCCCCCACTCAGGCCCACCTCTAATCTACTCATCACGCTGCTTTTTTCTTCACAAGTCCCACCCTATGGAATTCTCTCCCGCACCTTATCCGCACTGAACTATCTTTTCCCCGGTTCAAAGTTCTTCTTAAGACCTATCTCTTTTGTCAGACTTTTGATCTTCCTTTCCCTCCAGACTCCACCAGTCAGCCAGATACACTCCTCACCGGCGTCTCACCAACAGTCTAGATTCCCTAGCATTTGCTCCACTCCCCCATCCCTCCCCGATTTACCTACCCCCCTTCCCATGCTCCCCTACCCCACCGTTGTCGCAAAGTCGTCTATCGATGTTATGTCGTTCATTGTGTATCATGTTGTCCGCTGTTTCGTCCTGTTGTCCGTCACCTGATATGTCGCTTACCACATTTTGTGTTATCCGTTGTTCTTTATTATTCTTTTCTTTCTGTTTTCTCAATTGCTTTCCTATCAATTTACTGGCATTCCTTTCTACCTTTCTTTAAGCAGTCCTAATTTTTTATTGTAAACCGCCTTAACACTCCGGTAATAGGCGGTATATCAAGTGTGTCAAATAAAGATAAAGATAAAGAAAGATAAAGATCAACAATTACAACAGTCCCCTTTTTCCTTTAGAGATCCTCTGTGTTTGTCCCATGCTTTTTTGAATTCAGTTACTGTCCTCATCTCTATCACCTCCACTGGGAGACTATTCCATGAATCCACCACTCTTTCCGTAAAGAAATATTTCCGCAAATCGCTCCTGAATCTATCCCCCTTCACCCTCATCCCATGTCCCCTCGTAGCAGAACTAGCTTTCAATTGAAAGAGGATCTCCCCCTGAACATTTATGCCACAGAGGTATTTAAACATCTCAATCATATCACCTCTATCCCGCCTTTCCTCTAAGGTGTACATATTAAGATCCTTAAATCTGTCCTCATATGCTTTATAATGAAGACCACTAACCATTTTAGTAGCCACCTTCTGCACCAACTCCATCCTGTTCACATCCTTTTGAAGGTGCGGTCTCCAGAATTGCACACTATACTCCAAATGAGGTCGCACCAAAGACTTATACAGAGGCACTATCGCTTCCTTTTTTCTGCTAGCCATTCCTCTCCATATGCACTGTCATGAGGCTGGAGCTAGGGAAGAAACAGCCTTGAAAAAAACTCCTGATTTGCATAAATTTCAGAAAAGCCAGAGAGCGCAGTTCCAGTGTAGCTCAGCCAGAGGGTGCATGAACAGCTACACAGTGCCTGAACCCACGTGCTCAAGCTCTGAGCACCTTAATGATGAGTGTTTTCACCTGTCCTCAAACTCACAGCGTGCAAGCTGGAAATCCCTTTATAAGGGAAATCAGATGAGCAGAGAGGGGGAACAGGATGGAGAGAACCAGCAAGGGGGTGACCGGGGGGAACCGAAAGGAGAACGGTACAGGATCCAGTACAGAGAACAGAAAGGGGGCTCAAGAGACCCAGGTGTGCAGCACGGACTGCAGCAAAGAGTCCAGCACAGAGACCGGGAAGAGAGCTCAGGTACCAGCACAGGAGTGCAGCAGAGAGACCAAGGAGTCCAGTAAAGAGAGGCACCCAGGAGGGTAGCCGACAGACCAACCGGAAGGGTACCAGCGAGGGTACCAGGAATTGTAACAGGAGAAGGAAGGAGAAGAACGGATACAGACAGAGGCAAGTCTCAACCCTGGGATAAGGCCCAGAGAAGCAGCTTCCCTGTTAAAAGAAGTTCTTCAAATAAAGACTGGAAATCCACGTCTGGTTTTCCTAGCAGCCTTAATTGTGGAGCAGTGCACAGGACAGAGGATCAACAAGAAAAGCTACAGAGTAAGCTGAATCCTAGGCGTGGCACTCCACCGAAGATAAGGTATGAAAAGCCTTTTATATTAAAAGGAACTTTCAATGAAGACAGTTTTATGCAAGTAGACAAACCTCATTACCAGAGAAGAAGCAAAGTTAACTATTTAAAACCATTTTCCAAAAGGGTTCTACAGAAGTTATATGAGAAGCCAAGGAACTTCTGGGAGGAACTAAGTAACACTGAGGATACTCTAAACATTGAAGAGTGTAGTGAGCCAGAATCAATGGACTTGGATTACAGCTCCAGTGTTCCCATGCCTCACACAGAACCTATGGAATGTAACCTTTGCTTAAGAGGTAGCTGCTTGCCATGTTAATTGTACAGTGAAGAAATGAGTCTGAAAATGGTGAAATTGATAACCATTCTGTTCTAATTGTTTCTATTGTTTGGAAAATCCCTTAACCCAGCTAAACAGTCAATTGTACAGCCTACATCATTTAACTGTTTAGTCCATGGTGGAACTTTATTATTATTTGAGGAAAAGCCTTACCTCCACTTTAAGTTTGTTGTCTCATTTGAACCTAGAGCATTAAGCGGGGAAATAAAGCCTTATTTACCCTCCATTTCGCGTAGTTATTCATTTCAGGGAGCACTACACTACAAGGACCACAATCCTTTGGGTCCTGCAGCTCAAATACTCCCTGATACAAATTAAATGTCGGCAGACGCCCTTACTGTATTACGCCAGTTGGGGCGCCATCCGACATAATGGCGTAGTTGTTGGATGTTGGGACAACGCCCTAAAACGCTAAATTGGAAAACAAAGTAAAAAGGAAGTAAAGAAACCACCATTACTGGGTGGGAAAACCTGCAGTGGAATATGGAGAAAACCCGGAGTGGAGTATGGAGAAAACCCGGAGTGGAGTCGAAAAAAAAATCCTGATTGAGTTCAAGAGAAAATCCAGGACCAAGACAACACCAGGAGAGGAGTTCGTCCAGGGCGATCAGCAGTCGTGGAGGCTACCTCAAGGAGCTGCTGCAACCTCTGACTGGAAGCGTGAATCTACTCTGCTACCAGGTAAAAGGTAGAGGGGTAGACTGGTCTGGATACGGGTGGAAAAAAAAAACACAGTAAAGGGAAAAGGGGCTAAGTGTTGTGGAACCACACTTGGTTTTGTTTTTCTTCTCTGTCTTTTCTAGGGAAGTTCATCATCATGGAGCAGAAAGAAGTGCTGAACTGGATGATGATGCAGTTTGAAAAGCAGAGGGAGCTTGCTGCTCACACACAGCAACAAGCTATTCTTGCGCTACAGGAACAACAGAAACTCATTCTTCAGCTAATGGAGGCTTGGGCCACCCAGCAACTGAAGATGCCAGGGGGAGCCTCCGGCCAACAGGAACAGGTTTCTGGACTAGGCAAATGGTCACTAGGGCCAGGCGCCTTTGACTCTTTGTGCTTAGGAAAACTGTCACCTAGTGATGACGTTGACGACTTTATTGACTCCTTTGAAAGGATAGCGAGTGCAATAAAGTGGCCACAAGAGCAATGGTCAATTAGGCTAGCTGCTTCACTAACAGGGGAGGCGCTATCCGCCTATCGGGCGATGCCAACTGCATTAGCTGCAGATTATAGCGAGGTGGTAAAAGCCATTCGCGAGCGCCTAGGCTTGACCCCACTCGTTTATAATCGCATGCTGCGGGCCGCTCACCTTAAGAGGGGTGAGACTCCAAAAGTACTAGGCCACAGGCTTAAAAGCTTAGCGGAAAAATGGCTAAGACCTGCTGGTAAGACTGTGGAAACAATTATGGACGAGGTAGTTCTTGAACAGTTTATGCATGCAGTGCCTAGCAATGTGCAGAGCTTTCTAATTCTCCAAAATTGTAGTACCACGGCACAGGCCATCAGCCTAACGGAAAGATATTTGGAAGCAGATTTGGCTACCCAAAATTCTAAAGATGTATCTGAAAAGGCCTTGGGTACTTACAAACAGTCTTTAGGAGCTCTGTCTCATTCTAAGCCACACACTATAAAGTGTAAAGATGATTTGTCAAAGGATGTTGATAAAAGATGTTTTGCTTGTGGAAAAACAGGTCATATGCGAGCTGAATGTCAAGCGCGCATGGTTCTCCTAGGAGAAAACCGAGAAATGCCATGTGAGGGTTTAGTCTTGGATGTGCTTGTGCAAGGAGTTCCAACTAAGGCACTACTTGATTCCGGTGCAGATCAAACGATGATCTCTCGCAAGCTTTGGGCTTTAGTCAAAGAGCGAGCAGAGTCCGCACCTGATCAACCAGAGCGCCAAGTAAAAATAAAATGTCTTCATGGCATGGCAACATTGTATCCTATGTATAACCTAACTGTAAGAGGTTTGGGAACATCTAGAAAAATGTTGATAGCTGTGGTACCTAGGCTACCACGAGGCTTAGTTTTAGGCCGGGACTGGCCTCACTTTGAAAGAGCGTTAAAGGAAGGATTACGTCCTCAGGAAGTTTTTGTCCCCACGCGTTCCCAGGCAGAAACTTCAGAGAAGCCTTCTTGCTCCCATAATACAGGTTTGGGGGACCTCCCTTCAGATGATGACTCAATAAGGGAGCCCTCAACGGAAGTACAGTACAGGGAAACCACAGACCCCCGGACCCAAGAAGTGCGGAAGCAAGTAGTTCCAAATACCTTTAAGTCTGTAGGGCTAAGGTCAGCTAATGATCTCCCAAGAGGACATCATGAGACCGTACCTAAGGATGCAGGTTCAAAAAGCTATAGCAGCACCTTTTACTCTGGAAGAGGTAAAATGCTGCCTAGAAAAGAGATACTTCCTAAGGAAACTGGAAGAAAAGTGATTGGAGAAGCTCTCAAGAAGCTTGAGGCTGATGACTTCCCATCTCTTGATCCAGAATGTAAAGGAAGGCTGAACCGCAACCAATCCCTGAAGGATGGTATAGAGGAATATCCTTGGAATCCTAGGTCCAGATCTACAAGAATCTGGCGCACTAGGGGATGGATCAGAAAAGATGTGTCACTGTCCAGACCCCATGCAGTGAATGCTCCTCATTCACTACCGGTAAGAATTCAGACCAGGCCAAGTTGGTATAAAAGGCCAGTGTCTAAAACCCTTATAACACCTATGAAGTATAATGGGTTGAGTTCTTCGTATCATGTTGAAAAACTTAGTCAGCTTGGTCAAACAAGGCTGACAAGAAGTCATACAAATGAGGAGAATGAATTCGTGAACGCAACGAAGCAAGTCAGAGTGGAAGCTCGACATGAACAGGTATTGGATAGACCACGGTTCTTAGAAAGGTTAAGAAGAAACCGTCTAAAACAGTCTTCCAATACACCTGACCTGTGTACGTCAGTCAGGAAAGGTTCTCTATACAAGGTATGGCATCCACGTTGCCATAGCCAGGAGATTAGAGACAAAGAGCAGCCTTGTAAGGCAGTTGAAGAAGCTGCAATTACAAGCTGTAGTGAATCTGAACACTCAGCTTGTAATATTTTAACTCGGGGGATATGTCATGAGGCTGGAGCTAGGGAAGAAACAGCCTTGAAAAAAACTCCTGATTTGCATAAATCTCAGAAAAGCCAGAGAGCGCAGTTCCAGTGTAGCTCAGCCAGAGGGCGCATGAACAGCTACACAGTGCCTGAACCCACGTGCTCAAGCTCTGAGCACCTTAATGATGAGTGTTTTCACCAGTCCTCAAACTCACAGCGTGCAAGCTGGAAATCCCTTTATAAGGGAAATCAGATGAGCAGAGAGGGGGAACAGGACGGAGAGAACCAGCAAGGGGGTGACCGGGGGGAACCGAAAGGAGAACGGTACAGGATCCAGTACAGAGACCAGAAAGGGGGCTCAAGAGACCCAGGTGTGCAGCACGGACTGCAGCAAAGAGTCCAGCACAGAGACTGGGAAGAGAGCTCAGGTACCAGCACAGGAGTGCAGCAGAGAGACCAAGGAGTCCAGCAAAGAGAGGCACCCAGGAGGGTAGCCGACAGACCAACCGGAAGGGTACCAGCGAGGGTACCAGGAATTGTAACAGGAGAAGGAAGGAGAAGAACGGATACAGACAGAGGCAAGTCTCAGCCCTGGGATAAGGCCCAGAGAAGGAGCCTCCCTGTTAAAAGAAGTTCTTCAAATAAAGACTGGAAATCCACATCTGGTTTTCCTAGCAGCCTTAATTGTGGAGCAGTGCACAGGACAGAGGATCAACAAGAAAAGCTACAGAGTAAGCTGAATCCTAGGCGTGGCATTCCACCGAAGATAAGGTATGAAAAGCCTTTTATATTAAAAGGAACTTTCAATGAAGACAGTTTTATGCAAGTAGACAAACCTCATTACCAGAGAAGAAGCAAAGTTAACTATTTAAAACCACTTTCCAAAAGGGTTCTACAGAAGTTATATGAGAAGCCAAGGAACTTCTGGGAGGAACTAAGTAACACTGAGGATACTCTAAACATTGAAGAGTGTAGAGAGCCAGAATCAATGGACTTGGATTACAGCTCCTGTGTTCCCATGCCTCACACAGAACCTATGGAATGTAACCTTTGCTTAAGAGGTAGCTGCTTGCCATGTTAATTGTACAGTGAAGAAATGAGTCTGAAAATGGTGAAGTTGATAACCATTCTGTTCTAATTGTTTCTATTGTTTGAAAAATCCCTTAACCCAGCTAAACAGTCAATTGTACAGCCTACATCATTTAACTGTTTAGTCCATGGTGGAACTTTATTATTATTTGAGGAAAAGCCTTACCTCCACTTTAAGTTTGTTGTCTCATTTGAACCTAGAGCATTAAGCGGGGAAATAAAGCCTTATTTACCCTCCATTTGGCGTAGTTATTCATTTCAGGGAGCACTACACTACAAGGACCACAATCCTTTGGGTCCTGCAGCTCAAATACTCCCTGATACAAATTAAATGTCGGCAGACGCCCTTACTCTACTACGCCAGTAGGGGCGCCGTCCGACAGCACCCAAGCATCCTTCTAACATTTGCCGTCGCCTTTTCTACCTGTTTAGCTGCTTTAAGATCATCAGACACAACCACGCCTAGGTCCCGCTCTTCTTTAGTAGACAAAGGTACTTCACCCCCCTATTGCTCCCTTGGATTGCTGCAGCCCAAATGCATGACCTTACCTTTTTTAACATTAAATCCCAGCTGCCAGATTCTAGACTATTCTTCAAGCTTAGCTAGATCCCTCCTCATGTTTTCTATACCTTCCTGGGTGTCTACTCTATTGCAGATTTTGGTATCATCCGCAAAAAGGCAAACCTTACCCGACAGCCCTTCCGCTATATCACTAATAAAGATGTTAAAAAGAATCGGACCAAGGACAGATCCCTGGGGCACACCACTGGTAACATCCTTCTCCTCAGAGTGAGCCCCATTTACCTGTACTCTTTGTCGCCTCCCACCCAACCAATTTCTAACCCAAGCAGTAACTTTAGGATCCATCCCTAGGGTGCTCAGTTTGTTTATAAGTCGCCTGTGAGGAACAGTGTCAAAGGCTTTACTGAAATCTAAATACACCACATCTAGGGCTCTCCCTCGGTCCAACTCCCTGGTCACCCAGTCAAAGAAGTCAATCAGATTTGTCTGACAAGACCTGCCACTGGTGAATCCATGCTGCCTCGGATCCTGTAATCCGCTGGACTCCAGAAACCTCACTATTTTCTCTTTCAGCAGCGTTTCCAATAATTCACTCACCACCAAAGTTAAATTAACCGGCCTGTAGTTTTCAACCATATCCTTACTTCCGCTTTTGTGTAAAGGCACCACATGAGCCTCTCTCCAGTCCTTTGGCACCACTCCCGACTCCAACGAGGCATTGAAAAGGTTTGTCAGTGGAGCTGCTAGAACGCCCCCAAGTTCCCTCCGTATTCTAGGGTGTATCCCATCCAGTCCCATCGCTTTGTTTACTTTAAGTTGAGCTAGTTTCTCACAAACACAGTCTTCTGAAAATTGTTCAAGATGTCCCTTGCTTCTGTTCCTGTTTGTGGGTGTTTTCTGAGGGCCTGCTCTTGGTTCTTCATCTGTGAACACAGAACAGAAATATTTGTTAAGCAATTCCGCTTTATCCTCATCAGCTTCTACATACTTCTCCCCTTCATCCTTGAGTCTGACAATACCACTTTTGCCCTTCCTCTTCTCACTAACATATCTGAAAAATGTCTTATCTCCCCCCCCCCCCCCATTTTATTGCATTGGCTATTTCCTCCTCTTTTTGAATCTTTGCTTTCCTGACAACTTTGCTAGCTTCGCTAACGTTTTCCAAATATAGATGCCTGTCTTCCTCTCTCTGTGATCTCTTGTATTTCATGAAGGCCTCCCTCTTTTTCTTCACTTTTACAGTTACTTCTTTCGAAAGCCATAGCGATCTCCTTTTCCTTTTACCTTTATTTACCATTTTAACAAAAAGGTTGGTTGCCCTTAAAATATCCCCTTTCAGTTTTGCCCACTGTTTTTCTACATCCCCCAGCTGTTTCCATCCCGCTAACACTCCCTGAGGTATTGGCTCATCTTGGCAAAGTTAGTCTTCCTAAAGTCTAATACCCTCACCTTTGAATGGATTCTAAGAGCCCTAGTCCTAATACTGAGCCACACCATCTGGTGATCACTGGATGCAAAATGATCTCCCACTATTACATCAGAAACACTTTCACCATTGGTAAGCACCAAGTCCAGTATGGCCCCTTCACGTGTGGGGTCTGTTACCAATTGCTTGAATAGTTCTCCCTGTAGAGAATCCAGGATCTCTTTACTTCTAGATGATACTGCAGCAGGAATGTGCAAATCAACATCTGGCATATTGAAATCCCCTATCAATAGCACTTCCCCTTTCCTAGCAATGCTGCGTATGTCTTCAATTAACTCTCTGTCCACCTCTTCCTCTTGTGAGGGAGGTCTGTATATCACGCCAATGCAAATAGATTTTTCTTTCCCTCTTTCTAGTTTAACCCACAATGCCTCCTCTCTCCCTTTTAAGCTCTGTAATTCCAAAGCTTTAATAGTATTTCTTACATATAGTGCCACTCCTCCTCCCCTTCTTCCTACCCTGTCCTTTCTGAATAAAGTATAGCCAGGTATAATTACATCCCAGTCATGTTTCTGTAACTGCCACTGGTTGGTGAAGACAGATGTAGAAGCAGCCTTCCAGCTGCTGCCAATATACCTGGATAGCTTTCATCTGCTTGGATTCAGGTTTGACAGGCTCTACTACTTTGACAAGTGCCTCCCGATGGGATGTTCGGTGTCATGCTCATACTTGAAGAGTTTAGCATAGCCATACAATGGATAGTCGAAAGGGAAATCAGCAAGGAAAAAATGATCCACTATGTGGATGATTTCTTGCTGATAGATAGCAATCAGCAGGCCTGCCGGAAGGACTTGGGAATCTTCCAGCGCAAGGCCGCAGAACTGGGGGCCCCTCCCAATACTTGTCCTTCCTGGAAATCAAAATCAACACACTTGACATGGTAACCAGACTTCCAGCCAAGAATATCGTGGCTTTGAAGGAAGCAGTAGGGGTAATAGGGGCAACTAGTAAGGTCATGCTCAGACAAATGCAGTCCTCGATGGGGCACCTTAACTTTGTATGTAGATTGATGCCTATGGGTAGGGCATTCATAAGACAGATAACCACCTCCACCATAGGGGTGTGTAAGAGCTACCACTTCATAAGGGTTAGCGCTACCATCAAGGATGAACTGGCCGTATACATGAGTTCCTCAGGATGAACAATGGCAGCAACATCTGGAGGGAGGAGCTCATCAGCAACAGGGAGATGGAATTATTCATGGAAGTAGCAGGCAGCACAGGTTTTGGGATCTATTTCAAGGAGTGATGATGGCAAGAAAAATGAAATAGAGGAGTGGCACAAGCAGGGTATAGCTAGAGATATAACATTTTTCAAGATGTTCCCTATAGTAGTACCCCTGGCAATATGGAAGCCTGACTTTACTAACAAGAGAATTATCTTCTGGTCAGACAATGCCACCATGGTTTACACAATAAACAAGCAGTTAGCCAGGGTGGCACTGGCAAGAGTAATGAAACTAATTATGAGATTAGTGTTACTTAGTCTAGAGTTAAACACATTCATCACAGCTAGCCATGTGCCAGACTGAATGAATTCTTTGCTTCGGTCTTTACTGAGGAAGATATAGGGATGTTACCCATGACTGAACTGGTATTTAAAGGTGATACTGTGGAAGAATTGCAAGAAATATTGATACACTGGGAAGATATATTACAACTATTTGATAAACTGAAGAGTAGCAAATCACCTGGACCAGATGGTATACATCCAAGGGTGTTGAAAAAAATGAAATATGAGATTGCAGACCTGCTATTAGTAATCTGTAAACTATCATTAAAGTCATCTGTAATACCTGAAGATTGGAGGATGGCCAATGTAACGCCAATTTTTAAAAAGGGTTCCAGGGATAATCCAGGAAACTACAGACCAGTGAGCCTGATGTCAGTACTGGGAAAAATGGTAGAAACCATCATAAAGAGCAAAATTACTGAACATGTAGATAGTCATGGCTTAATGGGAGACAGCCAATGGCTTTAGACAAGGAAGATCTTGTCTTAATAATATGTAATATTTTTTTGAAGGTGTGAATAAACAGCTAGACAAAGATGAGTCAGTTGATATGTATATCTGGACTTTCAGAAAAGCCTTTGACAAAGTCCCTCATCAGAGACTTTTGGCAAAACTAAAAAGTCATGGGATAGGAGGCAGTGTATTATTGTGGATGAGGAACTGGTTAAAAGATAGAAAGCAAAGGGTAGGACTAAATGGCCAATTTTCCCAATGGAGAAAGGTGAATAGTGGAGTACCCCAGGAATCTCTGCTGGTTCTGCAGCTTTTTAACATATTCATAAATGACCTGGAAATGGGAATAACGAGTGAGGTTATCAAATTTGTAGATGACACAAAACTATTTAAAGTTGTTAAAACCCATGAAGATTGTGGAAAATTGCAAGAGGATCTTGATAAATTGGAAGACTCGGCATCCAAATGGCAGATGACATTTAATGTGGACAAGTGCAAAGTTATGCACCTAGGAAAGAACAACCCAAACTATGGTTACACGATGCAAGGTTCCACATTAGGAACACCACCCAGGAAAAAGATTTAAGCGTCATTGTGGATAACATGTTAAAACCCTCTGCCCAGTGTGCAGCAGTGGCCAAGAGAGCAAATAGAATGCTAGGTATCATAAGGAAAAGAATGGAAAATAAAACAAAGGATATTATAATGCCTCTGTATCGTTCCATGGTGTGATTGCACCTAGAATATTGTGTGCAATTCTGGTCGCCGTATCTTAAAAAGGATATAGCGTTATTAGAAAACGTACAGAGAAGAGCCACTAAAATGGTAAAGGGGATGGAAGGATACTCCTATGAAGAGATGCTAAAAAGGTTAGGGCTCTTCAACCTGGAAAAGGGCCGGGTTTGAACTGGAGGGTTTGATCCTGTATTATTTCTGGATTGGAGCTGCCACTACAGCCCACAAGCTGAGGTTCGGGGTTGGGCAGATCCAAACAATCAGGAGATGGGCCTCAAACAGATACAAGTTGTATATTAGGTACGCTTGGATTAACACTGTGCTTTCTCATCTTCCACTAGATAACAAGGGAACTACAGTCTGAATAGTTGGGCATTCATACATCTTTTGTGCCAGGAGAAGAGCAATAGGAAGCCATTATGGAAAACAGCTGGGCTTCCCCCCGGACGCCCTAACCATACATTGGGTAGGGAAGTGGGGGATGCTTTGGGACCAACTTCAGCCTGCACGGAGCCAAGATAGACATCCTCCAGACTTCGTTTTGCTGCATTTGGTCGGCAATGACTTGGTGTCCACCAAGGTCATTGACTTAATCATCAAAATTAAGAGAGATTTGATTTGGATACATGCCGAGTTGCAGGTGGGTATCATTTGGTCCCATATACTTCCCCAGCAGAAGTGGGCAGGAGCCCTAAGGCCGGAGGGAATAGAAAAGAGCAGAAAAAAGCTAAATGCAGAAGTGGGGAATTTTATCAGGGGTTTAGGGGGGAAGCTGCTCAAGAATGAGGGCATTGTAGCAAGGGCTTTGACAGTATATAAAAGTGGAGTGCATTTGAATGACATTGGCCTGGATGTTTTTAATGCTGATCTGTGGAAGGCAGTCAGTTCAGTGCTCACAATGAGGTGAGTCGTGCCACAGCCCTCTGGTTGCAGGACCTTACTGATAAAGGGGGATTACCACATATTATGGGGAGCTCGGGTACCAGTTTGAGGGTGCCTGGGCCTGGAAATTGGGAGGCTGGGTACCAGGGCCAGTGGTGCCTGGGTTGAGTTAAAACAATCGGCCAAAATACATGGCCCACCTGGGTGCCAACATGAAGCGGTTGGCGGCGGGAGAAGTACGCCTCGGCCACGGTACAGATCGAAGTATCATTTTTAGAACAGCAAAAATAGTATGTTACTCCTCCATGGTGGTCCTGCTCAGGCTGAAGCGTTATGGTGACCTTGTTATGGTTGTTTACATTCATGGTGTGTAATGTCGGGATAGTGTTGTTGGGGGATGTTGGTGGTGTGGTTCATTTGCAAACTGTGGCCTGTTAATCCCACTAATGAAGAGGTTTTTTTGCACTAAGACTGAGTGTTGTTGCTGTCGCATTATGTGTTGCGGCGGGGGGGGGGGGGTGAGCAGGAGCCCAGAGAACTTATACAACATGCCTACACTTATAAGAGGTCAGCTACTGGGTGTTGCTGAGCCATAACTGGGCTGCTGTGGGAGGAAGAGCTCCAGAGGCACATCGGGGATAGGTGAGCAGGAAGGGGTGGGGGAGCAGGGAGTAGTTAAAGGGCCAGTAGCAAGGGGTGTGGCTTCCCTTTTTGGCCAAGACCGCAAGACCCACCCTCCTCACCCATAGCAGAGGGAGACCATGTAGGGTTTGGAGGTATGTCACAGCTGGTGAGGATAGAGGTGTGTGACCTCAGCGACAACGGGAGAGGGGGGTTCCACATATTATGGGGTGCTCAGATACCAGTTTGTGAATGCCTGAGCCTGGAACTGGGGAGGCCAGTTACCAGGGTCAGGGGTGCCTGGGCTCAATTAAAATGATCGGCCAAAATACAGAGCCCCCTAGGCGCAACACAGAGCGGTTGGCAGCAGGAGAAGTACACCTCAGCCACAGTGCATGCCAAAGTGTCATTTTAAGACCAGGCAAGAATAGTATGGTACCCCTCCACAGCGATTCCGGTCAGGCCGAAGGATTATGGTGACCTTGTTATGAATGTTTATATTCATGGTATGTAATATTGGGGTAATGTTGTTGGGGCATATTGGTTTGCAAGCTGTGGCCTGTTAATCCCACTAATAAAGCGTTTTTGCACTAAGGCCGAGTGTTGTTGATGTGTCCATATGTGTTATGGGGGGGTGGGGGTGAGCAGGAACCTGGAGGTCCCATATAGCATGCCCCCGGATATGAGCCCTATCTCTGACTCCTAGAATAAAATAGAGGATTGCAACAATCAGGCCCACAGGCAGATAAGGACTTTCATAGAAAAAACCGTTGGCCTTCCGATTCTGGTGCCTGCACTAATCTGGCAGACACCTCCTATAGCACCCCCAAAGGGAAAGCATCCACAATGCATGTAAAATCTTCATGCTACACAATTTAGCATTTACACAGCAGTCTCTTTCTGAAAAGGACATTCCAGAGCCACCAAAGAGTTATGAAGAGGCAGACTAAGTACAGGAAGGACAGCAATAGCATCCCCATGAGTGAGTCTGACCTGATTCACAGACATTTCTCCTAAGTGAGCAAATGTCTTTATATACACTGCTGTGCAAAACAAACATTACTGTCTATGGTGACATCAGAGCCTTGTCCTTTGAGGCATCTTTGCATTCTGCTTGCGACATGAACTCCTGATTGAATTGCTGCTCTTAAGGCATGGTGCATGCCTTTACCATCACCTTTCGTCTCCTGTTCTTCTATTTCAAGGTCTTCTGCATCTCAATTATTGTGGTAAACTGCATCCATCATGTGTCAGATAGATACCCGTATATTTTGTTTGTTCTAGGCACTAATATCCCAGAGCTCCCAAAGAGTTTTCTCATGCTTGGTGCCTCTCAGACTATGAAGTCTATCTCACCAGGGGTAAGCTTTGCTTTTATAATCAGAGTATCCACATCTATGAAATCACAAAATACAATTGAAAGGGCTAGGACAGCCGTTATAGTTGGTGATTCGATCATTAGGCATGTAGATAGCTGGGTGGCTGGTAGATGTGAGGATCGCCTGGTAACATGCCTGCCTGGTGCGAAGATAGCAGACCTCATGCGCCACCTAGACAAGGTCTTAGATAGTGCTGGGGAGGAGTCTGCTGTCTTGGTACATGTCCATACCAATAACTTAGGAAAATGTGGTAGGGAGGTTCTGGAGGCTAAATTTAGGCTTTTTGGTAGGAAGTTAAAATCCAAAACTCCCAGGGTGGCATTCTCCGAAATGCTTCCTGTTCCCAAAAGGCAGGCAGAGTTCCGGAGTCTCAATGCGTGGATGAGACGACGGTGCAATGATGAGGGGTTTAGATTTGTTAGGAACTGGGGAACATTCTGGGGAAAAGAGGGGCTCTTCTGAAGGGATAGGCTTCACCTTAACTGGGATGGAACCAGACTGCTGGCATTAACCTTTAAAAAGGAGATAGAGCAGCTTTTAAACTAGTTAATAGGGGAGATCCAACAGTCATCCAGTAGCGCATGGTTCAGAACAATATATCCTTGAAGGATACTACAAAACAATGAACTTAGAGAATATCAGCAGAGAGGTTTAAACAAACACAAAAGTATCCCAAATGCCCTTGATTACGGAGCAGACAGAGCTTAAAGATTCCAAATTACCCCTGCCTACCGATAACCAGATTAATATGAATAAAATATGACCTGTAAAATGCTTGTATGCAAATGCTAGAAGTCTAAAAAATAAAATGGGAGAGTTAGAATATATAGCACTAAATGAGAAGTCAGATATAATTGGTATCTCAGAGACATGGTGAAAGGAGGACAACCAGTGGAACACTGTGATACCTGGGTACAAATATATCGTAATGATAGAGCTGATCAAATTGGTGGAGGGGTTGCGCTCTATGTTAGAGAGGGCATTGAGTCACAAAGAATTAAAGTTTTGCAGGAAACAAAATACACTGTAGAATCTCTATGGAAAGAAATCCCATGTAAAAAGGGGAAGGCGATGGCAGTGGGGGTCTACTACCATTCGCCTGGCTAGAATGAACAGATGGATGATGAAATGCTCAAAGAAATCAGAGACTTTTGGCAAAACTAAAAAGTCATGGGATAGGAGGCAGTGAATTGTGAATCAGGAACTGGTTAAAAGATAGAAAGCAGAGGGTAGGACTAAATGGCCAATTTTCCCAATGGAGAAAGGTAAATAGTGGAGTACCCCAGGGATCTGTGCTGGGTCTGCTGCTTTTTAACATATTCATAAATGACTTGGAAATGGGAATAATGAGTGAGGTTATCAAATTTGCAGATGACACAAAACTATTTAAAGTTATTAGAAAAGGTACAGAGAAGAGCCACCAAAATAGTAAAGGGGATGGAAGGATACCCCTATGAAGAGAGACTAAAAAGGTTAGGGCTCTTCAACCTAGAAAAGAGATGGCTGGGAGATATGATAAAGATCTATAAATTAATGAATGGAGTGGAACGGGTAAACATAGGTTGATTGCTTATGTCATTAGAATATATAAAGATTAGGGGACATGCAATGAAGCTACAGGGTAACCTATTTAAGACTAATAAGAGAAAATATTTTTTCACTCAACGTGTAATCAAACTCTGGAATTGGTTACCAGAGGATGTAGTAAAAGCTGTTAGTGTAGCAGGATTTAAAAAAGGTTTGGACAAGTTCCTGGAGGAAAGGTCCATAAACCATTATTAAAAGGGACCCGGAATATCACAGCTTGACCCAATACAAGCATTGTGGAACCTGTGTCTTTTGGGGAAACTGCTAGATACTTATGACCTAGATTTGCCACTGTTGGAAGCAGGATACTGGGCTTGATGAATCTTGGTCTGACCCAGTATGGCATATCTTATGTTCTTATGTACGTGACGATGCCAACTCAAAGGACAAGACTTTGCAAAATTGCCTCGGTTTTTAAGTGTTGCAGCTTATTTCACATATAAGCAGGGCCGGATTTACGTATACGCCATGTACGCCATGGCGTAGGGCCCACAGCCGGCAGGGGCCCACAAAAAAAGAACCAGTTTTTTTTTTTTAAACTCAATTTAAAAAAAAAACCTGGTGGCTGCCGCCGCGGGGCCCCCTCTGCTGCCGCGGGGGCCCCGTCTACAAGCTGGTCGGGTCGGGTCGGGTCTCTCTCCCTCCCTCCCTCCCTCGCTGCAGGCTGCGAGAGACGCGAAGATAGAGCGTCTCCTCGCGTCTGTGTTAAGCCCGCAGGGGCTGATGGGATTTCCCATCAGCCCCTGCCGGCTTAACACAGACGAGAGGAGACGCTCTCCCATCGCGTCTCTCGCAGCCTGCAGCCTGCAGCGAGGGAGGGAGAGAGACCCGACCCGACCGGACCGGACCGACCGGACCGGACCCGACCAGCTTGTAGACGGGGCCCCCGCGGCAGCAGAGGGGGCCCCGCGGCGGCAGCCACCAGGTTTTTTTTTTAAATTAAATTTTACTTTAGGCCGGGGGGGGGTAGGACTGGTAATGGGCTATGGGGGGGGGGGTAGGACTGGAAAGGGGCTATGGGGGGGGTAGGACTGGTAAGGGGCTATGGGGGGGGGGTAGGACTGGTAATGGGCTATTGGGGGGCTGGGGCTGGAAATGGACTGGGGGGGTAGGGCTGGTAATGGGCTATTGGGGGGGCTGGGGCTGGAAATGGGCTGGGCTGGGCTGGGCTGGGGGGGTTAAGGCTAGAGGTGGGCTGATGGGGTTAGGACTGGTAATGGACTGTGGGCTGTTGGGGGGCGTAGAACTGGCAATGGGCTTTGGGGGGGTTAAGACTGGTAATGGGCTGTGGGCTGATGGGGGCTGTCTGGTAATGGGCTATGGGGGGGGCTAGGACTGGAAATGGGCTGGGGGGTTAAGACTGGAGGTGGGCTGATGGGGTTAGGACTGGTAATGGGCTGTTGGGGGGGGGTTAGAACTGGTAATGGGCTTTGGGGGGTTAAGACTGGTAATGGGCTGTGGGCTGATGGGGGTTGTCGGGAAATGGGCTAGGGAGGGCTAGGACTCGATAAGTGCTGGGGGGTGTTAACTGCAGGAGGGATGATGGGGTTAGGACAGGTAATGGGCTGTGGGCTGATGGGGGGGGGTAGGACTGGCAATGGGCTATGGGGGCTGACTGGAAATGGGTTGATGGGGTTAGGACTGGAAGTGGGCTGATGGGGGGTTAGGACTGGTTAATGGGTTATAGGGGGTGCTTAAACTGACAATGGGGTGATGGGGGTTAAGGACTGAAAATGGGGTGATGGGGGGTTAAGGACTGTAAGTGGGGTGATGGGGGGGCTAGGACTGGTATTGGGTTGGGGGGTTGCTAGGACTGGAAATGGGCTGATGGATGGCTAGGACTGGAAATGGGCTGATGCAGGGACTAGAAGGGAATGGATGCTGGGTGAGGCTGGAACTAGAAGGGAGCTGATGTTGGGGGAGGATTAGAATGGGATGGGGCTGGAAGAGTAAAATGGAGAAGGGAAAAATATTTTGTGTGGGAGGGATAAAAAATCTACAATTGGCCGGGTATTGGGAGAGTAAGTGGGGATTGAGGATGGAGGGGTAAAATTTGAGTGGATGAAATAGGAATGAGGAAAGAGCAAAAGGAGAAAGATTAGTATGTTAAAGCAGATATAGAGAGAGAATGGAAAAAAATCTAGAAGAGAGAAGAAAGGACAAATGGACAGCAGACGATGGAGAGTTAGCAGAAGACACGAAGAAACCAGAAGAAAGTGGCTGGAGCAATTGCAGCTGAAAAAAATGCACAAAAGGTAGAAAAATCTCTTTATTTTGAATTTATTAATTGGAATATGTCAGCTCTGGTAAATGTGCATCATTAACATCTGTGCTTTGTTTAGTACAAGAGCAAATTAATGTATAGTTTTATTTCTACAGTGTTGTACATTCCAAGTTTGGCTTTTGGGATTCCCAGTTTAATTATTGTCTTCCTATTTCTAAATTGTGATTACTTGTTTGGTGATGGTCTATGTTCTGCATGTGTAACTGAGCTGAGGTGTTCTGTTTATATAATTCCTATTTGACATTGCCACTTGTTCTCTTTCCCCAGTAGGTCATGTATTGTTGTTCTCTGAAATGTATTGGTTTAATATTTGCAGTGTTGCCTTTTGATTGGTAGAGTATGGTGCTTTGTGAGTCCTGGTAGTGCTGTTAGGATACGGCGGGTTTACTATGGGCAGTGTTTGTAGTAGTTCCTAATGTGTCTGGCAGTTGGCACTGGATTATAGTAATGTAGAAATCTTTTAGTCTTTCTTTATCCATACACTCATTAAGAGGCACGTTTACTAAAAGTTAGTATATGGTAACATTATGCAAATATTTATGCAAATGAGGCCCCTTATGCAAATGAGGTCCGCACCCCCCTTGGGCCGCCCCTGCTGGGGGCCCACAATTTTTGTTGGCGTAGGGCCTCACTCAAGGTAAATCCGGCCCTGCATATAAGTAATGGTTTCAGACACAAAGATCTTTATAGATGTTGGGCAGTTTGCCAATCCTTAAAGATCACTCTGATTGACCCCCCCCCCCCTAATTTTCTGCCATAGAAGAGGAGCAGCTTCTCAGCTTCCCACTTTTCAAGAAGGAACATTTGCTAGAGCTGTGGGGTTTGAAGGTATTTTTCTTCTTAGATGTGGTCTCTTCAAGGGGAGGAAGAGAATATTTTATACGTGTTTTAATGGATTTATTTATGGATGTATTTTAAAGCTATTGTAAAGGATGTTTTTATGGAAGTCTTTTTATAGATGTCTTAATTGTGCTTTCATAACTGGTGTTACAGAGGTCTTAAGAGTTATTCATTCATTGTTTATTCTGATTTATATTCTAGGGCCTTGCTATTGTCATGCAGACTGTCTTTAAGATACTGCACTCATGATTAATTCTTCCCATGTGCCAACCTCAATCTTTCACTCACTTCTCAATCTTGGTTCCACACCTTCCTGGACACTTAAATCTGCAACATTTAGAGCACAGATGTCTCTAATCCTGTTTTTGCATGTCCAAAGCACTTCTTTTTTTCTACATATACTTTCCAAAGTGGAGATAAGCATATTTTATGAAAAGGCTCTGCATTTACCAAGCATTTTATAAAATACTCCTTTGCAATTACACTGTTGATCTTGGGCATCACCTTAGCCATCTAGACAACCTATACAAAGTTATCCTCCCTAGCTGGTCAGTATTCTAAGCCCAAGAGAATCCTTGGATTTCTAGGATTAACTACGTCTGAATATATTTGGAGGAGTAATCTTGAAACTTGCCTGAATCAGCGAGACAGTTTGTTCCTTCTCAAGTCAAAGCAGTCATTGGCACCTCTCCTACTAACACAAACTCATATACTGAGAAGCAAGGAATTTAGCTCTTTGCTAACACTATCTTTCTTCAATACCATTTAACAACAGGAAAAAGAGAGACTGCAGAGGACTCATTCTCTGCATCTTTGAGTTATCCTTTTTTTAAGTATTTATCACTTTAGTGTAGTGCCTATTGTCGAAGGTTGAGTCAGCATGATATTGTCTGTCTGTGTGTATGTTTGTTTGCGCATGTGTAAGCATTTGCAAACATGCAGATGAAGAGACGATGGGAATCCTGGTTCCACCAACATAAAAAGCAAGGGCTGTGGTCTGAAAAGGCCAGTGAGAGGCCTTTGGGCCTGCCTAGGATGGCAAGAACCCTTGGGCCACCTCTGGGCAGGACCTATGTGCCCCCCCCCTATGGCACCGCCTCACCACCCCCTACATCCAAAATCTCACCGGGTGCTGATGGGCAACATGGTGATCACCTCTTTGAAGCCACAGAAGGTCTTAAAGCACATGCAAGCAATCATGGCCTGCCAATCCTGCCCCCTCTAACTTTCTGTTGGGGGGGGCAGGAGCAGCAGGATGCAAGTGTGCACACATGCACATTTTAAAGATTGCCGCAACTTCAAAGAGGTGATCGCCATGCTGCGCATCAAACCCCAGTGAGAGGTTTTACGTTGTGGGTGGCATGGCAATGGTATGCAGTGCGGTGAGGACGGCACATCAGGACTATTTAGGGCCAAACTGACCACCGGGGTCTGCTGCCATAGGTGACCACCTAGTTCACCTAGTGGACGGTCCAGCCCTGGTCCTGCCAGCTGGAAGAGTGGGGCTGTGGCCTGAAAATGCAGATGGGAGGCCCTAGATCTCACCAGCCAGAAGAGTGTGGCTGAGGCCTGAAAAGTCAGTGGGAGGCTCTAGATCCCACTGGCCAGATGAGGAGGATAGCTGAAAGAAGGGGTGGAGCCAAATGGAAGGCCAGAGCTGAAAAGAAGGGGCAGACGAGAGGTCAGACATGAAGGAAAGGGGCAAGTGAGAGGGCAAAGTCTTATGGGAAGAGGTGCAGTTAGAAGGGGGGAAAAGGGGCAGGGCATAAGGGAAAGTGCTTTAAAAAGAGTGGAGCATAAGGGAAGGGGCAGGGTTAGAGGATCAAGGAGAAGAGAGAGTGCGTGCATTAAGGGAGAAGGGAAAGGAGGGAGGGAGAAAAATACCAGAGATTGTGCAAGGTTGAGTAGCAGGGGAGGGAGAGTGCATGGATGGATGGATAGAAGGAAAACAGATCAGTGAAAGACAGGAATGTGGAATACTGCAAGAGGGTGGAAGGGACAAGGAGTAGGTGCAGAAGGACAGGGGAAGGGTAGCCACTGTGGCCTGGTTCCCACAAACAGTTGCCCAAATATCACCAATCAAAGAATTACTTAGACGGCAGTTGCTTTAGCTACAAAGACTTTTATTTTAGCATAGCAAAATAATAGTGTCATGCAGAACAGCAAAGCCTGTCTAGAGATGACGGACAGCACCTTCTCTCTGTAAGGGGAGAAAGCACTGCCCACTATTCTTTAAAATGGCTGGTTTATATACATTTCTCCTTGCCTCAAATGTCTGCTTCAAATTAGTTTCAGTAAATTCATCATAAGTTCTTAAGTGTCTGCAAGGCCCCAGGCGTCCTGTAACACTTTTACCCAGGGGAGGATCCCTTTACATTTATACATCTGGATCTGCTTTTAGGTCTGCTTATCTATGCATGGCCTGTGACCTCTGCCCCTTCCTGTGTTTTTCCTTCTTCTGGCACTAATTGAAACCTTCAGGGCAAGAGAGAGTGAATTCTTTGCTTGGCCAGTATTTTCTTGCTGATATTGCTAGGCCCAATATTTTGCTTACTCCTATGCAGAATATGGTTACCCAGAATCCTCCATAGCAGGCCGCATCTACTCCTTTATACCCACATGCTTGTCTTTTGTGCCTTCCATATGCTGTGTAGTTTCACCAGGTAAGGGTGCAGTCATATAAAGCCAATATATAAGCAGACCTAAGCCAAATTTCCCAACACAACATACTCATTACTCCAACAGACATGGACTGTGGCAATATGGAAATATTAAGGGATGGAAACTGAAGAGTATAAGATATTGTTGTTTGCAGATAGCATTCTATTTTCTCTCACACACCCACTGATGACTCTGCCAAATCATCTTAAACTGGAGGAAAAATCCATAAACCATTATTAAAGAGAACCAGGGAAATCCACTATTTACCCCATGATAAACAATGTGGAATCTGTGTACCTTTTGGAAACCTGACAGGTACTTTAACCTGGCTTGACTACGGTTGGAAACAGGATACTGAGCTTGATGTACCCTTGGTCTGACCTAATATGGCATATCTTATGTTCATATTTTCTTAGAGTCAGTAGCATAAGACGCACTACAAATTACAGAATCCCATGGGATAGTGAGAGGAAAGCCCTTGCCACTGTAAAAGCTCCTCAGGTGAATCAGAGAAAGGTAAAACTCAGGAGAGGATGGAGCTGGGGAGGAGAGCAGAAGACCCGAGGGAGGGCCAGAGGGCTAGGTCCTCCTACATATCCTCCCTTGTCAGATACAGAAGAGAAGGAGTTGTTGCACCCAGCTGAGAAGGAAACGGCTGCTCAAAGGCAGGGCACTGAACTGCTGTGGAGCCAAGAGGCTCAGGAATATACAGCACACACTGACCATGGTGAGGATCTGAAACTGGAAATCAATGGCATATTTGTTCCTGAACCTTGGGAAGAGCCTGAAGCAATGGTATTAAGCTCCAATGGAGGTAGGAGTTTCAAGCATACTTCCACAGATAAATGTAAGAAAAAGAGGGGCGGTATTTGGAGGGAGGCAGAATACTAGCTGGAAAGCACAACTTGTCTGCCAAAGGGAAAGGCTGTCCACCCCACTCTCAAGAAAGAGTTATGAGAGTATAGGGAATATAATTGATTGTGATTGGTAAGTGTGGTGCTGTACTAAACAGGAACATATGAATGAGAACTGTATAAAACCAAACTGAACTACATAAAGTGGCTGCATTTGCAGCTGATATTGCTAGAGGCAGAGAATACTATAGAGAGCTAATTAGTCTGCAGCTGTGCGGGAGACTAACATTACTGTGGTAAAGCATGGGACTCATGCTGGAGCACAAAAGAGACTATTCAAAGGAAGTAAGTATTGAATCATACCTGGAACAAGAATCATACCTGGAACAAGAACTACCTGAAGTGCAAGCAGGGTTCAGAAAAGGGCGAGGAACAAGAGACATCATTGAGGATATGAGATGGATCCTTGAAAAGACTAAAGAATACCAAAAAGATATCTATTTGTGCTTTATCGACTAAAGCAAAGCTTTTGACTGTGTAAACTGACTGTAAACTGCTAGGTACGTATGACCTAGATTGGCCACTGTTGGAAACAGAATACTGGGCTTGATGGACCTTGGTCTGACCCAGTATGGCATATCTTATGTTCTTATGTTCTTATAAACCATGAGAAACTCTGGGCCACATTAAGAAGCATGGGTATACCAGAACACCTGATCGTTCTCTTGCACAATCTGTACATTGATCAAGAAGCAACAGTTCGAACGGAACAAGGAGAAACAGAATGGTTTAAAATAAGCAAAGGTGTAAGACAAGGCTGCATACTTTCCCCCTACCTGTTTAATTTATATGCAGAACAAATCATCAGAGAAGCAGGATTGTATGAAGACAACAGAGGTGTGAAGATTGGTGGACGACTCATCAACAACCTTCGCTATGCTGATGATACCACATTACTGGCGGAAAGTGAAGATGATCTGAAACATTTGCTTCTCACAATCAAAGAACATAGTCTGAAAATGGGCCTACACCTTAATGTAAAGAAGACAAAGATCATGACAACTGGCATAATCAACAGGTTCATCGTCGAAGAAGAAGAAATTGAAATAGTGAATAACTTTAACCTACTTGGATCAACTATCAATAAAGAAGCAACAAGCAGTCAAGAAATCAGACGACGCATTGCTCTTGGCAGAATGGCTATGAAAGACCTAGATAAGATTCTCAAGAGCAGAGATGTCTCTCTCCATACAAAGATTCAACTTGTTCAAGCCATGGTATTTTCAATAACATCATATGGATGTGAAAGCTGGACAGTGAAAAAGATAGACATGAAGAAAATTGATGCCTTTGAATTATGGTGCTGGCGGCGAATACTGTGTATACCATGGACTGCCCGAAGAACAAACCAGTCGATACTACAGGAGATCAAACCTAAGCTTTCTTTAGAAGCTCAGATGACAAGACTTTGACTTTCATACTTTGGACACATCATGCGGAGAGAGAGATCATTGGAGAAAGACATCATGCTTGGCAAGATAGAAGGTCAACGCAAAAGAGGAAGGCCAGAAATGAGATGGATCGATACAATAACAGCAGCTACGGGTACCAGTCTGTCAACAATGAGCCGCCTGACTGAAGACCGAACACAATTTAGGATAGCTATCCAGAGGGTCGCCATGAGTCGACTCCGACTCGATGGCACTTAACAACAACAACAACAAGTATTGAAGAGAAAAGACATAAACTGGACTTTGGCCAATATTGAGGCACAGTCTAGGTGAAGCCAGGTCTGTGGAGGAGGGCATTAAACCTTGTGAGAAGAGCCACCAAAATGGTAAAGGGGATGAGGAGAGGCTTAAAAGGTTAGGGGCCCAATTCCAAGTCATGACTTGCAGGGTGCCACTATTCACCCTCCGACTCTCCCCGTATGGCTAGAGCAGCAAGATGGGGAGAGCCAGTGGAGGTCAGGAGGGTGCAGAGTCTGGGCAGAGCAGGGTCAGGCCAAGGCAGCAGGACATACAGGGCCAATTCCAGTCATGGCCCTGTATGTCCTGCAGGGTCATTGGGAATGCGCTGATTATTCCACCTTGAAGGTGGAATAATCAGCACAAACTGGGTGATAGGGGCCGGGGTCTGGGTCGGGTGCAGGGAAGAAGAGGGTTGGCACTGTGGGAGCCAGGGAAGCCCATGGGGAGGATGTCTCCATAGGCATTCAGAGGCACGCCGGGCCATCCTCAGACCCGATTCTGTATGTTGCGGGAACATCTTGCTCCCGCAGTACAAAATTGGGTCCTAACAGGCCTGTCCTGCTCGGGGCCGTCCAGACATCCCGGATGTGTCCCTTTCAAAATCAGACCCCAGGGCTCTTCAATCTGGAAAACAGATGGCTGAGCAAAGATATGATAGAGTCTATCAATTAGTGAATGGAGTGGAATGAGTAAACGTAGATCAGTTGTTTACACCTTCAAAAGGGAGAAAGACTAGGGGACACTTAAAGGCACATTCCATAGAGTGCATCCAGGCCCCTGTGCGTCCGATCAGAACGGGTCGCACAGAGGCAGACCCCATTCTGATCCCGTGGGGCTAGACGTGCCCCACGGGATCAGAATCGGGTCTGGGCCTGTACTTGCAGGCCAGGACCCAATTCCGATCAACCTGCACGTACAGACCCCTGTCCGGCTTATTCAGTCAGGCTACTGAATGATGCCACAGTGCCATGGCACTGTGGCCATTCAGGAGCCGCGATCACCGGCTGCCAACCACATTCTTCTTTCTCTGCAGCCTGACCCCTTATCTGGCCTTCCATGGCCAGGGTCAGGCTGCGGGGAATCCCCTGCACCCGTCACTTTTTCAACGCTGCCCGGGGTCGCAGACCACCCATGCCCCACTCTTGCTGTGCCTCTGCAATGCCCCCTCCCACCCCCAACTAAGTCTCCCCATACAAATTCCTTGTTCATACGGGGAGGCTTCTGCCGAGAATGGAAGGGGGCCAATAGCGGGAATGGATATCCCAACGGGGCATCCATCTCTGTATTCGTGGTACAGAATAGACCCCTTAATGAAGCTACAATGTAGCCCATTTTGGACTAATAAGAGAAAATATTTTTTCACTCAATGAGTAATCAAACTCTGGAATTTGTTACCAGAGGGTGTAGTAAAAGCTGTTAATTAGCTGGGTTTAAAAAAGACTTATACAAGTTCCTGGACAAAAAGTCCATAAACAATAAAGAGGACCTGGGATATCCAGTGCTTACCTCATGATAAGCATTGTGGAATCTGTATACCTTTCTGGAACCCTGACAGATAGTTGTGACCTGGATTGGCCACTGTTGAAAACAGGATACTGAGCTTGATGGATCTTGGTCAGACCCAGTATGGCATTTCTTATTTTCTTATGAATTACTGCTGTTTTGAGCAGATCTACAGCAGAGCTACTTTTATTTTTGAACTTTGCTTGACTAATAAAGTGGCTATTTGAACTATGTTTGCTTGAGCTGTTCTAATAGAAAAGTGACTATAGAAGTTAGAGTGGTTAACGGAATGCTGAGTGCCCCCTGCCGAGCAACAACCATCCCTTGCCACACCCACACCCACTGCCCGAACAATGAAGCATACACAGACACTCCCCACCGCACACACTAACACACACAACCCCAAGGGACAGATATACGCAGAGCCACTAAGGCACACAAGCACAAGCACACATCAACATGCATGCATGCCCCAGCACTCCCCATGACACGCAAATATGCATGCACTCCCCAACACACGTCATTACAAACACTCCCCATTATAAACACGCACACACACACACACATACTTCCTGATACTCCCTTTTGCACACATACATGCACACACACCCCCAGACATTTCCATGTGACATCCACACACAGACACTTCCCATGACACAAATGCATGCACCCCCTGACACTCCACATGACATTACAAACATACACACCCCCAAAATTCCCCATTACACATACACAAGCATGCATATACCCCCGACATTCACGATCACACACACAAGTTCACCCCTTGACATACACAAATCACCCCAACACACATTCACACACAAACGCTCCCCACCACATACACTAACACACACAACCCCCAATGTACATACATGCACAGAACCATCAAAACACACAAGCACAAGCACACAGCAGCCAACCCATGCAGCATGCCCTAACACTTCCCATGACACACAAACATGCATGCACGCCCCGACACTTCCCATTACACACACACAGACACTTCCATGAGACACACACACGCTTTCTGGCACTCCCTATCATACATACACACATCCAGACACTCCCATGAGACACACACACAAGCACAAACACTTCCCATGACACACATTTATCCATCCCCTGTCACGCTGCATGACACACAAACACATACAACTCCAAAATTCCCTATGACACATACTCAAGCAAGCACACACCTCTTATATTCACAGTGACACACACACACATCCCAAGTTCACCTCCTGACACACAAACATATGCACATAACCCACAACCCCCCAACATGCACACACATACACAGACATGCAGCCTATGACACTCTCTCTGACAGACACACACACACACACACTCATATGTAGCTGCAAACCCCTGATACTCCCCATCATATACACACATGCTCACTCCACATGCCTGATTATACAAATGGGGGAAATACGTCTCTGTGTCACATTGCAAGTGTACACTTTTCAACGTACTTACTTAATTTATTGCCTATTTTATAAGCCATAACTCAGTTTTCCAGAAATTCTAACGTTCATACTATAAGTTGCCTGAGATGTATGCACCTCTGCAAGCACCACTGTAGAAAATGTAGCCCTTCTAGAAGTTTTTAAAATGTAAACTGTATGTCTTGGTGGAAAATAAAGATGACTAAACTATAACAAAATAAGGAATCTGATTTTTCAAGTATGTACGTATCACCTCTTTCAGATTGCTTTTGAATCCTAATTCCCTTGTTCTCGTTGTGTCTCCTTTCTCTATTTGAACCCCTTGTTTCTCTTATATTATACTGTTTGTCTTGGTTAGATTGCAAGCTCTAACGGAGCAGGGCCCGTCTTCTATATGTTCTTATACAGTGTTGTGTATGCCTTGTAGTGCTATATCAATAATGAACAGTAGTAGGCATCATCCTGCTCAGAGATATTTTTAGTATTTCCATGTAAAGTGGGCTGAGTTGCAGCAACAATTCAAATGTCCTGCAAATGATGCTGGTTGTTATAGTTTATAAATGTGATAATGAGATCACCCTCCTGCAGGGATCTTTATGGATTGTGAATTACAGAAACCATGTATCCTAAGGGGTTTTTTTTAATAAGAAAAGAAAACTTAAAGTGCTTCATGCAAAATGTTCAGACACCGCGTTATGGCACAGGCTCTTCCACCAGATGCCTTGTTTCCAGTGCCAATATCTGATCTTTTTGTTTATGAGGCTGGATATTTTGCTGTATTAAGCAGGTATTCCTCTGTGGGATTTCAGCAAAGTATGATAGTTATTCAAACCCAAATACTGCACATTAGCACAGTCATAACAATTGTTGATAGGTAAATCGTCTCATTTCTAACTCCCATTTGTAAATATATGCAGGTCAATTTATAAAGCAGATGGTGATGGCATTTTGTTCGGTGCCAGCCATGGCGTTGAATAAAATCTGCATATTCAGCAGCAATATTGAATATGGATTGGCGGCAGTGCTGCATATACTTCTAATGCAGTCACTATCGCCTGCTATACTGGCGGAGAGTAATTGCATAAAGTTGAGCCTAATTAATGCACATTTTCACATGCCTATTTTATGCCTATGCTATAAAGTCAAGTATACGTGAACTTAATTTTATAGCATTCTAATCTAACCATTATCCTATTCCTCTAGGATGATATCCAGCTTTACTTTACTCTTAATTTTATTAATCTGTGGTAGCCTTAAACAGCCAAATATAACCAAGGAGTGGAGTTGCATAGAGGTCCACTAACCTTCTGTGACGTGGCATTTTAGAAGGCATGTCTAGGAAGAATGTGGGATGTCCAGAGCAAAACGTCCAAAAAACAAGGGAAGTGGGAGTAGGGAATGGAGGTGCGTATACATGCCTTCTGAAATCACCTCGTCTCCACCCCGAAGAATGAACATCCAGGTAACCAGTTCTAGAGATGTCCCCTCACACATAGCAAGGCCTAGTACATGCAGTGTAGACTATTTCACAAATGTGGACATCCTCAGATTGGACATCCACAGAACCAGATACTTGGATGTCCCAGCTGAGGTATTTCAAAATGAGGGTGACTAAGTTCTGAGTCTAGCAATTCCTGGCCTGCCATTTCAGATACTCAGGCATGTGGCAGTTGATCAGTAAGATGTGTGGAGGATATATTTACATCTACGTTTCTTTGGGCAAGAAATACTATCTATGGTGATGAAAGTACATTTTGCACTTCCCCCTGTAAGCATTGCATCCATGAAATGAGCACTTTTGTGCACCTTATTTATGGTCAAGAGCAGGTACAGTAACAGTACAAATTACACAAATGTATTACTGATCAAGGTTTCTTGTATTTGTTAAAGGAACATGAGAATCAGACACAACAGCTCCATACTAGCATGTCAGGGCATATGGAGCCTTTGCAACAGAAATTGCACATCAGTTTTACTGGAGTAGCTACAGGTACAGTAAGCATCCTCCTATCCTAGATGGTTTAGAATGTAAGTTTGTACCTGAGGCAATGGAGGGTTAATGGTTGATGTAAGATCACAAAGAACAGAAATTGGATTTGAACCATGGCTTTTTTGGTTCTTAGTCCATTGGAGTAAGCCTTAAGCAACTCCCCCACTCCATGAAGAAAAACCTTTCACAAAATGTGAAATATGATACCACTGAGGCGCTGTAAGGTCAGCAAGTGGAACATGACAAATCTAGACTGCTAAGTGCACTCCAATGGAAGATATGAAGTCTCAGATGATCCAGTGATATAACCTTGCAATATGACAATCTAATCTATAGACACACTACAAATTAAAGCAGACAGAAAACCTTTTTTCATGAATTATGTGTAGAGTTAGTAGAAAGTTTCCTGGTAGCAATAAGAATGCCTTGAATAGACCATGGTAATCACAAAACAGAAAGTAGACACCACTGCATTTACAGGCAATGAGGAATAAAGAATTCAAGGTTGTATGAGGAATACAGCCCTATTGTTATGTTGGAAACAAAAGCTGATGGAACTTGCCAAGAGAGGGAAGCACTTACACTTCAAATAATGAGAAGTTTATGACCCAGGATAAGGAAGCGGCCATGGACACATACTTATGCGTGAAGCAGTAATTTTTTATCAAATCTACCATCTCCTTCGGGTGACTTCTGAGCAAGGAATGCCATATAGAATGCATTTCCCTGCTCAATTAAAGACTCACAGGCTAGCAAGGCTGCAAGCCTGCTCTGGGAAGCAAAAATGGTAAAAATAAATCTGAAAGCCATCCTATGTAGTCTGTTTAAGAGGCATGCCAGAAGCATCTATGTCTGCTGCTATGACAGCTCAACTGGCTTACTACTACTACTACTTAGCATTTGTATAGTATTACAATTGTCACAAAGTAGGTTTAACAGAGCCCATGGAAATAGGCAAAGATGCAGGCAGTGAAACTGATTCTGACATTTCAGAGGAGCACATGTCAGGATGTTGCTATAGGCAACCCAAACAAATCAGGTCACGAGCTAGAGAAACACGCCCAAGCAGCAGAAAGGCTGAGGGATCAGTAACTGATGAAAGCCAGCTGGGAGGGGGTGGAGCTGACACACACGCAGATAAACTCAATGCACATGGAGTTAGAGGGAGAAGCAGAACAGAACCCGGAAGGAACACGGGAACAGGCAGTCGTGAGTGTTCAGAGAGCCAAGGACGTGCTGGGAGAAGCTCAGGTTGGAATGAAGCCGGTGGAAGAGCTGTAAAAGCTAAAATGTTTTATTCCAAGGGAGAGAGTGAGAACCCAGGTGCCTGTGGTGGAAGGCAGAGCACAGAAGCGTCAGAGCTCGGCAGAAGTTATCTGAAAGGTAACGGAGAGTTCAATTGGGAAGCTAGTTGGAGGAAGCCTGAGGAAACTATTTACCCTAGTAATTGGCACAGGAAAAGTAAAGTTTTTGTACCTGAAGATAATCTTGTATCTAGGAGAAGGACAAAAGGCAGGAGCCGTGGAAAGCTTCCACTTGACGTTACTCCGGTGTCTGCAGCAGCAGAGAGAAGCCCGAGTCAGAGACTGCCAAGAGGGAAACCAATTGTAGCTAATAGAGGGAAAGGTGAATGTTGTAATTTCCCCTATGGTCCTCAGCATTTGGAAGGCTCCCAAATTAAGTACTCCAGTGAATGTGGTAGTAGCCTGTCACACATTCTCACAGAGAGAGAAAGAGAATCTCTGAATAACAAAGAGAGACTGTTTAATAATGTGCCGAACTGTGCAAGAGAGGAATTGTTAAAGGCAGAAGAAGAGGATATGCAGTGGGAGGTACAGGGGGACACAACGTGTAAGGAATACATGGACTGTACGCTTACAATTTCTGATAATATATCTTCTTTGCGGTGAACAAGTTGTGATACTTGCCAAGCCTTAAAGCTACAAAGAAAAGGGTTTTTGTATGCTGGAAAAGGGCTGTTTAACTACTTTTGTTTGCATGTTAAAAGCTGAAGATAAGCATTTTTCTGTTCCCATTTTGTTTCTTTGTTTGTGCCCAAAGTGGGGCTGTTTACCTTTTTGTTTTGACCACTGAAAGAATCCTCCGGAAGGGGAATAAAACCTGTTTAAGCCTTACCTCGTTTCCACAACTTATTCTTTTGACTGGCCTAAGAAAAACTACATATCCCAGAGTGCCAAGCAAGGTCTCTGGGCTGGTTAAAACACAAGGCCTCGGCTTAATACCCCGCCTTAGCTTGAAGGGACAAGCAACGGCGTGACAGATGGCGTAGAATTGAGGATTTTTTTTTTTGGTGTGTGGTTTTCCTGAGAAGACAAATAAAGAGACGGATATCTCTGGAGAAGACTGCTGTTACAAGGAGTGCTGTTGGAACGGAACGTTCGCTGGCAGGTCGGCCAGGAAGGAGGAAAAGACCTTTTCTCACATGCTGGAATCTACCTGAAGCCTGAGGTAAAGGTAGCCTGGGCGGAAGGGTAGGATACTAAGTGAGAAAGGGGTGCTGTGCTCACAGATAGGGATTTTGAAAGAAAAGTACCGCACTTGGTGGGTCTTTCTTTTTCTTTTCTTCCACAGGTGCAGCGGACTCCAGAGGAGAGATGGAACCCCGAGATGTCATGATGTGGATGCAAACACAATGGGACAAGCAGGTGGAGCTTGTTCAGCAACTCCCGACACGACAGGCGGAAATACTGAGGGAGCAGCAACGGCCTCTGCTAGAGACTATGGAAGCCCTCTTAAGGAAGCCACAGGCAACAGGAGCGGCAAGTTTTCCTATGTTTCCCCAAGCAGGAATGGACAGTTGCCATGCTTTTTCCCTGGGACAGTTAAGGCAACAGGACAATCTCGATGATTACATTGATGCTTTCAAAAGAATAGTAGAGACCCTTAAATGGCCGATAGAGCAATGGGCGATTCGATTCGCAATGACCCTTACAGGAGAGGCTCTATCTGCATTTAAGGCCATGCCTGCTAGTCTTGCTGCCGATTACGCAGAAATAAAGAAGGCAGTAAAAGATAGGTTAGGTCTCACCCCTAGGCACTACAAGCGCATGTTTAGGGAGGCGAAAATTAACTGTAAAGAAACTCCTAGAGCTCTGTATCAGAGGCTTAAGAGTCTAGCGTACAAGTGGCTTACCCCAGAGAGAAGGTCACTTGATTCCATTCTGGATGAAATTATTCTAGAGCAGTTTTTACAAGCTGTATCTCCTGAGTTAAAAACATATCTCACCCTACAGGATTGCCACAGCACAGAAGAGGCAGCCAACATGGCAGATAGGTTTTATGAGGCTAAAATGGCTGATACCTCGGGAATTGGAATTTTAAAAGTGGCTGGAATGGCAAATCCTGATAGCATGAGAAAGTTTGAAAGAGTTAAAGCATCTAAAGTGAATAAGTATGATAACACTAATAATGATGTTTCATCTCCTTATAGAGGGAAATATTACGGTTGAGGAAGGACAGGTCACTTCCAACGAGACTGTAAAGCACGTACGGTTCTGGTATCGGGAGATGGGAAGCAAGTCCCAGAGGGATTCCTCAAAACAGGTTCAGGTAGAGGGAGTGGATACCCTGGTGCTACTTGACTCGGGGGCCGATCAAAGTATGGTTTCTCAGAAATTTTGGGAAACCATCGAACACCATCGGTCATCGACCCCGAGTCAAGCAGAGGGCCAGGTATGCATACGGTGTGTACATGGGGCATCTTCCCACTATCCCCTATATGAGGTAGGCATAAAAGGTCTAGGGACCGCACGACGAGTATCAGTTGCCGTGGTTCCTAAACTACCATATGCAGTTGTCCTTGGGCGGGATTGGGCTCCCTTCTGTCAGGAAATGGAGAGAGGTCTCAGGAATGAGTTAGCCCTTAGGCCCACACAAAGTCAGACAGTGAAGGCAGAAGCATTAGCGGCACGAATCCCCAGCCCTCTGTTTGGGAAAACTCCTAGAACAGGCTCCCGATCTCAGCCACAGGCAAAAGAAATACCACCTGGAAAACAAAAGTTCATACTCCAATTCTGTAGGACCACTGATCAGGCCAAGTGTCCAAAAAGAGCTTCAGCGGCAGCCGCGGGGTACGATCTTTTCAGCGTGGAGGACACTATAGTTTTAAAAGGGGGGAAAGCACTAGTGGACACGGGTATCCAAGTGAAGATCCCGGACGGATGTTATGGGCGCATAGCGCCAAGGTCAGATTTGGCCGTTAAATACTCCTTAGATGTAGGAGCAGGGGTCGTTGACCCAGATTATTGGGGCTTGGTAAAAGTCCTACTATTCAACTTTGGGGATAGGGATTTTAAGGTGCGCGTAGGCGACCGTATCGCGCAACTAATTTGTGAGCGCGTAGGGTTCCCCACGGTGGAAGAGGTACCCTCATTGCCACCCACAAAATGAGGGACGGGTGGATTTGGCTCCACAGGGGAAAGAGAAGTTAGAAACCTGACAGCCTTGAGTGAGGAGAGGAGCGAGGAAGACCTCGGCCCTCAGATAGCGGATTGGAAGAAACAGCCCATCCCCAGGATTGGTACCGGGCTGTCACCCCAACAACAGAAGGAGTTGACCCAGATGTTGAAAAAGTTCTCCGATGTATTGACGACTAGGCCGGGCAAAACCCACCTAGTCGCTCACGAGATAATTACGGCGCCCGGTCAGGTAATTAGGCAGCGTCCCTATAGAATGCCTGAGACCAGAAAGCGGAAAGTCATTGAGCAGGTTAAGGAAATGCTGGCCACAGGGATAATAGAAGAATCACGGAGCCCGTGGTCGAGCCCGATAGTGTTAGTGCCGAAACCGGACGGAACCCTCCGGTTCTGTATTGATTTTCGGCGAATCAATGATATTTCGCAATTTGATGCCTATCCTATGCCCCGCATAGATGATCTTTGGGATCGCTTGGGGCAGGCAAAATATCTGACCACCCTAGATTTAAGTAAGGGATATTGGCAAATCCCATTGACACGCGATTCAAAGCCCAAAACGGCGTTTAGTACGCCGATTGGATTATTCCAATTCCGGCAAATGCCGTTTGGCTTACATGGGGCAGCTGCCACGTGTCAGCGCTTGGTGGATCAAGTGTTAAGGCCCCACCACGAATACGCTCTAGCGTATATGGATGATGTGGTGATATATAGTACAACCTGGGCACAACATATTGCTAGGGTAGAAGCAGTACTCAGAGCACTGCGGAGGTCTGGCCTAACGCTCAATCCAGAGAAATGTTTATTTGCCACTGAGGAGGCCAAATATTTGGGCCATATGGTAGGAAGAGGTCTTCTAAAACCATTGGCCAGTAAAATAGAGAGCGTGAGGAATTTCCCCAGACCCGTGACTAAGAAGCAGGTACAAAGCTTCCTAGGATTACTCGGCTATTATCGTCGATTTATTCCTCGGTTTGCAGAAGAAAGTATTCTCTTTACAGAAATGCTAAAAAAGAACACGCCTAACCATGTAAAATGGACCCCTGAGGCTGAGGTGGCATTTGTGGCCCTAAAAGAGAAACTCTGCAGTACCCCGGTGTTACGTGGAATAGATTTCAGTTTGCCATTCATAGTCAAAACTGATGCGTCAGAAACAGGGTTGGGGGCGGTGATGTCCCAAGAATTTGAGGGTGTGGAACACCCCGTGGCCTACCTCAGTAGGAAACTCACAAAGGCAGAAAGGAATTATGCCACAATCGAGAGAGAATGCCTGGCAATAAAATGGGCCATTGAAGCTTTACATTTCTACCTCACAGGGAGGAAATTTCTTCTGATAACGGACCACGCACCGCTAAAATGGCTCAATCAGATGAGAAACAATAATGCGCGGCTGACCAGGTGGCATCTCGCATTGCAATCCTTTAATTTTGTTGTGCAGCACAGAGCAGGGAGACTGCACGGGAATGCAGATGCACTCTCAAGGATTACGTGCTGTCTGCCTGAAATTGCAGCAGCCCATAATATTTTAAGGGGGGGAATCTGTCACAAAGTAGGTTTAACAGAGCCCATGGAAATAGGCAAAGATGCAGGCAGTGAAACTGATTCTGACATTTCAGAGGAGCACATGTCAGGATGTTGCTATAGGCAACCCAAACAAATCAGGTCACGAGCTAGAGAAACACGCCCAAGCAGCAGAAAGGCTGAGGGATCAGTAACTGATGAAAGCCAGCTGGGAGGGGGTGGAGCTGACACACACGCAGATAAACTCAATGCACATGGAGTTAGAGGGAGAAGCAGAACAGAACCCGGAAGGAACATGGGAACAGGCAGTCGTGAGTGTTCAGAGAGCCAAGGACGTGCTGGGAGAAGCTCAGGTTGGAATGAAGCCGGTGGAAGAGCTGTAAAAGCTAAAAAGTTTTATTCCAAGGGAGAGAGTGAGAACCCAGGTGCCTGTGGTGGAAGGCAGAGCACAGAAGCGTCAGAGCTCGGCAGAAGTTATCCGAAAGGTAACGGAGAGTTCAATTGGGAAGCTAGTTGGAGGAAGCCTGAGGAAACTATTTACCCTAGTAATTGGCACAGGAAAAGTAAAGCTTTTGTACCTGAAGATAATCTTGTATCTGGGAGAAGGACAAAAGGCAGGAGCCGTGGAAAGCTTCCACTTGACGTTACTCCGGTGTCTGCAGCAGCAGAGAGAAGCCCGAGTCAGAGACTGCCAAGAGGGAAACCAATTGTAGCTAATAGAGGGAAAGGTGAATGTTGTAATTTCCCCTATGGTCCTCAGCATTTGGAAGGCTCCCAAATTAAGTACTCCAGTGAATGTGGTAGTAGCCTGTCACACATTCTCACAGAGAGAGAAAGAGAATCTCTGAATAACAAAGAGAGACTGTTTAATAATGTGCCGAACTGTGCAAGAGAGGAATTGTTAAAGGCAGAAGAAGAGGATATGCAGTGGGAGGTACAGGGGGACACAACGTGTAAGGAATACATGGACTGTACGCTTACAATTTCTGATAATATATCTTCTTTGCGGTGAACAAGTTGTGATACTTGCCAAGCCTTAAAGCTACAAAGAAAAGGGTTTTTGTATGCTGGAAAAGGGCTGTTTAACTACTTTTGCTTGCATGTTAAAAGCTGAAGATAAGCATTTTTCTGTTCCCATTTTGTTTCTTTGTTTGTGCCCAAAGTGGGGATGTTTACCTTTTTGTTTTGACCACTGAAAGAATCCTCCTGGAAGGGGAATAAAACCTGTTTAAGCCTTACCTCGTTTCCACAACTTATTCTTTTGACTGGCCTAAGAAAAACTACATATCCCAGAGTGCCAAGCAAGGTCTCTGGGCTGGTTAAACACAAGGCCTCGGCTTAATACCCCGCCTTAGCTTGAAGGGACAAGCAACGGCGTGACACAATGCATAAGCAGCATTGTGCACATACACTTAAGAGACAGTCCCCGCTCCACAGAGCTTACAAGCTGTTCAAAACAGACAAATAGAACCAACAGGGGACTAGGGTAAAAGGCATGTTGGGATCCAAAATCAGCCTCAAAGAGATGAGCTTTTAGGCTGGATTTGATATGGACCAGAGCTGAAGGCTGATCTACTGACTTGGGTAGTCTATTCCAGGCATGTGGTGCAGCAAGGTGGAATAAACTAGTCTGAAGTTGGCAATAGAAGAAAAAGGTATGGATAAACGTGATTTTCTTGATGAGCAAAGTTGCCGAGAAGGGGTATAGGGAGAAAAAAAGAGGTGAGGTAATGAGAAGCTGCAGAATGAATGCACTTGTAGATGAGTAGGAGAAGTTTGAACTATATATAGACATGCATAGGGAGCTAATGAAGTGATCTGAGAAGATGGTTTATGTGAAAATATCAGCACTGGCAGAAGATTAGCTATGCAGCTGAGTTTTGAACAGATTGAAAGGGACATAGATGATTCAATGGGAGACCACCAAGGAGTCTAGAAGGGGGGGGGGGGTGATGAAAGAGTGGATAAGAATCTTGGTAGTGTGTTCAGAAAGGAAGCGATGAATATTTTTGATATTATAGAGGAAGAAATGACATGTTTTAGTTATCTGATGGATATATGTAGAGAAAGAAAGAGAAGAGTTAAAGATGACCCCAAGGTTGCAAGCCAAGGAGACAGGGTGTTACCTACAGAAATGGAAAAAGAAGGAAGGGGAGAGGTGAGTTTAGGGGAAAAGATAAGAAGCTCCATCTTGGCCATGGTTAGTTTTAGATGGTGGCGGAACATCCAGGCAGCAACGTCAGACAAGCACGCCTATAATGTAAAGCTTGAGCATAAAAAATTGATTTACTGAATGATAATAAACATATACTAAAGCCTATAAAATCAGTGAGACGCTCTGTGAGTTAAAAGCTTGGGTTAAAAAAAATACAAACTACCTTTGTGCTTAAGAGCAATCACTAGAACAAAAAGAGGTAGGTTAGATTATGCCACTGGAAAAAAGAACAGTCCCCACCTCTGAAAAGAGCTCTTTTAGCAGCAATGTACAGTATCAAAGGAACACTCGTGGGCTGTAGAAATTTCGAGTTTGTCAGGTAAATGTATCTGAATTTGAGGATGTAGGTAGCCTGTATTTGCATGCAACTGAGCAGGGCTAAGTCTTACAGTAAATGCTGGCTGCTTGTTAAGATAAACTAATGTATGCCATCACATTCATTTGCTCAAAGGCACAGTAGTGTCTGATGATCCTTTCAATGCAAGCAATATGTCCTAAAGAGGACGAAGAAAAGGTAATGGATAGGAAGGCACTCTAAATTCCAAGTCTTGAAGGACTACCAAAAAGGACTGCTACTGCTGGAAAGAAATCTGCACTTGTAAGAATTTATTTCTGCGAAATTCTTTACATCTTGGAGTAAATGGGAATTCTTTGGATTAAAGCTGATACTCTACATCTGTGTGTATTTTAGAATCCAATGTATTTTTTAACTCAGTCAGTGCCTAGTACCAGCAGAGAGCTTTTTTAAAATTTTGTATTTATTAAGTTTTAACACATTTTTCCAAGATAAACTTGTACAGCGAAGGAAAATCAAAAGCAATGTATTACAAAGTAAACTATCAACAGAAAACTATCAATAAATTCCCTACAGTCCTCAATATGGGGGAGGGGGGCCAAGAAATACTTAGAGGGTTAGGAGAAATGCCCACTGAAACCAGGAAATAAAACATGAAGATAAATGGACAATAACTTGAGAACCCCAAAACTGAACTATCTACTGTACAGTCAAACCCCATTTACAGGACCAGCAGAGGATGGTGAATTGGAAACCTTAGTATTCATAAAGGTTAACAGATCTGAAAGCTGAAAAAAAAATACCTTTGCATTCCATATACAACAAGACATTTACATGGAAAACGTAGGTGAAACGAAGCTCCAAGCTGCAGAACTCCAGGTTTCAAAAGCAAATATTGCCTGCACCGCTTTTGCGTTTCCCTAGCTACATCCGGGAATATTAATATTCTAGCCCCATGGAACATCAATAACCGCTTCTTATAATACAATTTTAATAACCAGTTCCTATCTGAGGAAAGTGCTCAAGACACCAAAAAAATAGATGTTGAAACTTGAATTGAATCAGAAATAGAAGACTAATAATTCTGAAACATTTATAACATCAACATTCACAGCGTTTCTTCTATCTGGTCCTCTCTTCCTTAAAGGTAAATAAAAAGCTTTCGTAATTGGGATAACCAAATCTTGGGAAACAAAAAGAATTTTAAGCATATACTTTTTAAACATATCCATGACCAAAATACCACCAATCTTAGGAAAATCTAGAACCCTTAAATTAGAAGCTCGTGCTGAGTTCTCCAACTGTTCCACTTAAACTCAAAGAGCAGTATTATCCTTTGGGAGAGCCACAGTCAAATCTGAAACTCAAATCAGTTTCTGAGAGTTATCTTGAACTTTAGCTTCTAAATTTGTTATTGAATTCACAGATGATATCAGTTCCATGTTAGTCTGGTCCACCTTCGGTGATAGCGTTGACATCTGCTGGTTAATCACCAAAGAAAGAGCTGTAATTGCATCCCATATTGAAATCAAAGTAATTTTATTAGGGCAAGGGAGCAGCAAAGTCGGCATCAAGGTATAATCTGGGATCCCGAATCCACTACCCACACCAGGGCCACTGGTCTGGGGCACCTCTACCATCACTGCAACTCCAGAGGACTTCCAGATCACTCAGAGGAAGACAATGCCTAACTCACACATGCTACTTTGCTCTGCACCAGCCCTTCATAGCAACCAACCTCCGGTAGTTCAAGAGACCAAGCAAGCGGGAGGGGGGCGAACTCCACTGGTAGCTGTGGCAGGCGCTGTTCAACAGGAGACAAGGTGGTTTCAGGATCTTCCACTCCAACGCCCTGGGAACCATATTGAAGGTATCTCCTGCCTAACAGCCTTGGGAACAGTAACAAACCAGTCCATTGGACCTGAAACTGGAGTCGAAGGTTCAGAAGAGTAAGCCTTCAGTTTCCCTTTTCTCTTAGGCATATTCAGAGGCAACACCGCAAACTCTCAAGCATCCATCTTGAATTGGCTCCCCCCCCCCCCCAGCAGTAAACTTTTAATTTAAATCAAATCAGGGTATAGCTTAGCAAAAAAGGGAGAATAGGGTAAATATTCTTTGAGTAGAAAGAAAGAAATTGTTTCTAAAGATCTTTACAAAGAGGCCATCCAGTTAGGAGGCAAGAGATCTGTGAAATTGTTTTAAATAGGGGTTAAAGCCAAGTGACAGAAACAAAGGAGCAATGTGAAGGGCTCCCTCTATCAAACCAAAGGCTGTATGGTCCGATTCTTTTTAACATCTTTGTTAGTGATATAGCGGAAGGGCTGTCGGGTAAGGTTTGCCTCTTTGCGGATGATACCAAAATCTGCAATAGAGTAGACACCCAGGAAGGGGTAGATAACATGAGGAGGGATCTAGCTAAGCTTGAAGAATGGTCTAGAATTTGGCAGCTGGGATTTAATGTTAAAAAATGTAAGGTCATGCATTTGGGCTGCAGCAATCCAAGGGAGCAATACAGTATAGGAGGTGAAGTACTTTTGTCCACTAAAGAAGAGCGGGACCTAGGCGTGGTTGTGTCTGATGATCTTAAAGTAGCTAAACAGGTGGAAAAGGCGACAGCAAAAGCTAGAAGGATGCTTGGGTGCATACGGAGAGGAATGGCTAGCAGAAAAAAGGAGGTGATAATGCCTCTGTATAAGTCTTTGGTGCGACCTCATTTGGAGTATGGTGTGCAATTCTGGAGACCGCACCTTCAAAAGGATGTGAACAGGATGGAGTCGGTGCAGAGGGTTGCTACCAAAATGATTAATGGGCTTCATTATAAAGCATATGAGGACAGACTTAAGGATCTTAATATGTACACCTTAGAGGAAAGGCGGGATAGAGGTGATATGATTGAGATGTTTAAATACCTCCGTGGCATAAATGTTCAGGGAGAGAGCCTCTTTCAATTGAAAGCAAGTTCTGCTACGAGGGGACATGGGATGAGGGTGAAGGGAGATAGATTCAGGAGTGATATGCGGAAATATTTCTTTACGGAAAGAGTAGTGGATCCGTGGAATAGTCTCCCAGTGGAGGTGGTAGAGATGAGGACAGTAACTGAATTCAAGAAAGCATGGGACCAACACAGAGGATCTCTAAAGGCAAAAAGTGGACTGTTGTAGTTGTTATGGAAGGACAGACTAGATAGGCCATGTGGTCTTTTTCTGTCGTCATATTTCTATGTTTCTATGTTTCTATGAATCACCCAGAAAATTGTTTTGAGATTACCTTAAAAGCACAGGACAGGAACCTGTATAACAAGCCAGCTTTTACTAAGTGTTTTTTCCCTGTCATCCACCCAAGGCATAATCGTAGCTTTATAGGCTCTTAAACTTAATAAAGGGGAAGAGGTAGTCAAATTTACTTTCATGTTCAGCTGGTTATCCTCACCAGGAACAGATTAATTAAGGCCCTGAAATTAATTAATCTTGAGGTGAACAAAGTCCCTTAAACATATTGGGCCCAATATTAATTTGGGCAGGCTATGCACCGCTATGGCGCATAGCCAGGCCCTCTGGCCCCAACCCAAGATATTCAATTCTGGAGTCATATGTGGCCCCAGCATTGAATATCTGGGTTTGCCGCACATGCCTGGAAGCTGCAGTAACTAACCAGGCAGCATGCAATATCGCTACTGCCCATTTAAGAACTGTCACCCCCTCTGCTCATCCCCAGAACACCCATGACATGCCCCAAAGCTAAGCGGTTAGCATCGGGGTGTGTAAGGAAGATCATCGTGGATATTCAGTAGCACTAACCCTATTAGTGCTATTGAATATCCCAATTAGAGGCATTTACATGATTTACTGGGCTGTAAACCATGTAAATGCCTTTTGAATATGGGCCCATTAGGAATAGTTGTATCAGTACACGTATCCCTAGTAACTTTAAGTAAGTAAACAACTGAAATAGCTAAACTAAACCTTAAAACTAAGATGCAGACAGCAGTCCAGCAGTGAGATGGGGGCTATCCAGTCGTTTGCACTGAGTGTCACATGTATGGTTTTCTTCCATTTGGTGAGGGGTTTTATGTGTGCACTAGGTGCAAGGAGCTCTTTGCTCTCAGGGAATGAGTCTGATCTCTGGAGGCTAGAGTAGCAGACTTGGAGGACATAAGGAAGAAAGGGAGGTATATAAACAAGACTGACAGGGACATAGTACTGAAGTCCCACCTCCAGTCTGGCAGCCTCTCAGTTGCCATAAAGAAGAAAGGTCACATGAAAGGAGAGCATCATCTTGGTGTGGCAGGAAGTGATCCTGTAGCTAGGACCAGTCCTGCAGGTGATGTAAAACCCTCTCATACTGAGAAGATTTCTCCAGGGACAAATGCCCATGAGAGAAGGGTTAGGGCAGCCATTAGAGTTGGCGATTTGATCATTAGGCATATAGATAGCTGGGTGGCTGGTGGATGTGAGGATCATCTGGTAACATGCCTGTCTGGTACAAAGTTAGCGGACCTCATGTGCTACTTAGACAAGGTTTTAGAAAGTGCTGGGGAGGAGCCTGCTGTCTTGGTACATGTTGGTAACAATGATATAGGACAGTGTGGGAAGGAGGTTCTGAAGGCCAAATTTATGCTTTTAGGCAGGAAGTTGAAATCCAGAACTTCCAGAGTGGCGTTCTCTGAAATGTTTCCCATTCCACGCACAAGACCCAAAAGGCAGGCAGAGCTTCCGAGTCTCAATGCATGGATAAGATGATGGTGCAAGGAAGAGGGTTTTGGATTTGTTAGGAACTGGGCAACCTTCTGGGGAAGGGAAGGGATTTTCCAAAAGGATGAGCTCCACCTTAACCGGAATGGAACCAGGCTGTTGACATTAACGTTTAAAAAGGAGATAGAGCAGCTATTAAACTAGATTATAGGGGAAAGCCGACTGTCGCCCAAGAGTACATGGCTCAGAAGGATATATCCATGAAGGATACAAGCAAAAGAAGGAAGTTAGGGCATCCCAATAGAGAGGTTCTAATAAAGATAAAAGTATCCCAGATGCCCTTAAATACAAAGCAGACAGATCTGAAAGATTCCAAATTACCCCTATCAACTGATAACCAGATTAATATGAATATACAGCAATACAACCTCTAAAATGCCTGTATGCAAATGCTAGAAGTCTAAAAAAATATGATGGGAGAGCTAGAATATTTAGCACTAAATGAAAGGTTAGATATTATTGGCATCTCAGCATGTTCCCCGATTTAGCATGTCACACTCAGAGAAGAAGGAGGAATTTCTTGATCCTAAGGCCAGGGATGATTCAGTTGGGGGGGGGTCTGTTTTTCTTCAAATTCCCATACAAATGCTTGTTTAAATTACATTATATTTCCTATATTTTTTATGACTCCTCTAACTTAGCCACCTTTATTAGCTCTCACATAGCAGCTATTTCTCAATAGGAGGATGGTGTTTGATGGTCCCTTTGCAGATGTAGTAAAGTCCAGTGTTATGGCAGATTTAGCTTTTCTTCTTGAGTGATTCTTTTAGTTTATTTCCTTTTCTGTCTTGGATCCCTTTAGTATGAGGGCTAGAGAGGCAATGGCATAGGTATGTTTCATCTTGTTGCTTACTTTTCTATGTAATTGTGTAATTTTTCAGCTCTTGCCTTTTTTCTTTTTTCAAGTGCTATTTGCTTGGATATGTTATTTGATAATTTGCATAAATAACAAAAAAAGATATGATTGGCATCTCAGAGACCTGGTAGAAGGAGGATAAGCACTGTAATACCTGGGTACAAGCTATATTGCAATGATAGGGTAGATCAAATTGGTGGAGGGGTTGGACTCTATGTTAGAGAGGGCATTGAGTGACATTGAGTTTTACAGGAAACAAAATACACTATAGAATCTCTATGGCTAGAAACTTCATGTAAAAAGGGGAAGGTGATGGTAGTGGGGATCTACTACCGATCGCCTGGCTAGAATGAACAGATGGATGATGAAATGCTCAAAGAAGTCAGGGAAGCTAATAAAAGTTACAATACAGTAATAATGGGTATCAACTGGGTCAATGTCACAGCAGGACATGCTAGGGAGATAAAGTTTCTAGATGAAATAAATGACTGCTTCTTGGAGCAGCAGGTTCAAGAACCGACAAGAGGGGAAGCCAATGTATCTTGGACCTAGCCCTTAGCAGAACACAGGATCTGGTGCAAGAGATAAGGCTATTGGGGCCACTTGGTAGTAGTGATCATAGCAAGATTGTATTTGATTTAATAAATGAAGGGAGGACGGCAAGGAAATCCATAGTCTTTCCTTTTAACTTTCAAAAGGGAGACTATAAGAAAATGAGGAAAATAGTTAAGAAAAAACTAAAAGGAACAGCTGCAAAGGTTAAAGATTTGCATCAAGCATGTGCATTGTTTTAAAATACTATTTTGGAAGCCCAGACCAAATGTATTCCATGCTTTAAGAAAAGCGAAAGGAAGGCCAGAAAATTGCCAGCATGGCTTAAAGGAGAGATCAGAGAGGCTTCTGTAGCCGAGAATGCATCTTTCAGGAAATGGAAAAAGGAGCCAAATGATGAAAACGGGACACAACGTAAGCACTGGAAAGTTAGATGCTAGGCATTGATAAGGCAAGCAGAGAGAGAATTTGAAAAAAGCTTGCTGTGGAAGCAAAAATGCATAATAAAAACTTTTTCAAGTACATTCATAGTAGAAAATCTGTGAGCAAGTCAGATGGACCATCAAATGATAGAGAGGTAAAAGGGGCACTAAGGGAGGACAAGGCCATAGCAGAAAGACTGAACAAATTCTTTGCTTTGGTCTTTACTGAAAAAGATGTAGGGAAGTTACCCTTGCCTGACATGGTATTTAAAGGTGATGTTTTGGAAGAACTGAAAGAAATACTAATAAACAGGGAAGATGTATTAAGTTTACAGTGCCTTGTGAAAATATTCATTCCCTTGGTGTTTGTCCTGTTTTGTCACATTACAACCTAGAATGAATATGGAGATTTGGGGGTTAGCACTATGTGATTTACACAACATGCCCACAACTTTGAAGGTGCAAAATATCTTTTATCGTGACACAAACAATAAATAAGACAAAAAAAACTGAAATCATGAGTGTGCATTGGTATTCCCCTCAAAGTCAATGCTTTGTAGAGCCACCTTTTGCTGCAATTACAATTGAAAGTCTCTTGGGGTATGTCTCTATTAGCTTAGCATATCTAACCATTGGGATTTTCACCCATTCCTCAAGACAAAACTGCTCCAACTCCTTCAAGTTAGATGAGTTGAGTTGGTGTACAGCAGTCTTTACGTCATGCCACAGATTCTCAATTGGACTGAGGTCTGGGCTTTGACTAGGCCATTCCAAGACATTTAAATGTTTCCCTTTAAACCACTCCAGTGTAGCTTTAGCAGTATGTTTAGGATCATTGTCCTGCTGGAAGGTAAACCTTCATCCCAGTCTCAAATCTCTGGCAGACTGAAACAGGTTTTCCTCAAAAATTGCCCTATATTTAGTGCCATACATCGTTCCTTCATTCCTGACCAGTTTTCCTGTCCCTGCCAATGAAAAATATCCCCACAGCATGATGCTGCCACCAGCATGTTTCACTGTGGGAATTGTGTTCTCGGGGTGATGGGAAGTGTTGGGTTTGCCCCACACATGGTGTTTCCCATGATGGCCAAAAAGTTCAATTTTAGTCTCATCTGACCAGAGAACCTTTTTCAGGTGTTTGGGGGGTCCGCCACATTCTGTTGTGCAAACTCCAAACGTGTTTTCTTATTTCTTTCTTTAATGGCTTTTTTCTGGCCATTCTTCCATAAAGCCCTGCTCTGTGGAATGTACGGCTTAAAGTGGTCCTATGGCCAGATACTCTCATTTCTGCTGTGGATCTTTGCAGCTCCTTCAGTGTTATCCTTGGTGTTTTTGTGGAATCTCTGATTAATGACCTCCTTGTCCAGTCCGTGAGTTTTGGTGGGTGGCCTTCTCTTGTCAGGTTGTAGTAATGCTGTATTCTTTCTATTTTGTTATAATGGATTTAATGGTGCTCCGTGGGATATTCAGAATTTGAGATATTTTTTTATACCCAGCCCTGATCTATACTTCTCCACAACTTTGTCTCTGACTTGTTTGGAGTGCTCCTTGGTCTTCATGTTGCTTGCTTAGTGCTGTTGCAGAGTCAGAGGCCTTTCAGAACAAATATATTTATACAAGCATCATGTGACAGATCATGTGACACTGATTGCACACAGGTGGACCCTAATCAATTAATTATGTGACTTCTAAGGTTAATTGGTTAGACCAGATATTATTTAGGGGTTTCCTAGCAAAATGGATGAATACATATATACTCACAACTTTTCAGTTTTTGCTTGTTTTTTTTATTTATACAAGGTATTTTATTGTCATTCCATTTCACCAATTTAGACTATATTGTTAGGCCCATTACCTAACATCCAAATGAACTTCCATTTTTCATTCCAGATTGTACATAATTTGGTAAAACAGGATAAAAACTGAGGGGATGAATACTTTCACAAGGCATTGTATTTGATAAACTGAAGGGTAGCAAATCACCTGGACTGGATGATATACATTCAAAGGTGTTGAAAGAATTGAAATATGAGACTGTAGACCTACTACTGGTAATCTGTGAACTATCATTAAAATCATAGAAATATAGAAAAAGAAATATTTCTGCATATTACTCCTGAGTTTATCCCCTTTCACTCTCATCCTATGTCCCATCTGACTCTAACTCGTGGCTTTCCTTCTTTCTGGATTCATTTTCTCCCTCCTTAATTCTCATGGATTTTAACATTCATGTTGATATCCCCTCTGACCCTTTTTCTTTAATGCTCCTCTCCCTTACCTCATCATTCAACCTCTAGCTTTGTTCTGCTGTTCCTACTCACCAGCAAGGCCACTGCTTTGACCTTATATTTTTTTAAATTGCTTATCCTCAAACTTCTGTACCTCACTTTTCCCTTATTAGGCCATCACCTGCTAAGGTTCACATTTCATCACTCGCCGCCTCAATCTCGCCCAGTCTCCTCCAACCTCTTTAGAAATCTTCATGCTATTGACCGGTTGACTCTTTCCTCCACTGTCTCATCACCTCTTTCCTCCATTATGTCATCTAAGTCTGTTCATGAGGTAGTAGTTTCCTATAACTCTGCACTCTCCTCTGCTCTAGATGCTCTTGCTTCGCCCATGCCATGTCCTGTGAGGAATACTTTACCTCAACCATGCTGTCTTCCACTAACTGCCATCTACGTTCCTGCACCAGCTCAGCTGAATGTTCTTGGCTCATATCCTGCACTCTTGTGTACTCTCTACACTTCAAATTCATGGTTCTCTCTTTCCAGTCAGTCATAGCACTTGCCAAACAAGACTAGTATGTCCATCTGACTAACTCTCTTGCCTCTGACCCTCACCGTCTTTTTACAACTCTCAACTGTCTCCTCAAGGTGCCTTTGCCTCTGACCCCTCCCTCCCTTTCTGCCCAAATCCTGGCTGAATACTTTTATGACATAATCCACAAGATCACACTACAATTCCCAACAAGGTCAGCTACTCCCCCTCCTCCCCCTCTTCACTTCCAACTCCTCCCCCCCCCCCCCACCTCTGCTAACCTTTCTTCCTTTTCTATGATCTCTGAGGAGGAAACCACTCACCTTCTTTCCTCATCCAAACTCACTACCTGCTCCTCTGATCCTATTCCCACTCATCTCCTTAGTTCCATCTCCTCCACTGTAGTCTCTTCAATCTCTCATATTCTCAACATATCACTCTCCACTGCAATTTTCCCTGTACCCTTCAAGCTGCTGTGATCACTCCTCTCCTCAAGAAACCCTCACTAAACCCTACCTGTTCTTCTCACTATTGACCCATTTCCCTCTTCCCCTTCATTTCTAAACTACTTGAACATGCATTTCATCACCATTGCCTTGACTTTCTCTTCTCTCAAACCCTTCTGGATCCTCTACAAACTAGCTTTTGTCCTTTACATTCAACCAAAATGGCTCTTGCCAAAGTCTCCATTGATCTGTTCCTGGCAAAATCCAAGAACCTTTACTCGATCCTCATCCTTCTTGACCTTTGTGATGCATTTGACATTGTTGACCACAATCTTCCCCTTGATATCTTGTCCTCACTTGGATTAAGGGCTCTGTGCTAGCCTGGTTCTCTTCTTATCTCTCCCATCGCTCTTTCAGTATTTGTTCAAATGGATCCTCCTCTATTGCTATCCCTTTCTCAGTTGGTGTGGATCAATCTTGGGTCCACTCATTTTCTCTCTATATACCCAGTCCCTTGATACACTCATCTCCTCCCATGGCTTTCAGTATCATCTTTACACTAATGACTCCCAGATCTACCTCTCTACACCTGAAATCTCTCCAGCAATCCAGGCCCGTATCTCTGCCTCCCTTTCTGACATTAATGCTTGGATGTCTCACCGCCACTTGAAATGGAATATGGCCAAAACTGAGCTTCTTATTTTTCCCCCTAAACTTTCCTCTTCTCTTCCTCCTTTCTCAGTCTCTGTGAATAACTCTCTACTCCTCTCTGTCTCCTCAGCTTGCAACTTTGGGGTCATCTTTGACTCCACTCTCTCCTTCTCCACACACATCCAACTGATAACTAAAATCTGCCATTTCTTTCTTCACAACATCAACAAATTTGCCCATTCTTTTATGAACACACTACTAAGACACTTATCCACTCCTTAGTCACATCCCGTCTAGACTATTGTAATCTGCTCCTTGCTGGTCTCCCTCTGAGCCATCTCTCTCCCCTTCACTGTGTTCAACACTCTGCTGATTGGCTAATCTTCCACCAGCCTCGTCATGCTCATATTACCCTTCTTCTCACATCTCTTCATTGGCTTCCTATCTGTTTTCGCATCCTGTTCAAACTTCTCCTATTGATCTATAGGTGCATTCACTCTGCAGCTCCTCACTACCTTTCCTCTCTTATCTCTCCCTACACCCCTCCTTGGGAACTCTACTCTTCTGGCAAATTGCTTCGATCTGTGCCCTTCTCTTCTACTGCTAACTCCAGATTTCACTCCTTTCACCTTGCTGCTCCTTATGCCTGGAACAAACTACCTGAGTCTGTATGTCAGGCGCCTTCACTGATCCTTTTCAAATCCAGGCTAAAAACTCACCACTGCCACTTTCGGATCTTGATTCACCTGATGTCCTTTGTGTTTCCTTACCATTTCCTCTAGCTGTATTCAATGTCTAGTGTTGTCTGTCTTGACTAAATTGTAAGCTCTAATGAGCAGAGACCGTCTTTTACATGTGTCTGTGCAGCGCTGCATATGCCTTGTAGCGCTATACAAATATTCAATAGTAATAGTAGCAGTAGTAGCAGAGCTTGCTGTCAATCAAAAGAGGCTCTCCTCTTGGGCATTTATGCCTTAAAACATCTCTATCATATCTCCTCTATCCCGCCTTTCCTCTATCGTATATATTTTATGATCTTTAAGTCTGTCCTCATATGCTTTATAATGAAGACCTCTAACTATCTTAGTAGCCACCCTCTGTACCAACTCTGTCCTACTTATATCCTTTTGAAGGGGTGGTCTCCAAAACTGCACACAATACTCCAAATGTGGTCGCACCAGAGACTTATGCAGACATACTATCACCTCCTTTTTTCTGCTGGCCATTCCTCTCTCTATGCACCCAAGTATCCTTCTGGCTTTTTCCATTGCCTTTTCTACCTGTTTAGCCACTTTCAGATCATCAGAAAAAAATCAAACCTAAGTCCCACTCTTCTTCCGTGGACAGAGGTACTTCGCCCCCTACACTGTACCGCTCCCTTGGATTTTTGCAGCCCAGATTCATGGCCATTGTAATGCCAATTTTTAAAAAGGGTTCCAGGGGTGATCCGGGAAACTACAGACCAGTGAGCCTGACACCAGTACCTGGCAAAATGGTAGAAACCATTATAAAACGTTATTTGAATAAATTGATATTTTTCAAGTTTTTTGAATAAATTGAAGTTTATTGTAAACCGCCTTGATTGAATGAAAAGGCAGTATAGAAAAACTTAAAGAAAGAAAGAATGAAATTACTGAACATGTAGATAATCATGGTTTAATGGGAGAAAGCCAACATGGTTTTAGCCAAGGAAAGTCTTGTCCTATTAATCTGTTCTATTTTTTTGAAGGTGTGAATAAACAGGTAGATAAATTTGAGCCGGTGAATATAAGAGGTCATTCTGAGCCACGTTTAGCGGGGATGGACATCCAGGTTGGACGTCCATCTCCGCTAAAAGCTGGGACTGTATTCCCTGCCCAAAGTTCCCCGCATGTACATAGGAGATGTACGGGGAGCTCTGGATGGGGGTGGGAGGGGGCAGGCCGAGGGAGGAGCGAGGGTGGGCGGTGGGCTGGGTTGCAACCCCAGACATACAGGGCCGATCCCGAGGTTGGCCCTATATGTCTGGGGTCACCAACATTTATTTATTTATTTAGCAAGCATTTGTAGCCCGCTCCTTCCAGCGATCAGAAGCGGGTAGGATTACTATTGTGAAACTGCCGAATCAAGGCAGGTACAAATTTTGTTTACATACAGATTGTCAGAAAAGCACATCATACAGAGTTAACACTTCTTAGCTATGGGGGAGTTCATTTACATATATACATAAATACATATATACATATACATGGATGAAAGACTTATTCCACCCTGGATGTCAGTGGGGTAAAGGGTTGCAGGAGCTTCCGCACAGCCTGAACCTGTCTTTGGAAGGCTGCGTCAGGGGTCAGGCTGTGGGGAATGAACGTTCTGGTGTGGCCAGGGATCGCAACTCCTTAATGGAGCCAGGGTGCAATGACAACAGGATCCCACAGCACCACAGCTCCATGCAGGCCTGTGGAGGGAAACAAGGAGAAGTCCAGTAGTACAGAATCGGGGACTAGACCAGCCCATCCAGATCCTGGACGTCCGGGCGGGCAAGACGTTCCCCCTTCGGAATCGGGCCCATAGTGTATCTGGATTTTAAGGAAGCCTTTGACAAGGTCCCTCATGAAAGACTCTTGGCGAAATTAAAAAGTCATGGGATGGAAGGCAGCGTACTATTGTGTATCATGAATTGGTTAAAAGATAGAAAGCAGAAAGTAGGGCTATATGGCCAATTTTCTCAATGGAGAAAGGTGAATGGTGGAGTACCCCAGGGATCTGTGCTGGGCCTGTTGCTTTTTAACATATTCATAAATGACCTGGAAATAGGAATAACGAATGAAGTGATCAAATTTACAGATAACTAAAAATTTATCAAAGTTGTTAAAAAAATAAGAGGATTGTGAAAAATTGCAAGAAGACCTTGATAAACTGGAAGACTATGTCCAAAGACAGGCAAAATTTTACGTGGACAAGTGCAAAGTTATGCACCTAGGAAAGAACAACCTAAACTATGGCTTCATAATACAGGATTCCTCATTAGGAATGGAGAAAAAAAAAGGATATTATAATGCCCCTGTATTGTTCCATGGTGCGACGGCACCTTGAATATTCTGTGCAATTCTGGTCACTATATCTTACAAAGAATATAGCAGAATTAGAAAAAGTACAGAGCAGAGACACCAAAATGGTAAAAGGAATGGAAGGATACCCCTATGAGCAAAGAGTTTAAAGGATAGGGCTCTTCAACTTCGAAAAGAGATGGCTGAGGGGAGATATGATAGAGGTCTATAAATTAATGAATGAAGTGGAACGGGTAAATATAGATCAATTGTTTACACCATCAAAATGTAGAAAGACTAGGAGACATGCAATGAAGCTATAGTATAACCCATATAAGAGAAAATATTTTTTCACTTAACGCGTAATCAAACTCTGGAATTTGTTACCAGAAGATGTAGTAAAAACTGTTAGTGTAGCTGGGTTTAAAAAAGGTTAGAACAAGTTCCTGGAGGAAAGGTCCTTAAACCATTATTAAAGGGGACCCAGGAAGTTCTGTGCTTGTCCCAATACAAGCATTGTGGAACCTGTGTCTTCTGGGGAAACTTCCAGGTACTGTCACACCCAGCCCCCGGCCACGTGCCTAAAGAGCTAGGGTGGACATTATGTCCTTCATAAACGGGTTGAAAAACTATCTTCAGCACTGAGGCATGTTGGGAGTTGTAGTTTCCCTTCTAAAAGTATAGCCGTGACAAACCAGTATGAAGGAAAATGATATAGGTTTATTTCCCCAATGTCACAAGGTTCAACATAAAGCATCAGGATATTCTCTCCAGTTAGTATTTCCAAAGATATTTACAAAACTCAGGTTGCATGTGTTTCACAGTCATTACTTCTGTGCAGGCGTTTTAATCCAAAACATAGCAGATAAAACAAAACACAAGCTTCTTCATTCAGCTTAGTAAAAATGTTCTCTTTTATCCTTTCATTCCTTAGTAACACCAAACACAGGTGCTAGGCAATATTCCTTTGATTAAACAAGCTCTTACCTTCAACAAGGTCAGACTTCTTTACTCTGTTACTCACAAAGTGCACATCCTGAAAGCTATTCCTCAGTTAAGGACTCCCTGCTTCCAGCCAAACATAATGTGCAATCCATGGGAAACTCAGGCAGCAAGGAGTCCTGTTCGCTAGGATCTATCTGCATTTCTTCCTGCTCTGAAGAAACATCAACTTTCTCTGAGCTTTCCCCGTGTCTCCCAGGATACACTTTCTCTGGGGATCTCTGTAATTCCCTCCAGCAGTGGTCTACCTGGTATGGAAGACAAGAATCTGGGGTTTGGGCTATTACTTTCTGGCTAGGTTCACAAACCTCTCTCCAGCTGCGGTTAAACAGGTCCTGGCCTCCTTGCTTAAGTTCCTCTCTGGTGTTAATCGATGGCTCCCTGTTCCAGGCTGGGTTCTTCTGCCTCCTAGCTTGAGCCTTGGGCACCCACCTCTGAACACGTTGAGACTGCCCGTCCGGCATAGACGTGGGAAGACTTTTATGCTGTCTCTCTCTGAGCTGTGCTTTCCTGGTACCTCTCCTGACGGCTTCTCCTTGGAGCTCTCCACCTTGGGACTGTGGCCTCTTTGGAACTTTCTCTTATCCTGCAACAACAGCCACTCTAGCTGCCTTGCTTGGTGCTGCTTCATCACCTTCTCCCTCTTCTTCCCCTTCTCTCATTCTAAGCAAGGCTTATAAAGCTGCTTCTCTGTCAGGGTCTCTCTCACTCCCCCCAGGTGTGTGTGATCATCCCCTAAGTTTGTAACTACGTCAGGATAGCTTGGGTGTGGCAACCTAACTTCAGACTCTCTGTGCTTACTCCCTCTAGCTGCACTCTGCAGTGTGTGCATTGCAGACCTGTCACATTCTTTAAAGGTACATTCACTAGTTTTTCCTATCTCCATAGGCTCACTAGCATCTTCTTCATCACAGTACTTGTGACCTAGATTGGCCACTGTTGGAAACAGGATACTTGGCTTGATGGACCTTGGTCTGACCCAGTATGGCATATCTTATGTTCTTATGTTCTATCCCATGACTTTTTAGCATTGCCAAGAGTCTCTCATGAGGGACCTTGTCAAAGGCTTTCTGAAAATCCAGATTCACTATATTGACCAGCTCACCTTTGTTCACCTGTTAATTCACACCTTCAAGAAAATATAACAGATTAGTAAGACAAGATCTTCCTTGGCTAAAGCCATGTTGGCTTTCTCCCATTAAACCATGACTATCTACATGTTCAGCATTGTGTTCTTTATTATGGTTTCTACCATTTTGCCCTGTACTAATATCAGGCTCACCGGCCTGTAGTTTCCCAGATCACCACTGGAACCTTTTTTAAAAATTGGCATCACATTGCCATTCGCCAGTCTTCAGGTACTACAGATGATTTTAATGATAGTTCACAGATTACTAATAATAGGTCTGCAATCTCATATATCAGTTCTTTCAACACCTTGGGTATATACCATCTGGTCCAGGTGATTTTCTAGCTTAGTTTATCAAATAGTTGTAATATATCGTCCCGGTTTATCGATATTTCTTTCAGTTCTTCCAATGCATCACCTTTAAGCACCATTTCAGTCATGGGTAACGTTCCTACATCTTCTTCAGTAAAGACTCAAGCAAAGAATTCATTCAGTCTCTCTGCTATGGCCTTGTTGCCTCTTAGTGCTCCTTTTACTCCTCTATCTTCCAATTGACTTTCTCACAGGTTTTTTGCTATAAATGTACTCGAAAATGTCTTTTTTATGAATTTTTGCTTCCACAGCAAGCTTCTTCTCAAATTCTCTCTTTGCCTGCATTATCAATGCCTTGCATCTAACTTTCCAGTGCTTACGTTTTTTCCAATTTTCGTCATGTTGCTCCTTTTTCCATTTCCTGAAAGATGCTTGTTTGGCTTCAACAGCCTTTCTGACCTCACCTTTAAACCATGATGGCAGTTTTTTGGACTTCCTTCCACCTTTTTTAAAGTGAAGAATGTAGCTAGTCTGGGCTTCCAAGATAGTATTTTTAAACAATGCTGATGTAAATCTTTAACCTTTGCAGCTGCTTCTTTTAATTTTTTCTTAACTGTTTTCCTCATTTTATCATTGTCTCCCTTTTGAAAATTAAAAGGCAGTACTGTGGATTTCCTTGCCATCCTTTCTCCATTTATGAAATCAAATGTGATCATGTTATGATCACTATTGCCAAGTGGCCCCAACACCCTTATCTCTTGCATCAGATCTTGTGTGCCACTAAGGACTAGGTCCAAAATGGCTTCCCCTCTTGTTGGTTCATGAACCAGCTGCTCCAAGAAGCAGTCATTTATTTCATCTAGAAACTTTATCTCCCTAGTGTGTCCTACTGTGACACTGATCCAGTCGATACCAGGGTAATTGAAATCACCCATTATTATTGTTGTTGTTGTTAAGTGCTGTCGAGTTGGAGTCGACTCATGGCGACCCTCTGGATAGCTATCCTAAATTGTGTTCGGTCTTCAGTCAGGCGGCTTATTGTTGACAGACTGGTACCCGTAGCTGCTGTTATTGTATCGATCCATCTCATTGCTGGCCTTCCTCTTTTGCGTTTTACTCTTTTGTAAATTTTGTTAGTGTCCCTGTTTTCTTTGAGCATTTTGTCATCAATTTGTTCATTCTGGCCACGTGGTCGGTAGTACGCCACTGCCATCGCCTCTGTTTTAACATGGAATGTCAATCCATAGAGATTCTACTTTTTTTTTTTGTTTTCTGAAACACTTTAATCCTGTGTGACTCAATGCCCTCTCTAAAATAGAGTGCAACCCCTCTACCAATTTGATCAGCTCTATCATTACAATATAGTTTGTACCCAGGTATCACAGCGTCCCACTGGTTGTCCTCCTTCCACCAGGTCTCCGAGATACTAATCATATCTAACCTCTCATTTAGTGCTATATATTCTTACTCTCCCATCTTATTTTTTAGACTAGCATTTGCATACAAGCATGTTAGAGGGTGTATTTTATTCATATTAATCTGGTTATCAGTAGGCAAGGGTAGTTTGGAATCTTTAAACTCTGTCTGCTCTGTATTTAAGGGCATTTTGGTTACTTTTGTCTTTATTGGAACCTCTCTGCTGATATGACCTAACTTCAGTCTTTTGCAAGTATCCTTCAAGGATACATCATTCTGAACCATGCGCTCTTGGACAACTGTCAGCTTTCCCCTATTATCTAGTTTAAAAACTGCTCTATCTCCTTTTTAAAGGTTAATGCCAGCAGTTTGGTTCCATCCCAATTAAGGTGGAGTCCATACCTTCGGAAATTCCCCTCCTTTCTCCAGAATGTTCCCCAGTTCCTAACAAATCCAAAACCCTCTTCCTTGCACCATTGTCACATCCACGCCTTGAGCCTCTGGCGCTTTGCCTGCATTTTGGGTCCTGTGCATGGAACAGGAAGCATTTCAGAGAGTGCTACCCTGGACGTTCTGGATTTCAACTTCCTATCTAAAAGTCTAAATTTGGCCTCCAGAACCTCCCTACCACACTTTCCTATATCATTGGTACCAACATGTACCAAGACAGCAACTCCACCCCAGTGCTATCTAACATCTTGTCTACATGAGTTAACTCCTTTCTTTTATCTAAAAATGGTTATAAATAGATTATTGCTTTCACTTCTCAGTTTGGAAGGTTACCACCTTTCCTTCAATTACTCTTTATTTTAAGCTCAGTTAATTAATTTTACTTATTTGACACTTATGCACCTTTAGTATTTAGTCTGGTTTTCCTGAATGGAAAGCCCTCTCTCCTCTCTATAATACTTTGTCTCAGTGTATCTTAACCTGTATATGAGGCAGACACAGCTCCCTGATACTGTGCTGGAGGTCACACTTGAATATGGTGCCTCTGTTGTAGGATGGTTACTTGGGTTCCTTCTCTTCTGGAGAGCTGCTGGTGTCTGTAGATGCAAATGCCTGAAACTGTTCTGCAAGGCTCTGTAGGATGCACGGTATGGCTGCACATTTTAAACAAAGACAAAATGGAGTCTCGGTACTCTGTTCTACCATGAGGCTGAACAAAGACCTATACATATGCAGGAGTGTGAATCAAAAGACCCTAGAACTGTGTTTCTTATTAGCATAAGATGCCTTGGGTCTGACTAACAAGGAACTGTACCAGCCTCTAAAGGAGCCTCGCTGTTGTAAATTAAGGAGCCAAGACAGCTCTGAGAACTGAAAGCAACTTTGGGATTTGCAGAATCCTCACCTGGGTGACACCATCAGCCCATCCTTCGACACCTCAGGAGAGGTGCTAATATCTTCTGAAGGGGTATAAATGGACCTGGAGAACAAAGAGCAGGGCTTCTTCACCAACTGACTGCCTGACCGAAAAGACCTGTGTGAGGGAGACCTATTGCATTGCATGTGGCCGAGGACTATGCATCAAGCTGGCCTGGATGGGGAGTCCCTCAAGTCTGTGTCAAACTATATACCTCTCCCTCTCTTTCTGAACTGTCAAGTCTTCTGCTAAGAGACTCACCCGTAAGGCTTGCAGCCTGCATCAATGTGTGTGTATCCTATCTCTACTGTTACAAGAAGAAGCCATCAGCATTCTGCCAGGGATGTGAGAACTGTTTCCCTTGTCTTGGAGTTATTTAGACAGACGTGTTGTATGGTACTGCAGATGGGAAGGTCAGGATAAATGATTAAAGCAACTCTCCTATACTTGAATGTTCCTATTAAGTTTTCTGTTGTCCATAGATGCATTTTATGACTAGTTTTGTATCCTTGTTAGCCTCTGAATTTAGTTACCTTAAAGAAATTATAAAAATCTATTATTTGTATTTTGCCCTTAGACCTAAGCTGAACTCATAACCAAAAGGACAGAACCAATTCCAGAGTACTATCTAAATCCCATTACCTATCCCAATTGTCTGGTACAGATCTGGAATCTCTTTCACAGGCTCAGCTACTCTCCTTATGAGATAGTTGGGTGCTGGCAGGGTTTGCACAGATATCAACCCTCTGCTCTCTTTTCTTATCTTTGTTAGTGATATAGCGAAAGGGCTGGCGGGTAAGGTTTGCCTTTTTGCGGATGATACCAAAATCTGCAATAGAGTAGACACCCAGGAAGGTGTAGATAACACGAGGAGGGATCTAGCTAAGCTTGAAGAATGGACTAGAATCTGGCAGTTGGGATTTAATGTTAAAAAATGTAAGGTCATGTATTTGGGCTGCAGCAATCCAAGGGAGCAATATAGTATAGGGGGTGAAGTACTTTTGTCCACTAAAGAAGAGCGGGACCTGGGCGTGGTTGTGTCTGATGATCTTAAAGTAGCTAAACAGGTAGAAAAGGCAACGGCAAAAGTTAGAAGGATGCTTGGGTGCATATGGAGAGGAATGGCTAGCAGAAAAAAGGAGGTGATAGTGCCTCTGTATAAGTCTTTGGTTCAAACTCATTTGGAGTATAGTGTGCAATTCTGGAGACTGCACCTTCAAAAGGATTTGAACAGGATGGAGTCGGTGCAGAGGGTGGCTACTAAAATGATTAGTGGTCTTCATTATAAAGCATATGAGGACAGACTTAAGGATCTTAACATGTACACCTTAGAGGAAAGGCGGGATAGAGGTGATATGATTGAGATGTTTAAATACCTCGTGGCATAAATGTTCAGGGGGAGAGCCTCTTTCAATTGAAAGCAAGTTCTGCTACGAGGGGACATGGGATGAGGGTGAAGGGGGATAGATTCAGGAGTGATTTGCAGAAATATTTCTTTACGGAAAGAGTGGTGGATCTGTGGAATAGTCTCCCAGTGGAGGTGGTAGAGATGAGGACAGTAACTGTCTAAATAAATAAATAAATAAATAAAAAAAGCATGGGACAAACACAGAGGATCTCTAAAGGAAAAAAGTGATTGTTGTAGTTGTTGATATGGAAGGACAGACTAGATAGGCCATGTGGTCTTTTTCTGTCATCATATTTCTATGTTTCTGTGTTTCTATCTAGATGCTCTATGCCTGCTGAACACTTTAGATAATATGATGTAGCAAGGTGCAAAAGACTCTTTTCCCTTAAGGTGCACTGGATGGATGCCAGAGACACCTGTCCCACAAAGGCAGACTCCATCTTCATGATGCAATGACTGCCTTTGGGAGTAGTTTATATACCAAGTAGGATCCCTCTTCGAAAAATATCCTCCCAGCATGAAATAACTAGCAGCAAGAACCTTCCCTGTTCTGGAAAATGACAGATTTTTCTCTCTATTTCTAGCAATATTTATCCTGTAGCCCCCCTCCCTGAGAAGAGATGTAGTTAAACTCCTACAGTAACTCTGATGATATACAAGTGTAGTCAAACTGGCCAAGTGATTGCTCAGAGTCTGATATTCACTCAGGTGAGGGCTTACAAAGTTCACTAGCCTCCTCTTATTCCCCTCCACCACTAAAGAAGGAACAAGAGAAAAATAAATAAAAAGGATAAATCCAAAGAAAATGAGGTGTTGCAGAAGATGTATTATAGTAAGGCAGTGGAATTTAACCAAGAAATTCAACAAGACAACAGAATTCCATAAATCTGAATTTTCGGTTAAAATTATTAAATTTCTATATACATTATTAAATAGGGTATTTAAAATTTAGCACTCAACAATTCCAAGATCTAATTAAACATCCAGAATAAATATTGTATTCTTACTCTATTGCGCAAATGACATTAAAAAGAATAACCATCCAAAATATTATTTCTGCCTCACAGTAACCTTCTTTCCTTCAGAAGGTAATAACTCAGGCTTGTGCATTCAGTTACATTCAGTATCACCTCTTGTTTAGCTATTAGAATTACCAGTATTTTAAAATACTATTCTCTTCTGTGTAATGCCTAGTAAAGCATGCTATTCATGTAAATCCTATTGCTTCTTAGATCAGCTTTTAAATGTTTTCTCTAAATGTTCTTGTATAATTCCTGCAAAGCAATTATTTTTTCTCTTCAGAATCTTTAAATTTCTTAACCTCTAACAGGTAAATGTATTTTTCTCAGACTTCCCAATGTTCCCTCTGTCTTTCCTCTATGTTTGTGTTGTTTGAGCTCAAACAAATGTTTTTTCTCTTTACATGTAGGGTGTACCAGTATCTCTTCCAGTTCTCTTTCTTGGGATGGGGCCCTGGACTCTGGATGCTTCAGATCCTTGATTGGAGATCCTCCTTGGTTCCTTGGCTCTAGGTGTTTTCTTCAAAGTTGGATCCTACTCCCTAACTACACAAAATCAATAAGGGAAACCCCTGTCTACCCTACAAAATTAGGGGCTAGAATGCCTTTCTTTTAAAAGAAAAGAGAATGGGTTTTTTTCTCTTTTTAACCCTCTACTACTTCCCCTATCTAATAAAATCAAAAGATAATTTGTGTACCCTGTCTTCTGCTTCTTGAATCATTCACATGATTACATACACACCTTTCATTCATTCACATGATTGCATACACACCTTTCACTACAGCCCATTCATACCACATGCAACAATTCAAGCCCTCTTTCAGTCATTGTGACACAAGTGACTGATTTGTTTTAAATTCAAAACTGAGGCTTCTTTTTCAGGATCTTGGAGGATAGTCACAATTAATAAAGCTCTGAGCCAGCAGTATTTAAAAGCTCTGTGCCAAGCTTCAACTCTTCACAATCAGCACCGTCCCAGCTGAGGTTTAAATTATTTTCCTCAGTGGCTAGTCAGTCACCACAAGCAGAGATCAGGGCCGGCCCGTCCATTGAGCAAGAATGTTTTTTGCACAGGGCCCCGCGTTTCAGGGGGCCCCGCGCAAAGAACATTCTGCTTTTTTTTTATTACCTTTAAAAACAAAAACCTGGCTGTAGCTGCTGCCGCTGCCGCGTCCGTCGCAGCAGCGGCAGAATGGCGTGTCCCGCGGGGCCCCTTCTCCTCTTCGAGCCCTCTGCAAGGGCTTTCAGATTCGCGAAGGGAGAGTTGTGCTCCCTCGCGTCTCTGTAAAGCCCGCAGGGGCTAATGGGAAATTTCCCATCAGCCCCTTTAGACGCGAGGGGCTGATGGGAAATTTCCCATTAGCCCCTGCGGGCTTTACAGAGACGCGAGGGAGCACTCTCCCTTCGCGAATCTGAAAGCCCTTGCAGAGGGCTCGACGTGGAGAGGGGCCCCGCGGGACACGCCATTCTGCCGCTGCTGCGACGGACGCGGCAGCGGCAGCGGCAGCAGCTACAGCCAGGTTTTTGTTTTTAAATTTGCGGGAAGGGAAGGGAAGGGAAGGGAAGGGGGGGGGGCTGATGGAGGCTGTCTGGAAATGGGGTGAGGGGGGGTTAGGACTGGAAATGTGCAAGGGGGGGGGGGTTTAGGACTGGAAATGTGCAAGGGGGGGGTTAGGACTGGAAATGTGCAAGGGGGGGTTAGGACTGGAAATGTGCAAGGGGGGGGGGGTTAGGACTGGAAATGTGCAGGGGGGTTAGGACTGGGAATGTGCGAGGGGGGGGGGTTAGGACTAGAAATGGGCTGGGGCTGATGGAGGCTGACTTGAAATGGGCTGGGGGGGTTAGGACTGGAAATGGGCTGGAGGGGGGGTTAGGACTGGAAATGGGCTGGGGCTGATGGAGGCTGACTTGAAATGGGCTGGGGGGGGTTAAGACTGCTAATGGGCTGGGGCTGATGGAGGCTGACTGGAAATGGGCTGGGGGGGTTAGGACTGGAAATGTGCAAGGGGGGGGGGTTAGGACTGGAAATGTGCAAGGGGGGGGTTAGGACTGGAAATGTGCAGGGGGGGTTGGGACGGGAAATGTGCAAGGGGGGGGGTTTGGAAGGGAAATGTGGAAGGGGGGGGGTAGGACTGGAAATGGGCTGGGGCTGATGGAGGCTGACTTGAAATGGGCTGGGGGGGTTACGACTGGAAATGGGCTGGAGGGGGGGTTAGTACTGGAAATGGGCTGGGGATGATGGAGGCTGACTGGAAATGGGCTGGGGGGGGGTTAAGACTGCTAATGGGCTGGGGGTGTTGGAGGCTTACTGGAATTGGGGTGGGGCGGGGTTCGGACTGGAATTGGGCTGGGGGGGGTTAAGACTGCTAATGGGCTGGGGCTGATGGAGGCTGACTGGAAATGGGCTGGGGGGGGGGGGGTTTAAGACTGCTAATGGGCTGGGGCTGATGGAGGCTGACTGTAAATGGGCTGGGGGGGGGTTAAGACTGGTAATGGGCTGGGGCTGATGGAGGCTGACTGGAAATGGGCTGGGGGGGGTTAGGACTGGTAATGGGCTGGGGGGGTTAAGACTGGTAATGGGCTGGGGGCTGATGGAGGCTGTCTGGAAATGGGTGATGGGGGGTTAGGACTGGAAATGGGCTGGGGGGGTTAAGACTGGTAATGGGCTGGGGGTTGATGGAGGCTGACTGGAAATGGGGTGATGGGGGGTTATGACTGGAAATGGGCTGGGGGGGGGTTAAGACTGGTAATGGGCTGATGGCTTATGGGGGCTGACTGGAAAAAGTGTGATGAGGGATAGTATTGCAAATGGTCTAAGCGGGGGGGGTTAGGACTGCGAAGGGGCGATGGGGGCGCTAGGACAGGAAAAGGGCTGATGGGGAGGGGTTAGGTCTTGAGGTGGGCTGATGTGGTTAGGACTAGTAATGGGCTGTGTGGGCTGATGGGGGGGGGTTAGGACTGGCAATGGGCTATGGGGGGCTGACTGGAAATGGGCTGATGGGGTTAAGACTGGAAGTGGGCTGATGGGGGGTTAGGACTGGTAATGGGTTATAGGGGGGGGCTTAAACTGAAAATGGGTTGATGGGGGGCTAGGACTGGTAATGGGTTGAGGGATTGCTATGACTGGAAATGGACTGAGTGGACGGGGAGGCTTGAACTGCAAATAGCTGATGGGGAGGGAGCTTGGAATGGAAATGGGCTGTGAGGGAAGGGAGCTAGAACTGAAAATGGGCTGATGGAGCAGCTAGGATAGGACTGGAAATGGGCTGTTGGGGGGAGCTAAGATTGGAAATGGGCTGTGGTGGGGGCTTGAATTGAAATGGACTCATGGAGGGGCTAGAACTGGAAGTAGGCTCATGTGGGGGCTTGGACTGGAATTGGGCTGAGTGGAGGGGAGCTAGGATTTGACATGGGCTGATGGTGGGGCTAGGAAATGACTAGAAATGGCTGATGGGGGGCTAGGATTGGAAATGAGCTGATGAAGGGACTCAGACTGAAAATGGATGGGGGAGCTAGGACTGGAAATGGGTTGATGGGGGGCTAGGACTGGAAATGGGCTGATGCAGGGACTAGAAGGGAATGGATGCTGGGTGAGACTGGAACTAGAAGGGAGCTGATGTTGGGGGAGGATTAGAATGGGATGGGGCTGGGAGAGTAAAATGGAGAGGGGAAAAATATTTTGTGTGGGAGGGATGAAAAATCTACAATTGGCCGGGTATTGGTAGAGTAAGTGGGGATTGAGGATGGAGGGGTAAAATTTGTGTGGATGAAATAAGAATGAGGAAAGAGCAAAAGGATAAAGATTAGTATGTTAAAGCAGATGTAGAGAGAGAGGATGGAAAGAAAACTAGAAGAGAGAAGAAAGGACAAATGGACAGCAGACGATGGAGAGTTAGCAGAAAACATGAAGAAACCAGAAGAAAGTGGCTGGAGCAATTGCAACTGAAAAAAATGCACAAAAGGTAGAAATATATCTCTTTATTTTGAATTTATTAACTGGAATATGAAAGCTCTGGGAAATGTGCATCATTAACGTCTGCGCTTTGTTTGGTACAAGAGGAAATTGATTTATAGTTTTATTTCTACAGTGTTGTTGTACATTCCAAGTTTGGCTTTTGGGGTTCCCAGTTTAATTATTGCCTTCCTGTTTCTAAATTGTGGTTCCTTGTTTGGTGATGGTCTATGTTCTGCATGTGTAACTGAGCTGAGGTATTCTGTTTATGTAATTCCTATTTGACATTGCCACTTGTTCTCTTTCCCCAGTATTCTCTGAAATGTACTGGTTTAATATTTGCAGTGTTTCCTTTTGATAGGTAGGGTCTGGTGCTTTGTGAGTCCTGGTAATGCTGTCAGGATACGGTGGGTTTGCTATGGGTTCTAAATGGGCAGCGTTTGTAGTAGTTCCTAATGTGCCTGGCGGTTGGCACTGGATTATAGTAATGTAGAAATCTTTTAGTCTTTCTTTATCCATACACTCATTAAGAGACATGTTTACTAAAAGTTAGTGTATGGTAACATTATGCAAATATTTATGCAAATAAGGCCACTTATGCAAATGAGGCCCCGCACCGAGTCTCCGCACATGGCCCCGCACCCCCCTTGGGCCGCCCCTGGCAGAGATACTTCAATTATAAGAGTTCTGAGATTTTCTCCCTCAGAAAACAGAGAAGGTATCCTTCTTTAATCCTCTCAAACTCTCAAGAGCTATAAATAAGCTTCACTTTTACTTTTCAAGCTCCCTGCCTGCAAATCTGGCTTTTTCTGGTTTTTCAACCAGAAACCACAGAGTTAAATTTCTTTTCAAGAAATATTTATTTTCAATTAGGCTTATCACCTGGTAGCAGGCTGTCTTCCCTGAGTCTGACACAGCAAAGTTTAAAACTGTCACTAAATTTCCTTTAAAAAAAATCACACTTTCACAACCACCATCACCATCTCAACTCTTCCCTATCCTCAGCTTCTCTTATAAATACTCTTATCAGTATTCGGTCACTCAACAGCCTTACACAGATCCTCTCTCCTCACAAGCTTAGCCCCCAATGCCAGTTTCTCTGCCTAGCAACCAGCACTCCATGACCCCAGCAGAAGTGCTGCTCCACTCTAGCACTGCAAAGCAAACTCCATGCTGCACTTTGCAGCCCCCCCCCCCCCCCCCCAGACAGAGACTCCAGTGTCTCTGGGTAATAGGTAAAATTTTTAAACCTCTGGTTACATTTAGTAGGGACACTGGATGATGCTGATGCTCTTAAAGATACTCTCGATAAGCAAACCTCAAAGAGGCTAGTGTAGTAAGTCAATTATAGGCATAAAACTAGCTCTCATATGAAGAAAATTTAGTAGTAGATGTAAAAACAACTCACTCCTTTATGTATTATAATGAGGCTATCTGGAGGAGAAAAGACCTCAGTATTAATCAAAAGGGCCAACACAATGGCTCACTAGTGTCAGGTTTAACTTATATGGGCCAGAATTGGTTGAACAATACTGTCGCAACTGAACATCATAGGTCAAAAACCTCCAATTACTTATACACAGACTAAAAATAAGCATAACAGACTGGAGTTTAGCTTTCTAATAGTGGCCGGTACCTAGCTTAGGCACTCAGATGGAACCAGATAGAACTGCACTAAACAAATTACTGGCTTAAGATGCCATGATCACCTGTAGGCAAAAAAATCACCAAAGTGCTACAGCAAAAATCAATTCAGGACCCATTGAGACGTTCTGATGTTCTCATGCAAGTACAGGATGGAAACATAATCAAAAAATTGTGGAGAAATCACTCTTATGTTGTTTGCAGATTACACTTGAAATACAGTGTTCTCCAAAAATCTTCTCTAGGCTGCAGGGTCACACTCTTTGCTCTAGTGCCAGAATCTACCTTAAGCATCCGTATCTTCTTCATTAGAAGGAAAAATACAAGTTGTAACATTAGACACACACCTTTGTTCATTTTACTCCTTAGGTGTTGGTTTCATGAGGTAAGAAATCTTACCCTTGTCTTTCCAAAATCTTCCTATTATGTTACCTCCAATTAGAAGAAATCACTTTTAAAATTTTAGAATGAGGTAGTATTATAAATAGATCAGTCACATATTCTTTATCTCAGTGGTGGGACACCTTTCAGTAAGTGGCAACCCACACTCAATAATTTCTACTTAGTGATAGGGCACTTTGTAAGAGGTGGCATCCCATATTTCAAACCCATATAATCACAAATTTGGTAGTGGCATGTCTGTCTGATGCACAAATTACCCCTATGGCAATTGTAAGCAGACAGACTGCGCTGGTTTGGCCACATTTGCAGAATGAGCACCAGTTGGCTGCCATACAAATTCTTCTGGTGAGAGTGACCTGTCTACTGAAGGGTTCAATGAGCAGCACCAAAGAAAGCATAGCTCAAACTCATCAAAGAAGACCTAAGGAACCAACAACTGACCATCAATGAGGCCAGAAATGTTGCCACTGATCGTCAAGGTTGGAAGCGTATTGTGAACAACACACGGAATCCAGCGGCACCTACAGCAGCGTATTGGCTGAGATGATGGCCTTCTCTCCAAATGCCAGCCTGGAATTAAAGAAGAAGAAGAAGACCTTCTATACCTCAACTCCTATATGTAGGCCCCACCAAAACATTTTGCTTCCCCTGTTTCATGCATATCATATTACTTAACTATAACAATAAGTACATTGCAATAAGGCATAAGGAATATCAATAACAGGAATAAAGAAAAGTGGTTCAGAACACTTTTTGAAGCATTTTATATATTTTATAGCAAAATTGGTTTTCAATATTTTGCAAATTTTTATTACAATTTGTTAATAAATCGTTTAAGAATTTTTATAGAACAATTTTACATTTTTTTCTCTTCTTCCTTTATTTTGATAAACTGTAATAATCATAACTCTTAAAGGTTATTGCTTTAATGCAAGCAAATCACTGTTAATTATATGACTATTCCAGTCCATTAAAGTCTATTCACAATTCGCAGGGGGTGGAGGGCTGCTCCTGGCCACTGACAAAGATGGAAGCATAATCACACTGCTCCTCTGGTGTACTTAGATTATCAAGCCCATACCACTCCATTGCAATAGTCTTCTGGTTCCTGGCAGTGCTGCGAGAATGGTTTATTATGGCGAATGCTAAGGTGAAGAGTAACTCTAGTTTTGTGCTCAATTTGGGGCTAAAAAAGAGCAAACAAGAGCTGCCATCCCAAACAAGATGGCACCATAGCAATTGGGGCCTACAATTGACTGGTACGAGAGGAACTGCGAAGTCTGTGAATGACGGTCACTGCTAACCATATTACCAGTTTGGAAATGAAGGTAGAGATCGAATGCTTACATGATAAGGTGGCAAGACTTCAGGAGTTCCTTGAGCAGCACATGCTGAAACTTGTGGCAGTAAAGAACAATTCCCTCTCAATTCCAGCCCATTTTCGTAACACAATCAAAACTACAAGTTCAAGAGCGTTCTTGTTTGTAGCCCCTACTCTCTGGAACGTTCCCCCAGACAGCCTAAGACTAATAAAAGATCTACAGACTTTTAGAAAAGAACTTAAAATGTTCTTCATTCAACACTTCAACCTCAACACTTCTATCACTCCCTCTCAAACACCATGACCCTCCCCTACTTCTCTCTGCTATATACTGAAGAAATGCAAATACAATAAATACATACCCTCCTGAACCTCTTTCTCATTTGATATAGCTTAATTAGGTAATTACTCTTCTCCCCCCCCCCCAAACCTTTCTCTTTATGAAACTCCATTTAATATATTTCTCCCTTATCCCGTTCCTTTCCCCACCCTACACTGTAAACACTCAAAACATTGTCACCAGTCTCATTTGCCAAGCTCAGAACACATAACTCCTGTCCTAAAACAACTGTACTAGCTACCAATTGCTAGCTGAATAAATTTCAAGATTCTACTCAATTCTTTCAAAATACACCACATATCTATCCTCAGTCTACCTAAAATCTCTCCTGGCAGCAGAACAAGAAGAAGCGGCCTAAAAATCACTCTGATTACACCAGGAGAATACACTAAGAACAATCAATCTGAGAATCAGCTGTGCCTTCTACCGGGACCGGCGGCAGCTTCCTGCTTTTGCTTTGATTGGCTCCAGTAGTCTCTTCTCCTGCTCCTCGTTGGCTCCTGCTGCCTATTTAAATCGCTGGCTGCCTGGACGCGGTGAGAATCAGCTGTGCCTTCTACTGGGACCGGCGGCAGCTTCCTGCTTTTGCTTTGATTGGCTCCAGTAGTCTCTTCTCCTGCTCCTCGTTGGCTCCTGCTGCCTATTTAAATCGCTGGCTGCCTGGACGCGGTGAGAATCAGCTGTGCCTTCTACTGGGACCGGCGGCAGCTTCCTGCTTTTGCTTTGATTGGCTCCAGTAGTCTCTTCTCCTGCTTCTCATTGGCTCCTGCTACCTATTTAAATCGCTGGCTGCCTGGACGCGGTGAGAATCAGCTGTGCCTTCTACCGGGACCGGCGGCAGCTTCCTGCTTTTGCTTTGATTGGCTCCAGTAGTCTCTTCTTCTGCTCCTCGTTGGCTCCTGCTGCCTATTTAAATCGCTGGCTGCCTCGCGGCCGTGGTCGCGCGCCCGAAGGGGGCATGACCAAAGGGGGAACGCCCCTTTGGTGCCCCTTCGGTGCCACTTAGGGGCCTTTGGCCCTAGTCACTGTGGGAATGCCTTGAGGCCATGTTAAGAGGAAAAGTAAAAAGAATAAGTCTGGTAAAGAACTGTTGCCGTGTCTTCAACTCCTGTGCTTGTTACTGGTCCTATGGACCAGCACGTGGTGGTTCTATCGAATCTTGTTTCAGCGACTCCAGCTTCCTCTTCAATGGCCTCTGGGGTCTCACTAAGCTCAATCGATAGGACTCCTCCGCCCAACCCTGGATCTTCTCAGGCCTCTGAAGTGACTTCCTCTTCTGTTGAGGTATCTTTGTCTTCTGGAGATAATGAGGGGTCTCCTGTTATTTCATTATCTACTCCTTGTGAGGTACTTCCTATTCTTCCTATTTCAGCTGGGGGCAATGAAGCCCTGGTTTCTTCTCAGACTCCTAATGAGGGAGAAATTACTTTGTCTGATATTTGGAAGCAAGTTTCAGTGACCAATGCTTTATTGTCTCGATTTATGGATCAAACTGCAGTGTTTTCTCAGCAGGTTGTAACAAGATTGCATACTGTGGAGGTATCAGTTAATAATTTATCTCAGCGTGCTGACAGGGTGGACGCACATGTCTCCTTGCAGTCGGCTGGTGCGTCCACCCTGAAAGACACTGCTCTTTTGTATCAACAGTTGGAATCATTAGAGAATGTTTCTTGTGCTAAAAACATACGTGTGTTAAATTTCCCGAAGACTCGTTTGTTGACACCTGTTCTTTTATTTCGTCAATATTGCAAAGAGGTTCTGTTGCTCCCTGATGCTGATAGTTTCTTGATTGACCGTTCCTTTTATTTGCCGTCTCGAGTAGTACCCGGGGAGACTAGTGGTTCGTTAGGTGTGGAATCTATTTCTCCAGATTTAACTGATTTTTTGGAAAATTCTCAAACTTTAATTTCCACCCGCGCCACTTTGGTGGTTACTCTGGTCAATTTTGGCAATAAGACTTCTATTATGAAGGCTTTTTTTTCCAAAAAAGATTTTCTTTTTTATGGCCAGAAGTTATCCATCTTCCCCGATGTCTCTCGATATACGCAATCTCGGCGAAGATCCTTCCTCCAGCTTAAATCGAGAGTGTTGACTGGGGGAGGGACCTTCTTTCTCCGTTTTCCATGCAAATGTTTGGTATCCCTGCAGGGTGTGAATTATGTATATTCTGACCTTTCTCACCTCGAATCATTGTTAGTCTCATTACAGGTCTGAGAGGGATATTTTGTTTCTAGTTAAGTAGTTTTAACTATTATGATTTAGTTGGGGGTTGTAGCCTTAATTAATTAACTGCTCCAGTATTTGGGTGTTGCTGTATTCTCCATGACGTGGGTTGTGCTGTGGTATTTATTATGTTGTAATGTATATCTTCTTATTGTTATTGGTATACTACTTATTTTCATTGTATTATATTATTTGGGTTGCAAAATAAATAAATTTTAAAAAAAAAAGAACAATCAATCTACTTGCAAGAGAACTTTCTAGCTTTGCACCCTCAATCTCTGCAACTCCTTCCCAGAAGGGTTAAGGGCTATTCAGGATATGTCAGTGTTCTGAAAACACCTCAAAACGTATTTATTCACAGAACACTTTGAAAGTACAACAACAAAGATCTTCTAAGTTTGCATCTGCCTTAACTCCCTACCGGAGAGCAGTAATGTCAGCAGAGGTGTGAGTGGGAACCCCTCCTTCCCCCCTTCAGCCTGCCTATCAGCAGCCACTAACAACGGCTGAAAACCACCGCTTCGGAGGGCGCGCAGGAGAGCAGCAATGTCAGCAGAGGTGTGAGTGGGAGCCCCTCCTTCCCCCCTTCAGCCTGCCTATCAGCAGCCACTAACAACGGCTGAAAACCGCCGCTTCGGAGGGTGCGCAGGAGAGCAGCAATGTCAGCAGAGGTGTGAGTGGGAGCCCCTCCTTCCCCCCCTTCAGCCTGCCTATCAGCAGCCACTAACAATGGCTGAAAACCGCTGCTTCGGAGGGCACGCAGGAGAGCAGCAATGTCAGCAGAGGTGTGAGTGGGAGCCCCTCCTTCCCCCCTTCAGCCTGCCTATCAGCAGCCACTAACAACGGCTGAAAACCGCCGCTTCGGAGAGCACGTAGGAGAGCAGCAATGTCAGCAGAGGTGTGAGTGGGAGCCCCTCCTTCCCCCCTTCAGCCTGCCTATCAGCAACCACTAACAACGGCTGAAAACCGCCGCTTCGGAGGGTGCGCAGGAGAGCAGCAATGTCAGCAGAGGTGTGAGTGGGAGCCCCTCCTTCCCCCCTTCAGCCTGCCTATCAGCAGCCACTAACAATGGCTGAAAACCGCCGCTTCGGAGGGCGCGCCCGTGCCTTGCGGGCCCGCGCCTGAGGGCCTCGCCAGAGGGCCCTTTGGCGTGGCCCTTAGGCGTTGGACCGTGGCGTCTACACTGAAGGTCAGATTGAAGATATGGACTGGGTTGTCATACACGTTTATTGTGGTAACCTGCTGTTCCTTCTCCTTCTCTTATCTCTTTGACTGTTTCTGTCCTCTATTCTGTCCTATCTCATAAATGGCGTTCCTTTCATATTTTCTCAAATGATATGGTATTGTAAACCGCTCTGATACCTCGGCCTGAGCGGTATATTAAATGATTAAACATAAACATAAAGCTTGCACTATATATGTGTGTGTGTGATGTCAGGAGGATGGTGTGATTCTGTTTTCTCTTCTTTTCTTTTTCTTCTCCTATTTTTCCCCATACCTTGTTTTCTCTTCGGTTGCTGCTGTCTTTGGTGTCTAGGAATGCATGTGTTGAGGTTATTGTATTGGCTGTTTGCCAGTTTGGGGAGTTTTGTGTGAGGATATGCTTAGTGTTTTCAGGTTGAGATTGACTGGTTCTAAACAGGGGGGAGGGTCAGGCAACTGGGTGCATGGCCTGTTTTCTTGGGTTATGGGTGCTTATTTTTTCTCTTAGTGTGTTATGCCTAAGAGAATTAAGTTTTTGTCACTAAATGTGAAAGGTTTGAATTATCCATGTAAGCAAACTAAGATCTTAATGTATTTCAGGAAATGTCAAGTGGATGTGTTTTTTCTGTAGTAAATGCACATAGCATTAAAGGACCATGCCCGATTGGTGTCAAAATGGTATGGGTTTGCTACATTTTCTGGGAGAGACTGAAAAAGGAGTGAGGTGGCCATTCTGATACATGCAGCTCTTGATTGTCAGATATTGTCTCAAGGAAGTAACCCAGATAGGAGATGGTTGATTTTAAAGGTGTTAATAAAAAAATGGATCGATACAATAACAGTCTGACTGAAGACCAAATTTAGGACAACTATCCAGACAGTCGCCATGAGTCGACACTGACTTCACGGCACTTAACAACAAAAATAAAAAAACAGGGGAGGTGGAGCCTGACCGGGTGCAAGATGGCTGCTTGATTTCGCTCTCCCGATAATCCTGCCATAAATCCTGCCCTCCCCGCGCATCGCGGAATTGGAAGAATTCCCCCAAGAAACATATAAAAGTGGGATGGCATCAGGTAAACCTGGCCGGTAGGATTTCAGCACTGCCACAAATGCGGGAGTGAAAAGACCGAAACCGGACCCCCCTTCTCCTCAAAAATCACCGGGCATGCGAGAAAACATGGATGCCATGCAAGAGGTGCTCACTAAGATTCGAGCGGTAAGAGAGATGGTTGCGGCTAATGGGAAAATGCTGTCAGGTGTGCAGGCTGACACTGCAGAATTAAAAGAGCTGAAAGAATAAATAGTCGGGCTGTCGGAGAAGATGGCCGGGCTTGAAATCAAAGTCAAATATCATGAAGAGCATTTAAAACTTACTCTGGCCAACAGCAAACGCATCACCCTGCTAGAGCGTAACCTGGAGGACCTCAATAACAGAACACGTAGGAACAACGTACGCTTAGTCGGTGTACCAGAGGGCACTGAAGGAGGCAATATGATGACTTTCTTGGAAGAAAACATACCAAAGTTGCTGTGGCTGGAGTTCACCCCACCGCTCGAGTTTGAACGAGCACATTGCGTTCCTCCAATTTTTAAAAAGGGTTCCAGGGGTGATCCGGGAAACTACAGACCGGTGAGCCTGACATCAGTACCGGGAAAAATGGTAGAAACCATCATAAAGAATAAAATTACTCAGCATGTAGATGGTCATGACCTAATGGGAGACAACCAACATGACTTTAGACAAGGAAGATCTTGCCTTACTAATCTGTTATGTTTTTTTGAAGGAGTGAGTAATCAGGTGGACAAAGGTGAGTCGGTTGATATTGTGTATCTGGACTTTCAGAAAGCCTTTGACAAGGTCCCTCATCAGAGACTTTTGGCAAAACTAAAGAGTCATGGGATAGGAGGCAGTGTACTATTGTGGATCAGGAACTGGTAAAAAGATAGAAAGCAGAGGGTAGGGCTTAATGGCCAATTTTCCCAAGGGAGAAAGGTGAATAGTGGTGTACCCCAGGGATCTGTGCTGGGTCCGCTGCTTTTTGACATATTCATAAATGACCTGGAAAGTGGAATAACGAGTGAGGTTATCAAATTTGCAGATGACACAAAACTATTTAAAGTTGTTAAAACCCAAGAGGACTGTGGAAAATTGCAAGAGGATCTTGATAAATTGGAAGACTGGGCATCAAAATGACAGATGAAATTTAATGTGGAGAAGTGCAAGGTTATGCACCTAGGGAAGAACAACCCAAACTATGGTTACACGATGCAAGGTTCCACATTAGGAACCACCACCCAGGAAAAAGATTTAGGCGTCATTGTGGATACTATGTTAAAACCCTCGGCCCAGTGTGCAGCAGCGGCCAAGAGAGCAAATAGAATGCTAGGTATGATAAGGAAAGGAATGGAAAATAAAACAAAAGATATTATAATGCCTTTATGTCGTTCCATGGTGAGACCGCACCTTGAATATTGTGTGCAATTCTGGTCGCCGTATCTTAAAAAGGATATAGCGATTTTAGAAAAGGTTCAGAGAAGAGCCACCAAAATGGTAAAGGGGATGGAAGGATACTCCTATGAAGAAAGGCTAAAAAGGTTGGGGCTCTTTAACCTGGAAAAGAGACGGCTGAGGGGAGATATGATAGAAGTCTATAAATTAATGAACGGAGTGGAACGGGTAAACGTAGATCGATTGTTTACCTTATCAGAATATAGAAAGACTAGGGGACATGCACTGAAGCTACAGGGTAAACTATTTAAGACTAATAAAAGAAAATATTTTTTCACTCAACGTGTAATCAAACTCTGGAATTTGTTACCGGAGGATGTAGTAAAGGCTGTTTAGTGTAGCTGGGTTTAAAAAAGGTTTGGACAAGTTCCTGGAGGAAAGGTCCATAAACCATTATTAAGAAGGGACCCAGGATATCAATGCTTGAACCAATACAAGCATTGTGGAACCTGTGTCCCTTGGGGAAACTGCTAGGTACGTATGACCTAGATTGGCCACTGTTGGAAACAGAATACTGGGCTTGATGGACCTTGGTCTGACCCAGTAAGGTATATCTTATGTTCTTATGTTCTCCTTAGGCAGGCCCACAAGGGCAAAACCCGAGATCAATCATCATGTGGCTGTTGCAGCATCAACAGGTTGTGAAAATAATGGCTGCGGCAAAGGCCTTTGCGCCTGTGAGATTCAAAGGCCACAACATAGCCTTCTTCCCAGATTTCAACAAAACAATGGTAGAGAGACGAAAGCAGATGCTGGCTCTCAGGCCACGTCTCCAACATCTCCAGGCCTGATATGGGCTATTTTCTCCCGCACGCTTCAGGGTGACACTGCACAATCAGACGTGCACATTTGAAGATTTTCAAACTCTGCTTAAGTTTATAGAAGAGCAAGAAGCAATGTGGATGCGGTAGAGACTCGATTATGATAGCAGCAAAGAGAATCACAGGTCTGGAAGAAATCGTTACAGAGCGGATTTGGACTTAGAGACTTGTAGCTCAGTTGATCTCTTTCGCTCAGTTAATGTATATGTATAAGTCCTGCCATAGTTTCACCTCACAGTTGGTGGTTATGGTGGGAAGGAGGAGGAAACAGTATTGAAGGTTGATCATCTATTTGGAGGGGAATTCTATAACAGAACTATTGATAAAATAATATAAATGTAAAAAAAAAAGCCTTGGGTAGGGACAAAGAGTGTTGGCAAGGATGTAGTTTAAGGCGGGGAGGGTTTTAAGCAGGCTGTTGAGGGGAATCAAGGGGTAGCCTTGTGTTGGATGGCTCACCTAGGATCTGTATATTGGTTAAGGTTGGGGATGTCTCCATGTGGGCAGATTGGTATATGATGCCTGTTATGTATGTTAAGAGATATGTGGGAAGCCCTAGTGGGTTTCTTCAGTTGATATTCATGTACAATGGGTTCACTTAAGCTACTTTCTCTGAACGTAAAAGGAATCAACAATCCGATTAAACGGAAAAAAATCCTTCTATACTGTAATAAGGAAGGGGCAGATGTTATCCTACTGCAGGAAACTCACCTAGCCTCAGGTGAAGCGAAAAAGCTGGGTACCAGGCAATATGCCCTAGTAGGGCTTGCTGAGGCATGTCACAAGAAGAATGGGGTAATAATTTTGGTTAGGAAATCATTGCAGCTGGTTGTCAAATTGGCCCAAGCTGACCCGGGCGGGAGATGGGCGAAGGTCCTGGTGCAAATCGGAGAGCAGAAACTAGGCATTGTGAATGTCTACGGTCCAAATTTCAATGATGTGTCTTTCTACCATAAGGTAGCGGAGGAAGTGCATGAATTAGCAGCCTTTGAGATCATACTGGGGGGAGATTTTAACTTGGTGTTGGACCCTCTGGTAGATCAACAACCCTATAGGTCCCTCAAGCCATGCCGTGCCACCGCTGTGGTTACGGCCTTAGCTCAGGAGATGGATTTAACTGATATCTGACGAATGATCCACCCCACTCAGACGGAGTTTACTTTCTATTCCCTTCCGCACGGGTCGCACTCGAGGATCTACTTCTTACTAATCTCCAAGACCTTAGTCGCATCGGCAGTGGAGACAAAAATTGGGGCAACTACTGTGTCGGACCATGCCGCTGTCTTCTTGACTCTTGCTACAGGGACTGCCCCTCTAAGAGGTTCAGGATGTTTTTTTCAGAGATCGCTGTTAGATGATCTGACTTTTCGGGAATCTATGAAGAGTGCAATCAAGGACTATTTTGCAGTAAACCTCCCTGAAGACGGCTGGATAGGCTTGGTGGGAGGCCTTTAAAGCCTCCATCTGTGCTAAGATAACGAGTTTCTCTATAAATATGGCCAGACAAAGGAAAGCAAAATTGGCGGGGCTGGAGTCTCAAATCTTAGCGGGTGAGAGACCCTTGCGGTCTAGAGCAGACCCCTGCATTTTGCTTTAACTGCAAAAGTTAAGATATAAGTATAATAGCATATTAAGTGCGGAGGCCGAGAAATTTTCGCATGCAAAGATGGCGAGATATTACTGGGAGCAAAACAAATCTGGCAGATTATTGGCATCAACTTTGAAACCTCGTGCCGGGAAAACTAAAATTGTCGCAATTCGGAATGACCAACAAGACTTATATATTAAGACTGTTGACATAGCTGAAGCCTTTAGGTCTTTCTATTCAGGGTTGTACTCTTCGGAGTGTGGGGACAATGAGAAAGCTTGTGGAGAGTTTCTGGAACAAATTCCACACCCTAATCTTACCGCACAACAAGCTGTTGATTTGGATGCGCAGTTCACAATGAGCAAACTCCGGGCCATCCTCAAATCAGCAAAAAAAGGGAAAGCAGCTGGCCCTGATGAGCTCCCTATTGAGTTTTATCAGGTATTTCAGGAGGACATACTCCCCTATCTGGTAAGGTATTTTCAGCTTCTTTATGAGCAGGCTCCATCTGTGGGTGGATTTAATGCGGCCACAATTGTGGTTCTAGAAAAGGCAGGCAGAGATCCGTTTAAGGTAGAGAATTATAGGCCGATCTCACTCTTAAATGCGGATTACAAGATATTCGCCTCTGCCTTGGCGTGTAGATTGGCAAAGGTGACTCCGGATTTAATCCACCCTGACCAGTGCGGTTTCATGGCAGGGAGGTCAACGTCAGATAATGCCCGTTTGCTCTTGAACTCTTGTCTGTAACGGAGCAGCTAGATTCTCCAGTGGTTGGGATCTCCTTAGATGCCGAAAAGACCTTTGATAGGCTTGAATGGACTTTTTGGATTCGGGTCTTGCTTTGGTTGGGGTTTGGGGAGGCTCTCATCAGATTGATCCAGGTATTGTACTCTGGCTCTCAGGCTCACATTCTGGTGGAAGGCCAGTTGTCTACCCCCTTTTCGCTTCACCGTGGGACTAGGCAGGGTTGTCCTCTATCGCCAATCCTGTTCAACTTAGCATTAGAGCCCTTAGTGCTGAGGATCAGATACTCTGAGAGGATTCAGGGCATCATGGTTGGGGACCTTCAGGTAAAACTATCAGCTTACACTGATGATCTGTTACTTTTCTTGCAACCTAGTTCTATGGCAGAGGTGTTAAGGGTCATAGAAGAATACTCCAAGGCATCGGGCTATAAGATAAACTGCACTAAATCTGTGGCCTTTTCAATCAACAGGGCCACATTTTCACAGAACATAAAGGGATTCCCATTTATGTGGGAAGCAAAGGCAATCAAGTTCCATTTCCTGTTCTCCAAGTTCCATTTCCTGTTAAATGTAATGACCAGACATATGCAAACTGTCGGATGTTTCTGTTCTATGTAAACCCCGCTGATGGCAAATAGTGCGGTATATAAGAAATGTTAATAAATAAATAAAATAATAAATAAGTATTTAGGGGTAAAATGTTGCTATTCTTTGGAAGAGACCACTCATCTTAACTGTAAGCACATAGAGGAACTGATCCAGTCCTTTGCGATAAAATGGTCTCCACTGCACTTGTCCTGGTGGGGCCAGCTTGAGTCAATAAAAATGGTCTTGTCTCCCAAGGTAAATTATATCCTGGAAATGTTACCGGTCTCTTTACCCTACAAGGTCTATAAAGCGTGGGAACGTTCGCTCACTGTCTTTCTATGGCAGGGTAAACCCCCCAGGATAGCACTCAGTAAGCTGAAAGAGAATAAGGATAACAGTAGGGTGAATTTTCCAGACTTCAGGTGGTATCATCAGGCCTTTTTGCTCAAACAAGGAGCTTTATGGTGCCCGAAGGAGGTCGTAGGTCAGAGACCGATCTGGGTAGAGGTGGAAAAATGGCTGGTCGCGCCGACCCCATCACCCCTATTGATTGGTATGACGTTTCCAGTTTCCTCCACAGTTCTAAGGGTAGTAGCGGCAACTCAGGAGGTCTATATTAACCTGGCGGGTTGCATGGGGGCGGATAATCCGTTGTCTTTTGCGGTACTATTTTGACGTAATCCCAGGTTCAAAATTGGGCACAAAACAAAAATGTGGAAAATCTGGCAGAACAAAGGGATATGGATGTTAGGTCAACTCATCCAGGCGGATGGTTGGAAGTCTTGGGCTGAGTTACAAAAAGAGTTCGATCTACCAGAGTGTTGCCAATTTCAGTGGATTCAGGTAAAACATTGTTTGACAAAGTCCGGGATGGTAATTAAGAACCTATCAGAGGTGTGGGGCCTGCAATTGACAGTCCTCTCTTATATTAGTAAGGCTGGTGCGGCATGAAAATTGTATGCCCTATTAAGTGAGGGAGGTTCACAATCAGAATCGGGGCCTCGGAAAAGATGGGAAGATGACCTGGGTATATCTATTTCACCTCAGAAATGGTCCTCAATTTGGACTAAAGTCATTAGAGTTTCCAAAGCAGCTGGTATAACTCAAACCTTATATTTTATGTTGCATCATGCATATATCACTCCCAACTGGCTTTCTAGGTGGGATCCGGAAGCCAGTAATAAATGTTGGTCCTGCTCATTGCATGTGGGTACTTTAAAGCATATGTTTTTCTTTTACCTTTACGTTCAGAGTTTCTGGTCTTTATTGTGGGAGAGAATCCAGATGGTTCTGCGTTTTTGGGCATCCTGACTAGGCAGCTAGTGATCCTGCGCTCTGCTTCTTGTAATTTCCCAATTATGAAAGGGAATCATTTTTTATTTGATTTTCTGATTGCTATTGCTTTAAAACTGATTATGATTTGCTGGAAAGATTCTAGCAGACTGGATGTTCACCACTGGTGGAACCTGGTCTGCTTATATGCCAGCTACGAAAAGGCGCAGGGAACTCTGGTCGCACGGGGGGGGACCCGAGCAGCGGAAAGCTGAGAGCCTTGCAGATCGGGAATTTTCAAGGAGATGGGGCGGACCCGAGTATCCCTTTAAACAAGTGGAAATTTTTGGTGAAATATGCTGCAAAATCAAGAACAAGTATGTGATATTACAATTCTCACTGCAGGGGCTTAAATATAATGTATACACTGGATTATTTATTGGCTGCACTAGGGTGTCCACATGAAGCTGGGATGGTTGGGAGGATGGGGAGGGGAGGGTGTTCCATAATAGCTGTTAAATGTTGTATCATTAAGCGTGGAGTGTGTAGTGTTGTGAAAATTTAAATAAACATTAAAAAAAAGAAACAGGACAAACTGTTGTCCTAAAAAAAAAAAAACAGGAAATGGTATTGTGCATAGTATATGATCCAACCTCAGATTCACCTGAATTCTTTCAAATTCTCACTGAGCATTTGGCAGAATATGCAGCGACTCCTTTCATTGTGGGAGGAAATTTCTATCACCCTATGAATCTCTTGTTAGTTAGGCAATCTAGGTGTAGATCAGCTGAGTCCAAAGCTCTTGAGGTCTTCAAACAAATGCAAGCCGATTATCAACTGGCTGACCCTTGGAGATTGTTGAACCCCACTGGAAAGGAGTTTATCTGCTATTCTAACCCCCGCCAATCCTACTCAAGTATTGATTTTTTTCATGATATCAAAGTCCTTATTGCCGGACTTATTGAATGCTCATAGTCTCTACCATCTCCATGACTTTGGCTGGTAATAACCAGTGAGGGAGAGATCGACAATGGAGCTTAATTCAGGGTTGTTGCAGAATATAGAGTTTTGCAAATAATTGTTACAATGGAAAGGGGAATTGTTTCAATGGAAAGCTGTGAGTCTTTGGAATACTCTTTGATCTGGGATACCTTTAAGGAATACATCAGAGGACAGATTATAATTTTGAATGCTCACATAAAGTGGATACTACAAAATGATCTGAAGAATTTGGCTTCAGAAATTGACATATTGGAGCATAGGCATATAATATATCAGGAGCAGGTAGATTTTCTGTAACTGCAGAAATTAAAATATGAATATAGTATAAGCCAAAAATGAGACACAATGTGTTAACAGAGATCCATCAGAGCAACCTGTCTGATATCTGTGGAGTGTGTCTTGGTTTATGTCTCTGACAGTGTTTACCACCCCGGAAAGTGACCCCAAAAGTATTGAGTACCATAGCAATGCCTGCGCTGTGCCCAGGACTGGTGTGGCGGCCAGGGCTGCCAACCACCTCTATATTTGCACAATGCTGAAGTAGGCGTGGGAGTGTGTTTATGTCTATCAAGTGTTTTGTGGCTGGCCACCTCTTGAGGAGCCCACAATGCTTGCACTGTTTCCAGTGTTAGCCTGCCTATGTGCATAATGAGGAGCAAGGTACTGTGGGTATGGGCCGGACAGGGCAGCCTGGGCAGGATGCATCTGCACAAAGCATATGGCAATGGCTGGGACATTGTATTGGCTGACCACCACCTGCAGGGACACGGTGACCACAGCATGCATTGCTGGGGGGGGGGGGGTCACTCGCACCCTGACTGAGCAGTGACCATGGCATGGCTAGGTCCCCACATAGTGCCATACAGTGTTTCCCTCAAGTGATTTCTGGGAATTTCCCTGGTTGGGGCCCAATCACTGACATACCACCTCTGGGTGTGCAGTTTCTCCAGGAACATGCACTATGTACTAGCTAGCAGACTGTCTGCAGTTAGTGTGTGTATGGTTGGAGCACCTTGCAGGGTGAACACTGACAGTGCCCACTGCTGGTGAATGTCAGATGGTGGTGGGGGGCATATGAGTGTATACAGGCCTACTGCCTGTCTGCCAGTGCCCTGTGTGATACAAACAGATCTGCATTCACTGCCTGGGAGGGCGGTCCTTCCCCTGCAGGAGCGGGGTAGCTGGTCCCACAGCCCTTCATCATGTCCCTCCACTGCTGCCATTGCAAAGATGTAGAGTATGGGTCTGTTGGTGGCAGATCCTGTTCCCCCCCCACCCTGGTCCTGAGAGGGCTGGTCGGTAGGTGCAGCTCCCTGATCCGCATGTGGGTCCAGACACCCCTCCTGCCCCATAGGGCACAGTAGGTGATGGCAATGAGGTGAGGGTGTTTCTGATGGCAGCACAGATTGTACAGACTGTTACATGCAGCAAAAGAGCTTGCCACAGACAGCCATATCAGATGAGACACCCCCCCCCCCCGACAGCCATATCAGATGAGAACCCCCCCCTCCCCCCGAGGGATCAAACTCATGACCTCTGGCTTGTTGGTCATTGTATTAACCAGTGGGTTACAGCTCCATACACCTTTTCACAGTGCTGCCTCGAAGTTGTTACTGCACATAAACAGCCAATGCATCCCTATTGGGTGGTACACAGTGCATGCTACGTGGATGCCGGCATGCCCACCTCCCTATATGGCATTGCTCATGTTATCGCTGGGAGTTTTGCCAGTAACAGTAAGATGGTGTACACATACCCCATCGCAAATATCAGTGTGTCCACCAAAAAAACACCCATCACCTCAGCTGGAAAACCTAAGGTACCCTGTAAAGTGCCTTAGCTGTGGGTCTACCCGATCCTGATAAGCACAGCTGACATTTACTGGGTTGACCTGCAGTTGCTGTTTAGTCAGCCCATGCTATGAGAAAAGGCATAGCATACTGGTTAATACCATGCCCCCAGAGTCACTGCTTATGGGTTTGAATCCCCATTGCACCAACAGCAAGATGAGTGTTAGTAACAGTCATACAAATATCTACAATCATTGACACAAGTCTAATACACTATAACCTTTGTCCCGTGCTTCTAAGGAGAGGCGTGCCAGTGCATCACCAAATGCACGTCATAAGGCATCTAAAGCTGAGGCACACCAAATGCAGTCCAAGCCAAACGGCAAAAGTCATGCAATGCTGTAAATTAAAGCCAGCCACCATGGCTGCCAATTTCCATATCCGATGTGTAGTCATGCGGCCGCAGAGATAGTTTTCCGCGTGGTGTCAGTGACGTGCGCATGTTGTGTGCCCCGCATAGTAGGGTACAGCACGGCATATGCACGACACAGCACATGCGCGGTGTGCATGCATGCATCACCAACACATGGACATCCCCCAAAATGGTGACGCGATCCCGCAAGCCAGCTTTTAGCTGCCACGACCTATGACAGCTGGCAGCCTTAATCTGCATCAGGCAGCCGCGCCTCTTCCCAGGTGCCACAAAACGCCAGGACTTGGAACGCGTCAGGAGGGCGTGGGTGTACATCACAAGGCGCTTCAACCGTGTAGCAGACTACCCACGTGAGGTAAGTGTATGGGGACAGGTCACTAAATGGAAGGTGTGCAACACAATATCCAGCAAGCAAAACACATAAGATATGCACCACATGTGTGAAACACATGTATGTGGGCAAACCTGTGATCAAGCTATCTGTGTATGTTGCTGTGTGCACGTATGCCAATCCGCAGGAGCCACAAACATGAAAGCAGAGGTGCAGAGGTCAGCGTGGTGTAATGTAAGCTGCTCCTGTTGCAGTGCACACCTCTACCCAACCCCCAGGAGTTGCAGCCCCCATGACAGAGCTATATTAGGCATCCATGTGCCATGGTCGCTGCTGCTATGACACATTACCAGCTCTGGCCAATCCCCAGGAGACATCGGACCTGATCACAGAGGTCAAGTAGTCACTATGGTGCACTGGTAGCTGCTGCAGTCAGAGTACCACAGCCCTGCCCCATCCCCAGGAGGCACCATATCAGATGACAGAGGTCCAGCAGTCATCCTGGTGGTGTGTTAGTTGGTGCTGTGTATGTGTGGAACATCACCTTTGGCCCCGAAGGCTCCCAGGCCTGCGCACAGAAGTGTATCAAACATCCTGGTGTCAGGGTGGTTGCTGTTGTTGCAGGTTTCCAGCTCTTCCCTAACCCCAGGATGCATCAGACCAGCTGACACAGGTCTATTCTACATCCTGGTGTTATGGTGGTTGCTGTTGTTGCAGGTTCCCAGCTCTGCCCTAACCCCAGGAGGCATCAGACCAGACTACACAGGTCTATTCTACATCCTGGTGCTATGGTGTTTGCTGTTGTTGCAGGTTTCCAGCTCTTCCCTAACCCCAGGAGACATCAGACCAGACTACACAGGTCTAGTCTACATCCTGGTGGTATGGTGGTTGCTGTTGTTGCAGGTACCCAGCTCCCCCACACCCTCAAGTGTCCGAGGACACACCACAGAGGCTGCATCGGTGTCCAGGCATCATGGTGATGGCTCCTGTTGATGTGGGACGAGCTGCCCAACACCGAGGTGAGTGCTAGACTGCACTGAGGGTATGGAGACACACCCCCTGTATACCTGAAATGCAACGCCCCACATGCCATGTTGCTCTCATGTCATGCCAGGAGATGGCAGGTCCATGGCATGGGGTTGCTGTGAGGTAGCACACAGGGCACATAGATGTCACACCACACATGCCCAGCCTCATGCCCACACATGCAGGCGGTGCTGCCAACAGCTAGTATGAGACCCTCTGCCCATAGCAGGAGCGGCCCCCATTGCACGCAGACATGTGTGCCATGTGGCTCGTAATGGGCAGGGATACAGGACCCTAATGGTTACAAACATTGCTTATCCCCCCAGGTAGAGGACCTACAGAAGAAGGGCAGAGGGATGCGGCTACACTGCCCTGGATACCTCCACTGCATGCAGAGGGAGGCAATGGCCGGGGGTGACGGTGAGTGTCCCAGCCACTGTTCCTTCTAAGCTGTGCGTGTGTGCGTGTGCACACACCTCACCGAGTGAGCGCACATACTTTACAACAGAGCGCACAAAAATTACGGTTCTGATTTTGATAGAAAACAACACAGATGTTTTAAAATTTAAAAGTTGTGATTGTAATTACTAGAAATGTTCTGCTTCATTTAGTAATCATCTATTTTCATTTAATTTGATTAAAATCAATGTGGTGTGCATACTGTATTCTGACGTGTGGTCAAATTTTAAAGTCTATAACTCCGAGTGTCATTATGTGGTGCACAAAAATTTAACCTTCCTTCAAAAGCTGCACAGCTGATATTTTATGCGCACACAGCCTACAGAAAATTAGAGGGAACATTGGTCCCAGCCTATGCAGTGCGCCACACCATGTCCCAGTGGCACGCCAGCCTGTGATGACACATACAATGTGTCTGTGCCGTAACAAACGCATGACGCCCTGTTCATTTCTGCATGACGCCCTGTTCATTTCTACCAGAGGCTGCAGATGCTGGGGAGGGTACCTCTGCACCCACACCACCTGGTGGCAGCCCCCCCCCCCCGTGACCACTGGAGGCACCGAGGTGGCTGTGGGGGAGGAATACATGGAGGGTGGGGAGGGGGGGAGGGGTGGGAGGAGGGGGTGGTGAAGGGTGCTGGGGAGGTGGAGTGGGAGGGAGAGGAGGGTGAGGGGGTGGGTAGCGGGGAGAGTGAGGGGACCAGCCAGGGCAGGGAGGGGGGGACATGGAGAGTGGGGAGGGGGAGCCTGTGCATGAGGGCGGATGCAGGTCACCACAGGGCACTGAGGGCCCCTGCCACCTGCCCCATGTGCATGGCCAAGGTGTCAGGCTGGGTGTGGGACCCCCATACATTGCCACACACAGGGCCCATGCAGAAGCCACCACCCAGACCACAGCCACATGGTGTGACTGTGGTGGCAAATGTGTGGGTCTCCTGTGTGTAGCGATGGGCACCGTAAGGCAGACCCTGACTGACCATGGCCACGCCATCAGGCAGCTGACAGCTGCTGTTGAGGATATGACTGAGGTGATGCACCGCCAGCATTATCATGGCATGTTCATGGCGCATCCCCAGCCATACCCCCACGGCGGGCCCCCGGGTGTGTGATCCACAGATATAGCTGTGGCCATCTCCCAGTGTCTGCAAGGTAGTGCAGTGGAAGCACAGATGGAAAAGGTGGCAACCCTAACAGCCAAATGTATCCCCACTAACGTGTGCGACGGATGTCCATGCTGTGCTAACGCAAAATTGTGAACCAGTTTTGCTGTTGACCCGCCTGTGGGAGGGTGTTGTTGTGTTGAACATTTTAACATTTGTATGGCACCTACCAACACATATTTGGATTAAAACATTGTGTAGGCAGCCAAATCTTGCAATGGTCATGTGTCCTTTGTACATACATGCTGTAGCAGTGAGTGAGACACCTGTGTGCATGTCCCAGTGTGTATTTGTGCAACATATATTACTCCAGCCCCACAACAGGCTGTGTGGAGTGCAATGTGTGCTGCCGGATGTATTCCCCGATGACATCGTGATGTAACCATGTGCTGCACCGTCCAACAGACATGGTCACATGCACGTTGTTACAGATAGTCAGTCTGTAGCAGGGATGCAGCACATGATAGGACGGCGAGGAGGTATGGATGTGGTACATATGATGCAGCGTAGTTGTAATGTATGTGGGAATCCACGTGTCCGACAGTGCGTCAGTCAGTGGGTTTCACCATGATGGGGTCTGGTGGGGTGAAGGAGCAGCGGCGCACTACAAGCACTGGAGGGGGATAAGCCTCTGACAGCAGCTAGGTATATCTGTACGTAGTGTCTGTCTGCCAAGCATGTGCGGTTAGTATGCAGCGGTGACCCTGGTGTGTGTCTGACAGACAGGTCACCCATGTAGATGGCCTAATGTGGATGATATGCGGGGACAGAAGGGAGATATGCCCCACAATGTTGGTGAACCAGCAGGCATATATAGAAGGTGGCAGGGGGAGGGAGGGTGTAACCCCAGGCATATGTAGGGCCGTTAAGACATGGCACGATGCTGTAGGGCACATGTGACCATGGTAACCCCAATTGGGACAGCCCACTCAGGGAACCCCCGACAAAAGAAAAAAGGACACGTGCACATCGGTGAACAGAGGTAATGCATCATTTAATGTGGAGGTCAGTCCAACTTACAGTCACACACCTATGGCCTGCATGACCTCCCACGCCCACGCCCCCGCCCCCTCTCACCACCCCCCACCACCCTTGCTGCTGATGCTGATGCTTCTGCCGCCTCTGGTGCCACTGCAGGCTGCAGGATATGTCCCACCATGGCCTCAAGTGCATCCGCCACCCGGCCTATGCCAGCTGCGATATCCACGGCAGTCCCTCACAGCTTCCGTGTCTCCAGGCTGTGCTCCTTGACGTCCCTGCGGAGCCCATACCCCCCCCCCCCCCGCATGAGGGCCTGAAACGCCTGGCATTGGGCACGCTGGACCTGCTGCTGGCCACGCATCTCAACCCATATAGCAATTAGCGCCTGGTGATTGCCTGTGGGAGAAGAACAAGGTGACCTGTGAAACATCTGTTGCCTAGACCCCAATATGTATGACCTGCCCATTCCCCACTGAGCCACACCAACCACCCCAGACATGGCCAGGGGGGCATATGTATGTGTGGAGTCCCACTGTCATTGTGTGTGTGTGTGTGTGGCCCCACTGCTGTGTCTGGGGGTTGTTGTGCCGCACCAGCACATGCAACCATCCTGTTAGTTGCCTACCCGTGGAATCCCTGTGTGCCAATGCCGTATGTGCCCGCAGCTCCTGGAGGACGACATGCATTGTGCCCGTTGTTGCAGTGGACGGCCTTGGCAGTGGCAATGTGGGGCTTACCCCCATATCCTCGGGCCCCTCGCCAGCCACTGTTGTGCCTGTGTACCCTCTCCACTGGGGTGACCCGTCGTCTTCCTGGATGGCCACCTCCTCAGGCAGCACATCAGCTCATGGGGTGTCTGGGGCGTTGCTGATGGCAGCCTCTGCATGCAGCACCTTGTCGACCTCCACTGGCTCGGGCTCACTGCCATTGTCCTCCTCGGCTGCCTCGATGGCCTGGATGTTACCTGGGGGGAGGGGGTGGAACAAGGTACACAGTAGATATGGGGTTGTCACAGACACAGACATAGAGCACATATTTACGTAGACATATTTTCGTAGAAATATGGATATATTTAGGTAGACACATATTTGTTTATGCACTCCTTGCTTTCTTCTGTCCCTCTCATTTGGTCTGCCCTAGGGACAGGAATATGTCTGCTTGCTCCCTCGTTACCTCCGGTTCCTCCTCCACCACACATTGTATGCACAGAACTGACCAACTGGAAGAGATTGCCCCATTGTATAACCAACATCTGGGGTGCGGACATCCAGGTCTGACTGGGAGCATGGAATAAGTATGTGTGGGGAACTCCCAGACCCTGGATGTCCTCACCAGATATCAGATATGTCCAGGACATCCTGGGCTATATCCATGCCTACATCTGTCCAAAGTCACACTATATGAAAAATATACCCTCAAAGAGCCAATATAATCAAAATATATACAAAAAACTCCAAACAAGGCAGACAAAAAAACAAAACAGGAAAAAATAGAAAAAAAGAAAAAGAACGTGAGACAGAAAACACCAGTTGGAGTAAGCAGCTTGGAGGAAAAAAGACCTCAGTAACCCACCATATTAACAATGGAGGAAACGAGTCTTACATCAGGGTTTACAACCCAACACTCATGAGAAGACTCTATTTACATCAAAGGTCTGTCCAAAAAAACCTCTAAGATGCAAACACAAAACACCAACCGGTGTGTTTGAACACAGCAATGACAGTCACATAGCATAGCAGAAAAAAGGCAGCAAAATAGCAGCGAATCAACAACAAAGTTAAATCCAAAAACTTAACTGAAGTCAGAGCAGGAAGAAAGCCTGAAACGAGCCCCGACTTGAGCCCCGACACCAGATGTTTCGCCTTACGGCTTCCTCAGGAAGCTTCAAAGCACGTAGAACTTGAACTCAAATGAAGAACGCTGATTCCAAATGCGTAGAACTTGAACTCAAAAGAAGAATGCTGATCTGCAAAAAACGTGAGCAAACAATCTGTCTCATATTCAACAAAAAAACCCACAAAAGAGCACAAAAAAGCACTTACCGTGGGGTAAGTCTTTTTTGTGCTTTTTTGTGCTCTTTTGTGGGGTTTTTTGTGCTGTGTGCTGCATGTCTCAGACATACCTGCCTGTGAGTCAGCCATGTCCAGCGCCGGGGAGAAGCCATGGATGTAGATGGGACCTAGGTGCTCAGCAAGCTGCTGCTCCAGGGGCGTGAGGCTTGGGATGAAGGGGCCGCCCCCGCCAGTGCCACTAGCATTTCGGCGTTCTGCAGTCATGTGTGTACGGACCCCCCCGTCTGATATCACTGAACCTCTTATGGAGGCTGTCAAGGTCCCTTGGTGGCCCCCCCCCCACCTGTGCCACGGCCCCCTGCACCTCCTCGCACACCTGGGTCCTTACGCTGACAGTTGTGCGTGAGCTCATGCGCCCATACAGCTCCTCATAGTGTTCGAGGACACTTGCCAGCAGGTTGTGGTTTTCCTGCTGGCTGAATCTTATGGCCCTCTTCCTCTCCCCATCTGGCACAGGCATCTGCCTACGCTTGCCTGTGCTGTGCCCCTCAGGTTGCTCCTGGGTGGGGTCTGACATACCCGATAGGCCGGAAACCTCAGACTCTGGATGACCCATCCCTCCTGTCTCTGGGGACTGCGGCCCTGGCGTTTCCCCAGACACCCCACCTATCATGTCCAGCCGCAGAATGTCCCTGCTCTCCCTGTCCTCCCTCTGCATCCCGGACCTGTCTGACCTCCTGTGGCCCTTGCCCCCTCCCCCGTCGCCTTCACCAACCCTCACCACCGTAGCCTCTCACCAGCCCTGCCTCCTGTCACCCCCACCATGTACCAACCCAGCCACTCATCACCACCACCACCGGCCAACCTTGCCACTTGCCTCTCCCACCACTCACCAACCCAGCCACCTACCTCCCCCACCGCTCACCAGACCTGCCACCTACCTCCCCCACCACTCACCAGCTCTGCCACTCTCCATGCCTAACCTGCCTCTGGCCCTCCGTTCGCTTCACCACCAATAATGCCCACCATCAATCTCGCTCACCTGCACTAACCCCTCAGCATGTGCACATTAATATATGGATCTTTGGATGTCTGCGCATGTGTGCGCACGTTGCGCATACGCATAGGCGATGCGCAGGGTGCGTATGTGGAACCGTGTGCTGCACATGCGCAAGACATGTATGTGTCTTCGCATGTGTGGTGGCTGGTTCTGCACCCGTTCCATAGGTGCCAGGGGTCAGCGGAACCGTGAGCTGCACATGCACAAGACGTGTACGTATCTGAGCATGTGCGGCGGCTGTTTCCACTGACCCCTGTTGCCTGTGAAACGGCCGCGGTACCGTGCGCCGCACATGCACACTACATATTTGTGTTGGGGCGTATGCATATGCGGCGTCAGCTCACACCATACCATCTGTTTTGGCTTTTTTACAGCTTGCGTGTATCCTGGCACAGCACATACGCAGACACGTACACGTTTTGCGCATGTGCAGCGCATGGTTCCACTGACCTCTGGTGCCTATGGGATGGGCACAGAACCAGCCACCACACATGCGCAGATACGTACACGTCTTGCGCATGTGCGGCGTATGGTTCCGTGTATGCACCCTGCGCATCGCCTATGCACATGCGTAACACGCGCACACACGCACAGACGTCCAAAGATCCTTATATTAATGTACACACCTGGTACACTCTGAGGGGTTAGTGCAGGCGAGCGAGGTTGATGGCGGGCGTTATTGGTGGTGAAGCGAACGTAGGGTCAGAGGCAGGTTAGGCGTGGAGAGTGGCAGGGCTGGTGAGCGGTGGGGGAGGTAGGTGGCTGGGTTGGTGAGTGGTGGGAGAGATGAGCGGTGGCCTTGGTAAGTTCTGGTGGAGGTGTGTGGCTGGGTTGCTGAGTGCTGTGGGAGGTAGGTGACATGGTTGGTGGGTGGTGGGTGAGGTAGGTGGCAGGGTTGGTGTGCGGTGGGGAGGTGGCTGGCACGGTTGGTGTGTGGTGTGTGGAAGGGTTGGTGGGTGGTGGATGTGGTGTGTGGCTGGGTTGGTAAGTGGTGGGGGAGGTGAGTGGCAGGGTTAGCATGCGGTGGGGAGGTGAGGGGGTTGGGTTAATAGTGTCCGCTATGGCGGCCTTTGTGGTTGCCTCATGTACACTGGGGGATGTGCAGGGCTTGCGGTTGCCTGACAAGGAAGATGGTGTCCATGGGGCTGGGGCACAGGGCGGGGGTGCAGGCCCGCTACAACACTGATCTGCAGCTGTGGGGGCAGGTCAGGTAGGGGCTGTGCCAGCACGGCACAGGAGGCATGCCAAGCTGCAGGCTCACCAGCCTTGCCTCTACAAGCCCAGGGCCCAGCTCCAGGACATGCATGAGGACCAGGTCATCTCCCTCTACCGCCTGAGCACAGGGGCTATTAGGGAGCTCTATGAGGATCTAAGACCTGACCTCGAGCCCCTGACTGGTCAATCACATGCCATACCAGGTTTGGTCAAGCTCTTTGGTGCCCTACATTTCTTTGCCTCTGGCTGTTTCCAGTCATCTGTGGCCGCAGTGGGTGCCATGAGCCGCCCCACCTACTAACGCTGTCTCCACCAAGTACTGCGTGCCATGATCAGCTGGGTTGGGAATTACATTGCATTTCCCAATGCTAGGCAACAGTGAGGGACCCTGAACCAGGCCTTTTTGGCAATTGCCGGGTTACCACATATGATGGGAGCTATTGATTATACACATTTGCCCTGGTCCCGCCCAGAGACAGGGAGGCAGTGTTCCGCAACCGCAAACACTACCACTCCCTGAATGTTCAGGTTGTATGTGATGCAGGTATGCGTATTCTGAATGTGGTCCTGCGGTTTGCAGGGTCCACCCATGACCAATGTTCCCTCTAATTTTCTGTAGGCTGTGTGCGCATAAAATATCAGCTGTGCAGCTTTTGAAGGAAGGTTAAATTTTTGTGCGCCACATAACGACACTCGGAGTTATATACTTTAAAATTTGACTACATGTCAGAATACAGTGTGTACACCACATTGATTTTAATCAAATTAAATGAAAATAGATGATTACTAAATGAAGTGGAAAATTTCTAGTAATTACAATCACAGCTTTAAAATTTTAAGACGTCTGTGTTGTTTTCTATCAGAATCAGAACCGTAATTTTTGTGCGCTCTGTTGTAAAGTATGTGCGCTCACTCGGCGAGGTGTGTGCATGCGCACACGCACACAGCTTAGAGGGAACAGTGCCCATGACTCCTATATCCTGCATCACTCGGCACTGTACAATTTGAGGCCAATTTGAGGACTGTATACTGCTGGGTGGGTATTTGTCATCTCTGACATGCACATCGTATACCCCTGCTATCCATCTGAACACGTCTGTCTTTGACGTGTGTCCCAAATTGTGTGTGTGTGTGTCATTTGTGTGTGTGGGAGCTGACACGGGGGGGGGGGGGATGACTCCAGGTCCTCTGTGCTGCGGTGCTGTGGGTTGGTGGCACACTGACATTTGACGTTTCATGACATTTGACATTGTGTGTTTAGGTTGGCACAGTATGACACACATGTATGCTTCATGTTTATCAACAGTGTTGTGTTGTCTGTGCCATCCAGCCTGCCACGGTGAGGTAACTGTTCCCATCGCACCATCTGTGTGTGGTGAATAGCATGACCGTCACATGCTTGCACATGTGTGCATCTCTGCCCTTGTCCAAGGTGCATTGCATGTGTGTCTCTGAGGTGTTCGTGGCTGGCGCTACTTCCTTTCAGCCTCTGGTGTCTGCCCATGTGTCTGCTGTGGTTCAGGATAATGTTGTGTGCACTCCTTCTACCTCCCCCAATGCTCTGTATCTCACACCTCCATACACTGGCGCATAGTTGTTGTGTCCCATCATGTGTTCCCCTATGTTTCTGTCTTACCTGTAGGTTCTGTGGGTTTGCACGTACATTCATGTGTGCATGTGTGTGGACATCAGCTACTGGTTTAACGTTCAACATTTCTTTATGCAGGTGATGCAGGATGTGGGTGTCGGCCCTGACTGCTAACCCCTGTGCGTCTACCACGGACACGTGCAGAGATGAGGTACAATGAGGCCCATGCCTCTAGTCACTCCGTCATCGAGCACACCTTTGGCATTTTGAAAAGTCGCTTCAGGTGTCTGGATAGGACTGGTGGGGCCTTACAATACCAACCCGTGACAGTGGCAGAGATCATTATTGCCTGTTGCATCCTGCACAACATTGCTCTCAGGGACGATCTCGATGTCGAAATTAATGAGGATCTGGAAGACAATCCAACGTACCCTCCTATACATGCCCGTGGTGACACACGTGAGGGCGCAGCACTCAGGCGCCAGTTGATTGAGGAGCTGTTTTCATGTGAGTACTGGATGTTTTGGAAAAAACATTTGGATAGATTGTCAGACGGCTGCCTGGGTGAGAATGTTCACAGTCTTGGCAAGTGCATATGTCAATATGATTGGCAAGGGATTGTGGGCAATGCAGTCCATTCACACCCGACACAGCTGCTCACAATAATTTAGTTGTGCTCAAGGGTAAAGCCAATAAGATATTTATTTATGGGGTTATTTCTCCCAACACAGATATACTTGGTAGCACATAAATCAGGTTACTTGCTTTCAGTGTTAAACTTGGAAAAACAAAATCAGGAAAAACAACATTTGAACTTGTCAGGCAATCAAAGCAAAAGAAATAAGACCTGGTTGGTAACAAACTGGTCTTTTCTGTAGGCTTTAGCTAATATTCTCTTAGCAAGTATCAAACAACAAACCAAAAGCCACAAAGAAAAGAAAAACTGTTCTTTTCAGGTTAACTTCTTATATCTTCCCACATAGATTCAGAAGTGATTCTCTCAGAGCTCACAAGCAATTAGGTAAGGCTCAATTGCTAGCAGTTATCCAGCTGAAACCCCTTAGCTGGCTTGCTTTCTACTGCGTGGCTAAAAATCTTACTCAGGAGCTTTTCTGAGTAGATTAAAGAACAAGTTTGTATTTCTTTGTGATGGTTGCTGTACTTTGTAACAGAAAATCACCAAAGGAGTTTAGACAGAGAGCAGTCCATGTAAACAGATTCTTCATCTGCTATCACCCCCTCTTCTTATTTATTTATTTATTTAATTTATTTTATTTAACTATTTCTTTTATACCGCCCCTTCCAGAGATCAAGGGCGGTTTACATATAACAGGTTAACAGTCTTGTACACAGTTTGTATACATTTTACATAGAACAATAGAAATCAACTATTTACATTGAACATTGTACACAGTTTGTATATATTTTACATAGAACAATAGAAATCAACTATTTACATTGAACAGTAAATATAAACGTTGTAAGTATTAAAGAAAAACAATAAGCAGAGACATCTTTTAAGTATTAAAGCAAGAACTTTGTAGGTATTAAAGCAAACCCATCAAACTTTTTACAAATGTATATTTACAGTGTGTGGTGTGTGTGTTGTGTGGGGCAGATATTGGTGTAGGTGTTGGAATTTAGTTCCTTTTTTTTGTCGTCTTTGGGGCGTGTGAGTGGGGGTGGGCATGCTTGTGTTTACATTGTTTGGGTTAAGGGAGTTTGTGCATGTGTGAACAGGTTTGTTGTGGAGCTAGCTTTGGGGTAGTAGGGACTTCGAAGTGTTCAGTGAACAGGTAGGTCTTTAATTCTTTTCTGAATTGGAAGAGGTCTCTTATGGTGCGAAGTTCAATAGGGAGGTCGTTCCAGAGTGTAGGAGCAGTGAATGAGAATGCTCTGGAGCTAGTGGTGTTCTTAGTTTTGCGGATGGTTTTTGGTATGATGAGCGAGTGGGCTGCGTTTTGTCTGAGGGTCCTTGTCGATGTTGGAGATTGCAGTAATGTGGATAAGTGTGAGGGGGTTATGTCGTTTATGAGTTTATAGGTTGTTAGGATTATTTTATATTTAATTCGACTGTTTATAGGGAGCCAGTGGAGGTCTAGCAGTATAGGGGTTATGTGGTCTGTTAGGCGAGCTTTAGCAATCACTTTTGCACAGATGTTTTGTGCTCTTTGAAGAAGGTATGTGCTTTTTTGCGGGAGGCCTATTAGGAGACTATTGCAATAGTCAAAGTGAGGGGTGATCAGTGTACTTACTACGGATCTAAAGTCTGGTGTTTCTAGGAGTGGCCTTAGGTGTTGAATTGTTTTGAGTTTATAGAAAATGGTTTTTACTGTTTGTTTTATGTGTGGTAACATGGTGAGAGTGTGGTCTATTATTACTCCTAAGTATTTTACCTGTTTTCTGACAGGTATGGAGGTTTTGTTGATAGTGATTATTTCCGGGTAGGTGTTCTCAGTCATAGATGATCTTGTCACAAACATTGCCTCAGTTTTTTTGAAGTTTATGCTGAGGTGGTTAGTTTCCATCCAGGAGGTGGTTTCAGCCATGCATTTGGATAGCGAGTCATATGTAGGGTTTTTAATGGTTATGGGGGTAGCTAGCATGATGTCATCGGCATATATAAAGTGGTTAATCTTGTGTTTTTTAAATATGTTTGTTATCGGTTGCAGGTACAGGTTAAATAGGAGGGCTGATAGGGCTGATCCTTGGGGTATTCCCTGTCCTTGGGGGAATGTTTCTGATGCTTGTTGGTCAATTTGGACGCGTATTAATCGGTGTGAAATGTAGGATTTGAACCAGTTAAGGACAGTCCCGCCTATTCCTAGATTTTCTAGTCTGTTGATCAGTGTCAGATGATTAATGTTATCGAATGCGGCTGAGATATCTATAAATAGGAGTAAGTATCCTTGTTGTTTGTCATCTGTGCCCTTGATGAGGAAGTCCATAAGGGTGATTAGGAGGGTTTCTACTCCATGGGATGGGCGGAAACCAAATTGGTGTGAGTCAAGGGGTTTGTATTCATCAATGTGTTCCTGTAACTGAATTTGGATTGTTTTCTCTATAATTTTGGCTATGAATGGAATGCTGGCTATAGGTCTGTATGAGTTTGGATCTTTTGAGTCTAGCTTATTATTCTTTATTATTGGTCGGAGTGTTGTGAGTTTTAGGGCATCAGGCATGATGCCCTGTGAAAGAGATTGGTTAACTATGTGTTGTAGATTTACCGCCAGTTCCTCTTTCGCACACTTAATCCATGAAACGGGGCATGGGTCGAGTGGGGAGGTGGTGGTGTTTATCATTGTTATGATTTTGAGAAGTTGTTTTTGTTCTATCAACTGGAAACTTGTCCATTCATGCGTGGTTTTCGTGTTTGATAATAAAGAAGTTGGGGTAGTGGGCTTGTTTTTTAGTTTTTCTGCAAAATGATTTGCTAGTGTTTGTATATTAATTGCTTGTTTAGGTTCGCTGTTATTAGCTTTGGTTAATGTTTTTACTATCGCGAATAACTCCCTTGGGCGGTTGATGGATGAGTTTATTACTTTAGAGTGGTAGTCTCTTTTTGATTTGTTAATTGCGCTTTTGTATTCTATAAGTAGGACCATGTATTGGGATTTGTTTTCATCAGATTTTAGTTTTCTCCATCTCTTTTCTTGTCTCCTCAGTTGTTTTTTTAGTTTTCTCAGCTCTTTCGTGAACCATTTTTCTGTCTTTTTTGTTTGTTTGTGTAAGACTTCTGTGTGGACAGCTGCTTTTTGAATAGTTAGGTTCCAATTTGATATGGTTGAGTTGATGTCTGGTGTGGTTGTGTCTAGTTTGGGTAGTACTTTGTCGAGGAATGTGTCTTTGTCAAAGTGTTTGAAGCGTGATATATGCGGGGTTGTGTTCCCATTATTTTTTGGGACTTGTGCTGATAGCTGGAATGTGATTAGATGGTGGTCTGACCAGGGTACTTCGGTTATACTCGGGGTGGTATGTAGTAGGTGACTGTAGAGTGAGGCTGGGAGGAAAATTACGTCAAGTATGTTGCCTCTTTTGTGTGTAGGAGCGTGTATTATCTGTGTGAACCCCATTTGTGACATGGCATCTATGAAGTTATCTGATTGAGAATGGTTCAGTGATGGAAGGTTCAAGTCACCAAGGAGAATAAATGGTTTGCTTTGTGACGCTGTGCATGCAAGTTCTAGGATAGGGGTGAGATTTTTTTGATCAGATGAGGGGGGTCTGTAGATGAGGGTGAGAGCCATGGTTTTATTTTCTATGTTAACAATGTCCATACCATCTATATTATTTAGGTTTGTAAGGGTGAATTTTAGGTCATTTTTTGGTGAGGATCAGTACTCCCCCTCCTCTTTTTATGTTCCGTTGGCAATTGAATATGTCATATTGATATGTGGTTAGTTGGTTTAGTAGTATAGTGTCTGTAGGTGAGAGCCATGTTTCAGTAATACAGATAATGTCAGGGGAGGTATCGTTAATTATGTCATTAATTATTGGTAATTTATTTCTTATTGATCGGATGTTTATTAGGATGAGTTGTAATTTGGTGTTTGTATTGTCATTTTGGTCGATTTTATCGCTTATAGGTTGTTGCTTTATTTGGATGAGTCGGTGATGACGTTTGTGTGAGGTGTGGCGCGAATGGTAATTGCGAGAGTTTGTGTATGTAGAACTATATGTTGGATTCTGGTACAGATTGTAGGTGATTGGGAAATTATTGTAAGGGTTCCGGTTATGATTGTGGATGATTGGAATGTTTTTGTATGGACCTTGGTTGGTTTTGTAAGTGTATATATGTTGAGTTAGGAGGGTTATTAAGAAGAGAGTGAAAAGGAGATTTATAATCCTAGTAGGAGACATTGTGTTCATTTTATGAGGTAAAGGGAAGAGTGTTAGGGAAGTAGTTGAAGGGAGGGAGATTATTACTGGTAACAGTATCTCAGGCTGACAGTGCAGGGAGGGTACTTACTACTGGCAACTGTGTCTCACAATAACAGTTCAAGAAAAAGTAATTACCATTGGCAGTAGCATCTCACAATAATTACTATTGGCAATGATTACTACTGGCAACAGTAACTTATGATGATTACTACTGGCAATGATTACTACTGGCAACAGTATCTCACAATGATTACTACTGGCAATGATTACTACTGGCAACAGTATCTCACAATGATTACTACTGGCAATGATTACTACTGGCAACAGTATCTCACGATGATTACTACTGTTTTGGTTGTTGTATACGTGCTGTGGGATTACATTTCTATATGCCTCCACCAGGCCTCAACATGCAACCATTCAAAACGAACCTTGAACGTCTATGCAGGCAGCTTCGATTTTGCGAATGTTGCTGGTGCTGTTATCCTGCTGCCGGAGAGCTGCTGATGATGGCAGGAGTTTTTCTAGTGCCCCTTCTCGCGGTCCCCGCCTAAGGGCCACGCCAAAGGGCCCTCTGGCGAGGCCCTCAGGCGCGGGCCCGCAAGGCGCGGGTGCGCCCGATTGGCGCCGGATTTAATCATGCTTCACGCTGCCCCGATTGGGTAGCGCCTCTGGTGGGGGTGGTGCTCTCGCGGTGCTCCGGCCTGCTCTATCCCCTCAGGGAGAGCCGATCTCAGGGCCGGAGTGGAGGTAGAAGGACCGCGCGCCCGATTGGCGCCGGATTTAAGCGTGCTTCACGCTGCCCCGATTGGGTAGCGCCTCTGGTGGGGGTGGTGCTCTCGCGGTGCTCCGGCCTGCTCTATCCCCTCAGGGAGAGCCGATCTCAGGGCCGGAGTGGAGGTAGAAGCATGGGTTCAATATCATGGATTGGCACAGATGAATCTCCCAATGGAGCAATTTCAGGAGAATACTTGTTTCCCTGCTGTCTTTCAAGGTTATAGCTAGGGCATAGATTAGTGTTCATACCTGAGCTTCCATTGCTGTTAGAGTTCCTCTCTATATAGCCTGGCCAGTATGTAGTCCAGTTCTTATGTCCAGCCTTCCAATCCAGATCCCTGGACACTGGATCTATCTTCACATACCTTCTGGCACGGTCTTAGGGTCCCTTCCACGTGCAGCCGTCTCCCTCACAGGTACCGTCTGGAGATTCCTAGCTCTGCAGCACCATTCCTCTGGCTTTCCCCAGTCCAATGGTGTATGCTGGCCCTTGGAATGCCTCCCAGTATACGTACTGCTCTGGACTCTTCTAGACCTCTCAAAGGCTTTCCTCCTCTTTCTTCCAAAGGGTTTCTTTCCCTCTCTGTCCGTCCGGTTTGGCTTCTGCTTCTGATGATCCTCCTGATGATGAAGATGATCAAGCTCAAGCTGATTCTCTGTAGAATAAACTCTACCTTTATTCTGCTTAGATGAGTGCTCCTCCCTAACCCAGCGCAGCTGTGCTGAATCAGTCCCTGCCCTTTGAGATGAGTGCTTAGGGATTACCTCATAGCCCTCCTGATTGAACACATGTTTCCCCACTTCAGCTCCTCTAATGGCTGTTGGAAACCTGGTGCATTCTGGGACTGGTAGTCTTTTATGGGAAAATTCTGTTTTCTTATTTCTACCAGAACTGACAGGTTGCTTGTTCAGAGTCACTTCACCTTTTCTATAGCCCCTTCCTGAGCTATGATAAGCTTCCTTATCACAAGATATATGTACTACAACGACTACTGAGCATTGCTAACGCACTACCAGTCATACGCAGCACTGCACTGACATTGCTGACACAATGCCTGGCCATCTGAGCTTACAATGTGGTCCAACTGCTAACACAGAAGGTCTGAGCAGGGGACAACAGCGGGTGGAGGTGATTAATGTAGTCAGGATTATTAGGCTTAGGTGATGTGATAGGCTGTCACACAGGGTTTTGAGATGGTTGGTGAAGGTAGCTGCCCTGCAGCCACCCATAGTTAGTTCCAGGCATTGGGTGCTGCTAGGTGACAGGTGTTTGGTCCCGCATTAACAGTGGGAGGGGGGGCAGCCCATTGATAGGCCCAGTTGGCTTGACGTGTGGGGATGACATTTGGGGGATATGAGGGGATTGATTGGATTGTATGCTCTGATGAGCAGGGACTGTGTGTAACATGTTTCAGAATGGCGATGCATACAGGTGTTAGCACTGTTTACATGCTCAGTAGCAGTAGTAGTATTTGTAGTACTTGGGTTATGCGCGTCAAGGTACAGGACAACCACAGTGTAACTGCATGTATGGATCAGCAGGTGCATCTTATTTATTTTATTTATTTAGAGAACATTTGTATACCGCTGCTTCCAGCGATCAGCAGCGGTTGACTATACATATCAGGAGGGGTAATCAACAGTTAATACAGAATGATTGCATGCCAAGATTCACACTGGGTTCACACTGCACAAAAATCTGATACAATATTTACAGGTGCAATTACATATATACATATTGTTACAATATTTACAACTTGCAGTTATATATATACATTCTGTTACACTAATTACAGCTAAACTGGGGGGAGATGCACTACCCTAGATGTATTACATGGTGGTTCAAATCCCTTAAAGTCATGACCTCGCCTGGGGCCTGTGAGGTGTCGTGACCTCGCCTGGGGCCTGTGAGGTGTCGTGACAGGTGGGGTGTTGTTGTCATACTGAGGCTGTCGGTAGATTAGCCATGCAGTGCAGTGTTGAATAAATTGCGGCGGACAGAGATGATTTAGAGGCAGACCAGCAAGGTGTAGGTTACAGTGAGCAGGATGGCAGGTGATGAAGGGAGGCATTAGGACTTTATTTGTGTGTTCTGGGGTGACGGCAAGGATCTTGCTGATGTTATCTAGGGGGACACCGCAGGCCATAGCTGCATGATGTGTATGTGTGGGGAAGGGGTGCAACAGGTGATAGAAACCTGCTACCTTGACGGCCACATCGACAGAAGGTGTATTCAACCTATACACAGACACTGTAAGGGTTGGAGAGGGTTTAGGGGCGATGCCCAGATGTCCGGTCTTGGCCATGCTCATTTCATGCAGCAGGGGTACCTGCAACCAGCAATGTCAGGGAGCAAGCTGAGGTTGGGATGTGGTTTGCCAAATGTAGTTCATGTGTTGTGAGATATTTTTCGGACACATCAGCATACAGCTGCTACTGATAGCCAGGGGATGTGCCTGCTGCACCAGGGAACTGGGTATGGGGCCATGGGAATGTAGCAGCCCCTGCATATATTCCTTTCGTATAGCACCTTGGAGCGGGTTAGCAGGGGAGGTGGACCCACAGGAAACACACACTGAGGGTGCTATGGGAGACATATGGGGGAGGCAGGGTTGTACCTGAACCTTTGGGCCGTGCACGTACAGGGTAGCGCAGTGACAGTTGTGGTCAACGGTCGCAAGGGCAGCAGAGAGATCACAATGGGGATGGACAGGCTACAGGCCTGTGGACATGGCCAGGAACACGTCAGTGGCGGGTTGAGGTGGGGAAAATTAGGTACAGTGTCATGACGAACTGGCAGACTGTGACGGATCTAGGGAGTTATGAGAGATAAGGACCTGAAGCTGGTGTGTTTGTGGCACAGCCCCAACATGAGATATGTATGTTTCCCTTTTGTTTCTCATTCCACAGGACATGCTTGGTGACGTCTCTGGTGGTGTAGTGTGGTGCCAGCTGTGTGTACCTCATTCAACGTGCAGGACACTGGGGTAGTTGGACATACAGGTACTTTGTCTGTGTCGACAGTCAGGAGCAGCACATGTCACAGGTTGTCTGTCTAATGCACATATGTTGTGAGTGACCTATTGAGCGTGCTTCCACGTACCCCATATGTTGATATTGGCCACACATATCCACATGTGTTCGTGCCCAGTTTGTCTTCTCCAGCACTGTCTCTGGGACACATCCAACAGGGCTGCATGTGTCTACAGGTCCTAGGTGTTCTGGTGGTGGGCCGCACTTACACCCTTCCCTGATATTGTAGCATCGGCCAACAGTAGTGTATCATCGCTTTTACAAGGCCTTTATCTCCACTATTTGCCAATTGTGCACTTACAGGCCGTATGTTACTGGTGACACGCTCACCTTCTCATACTGTGTGTGTGTGTGTGTTTGTGGGTGACTCTGTTATGATACAGTGTGCATGCAGTTTGCATTATCATGTGGTGGGTGAGGTCTACCTTTCTGGTGTTAACCTTGTGCAGTGTGCGCGTGTGTTGTGGGTTGACCTATCTCATGTGTATTGACAGACCACTGCACAACAGCATTTATGTATCCAAGATATCACCATAATTTGGACATGTGGCAACGGCGGTTGGACATGGGGACATCATTATTCCACACATGTTGATGACATCTTCTGCCTTTATTGAGACGTGTTGTGGACTTTGCCTGCCTGTGAGGATCCCAAGCAGACATTTGCTGCAGACACACAGTAGGTAGCACCTTGGCTCATTTGGGTGTAACATCAGCCTTTATATGTTTGTTTTTTGCTGTTTGTTTCATGGACCTTTCCTGTTGGGTCTCTGTGCACCAGCGCTAATGGACATGGGGTGCAGCTGTGATACACCTGTGTCACTTGGGCATGGACATGACCATATCCATGGGACACGCTCGTCTGCGGTTGCATTTCCAAATGTCCACAACATGCACAGTGTTCTGTGTTGTGATCATGTTATGTTTGCCTGTGTGCCTTTTAATTACATTGGTACTGATGTTTGACTGGCTGCAATGTGCCCTGCTGTTGCATCCAGCATACCATGACAGTGTTTGTCCTTATTCTGACACAAGTCAGCGGACACACACAGCACATGTACTTACGTGCATCTGCGGGCGACATCACCCACCTGTTGTAGAACACAACAACACCATTCAAATATCCCTGGGAGATGGTGCCATAGGATGTTTGACCTCTGCGAGTGGGACACATGCCTATGATGAACATTACTGTTGGACTGCTACTTTCCATATAACAGGCCTGTCCAACACACCGTTGCTACCATGATCTGGCTGGGTGTCCTGTTGATTGCGCAAGACACACATGACCATTCGAGTACTGTGTCACATTGAGATATGCGGCGCTCCTGCCCGGCCTTGGGGCTAAAGACAGGAGCGGCGGTCTGATGCTTCGTGAGGAAGGAGAGTAACCTGTATCCCTGGAATGCTGGGTATTGTAGTTCCTGCTCCTCTCGCTCCGAAATAAAGAGTTGTAGTTATGGGGTTTCCAGTATTTTTATTATAGTAAAGGATATTGTTCCATCACATGGCAAATAAATGCAAACAAAATAGGTGCTTCAAATGCTAACAGGAAAACTTAGGATAAAGGCAACTTAAAGTATAACTGCTTCTTTTCACTTCTCAGCAAATTACTCACTTTGCCCCAAGAGGTCAGTTAGATTCACTGCAGCCTCTTTCAGCCACTGTTACCTTCACAGTGCTGGGGAAAATCAGGTGCACATAATTAGAGCTTTCTCAGCAAGGCAATACGACAGCTCCGTAGCATTCAATTCACATACGGTAAAAAGCATGGCATCTCTACACAGCAGACCATGCAATCCATGCTCTCACAATCTGGTAAGTCTGTATTATCTTGTGTTAACTCTTCAAGCTGTATGGAATTACTGGCTTCTGGTAACACTGGCTGTCTTCTAGCTTGCAACTCTAAAAACTGCTTAAAACTCTGTAGGAGCAATTCAGCCTGCTGTTTGGGAGGTAGGGAATTGCTATCAGCTATACAACTTCCCTCTGGCTTAAGGCTGTTTATTTTCTCCTCTCTTAGATTAAGGGGTCTGTTTACTAAACGGCGCACTTGTACGGGGCGCACATGAGCGCTCTAAAAGATGTATTTAAGTGCTCTTAAGCGCCCCGTACGAGTGCGCGGCACATTAACGGGTCCCGCAAGCGTGCGCCGACAACGCGCACATTTGCGGGGCGGTAATGTGCGAAAGAGGCGTGCCAAGGCGAAATGAGGGCGGAGGAAGGCCCCCTAGGGGCGGAGAGACGGGGTCAGTGGGCGGAATGTGGGAGGGGAGAGACTCGCCGCACAGGAGCGTGCCCGAATCTGCAAAGAAATTTACCGCCAGTGAAACACTCGCGTTAGAGGTGCTGTGCAGGGAAAAGAAACCGTTTCCGTCAGCAATGTGCAGCACAATAGTGGAAGCCCAAAAACCGTGAGCAGTGTGATCTATGTGCACAGATCAAACGCCGTAATGTCACAGGGCACTAACCACACGGGCGCCGCGCACCTTAGCGCATCTGTCAATCACAGCTTCTGTTCTTCACGACGGAACGCCCACTCCTTATACGGCACCCGCTCGGTACCGCGGACCGCACAACACCGGCCTTTAGTAAACAGACCCCTAATTGTATCAGAGTAACTGCTAGTCTCTTTTGCTAATGTTTCACACACAGGAGAATTAGCTTTATGTTCAGCCTGGAAACTTGGTGGCAATTCACTTACTTGTTGCCATGCCGTTCTGACTTCAGATGGCTCCAACGTTCTCCAGCTGGTAGAATGTTTGTTGCTCTCTGGCTCAAACGGTACTTCACAGAATGATTGTTTTCTTTCTTGTGCCTGCCTTGAAGGCTTCCTTTCCCAGGGCTGTGCCTTCCAACGGTTGTCTAATTCAGGGCTAGGTCCTCTCTCCTTGGGACTTCTACTCACTGCCTCTGAATAGAACTTTGCAGGTCTCCTTCCAATGCCAGGTTCCCAAGTATCAGCATACTGTTTTCTGGACTTCCAATCATTCCTCCTCTTCTCCTTCTTTCTCCTCTCCTTCTCCTCATTCTTCTCAATCCCCTTCTCCTTCTGACTAGCAAAGCCATGCTCTGGTTTAAAACCACGTTCTCTCCTGGACACGCCCCTTCTGTAGGGATGGACAGATAAAGGGATACCAGAATCCCCAATATGTAATTGAAGATGGATGAATTTCTTGATACAAAATGTGTTTAGAAGTTTGACTTTTCACCTACTTCCTTCTAAATAGAATAGGATGTCATGATCATGGGTTTCTGTGTAATTGTCTTTAAAATAGATGGAACAGTGTTAACTAAGCATAACGCCTATGAACTGTGTAACCATAGTTCATTGTACAGTCAGCTGGAAGTCCCTGCTGACAAAACATAATTTTTGCAACTTTTGCAATTATAAACAATTTTGTCATAATTGCGTAAATTTCATCTAATATACTGTAATCAGATCTTACTCTGTAAAAAGAACTTTGGCGACACCTTGTGTTATTTCATGGTTATAATAAATGATTGTTACTTCCTCTTTTTTTCTCTAATAAAAAGGAGCTTTTAGGAGGAGAACTTTGAATTCGGCAGGTGTGGAATTATGCCTGTCCATATACCGCTTGCCGTCTTCCCTCTGAGCTCAAAGAAAATAGCACTTTGTGTGTGTGTGATTGTGTTCTGTATTACTCTCTGCCTGTCTCTCACTTCTGATGGACCAGAGACCTAAAGAGCCGAGGTATTGTGGTCAATTCATGAAGTTTTCTTCACCTTCCAAGGGCAGGGTGTGCCCAATCAGGACTGCAGGACTCCTCCCCTGGGCTGGTCTCCATGCTCAGCTCTGTGGAATAGAGTCTCTCTTTCTTCCTTGGTTTCTCAAATAGGCATAAATCCTGCTGAACCTCAGGATTTTCATCCGTCTTCATAGGCTCAGGAGGGCGCTGTTCACCACAGATCCCCCCCTTAAGATATCACGGGCTGGCTTCTGACCAGAGGCACAGCACGTGATTCTACTCCGGGGTCTGGCGTTGATCTGTGCCCTCTCTACCACTTTCCTGTCTTGCACTACGGTGGCTACCTGAGCTAGGGCTGTTCTATCATGCCAAGGCTTCAAAAGGTTAATATGATACACTTGTTGGCGTCCTTTCTTATTCTTCACGAGATAAGACACTGGACCCACTGGCCGGACCACGGTACATGGGCCTTTCCATTGGCTCTCAAATTTCGGGTCTAGGCCTGCCACCATCACGATGACCTTGTCTCCCACAGCTAACTGGCGCGGCCGTGTGCCTTGGTCATAATAAGCCTTCTGTCGTCGCTGATTGTGTCTTAAATTGACTTCCGCCACTTGTGTGGTGCGGCGTAAGCGACCTTTTAGATCCTTAAGAAATTCTGGTACTCCCACTTCATGTACGTCGGGCTCTACCCACTGTTCCTTCAGGATATCTAATACCCCACGGGGTGATCGACCATACATAAGTTCATATGGCGCTGTCCCTAGGGACGACTGCTTCCTTTCCCTGCAAGCGTAGAGGACGAAGGGTAGCATCGTATCCCAGTTGGCCATATTTCCTTCTAAACTGCGGTGCAGCATCCTTTTAATCGTCTGATTTTGTCTCTCCACTAGCCCATTGCTTTGTGGATGATAGGCTGAGGTCTTGACATGGCGTATATCAAACGCTTCCCAAACTTGGGCTAAATACTTGGAAAGGAAATTGCTTCCTCTGTCTGTCAGAACTTCGCGAGGGAAGCCCACCTCGCAAAACAGTTTGATCAGTTCAGCCGCCACGGCCTTAGTGGATATATTACGTAGTGGCATGGCCCAAGGAAATCGTGTCGCTTGGTCTATGACCACTAAAATATATTGAAATCCCCTCGGTGTCTTGATTAAAGGACCAACAATGTCCATAGCCATTCTATGGATGGGTTCTGTAATGACCGGGGTTGATATCATTGGCACTTCTTTTGGGTGGATGGCAGAGACGCGCTGGCATGTTGGACAGGCTTCACAGAACCTTGCTGTTTCTTTGAAAACACCTGGCCAATAGAACCTTGCCAGGATCTGATCCAACGTACTTCAGATGCCCTTGTGTCCTCCGACCGGATGGTCGTGGGCCAGCCTCAAAACCAAGTTTTTGAAGGTTGCAGGCACCACCACCTGTTTGCGCGTATCGCCTGTATAGGGATCCTTGCTCTCTCTGTACAAAATACCGGTGTCCAGGAAAAACCTAGGTAGGGTATCCCTATCACTCTGGGCCCATTTAAATGCCTGACTTAAGGCAGGGTCGTCCAGTTGTTCGTTGGGGAACGTTGGAAATTTCCCAACTAGTTCTTCGGGCACCCAGGGCAATTCCTGGCCAGCCTGAGTTTCTGCCCTATGCTGAGAACATTCTTGTCTACCATTACGCTTCTGCGCTTTTGTTTTCTTCACCTTCTCTTCTGGTGCGGCTATTAAATCCTCATGGGAAGGAAGACTTCTAAATGCCTCATCAGTAGGGTCTTCTCCCTTCTCTGAGTCCTTAGCTTGGGCTCTTGTAGCTACCAGGGCTCCCTTAGGGGTTAGGCCTTGTTTCATTTCTCTATAAAAATAGGGCCAATCCCTTCCTAAAACCATAGGGTTTGGTAGCTTGGGTATCACTGCGATGGGAATTTTCTTAAGCACACCTAGCGCTTTCACCTGAAGGTTGTATACAGGGTATAGTGATGTACCTCCATGTACACAGCGGATCTTCACATTACGAACAGGCTGAATTGCTACCCCTGATGCTTGGACTTGCTGCCACAGTGCCTTGGAGAGCATTGTCTGCTCCGCGCCAGAATCCAATAACGCGGTAGTAGCAATTCCCTGCACCTCTACCTCAATGAGAAATCCTTCTCGGGTTTTTTGTGCACTTTCTGCTACTAAGGCAGTTTTAAAACAATTCTTCTGTATATGCCCTTCTCGCCCACATTTAAAACATTTCCTAGGCGGAAACCTAGCCTTCACAGTTGGCATACACATTTTGCTTGCTTCATTCTGAAATTTCCACTTCCTTTCTGACTCAGGTATTGCTGCCCCCTTTAAATCACTACTGCTTTCATGAGCCATTACCTTGGCCTGCAAGAAGCGTTCTGTGAGGTCTACTGCCTCCTGTGGGGTTTTGCAGCTTTGCAGAATCAGGAAGGTTTTTATTTCATTGGGTACAGCATTCATGTATTGCTCTACAATTAAGCTTTCCAATATAGAATCTTTAGTCCTATTCTCTGGATTAAGCCATTTATTTAACAACATGTTTATCCTGTATACTAAGGCTTTCGGTGTCTCACCCTGTTTTAATTTAACCGCTCGCAGGAGATTATGGTAGGCTAGCGGTGTAAGGCCTAGCCTTTCCCGGACCGCTCTTTTCACCTCCTCATAATTTCCGGCAAGGTCGGATGGCATGCTCCTATAGGCAGCCATTGCTTCTCCAGTAAGGGAAGCTGCAAATCTGATGGCCCAACACTCTTTTGGCCATGCACTTAACTGTGCCACTCTTTCAAAACACTCAATAAAATTGTCAACATCCTCATTGTCCTTTAACTGGCCAAAATTAACCATAGTCCCTGCATTTAGACTATGCGCAGCTGTAGCAGAAAAACCTGGGGGAACAAATGGTTTCTCCTGTGTCATCTTCTGCTCAGCTACCCACGCTTGTAGCATGTCCAGTAGGGGTCGCTGCTGAGCCTGCAGGGCAGCAGCACTCTTTTCCTGGAACTCTAGACTCAAGTCTCGCTGTCTCTCGAGTTGTGCGGCCATCCATTTAAATACCTCTGCTGGATCCAGAGACATCTTTAGTACCTGTGAATACAAACAGACAGAAAAAAAACCAAGTGCGGTACCTCACACTTTAAAAAAAAAAAACTTTTCCTTTTTTTTTTTTTCAACTAGCTGGCAAACACTCTCAGCCCTGTATCCTTATCCTTTCCCAGGTGGACACTTATTACCTGGCTCAGGTGTTGCGTCACGCTTTCACAACCTCGTTGCAGCTGACACTCCGATGCTGGGACTCTTTCCTTCCTTTCAGGATGGTCTGCACTCGGGGTCTTTCTTGCAGTTGCTTTTCTGTAGTTTTCTGCGCGGCACCTTGCGCATGCGTGGAAAATCCTGCCACGTAGCCACTTGCGGCGCTCCTGCCCGGCCTTGGGGCTAAAGACAGGAGCGACGGTCTGATGCTTCGTGAGGAAGGAGAGTAACCTGTATCCCTGGAATGCAGGGTATTGTAGTTCCTGCTCCTCTCGCTCCGAAATAAAGAGTTGTAGTTATGGGGTTTCCAGTATTTTTATTATAGTAAAGGATATTGTTCCATCACATGGCAAATAAATGCAAACAAAATAGGTGCTTCAAATGCTAACAGGAAAACTTAGGATAAAGGCAACTTAAAGTATAACTGCTTCTTTTCACTTCTCAGCAAATTACTCACTTTGCCCCAAGAGGTCAGTTAGATTCACTGCAGCCTCTTTCAGCCACTGTTACCTTCACAGTGCTGGGGAAAATCAGGTGCACATAATTAGAGCTTTCTCAGCAAGGCAATACAACAGCTCCGTAGCATTCAATTCACATACGGTAAAAAGCAGTTTCCTTCAGCTTGGCATCTCTACACAGCAGACCGTGCAATCCATGCTCTCACAATCTGGTAAGTCTGTATTATCTTGTGTTAACTCTTCAAGCTGTATGGAATTACTGGCTTCTGGTAACACTGGCTGTCTTCTAGCTTGCAACTCTAAAAACTGCTTAAAACTCTGTAGGAGCAATTCAGCCTGCTGTTTGGGAGGTAGGGAATTGCTATCAGCTATACAACTTCCCTCTGGCTTAAGGCTGTTTATTTTCTCCTCTCTTAGATTAATTGTATCAGAGTAACTGCTAGTCTCTTTTGCTAATGTTTCACACACAGGAGAGTTAGCTTTACGTTCAGCCTGGAAACTTGGTGGCAATTCACTTACTTGTTGCCATGCCGTTCTGACTTCAGATGGCTCCAACGTTCTCCAGCTGGTAGAATGTTTGTTGCTCTCTGGCTCAAATGGTACTTCACAGAATGATTGTTTTCTTTCTTGTGCCTGCCTTGAAGGCTTCCTTTCCCAGGGCTGTGCCTTCCAACGGTTGTCTAATTCAGGGCTAGGTCCTCTCTCCTTGGGACTTCTACTCACTGCCTCTGAATAGAACTTTGCAGGTCTCCTTCCAATGCCAGGTTCCCAAGTATCAGCATACTGTTTTCTGGACTTCCAATCATTCCTCCTCTTCTCCTTCTTTCTCCTCTCCTTCTCCTCATTCTTCTCAATCCCCTTCTCCTTCTGACTAGCAAAGCCATGCTCTGGTTTAAAACCACGTTCTCTCCTGGACACGCCCCTTCCAAGGGCAGGGTGTGCCCAATCAGGACTGCAGGACTCCTCCCCTGGGCTGGTCTCCATGCTCAGCTCTGTGGAATAGAGTCTCTCTTTCTTCCTTGGTTTCTCAAATAGGCATAAATCCTGCTGAACCTCAGGATTTTCATCCGCCTTCATAGGCTCAGGAGGGCGCTGTTACCACAGATATCACACTTGACTATGCATGCCCAGTGATTCACGGACAGTCTTAACGGGACATGTGGGGTTGTAGATGCCTTTGCACTGTAGACACTGTCTACTGGTCCGTATGTATGTATCACAGACTGGAATAGTCGCTGTATGTTCTACATCCATCTGACGTTTTGTTAGTGTGTGTTGGCCATGTGTATAACATGCACTGCAAGATATTTTTATTTATTTATTTATTTAAACTTTCTTCTATACTGCGCTCTTTAAGATCAGTGCGGTTTACATATAACATATTTTGTGCAGTGTAATCGGTCTGCACTGGACTTACAGTAAAGATATCCTCATCTGTTGAGGTCATGGGGGCATACAGCCATGCGTGTGGCACAGGAGCAACATTGTATATGTACTCTTGTATATGTCGGCCTACCCTGCACTTGGACATGACACAGTTGTTACCACCACACCAGTTTAATGGCCGCCAACATTTTGGATTGATGTTTGCCCTCACCAAGGGAGTTACAGTGCATGTGGGGCATCACTGTGTCATGGTTCACCCTACACGGTGCATGTGCATGTGACTGCATATGTTGGTACACAAGGGCATGTGGCAGTGTGGCTTCTGTGTGGGGTACTGGCCCATGTTTGACCTTTCTTTAACACTCCATATACAGATCATTGTGTTTGGGTACTGTACAGCCGTGCTGCTGTACATTGATTTACAAACATAGCATTGCATGTCTGCACAGTCCTCTTTGTTCCCTGACGTTCTGCCACTCACCTTTGCCCATGACATTTGCAGTGTGGCAGTGTGATTGTCCATTTTCGTCCTTCATTTGTGCATCCCATGTACCGTGATCTATGTGTACGGTTCATGTATCCACACCACCCATTGCAGGGGACCTGCTGCATGGTGATATCTCTGCATGTCTGTGAGGTTCCTTTTTTGGTCTTCTCTGGGATCATGTGCCTCTTGTATCTGTTACCTTATCCTCATTTTGCATTTGGCCTTTGTTTTGGGTTCCATTGTTGACGCTTTCATTGCTATATCATGCATTCTGGGGCAGCTGTGACATATATATCTATATCTGTGTGTACACTTGCTTACATGTTGCTACTTATGCTTTTTCAGGCTTTTGCCAACTGTATTGGCAGATGGATATGTTTTTGGGGACAATTCATGACTGATGTGTGTTGATCCCTCATCATGCACTGCCTAGTGTCTACATGCGACTAGGGCATCTGGGATGTGCAGCAACAATTGGGGTGGGGGGGGGGGGGGGGGGATACTGCAAAGTGAACACCATGCAGCTATGGCACATTATCTCTCCTGCCCATCATCTGTAGACGTGCCAGTGACTTTGCGGTGACATGTGGGTAGCTGGCAAGCTCAATGTGTTTTCAGTTTGTTCACTGTAAACCAACCACCTTGATATGATGACAGGCGGTATATACAATATGTCTACTGGTGACCACAATAAAATTATGTGTTTGACCCACATTTCTCTCTGCTGCTGCTTGACCACACTGACACATGTCTTTCGTTATGTTCTGGTAATGTACATGGCCCACCTGTGCTCACATCCTTGTACGGTGGCAGCTGGCTATGTGGCAGCCGTCTGACACATCACTGGGTGCTATGTGTTTCCATACTGACATTCCCTTTGAGGGGACATATTTGGGTTGTGCTTGCTGTGGTTGTTTGGGGTAGTGGTTACAGACATGTGTTGGTGCACTACAGTTTGCAGGTTCAAGTCCCACATGTTCCTTCTCTTTGCCCTTTTTTGGTGCTAACCTGACCAGGAGCTGCCTGACGACTGGTCACCTCTCCGCACACCCTTCCATCTCTTCATCTTACACCACAGTATGCCCTCGATGCAGCCTATCCGTCGCATATTAACTGTTACATATGGCTCTTTCTTTCTACTGTCCATGTCGGCTGGGGGGATTGGAATTGCTGTTGTTGATCTGATGTGGTCCATGTCTGTTTGTAGGTTCATGTCTCACATGCTTGTTTTCCGTTCTGTTCCCCATTTTGCCCTGCTCCACAGAGCATCCCCTGCCACCCATTGGGTTTAGCTTCTTTGCTCTTTTGCATGCTATGTCCACTGCATAACATTTCATTGTGTGTGTGTGCATGTGTTTATATGTGGCTGTCATCCCAATTACTGACTGTGATATGATCTGTACACACCGGTTCTGCATGTGCATTGAATCTTCGTGACTGTTGGGGTTGCCCTATCCTGGCAGCCAGCTGTGTTTTGGTGTGGTGCCCTCCAGTGTTCTTGTATGCAGCCTTTGCTATGACACTCATGTTGGTGTTGTAGCCTACCGGTTTGTGCATTGCCATTTGTGCTACTGGTCATGGGTTCAATTCCTCTCTGTTCTATTTATTTTATGCCTCTCGTCCACACATACTTTGCATTCCTGTTACAGTCCTATCTGTGACGATCTGTGCTGCTAGCACATTATACCCTCATCACTGTTGCCAAACATCCTTCTGTCAGTCTATCTGTGTCTGCAAGCTCTGTGGCGTCCTGCCCTACTGTGCAGGCTGCTACCCCATGTCCTGCACTGGCACACTTTTCTGCATTGCGGCTCTTCATGCTTGCCTCTCCTGTGTCTGCTCTGCATGGCACTGCTCTCCTCTGTCCTCCTGTCATTGCACTTATCCTGCCACCTCTACCTCCTCTGGTGGGCACATATCCCCATCCTCTGCCACACACTGTCATTGTTGCACTGTACATTACCATCACCCTGTACATCAGTACAGCTGCCCCCGATATGTTTGTCCACTCTACCTGCTGCCACATGGGCTGCATGCAGATTTGGCTGGTCCATGAGCTCCGTCATCTACTTTCTTCCATCACTTGTTCATTGCCTTTCCTTGGTGCTCTGTGCAGTGCTATGGTTACATCTGTGTTTGAGCCATACATTTCATGCTTGTGATCTTGGGGCACCTTTGTGCCCCTAGGCACCATCTCCTGTGTCACCTCAGCATCCCTGGGGCATCTTGTGCGGCACCTTAGGTTTGGCCAGCTTATGGGGCACCTTATATGCTGCCTTGGAGGGTGCCAACCTTTCCTGCTGCCCTCTGGGGCACATTATGACCTGCCTTGGATGACGTGGTGCTTTATGATGTGCCTTATGGTGCGCCTTTATTTATTTTATTTATTTATACACATTTATATACCGCATCTTCCAAAAGTTCAGTTGCGGTTTACAGTGAACAACAATCAACAAAGCTAGTTTGTTTTACAGGGAACGTCGTATTAAAACAGAACATATTTACAAGGAACTTCATATTATATGTAAAATAAACAGTCTAAACAATGTGGGATAATACAGAACAGAGTAAACTATATACAATGTTATATATGTATATATATATACATGGATGTGAAAGGACACATTAAAAGGTGCATTAGGTTGCGGCACTGGGGTGAGGCTTTTTTGGCTGGCAGTGCAGATTGTTGGGATGTGTCTGACTGTTACAAGCAGGAAAAGGGATTGCCTCAGACAGCCTTTTAACTGAGCCCACTGAGGGATTGAACTCATGACCACTCTATCAGCAGTCAATGTATTAACCAGTGTGCTACACCTCTGTTGCTGTGATTGTAGGTCAGCGCGCCTAATTATGGCTAACGTGCGTTAACGTGCCACGGCTCCCTCTATCACGCGATAATGGACTTTATCGCGTGATAACCCGAAATGCTACCTTAAGACTGGAACGCCCACTACCTTATATGGCATTCGTCACAGTAAGACTGCAACTAACGCCGGTAACATTAAGACGGTTTAATAAACATACCCCTTAGAAGTTCTTCAAGGGATTCAAGCATCATTGAAGTTAAGTATTTGGTTGCGCTTGAAGCTGCTTTTTGTGAATGGAATCTTGACATTTGTCCTTTTGTTCTAGGTATTGGCATTGTGGTATGAGCTACATGGAGCTTTATTATTTTCTGCAGTTCGGTCTAGCCATATATAGTTGGCTTATTGTATACAGGTTGATTGGATTTTTGATAGAATTTCTTTGAATTAGTATACATGGGCCTGAGAAGTTAAGCTTAGCTACTCGGCAGTAGTTTTAAAAAATAAAGATTTGATATTTATATAAGAGGAGTTTTTTAGATCACTAATGATGTTTAAGACCAGTTCCCCGTTGATGGGTAATCACCTGTTAGAGTGATAACTTGACTTCTGAGATTTTTTCTCTTCTTTTTTTTTTCTAATTTTAAATTTGAAACCACATTGGACTTTAATGGTGTGTAGTAGCCCTCTGTAGGAGAAGGTGGTGTGATTATCCAGAGTTTTTCTGAGTAGTTATAAAATATATTAAGCCAAAGAAAGGACACCTGAGCATACAACAAATAAAGGAAGCAATACATCAAAGAAACGGTGAACTTGGCATTACAATCCAATGATTTTAAGATCAATCAATGATGTATGAATGTAACTCTGCTGAATGAGCAGATCAGATGTTTTAAATGATTTGTCAGGTCATTAATGCCCTGCTTCAATTAATTTGAATACAGGGTTTTCAATAATTCCGCCAGTCCGATGTATAAATTCAGCCACTGATGGGATTTAAAGATAACTTTTTTGGAAAAAAAGGAAAGATCAACATTGTTAATGACTCCCCTCCTTTACACAGGTGGTCGTCCCCCTGTTCCCATTCTTATAGGACAAGCTGCAAATTTCCAAATCTGGGATCAGGTGAGCTTTTCAAACTTACACTATTTTTACATCAGACAAAAGAGCTGACAGGATAGTTTCAAAGCTTTGTACACTGCAAATGGCAATTCCTTTGATTTGGCAGGCTGTTATTTTTCATTCTGACGGTAATTGATGTGTATGCACCTTGTATGTGTGTACAGACTATAGAAGCCATTGTTCAATTACTTAGCGCTTGATTGTTTTCAGTGTAAAAGTCAAAGACAGTTTTCTTGTTTAAATCAGATCAGCTTTATAGGCCTATTAAAGGAGACTGCCTGCTTTATTCATGAGCAATAACCGGCATAAATTTGCACACACTTGTGCAATTATGAAATATTACATAATGAGATGAAAGGATGAGATATAATATGAAAATACACCCCATGAATCATAAGCTGCATTTATAACAAAAAACCTTCCCAAAAGGATCACTGTACGTGCTTCAAATTAATAACAGCGGCGAAAAGCGGTATATAAGTGCAGCTAAATAAATAAATAAAATAATTTAGATGTTCATCTGGTAAAGGAGTAGCCTAATAGTTAGAGCAGTGGCCTGGTAACCTAAAGACCAAGGTTCAGTTCCCACTGATGTGCCTTGGGCAAGTCACTTTGACCTTCATTGCCTTGGAAGAAAGACCTGGCAATCTACTTCCAGTCACACCTTGCCAAGAAAACTCAGGGGCTGCCAGGACTCAGCATCATTCATTTTCACTATGCTTTTGTTATAGGGCAAAACAAAAGGCAACTGCACCAAAAAATGTGAAATCAACATACAAATGTAAAAATATTTATTAATTCACAGAAACAGAAAAGCCATTGGCAATAAATTATGAACAATTTTAAAACCCTACAAGGTCATGATTTAGCAACAAGCAAAACTCAAAAAAACTGTACATATGAATATTGTGACGGCGAAGGCCAGAAAGAGCATAAGAAAGAGGAGAGAAATACAGTGATTTTCCCAGAGAAGGGGAGAAAAACCAGAAAATCAGGGGTTAAAACCTCTGATTCTGAAAAAAACTCAACACAGAAAGCTGGTAGTCAAGGGACACGCCCAGGTTCCCTAGTTACCAACACGTGCATAGGAGAGAGTTGGGGTGGAGTTAGCAGGCAGTAAGAGGAACTGCAGATATAAATGAAGGAACTTTGAACAGGAAGTCAGTCACGGAAGGAGTAGCAGTCACGGCAGAAGCAGCAAGTGCAGAGCCGAGGGAGGAGTCCTCAGCAGGAAGGAAGGAGCTCGTGGAAGTGTCTGGAGAGCCCAGCAGAAAAGTCCTCAAACTGCCCAGCCAAGAAGTGCCCGAGAGCAATGTTCCCTCTAATTTTCTGTAGGCTGTGTGCGCATAAAATATCAGCTGTGTGCAGCTTTTGAAGGAAGGTTACATTTTTGTGCGCCACATAACAACACTCAGAGTTATATACTTTAAAATTTGACTACACGTCAGGATACAGTATGTACACCAAAATGATTTTAATCAAATTAAATGAAAATAGACAATTACTAAATAAAGCGGGAAATTTCTAGTAATTACAATCTTAACTTTTAAATTTTAAGACGTCTGTGTTGTTTTCTATCAGAATCAGAGCCGTAATTTTTGTGCGCTCTGTTGTAAAGTATGTGCGCTCGCTCGGCGAGGTGTGTGCGCGCGCACACGCGCACAGCTTAGAGGGAACAGTGCCCGAGAGGGAGGTGCTCAGGGTGCAGGAAGGAGGTACACTGCAGGGAAAAGCAGCCTGAAGGAAAGGTGCTTTGAGAGGCCAGCTTCCAGGGACCGTGAATCCTCCATTGAAAGTGAAAGGAGAAACAGGAGTTCCAGCACTGAGCCCAGTCTTGAGGTAATTGGGTCAGAGAATTCCAAGAGGGGAAGAGGCCCTAGGAGTTCAGTGGGACTACCAAAGAAAGGCACTTGCAGAGGGAAAGAAATCTTTCCAGAAACTCCAGGCAGAGAGGCCAAACCAGCCCGAGGTGTTAAAGCTTGCCCGAGAGAGTTCACAAGCCATGGGAGTAACAGACAGCGTTCCCCAGAGGATTTCATGGAGACCGAGCAAACAGCTGTAAAGTCGGCTAGAGGCTTATTTCCCCGAGATCAGGTGAGCTTGGCAAGGACTTTTAATAACCGTTTGAAAGGCACGGAGTTGTCTGAGAGTAAAGGCATTTCTCAGAGAAAGGGAGAGTCTGCCTTGAAGAAGGTTCTGAGAATTTTAGAAGGTTTGCAGCCAGGGAGAGCTGGATTCAAACCTAATGTTTCTGTAACAGAAGCTGAAGCTGAAATCATGGACTTTGAAACTTCCATAGCCCAAGAGTTTAGTTCTGATAATGAGATGGAATGCTCCATTGTAGCTAAGTGCTAGAGTGTTTGTGAAACGTGAAGCTAGCAGCTGTGTTCAGAACGCTGAGTTGAAGAGGTTATGCAAATGAGGTTTGCTAGAAATCCTGAAAAGCTTAACTCTTGCTGTGAAAGATTGTTTTACAAAGTATACAGAGCCTGCTAGAAGAGCAAGCTGAGAACCCTGGTTTGGGAGAGGAAGAAGGACATTATGCAGGGAGAGTTTTGCATTGCTAAACCACTGAAGAAACTGCATATGTTTTAAAAGCCATTTTGGGAAGAAGGTTTTTGTTTCTCCAACCTTGTTTTCATTTGTATGAAGAAATACTTTGTTCTCTGACAAGCTGCATTTTGAAAGCTACTTATTTTTGTTGCTTATTCTGGAATACCCAGCTTTTGTGTTTGATATTTGGGGACTGTGTGCAAAGAACCCCTTTTTGACTTTGAGAAGAATAAAAATCCTGTGTGCCTATATCACTGCTCGGCTGGAATTATTTGCCATTTACACAACTACAACCATAGGCACTCTTATAAATAAAGACTCTCACTGCTTCATACACCTAGGCAACCACCTAGGGAGGACGAGGCGGTGACAATATATGTCATCAAAGGACATACAAGAAGAAACCAAAAGAACAATTGATATAAAATATAAAATGCACAAAACATTTTTACAATAATGAAAGTTTTCAGAATAACTACAAGAACTACTGTATAACTGAGAAATTATTACATGATACTACAGTGATAGAACCTACATGTCAAAAGATGCCAAAGACCTGTATGCTATCAATTTCCCATGCTAAGGTACCGACCAAATAGTATTACTTTCCAAGAGACTTCCCTGTCAGATGCTGAGGCCTATTAGTGCCATCTCATTTTTGACAGTATGGCACGCTCAAACATCACACTGGTAAGAACATGCTCTCATACCGGTGACAGAAAATAGATGATTACAATCCTACTACAGGACTTCTAATGCTCTCCTATATGCATACCTGGATTTCTGAAGATGACATCCTGAGGCAGCATACAGTAGAGCATTAGTAGTTCTGCATGTTTTACATTTTTAGTTATCCTTTCACTAAACTATGATAAGTTACCACAGGGTTTAGTATGTGCTAATGAACTCTGGTTAATGCCTACCACAGTACCACATGCTAAGGTATACAAAGTTAGGTCATTACAAACTATTGCAGAGCATATAAATTAAATACTATGGGGTCCATTCTATCCCGCTATTCATCCCTCTTGCCGTCCCTGGCTAAGCCTCCCCGTATGAACAAGGATTTTGTATGGGGAGGCTTAGATGGGGGATGGAGGGGGCGGTGGGAGGCAGTGTTAGGAAGGGCAGTGGGTGGTCCGTGGCCCTGGATGTACAGGGCCGATTCTGAAGTTATAAGAACATAAGAACATAAGATATGCCATACTGGGTCAGACCAAGGTCCATCAAGCCCAGTATTCTGTTTCCAACAGTGGCCAATCTAGGTCACATGTACCTAGCAGTTTCCCGAAGAGACACAAGTTCCACATTGCTTGTACTGAGTCAAGCATTGATATCTTCGGTCACTTCTTAATAATGGTTTATGGACCTTTCCTCCAGGAACTTGTCCAAACCTTTTTTAAACCCAGCTACACTAACAGCCTTTACTACATCCTCCGGTAACAAATTCCAGAGTTTGATTACACGTTGAGTGAAAAAATATTTTCTTTTATTAGTCTTAAATAGTTTACCCTGTAGCTTCATTGCATGTCCCCTAGTCTTTCTATATTCTGTTAAGGTAAACAATCGATCTACGTTTACCCGTTCCACTCCGTTCATTAATTTATAGACTTCTATCATATCTCCCCTCAGCCCTCTCTTTTCCAGGTTAAAGAGCCCTAACCTTTTTAGCCTCTCTTCATAGGAGTATCCTTCCATCCCCTTTACCATTTTGGTGGCTCTTCTCTGTACCTTTTCTAAAATCGCTATATCCTTTTTAAGATACGGCGACCAGAATTGCACACAATATTCAAGGTGCGGTCTCACCATGGAACGATATAGAGGCATTATAATATCTTTTGTTTTATTTTCCATTCCTTTCCTTATCATACCTAGCATTCTATTTGCTCTCTTGGCCGCCGCTGCACACTGGGCCGAGGGTTTTAACATGGTATCCACAATGACGCCTAATGGCCCTGTAGTCCAAGTCCAACAGACTGGACAGAGGACTTATTCCATCTCCAAAGTGGAATAAGTCCCCCAAGACCAGGGGCGGCTCTATCATGAGGCCAACTGAGGTGATGGCCTAAGGCGGCAGTTTGCGGGGGCGGCACTCCGACGGCAGCGGCACACTCCGGCTCTGTTTTCATTTTAGATTTTTCCGCCTCTGGCCTGCCTCTGGTTAAGGCCAGAGGCGGCAAAATCTAAAATGAAAACAGAGCTGGAGAGTTTTGCTTTGAGTGCGCATTCCTTGGAGAGCAGGTCGGCATTGTGCTGCTTGTAAGCTCCAAACTCATGCCCGTTCGGCCTCCCACAGACGCTGCTGTAGCTCACGCACCTCCGGCCCACCCTCCCCAGTCCGGTCTCCATTGTGACTTCACTCTTCTGTGGCTGACCGCAGCTCCTCCTCCAGTCACGCCACCTGCTGCAGCCTGTCCTGGATGAGCCAGCTCCGCTCCATAGAGAGCTGCAGCAGTATGTTGTTTTTCCATCTCAGCTGCTCTTGTTGGCTGCGCAGCTCTTCAATCTCCCCTCACTGCCGCGGCTGATCCTTGCAATCCCCTGCCGGCGCCCGCTGCTCCCCTGCATCTATTAAGAGTCTCTTTCTTTTTTTATGAGTCAACACAGTTCCTTCTCCAGCCGCCCCAAGTTCTTCCCGCTCTTTTAGGATGCGCACCTGGGCCTCGCTCTCTTCTTTCAGCTGTGCTCGTTGCGCTCCTGCAGAGCCCAAGCCTGTTCTTCATTCTCCACTGGCAGCTATTCTAAGAGCTTTTCCCGCTCACCCTCCAGTTCCCGCTGCAACCGGGTGCATTCCTGCTGCAGTTCCATGCTCTGTTTTTTGTACTCGTCTTTAAAGGGGATCATTTGCTGGTGGGGAATGATAAAGCTAAACATAGATGATCAACAGGAGAATAAGATTAGGATCAAAAAGCAGCCTTGACAAGGTGGGTTTTTAGCTTGGATTTGAATAGTGCCAGTGATGGAGCCTGATGTACTGACATTGTACATTAAACAGGGACATTGATAGATTGGATTCTTTTGTGGCAATGCAGGGTTAAGTAACTTGCCCAAGGCCACAAGGAGTGATAGTGGGAATTAAATATCGGGCCCCAAGAGACCAGGGTTCAACTGTGCCGATTTTCGAAGGGCTATGAGCTTCGTCAACACATAGCCCTCCCCACCGACCCCTAAATTAGATATTCAATGTGATGGCACTGCATATCCAGTGACTGCTGCAAAAAACAGAAGCTGCCGATGCTAACCGGGCAGCAGCGATATTGGATACTACCCTGTTAGTGATTTGTGCCTTAAAGATAGGCAAGGGTTTTCCTTGCTTATCTTTAAGGCACATTTCGCTAAGTAGACAGCATCCAATATCACTGCTGCTCAGTTAGTGTCATTCTCCACCCCATAATACCCCAAACATGCCATGATGCTATCCAGATAGCATCAAGGTATGTAGGGCACTTAGGAGGGGACATCCACTGGCACTAACCATGTAAGTGCCGTTAAATATCACCAACAAAGGCATCTACACAGTTTACTAGGCTGTAAACTGTGTAGATGCCTTTCAAAAATTTGGTTCCTAAGGCAGAGCCCTAACTATTAGGCTATTCCTCCACTCCTATTAGATCACAATATGCCTTGTACAGGAGAATGTTTGTTAGTGAGATGGCCAGAATCTGATTTATTTTTTAAATTAGATAGTGAGTTTTGTGGGTGGATGTCCTCGTTCTGCTCTGCACCCATTGTTGAGGGAGGGGGTTTTGTGAATGCAAAATATGTTCAAAAAGAAAAAGCAACAACCATAACACAGTTTATAACAACAAAATAAAAATAAGTTATAATTTAGTGTTATAAACTGTGCAGTGGTTCTCGCTCTCTCTTTTAGTTCTGTGGTGTGCAAACATCTTTTTATTTCCTCCACATTATCTAATTGACTTTTTAATTTAGTTCAGTCCCTGACTGCAGTTTTTAGAAAGCCTCAGCCCTCCTCTGCCGGCTCCAGGGGGGACGCCCCCTCATTCCTCGCCTCGGGCAGCAGATTGCCTTGAGCCGCCCCTGCCCAAGATATCAGAGGAAGGGAGGCCTGGCCTGGAGCCTAAAGCTGAGGGGGTGCAGGACATTCCCTGCATCCCGATCCTGGCCATGGGAGGCCAGATCGGGGGTCAGGCTGCAGGGAAAGGTAAAAGTGGTGGCAACTGGACGCCATGGCACGTGGCTCCATTCAGGAGCCTGACTGAGTTAGCCAGGCAGGGGCCCGTACGTGCAGGTCAATGGGAATCAGGTCCCGGCCTGCACATACAGGCCTAGACGCAATTCTGAATGGACATACCTAAAAAAGGGAGAACTAAAGAAACAGGTGCTTGTTGCACTGATTTAGCCCTATATTGCCTAATAGAATGTTGGCTGATATCCATACCTTCTATTAATAATTTTTAAATATAATAAAAACATAAACTTGTATTTTTCATATCTTTTGTATGTAGTGGAAGAAAGATTATTTTTTGGCTCTGCTATTTCATATACTTAAATAATGGAATAAAAAGGCATGCACCAGCACACTGTAAGTGTCAAAAGGCCCATGAAGCAAGGGTGGCAGGTATGGCAATGTGTATGCACTGCAGCAGAGACAGTGATATCACAGTCCTTGACATGAGCTACTTAACATTTTTATCCCTCTTCCACCCGCCCTTTATAGCCTCTTCTGCAGGAGACCTTAGCTACCCACTGAGGAGGACCTCCATTGTAACCCCTCACAATGAGGCAGAAGAATGCTATAACTGGGCCCATAGGGCCACTTGTTCAATCATAGGGAGAACATTCGGGCAGCTGAAACCCGCTTTCAGTGTCTGGACAGGTCATGGAGTGAGCTTCTGATAGTCCGCAGAAGGTCTGCTAAATATTCATGCTATGCTGCATGCTACACAACTTGGGAAAGGGGAAGTACCTGCTCATGCTCCTGCCCCTCGAGAACACACCAGAGGAAATGACACAGAGGAGGGCATAGATGGTGGTGCAGATGTCAATGCCCAGCTCTACCAACAGGAGGAGGGAGCAAGGAACAGACTAATCCAGACTCACTTTACAAAAGGTGCATTTTTATTAGCAACCAGTCAAATAAAAATACAGACATCCCTTCCCACCTGCCCACCCTCCTGTTCCCCAGTCTGTCCACCTGACCCCTACACAGCACACATACACACACCAATGCCACACAACATCCTCCACCACATCATGGCTCCCCCAGGACACCATTATCATCGCTCGCTGGCCCTATCCTACACTGCTCTAACAGTCACTAACCCCAGTCCCCAGTGGGAAGGATGCCCCCAAGACCCCCCTCCCCCATAGAATCACACCTTATCCCAAGCTGTGTGCTCTTCCATGATACCTACTGGCTGCCAACACACATACCCAGGCCACAGACCTACTTATAATCTCTTCCATGCCTACATTGCCCATCTCTCCCTGATTTTGCCTCTTCCCCTTGTTCCATGCCCCACCTATTTTGTTGCTCAAGCATGGCCGGGCTGTCCATTGTGCGAGGATATGCTTCAGGGGGGCCCCACGCCAACAACATCCCACATATGCTGTTCAGCTCCTGGCAGGGCTGTCTTCAGAGGGAGCTGGGGAGGCCCCGAATCACCTCTGTATAGCCGCCAAAGTGAAGAGCGCCATTTTTCTTCACTTCAGCAGCTGTGTTCTAGTGTAGGCAGCTAGCGCACAGGAGGTTATAGGGCATTTCCTGTTTCCCAGTACTCAGCGCATCAGCAGCCTATACAAAAACACAGCTGCCGAAGTGAAGAAAAACAGTGTTCTTCACTTTGGCAGCTGTACAGAGGTGAGCTAGGGCCTCTCTAGCTCTGTCTAAAGCCAGTCAGATAGCTGTGGGGCTCTTCTGGGGGGGGGGGGGGCGGCTAGGACTGAAAATGGCTGATGGGGGGGCTAGGACTGGAAAAAGGCTGATTGTGGGGGCCTGGACCGGAAATGGGCTCATGGAGGCTAGGATAGGACTAGAAATGGCTGATGGGGAGGCTAAGATTTAAAATGAGTTGATGGGGATCTTGGACTGGAAATGGACTGATGGAGGGATAGGATAGGTCTGGAAATGGGTGATGGGGGGTTAGGGTTGGAAATGGGCTGATGGAAGGCTTGGAATGGAAATGGGTTGATGAGGGCGCTTGAATTGGAAATGAGCTGATGGGGTGCTTGAATTGGAAATGGCAGATGGGGCGCTTGAACTGGAAATCAGCTGATGGTGGACTAGGATTGGAAATGGCTGATGGGACTAGGATTGGAAATAGGCTGATTAGGTGGGGCTTGGACTGAAAATGGGATGATAGGGGGCTAGGATAGGAAAGAGGCTGATGGGGGTGCTAGGATTGGAAATGGGCTGATGGGGGGCTTGGTCTGAAAATGGGCTGATGGGGAGGGATAGGAGAATGGGACTAGAAGAGAGTGGATGCTGGGCGGGGCTGGAACTAGAAGGGAGCTGATGTTGGAGGAGGACTAGAAGGGGATGGTGCTGGGGGAGTGAGGATGGAGAGGGGAAAAGATATTTTGTGTGGGAGGGAAGAAAAATTGACGATTGGCCTGGTATTGGGAGAGTAAGTGAGGATTGAGGATGGAAGAGTGAAATGTGGGTGGATGAAAAAGGAATAAAGAAAGAAATGGAGGAAAGAGCAAAAGAGGAAAGATCAGTATGTTAAAGCAGATGTAAGAGAATGGAAAAGAACTAGAAGAAAGAAGAAATGACAAATGGACAGCAGGCAATGTTGAGTTAGCAGAAGACACGAAGAAGCCAGAAGAAAGTGAATGGAGCAATTGCAAATGAAAAATAAAATGCCCAAACAACAAAAGGTAGAAAAATACTTTTTTATTTTGAATTTATTAACTGGAATATGTCATCTCTGGGAAATATGTATCGTTAACGTCTTTGTGTTTTGTTTAGTACAAAAGGAAATTAATTAAGGTCAACGCATCTTTGGTAGTAGACTGGCTAATCTACTGAAGAGGGCTTTAAACTAGATTCGTTGGGGATGGGTGAAGAAAGCCCCCAGGTAAGTGAAAGCCCCCAGGTAGGTGATACATTAAATACCTTTATGGAAATGGGTAACAGGGGTAACATATGGAAAGCAGTGTGTATTAATGCCCGTAGCATGGGAAATAAGATCCATGAAGTTGAAGCTTTGGTGGGAGTGGCTGACTTGGATTTAGTGGCAGTTACAGAAACATGGTTCACAGAAAACCATGACTGGGATGTAACTATACCTGGCTATACTTTATTCAGAAAGGACAGGGTAGGAAGAAGGGGAGGAGGAGTGGCACTATATGTAAAAACTACTATTAAAGCTTTGGAATTACAGAGCTTAAAAGGGAGAGAGGAGGCATTGTGGGTTAAACTAGAAAGAGGGAAAGAGAAATCTATTTGCATTGGTGTGATATACAGACCTCCCTCACAAGAGGAAGAGGTGGACAGAGAGTTAATTGAAGACATACGCAGCATTGCTAGGAAAGGGGAAGTGCTACTGCTAGGAGATTTCAATATGCCAGATGTTGATTGGCACATTCCTGCTGCAGTATCATCTAGAAGTAAGGAGATCCTGGATTCTCTACAGGGAGAACTATTCAGGCAATTGGTAACAGACCCCACACGTGAAGGGGCCATACTGGACTTGGTGCTTACCAATGGTGAAAGTGTTTCTGATGTTGTAGTGGGAGATCATTTTGCATCCAGTGATCACCAGATGGTGTGGTTCAGTATTAGGACTAGGGCTGTTAGAATCCATTCCAAGGTGAAGATCTTAGACTTTAGGAAGACTAACTTTGCGAAGATGGGCCAATACCTCAGGGAGTCGTTAGTGGGATGGGAACAGCTGGGGGATGTAGAAAAACAGTGGGCAAAACTGAAAGGGGGTATTTTAAAGGCAATCAACCTTTTTGTTAAAATGGTAAATAAAGGCAAAAGGAACAGGAGACCGCTATGGTTTTCGAAGGAAGTAGCTGAAAAAGTGAAGAAAAAGAGGGAGGCCTTCATGAAATACAAGAGATCACAGAGAGAGGAAGACAGGCATCTGTATTTGGAAAAACTTAGAGAAGCTAGCAAAGTAGTCAAGAATGCAAAGATTCAAAAGGAGGAGGAAATAGCCAATGCAATAAAATGAAGGGATAAGACATTTTTCAGATATATTAGTGAGAAGAGGAAGGGCAAAAGTGGTATTGTCAGACTCAAGGGTGCAGGGGGGGAATATGTAGAAGCTGATAAGGATAAAGCGGAATTGCTTAACAAATATTTTTGTTCTGTGTTCACAGATGAAGAACCAGGAGCAGGACCTCAGAAAACACCCACAAATAAGAACAGAAGCGAGGGACATCTTGAACAATTTGCAGAAGACTGTGTTCGTGAGAAACTAGCTCAACTTAAAGTAGACAAAGCGATGGGACCGGATGGGATACACCCTAGAATACTGAGGGAACTTGGGGACGTTCTAGCAACTCCACTGACTGACCTTTTCAATGCCTCGTTGGAGTCGGGAGTGGTGCCAAAGGACTGGAGAGAGGCTCATGTGGTGCCTTTACACAAAAACGGAAGTAAGGATGTGGTTGAAAACTACAGGCCGGTTAGTTTAACTTCGGTGGTGAGTAAATTATTGGAAACACTGCTGAAAGAGAAAATAGTGAGGTTTCTGGAGTCCGGCGGATTACAGGATCCGAGGCAGCATGGATTCACCAGAGGCAGGTCTTGTCAGACAAATCTGATTGATTTCTTTGACTGGGTGACCAGGGAGTTGGACCGAGGGAGAACTCTAGATGTGGTGTATTTAGATTTCAGTAAAGCCTTTGACACTGTTCCTCACAGGCAACTTATAAACAAACTGAGCACCCTAGGGATGGACCCTACAGTTACTGCTTGGGTTAGAAATTGGTTGGGTGGGAGGCAACAAAGAGTACAAGTAAATGGAGCTCACTCTGAGGAGAAGGATGTTACCAGTGGTGTAACCCAGGGATCTGTCCTTGGTCCGATTCTTTTTAACATCTTTGTTAGTGATATAGCGGAAGGGCTGTCGGGTAAGGTTTGCCTCTTTGCGGATGATACCAAAATCTGCAATAGAGTAGACACCCAGGAAGGTGTAGATAACATGAGGAGGGATCTAGCTAAGCTTGAAGAATGGTCTAGAATTTGGCAGCTGGGATTTAATGTTAAAAAATGTAAGGTCATGCATTTGGGCTGCAGCAATCCAAGGGAGCAATACAGTATAAGAGGTGAAGTACTTTTGTCCACTAAAGAAGAGCGGGACCTAGGTGTGGTTATGTCTGATGATCTTAAAGTAGCTAAACAGGTAGAAAAGGCGACGGCAAAAGCTAGAAGGATGCTTGGGTGCATACGGAGAGGAATGGCTAGCAGAAAAAAGGAGGTGATAATGCCTCTGTATAAGTCTTTGGTGCGACCTCATTTGGAGTATGGTGTGCAATTCTGGAGACTGCACCTTCAAAAGGATGTGAACAGGATGGAGTCGGTGCAGAGGGTTGCTACTAAAATGATTAATGGGCTTCATTATAAAGCATATGAGGACAGACTTAAGGATCTTAATATGTACACCTTAGAGGAAAGGCGGGATAGAGGTGATATGATTGAGATGTTTAAATACCTCCATGGCATAAATGTTCAGGGAGAGAGCCTCTTTCAATTGAAAGCAAGTTCTGCTACGAGGGGACATGGGATGAGGGTGAAGGGAGATAGATTCAGGAGTGATATGCGGAAATATTTCTTTACAGAAAGAGTAGTGGATCCGTGGAATAGTCTCCCAGTGGAGGTGGTAGAGATGAGGACAGTAACTGAATTCAAAAAAGCATGGGACCAACACAGAGGATCTCTAAAGGTAAAAAGTGGACTGTTGTAGTTGTTATGGAAGGACAGACTAGATGGGCCTTGTGGTCTTTTTCTGTCATCATGTTTCTATGTTTCTAATTTATAGTTTAATTTCTCCAGTGTTGTTGTACATTCCAATTTTGGCTTTTGGAGCTCCCAGTTTAATTATTGTCTTCCTATTTCTAAATTGTGATTCCTTGTTCTTTGTTTGGTGACAGTCTGTGTTCTGCATGTATAACCGAGCTGAGATATTCTGTTCATGTAGTTTCTATTTGATAGTGCCACTTGTTCTCTTTCTCGAGTAGATGTATTGGTATTCTCTGAGATATATTGATTTAATATTTGCAGTGCTGCCGTTTGATAGATAGGGTTTGGTGCTTTGTGAGTCCTGGTAGTGCTGTTATGATACGGTGGGTTCTAAATGGGCAGTATTTGTAGTACTTCCTAATATGCATGGCGGTTGGCACTGGAGTATAGTAATGTAGAAATCTGGTAGTCTTTCTTTATCCAGACACTCATTAAGAGGCATGCTTGCTAAAAGTTAGTGCATGTTAACATTATGCTAATATTTATGCAAATGAGGCCCCACAATGAGTCTCTGCACATAGCCCTGCACCCACCTTGGGCATCCCCTGCCCTCAGAAATGGATAGGGACAGTGTAGAGATAGCAGAGGCATCCTGACCATTGTCAGTGGACTCCAAATAGCTCTCCTCCTCATCACCTAGCCTCTCACGACCCTGCCCACTGTCAGCATGAAAATCAGGAAAACTTAGGGGGGGGGAGCCTGTGCACCCAGTTTACTGCTGTTTGATAGCTCATGGATCTTGCAGTGCCAAGCCTTTGTGCCTCTGCCATCTGTACAAGTTGGTGCTGAGACAGCAGAACCAGAGGCAGGTGCAGGGAGCACATTGGCATGGCCCTTAGGCGTGGACCGTAGGCAAGGACAAAGATGTCTTCAAACAAGGCTACTAAACATGATCAAGGACCAATGCAATTCCACACAGTAAGTGGCGACAATCAGATTGCGGGTACAAGAACTTAAACCGCCACTGCAGAGAGCCTGATTTCTAATGTACAGATGATGTTCTTTCCTTCTATACTGTATGGAGGTATGACTGTAACTATATCAAATGTAACTTAATGTTTGTTTTGCCATTCCCTATTCTATGTAGACCCATTTTTTATCACTTTGATGTAATGATAAAGTGGTATATAAAACTGGTTACCTAATGAAAGCTCCCTGCATGTCCCCCCCCCCTCCCTGCCTTTGTATGACCTTGTAATATAATGTAAACTGCTATGATTGAAGGAAAAGGCGGTATAGAAAACCTGTTAAATAAATAGTTGGGTCATGTGGGAGACTAGAAGACCCACAAATGAAACAAGGGTATCCATGGTCTGACTGCTGTGATCCAACCTTACAAGATTCAATCTTCTGTCTCCTTTCTCTCCCACAGGAAGTTGTAAAAGATGACATTTTGCTCCCCTTCCATTGCCAGGTAGTCATTTTGCTAAATAAAGTGCTCACCACAGCAGATCAGCTAATGTCTGCAGTGGCTCTACTGGTGGCCTTCCTTTGTTGGATCCAGTGGTACTTCCCCATCAGATTGGTAAATAGTAATTAGATCTTACCTGCTAATTAGTGTTCCTGAAGGAACGACAGTCCAGTCCCTTTACTACTGGGTTGCGCAACCCTTCCAGCAGCTTGGAGGCTGAGCCCAACCTTTTTGGGGATGGAGCGGTATAAATACCACTGGGACCACCCCTCAACTCCAGTATTCGAATGAAAAAGCAGATATAACCAACTATTGTAACCAACCTATGTAACAAACATTTTAAGAAAAA